>OU026092.1:9451851-10936851 GCA_907269075.1 Idaea aversata | reverse complement strand
GATGACAAATTCGTAAGTAGTAGTAGAAAAGTAAATAACACGATTATATCCGTTAAATAAATTTAATTATGACTAATGTCTTTTCCAAAACTAGAGAGAAATAAGATAGACAAATCTGTCTAGACACACAGCGTGAGCGGTGTTGGCTTAGTGGTAGATACCTCGACTTTCATTCTGAAGGTCGTGGGTTCGAATCCATGCCGGCCGTGCACCAATGTATTTTTCTTAAGAAAAAATTATGTGCGCTAATTGACATTGCTCTTACGGTGAAGGAAAACATCGTGATGAAACCCGCGGCTTAGTTGGCTCCAGAAGTATTGACAAGTTCTCTCCTCTGGACATGGTCGACTAAGCTGAGAGGGTAGTAGGTGCTGGGCAAGCCTACTCCATCTTCACGCAAAAAGGACCCAATTAAAAAGGGTCTAATCGCGGAAAACAGCCTGTATACAAGTACAAGTACAAGTCTAGACACACATAGAAAATTATTATACACAGAAAAACACCGAAAGCTAGAAAAGTTTCACAAATTGGCCAGCTTTATCACTAACTAGCAGCACTCTGCGGTTTGACCACGTAACTCCCGATCCCGTGAAAATATCGGGATAAAAAGTAACCTATGTTATTCCCAATGAATCAATGAATCAAAACAAAAAAATATTTTTTTTCTTTATTACATTACTAGCGACCCGCCCCGGCTTCGCACGGCTATATTATGCATGTATAAACCTTCCTCTTGAACCACTCTATCTATTAAAAAAAACCGCATCAAAATCCGTTGCGTAGTTTTAAAGATTTAAGCATACAAAGGAATATAGGGACAGAGAAACCGACTTTGTTTTATACTATGTAGTGATGAAGTGTTGATAGTGTAGAAAAAGCGATTTCTTCCTGGCAACCTTTGGATCAATGGCTGTTTTAGCTTGATGTTATATCATCTAGCTATCGTTTCTGTGTTAGTTCTCTATTAATTTAATTAGCGCTCTCTTGTCGTATAACGTCATTATCTCTCACGATATAGACAGTTGACAGATTGGCTGTTCTTGAAATGATTCGATGCGGCAGGATGAGAAAGCGATACATTAAATGTACGCTCGGAGTCAGAATTGCAGACCCACCGTAGAGCTCCAAAAGTGGTATTATTAGAATGTTTTCAACTCAAGCAAGATTCTAATGTCTTGCTCGAGTTCAAGTTTAAAGTCTTTCAACTCCTAAATTTATTAAATAATAATAATAATATAATAATATAATAATTTTTATTCAGCAAGTACACAAACAATATACAAGTACAATATTTAAGGCACTTATTGCTAAATAATAAAGGTTGTTGCTAATTAAGGAGGTATATCTTTTATGTCACATTATATTCCTAAACTGAGCAATGCTCGTATTTTAGGAATAGTGGGGTGTGAGATACTCCATTTTGAGATACCTATAATATTATAGTTTAGGACAAGAGATTGAGTCGTGTGCAGCTAAGGTAGTTAAAAATGTGTGTACATACTGTTTAACCAAAAACAAAAAACAAAAATCTCTTAGTGCTTATCTAAAAAGTAAAACAGATCCAAAAATAAAATAAGGAATTAAACAGTTTTCTCAATAAGACTCTCAGTACTGTCGTAGGAAAGAGACTGCAACCAACTATTTAACCTAAGTTTTAAATCAAACTTATTTAATTGATAGATATTGAATTTTATATTAATCTCATTATACAATCTACAACTTAAAGAATTATATTGTCTAGAAGCAAAAGCAGTTCGATTACTCTGTACTCTACAAATCAGAGTGCCACGTCTTTTTGTTTTGTAGTTCGTAATAGCTTCATAAGGAATTTGTGAGTGACGACGCAGAATGGCGCGCAGAACATAGAGCTGCGTTACCGTCAAAAACTTGGTGTCACCGTATAATTTTTCAGTTGGGTATAGCCGTGGTTTTGAAAGCATAACTTTAAGAACTGCCCTTTGTGCTATCTCTAGTTGTTTGATAATCGTTTTTTCGATAAATATTATTAGAATATTTTTTTTCAATAATAGTGGATTTCTAATTCTGAATCCAACCATACCTAAATATTTTTAGTGTAGCACACAATTGTTCATCCATTATATCTAGGTTTTGCAAAAAGTAATAATGGTCTAATGCCTCAAGGTGTAATACCAATTGAGTTTTAAGCAGATGGATTGAAATTCTTATTTTCATTTTCAATAATTTGAATAGATAATATGATAAGTATTGGATCTGTCCAGTTGCTACTGAGCCTACAAAACACAGTTACATACCTACGCGGCCGAAAGTTTTTTTCATACTAAAATTATGACGTTTTTATTTTCTGTCACACTAGACTGATTAATTTTATCAGTAAATGTCGATTTTTTTTAACTTACTACAAAAAATTTCGACAATTATTTGTTACTATTCGTCCACCTCGGGTTAAAACCAAAATCTTTCGCTTCGTGCTATCTAAATAAAAAACAACATTTTTATTGCAATCGTGCGGTATGTATGACACAATCTTATGGTCGCAAGTTAAATCTCTACATATAATAAATTCGAAGTTTTGGAAGTAAGCGTTCTACGTCCATAATGATCTTAGCACTATAGAATTCGCTAACCTTATATAGCTCCAGTAGAAAAAAATCTTGCATGCGCGATTCAGGTTTTCTTAAATTTAGAAAATCACAAATTAGTTGATTATTCTTTTTGTTCTGCTTAAAAATTTTGTACACTTATGTATTTTAAGAATACATAGCAATATACACATTTTTTAACTAGAAAATAAAGTAATTAATTTAATAAGATATTTTTTTTAATTTCAAGTAACTAGCGCCATCTCTTCGTTTTCGCGAAACTACCATTCATCTCAGAAAATGTTGATTTTATTTGTTTACCTTTGTTTGTGCAGTCTAATTTCGGGAACTAGGAAACAGATTTTAACATAATCTTCACGAATGTGTTGAGAAAATATCAGAAGAGGTTTAGGTATTTCAAGTAGATTTATGTTACTAATTAAAATTTGATATTTCTTGGCGTAAAAAATAAACCATAATATTTTTGCATGAAAACGTACAGAACGTAGGGATGATGTCAAAATTGTCAGTTTGACATACGGAAAGAAGCATCTAGCGCCATCTCTTTTTTATTTATAATTTTACTATGGCTTCGCATTATTACTATCGTGCATATAGCCAGTGTCGCGGTCAAAGAAAATTAAATCCAATGCAGGAGCGTTTTTTGAATTTGGAACATTACAACGCTCCAGCAATTTTGTATGAACATGTGTATGAAGCGGCGTGCTGGGGTTATTAAAAACTTAAATACTCTTTGATTGGATCTCTTTTATCAAAGTACTAGCGACCCGCCCCGGCTTTGCACGGCTATATTATGCATGTATTATCTTCTTATCTATATCTATCTATATCTATACATATAAAATCCTTTGTCCTGACTGACTGACTGACTGACGGATCAACGCACAGCCTAAACCGCTGATCGTAGAGACTTGAAACTTGGAGGGTGTGTTCTTTGTATGACGTAGGTATCCGATAAGAAAGGATTTTCCGAAATTCTACCCCTAAAGGGATGAAAAAAGGGAGCAAAGTTTGTATGGGACAACGTTATTCCTTGGTCTAATCTACTTCAAATTTTGCATAAACTTTTTGACAGAATTGATGGAACACGTGTTTCATATTTTATTGAAATTCATCCCCTAACGGGGTTAAAAAGGGGTAGAAAGTTATTTTGGGGGTGATTTCCTCCGAAGTTGATATCAATACTCCTTTTAAATCACCTACATTTGACACCCATTTCGATTTTATTCAAAAAAGGTTGCGCTTTTAGGAGACGGCCTCATAGGGACGTAGAATTCGAAATTTGAAATGGTAGAACATTGTCTCACATAGTATGAAATATACGAATCATTCTATATTCAAAAGTAGCTGCACCTCGCGGTTTCACCAGCATGTCCCGATCCCGTGGAAATATGGAATAAAATGGGATATGCGTGGGATAAAAAGTATGCTACACTATTATGTATTCTGTGACGTTCGTGTTTAGTGGGACGCGTTCGTGTCGTCACGGGCGGCCGGGGTTTCTCGAGCGGCTGCAGTTTTTCGTTGATTACTCAGGTTCTACTTATTGGATATAGATGTAAAGTATAACACGACCTTCCTATCCTAGCTATCTTAAAGTGAAAACCAGATTTCAATTGGTTTAGGCGTTTTTTATTGTATAAGTAACAAACAGACAGACAGATAGACTTGAACTTTAAAAACTACATGTTTTTGTTTCAATATTTTCACAGTCCCTCAGAACCATTTTTTTTATTTGCTTCCAAGTAAATACAGAATTTTCGTCCTCTCTGCCTTTATAATGAGTATCAAAGAAAACATGTGAAATATAAATATAAAATAATATAAACTAACCTACCGACTTCGGTAATTTTAAAACCCAAAGAAATTTATTAGAGTTAAAACCAATAAAAAATCCTATTAGAACCATTTTGGACTTATACGCGGACGAAGTCGCGGGCAAAAGCTATATATAAATAAAACTCGTTTTCCGTTGTCACGGCATCACGCGTGAACGGGTGGACCGATTTCTCTAATTATTTTTTTGTTGTGTTAGATTTTGTCAGGAGAAGGTTCTTATGAAAGAAAAAAAAATAGAAAGTTGCGTAGAAAATTATTACGCGGGTGAAACCGCGGGGCGCAGCTAGTAATAAAATAAAAACGCCTACCTACAGCTCCATAATATAAATGGTAACCCGATAAATGTGCATCTACAGTCGTAAACAAACAAAAATATGATTCAAGACTATGATTACGCTGTTATGTTTTGTGCAATAGGTCCGTAAAAAAATCAGTTATAAAATTTCTTTATATAATACTAGCGACCCGCTCCGGCTTCGCACGGCTATATTATGTATGTATTATACCTACATATAAACCTTCCTCTTGAATCACTCTATCTATTAAAAAAACCGCATCAAAATCCGTTGCGTAGTTTTAAAGATCTAAGCATACAAAGGGAAATAGGGACATAGGGACGGCGAAAAGTGACTTTATTTTATACTATGTAGTGATACTACCTTCTTAAGCCAATCTTCAAATGCATGTCACCTATAACTAAAATCCTATCCTTACTATCCTATCCTTGACGACCTCTGTGGCGCGTCGGGCGAACACCCGACTGCGACGCAGAAGGTTGCGGGTTCGATTCCCGCCGGGAACAAGTATTTATGCTGACCATAAATTCTTGTTTCTGGTTCTGGGTGTTTCCTATATGTATAATATGTATATATTTACAAAAAAAAAAAAGTATATAAGTAGTTTATCCGTTATCTGGCACCCATAACACAAGCATTAAGTTGCTTAGCTTGGGGCTGGATGGCGATGTGTAATATGTCCTGAAATATTTATTTATTTATTTATTTATTTATTTATCCTACTATTCTACTAATATTATAAAGGTAAAAGTTTATATCGTAGTATGTTTGTTACTCCTTCACGCAAAAACAACTGGACCGATTACGATAAAACTCTGTATGTCGATAGCTGGAGACTTGGATTAACACATAGGTTACTTTTATCCCGATATTCCTACGAGACTCGGACTTGCGCGGGTTTAACCGCGATACGCAGCTAGTTATTAATAATTACATGACTTTTTTATGTTTTTATTAATTTTTTTTGTCATTTTTAGAAGTAATCCTTTGAGTGAAATGAACAATTTCAGGTCAAGACGCTATTTATTTGGAACTTAGACCTTTAGTTACTAGATGGCGCTTTTCAGCAGGTAGGTTCTTAATTGAAATAACGAAATAAAACGTTTAGGACCAAGCTTAAATGATTTCAATAAAATAATAATGCGAAGGATTTTATTAATACCTATACAGCTTACCAAAATAAGGCAAAATGAGTCATAATTTTACAATAAAATTAGTTATCGAGACAATATTCTTTGGATGGGAATTTCATGGACGGTGGTCAATTGGTTAAATTCGATAATAAAATGAGAAATAAACACATAAACGTAAAAATAAAGATTTGCAGTGAAATTTAGCTCAAGTATAGTATATTCCAAAATCAGAGAGAGAGCTTAGTAGAAAAAATAGGAGGTATGTTACACTGAAATAGAACAATAAAGATTGTTCTTCTAACATTTGTCAATTGCTTAAATTCGATAATATAATGAGAAATAAACACTTATACGAAAAATACAGGTTTGCTGTAAAAATAATTTGTATACATATTCCAAAATGACATAGATATTAGGTCGTTGATCTAGATCACTATGTTCCAAAATAAAACGAGAAAGACCGTTCAGCACATTTTTTTGTCTACAATAATAAACACTGGTACTTCTTTAGTTAAAAAGCCGAACAATAAATGTATGAATGGATAATTATTTTTTCGCTGAGCACACAATTATAAAATACTTTCTGGTTTTGGAATGGACTATAGGCAATGTTTGTATGTCTGGTCTGATGGTTAAAAATGGAACTACCCACATTACGTTGAAAGTGACGACGTCCAGGAATCGATGCCTTTTATGTGTCAAAACTCTTACTTACTTACATGGCAGAGAGTGAGCTGGCAAGGCTTATGGTATAATTATTATCTTTTATAATTCTTGCAACCTTCCTAAATATGACTTTCAAAGGAAGCATTATTATAAACTACCATACCTAGTAATTCATAAAATTTACATAAATAAATATTTCAGGACATATTACACATCGCCATCCAGCCCCAAGCTAAGCAACTTAATGCTTGTGTTATGGGTGCCAGATAACGGATAAACTACTTATATACTTTTTTTTTTTTTTTTTAAATATATACATATTATACATATATGAAATACATATTCGTAAAAAATTTAAACATTAAGTGAAATAAATTGAAATACCCCATTATTATGTTATTAATAGTTTTTACAACCTAAAAGTCATTGATTCCTAGACGTCCCTTATAACGGAAGATACATTATAAACTACTTGATAAAATATGCGAGAATATTAGTATTATTAGTACTATTTTAAGTCATTTTATTAACTATCTTCTTATACATATAAAATGCTTTGTCCTGCCTGACTGACTGACGGATCAACGCACAGCCTAAACCGCTGATCGTAGAGACCTGAAACTTGGAGTATGTGTTGTTTGTATGATGTAGGCATTCGATAAGAAGAATCGATAGGATTTTCCGAAATTCCACCCCTTAGGAGGTGAAAATGGGGGGCAAAGTTAGTATGGGACAACGTTATTCCTTGGTCCATTTTCGACTTTTATTAAAAACTAGCGACCCGCCCCGGCTTCGCACGGCTATATTATGCATGTATTATACATATAACGACCCAGTTGGCACAATGGTTACCATGCCGGACTGCCAAACACAGGGTTGCGAGTTCGATTCCCGCCACAGACAAGTATTTATGCTTAGATATTTGTCTGTGGTCTGGTTGTTTCTATGTATTATAAGTATATATTTACAAAAGAAAAGTATATAAGTAGTATATCCGTTGTCTAGTACCCATAACACAAGTCTAGTTACTTAGCTTGGGGCTAGATGGCGATGTGTGGATTGTCCTGCAATATTTATTATTTTATTTATTATTATTTATAAACCTTCCTCTTGAATCACTCTATCCATTAAAAACTGGTTGCCTGTAAAGTCGGTATACGGGCGAAAGTTTTACGTGACAACAACTGTGCTCGAGTGGAAGGGACGCGTGCCTTTCACTTTTTATGTCTGTCTCTCTCGCTCTTAGGCGGGCTAACCATGCCCGCGTGCCTCTCACTCGCTCTCATTGTGAGCGCATAACGTCAGCGGAGCGTAACGCAGTTTCTTGAAGTGTCACCCGGCAAACCAATTATAAAACGTTGTCACGTCAAAAAAACCGCATCAAAATTTGTTGCGTAGTTTTAAAGATCTAAGCATACAAAGGGAAATAGGGACGGCGAAAAGTGACTTTATTTTATACTATGTAGTGAAGGTAGTTCACGAATATTATTATACCTAAACTTTTTAGTCAACATAAATAAAAATACCCTTACATAAAACAACAAGCATTAGTACTCTCCAGTGAACATTTACTTATCTAAAAGTCCCTACTCAAACCGTTCTTGAATACTGAACTGACTTTATAAGACGGCCTACATAGTTCAGCGTGGGACGACTTAAATGGTAGTAAGCAAACTTACTGTATGTGAGACATAGCATCATTTGCAATTACATGTTATTGTGCCTTTGTACTATTAAATCCGCCGGTGCAGGCCCGTAATAATAATATGGTATTGTAAGCAAAATAGTTCGCTGTTCGTTTATGTCAATTTAACTATCTGTGAGCTGGGCAGTGCACAATGCAATAGGAGTCTTGTTGCGCTTGATTAGTGTGTATCTGTATGGATAATTATTAGAGACTAGCTGCGCTCTGCGGTTTCATCAGTCTCGATCCCGTGGAAATATCAAAATAATAAGTAGCCTATAGCCTTCTTCAATAATTTTTCAACTCGAACCAGTAGTTGCTGAGATTACCGCGTTCAAACAAACAAACTCTTTAGCTCTATAATATTAATAATGACTAGCTGCACTCCGCGGTTTCACCCGCGTAAGTTTCGATCCCGTGGACATATCAAAATAATAAGGAGCCTATAGCCTTCCTTAAAAAATGGACTATCCAACACAAAAATAATTTTTCATGTCGAACTAGTAGTTCCTGAGATTAGCGCGTTCAAACAAACAAACAAACTCTTCAGCTTTATAATATTACTAGCTGTCCCGGCAAACGTTGTTTTGCTATTTACAAAAAAAAAACAAAAAAAAAATAGATGTTGGCCGATTCTCAGACCTACTGAATATGCTCACAAAATTTCATGAGAATCGGTCGAGCCGTTTCGGAGGAGTTCAAGTTCGAACCCCGTGACACGAGAATTTTATATATAGAGACTAGCTGTCCCGGCAAACGTTGTTTTGCTATTTACAAAAAAAAAAAACAAAAAAATAGATGTTGGCCGATTCTCAGACCTACTGAATATGCTCACAAAATTTCATGAGAATCGGTCGAGCCGTTTCGGAGGAGTTCAAGTTTGAACCTCGTGACACGAGAATTTTATATATATAGAGATAACTAGCTGCACTTCGCGGTTTCACCCGCGTAAGTCTCGATCCCATGGAAATCAAAATACATATATAGCCTATTACTTACTTTCGTTAAAAGTTGACTATCCAACACAAAAATAATGTATCGATTCGAACCAGTAGTTCCTGAGATTAGCGCGTTTAAACAAACAAACTCTCCAGCTTTAAAATATTAGTATAGATTATACGAACTATTGCTGTAGTCGGCTGCTCTGAGACATAGCTTTTCAACTGTTGAAACCCTTATTGAACTTTGAAAATAATTTGAATTTGAATGAGTAATCTATACTAATATTGTAAAAAGGAAAGATTTTATTGTTTGTTTGAAATGAAAAGCCTTTGAAACTACTGAAGCAATTTTAATGAAACTTTGTATGGTTACATTGATTCATTGAGAGTGTTATATGCGAGAATGGGAGTTACGCGGGTGAACCCCCGAAGCGCTACTAGTGTATTTATAAAAATGGAGTACCTACCTACATGTTGGGTATCTAGAGAGCGGTGTTGACCTAATGGGATATGCCTAGACTTTCATTTCAAAGCAGTGGGTTTGAATCCCGGCTGGCTACTTAGTTATATTATTATTTCAGTTTCTAAAATAATTAATAGGTAAGACTTATTAATATTGCAATAGAACAAAGAGATAGATACTTGATTTAACAATATATTCAAATTCAAATTAAGCTATGTCAACATATACACCAATATCTTTAATTGAATTTAAATTGAATAAGCCCCGAATGGAAAATACACCGACACACAAAAAACGGTGTATAAACAATAATTAACCTCCTACATTTGCTTACTCATTGCCTATCATCTTCTTGGAATCTGACTATCGCCTCTGACCTTTACTACTTACTTGACATTTACCCATTCAATTTGCCGTCCACCATCGTTGAATTCATTAATCATTAGACGAAGCAAATTGCCAACAAAAAACAAATATTGAATAGTGATGTGTTGTTCCGGATTGATTGGATCTAAAGATACGTGTCATCTCATCATCAGTTCTTGGTCATCGGTTAAAAAAACAATTCAGTATAAAATATATTATATTCATTACTACAGAACCTTATATTTTCTATCTAAGTAATAAGACTAACATAATAAAATAAATTTTACAAGCAAGTAATTCATAAATAAACATTCATAATCACAGTAAATTGTCAAAAAATTATCTCTTTCTTCTTCTTCTTCATGCCCTTTTCCCAATTTACTTCGGGTCGGCGCAGTATATCTTCTTCTGCCTTCACATATATTAGTCGTAGTCGTCATCTCATCGTTCGCGTCCATCTCTCTCATATCTTGCCTCACCTTTCCAGAGGTCGTCACCTTTCTCTCCATCCCTCCTCGTCATCACTCTTTGAGTCACATGAGTTTTCTCTTTTTTTATCACATATCCATAGTAATTTGAACGGTTACCTCTTACTTTTTCAGTAACTGGTGCTTGCTCGTTGCCTATTTTATTCATACTCGTTACTCATTCTCCGTTGTTTACAGTCTTCTCTGATTCTTTTTCTTCATGGCCCAGCATTTCGATCCACACATGACTACAGATCTTATCACGGTTTTGTTTTGAATTCAAATCTCTTTGTTTGTTGCCATTCCTCTCTCACAACATCAGTAACTGGTTTTATGAATCATTATTCTTTTCTTTTTTTAAATCAATTCAATGATCATTTTCCACATCTCCATCATTATTTCCACCAAATCACGAATACATAGGACATAATAACATACCTGCTTAATATCAAGTGAAATATGTCTTTTTTATCTTATGAAAATAATTTTGAACAACTCTAATATTAACGTTACCGCAACATCAATCTTACAATCTTAACCCAAGCTCGCAAGCATTAAGTAAATCCCTCGTATAATCTACAGAGAAAACTGTAAACATTTGGCGAATGCGATTTCCTTAGCACCGTTGAAGTTCTCGTATATTTACATTTTCACACATAAAGTAAATGTCTACGAATGCCTCGTATACTGAAGTTGAGTGTGGTTGAAGTGCGGGAAACGAAAATAACGATTCGTCAAAAGTTTTAATCTGTTCTAAAGTTTGGCCTAATTGAGGTTGAGTTGTTACGTCTCCTCCGACTGTTAGTGAACATATCCGTTTTTAGACAAAATGATATGGTCACCTTGTTTCCTATATTTAATCTGAATTGTGTTCTTAAAGTAACGTTGTGATTTCAAAGAGTGTTTATGTTTTCGGTTGATTTTCTGAATTAATAAATAGTTTTGATTCTTGAGAATCGAACCAAAAAGAGGATAGCCTGCTTAATAGATGCAGCAGTAGACTTCGTGAAATGTCCCATCTTACACCCATGAACATTGTTCTGAAGAATGGATGTAATACCTAATGTAAGGAATCCGTTACATATTATAACGCATTTATGACTTAACAACCGTTAAATTTGATTTTTACATGTGACTCCTTACTGCTGAGCGATTCTAAATACGTTTCTCTATAGACAAAAATATACAATATTTTATTATTTTCAATTGTTGGCATGTTTTCTTAACAGGCGAACGGTCAACAAGGTCAAGTTTTGTCAAAAATGCGAGACCACCTCTGTCGCACTTTCTTGTTATGAATGACCCTCTAAATTGGAACTGACGTATATTAGTTAACGGATAAATTATTGACAAGTGCAAAAATAAATCTGTAGTTTTAACGACCACACTGGAGAATTAATTTTTTTTTTGAGTCTATAACTTTTTTTCACGATTTGCTTTATTACAACAAAATGACATTAATAACTGAAACAAATTACAACTATCTAAATATTATTACTCATTTACCTTTGTACCTTTTTACCATGTACTTTAGCCTACGCTACATTTTCTTACACCTTACTTGATGGCGGTAAAGATGAGGTAGTTACTATTATGTTCTATTGAACCTCACCTGAACCAAATATAACTAGTAGTTCGCCCCGAACTGAGACCTCACGAGTTTTTTTTTACTGATTTTTAGTTTTCAGCGTAAAGTATGATATAACGACGAAAGACTCCAAATACTTCGGTGTAAGTATCTTATTTAAATGATAGGTGTTTTGTCTAGTATCGCTATCATCAGACCCTGAACATCACTGACTCTATTATACTTTCAAAACATATTTTTCACGAATCTAATCGCGTTAGGCATATCCTGTCTAGAAAATGAGTTCCATAGCCTAATTTGCTTGGTCTCAATCACGTATTTTTTATTTCGCGTTTTATTGATACTCGGGGGTATCTAAGAGTATATAAGACTATCTACATTCTTAGCGACAGTCAAGCGTCACTAAAGGCCTTAAATTCCTGCAAGGTCAACTCGAAATTGGTCCTGAATGCGGTAAAAACCCTAAACAAGTTGGGCCGCAGGAACAAACTACGACTACTATGGGTCCCAGGCCATGTAGGAATAACAGGAAATGAGAAAGCTGATGAGCTAGCAAGGACAGGATCGGCAAGTGCTATGCTTGGACCTAAACCATGTATGGGCCTGCCAGCATGCACAATCATAAAGGCCGTAAAGGATTACGCTGATAAGAAACACACGCAAGAGTGGGAAATCAGTCAAGGGTTGCTACATTCGAGGAAATTCATAGGTAGCAGCACCAGAGGGGCTTCTAAATTTATATTGAACAACAGTAGAAGCAAAGCACGAGCTGTGGTTGGTGCCTTGACAGGACATTACGGAACCAATGACATGCTTATAAAAATGAAGTTAACTTCAAATAATGACTGCAGAGCCTGCGGTGATGTCAGGGAAACTATGGAGCACGTACTGTGTGAATGCGACGTCTTAGCACTGCAGCGAAGCGTATGAGCCTCCGTGGGAATGCGTATCCCAAACCGGAGGAATAATATATACGTTTCTTCCTCTCAGTGGGATCACCGCGTTAGTCGTCCACTTCTTCAAAGAGTAAGAAACATCAAGGTAGGGGTGAACACAAAAGATCCCATTGGGTCGAAGTGTTGCTGGCAATTTGTCAGCCCCCATTATATAAGATAAGATAAGAAGATAAGATACTCGGGGGAATACCTAAGCACCTACTATGAATGTAAATCGCGTGAGATTAAAAAGCTCCTAAAGCCTCCTTCCGTCTATATCACCATATCGTCAGTACCTGGAGTACCTACCTACTCATCAAGTGAACACGATAGACCTTACTTTTCGAAAGATAAGTTCCTATAGCCTTCTTCCGCCGGCTATAGTACCAAACCCCAGATATCAGTTGCATCTTTAACACCTAGAGTGCCTACTTATCAAGACAACTTTAACGATAGACTTATCTTGTCTAGAATTAGATGAGTTCATATTTCTTTGAAGTTGAGTGCCTTCTTCCAGCTCCATCACCTGATCCCAGATATCAGCTGATTCTTCAGAAGCTAGAATACCTACTTATTAAGGTGCTTTAAACGAGTCCAAATATGATATGACTATCTTGCTACCAAGATAATTTTGAGTTCTTATTGTCAAATTTTTTGTACCTATGTACTCATCATAACGTAACGAACGAAGAAAAGAGGAGAGAGGCTCCTACCTCGATACAAATATATTACAGAAGTTTGAGACCTATATTATCGGTGGAACTATTATGTCCTATAATTTAATAAGTCCCTATTTAATAGTAAATAAAAATAATAAAAAGAGTCACAAGTCACAAGTTTTTTAATTAGAATCTCTAGATCGGCTAGCTATACTATTTAATATTATCCACCACAATTGTTAACCAACCCTTGATTAAGAAATAAATGAATAATCTATACCTACTATTAATATTATAAAGCTGACGAGTTTGTTTGTTTGTTTGTTTGAACGCGCTAATCTCAGGAACTACTGGTTCGAATTGAAAAATTATTTGTGTGTTGAATAGTCCATTTATGGAGGAAAGCCATAGGCTACTTTTTATTTTGATATTCTCACGGTTTCAGGACTTACGCGGGTGAAGCCGCGGGGCGCAGCTGGTTATGAAGCAAAAAGAGGTCTGACGATTTAAGGGAAAGTAGAATAGACGCTTTTAAACTACAGTCTTCACCCAAGGTAGGTTGAGTGGCCCAGACAACATCAACCATAGAAGTTTCGACCAATTTTCGCCTCGGCTTCAGTTTTGCTGATTAATAGCTGGTTCAAGCATCTCCTTCAAAGACCATCGGGAGCGAACCCAAGAGTGCATGACTTTGCACTATCGACTTTTGCGAATTATTTGAATTTAGGATAACCATTATATTATTATGTAGGTACCTAATATGGATCATCCATTTTAATCTTATAATATCACGAAGTTAAGTTATCTAATGGTTTTGAAAATTGGAAATCATAATAATATGTTTTACGACAATGACAGAAAGAAAACCTGACATTGTCATTTTTTAATCATAAAAGAAGGTCTAATCGTTTTTTTCCTTTTTGATACAAATGAGTTTGATATAAACATGACCGCTGAGATGATAAATTCCTGTGGATTCCTTCCAGCTCCATCATCATATCAGTTCCATAGTACCATATTATTGTCACCGAAGTTACGCCCTTTCATTTGATACCCCACTCGGGTATATTTGCCCCATGTAGATCCCATTTTGCACCCCCTATCTCCGTAACCCCCCGACCGATCCTGCTCATGTTCGAACTTAAAAATTTTATGGACCTCAACTACACGTGTACCAAAAATCATTAAGATCAGAGCAACGGTACTCAAGTTATCGTCGAACAAACATACATAGATATATAGATACATAGATACATAGGTACAACCGACCGACCGTCTCGCCACTAGACCTCACTCGCTTCGCTCGTTCGGTCAAATATACCACTTACTTACCAAAGAATTACTGCCAGAAATAGTTATAAACACCCTTAATTTTTACTAAGGTTCTGAAAATAAACCATTTATTATATTTATTTTTAGATGGCGCCACCGTTATTTTTCACAAATTTTGACGTGACAACGTCTTATAAATTGGTTTGCCGGGTGACACTTCAAGAAACTGCGTTACGCTCCGCTCACGTTATGCGCTCACAATGAGAGCTCGCTCTTAGGCGGGCATGGTTAGCCCGCCTAAGAGCGAGAGAGACAGACATAAAAAGTGAAAGGCACGCGTCCCTTCCACTCGAGCACAGTTGTTGTCACGTAAAACTTTCGCCCGTATACCGACTTTACAGGCAACCAGTTTTTTTTAGCATGTTTTATGTTCACTTCATAACATTCTCAATTATTACAATGCATCTGAGTGATTACTTTTTAAGAGTTTTTGCAAAGTATTTTGTAGATTTTATTATATTAGTAACAGATGGCGTTACTAGAACGAATGAACGGGATGTTGTATGGGCGATGATTGTCTTTATCAGTATCTTTTGGTCTGAACGTATAATAGTTAGATACTTTAAGAAATTATGCAGGTATCATTATGCGTAATATCGTATTATTATTTGCTCCAACAGACATCATTACCTGCAACCTACACATAAAACTAGTCAATATTTCGCCACAAATGGCCGATTTACTTTAATCCAGATGCAATATTAAAAATATTGTTACCATTTTCTCGGAGAATTGTGATTGTAAACAATGCGTTTATGTTCTGCGTAGGTTTTGTGTGTGTAGCATTATTATCTTAAATTTAATGACAAATCGGCTTGTTGGTATTTGAATTATCGAGGTAGCATTTTATAGAAAAAGTAATTTTTACCGAAAATAAAAGTGTTATTTCCATTTGTCTTATTGCTATGTACAAGGTCGTAATTTAGTAAAGTAACGTTCACTAAGAACCTAAACTGTTCCTTTCGTGATTTCATTGCAAGGCAAATGCCTCTGTACTTTCCTCCTATTTATCACACCCTAGCAATTTAATCTATTATAGACCAACCATTCGGATATCGCCGTCTTGGACTGCTGCGTGATCGTGTCCATATGGGGGGACCAAATCCCTTATACTTATCTGCGGGGTATGTTTTTCGGAACCAGACCTCTTTAGTTGATTCCTTTTTGCGTGGAGTTCTACTAGTTAGGGCCAGCCCAGATATTCTAAAAATTTTGCCACAAGATTCATGCAACTATTGTCGTCACCAATAATAGTCCTTATTCTTATTATTTACACCAGAATTACGCAATATATAAATATTTGTTCAGCCGTCTCTTCAGCCTCTACGCATGCTTTGCATAGGAGGCTGTCGGTGATACCCAAGTTGTTGAAGTGTTTGTCGAAGCGCCATGTTCATTCAGGGCGTTAGTCACCAACATATCTGAGCCCAATTCAAATTGATTATACCAAGTTATATTTATAAGTATTCTTAGTTGACACGCCTCGCCCTGCTTGAATAATTGCTAAACAAACTACGTTAGGTATTTTGTTTGTAGTGCAGTAGTAAACACATTTCATATGAATTCCTATGTAACAAATATAAAAATTATTATAACTTTCATTGCGTGACGAAATAAAAACACGCAACCAGCAAATTGATTTATTTTACGTTATTATTCCGACTTTTGTTTTACGAATGGAAAACTTTGTAAATAATTGCTATGATTGGTCGAAATTAAAAATGCATGTATTACGGAAATTCCATTAGACTTTATGTAACTTTAAATCTACGAATAGAATGAGCGCGAAGATTTCTTATAAAGTAATGGAACTGCAGAAACAAAACTAAAATTAGATGTTTAATTCATCTAGCAAATCAGTTCTTGTGTGCCCTGGTGGCCAAAAATTAAACTAAATGAACTTCTAACTACTTTGATATAAGTTAAAAAAAATGCCTTTTAAAAACGTGCTTGGTAAAGGAAAACCGACCTTCTCAAAACCTCCACGGAGGCCATAAGACATTCGCCAATCCAGAATATGTACCCGTGGCATTTAACTGCCAAATACCTCTAAAACCTTTTGCTATAAAGCAGGACATATCAATGTGCGAACTTTAGTGATGAGAAATCAATAGACGATGACAGCGCCGCCGCTAGAAAGCCTGTATAAACATAAAACTCACATAACAATAACATTCTAGAGACGAATAATATAAAAACTTATGTAACCAGAGAACCAGTGACATCAAATTAACAGGCTAAAGTGAAATTGGGCGGGACTGAGCTGACAGCCGATGGGGTGACGGTTGCTTGGTGAGAATGTGAGACTCATTTATTGCTTTAACTGGCGGTAAACTGGCGTTACGCCGGAAGAACATTTCTTTTACCCTAGTATTACATCATTATCCTGGAATTTTTCTTTAATGGAAAAGAAATATGCATTTTTTTCAATTTTTTTTCAAGTTTTATGGAAAACTCTTTTGCAATATTTTATATTTTGAGGCTGGTTATTACTGGTTTATTTTGTGTTATACAGTCAGCACAAAGAGATTGCACAAATATAAACAAAATACAACTGGTACTATTTTGAGAGCTTATTTTGTAAACATTTTTAAGGACTTATATTGTTTTTTTAATTTTCTCTTAAAAAGTAATTAGAAATACGATCACGTTGCCTAGCCAGATTTCAAAGAGAGCAATTCGTCTAAAACTTTATTAAACTTTTCTATTTTAATATTGATAGTCCATTACTGTGATCCACTGCTCTTTTGTAATCCAACACCGCATCATCAACTTCTAATTGATGCTGTCACTCAGTATAAGCTGGTTTAAGAAATATACCAACTTTTTTAGAAACGGATTTTACTGGAACTAAAATTTAATAGCAGCTTTATAAAGAGACTAGCGCCTCTTCTGCTAGCAAAGTTAATTTGGTAAAAATTATTAGTAATACACAGTATCTGTTTAATCGTCTCTTGGGAACATTTTTTTCTCTTTTCAAGGGTACGATAATTGTATTAAAAAAGCTTCATATAAGTACGCTGTTGACTGACGGACTCCAAAGATTTTATTTTTGTTGTTACAAAAAGAAAAACGTTAAATAAAACAAAAGCAAAATACCAAATCAATAGCTACTGCATACAACGCAAAGCTGCCTCTGAAGATTGGACTTTTTCGATTTGCCATAAATCGTGTTTAATTGTCCGAAAAATAAGGGATTAAGCATCTGAGACTAGAGGATTCTCGCAGTATCCCATCTACCTTGAAAAAGAATACAGATTTGCTCGAGTGTTATTCCAAAATACACAACGAAATTGTGCAGTGCTTTCGCTACTTGCTACTTTGTTTTGCTACTTTTACAAAACTGTAAAAGTTTTATAGTTCGATAAAAAATTGTGACTATAGTTTTCAGTACCTCGGTAGTCAAGACTGCCGAAAAAATTATCCAATAATAAATGACCCATACATATGACATAGGTACAGGTGTGGTACGAGAAAGAAAATCGAATCCTCTTGCTCAAAATAATGGGACATTCCCTATTGACATTCCGATTGGTAGCAAGAATAGGAATATTTTCCCTTTGCTCCGATTAATTATTGTATACTCGTGTATATAGTCAAAATAGTCTTCGATGACGGTTGGACGGCTCCCCCTGTCGGCTTCCCTAGTGGATCCGTTCGAAAACGTAGCAAAAGACGATCGTAGTTGGGTCAAAACGAAAACAAAAGATTAAATAAAAAACAATGACATGATAAAACCTACCTACGTCCATACCAAAAAAAGAAAAAAAAGATTACTTACTCAAAAACCAAGTAATAGCCAGGAAAGGACTCCTTCCTTCTAGAGCAGGGCTTTCAAAATAAAAAATCTTTCTAGAGCCTTACTAGTTTATTTCTAGGTAATTGCAAATTCAATGAAGTTGAAACTAACTCTGTATCTATTGGCTTTATCCATCTGAAGTTAACTTAGTTTTACTTTGTTTCAACTTATTTCATTGCATTGGATAAATAAATAGCTATACAAAGAGATATTGAATCGAATAATGCAATGCAATGGCTATCTTCAATTGACATTTTTATTTGTTTTTATTATGTAAGTATACGTTACCTAGCCAATAACTTTTATGACTATTTAAAAGAAGTTTGCTTTGAAAAGAAACGCAATACGGATTATTATGAGTTTTCTAACCTTATGATTGTTTTAGATACGTACTTAAGTCTAACGAAATCTAATAACTTATTTTTAGTAATTTTTTCACAAACATTTAATTGAAAATATTGCTTTGCTTGAAATTGGTTGCTGGGAATATTTACTAAGATTTTTGGTGTATCTTGGACAAAAAATCTAAGTATCTTTCCTTAACGCATTATTAAAACATATAAGAAAATACAGTAGAAAACCAAATGTTATGGTCACTTTCAGTTACAATAGAAAGCAAGGGACTCCAATTATTCAGACAAGTTGCAAACTTTAATTTTGATCCACATAACATAAATGAATAATCACTACATAGTATAAAACAAAGTCGCTTTCTCTGTCCCTATTTTCCTATGTATGCTTAAATCTTTAAAACTACGCAACGGATTTTGATGCGGTTTTTTTAATAGATAGAGTGATTCAAGAGGAAGGTTTATACAGGCATTATTATAAAGGACCAGCTATTTTAGGCAAATCTGAGTGTAGGTTACGTAAATATAAAGGCACTTATCGTCAGAACATATTTTAATCATATAAATTACATACCCATCGGCATTATTTTACCACAACGCTTAATCCACTCACTAAAAGGTATTAAACTAATTAACTCAAATAAATGGTACGAACATAAAAAGGTTCGGACATCATGAAGCTACTCCGACAGACTGACCCACGTTCCGTCATTTTATTCCTATTTATAGACACAAAACAGTAGTCAAGATGGCGGCGCCCTGACGTATCCATCAAATGAAACACTGTATTGTTGACTTCCTTCAGTCGTTTTCGTTTTGTTACTGACACGGCCGTCCTGCGGTTGTGTTCGCCCTCGAACACCCTTGTAGTCGAATTTGGAAGCTGAGAACAACACAATAAAGTCAGATTCTACAACTTTTGATCGTTTTGATATAGAAGAGCAAACAGAATTTTGGAGGAGTTGGCTATTCCATCGCCGGCCAACCAACCCAACCAAAAGACATCAAATGATTGCAATACTTCTACATTCATACACCAGAGCAAAAAGGACAGAATCTTGGAAGAGCTAGCTATCCCATCGCCGGCCAACTAACTCAACCAAAAGACATCGACAGTTCGCAATACTTCCACATCCACACACCAGAGCAAAAGGGACAGAATCTTGGAAGAGCTAGCTATCCCATCGCCGGCCAACCAACTCAACCAAATGGCTTAAACCAAGTGATGTTCAATATCAGCTTAGTTGTGTATCGCCATGTACTTAAAGTACCAGTGTTCACCATGGATATCCGTTACATATATACAATTCTGTCACTCTACTTCTGTTGGAAAAATGTTTGAAGTGACTGCAACTGCATGGGAATTTCTAATTTCATTAGACCACATGAAACACTAAGAGTTTTATTTCTTTTTCCTGCCATTAGAACCCATATTGCAACGTCATTTCTTTTTTACATTTACAGATCTCTTCATTCAAGATTTCTCGCTACACATCTCACAAAGAACATTTCGCTTCACTTGTGAGAGAGACACCCATATCTGAATGATTTATATTATCGGATTAAGAATGACTTGCGTTCACAGCGTATCGAGTTTATTTCACAACATCTTATAACATGATCGCCTTTACTAAAATAAATTCATCTGCAAATTCACACTCTCGACTAATTGGTCAAAAATATGAATCTACCCATGAATCCACTTTTTGCGGCAATTATCTACTCTGACCAAAACTGTTCAAAAACTAAAATATTTCTATGCAACATCTAAAATATCTGAATTTAATCCATTTCCATCGCTAATTATAATATGGCATATTTCCTTGGTATATCCATACTAGCGACCATTACTAATTCAAAACTTTCATAAAAACAACATTTCAGACAACCATGTAAAAGTCTAGATTTAATCTACTTGCATCACCAATTTTGATAAAATATTTCAGAACTTAATTGACTTCATAGGCCTCTCCTGGCTCTTAACTTTTTTTAATCTAGCCTTAATTGTAATTATACTTTTTTACGAAAGTATTCAGCTCATTATACAAATTATAAACGATACAGCTTTAAAAAATCTGAATTTAATCCATTTGCAACGCTAATTATATGGCATATTTCTTTGTTATATCCATACTAGCGACCATTACTAATTCAAAACTTTTCAGAAACAATATTTCAGACAACCATGTAAAAGTCTAGATTTAAACTAATTGCATCACCAATTTTAATAAAATATTTCAGAAGCTAATTGACTTCATAGGCCTCTCCTGGCTCTTAACTTTTTTTTAATCTAGCCTTAATTGTAATTATACTTTACAACAGAAATATTCAGCTCATTATACAAATTATCAACGATACAGCTTTAAAAAATCTGAATTTAATCCATTTGCATCGCTAATTATATGGCATATTTCTTTGTTATATCCATACTAGCGACCATTACTAATTCAAAACTTTTCATAAGAAACAATATTTCAGACAGCCATGTAAAAATCTGGATTTAATCTACTTGCATCACCAATTTTGATAAGATATTTTAGCACTTTATTGATTGCATCGGCCACTCCTGGCTCTAAATTTTTCAAACCTAGCGATATTTTTGTAATTATACTTTTTTACGAAAGTATTCAGCTCATTATACAAATTATAAACGATACAGCTCACCATTTTCCACCATAGTCATTTTACTACATCCTCGGGCTGTTTTCAAGCTTCATTTTGAGCCCAGCATTTGCGCCCATCATTTGCGCCTGTCCATAGTTCGACTGTATTATAACAAAAATTAACACATTAATTATACAATCTTTACAGCTCATCATTTTATACAAAATGCTTACGAAATGTGTTTTCTGCTAAACACGTGTTGTCCCCGTGCTGTTTTCACGGTTTTTCACCTGTGTCACCATCTACAAGTCATCTACATTCACTCGCTATTCAATCTGCAAAATTACTAAAAGCATCTTCAAATAAACAGATGAAGAAGGAGTAATATGTCTCCCTCTTCGCTACTTGAATTCAACACAGTAATTTATGAAGCCTCTGTATGTTTTATTGTTTTTCACCGTATAATTTTTATCACAATAAAAATATTTAGGTTATTTAACCGTTATTTTAATTATTGTCTTACCCACAAATTTCAACAATAGATTTGCGTTTTTATATTTAATCACAATATTTCATATCACAATAATTCACAATATTTTACACGCTCCTTTTTTTTTAAAAGATTTAGATTAAAACCATAAAACACTTGTCAGCAAGACCGAAAACGTGCCACGTGAAAGTTCGATTTTCACTATGTCATCGCACTTCTGATATAAAGGACCAGCTATTTTAGGCAAATCTGAGTGTAGGTTACGTAAATATAAAGGCACTTATCGTCAGAACATATTTTAATCATATAAATTACATACCCATCGGCATTATTTTACCACAACGCTTAATCCACTCACTAAAAGGTATTAAACTAATTAACTCAAATAAATGGTACGAACATAAAAAGGTTCGGACATCATGAAGCTACTCCGACAGACTGACCCACGTTCCGTCATTTTATTCCTATTTATAGACACAAAACAGTAGTCAAGATGGCGGCGCCCTGACGTATCCATCAAATGAAACACTGTATTGTTGACTTCCTTCAGTCGTTTTCGTTTTGTTACTGACATTATATAGCCGTGCAAAGCCGGGGCGGGTCGCTAGTTATTATATAAAAATGAAAAATATGCAATGTAAATAAAGCTTTTATTTGATTAAACATCATTAGCTTCAATTTTATTCTAACTAGGTACTTCCATGAAAGGTCACAAGTGAACAAACAAACAATCGAACAAGTCATATTGGCCTGTTTTGAACCGATGTGTGTGGCCATACCCATAGTCGGTGGCACGATCTTGAGAGCCCCGGGTCATTACAATACTTATACTATGTAACTAAACACTATAATTATAATTAAAAATAGTCAGGAAGATCTTTTTGCTTGTATTATGCATAGTAGTAAGTAATAGGCACCCAAATTCTAAGGATGAAAAGAAATTTTCCCAGAAATGGTACGTATAATAGGAGTCTTTTGTTAATTTCAACAAAATTATTATAGCTGTTAGTGAAACCGAGAGATTGGTAAAGCTTATTGGAGATAGCGGCCACTTCGCTGGTGCACAATACATTTGAAATAGGTCAAGGTAAAAAGGATTTAGAGCTATTATTATATTAATAGCTCCAAAATAATGGAAACTACTTTGAATATCCTTGCACATGAAATAACAGGTAAACAATATTCAATACAATGGTGAAGTATTACATAAATTAAGTATACATGCCAAATTAAATTAAATATCACAACATAGTAGGTATAAAAATAAAGTCACTTTTCGCCGTTCCTGGACCCTATGTCCCTATGTCCCTTTGTATGCTTAGATCTTTAAAACTACACAACGGATTTTGATGCGGTTTTTTTTAATAGATATAGTGATTCAAGAGGAAGGTTTTTGCGAAGCCGAAGCGGGTCGCTAGTTCATAATAATAATTATTTTTTGGGTCAGCGTTCTACCACTTTTATACCTGCCTGATGGTAGGTGGCGATGCAGTCTAACATATAGCATGCTTTTTAAGAAGATGCCTGTTCACTCGTGAAGACCCCTAAACTATAGGCATCAGGAAAGACAGACGCAGACAACTGATTCAACTCCCTTGCTGTATGAATAAAAATGATGAAACAAAACGTTTTTACTTAAAATGTGGTAAATCGATGTCGTTTTTTCGAATAGACCAAACAAAACTCTCCAGTTCATTTACCTTTCTGTTCCATTTCTAAATGGGCGGTAAAACTTTAAATAGGTCACATTTATATTTTATTACGTATATTTGTTTATCACTATTAAGCTAAAGTCATCCCACTCAGTTTAAGTAACTTTGCATCGCAAGTGAATTGGGTTGTAAGAGGCACGCGCATAGCAAACATTCTTTAGAGAACATGGTATAGTATAACTTTTTAAAGAGCATCTGAGACCTCTAAAAATACTTTAAGTTACAAAAATACAATTAATTAATATTACAATTAGGTAATTAAAATAACATCTTAGATTAGACCATTCAGAAGTTAAAGAAAATGTATAGCTCACTACTACTCTCAGGCACAAAATAATATTATTGAATCTGTATAGATTAAAAAAAGTATTAAAAAGTAAATAAGTATTTAATAAGTATTTATTGGCTACCATGTCAGATTAAAGAAAGCTAAAAATAAAATAGAAATAGCCTCGTCACAATTGCTCAAATAATTTAAATACTTAAAGATTTAGTTTTATCTCTAAAATAGAAAACACTAATTTTCGAACAGCGAAATTAACTTTTCTAGTATCTATGTCATTGTAGAATGTAACATGTCCATGAAAAGCTCAGTATACAAAACTGTTTCTATGCAAGCACTCATAACTAAGTTTTACGACTTAAAACCAAAACTGTTACCTGCCATTTAGGAATCGTAAAATAGCTTTTAAACACATCACACTTATAAAACTTGCGTGAAAATCTACTTCTAAATTCTAAACAACAATTTTCTCATACTTGCTTGTGACTGGAGGGCGTTAGTTTTTTAATTGGAGAAATTTAAACTACAGTGAATTAGAGCTAACATCTAAACCTTTTCTTCATAATACTTCATCAAAGCGATTTTATTACAATGTCCTTGTGCTCCATCATTATTTTGCCCTGAAGTTATACTTCAGGAGCAGAATCAAAAATGACTGCAAAAGAAACCTTACAGATGTGTTCTCTATTGTAGCATTGAATCTTGTATCTTCTTCAACCAAATCAGGTTATAAAATTATTTAACAAGCCTAAAAAGAAGATACGCGACCTTTGAAATTATATCGCAGTTAACATACATTCTATTGAGGTGTACAAATTAGTGCCAATTACATGTATTTGTATATAAAGATGATTGATTGAGGTGAAATTTTTATAACGGCTAATGCTATTTAGTTGTTTAAAGTAGATGCAGAAGGCAAAAATGTTAACACGTTGTAATATTAAAATTCATATTTTAGTATTTAACTGGAGTTGAAAACTTAACAAAACTCATACTTGAGTTTGGGGTAAATTTTATAGAGACTAATCAATTAATTAAGAAAAATTCTTGATCTTTCTTGATCATCTTATTTATTACAAAAAAAAACGAAACTTAGAATATAATGGAATATCTACAGATAAATAAAAATGAAGATTACTTTACATATTTTAACAAAAGTTTAAACTTTACTGTATCAAGTTCAACTTTTGTAAAAGAAACACAAGTCATCCCTTATTGTTACCGAACAGGATAAAACTATCGTACTTACAACATGTTATACTGTTGTCATGACAACAGTCGGTATCAGGAAATATTAGACGAAGTAAACAATCATGATGATCCAGCATACTTCGGCAATACCGATGCATTTAATTGCTGTGTGATACCACTAATGCACCTGTCAAGGTAACAAAGGTTGCTAGATAAGACCGAAATGAAGGCACGATCTTGCTCTCTGGACGTCCGAATGTAAATGTTTATACTTTATAGTCTCTTGTTGTTGCGTTTGATTCGAATCTTAGTTGATATGGGACTGCCAGTCATTTGTCAAATATGAGGAAGGTATTTCGAGAATTTGTTTGGCGATGTGGTAATGTTTAGATGAAATTTCTCGAGTATTTATTGTTACTCTTGACAATGGCCTTTTATTGATATTGGAAGTATGAATAGAGCATTTATTTTGAAAAATACAAAAACTACATATATGTTTACATTAAGTAATGGTAAAAAAAATCGGTCAGATAGGCGCATTGCGTTCCGTTTCGTCTAGAATATTCGCTGTAAATGTTTTAGTACCAGCGCCTAGGTATAAACTGCACGTTGAATGCATATCAGATAGTGCAATGTGTAATATTATTAATAGCCTGAACGGAGATAGGGTATTCGCTTAACGATTGGCGCTGCATTGCATTTACCAGGAGCTTGTAACGAAGTGGTACTAGTACCTCACAATGCTATCTCCCTAGCCTGAAACCTGTTATGATCCATTATCAGATTTTGTGCCCGAGGTGGCATTAAAATGTCGGCTGAGACCTGCTTTGTTTATTAAATTATGTCCACCGTCGCTATAAATATTATTTGAGACTCGTTCATTTAGTGAAATACCGATCTTTGCGCGATATCACATGAATAATGTTGTGTCCTTAAGAATAACGTCTTAAAACGGCATAAACAAGGTTGAGAAAGAGAAAAATAGCCGTTTATCTAGATCGTGTTGAAGGTTATTCTATGGTTACAACATTAAACTTTTATGTGATACTGTTAAATTTAATATAGTGTTGGATAATGAAATATAAGTACAATGAGATATTATGATTTTGATAACTTGAAACGTATACAGACATAAACATTACCAGCGTCTTTTAAAACATTTTTATTGGGAATAATTAATTTGATTATTAATCTGGATTAAGATCATCGACGCATATCTAATTAGAGTCAAGATTTATGTGTCAATATTAACTACAACTTTTACGATTGGATTTTATTTGATTTTTAATTTTTGTAAAGTTAATTTAAAGATATATAAATAACTTTACACTCATTGGCATTGACTTATTTACTAAGTTTATTATACTAATCGATCTCAAATTTTTAGTACTAAAACAAACTGAATAAAAAACAATCCGCTTCCGGTGTGAAAAAGTAGCAAGAAGGACGGAATCCTGATGTAATGACGGAGATAACTCGAACCAATTACGGAGTACGGTAAAGTGCTGCTTCCGCAGATAAAAATAAGTACCTACCCACATCTTAGAAAATATGCAGTGGTGGCTAAAACTGAGAGAAAGAGGCAGTCGAAGAGATTCGAAGTAATTACCATAAGTATGTATTTACTAAAATAAATATTCCAGATGTTATTCAAGTTTTTATATCTTAACTAGCTAATAGCTATACCGTCAAAAGTTATTTTGCCATATTATTATACAAAAAATATAAATATGTATACCTAAAGGAAAAATAAAGGTAAAAAAAAATAGAATAGTGTTCGATTCTCAGACCTAACAAATATATACAAAAAAAAATAGTCGGACGACTGTTTGTCGTCCGACAAATAGTCGTCCGACATTTGTCGTCCGTCAATAGTCGTCCGTTAAAAAATACCATATGTACGTCTTAATACACTCACAGCCAAATTAAAAAACTGTATATCTGTGTAAAATCTCATCTGTCGCGAGAAAATCTGTCGTCTGTCGCGAGAACGGCTGAAAATGCTCACCCACAAAAGTGCCCAACGCGCCATAAGAAGTTTTCACTTCAAAAATTAATAAAAATCGGTTCAGCCGTTTAAGTGGAGTTTGGCAACTAGCACCGCGACACGAGAATTTTATAAATATAGGGATTTATTGTATGTATAGAAGGAACTTCTAAGTTTCGCCATATTCTAGATTCAAGAGGTACAAAGAGCTACTTCACCTTCTCTCCTTAAAAACAAATTTAATGACAAAATGATATATTATTACGTTTTAAAAAAATTACAATAGTTTTGTTTGATTAAAGTAATTGGAATAAAACTTGGAAAACATTAACATCACAATAATAACAATAATAATAGATATGTAGAGTCACCAAAAACTAGTGATCAAGTGGCTGACAAAATCTAATGGTAATTACAGAGTTATATATATTATAATTTGTAGGTATATTGTCAACAAAGGTAAAATCAGAGCTGATACACAGTCAAAAGTCGGTCAACTTGAATAGTTACCTAATGACACGATTCGCATAGGGTAAAGGCAATCGATTGCGATGCCAGAACGACATATAAAACAATTTGTAACAAATGTCAAGTTCGTGATGTCCCTAAACTAATGTTTGGTCTATAGGTACTGATTTCAATTTGTAAGAAAAATGATAAAGAATCGCTTTGGGAACTGATTTATCTATGTTTAATACAATAAAGGATTTAAAAGTATAACATGATTATTTTCATTAATTAAATTATATTTATTATAGGGGTAGGTATTTCATTTACCATATATTTTTTGTTATTGACCTTATTTTTGTTTTTGATTTGTTTCGTGAAAATGATGCTTTTATCAGCATCAATCTAACGAGCTTCACAAAATAAAAAACAAAATCATGGTAAAATAGTATTTTTAGAAGAAAAAGGCATCTCAATAAATCATAATTTTTTATGTCTTGCCGATTATTTAATAATGAGATAAGAAACAAAAGAGGTGATTGAACTGTAGTTTGTCCAAATTACGATTAATCTAAAGCAACTAAACCAAAACGTTCTTAATGATGATACAATTGCTTCAATTACAAAGTCGCATATTTTGCAATATAATTTTTATTGAACACAATGATACAAATTAAGCATATTATTTGAGACTAATTGACAATCGTGTAGGCAGAACGATTTGTCTGCGCGTGGGCAGATGTGAACGTCCTATAACGCTTATCAAACGTCGATTGTAGTGTTAATTTCTTTGCACGCCTACAGGGAGAGAAAATGACATACTGTTCAATTGAATTCAACTATAGACCTCGAACATCTAGTGCAGTTTGCTATTCAAACTCAAACTCACAACTCATTTTTTTCATTCTATAGTTGTATATTATATAACTTTGACACGTCTTAAAATTTAAGTTAGGATGTGTGCCTTTGGAACGCGCCCACCAATGAGAAGAAGTGGGGGTTTTCATGGGGGTTTTCTTTTTCTTTTTTGTGATCATGCTCATAAAGGTTAAGATAACAAATATTTTTGAGGACATAATATTTGATATGGAGCATTACAGTTATGTCCATGGATCCTTATCATTAAGGTACGACGAAGTATCATAATAATCTTCTCTATATATATAAAATTCTCGTGTCACGGGGTTCGAACTTGAACTCCTCCGAAACGGCTCGACCGATTCTCATAAAATTTTGTGAGCATATTCAGTAGGTCTGAGAATCGGCCAACATCTATTTTTTTTTGTTTTTTTTTTTTTTGTAAATGGCAAAACAACGTTTGCCGGGACAGCTAGTATTATTATAATAAGTAATGATAGTATACATTTGATTAAAAACTTAAGTAAAGTCGTAACATAAAAACCCTGATGCCTAATGACATTAACCCCGTCGTTGCTCTCATTTTAATAAAAATAAATATTGCAGGACTTTCTACACATCGCCATCTAGCCCCAAGCTACTAGACTTATGTTATGGATGCTAGACAATGGATATACTATTTATATACTTTTTGTTTGTAAAATATATACTTAAAATACATAGAAACAACCAGACCACAGACAAATATTTAAGCATAAATACTTGTCTGAGGCGGGAATCGAATCCGCAACCCTATGTTTGGCAGTCCGGCATGGTGACCATTGTGCCAACTGGGTCGTCTCATTATAAATAAATAATAACTCCCACTATTGTTTCAATCTCTTGTCAAAGTGACGCGGGAGAGTTTTTGGCGGGAACGAGCCAACAACATGTCGTGCTGCAGTTTTATTTACACGAAACTTAGTTGTAAACCGAGTTAAATTGTATAATTCTGGTGGAAAGTTATCTAATTTAGTTCCGTGAAAGTGCACAAGTGTAGTGAAAGTAAAAATCAGTGTCAAACATGGACTTTTCTCGTTGCCTCCAAAATCTCCTACAAGGTAAAGTAGCCACCGCTTTACTATGACCCCTGACTTGACAAACTGTGACTTGACGACTTGACCATCTTGAAACACTTTGAGCCCGATTTCTGTAAATCGGGCCATAACTTGATGCAAAATATTACTTGATACTGGCTATATGCACAAACCGTGCGAAGCCATAACTGAAAAAAAAAAAAAAAAAAAAAAAAAAAAAAAAAAAAAAAAAAAAGTGACGCGGCCGTTATGTCAAAATAATTTGTAAAAGTTGAGTTGATTAGGTCGTGCAGGTTTATCTAGAGCATTATTCGCTTCAAAACGCATAATAATGTTAAATGGAGCATAATAATGTTGTCCTTTACAACATATCCAGATGATTTCTACAGCAACTTTAATCTATGCTTTTCTGGGTGCTGCAGTGCCTAGGACATACCTACCTACCACCCTCTCAGCTTAGTCAACCGTGTAGGAAATAATTCGTAAGCCTGATCATTCTCAGAAGATCCATTGGCCAGATCCAGGATGGACCTTTGAGATATTTTTTTAGTCCATGGATGGACCTTCGGTATTAAAGTCTAGGTATTTACCAAAACTGCTCGGACCTGAAATCCCCATCTCTTTTCCACGCGCGCGCCGCGCGATGACTCTATTCCTTTCCCCCACGCGCCGCGAAATGGCTGCTTTAACTTTTTTATGTAATTAAAAGACTCACATCTATTTTAGTGAAAAAACCACCTGGGATTGGATGTAAAGTTTATGAAAATATACATTTTGTACTTGTTTGTCTTTACAATCGCTGTAAAATTGAAATAGCTCAAAATATTACGATTTTTTCGGATTTTCACGATTTTTACTTTAGAGGCAAATTACTTTAAAAGTGTTTTTCGAAATGTATGACAATACAAATCATTTCTTCCCCTTTACGACAGTAGGAATATTATTTTAATGATTTTAGTGGTTGATACCCAAAAACTGTTTCAAAGACCCCTCTATCACGCTTCTGGTCATACCACCTCGTCTTAGAACAGAAACTACACCAATATTCAGACACATAAGTAAATAAATAATTACTCATGTGATTCAGGTACCTACATCTGAAATGACAGCAATGCCAAATTCACCTTTCCGTACTAGTGAATTACAAGGAAATGCGATAACCTTCGTCGGGGTTCGGGGTGTCATTAATTAAATAATTATGACATATTGTCCGAACCATATCAATAGAAGGGTGCGGGCTGATAACCAACAATAGGTACGGTACCTATCAGGTACGGAATGGTCATTATTAATTCTGGTAGTCTACTTCGGTATCTAGTCGACCCTTTCTGGCTTTATGTGAGTTATATTTGGGATCTTACCTTCGTATTAATATTTATATTAAAACCTTAATATGTGGGTGAGGTTTATGAAAGTAATAACTTTTATTTACGCATATGTTTTGATTACCAATACTGCAGAATTTTCAAACAATCTGCGAATTAAGTATCTGAGAACTTGGAATACCTAATTCATTTTTTTTTTTTTATTGGACATTCCACACTTCGCCATCTAGCCCCAAGCTAAGTAACTAGACTTGTGTTATGGGTGCTAGACAACGGATATACTACTTATATTACTTTTCTTTTGTAAATATATACTTATAATAGGTAGGTACATAGAAAAATCTAAGCATAAATACTTGTCTGTGGCGGGAATCGAACCCGCAACCCTGTGTTTGGCAGTCCGGCATTGTGCCAACTGGGTCGTCGGTACTTTGGTCGGTCATTTGGTAATGATTTAAGTATATTAAAGATATTAGTTTGTGGCGGTCGTGGGTAGTCGGTGGATGAAGGTGGCTCAGAACCGCTATTTGTGGAGTAGTATGGGGGAGGCCTATGTCCAGAGTGGACGTGTATGGGCTGATATGATGATGATGAAAGATATAAGTACCAATCACAAGTTTCTCGTGACTTCTTTTTAGAGGACAAGTTTCGAAGTTAAACATCTTAACTTAGTTTTAAGACGTTTCTAAATGGTCTGTTGGTCTTTGCCACCGTCTCTGTGAGTCGCATCGCACGCGCTTCACGTCGTGTCGTCTCACAGCTACATTCATTCGGAACGCGTCCGGCGGTCAAAACGCTCGGCAGAAGAAGTTTCTTAATTCATATATTAGCATATAAAGCAGTAGGTACCTAACCATTGTAGAATTAACAAATATAAATGTAAACTCAACGCTTCGTTTCATTCAATACAGCAAGTACGAACGACCTAGCCAGGATACCTAACAACTTTACTATGATAAAATCGTTCCTTTTAAAGTCTTTTGTATCTAGGTATCATAAAAGCTAACCAAACCACAGATAAAATATTATACTGCGAATTTAGCCGCGCCGGACGCGTTCCGAATGAATGTGCGGCGGTCAAAACGCTCGGCAGAAGAAGTTTCATAATTCATATATTAGCATATAAAGCAGTACCTAACTATTGTAGAATTACCAAATATAAATGTAAACTCAACGCTTCGTTTCATTCAATACAGCAAGTACGAACGACCTAGCCAGGGTTCCTAACAACTTTACTATGATAAAATCGTTCCTTTTAAAGTCTTTTGTATCTAGGTATCATAAAAGCTAACCAAACCACAGATAAAATATTATACTGCGAATGTAGCGCAACCATTTGAGACAGACATCTGATCTTGAAGATTTCTACATCCAATTTACCATAAAGCAAATATCATAAAAGTATTTATGTTTCCTCAATTTGTGGATGAAATTTGCCATAACACATTTCCATTACTATAGGTATAGTCTATTTCAAAACCAGACATAAATAATAATAAGAGAAATTAAAACTAGATAGGTCTAATTTTATTCATTTTTGGCGTTTATTTTTGAGGTACACTTAGTAAAGATTCAAGTGTTACGACAAAAAAGTAATAATTAAATTTATCAAGAATGTATTAGGTAAGAGGTAGCACATAATGCAGAATTATCCTGTAACTGAGTAGGTTCCCTTGGAAATTAAATTAAAAAACACATACAAAAAAAAAAAACTAAAAAGTGAAAAATAATCCATTTCGGGTCACTAAAACAGCAGATAACATAAACATACTTGGAAGTCGGACTGGGTTAGATTGAATGTTGAGAGGTATTATAGGAATAGGGTTATAGGATAACATAAACATACTTGGAAGTCGGACTGGGTTAGATTGAATGTTGAGAGGTATTATAGGAAACATCCCAGTCCGACTTCCAAGTATGTTTATGTTATCTGCTGTTTTAGTGACCCGAAATGGATTATTTTTCACTTTTTAGTTTTTTTTTTTCAGTCTTTTTCTAGTTTTTGTTTTCAGGTTTCTTTTTCAGGTTTTTTTTTAGTTTTTGTTACCAGGATTTTTTTTCAAGTTTTTTTAGTTTTTGTTTTCAGGTTTTTTGAAGTCGGTTTTTTAAATTTTAATTTATTTTTTTATTTAACCATTTTTAGTGCCGCTGACACTGAAAATTTTACTCCATGAGGCGAAAGCGACTATTTCTTAAAATTGCAACCTGTACCTAATCGTAACTCATTGAAGGGTTTGGTGATGAGAAGGTTCAGATGCTCCATTCGTCGATAGGTAAATATTAGTGTATGGGCCAATTCTACTAGTGGTAATGGAAAATTGAGCAATTTGCTGAACCTCGCTGTGCAGATCTGTTCATCACTCCAAAGATCCTCATCATATCTTCATTTAGGATAGGGTTCTCTATCAACATTCATACAAGCCCAGTCCGGCGACTAAATTCGACTAAATTCTTCAAATTGTAACCTGTGATCGTAACCGATTCAAGAGTTGTCTGATGAGAAGGTGGTTTTAAATATTCCATTTATCGGTAACTATTAGTTTATGGGCCAATTCTACTGGTGGAAATCGAAAATAGAGCAATTTGCTGCACTCTCGAGGTGCAATGCTGTTCATCCCTCCGAAGACCCTCATCAGATCTTCATTGAAGATAGGGTTTTCTGTCAACATTCATACAAACCCAGTCCGGCGACTAAATTCGACTAAATTCTTCAAATTGTAACCTGTAATCGTAACCGATTGAAGAGTTTTCTGATGAGAAGGTGGTTTCAGATATTCCATTTATCGGTAACTATTAGTTTATGGCCCAATTCTACTGGTGGAAAACGAAAACTGAGCAATTTGCTGCACTCTCGAGGTGCAATTCTGTTCATCACTCCGAAGATTCTCATCAGATCTCCACCAAAATTTTATGGGACCACCCCTGAGGTGTCACCTTCCGAACACAAAAAGAATCATCTCAATCGGTTAAGCCGTCTTCGAATGATCGCGTAACATACACACAAAAAAAAAAAAAAAAAAAAACATACAGACGAATTGAGAACCTCCTCCTTTTTTGAAGTCGGTTAAAAATAGGGGTCACTTAGTAGTTTAATTAGCAAAATGGTCATTTATGAATCGCTGAAAGTTAATTCAGATGGATGACATGAAAGCAGGATACCTAGATAGCTGAAAGATGATTCAACTTGATATCACACAAGCAGAGTACCCAGTCAGTATCAGAGAGCCAACTCAGCTGGACAGGACTGGAACAGAATGAGCAAGAAGCAAACGCCTAAAATTGCAAATATGCCCGATGTTAAAAAAAATTAAAATACCTTAGACGGAAGTCAAATAAGTTGGAGTTAATATTTAAATAGTAAAATCATAGAGCTATCGTATTACTAACTGGTTGAAGCTGTGTCCGAACTGTGAGATAAACTTTCGGTAGCTTATCAAAATTTTATAATATTCATTTGATCTAATTTATGACTATGGACTTGCGAGCTATCAATGAAATCTTGTTTTTTTAGTAGAATCGTTGTTAATGATATTTTTGTTTAATAAAAACATTAATATTTGGTTGTAATTATTTACTTTGACTTGTAGTTTCTTAAGAATAAAAATATAAATTAGCAGTACTACCACCTAGTCTACCTATTTCTTAGTAAATTCCTAAAAGCATCTAGGTCCTCAAAGGCGACTCGATTCCAATTATTATATTAGTAAAAAACAATTTGTTAAATAATTTAAGGACGGAGATTAAATTGGCACCAAATAACATATCACCATTAAGACAAAGTATCCTTTTTCACCAACATTTGTGTTGCAATTTTTTATCAGAAATAAAATATTTAAACTAAAATATACTGCACCAACACGATATACATCAAGTAAATGATTTACTGCAGATACTGCTTCCCGATATCGGAAACGGTATCGGTCGGTATTTAAAAGGCTGTATCAAGAGAGAAAAAAGTATAATATCTTTTGTTCTTTGTCGCCTGTATGCAAATACACTGTCGCTTTTGATTTAGGGCTCGCTTTACGGATTTAGTTAAAAGAACCATTATATTCGATAGTATTATCAGCAAAATGATGATAATTTGTTACATATAAGAAGATTAGGTACGGTAGTGTTAGATACATACCTACCTACCTCGAGTTTCATCCCAAAAGGCGCACATATACACGGTGTAACAAGGGGGGTGGATCATCGGTTGTTGGGGGGTAGGGGACCTCAGTACCTATCGATTTAACCCCCATGTATGTTCTGCAATATTCACTGGTTCAAAAGTTATTTGGGTTTTAGTGAAATGTTAGGCAAAATCAGGTTTCACCCTGAACTTCGCAATTACAACCAAACTATCAGGTTTGCGATTCTGCCTTTTTTTGTGAAAAAAGATCAATAGTTGCCCTTTTGTACCCCTACACCAATCAGAGTCTTAGATTTATAAAACTCAAAATAAAGCCATTGAAGTAATATTTTTTTTCAAAATCCCCTTGTTACACCGTGTATAATTATACGAAAAATATATGTGCGCTAATTATTCACATTGCTCCAACGGTTAAGAAAAACATCGTGACAAAACCTGCGGCTCAGAAAGCTTTATGTTGTAACATGTGGTTTAGTTGGGTCCAGACTAGTTCTTTCTCTGGATACGATCGACTAAGCTGAGAGGTTGGTATTGGTTCTGGGCAAGCATACTCTATTTAAATGTCCCAGGCAATACAGCACCATGAAAAGCCAATATTTATTTTGTATAGAAGATTACGTTAAAATAAAATCAATAACTTATCAACACGCTATTAGCGGAAAAAAATCGTACAACTTTTGCACAGAACAAATGATTTTCAATGGAAGAATCATTAATTTAGTTCTGACAAATTTACATAATACTAGGAAAAAAGTATGTTATTTTAAGACCTAATCCTTTGACATAAGGTGATTCAAAACGAGAATAGGTTTGAACAAATTATGTTCTATCGAAGCAAACTGTGTGCACTTTAATGCGTTTGTGCTTTAGCACGGCATGAGAGCTCCAATACTATTACAGTTTTATTATTATAAAGGTACCTAAGTTGTTAGGATCTGTGCATAATAACCGTGGTAAAAGCTTGTAAATATATATTCTGTGTTATAAAAAAATTTGATCTAGACTTAAGTAATTCGACTTCAAAGAAACAGTGATTTGGTTTCTGACGTATACGCAATTTTTTTCCTTAGGAGACTTAGGAGAAATGGTGTTGAGCAAGTCTCGTATATTAGGCGCTAAATATATAAATAGCATTAATTAAAAAAATGGCATACTTATATTTTGCATTACCCCATAACCTACCTCAAAATGGGTATCTCAAAAAAAAAAAAAACTTTGTAAATGGACTTGCATTTTGGTTTTAAGAATATGGGTGTGGTGATACGATGGGCAAAGAAGGCATTCCATCTTTTAGTCTCCGAAGTAACGGTTCCTATGCGATGACTATCAAAATTACTTAAGACTGTAGTCAACTACCTATATTGTTGGAAATGGCATATAATAATACCCTTAAAATCTGAAGCATTTCAGACTATGGACTAATTTACTTTGAAAAAAATGTTATGAGACATTTTGTAAAACATTTTTTTTTTTTTTTTTCAATTTTTCATCACAAAACCTTTGCTCATAGTTTTTAAGTATTCATGTTGAAAACTACACTGCAGTTTCAATATTGTAACCGACCGTAACGCATTCTAAATTCTTGGAAAATTGGAAAATGGAGTTTTGGTTTAACAAAAATCTATGTGACGTTACTTTGTAATTAACCTTTGTAGAGTAAAATTTTAAATTGAAAAGTTGAGAACCTCTATTTATTTTCTTTTTTGTTTTTTTAACTCTTTTTATTTAGTTGTATCTATTTTGTATTATCATAAACTTTTACTAAGGGACAAAAGGGCTGTACCAATGCCAAAAAGAAAATTATAATTAAGAAACTTGTTTAATGAAATTGAATTTGAAATATTGACTTTTACTTTTTATTATTATTTTTTATTTATACTGACTTTTATTTTTATTTTACTTTAATGTGTTTTATTGATATTTTAATTTTTGTATTTATTTATTTTATTCTAATTCAATTTAATCATAATATGTAATGTTAAATATGGATCTAGTTATCTGAAATAAATGAATTTTAATTTAATTTCATTAATTTAAAAAGTCACACAAAAACCCTTATTTCTAGATGGCGCTATACCACAATTTATACAGTTTTATACCCCTTAAGTTTAGCACTACTACTGGTTTTTACCCTAAACTTGACAAGGTAAGTATAATTTTAATTTTGAACTGAGAAACTTCATCAATTTGAATTTTTATACTCGTTTATAAATCTAATTGGTAAAAATTCTTATAATTATCTTTTTCTAAAGTTTTAGGTTTCATTAGATTTGCAACAGATGGCGTTACTAAATTGCACGTACGCTATGTTGTATGGGCTGTGTTTGTTCATTCATATCTAGTAATTATTAATATTATGTCAATGTTTTTATGTTAAATAAAACTGTTGTGAAATTGTGTGAAAAGAAATCATTTCAAGCAGTAGAGTTGCAACTTTACAATTGTTATTTAATTCATTGTAAGCCACTTGAAACATACATGCAACTTTGAGCGATAAAAGATGAATAACACTAAGATTAATATTGTTTTACTTATAGAACTCGCACACCAAAGACATTTTGTTGACCGACAATTTATTACCAGTACAGTAAGGGTCATAAGTAAATGATCGGTTTGCTACAATAATACTATCAACAAGTATTGGAGTTACGACCTTTTTCTATTAGACGTTACACACAAACATAAATACTTGAATTAAAAGTACTCAGTGTAATTATTATTTTCAACATGTTAGCTATGTCTTTAGTTGGCCGAGTGGTATAAGCCGCCACCCGCTACAATAACCGACGTGGGTTAGATCCACAGGTTACGTTGTAATAATGTTCAAATAGTGCTGCACAGGATTGTAAACGTTACGGTGGGCAGAGACTTTTGACCGTGGCTTGTACCTACCCCAACCATGACTTGTTTACGCATGCGACCTTTAATGCTCCATTTCAAATATACCTTTGTAATCTAGACTTTAGTGAGCACGATCACAAAAAAAATTCTTGTGCCTTCTTCTCATTGGTGGGCGCGTTCCAAAGGAACATATTCTAATTTTTATCTCCTGGGGCCCAACCGCGCTAAGTGCGTTGGCTTTAACGCAAGCCACGTAATCGATAGCTTAATTTATTATCTGTCTCCAATGCATGCGGTGTCTATTTAAGCAATCTACAAGGATAATATGTAATTTGGTCGATGCGATTAATCAAGTGCGTAAAAAACTCATGGTAAGGTCTCAAAAGCAACCGATAAACAGCAAACCATCGACTAGTTGTTTATTTATTTTACTTTAATTAAGTGAATGAAAAAAAATGGTTGTCTGTAAAGTCTGTTTCCGGACGATAATTTTACGTGATAACGTCATAAGAAAACATTGATGGTAACCATGGCAACGATAAAACGTTGCTATAGTTACCTTGTCAATAACATGAGGCGTTCCAGTAACGACGCGTGACGTCACACTTTTTTGAGATTGCAGGTGTTCACCAATTTATAAAACGTTATCACGTCAAAAAAAATGTTTTAAAATTCAAAATAAGTTTCCTTAAGGCAGAGTGCATTGCGTCTTTGGCTGGCAATGCCGATACGTTTGCCAAAGTAGCAGGCAGCCCTTTGGTCGCCTAAAGCTAATACCTACCTACTAGTAATTTTGAAATATTGACAGAAAATCTGTAGTTTGCGAGTACCTTTAAAGTTCTTATCTGAGAACATAATGTTGGCAAATGGTTACCGAAGACGTCTCGTAAGACAAATGTAATGGACAACGTGGAGGTATTGTAATTTATTGTTGGCTCTTATTTCTTGTCTTTGGTGAGAACTCAGAACCCCAAGTTATTGTGGACTTATTTATTTAAAGTTAATATCTTATATATAAAATTGTCTTGACTTACTGAGATATCAAGGCACAGGTCAAGCCAATAAAAAGGTGGGGCTAAAATTTTGCAAATTACCTATAATCGGGACGAATTTTTCTTTATAAAAGTTTAAATTTTAAATTTTTTTAATTTTCTTTATGCTTCATTTTCCTAATTAAACATACCTAGTTAGTTCTCTATAAAAAATAGTAGTGGTTTATTTATTTGCTGGTATTGCACCTTTGTGATACATATATTACCACAAATCGTACAAGAAACAGCGCCATCTAGCATTAGACTAAGAAGCTAGGCTTGCAATACATATAGGTGCCATACAATCACGGCATACAATAGAAATAACTTACCTGCATATATCATTTTGGTCAGAACTTTGAATTTTTCTATAGATTTCACTAATAAAGGTAAACCTGGAGTTTTCTTACAAAAAATATTTGTGATAATTTGACATTGCTCTTGGTAACAGCGTGATGAAACCTTGCGGCTTAGTTGTCACCAAAACGGTTCTTTCCTCTGGACTCGGTCGAGTCGAAGATCGGTCTAAACTGAGAGGGTGGTATAGGCTTTAGGCAAGCCTACTCCATCTAATACATATAACAGGCACTTCTGCGCCCTGAATAGCAATAATTAAAGTTGCTAGCGCTGTACAAACCATCTAGATTACATATACATCTGCTTAGTTCATGTACGTACAGTATGGGTCATAAGTAAATTATCAGTTTGCTACAATAATACTATCAACAAGTATTGCACTTATGACCTTTTTCTAATAGACGTTACATACAAACATAAATACTTGAATTAAAAGTACTTAGTGTGATTATTATTTTCAACATGTTAGTCTTTAGTTTTATGTCTTTAGTTGGCCGAGTGGTATTAGCCGCCACCCGCTACACCAACCGACGTATAGGTTCGATCTACAGGTTACTTTATTAAAATGTTCAAATAGTGCTGCACAGGATTGTAAACGTTACAGTGGGCAGAGTAACTTTTGAACGTTGATTGTACAGACACGAAAATTCAAGGGCGTTGTCAATTGTCAAGTCTCAGTACATTTATTAGCATAACGCAGCCACCAAGTACACCGGGTGACAGTAATACAAATTAGGGTAAATGTACCGCGGTTCGCCCCGACCGCTATTGTGTCCTCACCCCACAGCACGAGTGTTAATTGTGTTTTTGTTTGCTATTTTATGGACGTAGTTTGGTATCTTGATTGCGTGTGTAAATATCTAAAATTGGAAATTATTGGACAATGTAGTAACATCTGCGTTGGACGGTCGATTAGATGCGATTGTTAGTAGATTTTTAAATGTACGAAACTTATGATGATTTGTTTTTATTTTGGTCGTTATAGGCAAAAAAAGTATAGTTAATTCATTGACTTACTTATCTATTATTACTAAATATTTAATATTTATTTTAATTAGATAAACAATGTTTTTTTTCTTTAAGGTGAATTCTTATAAACTACCTATCTATTTATATACACCACATGAGTAGACTCATGTGTCTACGTGATTAGACTCGCGTTTAAAAACAAGGAAATTTTACGAACAAAGTGTCTCGAAGCAGGTAAGTATTGTCTTATCTTTAAAATTTTGGACAGCAAAAATCTTATAATCATAGCGTTGTACATATTATTAATTAACAAACCCCTGTATAAAAAAAAACAGCGCACTCCGGGAGTGCAGGCAGAAGTGAAAACTGTATATCTGTGTAAAATCTCATCTGTCGAAATCTCATCTGTCGCGAGAACGGCTGAAATTGCTCACTCGTGTATCAGTGATGGCGCTAGCGTGCGACGCGAACTGCGTACGGCAGCTCGCTGCGAACCTGCACCATCCACCGAGAGATGTCGCTGTTAACACTGTTGTACAGAAGTGAGTATCGTAGTTCGGCTGTTTGCACAGAGATGGCGCTGTTTTCAATATTGCATAGTAGTAGAACCACAATAACTGTTAAAATCTCATCTGTCAAAATCTCATCTGTCGCGAGAACGGCTGAAAATGCTCACCCACAAAAGTGCCCAACGCACCATAAGAAGTTTTCACTTCAAAATCAGAACAAATCAGAAACACAATTACAAATTGAAAACGATCACGGCTCAATATGCCAATCTAGCTTAAATCTCTCGTCAACGTCCCATATGGCGGCGTTAACAATGGAATTAGGCGTTATTCAAAGTACCGAAGCAAATTCGCCATCATTCCCTTCAATATGAACACAGCAACCCTTATTCAGCTCTAGAATACGCGGCCAAATTGCGTACACTGCCCCTAACCATGCTACTGCGCCATTTAATTTTGTACCACGCGTTAAAAAGGGAATGCAGTTTCCATAGAATTTAATATTTCGATGGATATTGCGAAGCCGAATTGTTTATATTTATATGTTCTTAGCATATATCTAGCTAGCATTACAGTGTAACAAGTGCACTCGTCTGGCCCGGTGACACTTTGAGCCCTTCGATTCTGACATTATGTGACATGGATGTAGGGGGCGTCAGTTCACAATAGGCGATTATTGGTAGCACTACCCCTGTGCAGATGCTTTCATATTCTATTTTGGAACAAACAGTGGTAATCAGATGGTCTTAGCTGCGTTTCATGATGATTTTAAAAAATTCACTGCGTATCTACCTACTTACTTTAAAGATTTAAGATATATTATATAGATAGATAAACACTTTATTGCAACATAGAAACAAAAAAAAAATTGTAACATAGTATATGACTACAGAACAGGATTTTTCTTACTGAAAATGAATACGGCCTAATTAACATTGCTATGCAGGTGAAGGAAAACATTGTGAAAAAACCCGTGGCTCAATAAGCTCCAGACGTATTGCGACGAATTCTTTATCTGAATATGGTCGACTAAGAGCGGTGTTGGCCTAGTGGTAGATACCTCGACTTTCATTCTGAAGGTCGTGGGTTCGAATCCAGGCCGGCCGTGCACCAATGTATTTTTCTTAAGAAAAATGTATGTGCGCTAATTGACATTGCTCTTACGGTGAAGGAAAACATCGTGATGAAACCCGCGGCTTAGTTAGCTCCAGAGGTATTGACAAGTTCTCTCCTCTGGACATGGTCGACTGAGCTGAGAGGGTAGTAGGTGCTGGGTAAGCCTACTCCATCTTCACGCAAAAGGGACCCAATTAAAAAGGGTCTAATCGCGGAAAACAGCCCGCATACAAGTACAGTACAGTACAGTACATGTAAACCGGGCAATACAGTGACCTAAATACTATAAATTAAAATTAAAATTGTAAGTTAAGGCCGATTTTATTGTTATAATTCCTCCACGCGATATTTTGATAAAAATTGTCATTAAAACAAAAAAATCCACTAAGTACCTAAGTACTTACATCCCTTAACAAAATTTACCCGGACATTTTTCAAAGAAACGAATCCACCTACGGGGCGCGACTTGAAAATATTCAATGAAGAGATTTTATGATGAAAAAAAGCTCATTTGCATGTCAAAAGCTACGGAACTTAATGGGAACGTTTCGAATTCGGAGCACGTCGGTTCCCATTCGTCTCTACCAACCCTTATGAGACACTTTAGAATTAGGCTCACTGTCCATTGTAATATAATTTGACTATTTAAGATGTAAAAGATGTTAGATGTTAAGGTGTAAAAGATGTTTAAGGTGTAATAAGATTAGTTCATAAAAATTGCTACAATATGTGCATACAATAAGATTCCGGAATAATTTAAAAATGTACCTAAAAAAGCGGCAATTAAGAATTTGAGAAGGTGGCTCGTTGGAGCTTGTTTTTACAGTGTGGACGAGTTCCTATCTGCTAGACGACTTATTGTTACCTAAGCTTTAATGTTACCTACCTATACTAAGTTTGCATGCTGACCTCATGTGAGCGAGATAGAGAATCTTAAATAATGTAAAATGTAACAACTTGTAATAACCTACCTATCTCTAAGCAAATAAATGATTTGATTTGATTTGATAAAGTTTTGAGGGGTTAAACTATATTTGTGTTAAATCGCATTATATTGCATTACTTTGTTGGAACTCTATTCAATTTACGTCAGTGAAGGTGCGTGAATGATAGTAGAGAGAGTGAAAAAAAGGATGTATTTTTTCTTATTGCACCAAAATTCCTAGACTAGATCAGCTGATTTAATCCCACAATATCTAAACACTGGACTACTTGCATACTGACGGATGGACAACATATCAACTTGACACATTTTCAGCCCATAACACATACACTTCATGAAAATATTTAGTAGGATTTAGGCGGTAGATGTCATAAACAAAGAAAGGTCTAAATCTGAAGAAGTGTGTTTCTTATTTGAGTGAAGTAAAACTATTACTTAAAAACGATCCTAGTATCGTATCGTCAGTCGGTTTCACTTGATGAGTAAATCACAAAGCGTCAAAATCTGACTCTATAGCAAATCTAAAACTCTTTACATTTTATAACTAACTGTGGCCCGCTGTTTAATCCGCGTTAATGTCTTTTTAAAAGTTCCTTGATTTTACAATCATAGCATATCTTGGATTTCACTTGGTTTAGGCGTTTTTAATTGTATATTATGTTACAAACAAACAGACAGACAGATATATTTTTGTTCTACTACTTTTTCGAAGTATCACAGACCCATTTTTTTTATTTGCTGTATTATATAAAAATCAATGCCGCTTTTCGTTGTAATTTTATAACTCAAGAACGGGCGCTTCATGTGGAGATATTAAATCTTTTCCTGGCTAATTACCAGACCCACTAGTCCCGCATCCTCCTCCAAGGTTTTAGCAGCCCTCCGAACCTCTTCACAGAACACAAGACACACACAGACAGGGAGCAGACAGGGGGTGAACAGGGAGCGATGGAAGACTCTCGTTTCGGAGGCCAAGATCCACTTTGGGTCGCTGAGCTAGCGGAGTAAGTAAGTACTAAGAACGGGCTCACCTATCCAAACCAAATATTTAAGCTTTGTTCGGACTATTTAGTAGATGGTTTATTTTGTGAAGTTTGCACAAAATCGGTCGAGCGGTTCTTCATTTATCACATTTTTTTTTATGGCAAAACAACGTTTGCCGGGACAGCTAGTATATAATTGTTACTACGAACTACAAAAACAGTCCTTTTTACCTCTTTATAAGTCGTATTTCCAAGAATCCTTTCCCACATGGTAAAAGGAACCCCCCTTGCGAAGTTTCAGACTCAAATATTACTATCTCAGAAGTCTCATAGATTACTTGATGAGTATTTTTGTCTTCTATGTAATACTAGTGACCCGCCCCGGCTTCGCACGTCTATATTATGCATGTATTATACATATAAACCTTCCTCTTGAATTACTCTATCTAATAAAAAAAATCGCATCAAAATCCGTTGAGTAGTTTTAAAGATTTAAGCATACAAAGGGATATAGGGACAGAGAAAGCGACTTTGTTTTATACTATGTAGTGATATAGGTTTTCTGTATTAAACCACAGGTCACACCACCCATAATTTGTGCTTCGAAGCAGCGTTTAATTCAATAATCAGATTATCATAATTAACTATTCACGTCCACTGTGATTTGATATAGGCAATTAATAATCCAACCAATCCTGACGTTGTATTGCTTCGGAATTATTCTATTTTTGAATTTATTTTGTTATTGGTGGGAAAATTCATTCGATAAGTAAAAAGAACTGACTTCAAAAAAAGGAGGTTTTCAATTCGTCCCGTATTACAGGTATACTTTTTTATGTATGAATGTTAAATAATGATGGCAAGGCAAATACTTACCATATACACAAATTGAAAACATAATATGATAAAAATCTCCGTTTTTTCTGAAACAGTGATTTTGATGTAGAAAAAAGATTATAGCATTTAAATTCACGTGTTTTTCAATTTCTTCATCAGCATCTGTCTCCATTACACATATTGGAACTTCAAGAATCTTGCAAACAAGTAATTTTTGTTCAAAGTTTTCCCATTATTCTTAACTAGCGACCCACCCCGGCTTCGCAAGGCTATATTATGCATGTATTATAAATATAAACCTTCCTCTTGAATCACTCTATCTATTAAAAAAAACCGCATCAAAATCCGTTGCGTAGTTTAAAAGATTTAAGCATACATAGGGATATAGGGACATAGGGACAGAGAAAGCGACTTTGTTTTATACTATGTAGTGATATTCTTTAAACTTCTGAGCTCATATTTGATGATTTAAACTTTTTTTTATTGTACTTACTTATTTTAGAATTTCATTGGTATTCCCCAAGTATTTTTTAGTTATAAGTGTGCTTCTACTAATAACTGCCTCTAACTGGAAGGTGGTCAATATAAATCAAGTCAATATAATTGACAATCTTCTGACAAGTTTTCGATAAAATTCAATGAAATTGCCATAAGTACATTTTTATTGGCTTTGATCGTAGTAGAAATTCTCGTACTTAGATACAATGGCAGGACTTCCCCGAATGAATACTGCACATACAGTTATTTCTACTGCTACTGAAATATTTAATTTCTTCAAAACTACAATCGTCTCGGACACACATAAATATAAATTGTTATCTCACTAGAAATCAACTCGGTAGTTATTTTTCTAGAATACGATCCGGTTTGACGGGTAACTGAGGATTTCAAAGCTTTTTTAAAACTAAGATAAGTAATTTAATGTAAGTAGTTGTAGGTAAACATCGTTGGAACTTATCTTAACTGTCTTTTATATTTAAAATATGGTGGTTTTAAATGTTCTTACGAGTGCTATGACTACTTGAAATGAGTAGGAAAACATAGATTTTATCTGTGTAAGAGTGAGAAACATGTTAGTTTTTTGCTAGAAGTGCTAACAACAATGTTGCTTGTATTAATAAATTGGCTGCTGTTTCAATTATGTATTATGTTTAATGCAGAAAACTTTTTTTCTGATCTTCAACAATATTCTAGGTGCTCTTTTGAAAATAAGTAATTATTAATTAAATACAAGTTGATTTAATCACTAAATAGTAAATACTTACAAATGTGTCTTATTTTAAAGTTCATTTTATACTAGCAGCACTCCGCATTTTCATTCACGTAACTTCCGATCCCGTGGGAATATCTGGATAAAAAGTAGCCTTTGTTATTTCCAATGAATCGATGTATCGTAATACCAAGTTTCATTAAAATATGTTCAGTAGTTTCGGAGCCTATACGTTACAAACAAGTTTTTCTTTTTTGTGTATTTAGTTGAAAGTTATTAAATATATTTTTATTTTATCAAATACTTAATATCTTTTATAAGCTCTAGTTCCTACACTAGGACATTCTGTGCTGTGGAAGACCTTCAGAAATAGCCACCAGATACTTAATAAAATAATAAGGGAAATAATGTTTCTTTTCTGTGTTTTATTATTTACATAAGAAAGGAAATAGTAAATATCGCTGGACATTTTTTACAGCGCCATCTACATCTTTGATTATTGTTAATGGAGGTTTCGACTACAGGTAAGAATAATAAATAATATCATTTATTGATTATTGTTTAAGAAATTGTGAACGTACTTTGGTTTTCTGTGACAATTGTACTTTTTGTGAAATAGTAAATTTCCTCTCATTCCGCAACCTAAACAAGTAGGCTTGTTTTATGATGACCAGATATCAGATATAGTATATTTTGTAAAATACATTTATAGATACTTATAGAAACAACTAGACCAGAAGAAATCATCTCCACATTAATACTCGTTTAAGGCGGGAATCGAACTCGCAACCTCGTGTCAGTGTTGCCACCTTAGTTTTAGTAATGGGGGCAATTGAAGAAGCTAAAAAGGGCTAGATCGGGCTAAAAGCACAAAAAGAGTTGGTGTAAAAAAAGGCTAAAAAAACACCTGTACTAATGATTTCAATTAGGTATGTTATTTATTTTTTAGTTTGAATCACAATATTTTTTTTCAAAATTAGGTTTATACATTAAAAAATATTAGTTATTTTACAAACTAAAATTAACAAATTTTCCGTTTAAAATTTTTAAAAGAATCATTTAGTAGCTATTAACCAAAACAAATTAAAATTAAACAGATTTAAAATTTAAAACATAATTATTTACCTTGCTATCAACAAAAAAAAACTAACAAAATTTAACAGAAAATACCAAAAAGTAATCAAAAGTCAAAGTCTTCATCTGAATCCTCCAATATCTCAATTTGCGGAGCAGAAGAAGTAGATGGCTCATTTAAATCTGTGGTATTTTTCGATAATTTGAAAGTGTATTTCAAATTACTCCCACATTTTTTAAGTAAATGAAAAGGGCTAGATAGCCCTTTTCGGGCTAAATCATTAAACAACGAGTTCACCTACAGTAAAAAGTGCTAGATCTAGCCCCAAAAGGGCTAAGGTGGCAACACTGCCTCGTGTTTCGCATTTGTTTTAGAATATCTTGCTCCTGTATTCCATTTCATAATATTTCCGTTTAAAGTCCTTTTCCCTGAGACCGTTAATATCTCACAAGAGCAAAACTAAAAGAGCTATAAAACACATGCAAATCTTCCTGGAATACTTCAGTAGAACTATAATTACGTAACATTGTACAGTCTGGTATCGATTCCTGGGATCGGATCCGATCGAGATCCGATCCAGGGACCGCGACCAATTTTATTCACGAAACATTTAGCTTCAGATAAAATCTCAGCGCTCTCGGTAATAGCTTTAGCTGATTTGAAAACAATAAATGCAAAGCCAGAATGAGTGCGATTGTTAGTGTGAATCAGATAAAGTAAAATAGATGATGTTATAGAATATTGAAGGGGTTTTATAGTAAAATTATACAGTAGGTAAGACCGTAAGTCCTTTTATTGATTAGAAACAGCGTCTTGTCTAATTTATGTCGGTTTGTTTATGAAGCAAGTTTTGAATTGGTTAATAAATTGTGTTGGATACGAGAACCTCCCTCTTTGATAAAGTTTTGCCTAGAGATAGTTGGAAATGCGTGGGATGTCTTTATTGAAGAGAATCTTTAACAGTTTATTGTTTTATTTTAATTACAATTTTTGGAAGTAAATTAATGTTCCGAAATAAATATCACGTAGGTAATTGAACTCGATTTGAATCCATTTGAAATAAATCGAAATTTTGTTATGATTGACTTTTAAGAGAACTTCTAAGCGTTGATTTATTATGCACTAACAGATCTACATGAAAAATTACAACGAAACGGAAGCCCTACACGTGTGTATAATTTGACGATCGCATCGATCGATAACCATCGCATCAATCGAGATAACGGTTCGCGGAATTGATATCAAAATGAAGATTTATTTTAGAAAGTTAAAAATCTTTAATCGCCACGTCAGAATTCTGTATCGAGTTCGTATCGAGTTTCGATTATTAAAAATCATCGATAAAATCGAGTTAATGAAGAACGGTACCCGATATCTCGATCAGTGTACTAAGACTGAAATTGATTTCATTCCGGCAACGCGTCGATGGAACGCCCTGATACAATTTTGCGGAAGTATTCACTTTGTACTGTTATCCTTGACGTTATGTCATAAGTTTGAATCGTGGCTTCGATTATATCGACTATTCGAACAATCTAATGATTTATAGACGCGTTCGGGCCTTATGATAGTTTATCTACACTCATAGCATAAAGAGAAAAGATTTTTGACGTGATAACGTCTTATAAATCGATTAACACCTGCACTCACAAAAAAGTGTGACGTCATGTCATGTTACCGTTATTGCCAAGGTAACCATAGCGAAATGGTAATGTCAACAATCAAAAATAGTTCTTATGACGTTATTTTGTTTCTTATGTTTGTAACGAATAGGCTCCGAAACTACTTAACCGCTTTTGATAAAACTCGGTATGAGGATACATTGATTTATTGGGAAAACATAGGCTTCTTTTTATGCCGATATTGTTACGAGATCGGGTGTTATGCGGGTGAAACCGCGGCGCGCTGCTAGTGAAGGATATTTCCAAATAACATTTCTATCAGTTCTATCAATTTTTACACAAGAGACTATTTTTTTTTGGAGAATTGTGGTTTCAACTTAGTCACTTCATCGCTATTACTACATAGTATACAGGGTTATTGAAAATTATACTAGCAAGCCGTTAATAGCTACTTCTGTGTACCTAAACAAACAACTTTAGTTCTACGACTTTTGGAAATTCGAAACGCAAAATGAAATTGAGGTTATGTGAATTCGAAAAACAGCTGATTTTTCAAAACAAAGGTCATTCATACCAAGAACAGTAGATGAAATTAAATTAAGAATTTCCAAAAGTCGTAGAACAAAAGTTGTTTGTTTAGGTACACAGAAGTAGCCCTCAAACGCTTGCTAGTATAATTTCCAATAACCCTGTATAACAAAGTCGCTTTCTCTGTCCCTATGTCCCTATATCCCTTTGTAAGCTTAAATCTTTAAAACTATGCAACGGATTTCAATGCGGTTTTTTAATAGATAGAGTGATTTAAGAGGAAGGTTTATATGTATAAAACATGCATAATATAGCCGTGTGAAGCCGGGGCGGGTCGCTAATTATCTATAATCTTTAATATTATAAAGCTGAAAGATTAGATTGTTTGTTTGTTTGTTTAAATTGAATAGGTTCCGAAACTACTAGACCGATTTTGATGAAACTTGGTATGAGGATACATTGATTTATTGGGAGTGCTATAAGCTTATTTATCCCGATATTCCCACGACATCAGGAGTCATACTTATTAAAATTCTACACTAAGAATGAGCTAGTTTATTGATTCACCAATCACACATTCAATTTACCCATATCCCTCGACAGTTGGTGTGTCAATAATAATTCAGTAACTGTATATTGTTGAATAAAATGATTATAACTACGTCACGTGGGGTGCTGACCGATTTTGTTTCTATACTATACATGGTGTTAAACATCACGCGAACTAAACATTTATCAAAAATATTTTGTGAAAACTAAATGTGTTTTGTAATTAATATGTATTATCTACCTTCTAATAAATAATATTTAACAAGGTAGAGTTATTTATTGGCTAGATATTTTAGTAAGTTCTTAAACATTTCGAGGTGGCATTGGAGTTTATAAATCTTGTCGAAGTAAAGTTTCGAATAACGATAGTCTAGGTACATTTCCCTAGACAAATGTCGTAATGCATGTGAAAACATTCGCTTTCACAGAAAAAAATAGTCATGGTTAATATAAGCTTGATAAACTATTACTAAACTAAACATCAAATAATAATAATATAAACTTTGTTATTCTTGAAATACAATTTAATTTTAGTTTAGCTAGTATTTAGCCAATTATATTTAAGCATCAATCTACAAAAAATAATATGACAGGCTACTTTCATAAAATCCTCATTACCTGAAAGCTCTCCAGAACAAAGATAAAATCAAACAAAACGTCACATAGACCCATGACTGGTTATCTGCTTCATGCATAGACCTTTATAAGACAAAGATATCGTAATCCAAATGATGACAGAGAAAAACAAACTTTTGTCTCCACCTTATACATAATGAATCCGACATTTTCCTTGTAACAATATCCAAAATTGGCAATTTACCAACCTTTCTACGACATTTGATTCGAAAGCCAAATATCATGAGACAATATAACAGCCTGTATTGTTTTAATATAAATGTCAACATTGAATTTCTATGTATCGCGAACGTTTTGGAATATGACATAAATTTTATTTCTACCCTCTTCTGGTGGATGGAATAAAGACCATATGGATGTAGGATCGTGTTACTTGTACGTGTGGGCCAACTGTACTAATTCACCCTTAATTTATGGTCTAAGTTAAAAACTAATGCGATTTCAATATCAGTAATACTAAAATGACTATTTTCAATGTTAAATCTCCAAAAAATAAAACAAAAAACCTGGTAAATGTCCAGTCTTTAGGAGATAATGTGACAGACTTGACTTGCTTGACATTAATATTTTGACATACTTAATAAACTTTTTTTGCCCAATTCATTGTATTTATTTGTGTAACACAACGTAATTTATATGGATAATAATGTTACTAATCTGTTACTAATCCAACCTCTTTTTGAAGTTATACTTCTTTAGGCGCGTTATGAAAAAATGATGAGAGTGAAATTTTACAAAAGCGTCACACAAAATTCTCACGTCGGACGAGTTTTTTGTCGGACGAGTTTTTTGCCGGACGAGTTTTTTGTCGGACGAGTTTTTTGTCGGACGAGTTTTTTGTCGGACGAGTTTTTTGTCGGACGAGTATTTTGTCGGACGAGTATTTTGTCGGACGAGTTTTTTTTTTTTTTTTTTTTTTTAATAATGCCAAAGAAGTATAACTTCTCACGCGCGTACATAAGTACACGCACCCATTTTTTCTTATAGTAGTCTTTTCCTCCAAAATGAGAGCCTTCCATCGCTTCCTGTCCTGCGCTATTTCTTGCCAATTATTTCTTGAAGTTCGCGCATAATTAATAAAATTCAAAGTCTGACTGACTAATAAATAAATAAATTTTATTCAAAAAACTTAATAAACAGAAATGTATAAAATAAGGCTACTTTTAAAAACATACCTACTTAACTGTTTACATGTGCCTGAACTAGGTGATCCTGTGTTTCAGGAAAAAACTGCTGTTAAATTATGGTAAATTGGTACTTACAAATTAAAACATAAAACTACAATTAATACCTACTTACACTATTTTCTATAACTAGATACCTGTTATACAATTAAACAATATATTTACTGTAATACATCTAATAAGTTCTCTGTATCTTCATAAGACATATCCTAGAGAGCTTCACAAACCATTATTTTACATCTGGTGTAGTTGTGCGGGTATATGTAAGTTATGGCATTTATTCTGTTATACAGAAGTGGACCAAGGTACATATAAAAATAGGATGTAAAAACACGGCGTGTGCTAACGTAAGGGCAAACAATATCCTTCCGTCTTTTCTGTGTTAACTGAGTATTAAAGGAGAGAGTTGCATGCTGCTTTAGAACTGTATACATTATAATTGTCGGACTGTTAGTACTTTAACCGACGAAGGTGTAGGGTTTGAAGGTGGAGACTTTTAGGATGGCCCTTTGTGCTCTCTCCAATGTTATTAACAATGTTTTACCCGCCCCACCCCATGATGTGATGCAGTAGACTAAAATTGACTGACATATGGCAAAATAAACTTGTTTTATCAATTTCAGATCTGCTATATGGCGTAACTTTTTGAATATAAATATTAATTTACGCACTCTATTACTCAACGTTTCAATATGTTGTCGAAATGTGAGAGTCTCGTCTAATATAATACCTAAGTATTTGATTTGATTAGTTCTTTTAATAGTTGGACACAAGCATGGGTTGTTACATGTAATGTTGCAGTGATGAGCATAAAGTCTGAAATCACTTACATTAGAGCAAATTTTGCGCATTGTGAATTTTATGAAATTAGTTTTATCTGCATTTAGTGTGAGTAAATTATGCTGAAGCCAATTATAAACAACATTAAATCCAAACTGCGCATACTCGAAAACCTCTTTCTCAGTATCAGCGGAAAAAAGTAGTACAGTGTCATCAGCGTAAGTTACAATTGCGCCATGATCTAATTTCAAGTTGCAAAGGTCGTTTATGTATATCAAAAATAGAGTTGGACCCAAAATACTTCCTTGGGGAACCCCAAAAGTCGTATTTTGCAAATCATCGCTGACGACACTTCCGATCCTTACGCATTGCGATCGATCGTTGAGATAGCTATTGAATAGTTTTAGCTGCGTTCCTCTTATCCCAAGGGCTTCCAGATTCCGTTACAATGTTAATACAGAAATGGTGTCAAAAGCTTTGGCAAGATCCAGGAATACTCCCACAGTGTGATTCCCTTTGTTAAGTTCCTGTGTCAGGTAGTTAGTCAAGTAGTGAACGGCATCATCAGTCGATACCTTAGCTCTGAAGCCAAATTGAGAATTTGACAATGAATGATTATTTTTTCTAGAATTTTGGAAATAGAGGGAAGCCGTTTTGGAGCTCCACGGTTGGTCAATTATGCAGCTATAAAAAATCGTTTTAAATAACCCTGTTTCTTTTTCTTCTTTTCGAGTCAGTGACGCTCACACAAACTGTTTGTTCCTGCCCAATAGTTAGCCATTGCAACTAAAATAACAAATAACCCCGCTAACTCCTATAACTCAGGTCAAACGCTCCACATTTCAACATTGTCAGATATTGAAAGTTTCACCCCCAACGATTGTCATTGCTGATCTCTATGACAATGACAGTTCGTAGTACGTATTCCTGTCTGTATGTAATTATGGCGTATTGTTCATTTATTTCGTTCGCATATTGTTCACTTGTCGAAGTTCAGCGGGGTTAGATCACTTGTTCGTTTTTAACCTGTTTTATTTGATTCACAAAAGATGTAATTTATTGTCCCATACTTTATATTATTAGTTTAGTTACTTTTATTACGATTTGTATAAATAAATATGAAAACTCTACGATGGAGTGACTGGTTAAATATCAATGTACAGCTTAAATTACTGAATGGTTTGGGCAAAAATTTGGCATAGATACAGATAGCTGCTATAACGCAAGCATCCGCTAAGAAAACTTTTTGTAAAATTCAATCTCTACGAGGACGAAGTCGCAAGCAAATGCTAGTCATTTATAAAATACAATTTTCATTAAAATCGGTTTAGCAGTTTCGGTACACACAAAAAAAATCTTTCCTCTTCATGACGTTAGTGTAGAAAACATGCATATAGTTTTTTATTACATTAAATCTCTCCATAAGCTATTTTGTTAAATTTTTATTATATTTTGTCGAAACTTCAGGGCACATTTGTGATGATTTTAAATTATTAATAGACTTTTCTTAAACAATAAGGTATTGTTACAAAATTCAAACTTTCTCAAAATTCTCAACTTTTGAGTGCTTCGACCCGATTTGTATTTTATTTATTATACTAGCTGCGCCCTACGGTTTTACCCTCCTTAATTCGTCTTTGTTGATAGTTGAAAGAGCCATTGTAGGCATTGCTGTAAAATATTTTATTGCGCTATTCAATGATAAATATAAGATTTTTGTAAGTTCTGAAGTTTTTAATTGCAAAAGTGACATATATACAGAAAAACACAGAGAATCAATTATGAAAAAACCGTTTTCTACAGGTTTTAGTACTTACGAGCCTGTTGCTGTTGTTGTTACAGTACAATAAAGAATTTATCTATCCATCTATCTTGCTCAAACCAGGTATCGTGAGCAACAACTCCATCCAAAAGAGACGGCTTCACTAGCCATGTTAGTAAGTACCGTACCTCATCATCATCATCATATCAGCCCATACACGTCCACTGCTGGACATAGGCCTCCCCCATACGACGCCACAAACAGCGGTCCGACTACCCGCAACCGCTACAATGTCGTCGGTCCACCGGGCAGCTAGGCACTCCGTTTCGCGTTGCATCGCGGCCGCTACTCGAGATCCTTTACTCCCCAGCGGTTGTCAGTTCTGCGAGCTATAAGTAAGTACCGTACCTATATACCTTAAACATCACAAAATATACGAATTAGGCCAAAAAACCCATGGATTCAATTTTTTTTATTTGCTTCCAAGTACTGACTATTTATCCTTACTTCTTTTAAATATAGTAGTTAAAGAAGAGAACCAACCATGCAAATTTTGTTTATCGACATAACTTATGTTAATATTAAAGTTATTTACATAATATAAATAATAACAAATCAGTATTGTGTTGAACTATGTTCGCAAATCCTGTGAGAGAACGTCAGCTGCAAATTCGATGAGCTTGCAACCGTTTTACAAACTGTAAGTGGGCTTCGGTATTAATTTGCAAAACAAATGAGTTTTATTTGCGTCGTAATTGAAGAGGGAACAATAAAATACACTAATTATAATAATAGACGTCAGTGTTATGGCTATTATCTCATCTGATGGACAACAACGATGATGCGGTCTAAGATGTACCTAGCACGCACGTCTCTATGACGACCCAGTTGGCACAATGGTCACCATGCCGGACTGCCATACACAGGGCTGCGGGTTCAATTCCCGACTCAGACAAGTATTTATGCTTAGATATTTGTCTGTGGTCTGGTTGTTTCTATGTAATAAAAGTATATATTTACAAAAGAAAGTAAATAATATATAGTATATCCGTTGTCTAGCACCCATAACACAAGTCTAGTTACTTAACTTAGGGCTAGATGGCGATGTGTGGAATGTCCTGCAATATAGTTATATATGTTATATTTATATACTCGTGATTTAAAATAAAATCAGCCTTTATTATTGTTTCTAAAAAAAATATACTTCAAACTTTAATTTCGATTTTTAGACATAATATAACTAAAACAATCTTATTCTATCGTTCAACGATTCATTCATCTACAGTTCCTCTAAAGCCTTCGGCTTTTTTGTCTTTCGCTTCAAATCCAAACTGGCACAGCCTCTTTCTTAATGTCTTGTCATTTGAAGACCCTCAAATAAGCGAGGCACCTTCGAGAGATGCGAGTGAAGGAAGGAAGATGGCGGCAGTGAGTCTAGAATTTTCCGACTCGTCTTCCTCATGTGACTGAAATGCTAACATAATGTCAAACATGGCAAATATTTTTAATATCCTTATGTTTCGGAACAAAATAGCTATGTTCTAACTAAATTTAGCTTCGATATCAATGATGAAGGTTAAACATTTTTCAAACAGATGACTCAGGTGACATTGTCTTGTTTTTCTACACGTACCTATGTGTACTTAAAGCTGATTGACCTAACTAAAGAATGTTTAATTTTAATCACCCATCAGAAAACAGGCTCCAAATATTTTATAAACTGTCACTTCCAAATCTAACTATCAACCACATTTCTTTTATAAATTGTTAAAAAATGTTACAACCATTACCGATTTCCTCTCAAAAGATTTATTATTATTAACAACATGTTTATTATTATATGAAAATGATAAATAAAATTTAAAAATAAATTAAAATCACACCATAAACGCTTTTTTTATTATCAACAGTAGTTGGACAGTGAAATGGTAGCTCGGTTTTATTTTATGATCATTCTTTGTTATGGAAATCGGGTTCGTAACAAAAATTTATTTTAATTAAATATTAATAGACAATAAAACTTTGAAAATGCCTACTTTTATTAACACACTCTTGGGAAACAAAGTTGGCCGTTACAGTTCTGTAAAAACACAGCGGTCTCTTTCATCTTGGTCGGTTCAATAACTTATTAACCCTAATTTTGTGTTGAGCCTTAAAAATGTTTTTTTCTTTTCTTATGTAGAGCAGAAAGTCAATTTACATTTTCTTTAATATTAAACTTTTTAAAGGTTTCTGAAGTACTTAATTAACAATTGGGTTGTTTGAGTTTTACGTTCTACATTTTCAATAATATTATGATGAGTTTAATAAAGATGGTATAATCAACCACAAAAGTGTTAAAAAAATATGTACGAGTACCTAACAGTGCAAAATAATAAAATCATTAATTCAGCTGGAATTATTAGTATTAAAAACGTCCAAAAAATGTATGTGTGTCGAAAGAAAACAGAAGAAACTCATGATTCTTTTTTTGTGATCATGCTCAGTTGCTCACAAAGGGCATACTCAACTTAACTTTCTGATTGTTACTATTTATACTACGTTGTCAGAGGGATGAATAATATGGACAAGTATCCAGATCTGGATTCCAATAAGCTCTTATCCATACAAACCAAAAAGCGACCAAATAAAGTAATATCAAAGAAAACTTGCCAATTTCAGCGATTCTTAAGGTGGGTACTGACCTACGTTACGAGGTGTAATGTAACATTCGCATCGAGCGTGTTACGCATAGAGCATGTACGCTGTGTTCTAAAATTGGCGTAACATGCTCGTCAAACGACGTACTGACTGCACGAATGCTCGCTGTGTAACACGTTACATTACGCCCCGTAACGCCGGTCAGTACCCAGCTTTACTCGTTTCTATCTCGGTTCGTATGACGTGTAATTTTATTACTTTTCTTCATGACTGTACGTCAATGTTTATTGGCTTAGATATTAATTTTGGAAACGGAATACTTATCTGTTACTTTGAATAATATTTTTCGACATTTCTACTTACGTTTTAGGTTTCTTTCGGTTATGACGACCTCTGTGGCGCGTCGGGCGAACACCCGACTGCGACGCAGAAGGTTGCGGGTTCGATTCCCGCCGGGAACAAGTATTTATGCTGACCATAAATTCTTATTTCTGGTTCTGGGTGTTTCCTATATGTATAATATGTATATATTTACAAAAAAAAAAGTATATAAGTAGTTTATCCGTTATCTGGCACCCATAACACAAGCATTAAGTTGCTTAGCTTGGGGCTGGATGGCGATGTGTAATATGTCCTGAAATATATATTTATTTATTATTGAATGAGAATATCTCTATATATATAAAATTCTCGTGTCACGGGGTTCGAACTTGAACTCCTCCGAAACGGCTTGACCGATTCTCATGAAATTTTGTGAGCATATTCAGTAGGTCTGAGAATCGGCCAACATCTATTTTTTATTTTGTTTCCTTTGTTTTTTTTTTAAATGGCAAAACAACGTTTGCCGGGACAGCTAGTCTCTATATATATAAAATTCTCGTGTCACGGGGTTCGAACTTGAACTCCTCCGAAACGGCTCGACCGATTCTCATGAAATTTTGTGAGCATATTCAGTAGGTCTGAGAATCGGCCAACATCAATTTTTTTTTTTTGTAAATAGCAAAACAACGTTTGCCGGGACAGCTAGTTTATTATAAAAGTTCGAATAATAAATGTAAGGACTTATTTTGGTAGGGACAAAGAAGTAACAAGTAAGCATAATATAAATATAACTTACATATGAGTAGCTCTTTATGTCTTCAAAGAGGTTATTTGTAAAAAGGAAGAACATTGTAAGTCCTTTAATAGTATTTTTTATGGTAGAAACTTTGACTCTCAAACTCGAAATTTCGTTTTTGAAGATTTTTTTAGATATTATAAACATATATGCTACTCAGTAAGGAATGTACCTATTCGCCTTATTGCTTGAAATAAAATAGAAATTGAAAAAAAAAGAAACGAAAAAAAATATATTATAATATAATTTTTTTAACTCACGACATAGTATACACACAAATAAGAAACAATTAGAGATAGTTACAGAGAAAACGATAAATAAAAAAATAAAACATTTTCACGTCAAAATTAATTTTCGTGGCAATCCGGTAAACAATCCTCTTAATATGCCACGACATCCGATGCACGAGGTCATTAATCTCTGGACCGGCGATGTGCTAATCTATGATAGGTAATTGACTAATGGGTTTGCTTTATGAACATTACTGCTGCACCTGTTAAATTAATTTATGTTATGACATCCTCTGTGGCACGGTGGGCAAACACCCTTGCGACGCACAAAGTTATGGGTTCGAATTTGTGTACAGATAGGAGGCGGCTTACAGCTAAGCAACTTTTGCTGATCGTTTACGGTCGTGCGGGTTAAGCGACGCTTGGCGCGGTCATTACTTCGATGAGTGGCCAATTAGTAGTGTGGCAAAAATGTGTTTTCGTGAGTACCTCCGTGCTTCGGCACGTTAAGCCGTTGTTCCCGGTTGCTACCTCTTGTAGCAGTCGTTATTAAGGCGATCTGAAAACTCTAACAATAGGTGAGCCACACCACTATACGAGAAAAAGAGAAGATGTTCAGCAGTGGACGTTCTGTGAGTGATGATGATGATGATGAAGAATTATTTAGTTGTCTGGTCACACAAGCCTACTTGCTTTGAGATTAGATGGCTCTGTGTGCGAAGTTCTGCAATATTTTTATTTATTTATGTAAGAAGTTTTTGGACAATATGGAAGTTGTTAATTTTACCGTTATTGTACGGTTACATAATAATAATATCAAGTTATAGGTGCGGTTCTTTCGCTATTAGATGCATAAAATTAACAAAATATGCGAAGGAAACTAACACAATTTTTCCATCGTGCATTCAGTACCCATAGTGCGAGTTTTTTTGTATAGCATTAACATATTATCCGCTACGTGAAAGATAAAAATTAATGGAAAGTTGAAAAGCGCCACTAGATGTAATGCGAAGCTTTAACTTTCCATACAATTTTCTCGTATACGCAAACGTTATAGTAACTGTGGCCTCTAAAGTAGAGTAGTTAGGCAGATCCTTATATAAGCAGATCCTTAAATTACTGTATTGGTATGGCATTAAAAAATAATATAATTGGCAGTAGTAAGTGCTCCAAATCGCCTAGTTATGGTTTTCTTCATGACAAAGTTCGCGTTTAAAAACAGCTTCTTTATAGAATCTGAATCAACTTTATTGTTACAAATATCATGTTAGTAATAATATGTGGTTATTTATGAACTTCTGATTATGGTTTTGAGTTTCTGCAGGTCACAAAAAGCGTTTAAAAAGCAGCTCCCTAAATAAAAGCCCAATCGACTGTATTGTTGCAAATATCACGTTAATAATAATAAAAATACCTATGTGGTTATTCATGAACTTCCGATTGTGCTTCCAATCATACTGCTAGACGTCTCTAACAAAGCTGTAACTTTATCAACATCCCATACATTACATCTCACGATGAGAAACTTCGCAAACTATCCTCCCCCAATAAATGCTGTGTTATGGATCACATCACCTACGCATGCCTTGGTACCAACAACATGCTTGATTTCCCACGGCGAAATCCCGTTTGTAGTATTACAATGAAATATGCATGCGTGACGTATACCATGAAATAAGGTTAGGTAGGGATGCATCCCTGCGTTAAAGCATTGGAAATTATGTTAGTAAGCTTGTATTTCGATACCCTTTCGATGGTTTTATTTATCGACTAGAAGTGGCCAGTTGATAAATATCACTGGACAAGTCTACTCCATCTACATGTCCTACAATCCTGAATATATACATCACCCTGAATAGCATGGAATTAAGTTGATGGCTCTGTATATATAATCTAGATCAGATGTAAAAGACCAATATTATTAGAAGTGCCTCGCGGTATGACCTACGTAAATCCTGATAATGTGAAAATATTTTCCTTAAATCAATATAGTTTCGTTAAAATTGGTCAAACAGTTTTGGAAAAAAACAAAGAATCTTTCCTGCTGCTGTTTTAGTGAAAGTTTCAAGTTTTGATTTAAACCAAGCGTTAAGATGATTTACAGATGTTTGGTTTTTTCAGAACGAATTTTGATCTCAAAGTTGCCCTAAGAACACATTGACTTGAGCCAGTTTCAGAAACTGTTCCAGTTTCTTCCTTTCTCTTCCTTTTTTGTCTAACTTTATCTAGTTTCTGTTACAGAAGTATACATTTATTTAAAAAAACCAAAAACGCAAATTCCCTGGATCGATTTTGTCATTAGCCGTTGCGCCGCATAGCGCGTTCGAACATTCCCGATAAAGTTCAGATATATTTTTGTGATATCGACAGAAGGGCGTTTTGACACCGACGAAACGTTATCTAAGGGTGAGACCAGACTAGAGAGTCTGAAAACTTCGCTATCGGCCGATACCTCAATTTCAATGTTTTCAACACGTTTAATTTGAGGCCTTTATTTGTCTAAATCAACCCTAAGTTCTGAGTCCTGGCTAACTACGCCCAACAATAACAGGAAATGTAGCTGACGATTCAACGATTGCCTTCAAATGTGTGGTCTGCGACGGTTCTATAAATTTCCTATCTGAATCCAATATCGTCTTTATAAGTTTGAGGGAAATCGTTTCAATCGAGATGCTCTCGTGATAATATTATTTTGGCGTTGAATGAGAAATCACGTATGAATGAGAACCTCTTCCTTTTTATGAATTCGGTTAAAAATAAATCAAGTGAGCGTAGCAAATAAACCCAATAGTCAAATGAAACTTTCTACACATTTCAGGTACAGATAATTACTTAGTACAAGAACCTTGCCATTTTCTACTTCCGTAGAAAGCCCCACGTTAGACAACTTACATACAGACGAAGCAAAAACATTACCTTCCTCAGCATTCACGTAAAGTCAAAGTCAAAGTCAAATTTCTTTATTCATTTCGATGCTTATGTATATATACATTGATCACATTGAAACGTTTTAAAAACAAAGTTAGGATGTGTGCCTTCAGAACGCGCCCACCAATGAGAAGAAGGCACAAGAAACTCATGGGGTTTTTTTTTCATGTGATCATGCTCACAAAGGTCCATATTAAATTTTAAATATTAGTAAAAAAACCTAAAGCCTAACAACCGGCCTGATGGTAGATGTTGATATGGTCTAAGATATAGTTTTCTAGAAGATACCTGTTCACTCGTAACTTAAAGACTCCAAAAATTGCACATGTCAGGAAAGACAAGCGCAGGCAACTGATTCCATTCCCTTGCTGTACGAAAGCAAAACCATTATGGTGTCAGAGTGACGCATATCAGTTTGCCTGCTTGTGTGACGAAAGAATGGAGATGGCAAAACTCGATTGTGTAGTTCTGTTGCACACTCCCCGAAATGTATCCGGTAAAATATTGACAAGCTTGCCACCTTACGACGATGTTTGTGGAGAAGACGTAACGATGATTGCCCGCAGGGTAGAGACCGGGTTTACTGCAAACCAAATTTTACAAAGAATTTCGCTGAAACTTTCCTACCTAATTAGCACGTATTTTCCATTTTTCAAAGCTAGAGTAGGTTATTATTATACTAGACATATTTCATACGATATCAACATGCATGTAGGTGCATACAAAGAGGTAATGCAATGCAAATTTACCATTGCATGTACGGAACCACTTCAGTGTGTCAGTGCAAATAAACATACTCTATTATAAATGAGGGAAAATAGTCGTAATCCTGTTGTTGTACCTACATATTATATTAATTTTAATGGAATAATAAATATACCGTGGCACGTGCTGTAGTTTTGAATTTTTTCGACACACATCTACTACTCTATTTAGAGTTTGATCTTTATATTTCAAAGTTTTAGTTTTAGTTTTTTACTATTAATGTTATTTGAAATTGGTGTTTGCAATAAAGAATTTATCTATCTATCTATTTTTTCCAAACGATTAAAAAAGAGTGGTTCAATCCTTCTGTTTGCCTGTTTAATACTGTGTGTATATGGACACTACTCCCAAGATTAAATGTATTTTCATACTAAGTTTCATCAAAATTGATCCAGTAGTTTCAAAGTCTATTTGTTACAAACAAGGAATCTTTTTTTTATTGTAATAAGAATGTAGATTATAGATTTGATACGTATAAACTGATTTGAATACAGTTTTTATCTGAAAGTGATCCGTGTGTATTCTCATTGCAATGTTTCATGAACATCAGTTTCAGAGTTTTCAAAATCTTGTCACATAATCACAGTATAACTTTACGACGAAGCAACTAGAACTTTTTCCAACAAAGAATTTACGCAGTACCAATTCTTATCCCGTTAATTTCCTGGATTCGAAAGAGAATAAACTGTTACCAGGTACAGTAACCGACAAAAGTACTAGTTTAAATTGATAAAAAACAAATTTTCAACTTTACAATCTAGACGTATTATAATTGGATATTGTGATAAATGAACTTATCAGGGTTTGTGATCTTTTGACACTTTTCTCTTTAAGTGTACAATATCTTAGCTAGATACAGTTTGTGTGGTCCGTTTCTAAATACCACTCAAAGTTGAGAGATAGAGTTTTCTAGTGAATAAATTACTTGTTCATTATGTTGGCGAATGTTTTATGTTACAGGATGTCGTGATGAAGGCACTGTTTGTAAGGCTGCGTTCAGAATACTATAAAATAACACTAATACTAATTTAACCTGTCAAGCAACCAAATGACAACTGTTTGTTTCGCGCAGTCGATAAACTGCACCCCGCGCATCTCGCGCTTTCTAGATTTCGCAAATCTTACGCACGTCTGAAAAATGCCTATAAAAATTGATCTAGACTGCCTATCATAGTGTTGTAAACACCATTGGCTAGCTAGATAATTTACCTATCCGACAGTGTGATGTAAATAATGGTAGATACCTCCACTGTACCTCGCTTTAATTTCGAAGGTCTCGGATTTTTTTACAAGCTTTAATCTAGCTAAACCTGTCCCGATGTTTGTCATCAAATCTTTCAAATTGATCCACTTCCCGGATAATGGTTGAGCTGAAAATTTTGCATATTATATGTGTTTACGCTAATACCTGATGGTCTTACGGTGAAGAAAAACATCGTTACTAAACCAGCGAGTTTGTTGGCTCCTGACGTATTGAAGAGTTCTTTCTGGATAAGGTTGACTAAGCTGAGAGTGTGGTATAGATGCTGAGAGTGTGGTATAGGTGCTGAGAGTGTGGTATAGGTGCTGAGAAAGTCTACTCCATCTAATAGATGTCCCAAGCACTGGAGCGCTCTAAATAGCAAACATTTAAATTTTTAGCTCTTTTTAAATCATGTAGATAAGATTTAAGGTGAACGCACACCTGCATGCGGCGCGCACCGCACGCGCCGCATGCTCCGTTCGTATGCGCGCAACGCCGGGTTGGTGACGTCATCAGCATCGGCCTTGAGGATTTCCTTCACTGCGGCGACAGCGGCGCGTGCGGTGCGGCTAGGTGTGGCACCTTTAAAGACCAATACTATTACTATTATTTAGTCAGCTTACTTTAAGTATTTTTTAATTTCACCTAGGTGTAAACTTTACCTAGGTAATACTCGAACCACTGCTTCGTACCTAAGATTGTCATTTGCGCTCCAGAACTCCCTGCTGACGTCTCCCAGAGAGCTGTTAAGCTGAAATACGACTGGACTGGACTTGTCCGTCGCATGCCTGATGAACTATGGGCCAAAATAACAATCGAATGGTCCAGAATATTTCTTAACGGTTTTAAATTACTTAACTAGAATATAAAATTGATCTTACATAGTAATTCTAAACATAGGGACATTTTGAGAAAGAGATGTTCTTGACCTTTAGTTATTTTTCGAAAGGGATATTTTATGACTGAGCGTTTACTTTTTAGAAGTTGTTGTTAACGCTGCCTTACTTCATTTTTTACAATGCGACTTCTAATGTTGCGGTGCGCGCGAATTCCTAGTTTTCCTAACAATTCTATTCTAAAAACTATTAAAATTCAAATTATTGCATTTGTAACAAATACATTTTACGTCTTGAAATGTTTTGTTTTCATTAACGGTACCTACACCTTTAGGTAAGTCCATGATGTAGAGTCGCAATCACTATCACTACGTAGTATAAAATAAAGTCACTTTTCGCCGTCCCTATTTCCCTTTGTATGCTTAGATCTTTAAAACTACGCAACGGATTTTGATGCAGATTTTTTTAATAGATAGAGTGATTCAAGAGAAAGGTTTATATGTATAATACATGCATTATATAGCCGTGCGAAGCCGGAGCAGGTCGCTAGTGCACTATGAAACGGCCCATATTAAGTCTTGTACTCGTATGAATCTATTTCTAGTGAGGTTTTGGGAAACTATTTTTGTTTTCTAAACTAGTTTTAAATCGCTCGATAGATGGCGCTATCTTAATGTGAAATTGTCTCTGGCCAAGGACCGGCTCAAAATTAAAAGAAAAATAATAACAAAAATATCTTAATTTGTTCAATTGTCGAACAGTTCTAGGAAAATTTTGTCTCATCCAGTTATTTTTCTCTACGAAAATCAAAGTGCTTCTTTTTTAAAACGGTGACAAAACAGTAGACGCTCATAAATCTTAGTCGTTTCGTTTCAAGTTTTATTTATTTCTAAGAACCCTAAACGGACTAGGAACACGTAATAAATTTACATTTCAACAAAAAAATGTGCAAAACACCAAGAACTAACACCATATTTCTGTCTAGTTTATTCCGTTTTTGCTGCACCATAGCCGATGTTATCAAATAGTTAACACGTTGTAAAGATATAACTGTAATTTCTACTCTATATCTTAATAGATAAAGTTTAGATTAATCTGAATAAGTTTCAAAACAATGACGCTTCGCTGACGCGTCGCGCCGATCTACGAAGATAAGTTAAGATATTTTGACGTGTGAAAGAAAAAAATAACTGAACACATGTTGAGGAGATCTTAGATAACATCACCGGCTTTAATGAAGCCAATTAAATATTTGTACGTGGTATTATAATGGATAGTGTAGGTATTTATTAGAGGTTTATTGATAATTAATAGGGCAGTTAACTTCTAATAAATGTACGACGTTTAAATGCGAACGTCATGACGTTTATAATACAGATAACGCGTTATCCACATCCCTTTTTTTATCTATAAGGCGACTCTCTTTTCATAAAAACCATAGCAACCGTTCAGTAGTTGTTTAGTTTACCCAGAAAAGTCCTAGTTGGCATTATTTTGTAAGTCAGTTAATTTACCTTTTTGTTTCACCTGAATAATTCCATCTATTGGTGAAAATCTTATGAAAATCCATCCAGTACTTTTAAGTTTATTGCGTTCAAACATATGAACAGACGCGGTGGGATACTTTCATGACTTTGTTTTATAATAGGTAAGAAAATATAGATAAATAGAAGATAAAGGTTAGATAACTTATAGCTCTTATAGCTGTGGATCGATAAACAGAAACCATAAGATCTTAACCCGTAGAAAGTACACCACCCTTACCAAGCAAACACCATATTTCCAAATCAACCCTATTACGATAATTACGGGAACATATCCCAATAATTTTGGGCAATGTAAACAAACATACGTCACCGCCTTCTAAGGTGTGACATAAACAGGGTTATACAGGATGGTTATCGTTCACAATATTAATTTGCAACTTGTTGATGATCGGGGCTTAGTCCACACCCCCTCCGACATTAATCAGGAGGCCTCACATCTCAGTTTTGGCAAAGACTATTAAAGAAGTTAGATATGAATCTTGGAATAATATTTGATGTAGTTTACCTACTTAGATTGAGAGAACTACGCGGACTCGATTTAAATAAATTAACAGTATTTTTTTTATTATTTATGACGTCTCTATCCACACAAAATAGGCTCAGAATTCAGACACAAACAGCATAGCGTATTAAAAAATATTATACTTTAGAAACTAATAATAGAAGATACAATAAATTTAATTTGTACCTTATTTTTATTAACCGACTTCTTGTAGGACCCAATTCACATCCATCTAGCCCCAAGATAAGCAACTGTGCTTGAGTTATGATGGCCAGACAATGGATAGAATACTTAATGAATATTTGATATATTGTTTAACTATTATACCAAATATTAGGTGAAAATCAGCCTTCTACTTTCATTGTCCATTCTGAACTTAATTTATCTATATCACTTTCTATCTTACCCTAAAGGTGAGACGCGTCAGCTTATTAGGGGAGCCTAAAACTTCGGGGTATACTTTATGGGGAGACACGGGAATATGTTTACTTGGTCCAGCTCCCTAATAACTTATATGAACCAGACGACCTTTGTCTGTACCTTGAACGAACACCCTCTATGTATTTTTAAGCAAACAGTTACACGTTCAAAAAATTTGTCAATTGCAAAAGTTAAATGCTCGTGTGGAGTGCCAATCACGCTTAATGCTCTGATTGCTTTAAAAAATTATGTCATCGTCTAAAACTGCTTGATATGTGATTTTAATCGAATATTTGACGGCCTCCGACTAGATGGAAGGACGACTTAATTAAGGTCGCTTTGGAAGTCTTTGGGGGAGGCCTATGTTCAGCAGTTTTGTGCTGTTCTGTGGCTGATATGATGATGATGATTTGACATTGGATAAAACCGTTGATTATAACGTGTCAATCTCAAACATCAAACTACGTACGTATGGAGTGCAAATTTATGCTGCTCTGTTTCGATTGAAGTAAAACATTCACAGAATTCATGCTTATGCAGTTCTATGTTTGAGATTGAAACATTTTATTTGAACGTGTAATGATCGCTTTAATATTAAGAAAAGGACGGCATATTTTTGACATACGTTTGATTCGAAGGGATCACGTCAAAACGCTGGAGGCTCATGGGAAATATAAAGCTGCCCCATAAGTGGGGGTGAATCGTCAATCAGTATTAAAATTCAAGGGGAGGTAGATACATACTCTGCATTCGCTGCGGGCACTTCAATTTGTTTAATGACAGTGCACATAGAATTTTAAGGTGATATATTAACATTTTTATTTAATACATTCGCCCCCGACTGCGCGGGCATAAAGTTAATCCCTACTTAAATTAATAAAATGTGAAAGTGTGTTTTGATGTTGGGTTATTTGAATGTCTATAAAAAGCCACGCTAATTTGGGACAGTTACGAAAATACTTAACTTTTTAATAGGCAGTCATCTTTAAGGCGGTGAACATGAGTCTTGTTAAGAATTACGATTATGAAATACAAATTTTGAGACACTATTTTTTTTACAATTATCTAAGACTTGCCTTTAAAACCATTCCGGTAAATAAACAAACTAATTCGCTCTCTCAGTGATCTTAGCTTTCGAAACGAGAGTCCTCCAATACTTTTTCCTGTCGGATGTTCTTTTGGCTTGAATTTCATGCAATTCAGTTTTCATCGTATCTCTTTAACGATACCTGAATTATCCCACACATAGCTGCTCAGCTACATAGCTGATTGGTAATAATATCATCAAACAGTTAAACAAACAATTTTTGTTCCACAACTTTTGATACATTTTTCTTATTAATTTTGTAGTTATGTTTACCTGAATATCAGCTGTTCCATACACGGAGAGGTCATTAACCTTAAGATTGTACTTATTTTTTAAGTTTTATCAACTGGTCTAAGTCTGAATAAACTTTGTTTAAAAAATGTGCTGCTTTTCGAATTTACATACTTAACCTCAAAATTTTAGTTTTCAAAAATAGTAGAAAAGAAGTTGTTTGTTAAGGTTCACATAAGTAGCCCTCAACCGCTTGCTAAAATTATTACCAATAACCCTGTTAGCTGTCAGCTGCCATAATTTATAATCTGCACCGTTCATATGACCATAATGGGTACATAATATTTTCTTTATCATCATTCAAGATTAACTCGTACATTTTTCTAGGAATTCGTTCAATTTCTCAATCTTCTTAGAAATATTCGGCCAGATTAACATAATAATATACGTTATTAATTCAACAATATCATTAGAATTGAGATCAAAGCCTACAGAACCGCGAAGCAATCAATGTCAAAGCTTATTACAAATTAACACTGAGGAAGTCTATGGCATCTAGAACACAGGACACAATGATATAGCAAAAGCGACAAAGACAATAATAACAATCTTGATGATTTATACAGTGCCAGCAACTTTAATCAATGCTATTCAGGGCGCCTGTAGTACTTGGAACATGTGTTAGGTGAAGAAGGTAACACTAAGACGATTTGGTAGGCTCTTTGTAACTCTTAGACTTAAAGTATGTTTTTTTATATTTTATGTAATTTTGAGTTTGTTTGAGTTTTGAGTTTGTGTTTGCAATAAATAATTTATCTATATATTATATTTGTAGGTTTGCCCGTTTAGCTCAACAATCACAGCTTATTTGATTGTTCCCAGATAAAAGACAATACGAAAAACGACAAAGACATAAAATTATTATCTCAAAATTCTTCAGACAATTTTAATAATTTTATTTTTAATATCAGAAAATGCTTAAATAAGTTACAATAAGTCCATAATAGTAAAAATCTAAACAAAAAGCATAGCTAATTTTACAGCTCAATTAACGTATTATAAATTGGAATACTTAATTATATTGATTCATAGATATATACTTATTTAATATAGGTAGATACCCTAACAATTTGCATGTTCGTGTAAGGTGTTTGTAACGTCTAAAGTACCTATTAATTTCGTGCCCTTTGTCGTGTGTCGCTAAACCAATGTGTTTTGTTCAGTAAGTAAAGCTTGTTGTGGCAAAATTATCTTCTATCCGTGATATATTAATAATAACGTGAGACATTAATACTTCGGGTGTCCGAACTAATGGTCTGTGAGTTCAGTAGCTCGGTAAATAGTTTCTGGTTATGATTTATGTTACTATTTTATGTAGGTATACTAGATTTCTTAGTAAAGAAACAGCTGCTGCGTGGAATAAAGAGATAGAATGCTTACTAAATATAATTATAATATATCTGTAGCCAAGTCCAGCCAGTAGGTATTATAATATAGGTATTTTTATGAACCTATGGTATCCCATTGCCAAAAAGTCTCTTTCCTTCCAATGTTCATGATCTTGTGCGACGGATTGCCAATCTGCCAAAAATTTGTTCAAATCATCTCGTCACCTGTTCTGCCGGGAATTCGTCTTCAGTTGGTTAGGGTCATACGGCATGCGGCAGACATGGCTGGCCTAATATAACAGGTATAATGCTTAAGTATTTCTGTCTGTTTATTACGTTTTCACGCCTAAACCGCTAAACCTATTTTGATGGGTTTTAGTGGTATCCCGTTTTAACCCTAAGTTTCTACCCACGAGCCAAATTTTACCATAAATTGAACGCTCATAGTCTAAGGTAGCGAGCTAGTAACTATGAAATTTGGGACCTTTGGAGGCATACATAACTTTTCATCTTGATCCCGATACCCCGGATTTTATAGGTAAAACCGCGGGGCGCAGCTAGTATACCTACAAGATTTCTTTAGTAAAATTTTAATCGCCAATTACTTGGGTTAACTGTAAATCTCACTTACTTAAGAACCTCCCTTTTTTGAAGTCTGTTAAAAATACAAGACTTTTACAGTATTAGTGACATTTTTGCTAATGCATTGGAAACTTTTCCAAACAAGCTACAAGTTCTTTACAAAAATTCAGCCTAAAATCCAATTAAAAACAAATATTTCACTAATTAAGGGGTTGTTTCTTTATATTTCGTAACTCGTTTATAGAAAAAGTGTATGAATGGCTTGTTAGCGTTTTCCAGTTGGTCTCAAGAGTATGGCCGTGAGGGAAAACCGTTAAAGGTTTGTATGTATTACATAAGAAGAGCGACTTTTATAAGCGAAAGCGATTTAAAAGTAGCAACATTATTGCGTCTTACATAATTAATAAGTAGGTAGGTAAAATATCTGTAAATATTGACCATAATATTAATATTAAATATTTTTGATGGTCTAATCAATACGTGATTTATCGCTTTGAACTAAATGAATAAAACAAGGTAAGTCACGAACAAGACATAAATTTGTCAATATTTTTATGCTAATACTAAGTTTCTAGACCATTGTCCTCTAATACAAGTACTATTTATAGAGGTCAGTGTTCTAGACTCATTTAATTAGGTTGTTTTTTGTCTGTCAGAAAATATCAAGGAATATTTTAATAAATAACTATTATCTGGAGCTATATTGGTTTACCTTGTACTACTTAAATAGAATTTAAGCCAATAGAAATCTAAGAATTGTGATAATTGAAATACGCACCTCTAAGTAAAAAAGCCACCTTCTTTTTCACGCCTATTATATCTTTGTATGTTTGTAATATTCTTTGTTCCCTCATATCTTCCAAACCACTAGATGGATTCTTTAATTAAAGCATCGTTATTTGATCCGGGTTTTTGTTTTTTGCTCTCAAGCTCTCTGATTTCATACCATCTTCATCAATCTGCCTCTAGGTTTTGATCTGCAGTGGACTATCTGGTGTACACTCAATAGGCTTCACTTTAGAGTGGGTAATAGTAGATTGGAGCTGGTGCAGGGGGGGTACTCCTATATGTACTTTCCTGCCCATCTGCACAAGGAAATACCCAAAAAAGGCCACAGACGTCGTTGTAAATATGGCTTGTCTGCAAAAATGTGTTATGTACAAACTGAAATTTAAAATTTGTTATTGAAGTGAAAAATATTTTATGCAATATTTTTAAAAAAATCACGGAATATTGCATATACTCGTATACTCACCCTTATCAGAAGCCATAATTTTCGATCGTTGAATCCAAGGGGAACAGCTAGGGTGAGGCTTGCAATTGCTCCCATGCAGTAAGACATATTTTCTTAATGTCAAATAAGCGGAGGCACCTTAACGAGGTGGCAATTCATTGGTTCCACGCCATTGTTGATCAAGGAGTTTGTTTAGTCTGAATCGTATAATGAGTTGATTAAGGCTTTATTAAATTTCACTTTATAACGTTAGAGTTTCTGATTTACTTTAGTACACGTATAGTCGGCAACATAGTTGCAGACCCACCATAGAGTTCTAAATTTACTATTATTGGGATGTTAAATATATTACTAATTAGATATAGTAATTAGTAATACATACATAGTTTAAGATTTTTTGAAGGTCTACGTTTGACCACTATCTCACCTGATGACGACGTGGTCTAAGACGTAGCACGTTAATAAGATACTACAGCCAAGGTGAAATGGTACCGGCGTTCTCTCCATTCAAACGTAGTTAGTAATACAAACGGTCATGGCAGTTATAAGCCAACAAAAATATTTGCTCTAGTGTCATTATCCAGTGAAAAAACAGTCGACTACGTTTGTATGGAGAGAGCGCCTGGTACCCTTTCCTCTTAAAGACCCCCAAATAAAAGGGACCTTTGAGGGATACAAGGAAAGATAAGAAGACGGCAGTGGAACGAGAACTTTACCGACCCGTCCCCTTTTTATAGCTGATTGTTTTTTTTTAACCGACTTCAAAAAAAGGAGGAGATTCTCAATTCGGTTGTATGTATGTTTTTTTTTTCAATAAGATTTCAGTAATAGTAGAACACTAACAAATTGTTCAATTAAATTCAAAATATTAACAATAACGAAACACAAAGACGACACCAATTTTTCCATTTATTGTTTTATTTTCCAAACTAATTATCGAAAAATAAGTTAATACTTATTTTTCGATAAAAAACTTTTTTAAAAACTTTTTTTTTTTTTACTTTTTTAATCTTTTTTTTTTAACTTTTTTTTTTAGACTTTTTTTTTTTTTCTTTTAAATTGTAATCTAATGATTACAATTTAAAAGCCTCCAATTAGCCAAAAATTGAACTCATATAACTCTACCTCATTAATTATGAGCGTAAAATTAAAAATTCAAACATTATAACATAACATTTGATGTCCATCATAACTTTATTTAAGCATGGGTGACACAAAATATCAATACGAAATGTTACTTTTTAATGAGCCTGACTGATTGAATGTTATTGCTTTTATTTAAGACAATTTTAAACTGAACCAGAGTCACACCAAAACTAATACAAAAAAGACCGAGATATTGATAAAAACGGTTCTTCTTATATTGGTTTGAAATTAATTAACAATACAAAAATTACAAGTTGAGAAGAGAATTTAGACATTAGTTAGACTTAATGATACTTTTTGGTAAAAATACTTAATTAACGGTAGAATAATTTAAATGAGGTAGTTGGTTGAATGTATGGTAATATGGCACGCCCATCAACGTATTTAAAACGGATTTGAGAACTAGTAGAATGCTGTTTTTAACAATTTTATCTTGGAACTTACTTTTTTGATTATTTAACAACTGTAGCTTTTTTAAGTGAAAAAGAATTTTGTGTCTTGTTATTAACTAATAGCACACCCATTATCGATCTAAACAGAAATAGACAATAGACAGAATTGCTAAAAATGTACATTTGTTTTTCTGCCGCTAGATTTTGCTTTAAAATGAGGAATACTATATATTATGCTTTACTATAGTTAGATCCAAATTGCTGGATTGCTTGCATAGTTTTCGATTAAGTGAGTGCGGGTCAAGAAAATTGTAATAGAACTAAAATGATTATAACCATATAGGTTCATCATTCATATACCAAGTTATATATTATTCCAGTTTTTTTTAACCGACTTCAAAAAAAGGAGGAGGTTCTCAATTCGGATGTATGTATGTTTTTGTGTAGCTAGTAGTGGTATATCAGTAGATAAATCTCTCAGATTTTTTTTATCTAGTAAGCTAGTAGTGGCATAGTGGTGCTGCTATCAATCGAGGAGTTTTGTGGGTGTAATCTTGAAAATTTTCGGATATCGTAAAAACAAAAAGAGGATGTGAACGTACAAATATGAGAAGTTTAGTTGTAGGTACCCTTATATCTGTGGGTTTCAAATAAAATACACCATTGGGAGGTTTAACTAAAACAAACCAAACCACAGGTGTCGTTGACGACATTATGTCAAATCGGTCACACTCGTCGCCTCAATGCTCGATTCAACTACATTAGGGTTCTTTGAAAGAAAAACGATGGTAATAAAAAGTTATTGACTGAAAATATCAATGAGATTTAAAAATAATTATTTCTGCCTTTAAACAGTAGTAAGTAAACTTCTGTGCTTTTGTTAGCAAGTAGTGGCACGTGAGACATTTCATCATTAAAAATCGCTTTATACTGATGTAGTTTCAACTGCGTACCTAAGTCCCAATCCCGTAGAAATATTTGTATAAAAAGTACTCCAATTTATTAAATACTAGCGACCCGCTCCGGCTTCGCACGGCTATATTATGCATGTATTATACATATAAACCTTCCTCTTGAATCACTCTATCCATTAAAAAAACCGCATCAAAATCCGTTGCGTAGTTTTAAAGATCTAAGCATACAAAGAGAAATAGGAACATAGGGACATAGGGATGGCGAAAAGTGACTTTATTTTATACTATGTAGTGAAGTATATCCTAAAACAAAATTATTATTGAAATCGGTCTAGTGATTTCAAAGCCTATTCATAACAATTAATATATATATATACTAGCTGCGCCCCGCGGTTTCACCCGCGTAAGTCCCGATCCCGTGGGAATATCGAAATAAAAAATAGCCTTATAACCCTTCGCAATAACAGATATAACCGTTCCATGTTTCAACAAATATCCCGTCTCCGAGATGGTTTAGAAGTTTGGTTAGAAAGCATTATTTGTGCACAGTGCATTTTTGAAAAAATTTAAGACATCGCGTTTGGTCAAATACCCCATTTCCGAGACGCTTATAAGAGATTTGGTGTAAAGGCATATTTCATTTGCCGTAATATCCTCTATCGATAGGTACCTATGGTTCTCAAAAATACCGGGCATTAAAATACTATGTCAAGTTTCCAGTACTAAATGGCAAGACACCTTTTTTCAGTTCAATGTTCGAAGTTTTTAGCCTCTTTGGTTTTACGTTAACATCAGCTGCTGTCAGCTTGAGGTGACGTGTTACCAATCTAATCAAAAGCACTAAAGAGTATTGATATCAACTTCGAAGCAAATCACCCCCAAAATAACTTTCTACCCCTTTTTAACCCCGTTAGGAGATGAATTTCAATAAAATACGAAATTTTATTGAAATTCATCCCCAATTCATTCAATTAATTCTGTTAAACAATGTTTATGCAAAATTTGAAGTAGATTGGACCAAGGAATCACGTTGTCCCATACAAACTTCGACCCCTCATTTTCCCCCCTTAGGGGTCGAATTTCGCAAAATCCCGTCTTAGTGAGCACCTATGTCATAAAAGGAACCCCCATGCAAAATTTGAGACTCCTAGCACTTGTAGTTTCTGAGATATCGTGATGAGTGAGTGAGTCAGTGATTTTCTCTTTTATATATATAGATATTTTCTCTTTCAAATACTAGTTTACGAAAAAAAATAATTAATCGCCTATAGTTATCTCAACTGCCATCATTGAGTCTTAATTTCATGCATAGAAAATCAATCGTGATCTTAAGACGTCGATATTCTAATAAAAAGCAAATTTATAACTTCATAATCTCCTAAAAGATATAGATAATATCTTAACATACTCATAAAAGTCCTAATTGATCGAGTGATTTCGATCTCATTGGGCAAAATATAGTTAGATTTCTTGAAAAAAGATATTAATTTTAGATAGCTGAATTTGCAAAGAGTTGAATAACAAGTATATAAAATTTTATTTCGTGTCCGGTGGCAGGTAATTATACCCAACGAAGCCCTAATATTACTATTAGTGAATTAATTATTCGTAAATTAGCTATATCATGCTGTTTTACCTATCCATATGGTTTCATAATATTGGGGTTACAGATTAAATAGTATATTATTACTGTCTAGTTTACGGTAGGATATTAAGTGGCGAGATACCTTATAAATACGACCTCTCTCTGACAACCTCTGACGACCTCTGTGGCGCGTCGGGCGAACACCCGACTTCGACGCAGAAGGTTGCGGGTTCGATTCCCGCCGGGAACAAGTATTTATGCTGACCATAAATTCTTGTTTCTGGTTCTGGGTGTTTCCTATATGTATAATATGTATATATTTACAAAAAAAAAGTATATAAGTAGTTTATCCGTTATCTGGCACCCATAACACAAGCATTAAGTTGCTTAGCTTGGGGCTGGATGGCGATGTGTAATATGTCCTGAAATATTTATTTATTTATTTAAATAAAAAGTTAAGCGATTTCCACCATTGATACAATGGTGATTTTTACATCGAATGTTACTTCAGTAGTCAGATCTTTCAGTAGTTCTACGTTTGGTGATAGATAAAACTTTCTTTGCGTGTTTTTTATAACTATTTTTACGAAATCGTAAAAATCATAATGATTAGCATCATTAAATTTTCTTGTTGGGTTAGTCTCAATAGTGATATAATTACTGAGCTGGTATTATGTCAGTTTTTTTTTTTCAATTTCGTTTAGAATTTAACAATTTTGTTATAAAAAAAAAGTCTCTCGCGCGGAACAAGCGATTTCTTGAGATGCTTTCCACTCTTTAGTTCTAACTACGCCATTATAATTCTACTATTTAACTAAATAATACAAATATCAATATCCTACAGAACCCCCCTGCTTTGGATACCTAAGTTAACTTGCCTCATATCTTACACTTCAGTTGAGACTTGAACACCACCTGCGGCGCTCATTACGACCGGAAAAGAATCCAAGTATCGCTTCAAATAAAAATAGATAGGTAGGTAATTTTATTTTTATTACTCTTTCTAAATACCTAGAGTATTTACACAGACAATATTGTTACAGAAGATGCGTTACAGGTACTTGGTAAGGTATGATACGTAACTATATAAATCTCAAGATATAATTTGTGTAGGAAAAATGGATGGTCATAGCGATTTTATTGTGAATTTAAGGACGGCAAAGAAAATTGTCCAAACAGCAAAATCTTACTATGCATTTAACTATGTGCCAGTAGAGTAAGCATGCTGCCGCCCTATTGCCGTATTCTTATGCAGCGCGTCTTGACTGCGTTTGCGTCATAACCATAGATTTCGTATTGCTAAGACGCACTCGTCACGCACACGTTACGCACTCGTCACGCACTCGTCACGCACACGTTACGCAAACCTAAACCACATGAGTAACTGCGTGACGAGTGCGTCTTAGCAATACGAAATCTATGGTTATGACGCAAACGCAGTCAAGACGCGCTGCATAAGAATACGGCAATTGGGCGGCAGCTGTCTGACGAATACACTCACAGACCCTTGCAACCTTAGCTTAGCTATAGCTTGTTCTTGCTCATGTCAAACGATTTTCTTAGCCATTAATATTAAATTGAAGGCTAAGAAAATCGTTTGACATGACGATTTTCGAACGATTTTTTTAGCCTTCAATTAATATTGAAGAAATGAAAGAAAATCGTTTGACATGACATGACATGCTCTGTGTGTGTAAAAATCAGTTACTGATTTTTACTGTCAATCAATTTACCCACCAATTTTCTCTATACAAACACCCTTAACGGTTACTCAGTACACAAGACTCTTAAGTTCTTACTATGCAAATGACATTGGACCTTCATGACACTATAGTTTTAATGCATATTAATTTTTATATTGATTTTACGGTTTCTCATAATGAAATTGTAAGTTACGATCAGTAAAGATCGTAGTTAGGGTAATGGAATAAAATTATCTAGATATGTACTTATTTATGTGTTTCTGTTTAGTCTGTGACGATTTTTTACTAACTATGATAATTGAATGTGCTGATCAGGTGACTGGGAATCACTTATTTGGCACTATATGTGCCATACCCCCGAATACTGAAATGCTACTTAATCTTAAGCGGCGTTTATTTTAGTTAGAAGAGAAATTTAAGTGTAGGCTTCAATGGAAAGGATACACTTAACGTCAATTTAAACGCAACTTAAGATTAAGTAGCCTTTCAGTATTCGGGGGTTAGCCTCTGGTTGTATTCCTACTCATATGCTATAGCTGCTGCGCTCCTCAATTTTACCTGCATAATTTATGTAGCTACTACCTATAAGTTGTCATCAAAATCGGTTGAGCCGATTGTTTGTGGCATTTAACTTTCGGAATTTCTACGCCTTAGTTTTCAGTTTAATTTTCCTGAAATTAATCCTAATAAGTTTTCTTTTTTGAAGTCGCTTTAGAACGTATATTTTACAACCCTTTACCAAATGCCAACTTTATTCATCAGAATGAAACGAAACATTACGTTAATACAATAAAAATAACATAAAAACTTTTGTATTCGAAACGGAATGACAGCTCATAATTTTATTTAGCCCTTCTATTGCAGGAGCTTATTAACACCCTCTGACACGATTTTATTCCCTAAAGGTTTCAAACCTGGTATAAAATGTGCTAAATTAAATCGTTGGGGAAACAGGATGCACTGGCGAAAATCATTTATTGAGACGATAAACAAAAGTTTCTCGATCTACACAACCATTAGATCACATTATATCAAGAATTTTATTTTAATAAAAAAAGTCAACTTGTATTCCCCAAATATACCTACCAAATTAAATCATTGGCAAAATATGATGCACTTATAATGGTGAAAATTCATTCATGTATGAAAATCAAGTTTCTCAGTTATTCTCTCTCTGTCTTAGTTCAGATTAGATAGAGAAAGGAATGATAAGCAGCCATTCCTTTAGACCACACTATATCAAGAATTTTATTTTAATAAAAAAAGTCAACTTGCAAGCCCCAAGGATAGCTTCGACCAGTCTTTTGCACCCTAGACCAGTGACCTGTAATTATAACGCCAGTTCTTTCGCCGACACGTTATCTAGACAATTTATCTTGTATATCTGCCTCTGTACTGTTTGTATGCTAATGGCGCTGCTGCAAAGGGATTTAAATTAGACCAGTGGATTAGAAGGGACATCTTAACCTTTTCTGTAACAAACATTTGATTCCGATTCTTTGGGAGTGAAATCAGTTGCCTGCGTCTGTCTTTTCTGACTTGTACAATTTGAGAGTCTTTAAGTCGCGAGTAAATAGGTATCTTCTGGGAAAGCGTGCTACATCTTAGGCCGCATCGTCACCTACCATCAAGGCAGGTGTGATAGTGGTCAAATGCTGATCTATCGTATTATGTAAAACAAAATTGTCCGTAAGGCTGATGGCTAATGGTCTTGTAGTGCTCGCCAATCTATGGGTAAGATTAATAGAGGTGGCAAAAAGTTGTCTCGTACCGTCGATGGCTCTGGTAGTTAGTAGTCGTTAGATAAAACTTAAAAAACAACAACATACAGACGAATTGAGAACCTCCTCCTTTTTTGAAGTCGGTTAAAAAAGAGGCCGGGCGTCTAGATAATTTTAACCATATAGTAGCTGAGTGACACCAATATTCAAGAATGAGTGTCACATTTTGATGTACTTATTTCCGAACGAGTTATTTTAAAGAACTGTTTAAAAACATACATATTCTCAGTGGTTTCACATATCCTTACTGATCTATCCCTACTGGTAGAGAAGGATGGATTTTTTTCTACCTATTACCACTAGGTATGGATATTTTACTTTCACGTATTTCTACTTTATAGTATTCTGTATTCTCTCTCTCTATGCCAATGCCATGTTAGATCTCTTTGAGCTTTAGTCATTTTGAACTTTTATGAATTGGATTTTTAAAGACTACTTAGCTGATAGGTGGGTTATTTAAGCGGTTTAAACGTTTTCTATTAGGCAGAGTACAATTTGGTTGTGCGAAGAACAAATTGTTTAGTTGGTAACGGTTTATAAACATTAAACGTGTTTAAAGTAATTGTGGCTTTCAAAGCATAGGTTTTAAGGCTTTAGAGATATAACCTTGAAATTTTAGAAAGAAAAATCGAATTTCCAAAATGGTAGAACAAAACTTGTTTTTGGACGTCTGGAACAACCCCTTCTTGCAATACGGTGCTACTATTGTGCCACTATTTTCGTCGGTCCCCGTCAGATTGAATAGAAATAAGTGAGATGCGAGATGATGCGAAATCAGCCAAAGAAAGGATAGAAAATGTAATTACCATAACATTACAGCTTGTATCGTGGCAATATTTATAAACTAAACTAAATTTTAATTCAATTATTTATTCATCATAATCACAATTTTAAAATTAGGTACATACATCAAATTAAATTACACAAAATTCAAACTAAAAAAGATAATAATATTTACAAAATAAACTAAAATGATAAATTAAACTAAATAAAAATGATTCCTTCTATTGCCGACTACCTCAAAATGTGTATTTTAATTTATTTAAACGAAAAGTTTTAAGAAAAGAGCCAGTTATTTAAAATCGTAAAAAAAAAAGAATAGTGTTGAGTAAACATTTAGGTACTAGATTTTTATGCGGTTTTAAAGGTGTATTTTTAATAAAGCTGAGGTCGAAGCATCCTAAATCGTTCCGACTTAGAACTCACTTCATCTCAAATACAAGGCCCTACCAATATTCAGTTTGATACTATAGGTTCAATTTATGCCGTAAACCCAACACATTCATCGTTTAACAATAGAGATACAATGTCACTATCATGCCCGTCTCAATATTTGACGTCAATACACGTAAATTTACGAGGAAAAGCGCCAGCTTTGCTCGTTATAGGACGTCATTACTGTACCCACTACACGAAAACTTTCACCTCTAGTGCGAATGTCAGATATCAGAGTCATAACAAGCCAAAGGCGACTCACGACACTACTCTCACTTACGTCCATTATCTTATTTGTGGGATTACTACTATAGTATGTCCAGAATGTTGCATGCTTTTTGACATTTCTTCGGCTTTAGTTAAGATGTTATTCGTGTTCATTTTTTTTTCGAGTTGACATCGTATTTGATTCTGTTTCAAAGTCATGAAATTGGAATTTAAACAAAAATAAATTAAATGATGTTTTGACTGGGAAAATCGCTTTTACTAATCGCAAAGAGGGTGTTCAATGTTCATTTGTATCCATTTCTTCTAAAAATAAGACAAAATACACGTAATAATATACTTTGCAGGCAAGTGACAGAAACTTCAAAAATGACTTCAAATATAAGATAAAGTAGTAATCCAGGCTTTTGTGAGCATGATCACAAAAAAACATGAGTTTCTTGTCTTCTTTTCATTGGATTTTTATTATATTCCGAAGACTTACATCCAACTTAGTTTTAAGACGAGTCAATGTGATCTCGTGCGAATAATTCTAACCGAATAACTAAATGACTGAGTTATCATTCAATTCGAACGTACATTCTCAACTAAAGTCGAAACGTCATTCAACGACTCAACTCGTGAACAGACTATACCGCCATTATCTTATTTCATGGGATTACTACTACACTAGCGGTCTATAATTTGACAAAATAGAGAATGAGATGCATTAGTGCGCATTTCGTTGGTAATGGGGTACTTCGGTCCCTCGCTGTATAATTTACCAGAGTCGCAAAGATGGGTCGCGGAATAGTTAATAAAAAGTTTAGATAGATTTTTTATTTGAGTTTCATATTTGAACGGGCGTACAGTTTTGAGTGTAATGGTGAAGCATTTTACTTTCCTCATTTCAGAGATGAGTTACGATTGCATAATTTACTATTTAATGTTTTCATCTCGTAAAAGTTTTATTTAGTAGGAATATTGCTTTTGGTTTATTTGTACAAAACGTAATTTTGAAACGTTTTCATTTACCGTAATAGCAATGTTAATTAGGTATAGCAAACATATTTTTAGAGTTCCGTACTTACCTCAAAAGATAAAAAGAAACCCTTATAAGATCACTCTCTCGTCCGTCTGTCTGTCCGTGTCACACCGATTTTCTCAGGAACTAGCGGACCTAGTTTAAAAAAAAAAACTAAGGCGAATGACCGGTTGGGATTCGAACCTACGTACTTCAGAATCAAAGTCGAGCTGCTACTAGTCCTGAATAATGGATTAAATTTGTTGTCGCTGAATAAAATCATTCAGAATGAAATGTGAAATAAAGGCAATTATTTTTTCAAAAGCTTTTATTTTACTTGTATTTAAATGAATTCTTGCAAGCTTAATCATTAAGCTTGCAAGAATTCATTTAAACCGGAAGTGGTAGGTACCTACTAATTATTAGTAGGTATTATTATTAGTTCCTAACCTACCACTTCCTCTTGATGATTTGCCTCAACACCAACGCCAAACGTTCAGACGACCCAGTTGGCACAATGGTCACCAACACCATGCCGGGACTGCCAAACACAGGGTTGCGGGTTCGATTTCCGCCTCAGATAAGTATTTATGCTTAGATATTTGTGTGTGGTTTGGTTTTTTCTTTGTATTATGTATTATATGTATATTTACACTAGCTGCGCTCCGCGGTTTCACCCGCGTAAGTCTCGATCCCGTGGGAATATCAAAATGAAAAGTAGCCTATAGCCTTCCTCGATAAATAGACTATCCAACACCAAACTATTTTTTCAATTCGAACTAGTAGATCCTGAGATTAGCGCGTTCAAACAAACAAACAAACTCTTCAGCTTTATAATATTATAGTATAGAAAAGTATATAAGTAGTATATCCGTTGTCTAGCACCCATAACACAAGTCTAGTTACTTAGTTTGGGGCTATATGGTGATGTGTGGAATTTCATGCAATATTTATTTATTTAATACAAATTATCATGTTGTTTTGTTTTCCATACCATGCCCTTTTGTGAACAAAATAAAAACAAAACTATATTAGGTACCTATATCCTGTTTTAAATAACTTTAATAGTTAAGAATGACCATCTTAGTTTTAGATCCAATATGAATCTATTGTCCACACAACTTTGTACTTCTTCATTGCCATACACCACGCGTCGTAAACACTTGATGCCCTAATAAAACGCAATTTGTGAGGCGAAATACTGAAACTTAAAACTATAAGAACATTTTATAGTCAAATCGTAAACATTAGTACCTATGTTTTATGTTTACTGTTTGATGTGACTTTATTAGATATGGATCATTGTTCCATTTTGCAACATCCATGTCGTTAAATTTTAATGATTGATTGTTAAATAATGTTCGGCGTTGAGTAATACTACTAATATTTTAAATATGAAAGTATGTGAGTGTAATACATCTTCATTCAGCTATTAAGTTTCTTCGGGTTCTTATTACTAAAACTACACTGTCCGTCCGTCTGTCCTTCTGTTCGTCTGTCATCTGGCTTTATCTCATGAGTTGAGATAGCTAGAGAGTTGACATGCTCAGATATTATGTATTTCTGTTGCCGCTATGTATAATAAAAAATATTAAAAACAAAAAAAAAAATGGTTGTCTGTAAAGTCGGTTTACAGATGATAATTTTACGTGATGACGTCATAAGAAAACATTGATGGTAATTGAAGGTAACCATAGCAACGTATTATATCATTGCTATGGTTACCTTGTCAATAACATGACGCGTTCTCGGAACACAACGCATGACGTCATGTTTTTTGTGAATGCATGTATTTGTCAATTTATTAGACGTTATAACGTCAAAAAAAGCAATTGGGGTTCTCATACAACATGGTACGATGCGGGTTTAATAAGGTATATAAATGATCTAATAACTAAGAATTCTTACTCTTCACTGTCTGAATAGCTAAGTACTTATAAAAGTAGCGCTTAATAGAGTAGGCTCCTTAGCATAAAAGGTAGTGTTGGAAGAATGCAACCAAGACAATTGATGTCAAAATTCGTTTAGTTGGTGTAAGTAGGTATACTCTTTAGAAATATTTTTAAAAATTGTGGAATTTTCAGAAACCAGTTCAAAATCAGGAAAAATGATTAAACTTCGGAAAAAAACAGATTTCACTATTCACATAACCAGCCTTTACCCAACAAACCAACTCAGTTACGCGCTATTTAATAATAAATTCAAGGTAAAAGTTACTTTAGCGTATATTAATACTGCAGGGTAAATGAAAAGAAAAATACACCATATTCGAAAGTAAGCGAAAAATAAATCGTATCAGCCCCGAGCTGTCAATTAGTAAAACAAAACGTAGGGTTGCCTCCAAATGCCCATTATTTAATTGACCTTAAGAGGAAAGGGTACCGGGGGTCTCTTTCCATACAAACTATACAAACGTATTCGACTGTTTTCTCCCTGGATGACACTAAAGCAAATATATTTGGTGTATAAAACTTATAACTGCCATGACCATATTGACCATGCCCCTATTTATTGTTTTTTTTTTATATTTTTTATTCCTAATTTCTATGATAATAAGAAAATGGAAAAAAAACCAAAAACATAGGGGCATAGTCATGGCAGTTATAGGTTTTATGGCACAAAAATATTTGTGCTAGTGCATCCAGGGAGGAAACAGTCGACTACGTTTGTATGGAGAGCGCGCAGGTACGCTTTTACCTTAAACCCTAAAAATCCATAAATGATGCGTCTTAATTAAAATGTATTCAGTTGTCTTAATTAAAATGTATTCAGTTAATACTTTTTATTTTTATTAATTTTAAACAAACCAATCTCGGCGCCAACCCTACCAATCAAAATAATAGCGCGGCTCGTCTCTCGCAACGCAAACGCAACACATCTGATGCAGATTCCACGATCTCGATCCAGATACCGTTAAAGGATTATCTTGAATGACGGCAAGTAACACCCAATTAAAGATGTGATAAGTTAAACGCGAAGTGGACGCATGAATCACGCCCCATCGCGTGTAAACGATGCGGTTGCCGAATCAACTGAAATGTGCCTGCTTGTGGTCGAAAGTATTTAAAAAATATTTGCAAGTCAAATTAGATGATATTTATGAAAAAAAAAAGTAAGTACTAATACACTGAATTCTAGTATGCTCTGAGTAGCAAGATCTAATTTTGAAGATGTTTACACGGCTCTGGAAAGATTCGCAATTTGACAGATTTGCAACTTTTGATTAAAAGGATAAAACTAATAATATTGAGACAACGGGTCATTCCTGCCTATCCTTGAATTGAATATGATACACAACGTCAAAAATTTTGAAATCTCTTTCAGTCTTGTCCTTTGTCTATCCGTTTTGCATAGCTTCCGAAAAATTGAGAAATTTGCTACTCGACAATTTATTTAATGACACGTTTCACATTCCTTTGGCGCGAATATTTGCACCAGTTTAGCCAGCATGTCACAGTTCCTTGGTGTAATAAATCAAACCCTTCACAACAATGTTTTGACAACCCTATGAATAAGCAGTCCTAAAACATGATACAACTGAATTTAGTGTTTATGCACTGCTACAATCATAAACTAGTGCATTAGACTTCAAAGACTAGTTTTCAAGTGTCTATTAAACAGTACTGTATACGTTTAAATATGAGAATGTTTACTTATTGCAATATTGCTTAAGTACCTACTTGAAATACATTTCGATTTTGAAACTGGGACGTGGATGGATTTATCGAAAATGTTTGCTCACTGTATCATAATAGTATCTGTTGCTATAATACTGTTTAGTATTGCACAACAAAAACTAAAATCGTTTAAGACTTTAAACACTTAGATCATGTGTCAAAGTGTGAAACTGATTAAATGATAACCTACCTTATGGTTTTCAAAATAGAATTTAATTTTAGATTGCCAGTCAATATTGCATTTAGCTAATTTTTTTAAGCATAATCTCATGCAAGCCTTTAGGCTTGTACTTTATTGATCTTCTTTTATCGCCAAGTCTGTGACGTTTTACACAAAGTTTTTTGATAGTGACACACACTTCGTTGATAGTCGTAATAGCCGACGACAAAAAAAACTTTACTTTGACATTATCTAACTATTAAACTTAATTTCAACAACTACATAGTTCGCACTAGAAAACAATGTGAAATTCATTCTTCAGTCTTCTTCGACAATAGTTATTATGCTACGAGTATTCCGAATGCTTCAATTTTGCCAGGACTCTTTTCCGATATATTTTACTTCACCAATAATATCATAATTCGACAATCATGCTACTCCGATAATCTATGTCGGAGTAGCATTGTTGCCAAATTAATTACTTCGTATTTACTATTGTCGAAATTAAGTCGTGTCGGAGTTTGACAAAGTCGAAGTACGGTTTTGTCGAATAAGGGTTTGTGGTAGTTCAATTTCATAGTCATAGGTGAATAACTGATTTGAGAACTATATGCTGGTCTTCGCATCAGTATGTAGTGCAAAAAAGAATCATAGATTACCATAGACGCTTACCTCAAATAAATTAGAACAATGGCAGGAAGAGAAAAATAATACATTGATAGATCAGTATAAAGGCGTAGACCTTAACATTCATTTAGAACTGGTTTGTCTATGGTCAACAAAAAATGTCACCAGTGTTCGACAGGAATCAGTCAGTTCAATTTGAAATCCACTTTTTAAGTGGCAGAATCTAACCACAAAATCTATGAATAAACAAAGTGTCAATAAGAAACAGTAATAACACCTTCGTAATGGTAGAATTTATACGATTTGTAATTTAATATTGAAGAACCGAGCCAGTAGACAGATTTGATTCTGCTCATGTGGAAGTACAGTTAAATGCACATGTAGGTTTTATAGCCAGTGGCCGAAGCACAATACAAAATCAATGTTGTTGGCAGTTGGCACAATGGTCACCATGCCGGACTGCCAAACACATTCGGTTTGCTGTTTCGATTCCCACCTCAGACAAGTATTTATGCTTAGATATTTGTCTGTGGTCTGGTTGTTTCTATGTATTATAAGTATAATACATATTTACAAAAGAAAAGTAATATAAGTAGTATATCCGTTGTCTAGTACCCATAATACAAGTCTAGTTACTTAGCTTGGGGCTAGATGGCGATGTTTGAAATGTCCTGCAATATTTATACCTGTGTGTGTGTCTATACTATTTATACAATTTGTTTTAGCCAAGGGGTTTTAATACGACAGGGGATTGTTCTAAATGCCTAGGCAAACAGCTTTTGTTCTACAACTTTTGTAAATTCAAACATTTCGTTCGAAGTCTTTGTATGAAACAGGTGATTTTCAAGTAAAAATTCCCTCAGAATTATCGAAAAAAAAGTTCAAATTTCCAAAAGTCGTAGAACAAAAGTTGTTCGTCTAGACGTCTAGAACAACCCCCTTTCGTATTAAAACCCCTTCGCTGAAACATATTGTATATCTACTGATATTCTAAAGAGGTAAAGTTAGACCCCCTTATTCCAAAACGAGGTTTAAGGATAGTCCGAGATGTTGATTTAAACCTTAGATTTAGACACAGATATACTCGTGAACTATAGTCTAAACACTATCCCTATAGATTATTAGGTATAGAGTTTAGACTATAATTCACGTGTAAATCTGTATCTAAATCTAAGGTTTAAACCCACATCTCGGACTATCCTTAAGGTGAAAGGGTACCTGCGCGCTCTCCATACAAACGTAGTCGACTGTTTCCTCCCTGGATAATGACACTAGCACAAATATTTTTGTGCCATAAAACCTACAACTGCCATGACTATGCCCCTATGTTTTGGTTTTTTTCATTTTTTAATTATCATAGAAAATAAGATTATAAAAAAAAAAAAATAGGGGCATGGTCATGGCAGTTATAAGTTTTATGCACCAAAAATATTTACTCTAGTGTCATTATCCAGAGAGAAAACAGGCGACTACGTTTGTAATAGTTTGTATGGAAAAATCCCCCGGTTCCCTTTCCTCTTAAACCTCGTTTTGGAATAAGGGGTGTGAGTTTATCCCATGCAACCTTAAATGTATGGGATAATCTCCGTAACCAGTGGAACGATTTGGATAAAATTTTGCTTAAAGATAGTATTTGAGTGTCATAGGATTACTTGTTTATAAATATTTCAGTTATTGTGAGCGGTGTTGGTGTAGTGGTAGATTATTATTATTATTTTTATTTTTTTATATATAAACAAAAATAAACTTAAAAAACATAATGCATGCCGAAAATCGCAGTGATTTGACTGGCGTGCTGATATGGGTAAGTAGGTGGACTGCGTTCTTAAATATAAAATACTTACAAAAAATTGAAGTAGGTAGCTAGTAGGTAACAAAAATATGCTATACAATACAGTGAAAACTCTCGATTTGCTTTAAGCTAGTAGGTACTTCTTACTTATTAGTAGAAAACCTATACCTATAGTAGATACCTCGACTTTTATTCCAAAGGTTGTAGGTTCAGATCGGAACGGTTATTGTCCGACATCCCTAGAAACCAATGAATTTTTCTAACGACAAATTTATGTGCGCTAAGCATGGATTTAAATTGCTGGTGATTTTTTAAAATGTGAATCACTCGTATAGGCTACATTTTATCCTGACATTGGGGCTACGCAAGAAAAAACCACGGGGTGATGGTAGTGTTAAATAAAATAATAATATTCTACCCGCTACTTTGTCTGAGAAGAAGTTGCATTTTCCAAAATATTTTTTTGGCAGATCTGTATGCCAGATTTTAACCCAATCCGTAAGAACGTTGATTTGAGTTGTGCGTTGATATATCTAACAGTCAGAACTTTAAATTTTATATTAATTTATAGATTATTTTTCTTACGAGGAAAGGTAGTCGACTGTTTCCTCCCTGGATAATGACACTCTAGCAAATATTTTTGTTCCACAAAACTTTTAACTGCCATGACCAATTGACCATGCCCCTATGTTTTGTTTATTTTTTTCTTTTCTAAATCTTAAATTCTATAATAATTCAAAAAAGAAAAAAAATAAGACATAGGGGCATAGTCATGGCGGTTATAGGTTATATGCAACAAAAATATTTGCTCTAGTGTCATTATTCAGGTAGGAAACAGTCGATTAGGTTTGTATGGAGAGAGCGCCAGTACCCTTTCCTCTTAAGCAAGTAGGTAAGAAGTGACTACTAAATAAATAATAATAATAATAATAATAAATATTTCAGGACATATTACACATCGCCATCCAGCCCCAAGCTAAGCAACTTAATGCTTGTGTTATGGGTGCCAGATAACGGATAAACTACTTATATACTTTTTTTTTTTTTGTAAATATATACATATTATACATATAGGAAACACCCAGAACCAGAAACAAGAATTTATGGTCAGCATAAATACTTGTTCCCGGCGGGAATCGAACCCGCAACCTTCTGCGTCGCAGTCGGGTGTTTCCCCGACGCGCCACAGAGGTCACAGAAACTTCCCCGCTCTTCTAAACTAAGTCATCAAGTTATCACCAACACACCAATTACCATAACACATCTAATTTGCCTAACATTTCACTAAAAACCATCATTTCTTATCTCAACCACCGTAACTAACCTTCAAACACTCAAAGCCTGATCAAGACATCAATTACCAAAACCCATCGACTGCTATAACACAATTTTGATGTCAAAAATCAAATATGTATCTATCTACATACATATTTCCTAAATCTAATAAGTACCTACAAAATACTTTTTAAATCATTACTAATATTATTTAAGTGTATGTTTGTGTGTTTGTCAGTGAAATGGTTACGATTTTAGATCAGCTATTGGCATTGACTAGTTTATTCTGATACTTAAGCTGGACTTTTGCTGGTAAACCACAGCCATACCACAGCTGAAATAAAATTTGGTAGGATATAAACATTATTAGGATTTTTTCAGTGTTGTGTAATTCATTTTTATCTGAGGGTAGTTTAGAATTACACACTACGAAGAACAACCACGATCAGGAAAGTTACTCTGTCGACACGTCGAGGTAATTTTCAAAATAATTACGCATAAAGCCATCGCGACACGATTCATTAAAAAAAAACTTAAAAAACGTTATGAGTTTAATATTATTAAGCTGGATCCCTGGAATTATTTATATATACGCCAATTTTCCCTGTAGATATTTTCATAACCGTTTTCGCCTACAGCGACTGCAAATCTGCTATTTTTTTAAAAATCGGACCTGAAGATTGGGGCTCACGTAAAACCGCGAGTAGTAGCTAGTATGTACACATTTCCTAAATCCATACAAAATATGTTTTTAAATACACGTTTATATGTAGAGCAGAGAGACATAAATAAAATACCGTTACATTCTGTATTTAGTATAATCGGATTACTACAACTGCGATTTGACGAACTGAGATATTTGGTTGCGCAAGACATTTTGGTCCATCTCATGTGGAGGAGATGAATTTCTATGAATACAGAATGGTTTTAATTCAAATGTTTTCAGTGGTAACGATAAATACAAACAACTTTTCTAAACAATTCTTTCATTAAAATAAAAAAATAAATATACCTATTGCAGGACATTCTACACATTGCCATCTAGCCCCAAGTTAAGTAACTAGACTTGTGTTATGGGTGCTAGACAACGAATATACCTACTACTTATATACTTTTCTTTTGTAAATATATACTTAGAATACATAGAAACAACCAGGCCACAGACAATATCTAAGCATAAATACTTGTCTGAGGCGGGTATCAAAAATACTGTCGTGAAGTCTGCGACGACCACGACTGCAACGTCATAAGCTAAACCTCCAGTACATTTTTGTCCGGAAAAAATACAAAAATTTAATGTAGCCTTCAAATATGAGATGTGATTCACTATTTTCGTGCATCAATTAAAATATATTTTGCTATTTTTATTAATTATTTATTAATTATTTGTGCGAATTTTCAAGTCCATTCTACGTTGCTTCAGTTCCACTCCAACTCACAAATAAATACATCTATAGATTCATAGTTAAATAACACAAACATAAGCCGCTTAACATATGATATTTGTAACGGTTAGAACGTTTCATTTTAAAATACAGTATATATTTAGGCTTATTTTATTATCTACTTAGGATTGGTCACTCTCAATCAATGGTTATTGAAAATATTTGGTTAAGTTATAAAGTTAGACTTGATATAATTTGATGATCGTGGAACTCTGTTGTGGGCTCAGTGTACCAATTACTATTATCAAAATGGAAAAGGTATAATTGATCCCTGGTCCCAGTTTTCAAATGGAACATCTGAAGTTATTTTGTAAAAAAGAGTTGACGAACAAAAATATTTATTTATTTTTAAACGACTGGTTGCGAAAATTTACAGTCAGGACTTTGAGTTTTATATTTATGGAAAGATATTAAAAAACCCAATGAATCTTTAAATAGCAACGCTGTGATCCGTTGGCCAGTTAGTTAATTTAGAATTATTTTAGTAAAAATATAAATATATTTGTATAAATACGCGATGAATTGAGAACTTCCTTCTTTTTTTGAAAAAGGTTAAAAATAAAAAGCTATGGATCAATTTTATCTAACATAACTAAAACTAAAATTAGTCAAGAGATTCACATATAAAATAAAACTTTTTAATTGAGAAAACTAAATACGATAATAGTAACTTCTACTAGCCTAATTAAACAGCAGGTGGTTGGCAAGTCCCAAATTTAAAACAAGCAATTAGGTCAAATTGGATTTCAAAATCAACTCTCCCGCCAACAATAAATAGGTATAGTCAACAGATTCGATCTAATTTAGGTATTAGAGTTTTGATATCATTAACCTAAATACCTTGTATACCTATATAAATTATAAATAGAAACACTGCGTAGGTCATTTAGTAAAATCAGGCAACAAAATAGCAGACTCACCGTAGAGCTCCAAAATTGGTAAGAATGTTTTCAACTCAAGCAAGATTCTAAGGTTCTGCTATATAATAATGCACAATATTATTAGAATGAAAACATTCCAATAATAGCAATTGTAGAATTTTACGGTGGGTCTGCAGTTCTTTTGCCGACTGTACAATCAGGCAACGTAGAGGCTGACTTTATAGTTTATAAATTGCTTTTATTTTAGTTATTAATAAGTAATTTTGTTATTAATAGTTTATTTTTTGACCTTATTAATTTATTTTTATTAGAAATATATTTTATTTAAAAAAAAGGGACGCGTGCCTTTCACTTTTTATGTCTGTCTCTCTCGCTCTTAGGCGGGCTAACCATGCCCGCGTGCCTCTCACTCGCTCTCATTGTGAGCGCATAACGTCAGCGGAGCGCAACGCAGTTTCTTGAAGTGTCACCCGGCAAACCAATTTATAAAACGTTGTCACGTCAAAAAACTGAGTTCAAATACATAGACATCACTATAGATAGGTACTTTAAAAAAATATAAATATTATTTTATTAAAGTCCTTCAACTCAAACAGGTCTTTAAAACCCTGATCGAGATAAAAATATTCTAATCATAGCAATTTAGGAACTCTACGGTAAGCCACCACTTTTGTAGCCCACTGTGTAGTAGTTGTACGTCCAAATCTCGTGGAGTATTATTGTCGGAACCGATCTAAAACTGCTTTCAGGTGGTAATATTTAAACTGCCTTTTCATTTACTCACCAATTTATTTTACGCAATCCATCTTATTCTTAATTACAAATCTAAGGAACAATAAATTTTCAACGTCAAATGTTATTTAAGAGGCAATTTCTAAGATTCTAATGTTCACATAAAATCAAATCGTGAAAATTACCATTTGTTTGTTATTTTCCTAGTTCATTTACACACATTTTAAAATTAACGTTCCAAATGATGGAACGCAATCGGTTAAAGTAAGACGCTGGTTAATTTGAGAGAGTTAAGATTTATTTTAACACCCCATAAAATTAGTAGAAGCAGCATCTTTATTTTATCTTACCAGGTTTTATAGTTGATATTATACTCAACTAGCGACCAGTCAAGGCTTCGCACGGCTATATTATGCATGTATTATAAATATATAATACATGCATAATATAGCCTTCCTCTTGAATCACTCTATCTACTAAAAAAACCGCATCAAAATCCGTTGCGTAGTTTTAAAGATTTAAGCGGTCAAAGGGAAATAGGGACAGAAAAATCGACTTTGTATTATACTATGTAGTGAAGTGATACGTATTGCAGTAAAAACCACAAAACGCACCTGTGTGCGGAAGGAGCTTGGCTTCTTGACGGCTTTGTAGTAAATATTTAAAAAAATCGTAAATATTTATTATACCTACATATACTATTACTTCGATTTATTATATCTTTTTTTTCTTTCGAAAAAGCATAGTTCGACTTCGTCCGCGTAGTGTTTGAATTTTCCAAAATACTTTCTTAGCGGATGCTCATAATCTTTAAAGTATTTTCTAAGGTTTTCGCACCTTGAACCCAAAAATTAACTGAAAAATTTCGTTAAAAAATATATAATATTAATTTTGCCACGGAGACCCTGGGCCCGTGGGGACCAAAAGCCTTAGATTTCTACAAAAATATTTCAAAATTATTAGTATTAGTTTCATGTGACCAAAAGGCTGGCTGCTACTTTGGCCAACGGATCGACATTGCCATCCAAAGAGGCAATGCAGCGAGCCTTTTGGGCACCTTACCTAGGGAGACTTATTTAGATTATTAACATTGTTTTATTTTGTTTCTTGTAAATAATGTTCCATTTAAAAAAAAATTATGAGCTATCTTTATACTAAATACTAGCAGCGCTCCATGGTTTCACCCGCGTAACTCCCGATCCCGTGAGAATATCAGGATAAAAGTATCTATGTTACTCCCAGTGAATCAATGTATCCTCTTAAAAAGTTACATCAAAACCAGTAGTTTCGGAGCCTATTCGTTACAAACAAAAAAACAAAAATATTTTCTCTTTAAAATATTAGTATAGACTAGCAGCGCTCCGCGGTTTCGCCCGCATAACTCCTGTGGAAATATCGAAATATAAAATAGACTTTAGCCTTCCTCAATATCTTTCAATTCGAACTAGTACTTCCTGAGATTAGCCCGTTCAAACAAACAAACAAACTCTTCAGCTTTATAATATTTAGTCTAAATTAGCCCGATCCATATATTTATTGGTGTGAGTTGTGCGTTGGTATATCAGGTATATCAGACTTTGAATGTGATATTTATAGTGTGGATTAAGTAAGTAGGTATAGGTACGTTAGACTTACCTTACCTGAAAACGGTAAAACTAACCAAACTAAGGCAAAAACTAGACCTATCTCAGCAAAGGCGACCCATAAATTGCTACACTGATAAAAAGCTCATGTAATTTGTTAAGGTACCGCGAGGAAATGCGGGTCACTGAGGCAGAAAGCTATTGTCCACCCTTAGAGCCTTCTCAGATCACAAACTTTCTAACAGGCTTTTTAAATATAAATAAATAAATATTGCAGGATATTCCACACATTGCCATCTAGCTTCAAGTTAAGTAACTAGACTTGTGGTATGAGTGCTAGACAACGGATATACTACTTATATATTAATCTTTTGTAAATATATAAAATATATACACATAAAATATATAGAAACAACCAGACCACAGACAAATATTTAAGCATAAATACTTGTCTGAAACGGGAATCGAACCCGCAACCCTGTGTTTGGCAGTCCGGCATGGTGACATTGTGCCAACTTAGTCGTTGAATTTGGAATCAGTATGAAGCGACGACAAAGTCCCTTCTTCTGCCTGCCCTTATCCAAATTCATTTGGGGTCGTCGCAGTATATCTTCTTTCTTCCATTTACTTCTATTAGTCATCGTTCACATTCATCTCTCTCATATCTTGTCTTACGCGTTCCTTTAATTTCTTTTTTGATCGTCCTCTTCCTCTCCATCTCTCAACGTTCATACTCATCACTCTTCGAGTCACATGCTGTTGTAACTTAAATATCCGTTTTAAGTTACTGAATAATCAAAACATCTATTCCTTCCTCATACCCAACCCCGCCCGATAAAAAGTTTACAACTTTGAATAACTGATAATTACTGTCATCATCATCCGAGCGATGTTCCCGGTCGCATCTTTCTCGGGAGCCCAGGGTCCGCTTTCCTACTTTTACGCCTCCACTTCGCATGATCTTCGGCACTTCGGCATCCTGGTTAGTAAGGTCATTTGCACGCATATCACCACTTACAACGGTAAGCCTGCACTTCTTGGGTCAGTCAGTCAGTCTGCTACGACCTGGTAGAGGCGCCATGGCAAGACATTTGTTCTCCACGTAACTAGCCGGTCATAACTGTATTAAAACTAAGTTCTGTATGCCCAGAATCAATCAATGCGATTAAACTATCGTCCGATAGAAAGTCTCTAGTTTGGGCTGGATCTGAATAAGCCAACAAGGTTGACACATGGTTTTATTGTTTGCAGGACAAGGTACAAATGTTGGTAGGGAAGTTGGTAGGTATGTATTCAAAGAAATGCCGGTGAAATGTTTTTGCATGGGGGCGGTTTTGTTTGGCGAAGTTATTTGGCGTTTTGGCTTGACGTTGGTATTTTGGGAGACGGCTAGACCGTTCCTTATGTCCGGATTTCGGATGTCCACTTAAATGTATACTCACTTATATAAATGCTATTCTAGTTAAGTACTATATTTATGACTATGTATATCTTTTTGCTTTATCACATACATAACCTACTAGACAAATATTTTCTAAAATATTTGGTTTTCTATATTTCTACGAACTTACGCGGGTGAAATAAATATTGCAGGACATTGCACGCATTGCCATCTATTCCCAAGTTAAATAACTAAACTTGTGTTATGGGTGCTAGACAACGGATGTACTACTTAAATATTTTACTTTAGTAAAATATATAAGTATACATTTAATACATAGAAACAACTAGACCACAGACAAATATCTAAGCATAAATACTTCTCTGAGGCGGGAATCGATCCCGCAACTCTATGTTTGACAGGCCGGCATGGTGATAATTGTGCCTACTGGGTCGTCAGGTAGGTATCAAATAGATAGTAATTTTGTTTGTGCAACACAGTACTACGGAAAATAGAACACCATAAACATAAAGCAAAGTAATAGCTAGAAGGTATAAGTTGCACAAATGGGCGGCCTTATAGCTGATTTCTTCTAGGCAGCATTTGAATTACCTAGGCTGGAGTCCTGTATTTTATATAGAGGTAGTTTGTTAATTTGAAATGCCTCCCGATCAGAAAGCTTTTTTCGGAATATGGTAGTAATATAAATACTTACTCAAAGTCCTATAAAACAAAAACTTTTAGCAATATTCCTTCGGATAACTGGGGGACAGATAATTTGGTATAACATGTTAAATTCGCCCACTATCTACCAAACAAGGTACATAATAATAACATGGCACCCGAAATAATACTATTGTCCCCCTCCTGCGAGTTTATTAATTAATTAAATTAATATAATCATTTTAAATTGCTGATTAAGAGTCCGAAAACTCTTACAGCAATATCCAAAAACACAAAAAAACTACTGAATCGATTTGTTCGATTTGAAACGACAACGTTCGTTGAAGAGATCCAAGCTATTCGATGAAACACAACGCTTGCGCGATCTAATTTTACTAGTGGCGCCATCTAGTTTCGTAAAGAATAAACTGCTGATAAGCAAGTCAATGGTTCTAAAGTATCGATAAAATATGGTTTACACTAATATTTTAAAGAGGAAATATTTTTTATATTATAATATTTATAATTTTACTTTGTTAGAGACAGGAACATTTAGTCCAAATGGGCAGAAATTGATGAAAATAATATACCTTGACACTGGCTATCAAGTCGTGTGAAGCCATTACTAGAAAAAAAAGTGAACTCTCTGCAAACTATTGGCTGCAGACTAATCTGTTGTGTGCAAAGGCACTAAGAGTCTGTGATAGCTAAATTAGAGGGCAAGAAACGGGTTAATTGCAATGGCGACGTGACTTTGCCACAAATTAGAACCATGTACACGTATAGCAAACGATTAATTCTGAATTTTAAATTGTACATTAGCTTTACGATGTTAGTTTTAAGTTTGCTATAAAAGTAGCCGAACTGGAATTAATTGTTTTATGCTAATGACAACAAATAAATAATCAAGAATGTATATACAGCAGGCTAATTGCTCGAATAAAGATGTAAAGATCAGATGTAGATAAGAAATCTGAAGGCCAATTCTCGTAAATAATATGGTTTCAATTACATTTCAATATCATTTCGATTGCAAAAGATGCCCTTAGAGTCCGTTTATTTTTTACAAAAAGCGAACTTTGAGGGTATTTTGAGCTACTTTGAGGGTATTATTTGTGATCGAAATGCAATCGAAATGATATTGAAATAAATAAATAATTAAAAAAAGTAGGGTAAAACGGGCTGATAAAAGTTGTAGTTCATATTAGTAATTTTGTCCTGTTCCTATTTTGTGCTTGTAAGAAACTATGCCATACAAACCGGAGTTTTTAGTAGGTAGGAACTAGTGATATGTCAACCAGGGAACTTCATTATGGTACACTAGCTATGCCCCGCAGTTTCTTCCGCGTAAGTTCCGATCCCGTGGAAATATCGGAATAAAAAGTAGTCTATTGTTAATTTAGGTCTTCAGCTATCTACATAACGAGTTTCATTGCAATCGGTTTGGGTATCTTTGCGTGAAGGAGTAACAAACACACACACATACTAACACACAAACTTTCACATTTTAGATCTAATATATAAAATTCTCGTGTCACGGGGTTCGAACTTGAACTCCTCCGAAACGGCTTGACCGATTCTCATGAAATTTTGTGAGCATATTCAGTAGGTCTGAGAATCGGCCAACATCTGTTTTTTATTTTGTTTCCTTTAGTTTTTTTTTTAAATGGCAAAACAACGTTTGCCGGGACAGCTAGTTATAATATAAATACTTTTTAGATATCTAACGATTTACATCTTAACTCTGAAAATTCGGGGGGAGGTTTCTTTTCGGACGTAAGCGAGCTACAGCTAATATGTTTTGGAAATTCGTCCTCAAAAAAGTTTGTAGTTCTTGGTAACTATTATGTTTTCTGTGTTGGTAAGAAACCAGTATCACTTAAGAGACACTGGCGAGGGTAAGATATAAATATTAGATTTATAAGGATTTACATCTATACGATGTGTTTCATCATCATCATGTGGTTCATAAGCAAGGTCCTCCTCTCAGAAGGATTAGTTTAAGAGCCGTCACGGGTGCTTTACCTACTCTGCGAATCGGCAAATGTCCCAAGTATAAAAATATCTAATAAAACCACTTTAAAACCCGTTTAACCCGTGTCCAACTCAACGTTAACGATATTAACATGAATATCTGTCCACAACGACTTTACGGTATAAATATATTATGTAAACAAGCACATATTGAATACATTAACCTAGTAACCGTACGGTACGTATTTAATTAAGGAATCCCGCATTCACGAGCTAAGCGATTCGAATCATCACGAGAGATTCAATGCTCACGAACCATTTTATCGTTTGAAATGCATCAATACAACCATTTGGCTTGTTTAATTTTGTAGTTGAAAACGACACGGTTGGATTTACAGTATCTGATAGAAAACTACCTATATTATAAAGTTTTTATTTGTAATTGCGTAAACATGCACTCGGCATTTGGTTCCGGATAAGTTTAGGAAATAAATGCGATATTTTTCTTGGAATTTAATGCAATATTTTAAGCTATTGCATAGCTTTTACCGCGGGCTTTGAGCGCGGTGACCGAATCAAGAAATTCCGTAACGAAAATAAAACCTAACACCCCCCACTCCGCCTACCATGTAGCTCGGCCGAGCGTTCGCTATGCAATAGGTTTACCTCGGCAGTCCCCGAGTGCCACACGTTTTTTTAGGAAAGTAGTATAAAAAGCTATATTGTAAAAAAACTTTTTAAAGCTATATTGTATTTTCAGTGATAAAGTCATCAGAGGGTAATAGGTACTGCGCGAAATTAGCTATGAGCAGTCTGACTTCAGACTTAATGATTTCATCATTATAAGTACTTACTTATAATGATGAAATCATTATCATAATACCAATTCTAATTGTATCATAAAGGCATAGCAATTTAATCTCATAACTCTAGCAAATTATGCAGATTTAAATCTTGCCAGGACAAATACCCATTCTAAAAAGACATTGATAAAAAATACAACATATTCTGATCATATTTGGATGGATCGACAACAGATAAAAGTTAATTCACGCCTTAGTTTAGAGATTGCTTTCAGCAATAAGGCCGCCCATTTGTGCAACTTATAGTTATTACTTTACTTTGTGTATATCGTGTTCCATGTTCCTTTCTGACTAAAATATATGACTGAAATTAAGTTATCTATCTATCTTATTTTATCATCAATCCAGTGACGTTTTCATACCATGATTAATATACGATAGGTCCGATTCCGAAACTCCAATAGTACATGTGGTAATGTACGAACTGACAAAATAATTTTGTCATACCTAGGCATTTTATGAATCGCATAAAATTTTTAATTAGTCCGTGAGAGCCACGTTCAGCGCACAAGTTTGCTGCAATTCGCCTTTCTTGATTTTATTTACGCGGCTTCTCGTCATTATGACTACTTATTTTAGTGATTTTATTAATATATTTGAATCCAAAATTCTTACACATACTAACTTCTATAAGTGCACTGAATCGCTGATAGAATATAGTCTTGGTTGCTATCGGTATATGAAACGGTAGCCAGTAGGAAATCAAATTCAATTTGCTTCATTCGCTCGCCAATAAAGTTCACATGGAAGTCTTAAATTGAACAGATAATATTGAAGGTCCCAATGCAATATTGCCTTGTACAACTATAGCTTTAGTGTAAGTACTTCTTATTCGAGGCATCAATGGGTGAAAATGTTTTGATTAAAAAGTTTGAGTTAGACTCTTTCTATGAGTAACAAAGATTATTATGCTCTAAAACTAATTAAAATATGTCCAGATAAGAGAGCGGTGTTGGCTCAGTGGTAGATACCTCGACTTTCATTCCGAAGGTCGAGAGTTCAAATCACGGCCGTGCATCAATGAATTTTTCTTAAGAAAAATTTACGTGCGCTGATTGGCTGACTCTTACGGTGAAGGAAAACATCGTGATGAAACCTGCGGCTTAGTTGGCTCCAGAAGTATTGATAAGTTCTCTCCTATGGACATGGTCGACTAAGTTGAGAGGGTAGTAGGTGCTGGGCAAGCCTACTCCATCTTCACGCAAAAAGGACCCAATTAAAAAGGGTCTAATTGCGGAAAACAGCCCGTATACAAGTACAATACGTCCAGATTTAGTTTTACAAATTGAATTGAGCCTACGAATTTCTGTGTCGAAAAGTTTATGTGGAAAACTCAGATAAGTCTAGAAAAAGTTCAACTTGCAATAATTTTTAACATAAATAAAATTCTGATCTTTCAAATTCAACTCTACTTAGCTAGACACAACGTCTACAACAGCAAAGAAGAAACATAAAGTTTGATAATTGATAATTGTATCGTTAGGTTAGGTTAGGATTACATCAGTTACAAGAAAAACTTATTAGTACAGTTAGATTAATTTAATATTTACCTAGTCGATCTGATTGAATTGCAATACTTAAAAATTTTATGGATTTCGAGCAGCTGCAGACCAGCCTATTTAATTGACCTATAGCTTGCCTACAGTTAACATTCGAAGGCAATATGAGCTTACACAGAGGCCATGGTCTACATGAGCTCTTAAGAGGAAAGGGTACCGGGGGCTCTCTCCATACAAACGAAGTAGACTGTTTTCTCCCTAATGACACTAGAACAAATACTTTTGTTGCATAAAACTTATAACTGCCATGACCATGCCCCTACTTGTTTTTTTTTCACAAAAATATTTGTGCTAGTGTCATACAGGGAGAAAATAGTCGACTACGTTTGTAGAGATCGCCGGTACCCTTTCACCTTAAGCAATCGTATATTTTATTTATTTTCCCGAGAATTTTCTTAGTTCGTAAATTGGATTCTGTAACTGCAGTAGTAAACTTTGATGTGCGACTTCCTGTTTCATGTAAGTAGAAATGACTGAAGACTTGAAGACTTCACATAAAACTATTTAGACAGACTTTAAAAAAATAATTCTTAATTCTAGTATTTTTAAATCTAAAAAGTTAAGTACGGTCGGCTCCATAATTACAGACCCACCGTAGAGCTCCAAAATGGCTGTTATAAGAATGTTTTTCAACACAAGCAAGATTCTAGGCACCTGCTTTAGTTGAAGTTCAAAGTCTTCTAACTCATGAATTTATCAAACAAAAATATTAGAATAAAAACATGCCAATAATAGTAATTTTTGAACTCTACCGGGGGCAATTATGCAGCCGACTGTACCTATATAAAAATAAACGGCTTTTAGATAAAACATTTTTGTATCTTAAACATAAAAATATAAACAGTAGAAACCAATTTTACGACCATGCAGGTACTATATTGTGTTGAAAATACTTTACCCACAGAAGTTAAAACATGTTCCTAGGTGCTACCCTAAGAAGTTGACTCAACTTAAAAGGTTACGTTTCTTACAAATAAGTTTGTCTACAAATGTTGATCGATTTTAAAATTAAGAGTTTTCAATAATAGAGTTTGAAATGGTTTGTTATTTAACACTGAAGTGAAGCAGCAAAATATTCCGCAGTCGTGAGATTTTTGTAATACCTGTCGAATCACGTTAAATTTGTATTTGTAATCATTTGCAAAATTAAGAGTTTTCAATAATAGAGTATGAAATCGTTTGTTATTTAACACTGAAGTGAAGCAGCAATATATTCCGCAGTAGTGGGTTTTTTTAATACCTGTCGAATCACGTTAACTTTCTATTTTCATCCGCTAAAGCATCTATCTACTTAGGCGTCTATCTACTACACGCTGAAGTTGAATTCTTATACTTAATACATATTTTGGTCCATATTCTTACCATACAAGCTATAAATTTCAAATATTTCAGTTTTTTTTTTTACAAAAGATAAAGTATAAAAATATTTACTAACTAGGCACCGGTGAAAGGGGTGCATCCCATCGACCCCGGTGGTCCCGCCCCGGTAACGGGACCGTTGGGAAAAAATGTTTCATCGACCCCGGTAGTGCCGACCCCGTCGTTTACCGGGGTGGATGGCACAAATCAAGTGTCATCTACCCCGGTGTCTTTTTAAATGAAAAGCGCTTTAAAACGTAGTAATGTTTAAAGCGGGGAGAATAGAGTATTATTGTGTAACCAAAAAATACGTTTTATAATTAAAAAAGGTATTCAACGTGAAAATGTCTTATTACCAGACCGATAACAACGTGAACAAAGCTAACGTAATAATAAAAAATCAAAATATTTTCAGTAGTTCGTCCATCGCTCAATATTTATGACATATCAAACAATAATAGGCACTTAGACGAGTCAAGTTTGAAACGGTACCTAACGAACAAAATAAAATAGTCTATCCATAACTATCTTTCAACCAATAGAAAGCGATTCTCAAATGCATTGTCCAGTGACGTTAGGCAGTCAGTCGCTTTAAAGCGATCAAAGTCGTGTGGCGTCTTAATGCGACTAGGTAAGTGAAGTGATTTAAATATTATTCTTATTAATGTGAGACAATGAATTTTGAACACGATTTTATTAGTTTCACCTGTATATTTGCTTGCTTGTATGTAACCGACTCTTTTGGGCTCGACTTTGCCCTTCTTAGAACGATCAGATTTTATTCAAACTTTGCACACCTGTCAAAGACCGATGACAATTTAATGCAATTATTCGATTAAACAATCTGATTATCCTGATTAGTTTCGCCAAGATTCATCAATTTCTTTCCGTATCCTTTGCATACGCATGCGCGCAGTTCCAGACTCAGGCGCGGAACAGACGATTGGAAACCGTAAATCCATTGGGATAGAGTCTATATTTGTATACGCCCGCGTCACATTTTGTATGAAACGGCGATGCGCGGGTACCGCTTGCGCACCGCTACAAATATAAACTCTATCACAATGTTCTTACTAAAAAGCGAAAAATAAACTCTTTAGAAACCAAAACACAAACAAATTTTATAGAAAATTCAACTAAAAAAGAAAAATAAATAAATAGAAAATAGTGTAAATTAAAAATAAATGTATATTATTGTAAAAAAAAAGCGTGGGTGCATAGTGTCAATAGTTATAAATGTTTTATTGACAGATATGAGTAAAAGGCTTATCATTTTGATAATATATTAAAAAGCAAGCTTTTTTTACAATAATATACATTTATTTCTAATTTACACTATTCTCAATTCAAATTTATTAAATTTTATTTTCTATTTTTAAGTTTTTTTATAAAAGCGTGTATTTTCAGTTTTTTTAAACTATTATTTTATTATTAGTAGATGTGAGTGATTCTAAACATGTGTAGGAGTTCTAAATTTTTGAGTTGCAGGATAAAAAATGGATGAAGAATTCCAAGTTGCTCTACCGGCCTACCATCTTTAACATTTATAATGAGTTATCCCATTTCAAACATAAAAATAATTTTCTAAATAGGTCCAGGTATTTTCGAGTAATCGGCGAACATACCATAAAATATACATAATATATTATGCTTGTATACGCGACAAATTGAGAACCTCCTCCTTTTTTGAAGTCGGTTAAAAAGAAACGGTGGCACTGTTCTGTTACGTACTGGGCACCAAAATACAATGTGTTTCAGCGAAGAGGGTTGTTCTAGACGTCTAGGTGAACAACTTTTGTTCTACGACTTTTGGAAATTCGAATCTTTTTCGATAATTCTGAATGAATTTTTACTTAGCTGTTTCATACAAAAACTTCGAACGAAATGTCCAAAAGTCGTAGAACAAAAGTTTTTCGCCTAGACTTGTAAAACAACCCCCTTTTGTATTAGAACCCCTTCGCTGAAACACATCACCTTTATATTAAAGGAAAATTATAAAAATGGAATGGCTGCATGGGAATGTATTAACAGAAGGAAACAGAAATGTGGTGAAAAAGTAACTTTAAAAGTTAGTATTATAGTTATTTTATTATTGACCCTTTGAATTGTGAAAGTGAAATGAACGGACTATTACAATTTTGTACATACTAAAACAGGCGAGAGTTCCAAATGTATGTCTTCGTAAATATGTTGAGTGTTAAACTTAAAAATTTCATCATTCTTATATACCTCTAGTATTAAAGTAGTGTAGTAGTGTTAAAGTACTAGTAAAGTAGTCATAGTGTTATTTAAGTTTTAATCAATAAATGACATTATACAGTGATTTGTAAATTAAATTGAAATACTGAAATTACTAGTTACTTTTCCACCTCATTTCTGTTCTCTTCTGTTAATACCCCTTCTGTTGTTCCCATGCTGCCATTCCATTTTATATTTTTCCTTTAATGTATATTGGTGCCGAATACGTAACAAAACAGTGCCACCGTTTCTTTATATAAATAAATGTCAAAAATGGTAGGCCGGTAGAGCAAATTGGGATTTTATAATCTATACTTTATCCTGGAACGTGAAATCACTCACATCTACTAATAATAAAAATACATTGTCTTACATTTAAGCCGAAGTGGTAAGACCAGAAGCGCGATAGAGGTGTCTTAGACACAGTTTTTGGGTATTATATACCTCTAAAATCCATAAAATGATATTCCTACTGTCGTAAAGATGAAAAAATGCTTTGTATTGTCATACGTACGATTGTAAAAAAAAAACAAGAACCAAATTTATATTTTCATAATCTTTACATCCAATCCCATAAGGTAGTACAGATGGTTTTTCACTAAAATAGATGTGAATCTTTTAATTACCTACTTAAAATAGTTAAGACGGTCATTACGCGGCGCGAGGGGGAATAATGGGATAGAGTGATCAGGTGGCACGCGCGTGGAAAAAGGATAGGGGTTTTCAAGTCCTACTTCACCTTAATAAGAATAATATATAAATCACTTCACTTACCTAGTCACATTAAGACACCACACGACTTTGACTGCTTTAAAGCGACAGACTGCCTGACGTCACTGGACAATGCATTTGTGAATCGCTTTCTATTGGTTGAAAGATAGTTATGGATAGACTATTTTATTTTGTTCGTTAGGTACTGTTTCAAACTTGACTCGTCTAAGTGCCTATTGTTGTTTGATATGTCATAAATATTGAGCGATGGACGAACTACTGAAAATATTTTAATTTTTTATTATTACGTTAGCTTTGCTCACGTTGTTATCGGTCTGGTAATAAGACACTTTCACGTTGAATACCTTTTTTAATTATAAATAGTATTTTTTGGTCACACAATAATACTCTATTCTCCCCGCTTTAAACATTACTACGTTTTAAAGCGCTTTTCACTTAAAAACACACCGGGGTAGATGACACTTGATTTGTGCCATCCACCCCGGTAAACGACGGGGTCGGCACTACCGGGGTCGATGAAACAATTTTTCCCAACGGTCCCGTTACCGGGGCGGGACCACCGGGGTCGATGGGATGCACTCGGTGAAAGTGTTACAACAGACAAATTTTAATGAAAAATTCCGAGCTCAGAAAATCCATAAACTAAGTTATTTAAAAGGGAGAACGTCGCTTACAATAATTTATTTGCGCAGCAAGACAAAAAGAAATAATGTTTCAGGTTATTAAAAAGTTTTATGCTAAAACTTAGCAGTTTTTTTTTAATCCCGAGTGAGGCATAAGCTAGATGGCTGGCGACTCTTGTATTTTTACTCTTCAAGTTATTTTAATTGAAAACTTTATCATAACACGAGCTAGATGTAGTGTAGATAAAACAAAATAAAATTACTTTTTTAAATGTATTTTGAGTGGTTTAAAATGTTACGTAATGAAAAATTGATCTTTAATTAATTAATTAAATTTATATGAATTTTTATTTTAACGCTTAATTATATAAACATTTCTCTTTGAAACGAAAATGGCCGATGTTGGATAGAAAACTATCATACCAGCCACAGGACTTCCAATGTTGGATTTAGGCGCCTCCTCCAACGACTTCCAAATAGATCGGTCGCATGTCCTCAGCGTCCAACGGCTTTCCACTAGTTTAAAAAATCATCTGTCCACCTAGTCAAAGGCCGTCCGGCGCTGTGTTTTCCGATACGTGGTCTCCAATCTTTCCAGGGCCTATTTCTACAAAATAGGGTCACTAAAAATGTATGTGTTAAACATTATCAACGTTGTTTGTTTTGAAATTTTTAACAGCTACATTCTTAACAAAGCATTTGGAAAATTGTTCCTGTCCGAAACAACGACCTCAGTTTAAAATATTATTCGTTGACAAGGAATTTTTAATTTTTCAGTCCTGTTTTAATTACAATTACATTGAAAAATATTTGAAGAAATTTTGGTCAGACTGATGGAACTAGATATCTAACCCGACCCAATATCATGTCAATAAAAAGTGTCATGGCAGTTTTAATGCCTTCAGATATTTTGATATTTTCATATACATCTGAACCTAATGACCGTCTCTCTCTCCAAAAAATTAATTAAACTTACAAATTAACTGTAACTTATCTTTTGAATAATCTCCAAAACGTATCACCGTCAGCTGTAATTCAAATTAAGAAATACAAGCCCATAACGACAAATAAGGTAGGTGAAAAAGGAGCAAAACAAATTTAATTAGGTTATTTACAACACAAGTACAAATTAAGACGTTCCAAGGTATCGTATAGAGTGGGAGAAGTTCAAAGGAACTCACCGAGAGTATTATTAAATAATCCGACAGATTCATTTTTAAATTTGTTGACGCCCGAGTCACGTTTCAAGGATTTTGAGAACTGCTTTAAAAACGCTATTAGGTCGATCGTTAAACTTTGAATGAGTGACATCTTACACGAATCCAGCTTTCACACAACCGTGACATTCAGATTAATAAACCTAACCAACTTTATTACTACGAGATAGGGTCCAAAATTTTTCTTCTTTAAGAAATTCAAAGTTCAAGCGAAATGGCCGTAGTGAGTTGTCGACTGCACTGTCACAGAATACTTTTTGGATCATCACTCGTATTTGATGTGTTTTAAGAAATGGTGTGGATTAATTTTAGTTTTAATAGGAATGAGAAGCGTTTGAAGCGGGGCGGGCGTTGTCAGAGTTCAGAAACGGTTAAGTCCAATTTATAGGACTTTTATAGGTGGAAACACGGGAGAGTCCACACGTTTACTTAATTTTGACTCAAAGTAATGTTTCTTATTTACAGATTCTTGAAATTCTATTGATTTGTGTATCTCTGAATCTTGCCAAATTTTTTCCTAGTAGGTTCACTTATGTCTCTAGAATAATTTAAATTATTTAATGGCGTGAACTTGAATGCAGGTCATCCACCAATATTTATTTCTATCAGACCTTTGTGCATTGGGATAGGCTGGATATAAAAATCGTTAGAAACAAATAAATAAATAAACAAAAATCATCACATGTACATATTTTTATATCTGTTAAATCTGAAAAATCCTTTAAAGTCGGACACTCTTAAGTGTTATTGTATTCAAACAATTTTGATAAAAATAAAACTAGAACAATTACAAAGCAAATAAAGTTCCCTGATAGAAAAAGGTACAGTGTTTCTCAAGGTTTATTTATCGATATATCGTGTAAAAGATTAAGCTATAAAGCTGGTATTGTAGTTGGCGCGATGCTGAGCACTGCGGGTAGTCGTCTTAGAGCATTACCTTTTACAACCTTTGGGTGCTTACGTAGACATAAAAGTTCCAGGTATCGAATACACATCCTATAACTATATTGATTGTAGTGGCGGAAAGTTGCTGTGGTACTAAAAGTATGCGCTAAGTCTGAGAAAGTAAAAAGCAGTGTAGGCACACTAAATGTGTCAAGGGATGATACGGTTTGAAAATATAACTGATAGGCACATAAAATATTCTGCCAAACACCAAGGATCTGTGAGAGAGCGTTGTGATCCGACTCATATTAAAATTATTTACGGATTATTTTATTAACTTATAAGTATTAAGAATTATACAAACTACAATCTTAGCTACAAACCAGAAACAGAAACATAAATTATATGGCCAATAACGGATATTAATGGCTAGAGATCAGATAAACCATCTCGTACCGTCACTTTTTTGCATAAATTTTATCGACTCCACCAAGACTGAAAATATTTGTCAGATCAATTTTGTGTATACAAAGGGCCTTCGAAACATGTGGGTTTACAATCCAACAACGGGAACACACCACGATACCCTATAACAACTGTTTAAATTCAAAATTATTGCATGTTAGATTTGTCTAAAACGTTTTTTCGGTACTTAAAGTTTACCGGCCCTTTTTAAGCGAGGGCAATTAAAGCTTTTTTAAAACGTCTCCCGTAGAAATTATTAATAATACCTATTTTAATTTTACTACATTAAATATTATTAGGTAATACTTATAAATTATTATGCGTGACATTATTTTGGACTCTTAAAATTTCTAATTTCTAAACGATAAATAAAATATAAGTACCTACCAATGTTCAGAAATCATTTTAAAAATAAAGCACCCACCTGCTTTGAGGTTATTATACGTTCGGTACGTTCATATTTATGGGATCTCAATTCAGGTATTTGTCAGGGAAGCACTAGACCTGCAGTGAATAATCTAGAGTAAAGCAAGGACGTAGCTGCTTTCTATCATTTCTGGATATTCAAGTCGCAATTTAAACAGTTTCATCTAGGTAGGTTAAAGTGCCATACTGTTAAAGTGACATATTGTTAAAGCTTAGACCATTTTGTCACAAATGACTGAATTAAGCGCTTGCCTATCAACTTACTATACATCTCTCGTAATTTTGGTCTTATAAGTAAGTGATCATAAATAGAAGCACTGAAAGTATTTTCTTATGATTATTTAGTTTAGGCAGAGTTCCTGAGTAAAAGTAACGACTTTATCTTTCAAATAATACCTACTTAAGAGATCATACTCAATGCATATTTAACGATATTCAATTTATGACCTCAGAGAATCGGACGACTAAAAATTATAAAGATTCCACAATTTATTGCCTTCCAGTTTGTATAATCCTCTTACCGTTGGAGAACTTATTAAGTGTGGGCCTAAATGCTGATATATTTTTCTCGTATACTGACTTTTAACCAATAGCGTGGTAGCATTTCTGAGTAGGTATCCAACACGTTTTAAATGTTTGCTGAAGTTTAAAAATGGATGTCTAAAATCATGCCGCAACTTTGACTTGTCTATTTATCTTTTCGTATATGAGTTAGGGCCTCTAATGTAATTAAAGATAATGAAGCCCAGTACATAAAAATAAATGTCTTAATAATACGTAATAATAACTTAAGGCGATAAAAGTCCGAAGCTCACACCATAATGACTAAAATGATTATCATCAACAGAACGGTTAACTTCGCCATTTATCAAAGACAAACTGACAAAAATAATAAATATAATTTAGTAAGTAACCTTTACATATCGAGCTAAAAAATCACCGCTCATCGTTAGTAGATTAATATCAAACGATGATCGTATAAACAAATGTTGAAAACGATCGGTCAACGACCCGAGCTGTCAGATAAAGATTTTTATAGTATCAAGAGTCCGACAATAGAATCTATCGGATGAATAATAACTCATTGTTTTACTTTTTGTTAAACTAATCACTTTATTGTTCTACCATTATAATCAATTATTCGATTAGGTTTCATATAAACGACGCGACGGTATCAATCTCATCGAATATACAGAGTCATTCATTAATTCGAAAGCTATATGTTAATTTATTTTCATATCATCGGCTCCTCTTTGTTTTAACGAAATTATTTACTGATGCTGTTACGTTAATGTTCATCTCATTAACAAACTAATATTCCATAATGGACATTCCATTTTGATCGCCTACTGAATTTTATGGTCGTCAAAATTCTTATGATGACGGCATCAACAAATCATTAGAATAAAAAAAAATGATGATCGATAGTTTTGATTAATCCTCAATCAATATGGACAAGTTTTTGTTTAGTTTAGGTTAGCTTTTGAAGAACTATTGGCCTTAATACGGGTAAGATTAGACCACCTCGTCGTTAATACGTTTACAACCTTTCCGCTCATTAACCGACAATCTTGAAACGATTAAGTTGTAACATGTTTCAAAATACCTACTTGCTTGTACCAATTAAAAGTTTATTTTGTTAAAGACTCTCACGCCTCGCAGATAGATACGAATCTTTATAATACAAAGAATTATTGTTTGTATTATTGCCTAAAACCCCATTTATCTAAACATCTATTTCAACTATTATTTCATAAAACTCCATTATTTTACGATTTGATTAATGGTTTTTATCATTATGTCTTAAAAACTTATAGCGTCATGCTTTCCTAACACTTTTAAAACAAAATTGAGCAGCATCAGCGGGACGTCAAGGAGTAAAATTTGTCAAAAGATTGTCCATCATGCAATTTATTTTAGGACCATATTTTATTTTGCGACGTGGTACAGGGTACTGAAAAAGGGACTGTAGGGTGGGGTTATTTGAAGATTTATGAAATAATTTTGCTTGGATGATTTTAGTTTTCAAAGGATCGTGTTTGAGCATGGAAAGAGTGTCAAATTGATCGTGTAGTACGGTCACGTTTCGAAACCATTGGTCAGAGATCGGAAGTCGGTTTTGTGTAACTAAACCAATCAGCCGTGCATTGTCTCGTGTGAAGGTATTGAATTATAGATATAAAGTTTTAGATGTTGTATAAATTTCTACAAAAAATGTGAAATGAAACTTCGAATGCTTTTTTCAAAAGCACTATGATTTACTTTAACTTTCTTTTGGAACAAAGTTCCTTAATTTTGTAATGTATGAAGGTATTAAACCTATTATCACTATAAAAAAAAGCCATAGTAGGTACTTTCTACTAAGCTTACACTGTTCTGCTTTGTGGCTTATGAAAATTCAAATTATTATAATTATATATCTACGAAAAGAAACATTATAATGTTACTGTTGACCGACTTATTTAATTAAGTATGCCATTATTGTTCATTAAGTTTTGTTGATATTTATATAACGGTATCTTAAGTTGATGCCGCTTCCGGAATACAGAATAGGAGTCATAAAATAAAATATTTGACCAATAAAATTAATTTCATGTTGATTATAGACAGCTACATGAAGTTGTCTAATTTATTATTAATAACTTTTGACCTGAATGAAGTAAGCAGTACGAAAGAAATCTTCGTAAACTGTGTTTAGGAAATTAAACATCTCTAAAATCATTTTAGACACCGGTTTTCTGATTTATAAATCGTATTTATTACTTTTTTGATAAAACTCAAAGTACTTATTTCTTTATATGACGGGCTCCTACTAATGTTACATTTTTCAGTTTTTAGTATCGTCAGAAAATAATGATAAAGTTTTTTTTTTAGTTAGTGGTATAATATTAGTGAATTCCTTGCTACGTACAAAAATGATTACAGATAGAGCTGAGCGTTAGGTTGGATTTAGTCGGTAATTTGTATTATTTTGTGTTTTACTTTAAAAATATGAATAAAATTCTAACAGTAGTACATTGAATGTGAAATTGTACTTTTTTCTGTTTACTGGACTAATATTCTTGCTCATTTAAACTACAGAGATAGCAGCAACGTTTAAAGCAGAACGAGGGAGTAATTGTATTGTTTCAACAGTCCGAGTAATAGTATTTGTATGATTAACGTGTGTTGAACCTAAACTGCTGTTAAATCTCAAAAGAAACAAATGTTCAGATGTCTAAAAACTTTGCTGTAATATGTCTCAAAGATACATTTTGATTCACAAAATGATGATGATCTTTAGTGGGATTTGATTATGAAACATTTAGACGTCCTCGATGCATTATGTCCGATTGATGTTTTGTCTTTTGTACTCATTACTTCTTGCTCCTCTTGTATATTTTGACAACGAGCCATTGACAAATCTTAACCTCCTTGAAACAATCAGTAACCGGTCGATCCCGAATATTGCGATGTCGCTTGCTGTCTTTTGTAACTCTAACGTGTTCTGTGTTTAAGGGTCCTTGTATTTATACTCGTAAAGATTCTCATCTATATTACGTAGTGCCTTGCGGCAATATGGCCGCGTTTTTGTACTTCAACTTTGATAATACATCTTGATATAAACTCTTTGTATAGTAGGAACCTAATCTTTTTTGTTTGCGGTCATCCTTTCACTTTATTTTATGTTGACACAACAATTTCTGCGTTTATCTTTATTGTTGTAATCGTTGTAAAAATGTAGGTAAAGTATTATGTGCGTAAAAATATCGCAACTTTCTGTGTGACGATGGTTTCACCCATTTTTTGTTCCGCTTTCGGATTTTATATTAACGGTATTGTGGCGGAATTGTGGTAAATAAATATATTTATTGATGTAAGAATCCCCTTCATGTGGTGGCAAAGTGATAATTCCCAAATGTATTTCATCTATGCTTTAATATGATAGGTCTCATATTAGATTTTAAAAAAAACGATTAAAGTAAAATTGGTGTATACAGGAAAAGAAAAAATTGAGTCACTATTATTTTTCAGCTTACTCGGAAACTCTCAAAGCTTTAGCTATATGATCGAAAGACATAATGCTCTACAATAATTATTGTATAGTGGTCTTGACTAGCATATTAAGATACACGCAGCATGCCCGCCACAGAATGCCTATAAATACGATGCTGCACAATAATAATTTTGAAATTTCGAAACATTTTACACATCAAAATTCAGTGCCTTCAGTCAAAAAGGGCATAACTCGTGTTATGCCCTTTTGTTTTTTTGACGCCATTGTTGTGTTACATAACATATCAAAAGGACATAACTCTAAGTGAACCCTAACCTACTTTTTTTAAATACATCAAGGGCATAACTCGACTGTTGTAAAAGGCACATCTTTAGTTGTCAAGTGCATTTTACAGCTGAAACGGCACAACTACATTTAATCCAAAAATGCTATCAGACATAATGGCATAACACCAGTTATGTTATAACTACAACAAGATACAACCCATGTTGATCTAATGCGTTCTACAGATAAACGGGAATAAATGCAATCAATCCATTTTGTGATATGTTCACAAGGGAACAACTCCATTTATTGCATTTGTTTTAGATTGTTTTAAGCGATATATTTCATGTTAATGCTTAATTTATATGGGTAGATTAGCGCGCAGCGTACCATTGAAACGGAATAAATCGTTTTGTTCCTTTTTGCCATTTTTTTTTGCACCTGCCGTAACAATGTCTATCAAACACGTAAGACTTAGACTGACTGGGCTCAGACTGGGCTACCTTAAAAAAGCTGAGTAAATTGCAGCGGCAAAGGGAATGTGAACGGCTGAGAGATGGAGAGGCCTTAAATACATAAAGCCAGAAATACAGTCATTTTTTTGAGCGTAATAAGAGAAAAAGTGAGATATTATGTGACCAGCGTTTATTGACACCGAATTCTACAAGAATTAATTGCTGACTTCTGAATCAGAAAGGGCAGAGGAGGATCCATATTTGAGTTTTGTCTTACAAAATACGGTGCGGATGATTAAATTACAATGAAAACACAAAACATGTGCTATGATTAGTACTGTAATAATATTACTTTGGTCGCATGGCACCTTGAGGCGAGGTGACCGGGAGTAGCGCCTCGCGGTCCCGAGTTCTCAAGGGGAAGTCACCGTTCCTCACCTCCAGCTTGCCTTAGTTGGCTGGTCGGAGTGAACATTGATGAAGAAGCGGTCCCCCGCCTCTGGCTTGCCTTCACTGGCCGTCCATAGTGGAGACGAGAGAGCAGAAATGCTGGAAGGATGGATCAACATCAGTGATGAGTTGGCCCGCTCGCTTGGACTACCAGCGATGATTTAAAATCCAGTGAAGTCTCTCCATTCTTCAGCCACTTACGTTCCTGTTGCCCTCTTGCTGTAATTTACTCGGCTATAATAAGGGTGCCCCAGTCCTATCCATAGTTTCTTAGTATCTAGTCCACTACCATCCCATCACAATAGGTCAATCAACAAACACAATAGGCTTAAGTAATTTTGTCCTGTAGATTATCAATAGTTTTATCGAAACCGGAGGTTGTCCTTGGTTGCACTTTATAGTGTAGACAGGGATAATCGCCGGCTTAAAATCCACCCCAGTGTTTGCTATTATACTTGTTATTGTTAAGGTCCTCCTTGTGTTGGTTTCGCCTCCAAAGGTCTTCCAAAGATTCGGGCTCCATAGCCCCGTGATAAAAGACATATTCAATTGATTGAAGTGTTTTTTTATATACAATATTTTGTTATTTAACTTTTGGTAGTGAAAAGAGATAAGTAAGTCGTTTATAACAAATATAAAATTAGAATAACTCATAATATACCTTTCAACAAGAGGTGACTTATTAGTTTAAGTAACGTTGTTCCATTATACCTTTGTTAACATGGCCACAACTCGAGAAAATCTAAAAAATATATAGTTAGGATGAACCTACAGTAAAGTGATTCCCAATAGATTAAAGGGCTATTTTTTATCTACAATTACCAATTATTAAAAGTTCAGATTTTGATTGCGAAATACCAAAAATCAATACAAATGTGGTTTTTTGCCTCTCCTGTAGAGTGTCGATTTTGAGTTGTACCCTTTTTGACTGGAGGCACTGATTAATTTTAGATTGGAAAAAATAGTTTTTGCGATAATTTCAACGTACTACCTATTTTGTGTAGCAGAAGAAAATTATAGCTACAGTATAAAAAAGCTTTACCTTTATACTTACCTCCTGAAAAACTAAGAATAGTAAGTAAGGTACAAAATCGAAGCATTTTAAAAATAGGTATTTACTCGTGGTTTCCATAAAAATAAGAGGCTAGTAGAAATAAGAAAAATATCAATAAATAAGAGGAAAACAGTAACATTTTCCTTGCAAAGTTTACCTATAAGTACCGGACGATCGAACTAACCACGGGCTATGCAGAAACCACGGAAATATTTGTACTATGCGATTTTACTACTATGCATTCGATAATTTATTTTTCATAAAAACGTAAATACTTCCGTATTATAACTAGTTTTGTTTTATATACTTAACACATTTAAAGACCGATTGACTAACATTTTTTTGTTAGGCTGTTTTGTCCCAGTTCTAATGAAAGGTCTCCTTAGCATCCATAACTTAAAACTAACGTTAAAAAAAACTTAAAAATGCATCTTGTAGGTAGGTATCGAAAATTGAGCACTAAAATTTTGGAAATTCCTGTGTGATACATCTATGCCGAAAAAAATTACCGAGGTGCGACAGTTTTATCACAATTCTTGTCCTCTCTTCCTTAAGAGGAAAGGGTACCGGGGGCTTTCTCCATACAAACTATTACAAACGTAGTCGACTGTTTTCTCCCTGGACAATGACACTAGGTCAAATATTTTTGGAGCATAAACCTTATAATTGCCATGACCATCCCCTATTTTTTGTTTTTTTTTAATTTTTAAATTTTTTAAATTTTATTTTCATAATTATAAAATGAAAAAAACCAAAACATAGGGGCATAGTCATGGCAGTTATAGGTTTTATGACACAAAAATATTTGTGCTAGTGTCATTATCCAGGGAGGAAACAGTCGACTACGTTTGTATGGAGAGCGCACAGGTACCCTTTCACCTTAACTAGTGTGGATAATAAAATAAACCTATATATGTTTCAAATTTCAGCTTTCTAGACTTTGTCGTTTTGGTTGGTTGGCCTTGATTCGACAAACAATAATTTTATAAGTAACTAGCCCCCCTCCAGCTTCGCACGGCTATATTATGCATGTATTATACAAATAAACATTCGGCTTGAATCACTCTATCTATTAAAAAGCCTGCATTAAAATCCGTTGCGTAGTTTTAAAGATCTAAGCAGACAGAGGAAAGTGACTTTGTTTTATACTATGTAATGATGATTATCACAGGAAATGTCTTCAAAATTGACAAGTTACCAGCTCTTGAGTCTAATATTACACATCCCTATCCCTCTAATAACGTTTCATTAAAAACGTTGCTTCCACAATTTAGAAACAGCACCAACCTAATGAAATTATTTCGATGCTCCTGACACTTTATATAGCTGCTGTAAATTCGTTCCTCCATTCATCTAACGGTGTCAAAGTAGGTTCACATATCAACATCAATTTGTCGGTCCGTTTATGTGTAAAGTGTGACATTTTGGGTTTTGCTATTAAACATACTACCGTTTTGTTTGAATTAAATAGTTGTTACGAGGTCTCTTCTCTTCGCTGTCAAGTTTTTAATGGGTTTCAAACTTTATGACTATATCTTAAAATGACTAAATAAATAAATATTGCAGGACATTCCACACAACGCCATCTAACCCCAAACTAAGTAACTAGACTTGCGTTATGGGTGCTAGACAACGGATATACTACTTATATACTACTTTTCTTTTGTAAATATGTATAATTATATACTTATTCTTCATAGAAAACAACCAGACCACAGACAAATATCTAAGCATAAATACTTGTCTGAGGCGGGAATCGAAACGCAACCCTATGTTTGGCAGTCCGGCATGGTGACCATTGTGCCAACTGGGTCGTCATATAGCGACTAGGGACTAGATAGCGAGGATAGCTAGATTGCTATAAGACTAAATCTCGATATGACTACATAACTTGCGAATGACTACACTGATGTCTGCAAGAATTTATTTCTTGCAGACATCAGTATAGTTATGCTTAAGTTATGAATCTAGATAATCAATAAGTAAAAATGTATTTAGTCAGTTTATTCAATCGTTTGAAAAACTAAGTTAGGACGACAATTCGAAGTCGACTGCAAGATGTTATAAGTACCTGTTAAAGTATAAGCAAGGTGAAAACGTCGACAATGTAATAAATTTTGACCTTAGTAAAAATCGGCCAAGTGTGAGTCGGACTCGCGCATTATGGGTTCCGTACCATGCTATATAAGTCTGCTTTTGATATTTGTTGTTATAGCGGCAATAGAAACAAATAATCTGTAAAAAATTATATCATGGTTCATGAGATGCGCCTGGTGACAGACAGGCCAAAAGACGGACGGATAGTAAAGTCGGAATAGGTTTCCGTTTCTCCGGTCGCTCCCGGCGCTCCAGGAGGAGGAGAGTCAAGAATGACCATCTTCCTCCTTAAAGTGGCTCGTGGTGACGGACTCGGGGGGGTCGGTCACCAGTTCAAGGACCCGAGATGGCGGCGGCGGGCGCGCCGCCTCTTGTGAGTGGTGTTTTTCCCGCGCTGCGGGTTTTTTCAGCGAATGGGGTCTGTCGAGACCAACCGCCGCCGGGTGTATGTGGTTAAGCATGCGCAAGCGAATCCCTCTGCACTCGGCTCATGGTGGAGAGAAGGGACACCGTCAGGTTTTTAGTGGGTAAACCTCTGGCCGCCCACCATCTTAGGCCAGTAGGGAGCCCCACATACCCCACTGCTCCCCCCCGGGAGTGGCGGGAAATGCATTAGGGCGCATTTTCCTGACGCCAAAAAAAAAAAGGTTTCCGTTTCTGCCGGACGAAAAATGACTTTAGCTTTCAATATTTTGGGAACTAAATATATAATAAAACATAAAGGGTCGAGTAACGGTCGTGAAAACTTAGTTATTGTTATTCTCACCTGTTATATTGTAGGTAAAGAAATCTGATAGTATAAACGTCCCGGCAGCACATGCATCGAATGTGGGTACATAATATTGGTTAATATCGGAAACGGCCGCACGGCGCCTCTGGTCTAAATTTGTACCATTCCAAAATACGCTTACTCCAACACATTATCCGGTTTTATTACCTATAAAAGTCAGGCGAAACGTACTACATTTGTGCCGCAGCCCTTATTTTCAGAACCTAATAGCGTTTTCTTTATTGGCTCTCTGTCCTTAGGTATATTTTATAGCATTAGCCATGCATAGATTTTGGCGATCGGTTTATTTCACAGCCTTATCGATATTTTTTTATTTTAATATTTTTATTTCTTGTCCGTGATATTTCGCTAATATGTCAACTTTTATTATTTCATAAAAGATAATATGGCCGGTAAAATTTATTGTCAATAATCTTTACACAAAAGCTTTTTATGGGTAGTAGCAAATATGATTTTCGAATTGCTGATCTTTTCAAGGTGTGTCGTTAGGAGAAGATATAAATTTCTGATCAATAACTTTTACGACATACCTTATTAAAACTGTTGATCGAATTTCTATAAGTAGTTTTGGTACAATATTGAATATACTTTTACCTCAATAAAATAAGGCTTAGGGCAAAAACAGATACCAGACTATTCAAGCTATTGTCGGTATTCTATATTCAACCTTACAAAATTCTAACTTTCTAACTAATATTACAAATTCATAAATTTATTTATTTATTTATTTGTTTGTATATTTGTATGTTTGTTCCCTCTTTACGGTCAACCAACTAAACCGATCTGGATAACAATCGGCATAGTGGTAGTTCAAGGAATGAAGAAGGACACAGGATAGGTACTTTATCCTGAAATTCCAGTAAGATCGGATCTTTAAAAATAAATAAGATCGATATATGTATTATTTTTAGGGTCATATGGGCGTTTGCACCGCGAGCGGTTCGGAATAAAGGCAACCATAAGAACAACTGTCTAGCTATCACGGTTCATGAGATACAGCCTGGTGACAGACAGACGGACGGACAGTAAAGGCTTGGTAATAGGGTTCCGTTTTTACCGTTTTGGTACGGAACCCTAAAAGCACCATTGCATCAAGCAAGAGCAAAATCCATAAATGACTACTGAAAACTGACACAATGCAAGCGTCAATCCGACCAAAAAACTCAGTGCTTCATAATAAATGGCTCCATACCTGCCACCGGATTTCAGTAACGTGATACTGAATTATTCACCTGTAATAAATCAGTCCCGTTAAGTAGCACTGCCATATGTTTACGTCCGTACCCATAATGTAATTTAATTAACAACTTTTTGCTACAAAGATATTGAAATTCCTTTGGTAAAGAGAACACCTGACCCTTCTAGACGACCTTGTAGATAAGGCCGTCTTTAAGATATTGGAGACGCTGCGGGCATATTAGGATGATGGGGCTTGACTTTATGACTTTGACAAAACTCTATTATCAGGAACTAGGGCACTTGCCCAGAGTGCCCAGTGGGTAAGAGGGATCTGCTTGGACATCTTTAATCTCATCTTTCTATCAGGTGAGATGATGATGCAAGCTTATTTTGCGTAAATAACAAATCTTTGTCATACTTTATTAATTATAGCTGCGCCGCACAGTTTCACCCTCGTAATCCCCGATCCTGTGGGAATATCGGGATTAAAAGTAGCCTATATGTTGTTTCAGATCTGTTGCTACCTACATAATAAGTTTAAGTTTCAAGGAAATCGGTTCGTTAGTAATATTCGTAGGATTGACATTTACGAATCTGTTTTGAAGTGTTTTGATGCTCTCTCTTTTACCCTTTGATGAGAAATCTCTTCGTTTTGCTACTTTTTGTATTGAATTCCTTTGGTGCAGTACAATGAGCACATGTGGTCTCATTCGTTAATGAAAGGATGCAAGTGGGTTGTGAATTAATAAAATAGGCGGATGACTTAAAAGGTTGGATTGAACTCACTGTCATAAATATTCCTTGTTCTAAGATCATAGTAAGCTCTTGTGAAAAATAGAACGTAATAGGTTCTCAATTTCAGCAAACAGCGATCGCAAGACCACGATGCATGAATGATTGGCTAATTATTAGTCACTTACTCCGCCCCGCGGCTTCAGCTGATTTAATTCCAATCCCAAAGAATATTAGGATAAAAAGTAGCTTATGTATTATTTCACAACTCCAGTTATCTATGTACCAAGTTTCATCATAATCAGTACAGTAGTTTTTGCATGAAGAGGTAAATAAACTCAACACATTTAATAATATTAGTAGAATTTAGCAAGAAATCATTAATTTTAGGTTTTAATGGTTTTTGTTAATGCTAGTAAAATCACTTGAATTATGCGACTAGTCAAGCCGTTTTGTTCGGAGCTTAATCCTAACATCCCGCCAAAGATTTTAGATCAGAATCCTCTTACCGTGGGAATGCAAAAAGCTAAGCCAATTGCCTGATCACCTGATTCATACACGAATTTCCTGCACGCGATGAAACCAAATAAGTGTACTACCTGCTCACTAACTTTTATTCAATATTTTGACAAACTTTGTGAAGAAACTTGATGGTTTTCTAAGGTTGCTTATTGTGTACAATGTTGCGTGCCTATAAATACAATATGTATTTTAATCTGCACTGTAGGAACTGTAAATTAAAGTGAAATACGAATAGGCGCTGGTGAGGATCTGTAAAAGAAAAAAACAAACTATTAAATCTAGAATAATTTGATATTATATTCAAACATAACTTAACTATTTGTTATTTTTTCATACAATTCTATATCAATTTAACTGAGACTGACAATAGTTCTAGTTATTTTCAGAAAAGTTATAAATAATGTTTTCACTTAAAAAATTTCTCACCGAGCTGTATGTGGCCATCGTAATATTACTGAATTTCATAGTTGTGAAATATAGAGGCTTTTGTGACCTGTAAAAATTTAGATAGATAATAATATTATTATCTACTGACAAACTCATGATGAAAATAAATGCGAACACAAACTACTTCAATGTAGGTACTTCTACTTGTAATATTCTTTATAACGTTTACGTAGTTCTACGTACCTTTGCAGGACTACTAGTAGTGCCCTACGACATCGTGTGTTGGCCATGTACCATCTACTTTCATAGACCGCATCTGACACCGCCTCACTCTACAATAAAGTAATTACTTAAATTTTCTTTTCCATCGCAGTTTGCAGTCGCGCAGTTGTAAAAATAGAAATAAAAGAAAATATCGTAGAAATAAGTAAATACTATCGCAGTTTTACCCGTTTAAGGCTGCGTTTCCACTGACGCGGAGCGGAGAGGAGCGTCCGTGAATTGGCCAATCACAGTGCTTGATATCTCCGCTCCGTATTAGTGAGCACTGTTGATTGGCCAATTTCTCTCCACTCCGCCCAGCTCCGCGTCAATGGAAACGCACCCTAAGTCTCAACCCCGTGGTAATATAGGGTTAAAAAGTCGCGTTTTTTGAGAATCTCAGCTATTTGTATACCAAGTTTCATCGCAATCAATGCAGCACTTTTTGCGTGAAGATGTGACAAACATAAACAAACTTATACGTTTATGATAATTTTAGAGAAAATAGGAATTAGTAAGATACTATAAGAGCTATAATAGTGGCAGAATAAGCTAATAATAAGCTACATAATACTATCTTACTGCTCTATAAACGTCGTCGGCGTACCAGCATAGCATTCCCATTTGAGTCAAGACGGCACCGAGATAGAATTTACTGCTCAAATCCATCCAGGGTTCAAGAAACTGAAACAATAGTATACTTAAACTAGCTTTCATCGGCGTAAAAGTCGAAAATGGACAAAGGAATCACGTTGTCCCATACAAACTTTGCTCCATTTTTCACCCTCTAAGGGGTAGAAATTCGGAGAATCCTTTCTTATCGGAATGCCTATGTCATACAAAGAATACACCACCCAAGTTTTAGGTCTCTATGATCAGCGGTTTCGGCTGTGCGTTGATCCGTCAGTCATTCCGGTCAAAGCATTTTATATGTATAGAGATAAGAAGATAGAAAATGTAGGTAGATATCATAGAGTGTCTTTTGAACGTAATGACCATGTTTCCTAGACTGCCGTCACTGTAAAGGGACAAATTTCTTAAGAGTTACTAAAATTTAAATGATAATTATTTACTTACAACGATATTAAACATGACCAAACAAATGTTCACTGAACTCATCACAACATTTATCAAGTTAACAGCTGAGAACGCATCTTCTAAGTCATTTGCGTATCTGGAAAAGGCAGTAACTGAACATAAAAAAATTATTACAGACAATTTCCTCATTTGCTAATTGGAAAAGGTAATAATTGAACATCAAAATTTAAACTATGTCTCCAATTCATTTATTTTTCTTAAATTTAAATTTTTATAAAAACAAACTGATTACAAAATATATACATCACTATAAAACTTATAAAATAATTCTATCTAAGCTTGAAAACCTAACATAAATAAAATTTAATTTACAAGTCTTAAAAATAATGTATAAATTTTGCATATAAAACAGTAAATCATTATAAAATCCTAAACCTAGAAGACCGTCGGCAGCGAGGCTGGGCCCAGGCTACCAATGGTTAGAGCCGCAGAGAGAGGAATCTTCTGACAATACGTGCCGTATCCAAGATGACTGCCTTCTGGATCTGACCCTTGACCCAACCATCCAGCGAGAGCCTCTTGAGGTGTCTATTCATACTAACTTCCGATACCGTAGGAATATCGGGATAAAAATTTGACTTCAAAATTTAAATCTCTATCCCCATCCCGTCTAACTTCCGATCCCATGGGAATATCGGCATAAAAAAATTGCCTATGTTACTCCCAATTAACTAATGTATTCTCAAAATATCCCGTTTCATCAAAATCGGTCCAGTAGTGTCGAAGCCTACCTATTCGTTACAAACAAAAATATATTTCTTTTTGTAATAATAGTTGTCTGCGCTCTTTTTTTGATGATACGCAGAACGTATAACCTCGTGCGGTACTCATCTTTGTGAAATTATGAAAACTTCAAAATATCAGTTCAAGTAGCTATGAGTTAATAAGGACGCATTGCTAGGTCATAAAAATGAACAAAATATGCTCAAAAGAACCGGATACACACGGATAGCTAAAGGTCTGACTAACCTGAGGAATCCATAAGCTCCCGCGTGGAAAATGACCGGCGCCGGTCTCTGCAAGTCCAGGGTTTGCTCACAAAATGTTGTAGCACATGTTTAATTCCTTGTCCAAAAACAACTCACTGTTTTGATTTTTTGTTCGTTTCACTATATTTTATCAAGAAAAATATTTTTGTCCGTGTTACGACCAGAGAAAAAAGCGGAAGACATTCATCAGAAGAAGCTCAGCCCCGATGTCAATTTGACACACACTTGTCACTTGTCAAATTACGGCTTCGCGCGACTTACGCATGATGCCGCTTGTTTTTAAAGGTTGAGTCAAACACTCAAACCACCGGTGTTTCCACCCAATTAAACATAGATTTTTATTTCATTTTTACGGCCCAAACAACGCGCCCGGGTTGAAAGGATTCCTTTCAAGAAAAAGAAAAAGCTAATAATAAACTAAGTACTCTAGTTCACTCTCTGTAGAGAATGACTCTATAAAGGGGATGTGGAAAAAGAGAACTCAGAATAGTCTCATTTTGGAATGACTCTACAATTTGATCAAGAAACCAAATAAAAATTAATAACTAATTAAACCGCAAATTACGGGGATACTAAAAAAACAATGTAAGAACTAAACTAATGTTATGTTACAATCCAATACATCTATTGTGAAGGTAAAGGGCATAAACGCACTAATGGGCGCATATAAGTACCGGTTTTAGTTTTTACGGATACTACACGAGTTCTACGGTCCGCACCAGGATAAGTTTCTACAATAACACCTAACTGCCAATGCAATGGTGACATATTATTTTGCATAATCAGAACTACAGTTCCCTTTTTAATAGGGGCAGTGTCTGTCAACCATTTTTCCCTGACCTGAAGGGTATTCAAATATTCTAGGCTCCATCGATTCCAGTAAGACTGAACTAGTTTGTCAATTAATAAAAATCTAGAACGTAATTTATCGACAGATTCGTTAACCGGAGCAGATGGAAGCGACTTCAACGGTACAGTATGTAAAAAATGAGCCGGTGTCAAGGCTACAGGCTCCGAAGGATCAGAACTCAGAGCTAAACCTAACGGTCTGGAATTTAAAATGGCTTCAATCTGAATCAAAACCGTTAAAAGCTCTTCGTAAGTGAGTATCTGAGCACCGATAATTCTAAACAAGTGCGTCTTAAAGGACTTTACAGAACTTTCCCAACTACCACCAAAATGCGGTGAGTTTGGAGGTATCATTTGCCATCGTATACGTTGACTAGCCAACTCATCAAACCAGTGTTTTGTGTGGTCAGCTGACTGCAAAAAGGTATAAAGTTCGTTAAGATAAGCTCGCGCCCCTATGAAATTAGTTCCGTTATCAGAAAACAGTTTTTCGACAGGCCCACGTCTACCTAGGAATCTTTTTAAAGCATTAAGGAAAGAGTCTGTACTCAAGTCTGGAACCAATTCCACATGTACCGCTCTAGTGGTAAGACAAATAAATATGCAAACATACGCCTTCTGGCTCTTTACACCTCTTTTACGAGTCAAAGTAATGTTAAAAGGACCACAATAATCCAGACCAGTGTTGGTAAAAGGTTTTGAAACCTGCAATCTACACTCAGGCAAGTCTGCCATAACAGGAGGAGAGCAATGTTTAGGTCGAATCTTAAAACAATTAAAACATAAATGTACACGAGAGCGAACTACACCTCTTCCCGATAATATCCAAAAACGCTGTCTTAACAATGACAACAACAAGTGAGGACCAGCGTGACAGTGAGTGCGATGAGTATAGTCAATAATCAGATCCACCATGTGATCCTTTTTAGGCAGCAACATAGGGTGCTTATGGTCAAAGGTTAAATCAGCGTTTTCCAACCTACCACCTACACGCACAATACCGTCAACTATAAAAGGTCGCAGTTTTTGTAGTGCCTTAATACATGGCTTACCATTCTGAAGGTTATTCAGTACATCCGCGAAATGAACAAGTTGTAGAGCGCGAATAAGCTCTAGCTCAGCTTGAATAATATCTTCAGCAGTAGGGATACCCTTAGTATTCAGCCTCCTAGCGAACCTCAGAACATACACGACGATGCGACATAGCCTGGGCCATGAAGACACTCTTTTCGACAGAGTATAAAGAATCGATTCTACCGGATTAATTACTGCTAGAGACACAGTTTTCATTTCAGGGATCGATGTATCAGAGTCAATCTTAAATGGAAGAATTGGCCACTGTGCCGATTTTAGTCTAGTCCACAAAGGACCCTTAAACCACAATGGATGATCAATAAGTTGAGCTGGAGTAAGACCGCGAGACAAGCAATCACTCGGGTTTTCCTTGCCCATAATATGAAAAAAACAGTTTGGACTCAAGTTCTCATGTATCTTAGCCACGCGATTCGCAACGAATGTCTTAAACCTATGTGGGCTCGAGTTGATCCAATGTAAAACCACCGTAGAATCCGTAAATGCGAAAATACGCTCAATTTTACAGCGATTCTGATACGTCTGTAAAACAACTCTTACTAGTTTTGACATCAACAAAGCAGCACACAACTCCAGACGCGCTAATGAGACGGTCCTAAGCGGCGCGACCCGTGACTTTGCACAAAGAAGGTTGACAGTAATTCCATCGGCAGTTTCACAATGGAGATAAACAACGGCACCCATGGCACGTTCACTAGCGTCAGAAAATGCTAAAAGAGAGACAACACTCTCCTTCACGACTCCAATATGTCGAGGTATTGCTAGATGTTCCAATAAATTCAATTCAGACGCTAGAAGTGACCATCGCTCGACTATATGGTTAGGTGGTTCATCGTCCCAATCAACCTTTAATTCCCATAAATCGCGAATGAGAAGTTTCGCGAATAGAATAACTGGTGCAGCAAACCCCAAAATGTCCCACAACCGAGCGACTACAGACAGAACATTCCGTTTAGTGCACCTTTCCGGGCACATAGACACTTTGAAAGAAAATAAATCCACCCGCGGGTCCCAATTTACTCCAAGAATTTTATGACTATCATCGTCAAAACTGTGTACATGAGGATGTAAATGCGTTTCAGGAATATGAGCTAACAGCTCAGTCGAATTACTCGACCATTTCATTAAATCGAAATCACCTGCCCTAAACAACTCTATCAATTGTAGAGCAGTCTCTTTCGCTGAAATGGTAGAGCTCTCGCTGAAAACAACGTCATCCATGTAGAGCCCGCTCTGCACGACCTGGGAAGCGAGAGGATAATTATCCTTCTCATCTTCAGCCAATTGCCTGACGGTTCGAAGTGCCAAATAAGGACTGGAAGTCAGACCAAAACAGACTCTATCAAATTCGAAGAGTTGTAGAGTATCATTAGGGCTGAAACGATAAAACAACCTCAAGAATTTAGTGTATTCTGAATGTACTCTTATTCTGAGATACATCTGTTTTACATCGGCACAAAAAGCAACCGCAAACAAACGAAAGTTGAGAAGTAGAGCAAAAATGTCTCCCTGCAAATTAGGGCCAGAATGCAGTAAATCATTTAACGATTTCATTCTGTCAGTTTTAGCACTCGCGTCCAGCACAATTCGAAGACGAGTCGTGACTTTATCATCCCTAATCACACAATGGTGTGGTATTACATAACCAACATCCTTTTCATCAAACTCTGAAACTGGAAATAAATATCCTACTTCAAGATATTCTTTAATTACATTATCATAGGCTTCACGTAACACAGGAGCCAATTGGAACTTACGTTCCAAAGAATAAAACCGTTTTTGAGCTGTGTATACCGAGCTGCCTAAGTCAGATGGGTCACTTTTAAAAGGAAGTCCTACTGTATATCTACCGGTAGAGTCGCGTGTAGTTGTCGATTTATAAAAATTCTCACATTCCTGCTCCTCCTTGCTGAGACAAGCCGCAGTGGAAGACGGAACCTCTTCAAGTTGCCAAAACTTAGAAACCGTTTCTTGCAGCTGCTCGTTCATGAAAGTACATAGAGTTGCTGACTGAGAAGTTTTATTTGACACGGTAGTCGGAGCCTCACCCATAATAATAAACCCTAGGCTGGTTTGAATAGCCTCAGGCATACCAGGCGGACCAGTAATTTTGCCTGGCAACAACAGCCTTGCAAATAGCTGTGCACCGATTAACATTTCTACTTTACCGGGAAAATAGAAAGAATCGTCTGCAAGCGGAACACTTGATAAATAAGACAACACCGATACATCAATATTAGAGGTCGGCATGTCACCAATAATATCATTTACCACCAAAGGGCGAATGGTATAAAGTTCGCCAGTGTTAAAACGAGAGGTAAATTTTAATTCAGTAACACCGAGGGCAGTATTAACCCCCCCACCGAAGCCATATACTGAAACTGGATTATCAGGCTGACGCACACTCAAAGACAGCCGCTTGGAGCACTCCTCAGTAATAAAATGATTTTGAGATCCACTATCTATCAAACAGCGAACCATAAAAGAAACACCACATGGGTTCACCACCTTCACTTTGGCAGTGGCGAGGAGCACGGTAGTTGGACGTACATCACACAGAGAAGGGCCGTGCGTCTTGTCACAATGCATAGAACACAACGAAACACCAGCCTGGGAGTTGTCAGCCAACCCACTAGCATCCATTGACTCACACCTAAAACCAAATCCAGAGGTATCAATATTTGTCATTAACACCGATGTGTTTGACTGTACATTTGAAAAATGTAACAACGTGTGATGTGTACTGGACTGACAGGAGTTACAAGTATTTTTCGACTTACAAGCTGGTGTCCGATGGTGAACACTCAGACAATTTAAACAACCACTATATTTTTTAACAACATTGTACCGTTCCCTAGCGGAAAGTTTGAGAAACTCTGTACATTTCGAAAAATATTCATGACTGGTGGTACCACACAACTTACATGTCCCACCACTACTCACTGTCACCAAGGACTTAACATTATTTTTAGGAACTGGAACTGACCGGAAATTCTTTGACACTCGAGCATTAATCGACACCTGCGACCCTTTCACATTGGCATTGAAACCAGTACTAGTCCGTCCTAATATTTTCACTTGCTCTCTAATAAACGTAACAAAACTACTATAACTAGGAATGTTTTCACTACGTACTGAGTTCTCAAACATTCGCTCCGTCTCAACATCAATCTTTTTTAAACCCAGGTATAAAAAAATAAAGTTTAATTTATCATCAATTTTTAATTTTTCAAAAGCAGATACGGACGCTACAAACTTATCGATAAAGTTGGTTAATCCTTCCACCGATGCAACTTGCATCTTGGAACAGTTAAACATTTCATTAAGGTAGGCTGTTGCCAAGGCGCGCTCATCTTGATACCTATCTACTAACGTAGTATAAATTAAAGTATAATTGTCTTCGGTAGGTGCTATCCCATTAATACACTCCAATGCTCTGCCCGACAACTGACCACACAAATACTGTACTTTATCAGCATTTGTTAGTTCCATATTATAATGGATAGCTCTGTTAAAATTCTGAATAAACATAGGCCAAGCCTTTAAGTCCCCATCGAAGATAATTAAGTGCACAGGTGGCAATTTTAAAGTATGAGGTTTTTTATCTATGGTGGTTATTTTTTGAGATGAAGTTTGACCTTTTTCATAATTAATAGTCTTTAATTTTGCTAGAATTTGACAATACAAACTTTCAAACGTTTGGAACTTGCTAACATCTGGCTCCGATTCGGGGTCAATTTCTAACTTTAAAATAATTAACTGGTTTAACTTTGCTATAAATTCTAACCGAAACTCAGTTATGTTGGCCGTCTTAATCAGAAAAGCCCGTTCATCCTGTTGTGTTTTGATTTCTAAGCTAAATTCTACCATCTGTTTCACTTGTTCGACATAATTTCTAAGATATGCTTCCAAGCCACGAACCTGCCGTTGAGTTTTTTGCAACAAAATTTTTTGTTGTTCTGCCATTGTAAGATATGAATGGATTTAAATTGACAAATCAGCTCAATATCAAATGAAATAAGTAAAGTGAAGTGTTATTGCTGTATCTTATTGTAGAAACAAACCAGGTCACTTGTGCCTACTGAAATTCTTATTTGAAATGACTTGTTTACCCTGTTTATTGTTCAAATATTCCTAATAACGCATGTATTGGATTGAAACAAAAACAAAAGTTGAAAACACTGCAATTTTGATTGTATTTACTGAGACAACTTGGGCTAAGTAGGTATTGTTCTATTTTTTCTTTAATGGACTGTATTTTACATAAATCGACCAATATATGGCTCGATTGGACCAAAAAGAAGCTTTGTCTGCGCTCTTTTTTTGATGATACGCAGAACGTATAACCTCGTGCGGTACTGATCTTTGTGAAATTATGAAAACTTCAAAATATCAGTTCAAGTAGCTATGAGTTAATAAGGACGCATTGCTAGGTCATAAAAATGAACAAAATATGCTCAAAAGAACCGGATACACACGGATAGCTAAAGGTCTGACTAACCTGAGGAATCCATAAGCTCCCGCGTGGAAAATGACCGGCGCCGGTCTCTGCAAGTCCAGGGTTTGCTCACAAAATGTTGTAGCACATGTTTAATTCCTTGTCCAAAAACAACTCACTGTTTTGATTTTTTGTTCGTTTCACTATATTTTATCAAGAAAAATATTTTTGTCCGTGTTACGACCAGAGAAAAAAGCGGAAGACATTCATCAGAAGAAGCTCAGCCCCGATGTCAATTTGACACACACTTGTCACTTGTCAAATTACGGCTTCGCGCGACTTACGCATGATGCCGCTTGTTTTTAAAGGTTGAGTCAAACACTCAAACCACCGGTGTTTCCACCCAATTAAACATAGATTTTTATTTCATTTTTACGGCCCAAACAATAGTATAGATATAGATAAATAATAGGAATAGCCCTTCCCAGCACAACCTCTTTACTACTTAAGTCTGGAGACTATAAAGCTACAAGTTTAATCCGATTTTTTTTTTTCAAAAATGGCATACTAGAAAATTTACTTACTTAATCAGCCTCTGGTGTACTTTAACCACGTCCACTATTTCAGGATAACAGTCTATCAATGGATATACCTCAGTTTTATGAGATTTCACTTCAGCTATGAGATTGCGAATTTTGACCTGCAATAGCCTTAACAGCATGCTTATATGACTAGCCATTGTGACGAACAGTAGATCGGCACTTATTATTGTAAACACTGTTATGTTGCCTGTAAAAAGGGTGAGTTATTTGGATAAAAGACAAATCTGATTTGATGACTAACTAAGTATTAACAGTTCAATGCGTCAAGGAATGTCCAATTAACCCTAACACCTGAACATTGAACGATCTTTAACAAGTCATTAATGCTGGCATCGCTGTTCTAAGGTAGACTAAATTAAACCTGACAAATTAAGAAGAAGTACTAGGTTATAGGTTTTTATCAGACCTCAGCAAACTCAGACCCCACAAGTAAAATCGGAATAATCTCGGGCAAAATGGCATGGGTACAACTAATTTAATATATTTCTGACTCACCAGCACATGCTTCGAAAGTATAAGCAATCGCGTGATAAAACGGTTGAGTTTTATCAAAAGGATAGACTGATTGGAATATGTATCCTACTTCCGGGGGTACTCCTTGTATCTTCTGATAGATAACAACTACTATTGGAGTCAGAGCGTAGAAGCACATGCCCACAAAGTTAAAAAATGTGTACACTGAAACGAAGGTAAAATAACAATTATTTTAAGTCACTGTAGTAGGTAAAGAATTAAGAAAATAATAATTGATTTTTAAAGTTATTTAATTAATATAGATACATATTTACTCAATTTTGGTATTGAGGATCTAGATATATCGACTCTGTTGCAAACGCCATGTTCACAAGACTGTAATTTTTAGGTAGATCTTGATAAATATTCTATTTTTCAGTAATTTTAATGGTGGAAATGACTCACAGTTTTGTTTCAATTTCAAAGAAGATAAGCATTCCCGTTTGATTGCTGCAGCTTCTTCATCCTTTAATGATACAGGCCAAATGTCGGCTAACTCTACTATAAGTTGTCTTACCGTTTCTCTTTTGTATAAAACTGACAGTAATTTACAGAGACCTAAAAAATAACCAATATGGTATGGTCACAGAATTTATCGATTGCACTAACGATTATTAGATCAATAAAATCGGACATAAGTAAAAATGTGCAACTTAGTCAAAAGTGTCATGTAAGCTATTGTTCCTATAGCCAGGTAACCGACCTTTTAGACGGCGGCCATTAAAAATCCCCCCGCTCTAGACCTGTTTTAACAAATCAGTCGAAACTCAGCCGTTCGTGGAGTCGCATGTCTTTGTTTTCGGCACTTTTGTTCGCACTATAACTTCGCTTCACAGTTGTGTGTTTGTGTGGTTCAATTTAGAAAAAACTTTTATTGGATATGGCAGAAGAAGGTATGTACTACATTTTAAAATATTACATGATTACTTTGTCGTATAAAATTTATATTTTTATGTGATATGAAAACAGTTACAATTTAGGTACATTTTTTTGCTTTACTTTTTCAAACAATCGTGTTTTTATGTATATGTCGTGTCTTGTCGGGCTACAACTTTTATAACAATATAATAATTGATTTGTTGGCTATTGTAAATCATAATAAAACCATCCGCCTACGTCCGCCATTTTGTTTTATATGACTTTTAAATCGTACGTAAAAATTACACAATTATTTTAAGTTAATATATTTATTTATTTGTCGTACAGATAATTCGAGAACTATCAAGATATTTACTAGAAGAGCATTGTGGGAGATCTTGAATGAATTCAAGGGCCACAAAATAGAAGAAAAGTTTTCATTGTTTGAAGATAGACTTGTCCAATTGACAAATTGTCCGGAACATGAGAAACATAAAATGGTAAATGGTTTGAAGCACTTTAAAAGTGAATTCAAAAAGAAGTGGAGAGGAGCTTCATACAAAGAAGAACGGTTTTTAAAAAGTAATGAAGTGTGGCTTACTTCTTCGATGGAATTACCTAACTGGCCTGAAATGACCTTACCAAAACCTGGACGTCCAAAAAAATCATTTGAAGATGTGTGTGACCGTAGCAAACGGAGAAAAACAAAAGATCTGCGTGAACAAGTATCTGTCGAGGAGTTGACTTATGCTGCTGGCGTGAGTCAGGGCACTTCAGGAAATAAAGATGCATCAAAAATAATTAAAGAATTAATGGCTTCACCCACCAGAGCTACTAAACTTAGAAAAGTTATTTCTAGTACCAAGAAGCAAACAACTGTAAAAAAATATACGCCAGCAGAAGCACTGGCTATCTTTGTTGAAGGTGATTTCACTAGAAGACAATGGGAAATAATCCACAGATCTGGTAAAGCTATTTACCCATGCTATTCTGTCATACAAATGGCTAAGATTGAATGTTATCCCGAGGAAGAATCAATACATGTCACCGAGACAAGCGCAGAAGTTAAACTTCAAGCATTACTAAATCACACTGCATTGCGCTTGTACAAATATATAGCGGAGGTTGTCAATACGTCATGCACTGAAGAAGAAAAACAAAATATGGTGTTAATTTCGAAATGGGGATGTGACGGATCTCAGCAGACACAATACAAGCAAAAATTCGAAAATCACGGAGATAGTGATGCAAATATTTTTCAAAGCTCACTAGTGCCTCTAAGACTATCTGTTATCATTGAAGAAGAGGAGAAAAAAATCATTTGGCAAAATCCGGTTCCGTCTTCAGTCAGATTCTGCAGACCCATACGTATAAGATTTATAAATGAAACAAAAGATATCACAAAACAAGAAATACAATACATTGAAAACCAAGCCGAACAGCTTCAGGAGACAGAAATTGATGGCAGCAAAATAAAACATAAACTGTTACTTACCATGATTGATGGCAAGGTATGTAATGCTGCTACAGACACCTCATCTACAATGAGATGCTACATTTGCGGACAGACTTCGAAGGATTTTAATAAATTAATTAAAAAAGAAAGTAAAGTAGAAACGTTGAAGTTTGGATTATCAATTCTTCACGCAAGAATTCGATTTTTCGAATCTATTTTACATTTAGCCTATAAATTGCCTTTACAAAAATGGCAAGCACGGTCTACAGAAGAAAAAATAATTGTAAAAGAGACTAAAGAAAAACTACAAAAAGCCTTTAAAGAGGAAATGGGATTACTCGTAGATGTTCCCAAAGCAGGGTTTGGGAACACTAATGACGGGAACACGTCAAGGAGATTTTTTGCAGATCCGGAATGCTCCTCAAGAATAACTGGCATCAATGTCGATTTAATAAAAAGGTTTAAAATTATATTAGAAGTAATATCAAGTGGCAATAACATTGATGTAGAAAAATTTGAAGCATACGCAAATGAAACTGCAAAAATATATGTCGATCTGTATGGTTGGCATCCCATGTCACCAACCATACACAAAATTTTGATACATGGAGGTGAAGTAATAGCTCATGCACTCCTACCTATTGGCCAGTTATCGGAAGAGGCAGCTGAAGCCCGAAACAAACATTTTAGGCAATACAGATTACATTTTTCCCGCAAATTTTCGCGCAGAGACTGCAACATAGATATAATAAACAGACTTCTTTTAAGTTCAGATCCATTTATCAGCTGCAGCAGAAAGACGCAAAATAAAAAAAGACAGCCTTTCTCAAAGGAGGCAATAGAAATGATGTCTGCCAGCACGGTATTTAAAAATAGACAAAGCGAAGACGAAAGTTCCGACGAAGAAGAAGTTGAAGAATCCTAAAAATGTAAAAAGATGTAAAATTTTAAATATATAATTATTATATTGGTCAAACTTTGTGTTTTATTTAATTTAATTGCACATAAAATTATATAAATAAATTAAATATTTTTGTCCGATTTTTTCACTCAAATACTCGTTAGTGGATTGTTCAATTATTTTATAATGAGAAGAAAAAACATAAATAAAAATGATCAAAAACGACTCTAAGAAAACGGTAGCCAGCGATCTAGATGCATTCATGCATTGATGCTAACAGGAGGTAGAAACATTCTGTAGAAAAAGGGTGACTTACGAGCTAACTAATAAAAACTTACTGGTCATCGAATATCCAGCAAGATGAAAATTGCTCCCAACAAAATCAATAATAGTCTTAGCATTTGCTACTTCTTTAGCGACGTAAGCATATTGTGCGAGCATATTGAAAAATGTGAACGACACCGCCAAACAAAGAGAGATATACATTTTCAAACGTCCGCGAACATTTTCCGGTATATTAATCAAAGGTATTCCGTTAATGCTAACAAATATATTAACCAAACGGAAGGTTCCATGAATTTCAGTTTTTGCGTTTTCTTTTGGGACCTCCATTTTACCACGACAAGTTGAAAAATGGTAAGGCTAAAATGAAGTTAGAGTTTATATGTGATTCGACAACCTACAGAATATATTACTTGAGGAAATGTGAGCCTTTTACACTAGAAATGTTTCTAATAGGCCGACAATCTAAAAAAAATACCTATTTTTTGGCATTCATGTCTCTTCATGTCAACATCTTAGATTAACCTGCACGGTTAACATTGTCAGCTTAATTTCCTACATAATACCTTAATTATAAGACTATAAGACCCTTATAAGACCTTTACATAAGATTATGTTGTTATGTTCTATAAAAAGTTTCTAGTTTTACACCCTGGGTTAGGAGAAATCTCATTTATGTTACTGTTTTGCATACTTGCTTCGATGTTTCTGCAAGTTCCTGATGTATATTTGTCTTAGTAGTAAAAGTTCCTACTTTTTGCAAGCAGATAATTACTTGATAAATAATGTTTACATTTTCACAAAAAAAATTGAAAACATCACACATTGTTTTGATAAAATGAGCGGCCTACGTAGGTGGATAAACTGGAGTTAGAGAGACATAGATAAATGTTAAAAAAAGAATATAGGAAAAGCCTTTTCCAAAACTCCCTTGCAAGTTTATAGGCAAGCGTCTTTATAACAATCAAATACATGAACAAGTCTGTAGTTCCTATAAATTATTATGATTAAATATTTTCAAGCCGTGCTATACTTTTACCTTTTCTTTACCACTGCTAATAGGATTGAAATTAATATAGACAATAAAGACAGTTTATTTAAATATTTTTCAGAACTTTATAGGTATGTATCAATTTAAGTCAATTTTACATTTGAAAACACTACAATTTAACATTTCGTTTTTCTACTTTTATGTCCAAACCCACATAATTTCCGTAAAACAATTTCTTTTAAGTAGGTAGGTGCGTATTTTAATATTTATGAAATTGAAAACGTGATTACAATTTCAAGTACTTAATACAATTTGTATTGTTATTTTCCCATTAAAACACAACAGTTTTTCATTAACGTGGAAAGCTTAGCTCTCCCTAAACGAATTAAGAAAAGCTCGGCCTGGGGGGGGCGTGTGAAATTAACGGCACAGATTTACAATCTTAAAAGAAAATAATTTTTATGTTCCTGAAATTATTTGGTTATAAACATTTTGTTTTGAATACAAAATAAATTGTTCGTTAAGAGAGTGGATTTAAATAAAACTTACATAAAATTTCATGTAGTGAGAAATAATGCTCGCCTATAGAATAATTTCTTGTTTTTAGTAAATATTTGTGAAAATAATAAGCAGTATTCTTAATTTAAAAATATTGCTTTTAAATTAATAAAACTGTTTTTTTATCTTATCTTATCATTTATCTTATCATTTATTTTATCTTAACTTATCATTTATTTTTTACTAGAAAATAAATCTTGCATCTTCTTCCTTCAAAGAAACCGTTTTACCTGCAAAGAGAAAGTGGATTATTGTAAATAGACTATTAGACTAGATAGACGATTAGGTATGTTCAAAATTTTCGCAGTTAAAAAAGGCTCTGTATATAACCAACGTGATTTATAGTCGCTTTTATAGTCCAGTCTCGATGTAGTAAGTAGTCCACTTTACCTACATCTTCGCGTCGCTCAGACTCACGCGACTAGTCGATGCGGTTTGTTCAAATCTAGTATTTTTATAAATATATCAAAATTCGATTACATCACATTTATAGGGTTCCGCAGGTACAGTCGGCTGCATAATTGCAGCCCTCGGTAGAGTTCGAAAATTACTAATAATTTTTGTTTGATTAATTGATGAGTTAGTAGATTTTAAACTTCACCTAAAGCCGGTGTCTAAAACCTTGCTCGTGTTGAAAACATTCTTATAACAGCCGTTTTGGAGCTCTACGATGGGTCTGCAATTATGCAGCTGACCGTACCCCAAAAGGTAAAAAGAGGAACCCTTATAAGAGCATTCTCTTGTCTGTCTGTCCATGTGTCACCTCTGATTTGCTACCTGATACTGAGGTCCATAGCCCTTAAATATTAAGAGTATAATAATCAAGGTTCTAAGTCAACACGATAAAAAGATACGGGCAAATTTAGGTTTTGCGAAAACTTATAAGTACCAAAATTTACCTTAATTTTTATTTGTCAATGTCGTCAGAAACGGTTAGGTAGTTCTATGACATGTGGGCTTCTTCAAGATGTGTTCCATCAACGTAGGAGCTCTATATGCATTTGTTAAAACCAATTTAAATTCCAAAACGCAAAAGAAAGTCATTTTAACTTATTACACTGTTGATCCATTAAACTTGTCGAATCTTCAGTAAATTAATTAAAATTTTAAATCAGGTCCACCTGTGTGGGCCGTCGGCTAAGTAGCATTCGTTGTAGTTAATTTGCAGATTGAAAGAGAAAAATCGCCTGTTTTCAGTTTAAACAAGATTTAATTTGGTTCGATAAATAATCATGAAGAATCAAGCCCGTTGAGAATTGCTGATTCAAGTGGGGTATTCGAATTTGTCGTTTTAAAAGCATGCCAAGTGTGTGTTCTTTTGATAGATATTATGCCTAAGGTTAACTAAAAGACGATGTAATAATGCTAATATACAAATTTTTAGAGCTTAGGCATCCAAGGGTTGCCTGGAAGAAATCGCTTTCAGCAATAAGGCCGCCCATTTGTGCAACTTATACTTTCTAGCTATTACTTTACTTTGTGTTTATCGTGTTCTGTTTCTTCCTGTGTTGTACAAATAAAGTTATCTATCTTAAGTACTGACTATACTTGTACTTATATACAGGATGTTTTCCGCAACTTGACTTTTTTAATTGGGTCCTTTTTGCGTAAAGATGGAGCTTACTTAGCATACTACCCTCTCAGTTTAGTCGACAATGTTCAGAGGAAAGAACTAGTTCCAGAGCCATACTTCTGGAGTCAGCTAAGTTGTGAATCGTCACAATGTTTCTATTGGTGCACGGTCAGGATTCAAACTCACGACCTTCGGAATGGAAGTCGATGTATCTACCACTATGCCAACAACGTTGTACTAAATGAAACAGGTAATACCGTTGATGTCTTCCTAGAAAACCCATTAGTAATCTCGTATTCTTACGTACATTTCTCAAATCGTCGCTGGAGGCAACCTACACGGATGCTGTAACCTACGTCTATAATAAAATCCAACAAGGCAAAAGAAACCTTTTATTACCCAATACCGAGATCCCAAGTTATATTCCTAATACAACGGTGCTGGTATTGAACAATACTAATATTTTACACCAAATTTAAAACAAGGACAATAATAAACACTAGGTCGTATTTTACTGTCTTTACAGTACCTACTAGAAGCTTATCAGCAGAACCCATAATAAACTAAGCATCATTGTACAATCGAAGACAAAAGAGTTTATGAATAAAATATTAAGTAATTTTCTATGCTTCTCAATTTAATTGTACATAGATTTTTTTAATGGTACGTAGCTGGTTTTCTTCTTCTATTATACGAGTCAGTCAGTTACGACCAGTAATTTTTTTCCAGCCCAATAGTTAGCTATTGCAACTTCAGCACCGTTGGACTCCATCAAGTTCTCCAACTAGGTGATTATGAAACTTTGGTAACCTATGCGTAAATGTCTTCTTCGTAAATAACTAGTTATAAAACAGGCTTCTTATAAAATATTACCTATATCTTATAATATTAGAGCGAGATGGCGAAGAGCTGGGTGACTAAAAAAATTAATATGTCAACAAGTTCACTTTTGTTTATAACTATACAATTCCTCTGTAAATTGATAGACGTGAAGTTATCATTTGACAGCGTGCGTGCTGTAGTATTTTGTCACGCAAGTCTCTTTGCCGAGCCCAACTTGGTATAGATTAAAAAGGGATATTTGTTGTAAATAGGGAGGCATCATTTGTGTTAATTCCAAGGTTAGTCGATTATCATGTTTGCAATCTGACGTTTAAGAGTCTTTGCACAGTTTTTTTAACTAATGATAGATCATTGTTTGACCTCTATCTAAAGGTGAGTATAGACTAGAGCTTTGCTAGTAACAGAACATCGAGTAGTGCTGTTTTTTAATTGACTCATACCACACTTCAAACTTTTGCCTTGCATTTCCCGGTATTGTAACATTCGTAAGAACGTTACATGAAATTGAAAAGGCCGAGGAAATGCTCTACTCACTAGTCTATAAAGATGTACCAAGAAGATTCAATGCAAACGTTTTGTTTGACATGTCATCTCCAGTGTAATTTGTACCTACTCAGTGATGCTGATGACAAAGCTAAAATTTCTACTACCCAATAGTCAACTTGTCCTTTATAATAAAACTTGTTGAACCCATAAACATCAAGGTTTTTTTTCTACACCCCTTTGACTATAAAAACTAAAAAAAGAAAGATTCCTATCTCATTCCAGTGTGAGCACTGAGCAAGGCATTTAAAAACTTGTATTTACGACCATTTTATCATACGAGTGCTGTTATTTATTGTTGAGCAGAATGCGCCTAAAATGTGCGTGACGGGGTTACAAATGGACTTGAGCATGATAAAATGGGTTTATTATTATTTTGGAATGTTTTAGTTATTTTTTAAAGATATTTTAAAGAATTAGTGGAAAGATAATTTTTATATTCAAATTAGCTTCAGCCCGCGGCTTCGCCTGTCATTTCATCCTTTTAGTGATGGAATTTCGAAAAACCTTTTCTTATTGGATACTTACCCTTTAAATATTAAGTCGGTATTCCTACATGATCGAGACTACCGTTATGAAATCTTAAAAAGCACTTGCTTGTTTTAAAATAAATACTAAAGTATTTCTATAGGTACTTAAATTCAAGTTTTTTTTTGGATTTATAAAAAATATCCTCTGTTTTTTTTTTAATTTGGTATTTGCTTCTTTTTTGTTTGTAATGGATATGCTCTTACAAGACCTATTTTAATACATCTTGATAATATCCTTGGGAGTAACACTTTTTGGCTACTTTATGTCTGTTTGAGAGTCTACGCGGATGGACCCGCTAGTGGTTGCAAGTAACAAATAAATAACATCTCTTATATTTCTATACTTTGACATCTCTAATTATAGAATCACACTAATCACAATTTATAATATTGTACAATCGAAATCATAATTCTCCGAGGGTGGTAACCCATCGCTATATTTCACGTAATTAAGAATGAAAACTGTCACCACGACTGTCACGCACATTAGCGTGTCTACACCTCACCAATTAGCCAAGGTTCTTGTAAGAATATCTACGTTTAAATTCTTGGGAGCTATATCCGTCGATTACTGAAGGATTCAGAGTAAATAATTAATCATTGTTTGAGGTCTGTTTTTGACTAATTTATTAAAAATTAAAATTAATTAGGAATGAAAATTACTGTCACCAAGACTGTCACGCTTATTAGCGTCACCTAGGTTCTTGTAAGAATACCTTCGTTTAAATACTTGGGGGTACTGAATGATTCATAGTAAATAAACCATTGTCTGAGGCTTGTTTTAGACTAATTTATTTCATAAAATTAGGAATGTAGAATTGTCACCAAGACTGTCACGATTATAGCGTCACCAAGGTTCTTGTAAGAATACCTTCGTTTTAATACTTGGGATAACTAAAGGATTCATAGTAAATAAATCATTGTTAAAGGTTTGTTTTTATCAAATAATTTCAAGAAATTAGGAATAAGAACTGTCACCAAGACTATCACGCTTATTAGTGTGTCTGCACTTTACCAAGGTTCTTACAATAATATCTAAATATTTGGGATATTAATCATTTTATATTAATTTATCCATAACTGAAGAATTAGGATAGTAAATAAATATTTGTTTGAGGTTTGTTTTTGACCATTTTGGAAAAGAGGAAGTTGTTATATTTTATGAAATAGATATATTAACTTCCTTATTAGGAATTAGAACTGTCACCAAGACGTTACACTGCACCTCATCAATTAGCCAATATCTTGTGAAAATAGCAACTTAGAATTATTTTCGTCCAATACCTAACTGATGGATTAAACGTATCCATATTTATTTTGTTTGTGTGTATGTTAATTTTGTGTTATTATTTCTTTTGTGCAATTTTTAATGTCAATGTGAACTGCAAAAAAAACGTTTATTCAGAATAGATTAGTATTTATTTGCAAAAAAGAAATTATAAAATGCATTAGCTATCAGCTAAACTTTAAGTACTTACTGTTTCTGTTTTAATCTGTCATATTTTTACTTTCGGTAAAAATAATATAAACTTTAAATACAGCCAATTTTATTACCAGCGCATTTTCGACGTTCCAATAATATCATGTCTATATTGACATTACAGTTAAGCCAAAATCTTTGAAGGCAAGCGTAATAAGGGTAATCCTATCGTAAAAACATTAATTTGTATAAAAATTCCCAATAAGCAGTTTTCCGGCTCTTATGTGCACATTAATATTGATTCCGCTATAAACATAACTTCGTATGCCATTTAGATTCAGATAACACGTAAAACAGGATATACAAATATCGGAACATAAACGTTACGCGACAGACTTTAGCAGTATTATTTTTTTACTCGAGCTCGTAGGGAGATCTCTAGCTCGTTTCCTTTTAACGCATTCTAAAAAGACCTCTATAGAGGTATAGGCGCAAATAAAAACACGAATAACCCTTTAAAGCGAGCTCCCGTTGTTTCTATTATCATTGCTTTTTTGAGGGGAACTGACTTTTTTGTTGTTAAAAAAATAAGCAAGAACCGGATATGGGAGCCGTCCTCCATCTGTTTTATTAAAACTGCGATATTGATCTTGATTGCCGTTTCGGTAAAAATGGAGCGTTTTAATTGAATGAATCGATTTCAATCAATGCAAACTCGGTTGGTTAAGGTATTCGAGTTGTATTGATTCTTTACTTGCTGTACATAAGTTGCGTGAATGGTTCGAAACGCCTTTTTGATTTCCGTTTTGATTGAATTAATTAATCGGTTTGTGTCGGATATATCATATTATGGGGTGGTGCTAACGAATAAAGACCGTAACCGACACGTCTTAAATTTTATATTTAAAAATTATTATGGTTTTGTCTTACGATACTTAGAACTACTATTTTGAAACGCTCTTCCCGTGGGTGTCGTAAAAGGTGACTAAGAGCTTTGGGTCTAACTTCTGATCATCACGCCCTGGCTTGGGTTTACCTACTGCTTTGGCTTAATGGAGTCTATTGTATATCAATAGTAACACTCTTAAGATCTAAGGTCCGTATTAATAAACCGAACTCAATATCGATTTCAATCTTAAGTTTGCTCTTGAGTTGTTGCGCTGATTAATAAACCTATCTTAAGACGCGATTAAAGCGCGACGTATCACTTGAGTAATACCGTATTAATAAATCAAACTCAGCTCTCAAGATGTAGTTTCGTGAACTCAAGTTTGATTGCGGGTCATACATGACTAAAGTTAGAGGGCATTACAGTGAACAAATAAAGTCATTACACCAAACCTTTAAAACGTCTCGGAATAATTATCTAATAGTAAAATCTTACATTTTGTAAAATATTTTTACATTAAAAACAAGTTGACAGTAAAATATGACGAAACTACCTACCATAGGGTAAAAACAGACCATTTAAGGTAAGAACATAGCGCTACTGTCATTCAAGGTCGCTCTCAAGATCAGTCTCAAATCTCAGGAGCGATATCAGCTTGGTTAAAACTTGAGTTTTATCTATTAATTAACGCCTAACTTAAGATAGTGACCACATCTCAAGACTCACTCGATTGATACGCACTCAAGATCGATATTGAGAGCGATTTATTAATACGGGCCTAAGACTCTAAGATTTAAAATGACCTGTAACCAACGCTTAATTGTTTGTTGGGTTGGTATCATCAAGGCAGCTGTGTTGGAAGCTTATAAAATATCGAATCTAGGGGTTTTAGAAAAATTTGTAGATTGTTAAATTATAGTTTTTAAAATCCATAATATGTTATTTAGTACTGGACATGTTGAGAAATGGTTTGTGGCTCTATTTTCTACTAAGGTTGTACTTTATATCAAAATTCACAAATTATTGTATCTAAATTATTAACAAAAAGTAACTAATGCAGCTAAAACCAGGGGACAATCAAGATAAAAGACAAATAAATTTTTAACTCTTAGTCAAAAAATTGTAGTAAAAAAATAAACAGTTACTTAACTCATACATGTCACTTCCTTGCTTCTTTTCACTTTACGACGAAACTGAATCCATAAAAAATCCAAACTCTCGTAAATATGAATAAAACACAAAACCCATGCCACCGAATGTTTTTGATAACAAAAACCAACGTAGAAAGCAACATAAATGGTGTGTATGTTTTTTAAGAAACAATGCTCAAGAAAAACATTTAAGTAAAAATAAGTTTTTGTTACAATGGATTCGATCAATTACGATGGACATCGGCGATCGCTAAAGAGATATCAATTACATTTTAATAGAGAGAACATCTTAAACATTTCCTTTGCAATCTTTTGAAATTGATTCGAGTTTAAGTGACGTATTTTAAAACAATTCATTACAATAATGAAACTATTTAAAAAGGTTCAATAACATATTTAAGCATGGGATGTATAGATTTTGATGTTACAGAAAATATTAAGAAAGATTATTTTTCTGATCATCAAGGAAACCCGACACTTTACGAGATTTTTGTGACGTGGCATTTGTTTTTTTAATTAATGTCCTCCATAGGTAGATAGATAGATAACTTTATTTATACAACACAGAAAAGAACATAGAACACGACATACACAAATTAAAGCACAAACAATACAAACATCCATACATTACCATAGGCTTGAAAGGTGGCCCTAATTTTTTTAAAAAGTTTACTATGCAAGAATATTTACATTCTAGGTACAAAAGAACTTCTGAAAGGGGTAAAAAGTTTTTTTTTAATGTATGGTCAGTTTTGACTACAATTAGACCAGTGGTAAGTGACGAATTTCTCTCTATTTTATGGTAATGTTTTAAATCTCTTTTCTGGTCACCTACCAAAATATATTGGTATGGTACTTGACATGTGGAGATGAGAGTCTTAGCAAAAAATTTAACCGTTCGTCGTTTGCGGGTTATAAAAACTACATCGGACTTCGCAAACTCAAATGGCAGTCGGACAAAAACTATGGATGTCCGAACGGAGAATGCGTTTAAAAAAATAAACATCTGATTGGATACGGCATTTTACAGTGACTGGCATTTCTGTGTTTTTTTATGTTTTTGATTCATTAGTATCATTAGCGGGCCGTGACTTGTTTTGATACCTAACTTGCCTGATGCTTTTAATTGAACAAATTTTTGCTTCGTGATTCTTAATTCAGCTATCTATATTTGCTAGCCGTTAGAAGAAATTAAAAACCTTCTTGGGGACTTTAACTTTCAGTTAGCACGTGATAATTCACACGTCAAGTTTTTTTTACCCGACTACGGCGAAGCGAAAAGGGAGGGTTATTTTTTTAAACAAAAACTTCAAAACTACTTATCACTACATAGTATAAAACAAAGTCGCTTTCTCTGTCCCTATTTCCCTTTGGATCTTTAAAACTACGCAACGGATTTTGATGCCGTTTTTTTTAATAGATAGAGTGATTCAAGAGGAAGGTTTATATGTATAATACATGCATAATATAGCCGTGCGAAGCCAAAGCGGGTCGCTAGTAATTTATCAATTGAGGTATCGTTAGAAGCGTCTCAATAGACCGCTACGCTGGTATGTGACGTCACAATAAATTAAATGTGGCACCCTCTAGAGGACATAGAGTCATGAATTAAAAATAACTTAATAACTATTATGCTTAGTGACGACTCACTTTTGGCACGTTTGCCTAAATAATAGATTTGTAACCTACTTTTTTACGTTCAATCGGTTTAAACGAAATTATTGCATAGCACAGAGTAATTTACGCTACGTAATTAATTTGCAAAGGTAGTTTAGCTATGCCCCCGTAAGCGTTTACCAAGCCATATTACGCAAATTTAATATCAACTGTGCTGATGAAAGTACGCAATATATGGGTTAAATAACCGTAAGTAAATACTTTACTTTTAAATAAAGGCTTCATAAGCAAACATAAATAATATAGAACTAGCAATTTGGTCAAGTTTTATTAGCACTTTTGTCATTAACAAATGCAAAATGACGGATGCTGGTGAATAATAATATAGTTGTATTTCGATGTTTAGGTTAGACCCTAGTTTGCTAGAGCCGTGCGTGCCGAACGTGGTTCATTCTGTCACCAGTGGCTTTATGAAACCTACAACCGTTAAGTGTTGCCTTCCAATTTATATATGTTTATCAGTTTAAGAACATAAAGTCTAGATTAAATATAGTGATTATACGTAACCTACGCTCATTTTCAATTACCGTTAACATTACTATTTAAGATACACACATCACATTTTGTCCGGTACTCTGACACTTTGAAACATTTTCTCTCAAAGTGCCTTTGAATTTTCTAGTACCTCTTATATCTCTACACAGCATCACCTCTACTTGAGGGCTTTAAATTTACTGAAGTAATTACTTTCAATTATTCAAGTAACGTTTCCGTGTCATTAAAATACGGTCATATTACTTTGATATTCTAGTATTAGGGACACGCAGAAGTATAATAATATGGAGTAGATTGCAGCTCTATGGTTGCAACTTACATTATTGTTATTGTAATTGATTTATTGTAACGGCAGTTATCCAAAAGCGTGCTTTGAAGTTGCGTTACATTTTTATAAATTCCCTCAATAGGATGAGATTAACAGCATATATCTATTATCTATTATAAAATATAAATAAGAGTATAATATGTAAATGCATTGTTTAGAGATAATGCTTTTCAAAATGGTAATTAAAGATGGAAGGAGGTTGCTCTAGACATACCTATAGCTGACCAAATTTTGAATTACAACTTTTGAAAATTTTAACTTTTTTTAAAATAATAATTGTAAAGGTTTGTTATTAATAAACCTTTATTCTTTTAGTGACATCAGCCGTTTTTTAAAATACCCTCGTCGAAACACAATCAATGTTGCATAATATTTGAGTTTTAATAATAAATAATAATTATTAATTATAATTATATTATAATTATAATAATATTATAATTATATTATAATTATAATAATATTATAATTATATTATAATTATAATAATATTATAATTATAATAATTATAATAATTATCACAATAATAATTATAATCCAATATTTTTGGTACAGATTTGTGATCAAAGAAAATATACGGTACCAAAAAGGAAAATGTTACAAAAAGCGCTAGAAAAAACCGTCTTCGATAAACAATCTTCGTACATCCGATCTCTCGCTAATGAAATTCGTGTCAACGTAGAAAACAAGCGGCGATCGCATCAAAAAGCGCTTTACAGAATTGACGTTTTTTGCCACTAATCGTAAGTTACACGATCCAAAGGATGTAGCACCCAAGCCGACTGGGAATTAAATGACATCGGTAGTTTTAACGACATCTCCTCACAGAGAATGTAATGTAAGGCAATAAATGGTAAAAATTGACGATTGATTTAGAATTGTTTCGAACAGGAGTTAAAGTTTTACTCTTAAATGGAATTGAATTTGTTCACAATGAGTGCTTCCTGTTTGCCCCACTAAGCCGCCCCACAGTGGGGCAAAGTGGAATCGTTAAAATTTTGCAGTGTCGTTTGCCCCACTAATATGATTCTCCATTATTATTTTATGGTCTGTACATAGCTGTTTCGAGATTATGGCACCACGAGTAACCTAAGTCTGCATGTTTTAATGTAATTTGTAACATACCGTGATGGTTCACAACTTTGGAGATGACACGAAAATTCTCAAACTCTCAACAAGGTGCCAACCCTTATGGGCATCTAGATCATATTAGTGGGGCAAACGACACTGCATAATTTTAACAATTCCGCTTTGCCCCACTGTGGGGCGGCTTGGTGGGGCAAACAGGAAGCACTCGTTCACAATGCCGTCTTTGAAAGTGCTTTATACGTTCAAATTAAATGTACAAAACAATTGAGTTTATGTTTTACTTCAAATACATCAACTTCAATCAATTTCGGTTTCTTGTTTTAACATTTCCTTTCGTAAACAAAGTGTGATAGTTCAAGAGGCGTATCTATAAATAGAACAAAGTAATAAAGACTTCTTTGTGACTTAAATATTAAAACATAATAGGTAGGTAATAAAACAGTGGATAGGTTTCAAAATTTCAAGCTTAATAGGTATAAAAGAAATAGATTGCATGTTACTTTATGATGTAGGTAGATCCAAGCAAGTTCTCTTGCACAACTAAAAATAATTAACTAACTGTCAAAGTGGCAATCACATCTGTGATTAAATAATATCAACCTTGTAGGTTATTTAAATATACTATCTATAATTTTAGGTTACTGGTAAATTGTATTTAATTGAGTATTTGTATTTAGTTTAGTTTTAAGTAGGTATTTAATCTCAAGCAAGCCGTTTGTAATTACCTTATTATCGTGTAATCAGTCGATCCCTGAATGCGCGAGGTCGACTCCTACTTACCCAGTTTTATCCTAAACTTATTCCCTCTTATTACAAAAAAACTGCAAAACCATAGTTTAAACCTGTACTAAAAGATCTAGGTTTTTGTGTTAGTTTTGGTTTAAAATTGATTCTTATTACAAAAAGTAAATAGACCAAGGACCAGAAGATCCCTGGTTTTAGTCGCAACCATAGACAATAGATAGCAAACTTGAAACAAACCATTCTTTTGTTCGTTCAGCGTTCGAAACACCGTTCCTTTTCACAAAATGGTGGTAAGTGAGTAAATATTAAAAACTTATTTAAGAAATTGAATACTAAAGTGATAAAAATATAAATTGTGTGTTCAATTATTGTGAATTAATGTGACTTGTATTTGTTATTCTATGTTCGCGATTACGTTGTTGTATTTAAATACATCAATTTATGTAGCGTATATCGGAACGCGGCTCGAGTTAAGCCTTTAAGCCTTTTGCCTGCCCCCTTTAGAAGTATAAAAAAAAAATTACCTATAAAAAAAGGTAAACATGAAAATAACCTAAATTTCTCAAAAACATAAGAAAACGTAGTGATTATATCCTCTTTGAACATAAGTACGTACTAAAAATATTTACTTATTTATGTTTTTAGTAGGTTTAGGTAATATGTTGTTAAAATCTGTGAAAATTTCAACTCTCTAGCTATCACGGTTCTTGAGATAGAGCTTGGTGACGGACAGAAGACGGACGGATAGCGAAGTCTTAGTAAGAGGGCCCCGTTTTTACCCTTTGGGTATGGTACCCTAAAAAGGAGCGAGAATTGGAGTAACGAGGAAAAGGTGAACGTCAGAATTTAATTTTTTGAGGTTATAAACTTCGGTCTAAGTATACTTAAACTAGGGTGCTCGCTAGTTTATCTTTGACAGGACAGACAGACCTGGTTTTAGCGGTAAACTTCTTTTTGTAATAACGTTTATCTAAGTCCATGGTTTTAATCTCACTAAAACGTAGTTTAATTTTTAGACTTCGTTTTGGAATAAGGGGGATTGGCTTGTCCCATTCTATTTCCCAATATCTGTTTTTGAAGGTTCACGGTTGACTGGTTCTTTGACAATCAAACTTTGTATTCGCTATTTTTCTTAGCTCCGTGACGGAAATATAAACAAAGGGACAAGAAATAAAAGGAAGCCAAATTAAATGTTTGATTTTGCTAAGGATTCGGGAGATTTTCTTTGTGTGAATTTGAAATCAAATGAGCTAAAGGAAAATATATTGGGTAAAATTCCTTTTCCTTTCAGAGTTATAATATGTATTTACAACGCTAAACAATATAATTATTAAGAAAACCAAAACACCGTCTGCAGATAAAACAGTTGGCCGATTTAATCATCGATCATTCGTTATATTTGACGACCTCTGTGGCGCGTCGGGCGAACACCCGACTGCGACGCAGAAGGTTGCGGGTTCGATTCCCGCCGGGAACAAGTATTTATGCTGACCATAAATTCTTGTTTCTGGTTCTGGGTGTTTCCTATATGTATAATATGTATATATTTACAAAAAAAAAAGTATATAAGTAGTTTATCCGTTATCTGGCACCCATAACACAAGCATTAAGTTGCTTAGCTTGGGGCTGGATAGCGATGTGTAATATGTCCTGAAATATTTATTTATTTATATTTACCGTCAACTATAATTATTGGCTGATTAAAGGCATGTAAGTATCTACCTTTAGTTGTCGCTGTATGCCGGTCCTACTATGAATGTTTTTGGTTCGTTTTGCTATCGCAAGGTTGCGAAGCGGTGTGACGCGACGCGTGCTTGTGAGCAATCGAGCACAACAATGACGTTGCAGCCACATTGATATTGTTTCGACGCACGATTTACTAGTACGGGCTATTTGCCACGCACCGGGGTAGTTGAAGATCACAGTGCTTTCTTGTTTATATGCAGAAGGAAAAGCCGTATTTTATCTACTAAGACTATTTTTTACTAAAAATAGAGGTAGGTACTTCATATAATAATATAATAACTGCAACAACTCGAAGAACTTTCATTGTTTGTGATATATAAAAAAAACACCTTGAAAAAAGAAGGAATCTTTATTTTTGTGTGATTTTTGTAATCATATGTATTAAAATCTTATCAACATAACTATGGTATCTAGTTTGCTCGATATTTTAACTATCATGATGCTTGAAACAGCATAAAAATATCGATGGTCCACAAAATAAAAACAAAAACATGGTATTTAAATACCTATCCCGTTTTAAATATCTTTAGTACTCTGCCAGACAAAAAAAATGTACGTATCAGCCCGATGTGCAACGGAAGTTTACTGCGAAGCGACACGAAAAAAATGTTTTTTTTTACTCTTTGAATGTTATCACTAGGTTAAACTACCCATCAAATTTTAATTTCCGAGGCTTTGATTAAATGGATTCTTACGGAGTAAACACCAAGATTGTGAGTCCAAATCGAATCTGACTTCTCCTACTGCACTCTGCACTGTGCAATTGATCTACGAGCGGATATCGTGCGACTTTTGTTTTAGTATTGTGTCGAAGTCGATATGAATTTTGTGGTAGAGCGTTAGCCCCACGTTAGCCCCCTCGGATGTACGGGCGATGAAACATCAGGGGGGGCTTACGCTCAGTTTGACTAGTGTTAATGATTCAACGGACCTTTAATATCATGTCTAATGCCTATATATACCTATGTTTGTAGTGACCCTTATGATTTACACTGTTTATTACGTAGTAGAACACACTGCTCTTACGGTGAAGGAAAACATTGCGATAAAGTTTGCTTAAGACTTTTTGACGAGTTCTTCTGGACATGGTTGACTAAGCTTAGTGGTAATAGGTTCAAGGCAAGCCTAATAAAATTCCACCTAATACATAACCCAGACACCACAGCAGCGCCCCGATTTGCATTGAAGTTGCTAACGCTGTTTAAATCTTCTAAATTAGATATATACGCCAGGAATCAACCAATATTATATTAATTATCGGTTTCTGTAAATTATCTGTTAAAAAAAAACTTATTAGGGTAAAACCACGTGTCTAATAAAACAATCATTTTCTCAATAAACTAGTTTAACTAGCTTTTACCCGTCGCTTCAACCGCGTAGAAGTTTCACCAAAATCCTTTCTTACCGGATGCCTTCTATTTCAACACATGAAATTATCTGTTAAGAGAAACTTACAGCCTTATTGACTTTTAATTCCAAATAGGGGTTGAATTTTCCATAATCCTTTATTAGCGGATGCCTACGTCATAAAAGTTATCTGTTTTCCAAATTTTAGCCGGACTCGTCCATTAGCTTTAGTCAGTCAGTCAATCAAAAGTCAGGACTTTGAATTTTATATATATAAATATACCCGTGGAAATAGAATTTATGCGAGTAGAATTTTGGTTGGGTAGTTATTTCTAAGTAACAATACTTAGAAATAACTTAATGCTTTTTAATAAGCTTATTTTTTAACAACTAGTTACTGATATCTTTATAGATAATAAGAATGAATTCTGTAATTCTTGTTATAGAATTCTAAAAATCTTATATATTTTTTACTTAAGTCCCATTCAATATTGTACCTACATAATGACTCTTTGCACGTTTTGGTGTATACTGTAAGTGCAAAGAGTAACTATAAATTGATAGGTAAGCAAATTACTTAACTTAAAGTAATTATAAATTGATAAGCAAATTACTTAACTTAAAGCTCATCTTTATCGAATTAAGAACCGCCATCATTTTTTTGAAGTCGGTTAAAAAGCGGCATTCAATGTTAGAAATAACTACTTTAGAAGTCAAAATATTTGAACCAAAAAACGTTAGATCAGTGAATCATAAAACAGTGTTGAACATGCATTTATTAAATTAAACAGCTTATAAATTTATATATCCGTAATCATACCCGTGACGACTACCTACACAGTTCACCTCGAAGAAAAAGAAGGTAAATTGTTAAATTTTAAAATTTATTGCCCGAAATTGTATAGTTTATTGTTTTAGGTGTCCGTTCTCGCCATCCAAATCCATCCACTGTAGGGGGCGAGTGTGGTGATAACTTAAAATTAATATTCTGTCAGCGAATGCGATATTCGGGTGTGTATTTATGATATCGATGCGATTTGATCTCAACTCGAATGATTTTCGAGTGTAAAACAAACGATGTTTGAAAGTTATCGAGTTGTTTGTTTTGGCTCGCGATTGCGGATCGGAATGCGAAGTTGTTTTCTTTATGGATATCGATATTTTTTATGCAATTTAATATTTTAAGCAATATCTTGTACATTTTGCCTGAATTATTTTATATAGTCTAGCCCTTTTGACGATCTCTATGGCCCAGTGGTTGAAATTCCGTCTTTAAAACAAAGGTTTTCTGGTTCGATTCCCGTCATGGAATAAATGTTTATATGATCTGCATACATTTGGATCAGAGTTTTTATACCATTAAGAATTCTTTTAACAACATTCTTATCTAAAAACTAATCGACCGATCTCCTTTTAAACATAAACATAAAAAACTGTCCTACGTGAGATGTGTTGATAACTAAGTTTTTTAAATGATTTAAGTTCACAAATTCGCGGTATCTCCGAGATTAAAATTTAATGTAGGCTGTACACTTGCGGCTCTTAGTAGGTAGGAACTATAGCATGTACGGTCGGCTGCATAATTGCAGACCCACCGTAGACCTCTTATGCGCCTGTAATAAGAGTGTTTTCAACACAAGCAAGATTTTATATAGGCACGAGCTTTAGTTGAGGTTTAAAGTCTTTTAACTCATGACTTTAAACAAAAATTATTAGAATGAAAACCATTCCAATCATAGTAATTTTATAACTCTACGGTGCGTCTGCAATTATGCAGCCGACCGTACCTGTCACTTCGTACGCGTAGAAGTTCCAAATAATTTCTTAGCCAAAGCCTACGTAATAATAGCTATTTTCTTTATTTTAGCCCAATTCGTTCATTGGTTTGGGCTTTGCGTTGATTTAACAGTCAGTCAGGATTTTGAATTTAATATTTACTAGCGACCCGCCCCGGCTTCGCACGGCTATATTATGCATGTATTATATATATAAACCTTCCTCTTGAATCACTCTATCTATTTAAAAATAACCGCATCAAAATCCGTTGCGTAGTTTTAAAGATTTAAGCATACGTATGGATATAGGGACATAGGGACAGAGAAAGCGACTTTGTTTTATACTATCAAATACTATGTAGTGATGATAAGGTTATACCTACTTGGTATAGCCAATGTTTTAATTACCAGGATTCGAATGATATTTTTATCTTGCTCAATGGAATTTAAATGTAAATTCCACATTACTTACTTATAATAAAAGGCTTTTTAAAAATATCTTTGTTAGAACCCCAAAATTATTTGCTTAAAAGCCTTAGTTAGCGTATCGCCGTGAGTGTAGAGCTACCATTATAATATTCATTTGGGAAGTCGCCGTCAGCCTTTTGCCTTTAAACTAATGTATTTTAGATACGAATCGAGATAACATTTTTATTCTTAGCAATGTTCTTAGAAGATCGCACATTTAAAGATACCGGTGGCGTGAGAAATTCTTTGTCTTTAAGGGAAATTAGGCTTGTAACTCGATACTTGCAGTTTTAATTAATTCAGATCGAATCTGTTGAAATTAGTCCTTGATTTTACGAGGCATATGAATGTTTTAATTATACGCTGTGTGTTTTTAAACGAAGGCAGACTATAGAATTGCTGCGATCTGCTGATAGTTCGTCGACCGATCAAATTCAGAGAAATCAGCACCCGACAGAAAGTCAGTATTCTAACGTTACCCCAAAAGTGTGCAATCGAATTGAGAACCTCTGCCTTTTCTTATTGAAGTCGGTTAAAAATACTTAGCGTATACCCAAAAATATCCATTAACCGCATAAAATCAAAGGCTATATTCTCCAAATTCGTTACTGTATCGAAGTAATCTATAATAATATTATAAAGTTTGTTTGTTTGTTTGTTTGTTTGTTTGTTTGAACGCGCTAATCTCAGGAACTGCTGGTTCGAATTGAAAAATTATTTTTGTGTTGGATAGTCCATTTATCGAGGAAGGTTATAGGCTACTTTTTATCCCGACATTCCCACGGGATCGGGAGTTACGCGGGTGAAACCGCGGAGCGCAGCCAGTCAGCTAACCTAATAATTTGTGATAAAGACAAAGAATTTCTCACACCATCGGTATACTTTTACTAAATGTGTTATTTCCTAAGAACTTAGCTGAGAATATAAATGTTGTCACGATTAATATCCCAAAAATTTGGTACCTACTTTTGAAAATCATTTATAAACGAATAAATATACATTGTATAAACACATGTCGACATCGCGTTATATTACTAGATATTTTGAAATTTGCGTGACGTTTCGATCAAGTTGCATCGATCATGGTCACGAGACGCTGGTGTAACCAACTTTGTTTAAATAATATCTCAAATAGTAGTCTAGTAGTACCCAAAGTACCTATTTTGTGTGTAACTCATTCATTTGAAAATTAAATGTTATATTGTGGGTGTTCTTTGTGTGGTTTATTTTTATCTGGGAAGTAAGCAGCTGAAAGATAATCGGCGCAGTTATAGCTGAACCAATTACAGGTCTTACTATTCCTTCATAGTAACAGTTTGTTTATTAAATGGCAAATACTGAACATAATTGTATGAAAAAGTCGATAAAAGCTATACCTAGTCATTTAATTCCATATTAGGAAATACTTATGGGCTCCGACTGTTAATTTAAAGTTAAGTTCAGACTGACTGATAATTATAATATCATCGCACAGCTTAACCCAATGAGCGGGTTAAAATACCTACATTATAACGTAGGCATGCACTAAGAAATTATTTTGGAAAATTCAAGCTATAAGTGGACGAAGTCGCGAATAAAATCTAGTTTGTCGTCGCTACAGAAAATTAAATGTAAAACGTTAATACCTATAACTACCAGCGTAACTGTTTGAAAGCAAATTGATATCTATAAACTTATTCAGTAACTTTAGACGAAGTACAATCAAATTAATATCTTTTTTTTAGTAGTATAGTTGCATGATTTCTCTAAAAAGTGAACACACCGAATGCCCGCCTTTATTATATTTTCTATGCCCGAGGTTTGCTGGAAGAGAACTCCTTTTTAACCGACTTCAAAAAAAGGAAGAGGTTCTCAATTCGGTTGTATGTATTTTTTAATAAGGAAGCTCGCCTTTGTACATCTTCTTGTTCTTATTATTTGTATCAATTACTAGCTGTCCCGGCAAACGTTGTTTTGCCATATAAAAAAAAACTAAATCAAAATCGGTTCAGCCGTTCGGGAGCTACGATGCCACAGACAGACACGTCAAACTTATAACAAGCCCGTCGTTTTTGCGTTGGGGGTTAAAAATCATACAAATCGGTTCAGCCGTTTTAGCAACTAACACCGCGACACGATTGACATCAATATTTATACGTCACTCAATTGTTTTGCCTTCCCGGCACCTCTCCATTAAAACTTGAACTTTATGTTATGGTATTAAAGTTCTTATTGACTTGTATTATTACGAATCGTTTGTATGGTATGGAGTATAGAAAAGTGTTGTTTTTAGACATTTTCAGGCAATTTTTTAATTTTTTCTCTCCGTAAGAACCATCCTCGTACCTTATGGAATATTCTAAAAAAAGAATTGGCCAAATTGGTCCAGGCGTTGTTGAGTTATGCGCTTACCAACACATTTTGCGATTCATTTTTATATATAAGATATTGTAGTTTATACATAAAGAACACAGCATAAATATAAATGTGTAAATATAAATAATACGTGTTACAACAAATTAAACTCTACCCCTAAGAGGTATTGTCAAACTTATAAACGGTATTGCCCAAGTAACTAAAATGTCGTTCAAAGTTTAATAACACTCTAACAAACTAACCTATATTTTTCCTGTCTTACTTAATTCTTTTTTTACTTTATGCAAATACTGTTTTATAAGAGAGATTGACATCACCCTTTATTTTATTAACTTTATTTTGTGGCGTTTTGAGTGTTTACGCCAACATAACCGTACTAGCAATGAACCGCTATTTAGCCCATTGAACTCTGCAAAAAATTAGGGTATATTTTTTTTTCGGATCGAGTACTTTTTTAGGGTTCCGTGCCTAAAGGGTAAAAAGGGGACCCTGTTACTAAGACGCTACTGTCTGTCTGAACTGTGATAGAACACAGTTATTGACAGTTGAAATTTTCACAGATAATGTATTTCTGTTGCCCCTATAACAACAAATACTAAAAACAGAATATACGGAACCCTTCGTGCGCGAGTCCGACTCGCACTTGGCCGGTTTTTTATAGTTTTCTTATTTTGACGATTCGGCTATTAGTCGTCTTCAAGATAGGACTAGGAGTAGTGGTGGGCTTCGTTATTGCAATGATAGTAGTTGAGGGAAGGTTAAAAGTAGTAAATAAAAGACATAGATGAAATAAAGGGTTGTAGATATAATAATAATAAATCATTTATTTTAGGCTACAAATGCCCATAGATACATACCTTATAGACTAACATACACATTTTATAACAATAATTGAATGTGTTAATAGAACTTAGAGCTTAGAACTATTTTAGTGCACTTCTATGACACTACACTTTCGTCTTTGCTCTTGTTCTATGTTCTTCGGCTAGAAGATTTTATCCTTAACGCGAGGCAGATAGCAGTTCGGGAGTCCCTGAATGTAATAAATGAATACTTATACTTTATATACTTTATATGAATACTTTTTATACTTTTTTTTTCCAGTTGGCACAATGGTCACCATGCCGGACTGCCATACACAGGGTCTCGGGTTCGATTCCCGCCACAGACAAGTATTTATGCTTAGATATTTTTGTCTATGGTCTGGTTGTTTCTATGTATTATAAGTATATATTTACAAAAAGAAAAGTATATAAGTAGTATATCCGTTGTCTAACACCCATAACACAAGTCTAGTTACTTAGCTTGGGGCTAGATGGCGATGTGTGGAATGTCCTGCAATATTTATTTATTTATTTATATCGGAAAACATTTTAAATCCGTTATCACAACAATAATAACTATTGTACTAAATTTTTTGATTACAAATGTAATCAAAATTGTAAATGAGAATTGGAAAATTCCAATTCTCATTAAAAAATTGCTACAGTGTTTCGATTCGCGCTTCGACCGCTTTTAACTCCAATTTTAATAAAAAGAGGGGCAATATACACCGTCGGTGTTCAATGATATCTTCCGAAAATTATTACACAAATATATCGTAATCTGTGCGGTTATATCCCATTGTTTTCCTTACAATAAGGCACCTTATATATCCTACTTGATTATGTATGAAACATACTACTTTGGGTATGATAAAGGATAATCGACAGCGGGTATACGATAACGACCTTTTCGATATGAAATCTTGAATTTCATTTTGTAATCATGAGATTATTCAGTACCTACTTGCTCGTATCTATGTTTAGTTTTCTCTGAAATAGTTAAATATTTATATGGAGATCCAACAGCTAACTATCCATCACTACATAAAGTCACCTTTCGCCGTCCCTATGTCCCTATTTCCCTTTGTATGCTTAGATCTTTAAAACTACGCAACGGATTTTGATGCGTTTTTTTTATTAGATAGAGTGATTCAAGAGGAAGGTTTATATGTATAATACATGCATAATATAGCCGTACGAAGCCGGAGCGGGTCGGTAGTATACTAATAAAATTTAAAAGTAGCAAGTTACTCTCAATTAATCAATGCATCTTTATACTAAGTTTCATCAAAATCGGTTCAGTAGTTTCGGAACCTATAATATGTTACAAACAAAAAAACAAAAAAACATTCCCCTCTATTATATTAGTGTAACAACAGAAAGTCAATTACGAGATCTTATGAGTAAAAAAATGTTGTAAAGTAAATATTTAGACAGTATGAGCGTAACTAGCTAACCGCCGTCTCACAGTCGCAACACTAGTACAAAACAAGCCGAAATAACATTGTGTTTGCTGTAAAAACTGAGAACATACTAAATCCACTTAATACTATACTATACTGTGAAAATCTCATTTATGTTTGGCGTAAATACATCAAGCTATAAAGCCACAAAGTTGATGCAATCGTTTTGATAAAGTTTAAAACTGTAAACGTAATACATAAGGAAGACTAAAAGTTCCGTTTACTTTCATCATAGAATTTATTAGTCCTTTGTCTACGTAGGGCCACAGTTAATATCATTAAGGCGGTGAGAATCTAATTTGTTATTAAATTGGGCATTATGACCTTTTTTGAATTTAATATAGGGTGGTATTTGGAATTCAATGAATTTTACCTGACATTTATTGCTTTAGTATTAAAATGAGAATCGATAGAATGTATTTAGTTGGTGCCTACTAGTATGATTGTAAATATTACAAGACTACTACAAATATAACATTTACTATCAATTCCATTACTCTATAATTGCAGGCAGACTAGAAGAACGAATTAAACCATAAAACGATGTTATGCTTACCTGCTCTACGAGTACGTAGTCGTATACTCGTATGTTATAAGTACTTATGCTAGGGTCGCTACACAAATGTTATCGGAGCCACATCGTAGGCAGATTAAGGCAGCGCCGGTGGATGCATCGTCATGCCTCCGTTTCTGTGGTACATTTTATAAGAGAACGACCATTTTCTGTGAGATTTTGAGCCATTAAACCGGCGAAACAATTTAGAAAATACTAGTAATTTGTCAATCGAGACGTAGGTAGAGTTGATTGGGACATGGCATTTTCGTGGCGATTAAACCAGAACCATAATTTTGATTTGGTATCACGAGTATTTTATTCTTTTTAACGATTTTTTCTTCAGTTACTTACCAAGGTTTATTAGGATACGTAAAACAAATAAAGCCTCTACAATCGTCTCTTTGATGCAGGTATATATTTGATCAAACAACATTGTTAAATAAGAATTTGAAATATTCTTGTACACTCTTCTCTTTGACCACACTCATAAGATGCTTTAAGCCTCAGGGAATGGACAAAATAAAAATGAACATTCTCCTTGTTGGCTTATCGGAATAGATTACTTTTCGAAATGTCCTCTAGGGGGACTCTGCCGTGAACAAGGATTTTTTATAAGTCGTTAAATTTTTTAGACAAATTTGGTCAACCATTTTGTTTTCTTTGCTAATTTTGGGTATCCAAAGGTTACCTATTAGAGAAATAAGATCCTTAGACAGTTTCCTATTTCAATAAACATTACTCTGTATATTACGCTGGTAGGCACGTATTCGTTTGCGTGTGGGCGTGTTAAAACATAATAACTACTTTTACAAACGCCTTTCAACCTTGCCTACCGCACGCAGTGAGACGTCATATTTTGAAGTATCTGAGGTTATTTTAATATTGAGTTTGTTTCGACCATTGTTTTCGTTGGGACATATTTATTTTTGTAGTCGCAGCTCGTTCCTTATTGTTTTGTTTTACTCATTGTTCCGTCGAATAATTTTGTAAGAATGTTAATAACAACAAATTCATGCATCGACTACAATGCTTGATTGTGAATTCCTATAGTATACTTATTAAATTTTATTGATAATTTTACTGACATAATATACTCGTACCTATTCAGTCTATAGTAGTCTATATTAAACTTTTGTTTTATAAGAAGTACCTACTTATTTTATAGTGCTATTTATGCAACATGTAACTGGAAGTTTTCAATAAATACCTGTAGCTAAATAAAAATGTGATGGAATTGAAAAATAAGCACAAAAAATACACCCAAAATTATTACGTTTTTATACACTGATTTGACTGATTTTATGTCTCTTCAATAACGATGACGAATCATCAATTTATCTTCGTATTATTACAGTTTTGAACAAAAGTCATAAATCCACATTTCATCTTTGGATTCCAGACTCGATATTGCTATAACACTGGCGAATAAAAAACGAATGAATGGCAAATTTTAATTGCAAAGCGTTAAAGTTTTTGTCGCGACATATGTCGATAGAAATATGATAGCTTCATTTGTTGTTGTTCTTTATGAAGTACCTATATCATTATAATTCGCCACAGGGCGCCTACTCCGGTTTGTCTATTAAAACGGAACAATAGACTAACTAAATTGTTTTAATAGACCCGCGGAATTTTGATAGTCATTACGTATTGTATCGATTGAAATCTATCATCCCTTCTGGAACATCTGTTTTCGTTTTAGATTTTATCTTGATTGTTATAATTAAAAGCGTATGAGTGTACATGTTTTGACGGCTTCTAACACCTGAATATCGAAAAGACGTACAATCAACAGTCAAAAGTCTCTGCCCACCGTAAGTTTACAATCCTGTGCAGCACTATTTGAACATTATAACAACGTAACCAGTGGATCGAACCCACGTCGGTTGGTGTAGAGGGTGGCGGCTTATACCACTCGGCCAACTAAAGACATAGCTAACATGTTGAAAATAATAATCACACTGAGTACTTTTCATTCGAGTTTTGTTTGTATCTAACGTCTATTAGAAGAAGATCGTAAGTCCAATACTTGTTTATAGTATTATTGTAGCAAACTGATAGTGGACTTAAGCCGCATACTGTACTACTAATATAAAACGTTTATAATACAAATAGTACTGCGTAGGTAATGTAATAGTTTATATTACATTACCTACGCACCTAACTTAGGCCTTTTTAATGTTCGTAAAAGTATAGTATCTAAAACAAAATGGAATTATTAAAACGGTCTCCATTTAAACCGGACCCACTTTTCTAACTTTCACAGTAAACTCATCAAATTAAGCATTACTTAGTTGGTAAGTTCTATCACTTGCTAACCGCTGTCCTTAATCACGTCCGTGGTTTAACTTCTCTCTGTAATTTGTTATGAGGTGCTTGAGGAATTTCACGATTTAAATTATTTTCCTTTTTAACGTTACTTCGTGAGAAATATTTATTTACAGTTAATTAAATATATTATTGCTCTTAATTCTGAACTGGATTCCGTACCTACATTACTAAAATGATCTGATAAGAATCCTCATCAGGAACTTGTTGATTCTTTATTTATTATTGAGAAACTTTGCAGAATATATCCTGCATCACATGCACCTTATTCATATTTAGTTAGTCATAAAGTTCGACTAAAAAGTCACCATGTTTCACTGTAATAAATATGACTAATATTTGGAGCCAAACGTCGATTTGATAAGAATAGGACGTTATGTTGTTATTTAAGATTAGCCATTCCGATCCAATGACTGAGTTTAGGAGTCAATCCCTTATAGAAGCCAATAACGTACAAATCTGGAGTATATTTAATTCCTAAATATTAGGATTAAACGCTTAAATCAATTTAAACAACTCACCTTCAATTCCTAAATCGATATACCAACGAATTACAGAGAAACTCAGTTACTACCATAACTTCAATGTTTGAAATCACTACGAGATGAAACCGAGCGTTTGATTTGTGATTTAAATTATGTTTGTTGAGATGCATTCGAGGAGTTTGAATTCAGGTTAGGTTAACTAGTTTCTCTGGAGGGCTTAGTTGATGTGTTTAGCCTTTGCGTGATATGAATGACAAAGTTATGATAAGTCAAATTACAATGTGTCCCTCTCTACTCTCGTTACAGTAGTGGGTATTTAGTGGTAGGCTAATCTAATATATTTCATTTCAATTATCACTTGTAACATTTTTTTTATCAATGATAAACTCATGATACTGTTTTTCTCTGTCTCATTATCTTGTACCAGCTTTATTGATTTTTTCTGCTTATGAGTACTTTTTTTCACAGAACGGCACAAAGTATTCAAGACTAGGCGCGTCCATGTGGCATCCAAGGCTTAGTGTTTTTTTTTTCAGTATTTATACCATGGATACTATTTAGCTTCCATAGAATTTAAATTAGATTATAAATAATATAGATATTTATGTTTACTACGTCATTTAGAGACACAATGTAATCTAATTTTATCATCATTTAAAAGACCAATTCTCATACAATATACTCAATAAAACTAACTCCACTACATCACAGCAAAAAGACATATCCTATAGAAGTATTACAACCGCTCAGAAGCAGTACAAAGACTTAGAAGGCTTACTGTTCCCTTTAACTGTGGCCAGTGGACAGAGAAATTGCCTCAAGTCAGGTAAGCCGCTTTCTTTGATAGATACGAGTTACGTTAGACTTTGTACCGTAGTGACAAGAAGATTGGGAACTATGTTCTTATACAATGTTAAAATTGTGTGTGTATTTAAAATGGAATTCAGTTTCTGGTATACAGCTGTAACGTTTAACCAAGTACGAGTAGGTTCCATAGTTACTCACTAACTCTGAGATTCATCGCTTTAAACAAATCTTCCTAAAATTATTTCTAATTTTGCTTCTTGCCGTTTTTATCTAAGAAAATATAGTCTAACCAAATTGGATTGGTACCTGTGTTAAGTGTTTAGTTTATATTAAACTAGCGACCCGCCCCGGCTTCGCACGGCTATATTATGCATGTATTATACATATAAACCTTCCTCTTGAATCACTCTATCTATTAAAAAAAACCCCATCAAAATCCGTTGCGTAGTTTTAAAGATTTAAGCAGTCAAAGGGAAATAGGGACAGAAAAAGCGACTTTGTTTTATACTATGTAGTGATTAACATTATTTTTGTGTGCTTTAAGGTTAGCGTAATTTGAAGAAATATCGTAACCTTATATTATGTAGATAGATAAATTGTTAACTGTACACACTTTTGTGGCTCAAATAATTATGACACACTACATTTTGCTCCAGACTTCGTCCACAGTAGGATTTGAATGTAGATGCCTACGTCATAAAAGCTGTCTGGGTGCCAAACTTTTACTCTTTTCGGTAATTGGTTTGAGGTGTGCGTTGATATTATATCAGCCAGGATTTTAAATTTCCATTTATAGAATAACCTAACTCCAATAATATGTTAAATATGGCTCAATTCAGATGTTAAATCTTAGTTTATTTCAATTAATTATTTATAAATTAAACAAAATAACAATATTATAAATCTAAATAAGTTTCCCTAGGTAGGGTGCCTAAAAGGCTCCCTGCTGCTTCTTTGGATCGCAATGCCGTCGGCCGTCCGTCGGCCAAAGTAGCAACCAGACCTTTCGTCACCTGAAGCTAAAACTAATGGGATATTAAAATTGAGCTATATTTACCATGTTCTAGACAAACTTTGTATGAACAAGAAGTTAAGGAAGGTGAAGAAAGATCGATAGAAAAGGAACAAAACTTCGCTTCGAACAGTAAACAATTTAACTGTATCTATTTTAGTAAGAATAGATAAGTGACGTTCTTTATTTCAGTTGTCAACTACAAATCTTATTGGACCCACCCCCGTGGCTGCCATGTGTCGAGTCACATGTTACGCAGTCTACATACTACATACTATTACGTGTTTTTATTTATCATGATCTAAAATATGAGCTTCAGCGGTTATACCGAGATATTACTTTATTAGAAAGATTTTCAAAAAAAAGATTAGATGAACTGCGTGAAACAAGATATGAGAGAGATGAATGTGAACGATGAGATGACGACTAATAAGAGTGAATGCAAGAAGAAGACATACTGCGCCGACCCCGAAATAGATTGGGATAAGGGCAGGAAGATGATGGTAAAGAGAAAATTTTAAATTAAGCATTAGGTATAATTTCTTCAATCATTGATGCATCTATTCTGGTTCTGAAAATGAAAGATATAATGTAAATGTTTACAATGACAACATGTATTTGTTGAATCAGTTAAAAAAGTAGTGTATAAATTTTGTACAAAAAACCGTAAATTGTCTTAAAACCAAAGCCATAGATAGAGTCTGTCGGCAGAGAAGCAGACCTCCGGCTTCCGATGGTTAAGACCACACAGAGACAAAGCTTCCGGATATAACCCTTTACCCAACCATCAAGGGCAAGCCTCTTGAGGTGTTGATCGAGGCCCTTAGCCATCAATCCAATCCATATCTTATAGTTTTGATTTAAATATTTTTGCATGTTCACTAGAAAAAGTTTACAAACCTAACTTTAGTTCGCTTCTGTTTCTTGACTTAAGCCAACTATTGGTATGATACTGTACTATAAATAGGCTTCGATGAGACAATACTCTATCCAATCCGTCGGATACAATGTGAATGTTCAAATGGCAAGGATGGTCTGGACGTCTTGTTTGTATATCATGTTTATTCTATTCTGGTTAGGTTATACCTAGTCGAAGAAATTTAATAAATAACGAAACCTATTATTGTTTTTGATGATTTCTGTGGCTCGGTGGGCGAAAACTCGCCTGTGACGCAGAAGGTTGTGGGTTCAGTTTCCGCTGTCGAGTAGGTATACACAGATACATCGGACCTCCGTGTGTAGATATTTATTTTTGTAAACAAACATTTGTTGTGGTCTGATGGTCAATTCTCGTTATTATAATTGTTAAAATTAACATTACAATATCATTTCGATTACAAAAAATATTTTTAAGAATACCAAAAACTGACTTTAAAAGTATTTTGAGCTACTTCGAGGGTTATGTAAGTATTTACAAGAAATAAATTAATCTTACATAATTTTTTTTTTAATTTTTGTTACTTTCAGATTACCTTCATGAGTGAATATATTTATCTATTCAATAGAACAAAACTTATGCGTAAGGCAGTTTAAAAAATAATATAATGAATGTAAATCCAACGTTTACTTAAAATAACTTAAACGACTTTGTAATTGGGGAGTTAGTGTCAACAAAAATAAATTGTCATACCCATGTCAAGCTAAGACCCTAAATTTAATCCGATATTTTAATTTTTTATCAGTTTGTCTAAATTATTTCACATGGGGATCCTTTCATTTAACTTGGAATAAAAGTCTGAATAACTTTTAAAACTTTCTTTCTACAAGCTTTTTTATGACGTCGTAGCAATATAGGTAAAGTTAAATTTAACGTTTTTTTTTTAAATTATGGCATTTTTAGGTAACGACGATTTCGTATTAAGAGTACTCATTTAACACACATGTTTATTTAGGAACAATAATATTAACCAGCTAAATCGGCCGGACACTGGCTTGGCCACATCGAGAGAATGGAGTAGGATCGAGCGGCAAAAGCACATGAGTAATATGTGGCCAAAGTACGTATTTGAGCCGACCTCAGAGGAGACGGCTTGTTGGAAAACCTAGCTATCGCAAAATTGACCAAGTCCAACAAGACCTGCAAACTACTTAAGCAGTAGCACAGAATAAAATGCAATGGGGTCTCTTGGTGTTGGAGACCAAGATGTACTTCGGGTCAGCGTAAGTAAGTTTTAAATTTAGACGTTTTGCTACTAGAATATTTGGAATTACGACATTTTAAGATCCAAATATTTTGTTACTAGAGCATTTACCCCCTTATTCCAAAACGAAGTCTAAAAATTAAACTACGTTTTAGTGAGATTAAAACCATGGACTTAGATAAACGTTATTACAAAAAGAAGTTTACCGCTAAAACCAGGTTTGTCTGTCCTGTCAAAGTTAAACTGCCGAGCACCCTAGTTTAACTATCTTAGTCCGCAGATTATAACCTCAAAAAATTAAATTCTGACGTTCACCTTTTCCTCGTTACTCCAATTCTCGCTCCTTTTTAGGGTACCATACCCAAAGGGAAAAACGGGGCCCTCTTACTAAGACTTCGCTATCCGTCCGTCTTCTGTCCGTCACCAAGCTCTATCTCAAGAACCGTGATAGAGAGAGTTGAAATTTTCACAGATTTTAACAACATATTACCTAAACCTACTAAAAACATAAATAAGTAAATATTTTTAGTACGTACTTATGTTCAAAGAGGATATAATCACTACGTTTGCTTATGTTTTTGAGAAATTTAGGTTATTTTCATGTTTACTATTTTTTAGGTATTTTTTTTTTGTTTTATTCTTCTAAACGGCCAGGCAAAAGGCTTAACCTATACAGCCTCTTCTGACAACTCAACTCGAGCCGCGTTCCGATATACGCTACATAAATTGATGTATTTAAATACAACAACGTAATCGCGAACATAGAATAACAAATACAAGTCACGCTATTTCACAATAATTAAACACACAATTTTATATTTTTATCACTTTAGTATTCGATTTCTTAAATAAGTTTTTAATTTTACTCACTTACCACCATTTTGTGAAAAGGAACGGTGTTTCGAACGCTGAACGAACAAAAGAATGGTTTGTTTCAAGTTTGCTATCTATTGTCTATGGTTGCGACTAAAACCAGGGATCTTCTGGTCCTTGGTCTATTTACTTTTTGTAATAAGAATCAATTTTAAACCAAAACTAACACAAAAACCTAGATCTTTTAGTACAGGTTTAAACTATGGTTTTGCAGTTTTTTTGTAATAAGAGGGTTAGTGTTTATGTGTGTATATTTAGTAACTATCGCGTTTTAATATAAAAAGGGGAATTCTCGTCATTTTTCAACATGGATACTGATAAAGAAAATATAATCAGTTTATCCCAAGACAAAACACAACACTGTAGGGTGAAATTCGACTGAAAAACACCCTAAACATCACGTTTCGGCACCTCAAAACTAATTCCCTCTTGTTTCTTATTCATCAACAAACCGTATAAAAGAATCGCAATTTAAGCGTGTTCTCACTTTGATAAGCGACATTAGCCGAAAGTGCAACACCTTTGCAACTAGCAGCTCATTATACCATTATCCAATACTCTCACTATTCACATAAAAAAAAATCGTTTATTGCCATAAAATTAAAAAATTTATACATTAAAACAATACAAATAAACTAATAATAAGTGTGGCAAAAGGAGCAGACTCAGCATACGCTGTGAGACGACGCTGCACAGCGCTGGTTTTCAGCCTGACCCTTTCTCTCTGTTTCTAATATTATTTCAGGGTCAGTCATGCACAAAAATAAATTAAAAAAACCCAGATAATACAAACCAAGATACAATTGTGATTTAGGCTAACAATAAAAAAGCATACGGCATTAGCCAAAAGTGCAACACCTTTGCAACTGGCAGGTAATTAAACCATTATCCCAGGACCATACCATGCAAATCGATTACAAACAGTATCAAACCAATGATCTACTTAATCAAACCATTTACAAAGTTCAATGACATGATCGTATTAAGGATCATTATAGCAAAACTGGATTGTATAATAAGTATTCTTGTGTAGTACACCTACGCAGTTAAAGTATAGCCGTAATCATATGGGTACCTTTAACGATGAACAGCGTTCATATGACAAGGCTTCATCTTTGAATAATTGATGGGAGCTCTAGTTAACATAAATTACTTGGTATTTTATAGGAAATTATAGGAAAAATTAAGTTATTTTAAAATTGTTAATCGTAACTTTAATTTTAAATGTCATAGAGTCAATTTAATATAATAAGTACCTGTATGAACATAATATTAGTGCTTCCTATTGAAATTACAAGGACATAAAAGCCCCTGATTAACGATTCTTACATTTTTATACTTATCCAAGGTCCAAGGTTATAACTAATATTATTTTATTGATATACCTCAAACTCGTCCTAACGTGGGCCGTAGTTATAAAGGACGAGTTAAGAGTATACTAAGGAAGTTTCCTAATTGAAAAAATAAGCGACGAATTGAGTACCTCCTTTATTGAAATTGTATAAAAAGGGTTTAAACGCACTTAACGACTAAAAAACAGGTCACAAAGAACACAATTGTTACATTTCTTATTACATCTTTTCACAAACATATGCGATTATGGCATACAAATTGTTTATTACAATTTCCTCTGTTCATAAAACACGAATTCAATAAAGCTAATGTGCATAAAATAGGAATAAAAGGCGGAACGAATGTGTGTTTTGATTGATTCAGGTGCACTTACATAAGCATGTGGGTGGAATAATTTGTTACTTGTGCGCTCCTGGGAAACGTCAGTTGTTACACGATTTGTATGGACATTACCTATTGGTTTGGTAATAAAATAGGACTGAAATACCGTATACCTACTTTTGATAAAATCAGTTTGATTGATCTTTTTATGATGCCACCAAAATGCTATTAAGTAGGTAATACGTGAATGTAATCGGAGATTTTCATTTGAGATTATTATCTGAAATTTCCAATCGCTCGATAGCTTTTGCGCTGTCTAAATGTGTACTTTGATCGGCAATTGGCCAGGGGGCCAAGGGCCGATCAAAGTAGTCAATTATTGACAAATTAGTAAAATAAATTAATTTAATAGTTCTTTGTAGAGTTTTTGTTCTTGTAATTTTTAACAATAGCACAAATTGACATTTAGGAATAGAAAAAAAAATTATTACAAGACTTGGGCCTCCCTATACAGTTGCTATTGCCCAACGTACAGCATATTGGTGAAGAGTCATGTCGAAATCAAATCGTTCGGAGTAATATTATCATTTCAGGAATATTATAAAAGATATTTGGGGGTCTTCAAGTCGCGAGTGAATAGGTATATTTTAGGAAGGCGTGCTACATCTTAGGCCGCATCGTCACCTACCATCAGACAGGTGTGATAGTGGTCAAACGCTGACCTATCATATGTATATAAAGTAAATATTTTAGGTTTCCTGAATTCGTTTATGTTGGGTAGATAATAAATATTGTTTAGGTTAAGTTTTAACTAAATAAACTTTTTTTTTATGTTTTCGAATGTATTGTCACAGAATATATTATAATAGGTATCATTGAAATTAAATCGTTACTCTGTTGCTGAAAGATCAAACTAAATTGTCAATTCAATATTCACAAACACAGGACATCGTCGAGTACGTACGCCGGAAGCTGGGCTATGCGCTGAGGGTGCATAAGCTGGAGTCGCATCGAAACGTCAATTTCAAGGCGTTTGTGGTGCGAGTACCGAACTGCTATCTGCCTCGCGTTATAGATGAAAGCTTCTGGCCGAAGGACGTGGTATTCCGTCGCTTCCGCGGACAAATTCCACAAGAACACACTAGGACTAAAGTGTAGTGTCATGGAAGTGCTACTAACATAGTTCTAAGCTATCTATATATTAACACATTCAATTATTGTTATAAAATATGTATGTTAGTCTATAAGGTATGTATCTATGGGCCTTTGTAGCCTGAAATAAATTATTATTATTAAAATTCACAAAAAATCAATACTATTTCCATCGTATCAATATCAACATCAACATTATCAAGCATACAGTTCACTATTCCTTCAGCATTGTGTCTAGTCATCTCTCGAGCCTCTAAGACAGGTTCACATTATTCAGATGCATACAATTTGACTGCACTTATGTACTTTTGGGAAGAACTTTTGACCCTTATAATGATGGCACAAGGTTCAAAATCAGCAATTGAACTATGACAATGTTACAGGTATGTTAGAACAGAGAGCATTTGCGATATGGTTGCGATTAGTTTATGGTAATATTTTTATTTGTTCTGGTTAGATTTGCTTATTATAAATGCTTCTTATTAGGTACTAGCAGCGCTCCGCGGTTTCACCCGCGTAACTCCTGATCCCGTGGGAATATCGAAATATAAAATAGCCTATAGCCTTCCTCGACAAATGGACTATATTTATTAGGTATCTTGGTTCTTAGTTGATTTATAAATTCATTTTTGTGTCTTTCAGTGTGTAACTTTGGTAAACAGAATGAAAAAAACAGGTATATGTATCTATGGAAAAAATTGCTCGGACCAAATTCAAACAATTATCTTTCAAATTTTAATATATAGGTAATATTGCTATTTTTACGTCATAAGTACAAATATTTTTTTACAGGGTCATAATTATTACTGGTTTAGGGAGATGTCAAGCAAAAATCAAAGTTTCAAATTGATAACTTGGTCTTTGACAGTACAAAGTATAAGAATTTGATAAAACTACTGAATTGGTTCGATTTAAAACTATTTTAAAAACAATATAATTTAAACTCAACTAGTAGCTTATCAGCTGACTAAATGCAATTTATTGTACGTTACTACAGATAAGGGGTCATAGTTTTTATCTAACACCCAATAGAAATTATTTTACATTTCAATCGACTTCATTGCGTTCAATACTTTTTTAATACTTACTAAAGAAACTAAACCCGTTTAGATAAAATGTTTTAAGCATAAAAGAGATAAAAGTTTGGAGTAAAGAATCGTAAGAGATTACTAAGAAGCTAGCAAACTCCGAAAAAAACTTATAGAACTAAATCATACCTACCAAAAAGATTTAAAGATTTATGGGATGTTTGCTAATCTAATCGAAGTCAGCAACTTAGCGATTTTAATTTATTTTTATGGTTCTGTACCCAAAAGGTAAACAGACGGACATTAGAGTCTTACTAAAAGGGTCCCGCCTTTTAGTAAGACTCTACTGTCCGTCTGTTTGGCACCAGGCTGAATCTCATGAATTGCGATAGCTAGACAGTTGTTACTATTTCTATTGTCGCAATAACAACAAATACTATACATACAACCGAATTGAGAACCTCCTCCTTTTTTTGAAGTCGGTTAAAAAACAAATTATAATGTTACGGAACCCTTCGTGTGCGAGTCCAAATCACGCTTAGCCGGTTTTTTGATAAACTTAACGAACTGCGTTTACAACAAACACTCGAGCAATGTGTTACCAAAAGTTTTGAAAACCTACATTTTTTGGCTTTATTTTTTAAACTGCCTTTGCTTCTAGTTATGCACTCAAGCCAAAGAAATAAGTTGAAATAGAACTTATAGCTTCTAATTTAAGCTCTCTTCAGACAAAATAGTAAAATATTGACCGGTTTCTCAATAATTACAATCTTACTTAAGACCCAGAGTTAATTATAAAATTTGAAACGGACTCCATTTTTGTATTTGATTTGATAGTTACAAGTGATTACATTTGCATGAAATTGATTTATTATTGTTATTTGCCAATTTTCTATCATGATTAATTTTTGTTAAGGGATCTAGTGTATCTACATTTGTTGCTATGGACTGTTTGTTTTTTTAATTATTTTATACCAATGAAATTTTGCATGGTTTATTCCGTTCATTGGCTTTCATTATTGAATCAAAAATAACTGTATATAATATTGACCATATATTTAGTTTTCTTAAAAACATAGAGATCACAGCAGACTTAAAGTTTTAAACAAATCTATAAGTATATGCAATAAATTAATACAGCAAATAGAAAAAAACCTATTACATGACAGAAGATTTTCTTAAAATTCTAAACCGCAACATAAAAATTGAATTATTACAGGATGGTAGTAAAAAAACACTTGAAAACTACAAGCTACGACCGACACGACGACAGAAACCGTGACCACAACTAATGAGTAATGTTATCGATAGTTTAGGTCGTTCCGCCGCCACCACATTCTGTGAATGCCCCAACATGCAGCCAAACATTATGTAAATGCGTTATAATTTGCGAATCGATCTTCGAAATTGTAATTTTTATGCTTCGAATTGGTAATAAAGCGTCGCGGTCAAAATCATTATGGTTTAGTTTTTTTTTTCATGTCATTTGTGACCAATACTTATAAGTACCTTGATTTAAACCGCATGTTGTCAATTGTTAGACAGGTTCATCATTTTAATTATCAGCCCATAGTATCAAACTGTAGAGGCCTCTCTATTCCACTGTTCTTGTGTGACGGATTGCTAATCTGCCAGAAATTTGTCCAGGTCATTTCACCACCTTCGACCGAGTCTGTCGTCTTCCGTTGGTTGGAGTCAAAAATGTAGTCAGACTGGTTTAAGATTGTTATTTAGTAGAAGATAGATATCTTTTCCAAACAACAACACGTTTCATAAAATTGCTACACTATATAAAAATAATAACAAAACATCTAAATGTCAACAAAAAGAAACAAAGAAAATAAGAACTAACGAAATATTGCCCATTCAAAAAATGGTAGAAATATTAGAACCACATAATAAAACCATAACACAATACAGAAGACGATCAGATAAGTGTATTACATTAGAAGTCTCCGCATAAAGACATCATATCATTCTACTACAATAAATTTAAGAAAAGACGGTTTAATATTACACAAAAGATTGAGGTTTTGTTCAAGAATCCCAAGGTTTTTTTCAAGTGCACCTCGAAGTTCCACGTCCCCTTTTATACAATATGGGAACAAGAGGAGTGATCAAAACAGCCAAGTTTTCGTGTATACTATATAATTTACGAGGTTTGTTTGCGAAATGTCAAAATGTTTTTTTCTGGGATGGCTCTAGTTTCGTGGGATAGGAAGTGGATGGGTATGTTTTTTAATATAAATTGTTATACATACTACGGAAGTTAAATATAATAATATTATAGTCAGAATAAATACACTTAAATGTACCTACTTCAGATTCATTACGCATTTAGCAAAATGTTCATGGCATAGATAGATAAATATCTTGCTTGACCTAAGTAAAAAAAACAAACGTTAAAGTTCACCTTATTGGCAGGAATTTTCCAAGGCTATCATAAAGAGCTGCTTTGCTGTTCTCAATAGATGAAAAGAATTATCCATGTCAAAACATTTGGTAAGCCACATTATCTCACTTTCGAGAAGGATATCAGTCCATTATCAAACAAAAACATCTTCGACCACATAGAATGATACAGTCGTAGATAGTAAAATATTGTGACGGCTACCCGCAGAGCGATATTTGCCAAAATGTGGGTAAGTTATCAAGATGGCATTATTTTGTGCAGCTGCCTTTATTGTGCACTTCATAAAATGCACATTGCACACCATTTATAAAGTTAGTTTCAATATAACATTTATAAATTTATTGACATCGAATGCAATGCTATTAAGTTTCAATGTGAAACGCTTTTATTATTTTTTAACAAGTACCGAGTGACATTCGAATAATTTTATTACACTGACATTTTACATTAGTTACATTGCGGTTTATTTTATTTCTATTGCGTACCTAATAAGAATGTATGATTTTTAAACTTATTTTTGTAAAGATCAATCGTAACTCAGTTTTGTCTTACAAGTAAACAAAGACCAAAACATGACATTAAAACTAGCTACTACCTACACTACAATCATAACATGTAAAACTGGAATCAGTTTATCTCCGCATCATATCAGCTTTGCCCTTTCATATTTCAACTTACCACGGTAAACATATCAAACAAAACTAAAGAGGGTTAGTTCAGCGAAAGAACGTGTAAGAATTTCTGCCTAGAGCTCAACGGTGTCAAGATAAAAAACAATATTTATTAATGCTGTCCCTTAACACGCGATCTAGACAAATTAAACGCGTAACTTGACCATGGTATAACTTTCGGTAAGTATAATGTTCTAAGAAATGTGCTAGGGGCTATGAGCTATTTGAAATCTGATATTTTTGAGAGATTAATTAAAAAATGTCTCAGAGCTGATATTCTTTCAAAGTATTAAAACGTTAGAGAGTGTAGATAGGAATTTTAATTAAGTTTTATCGTGTGATAGAGCATGTAAAGTAAACTTCTACTACGAAGACAGTAACCGCAACCGGTGTACCCTATTCTCACTTATTCCGCTCGAGCTATGAACAAAAACTGTATACGCGATTCGTACTTTACTTGAGTGACGAGAAAAAAGAGCCAGGTGTCTACCGAAAGAGCTCATTGTTCCTGAACGAGAGAGATTAATAAATCTTTAGAGACGAGTATATCTCGGGCCGATCTCGCGGGATGTGAGCTTCGGGCCAGGACGCGTTATTGCAAGCCCATTCACATGCCACAGTTGAGGCAAAACAGCCCCTTTGTCATGACAAAGGTGTCGCGCAAAGAAAAAGGGTCCCTATCGACGATCTGCCTTATCAGATTCGGTTCCCTTCCGAAAGGTCTCAATAGGATAGTACCTACCAGTTTTGAATGCGTAGGATCTAATTCCCCAGACTACAATAACGTACAATATTCCAATTTAGTGAAAACATTATTTTTCTTGATAAAATAAAATACGTGGGTGATCGAATATCTGTTAATGACCCCACCCAGATATAGGGGATCAACGGTATAACTTTGTTTCTCTCTCGAATAATGTTTCCTTAACCAATTTCAATAAAAATATCGTCAATATAAAATCAATTAAAGACACACTAAGGTTTATGAATAAACATTTATGAATTTAGCCGTCATCTCTCATCGTAAAATACTTTGATTGATGTACAAGTTTGGAACTAATAGCTTGTATTTTCAATTTTGGACCGAACAAAACAGCAATCATCAAAATAAGCATTGTAGGAAAAATCACCTGCGCGCGTTATGCGGTATTACGCTCAAAGAACAGTACTAAAAGCAGACTTGAACACGGTTTCCAAGTTATTGGCCATTGATCTTTCACACATTAAAATAGCTGAATTGACCAAAAAAGAAATGACGTCAAACATGATTGATGTATGTCCTGTAACTCCGGAGAGACCCGGGTCTCTCGCTTATTAAGCTCAGTTCGTTCTTTTTTCGCTTTCTAAAAATCGTCTCTAAACACAATACTAACAATTATTGGTGCGATCAAACGGAATATTAAGTCCGCTTGTCATTTTAACTATTAGCCTTTTTCTTTCGTCATAACCGACCGCTACTTATGCATCGTGAACTATAGTCTAATGGTTACTATTTATAGTATATTTTACATTAAAATTTAGACTAGGAAGCTATTTTAGAAAGAGGCTATTGTCACTCTCATTTTATGAGTTATGATTTATGACCGATGACTCCCAACGGGTTTAACTCTCGTGATAATCTTATTCAAACCCACCTCTTGTGAGGTTCACAATGCTACTTAAATTAGCTTTAGCCATATCGTAAGCATTTTGATGTTATAAGAAGTCGATATGGACCGTGTGTGGTAAATGTGTGCGTATACAAACAAGGTAAGTAGGTACATGGGTATGTATCTGGTTTCTTTCACAATGGTTCGGCATTTTTTAATCATGATTATCGTTTCCATACAATAAACAATGACATCGACGCGGGCTTCTAGGATTAATGGTTATTTAATGATGTTAAAATGTTTGTGTAAGCAGTACATTGTATTTGCTTGCAGTTGCAAGTAAAATGCTTATGATTCGTTCGGTTTTTACGTGTTCCATGTTAATGTCAATAAAGAAATTGATTTTAATATAATACTATCTATCTACTTTTTTGTTCTTCTAAATTTTGTACTCGAATACTCAATAACAAGAATGATATAGAAATGTCTTAAAATTTTAGTTAGCACCGAGAATCGAGTTTAATTTTGATTAGCCCGTAAAATATATAAAAAAAAATTTAACCGTAGGTTTTTTTTTTACATTTTACAATAACCATTGTAAACACCGTTTTATCCTGACGTACAATTTTCCTTACCAAAATCAGACATTATATCGAGACATTTAAGTAGGCACCTAATAGTAGAAGTGGTAAAAATTAAAAGAAATAAACTAACCCCAAAGATCACAAAAAAATCAATAAAACCACACAACAATTCAAATAATACGCTTGAAAAATGATTTAAGCACCCGTACGGCGACAATCTTTCGGTAACAACAGGATCGATCCGTCATAGAAGACACGACATCATTCCCTTAAGCTTTCATATAAATAAATAGTAAAAAATACTCCGTTATCCCTACCCTACTATTGTGGTGGCAAAGGTTTTGGAACGAGTATAGATTAGTCCCCAGAAGTGGGATAAAATCTTAACGACGACGTAAGCAACCCGTAGGTAGTACCATTCCAAGAGATTCTCATTGATAAGGATACAGTCATCTATTATGTAGGTCGCATGCTTGTGGGGATTACATTTGGGATTCTATCATAATATCTGAATGGATTTCAGATTGATAGTGCTATTATAGTTATTATTGAAGGTTTCTCTCTTCTTCTTTTTTTAAATATTTTTTATTAGTAAAGAAATCATTCTCACCATAAAAATTCAAAAAAATGAAATATGTAAAAAAGGAGAAAAAGTTTTCGAATTATAATTCCAAAATTACTGTAATATTAAAAGTTTCTCAAAGTAGGATGGTTATAATTTATGTTCTTTAATCCATCTGTTATTTATTTAATCACTATTATTTATCTAGAGATGTATCACCCTATCTTAACACCTTTATCCACTCGACAATATTTACCGAACTAATGATAGTAGTACGCAAACAAAACAAAATTTGCATCAGAAGCAGAGGGTCCGAAACGCAGTCGACAAACAAAACGGCCTAATAGTTTGTCGAAGCAAATTGAGCGCGTAGAAGCGTAGGTAATGGTGTATTAACCAAGCATAAGTTCACTTTATCTATGTAGTGCCGCCACCGGTTTTAAAACTCAACATTTCGATGCTATTAGTTCTATTGGAATTTTATTATCTTAACCGCTACTTCCCTGCTTTTGTAAAGCGGTCATATTTGAGAATGATCTTCGGCGAACATTAAAATTGATTAGATCCAATTCTATCTGAATACGATAAATACCTAAATTTATTTTATGCTGTTCTTGGTAAGAAATTTTATATGAATATAGACCAAGAAATTGATGGATACGAATATCGAGAATTAATTTGTTTTCCATAACTTAAAGCACAATATGTTCATAAGGCTCAAATGTGATATTAAAATCAAAATAATGGTTGATTGATTATTTTTGACAAATTACTTTCTTATAACTCTTTTCTAAAATGATTCTACTGTAAACCCTACTATAAACTACAAGAACACCAAATTTTCAGACTGGCATAACTTTATCGCTCCATTTAGCGATAACTGTAGGTAAACTTTTAATCATGAACAAATCGAATACAACCTAAACAAAAACCACTCAATCAAGCCAAAGCTCGGTCAGCCTGCACTTGCCACTCTATTAAGAAATTCATCTCTAAAACCATTAACCAATCTCAAGTTTCCAAAACAGATGGGTGTCGAGATATCAACATTTTATTTATTGACAATTTCTAATGTGCTTCGGCGGTGATACATCATGGTGGAGTCTGAAGAGCTCCTGCATACTACAGACTTGTTTGTGTCAAATAGTTCGCCAATTGACAGTTTAAGGCAAATGTCTTCATCATTGGCCTTTATCCATTGAATGTTTTTAACAGCTTGTGTTTTTTATTTTATTTTCATGGCTCAATAGTGACAGTGACGTACGCACAGTTGGGTACTAGAAGGTTCTGTGCTCGCTGATGTCTGACTGTTTGTTATTTTGCTTTTCCGTTAGTTTGCCAGATGCTCAGTAAGGTGATATCTTAAGCAACACCTCCCTCAGCTACAACCTTACTATACTGATAATATACTATCCGTCGATTAATAATTTTAAGTCTGCAAGATTTCCGAATACTCCGATACGAAGTATATAGCTGATAATTCTGGTCATTGTTTGCGGTACGTATAATGGATTATTGATAAAATACGTGGGTGTTCTTAATCTCTCGCTTGAGGTGAATCAAGTCGGACGTCGAGTTAAACAAAATGTTGGTGGTGGTGCTCAAAGTTTGTTGGATGAGCATCAGCATGTGTAAGAATAAGACATTAAACTTGTCTACACTAATATTATAAAGAGGATTTTTTTTTTGTAATTTTGTTTGTTTGTATCAAATAAACTACTAAATGAAACTACTCAACCGATTTTATTAAAACTCGGTATGAGGATACAGTAGTCTATTGGGAGAAAAATAGGCTACTTTTTATCCCAATATTCCCACGGGACCTGGAGTTACGCGGGTGAAACCGCGGAACGCTGCTAGTGAAATATAAACTTTGAATCATTTTCTGACAACAAGTAAGTGATTGGTTCTAGATCATATTGGTTTCCTTACAATGTTTTCCTTTTCCGTGTTGGCAAAATGATGACTCTGTTTAATGCGCACAAGATATCTTCGAAAAGAAAAAACATACAGAAACTTTAGGATTGTAACTCATAACCATCGGATTAAAGGTAAATGTACCACCCACTATACAAATGGAAACTGCCCTATAAATAAAGTATTTAGCCATAAAAAATATTTCAAATCTGGAACCATAACTTTCTTGTAAACTAATATTATTCAGCTTTTCATAAACGTTAAAAGAGATTAGGTTAGTATCGTTCTAAAGTTGAGAACCATCGCGTGATAGTAATGGTTAATGAATGATCACATCCAGATATTAAGTGGACACGATTTATCGTCGTAATGTATAAATTTGTGATAGAGCAGCAGCTCCTAAATGGTGTAACAGTAATCTCGAATAGTTAGAAACGTGTATGAACACATTAGTCAATGTTACGATAAAATTTTCTCCTTAGAACGGAGCCAATTTAATTTTTTAAAGTAAAAGGTCAAAGTTGATGATTTATCTTATTAAAATATTCAGTTGGTGTAAAGAGAATATCTTTCGTATCTTCGAAATTGATTATCGCTAGTATTCAGAGAGGTCAAATTGCAATTTATTGGTTTTCGGTAGATGTCGAGCCTATCTCGACCGAGTCTACTCGTAATTTGTTTGCTGAATTATGTTTAAATATTCAAACATGACGTTATATGCTTCTAATTTATCATATTTATCTTAATTATGTTTATTTTTCTCTTTATTTGGCAGATCTTATCAAATATAATAAATTATCTGTTTTTTTTTGTTCATAGATCAGCCAATTCTTTACAAAATTCGATATTGATAAAAATATTCGACGTAGACTTATGTTATATTAAGTTAATAAATGATAAAAAGATATTATAATGGATTTGAAGAAAATAATATTAAAGTGCAGTTACAATTTTAATCAAAGTTAATACGATCGATAAATCTACAGTAAGATAAAGTTTTAAGTGAGTTCGGTTGAATCGATAGCAAATGTCCCTCAAGCAATTAACGAAACAATAAACCTAAAATTGGCGCAGAGCGTCGTGAAACAGTCTGTGGTCACAGATCTCGGGTTTCCACCAATTAAGAGACTTTCAGAGCTGCAGAATAGGAATTCATTAAGTTCCATTTAACTTATCACAATATGACTATTAGAGAACTTAAGAGAACCCATTCATTTTTTAATTAATCAACGATAGCCAAAGGCGAAATGAAATAAAAGAACTGGAGCAACTACGATCGTAGTTGGCTTCTGAGAACATCTTTGATGTTCACATTTTGTTGGGATTGCAGACTATTTATGTCATTTTATTGAAATTTATGAGTGAGTTGAGACTTAGCAGACCGACTTAAATGAAAGCTGACGTCAATGTTAAATATTATTTTCAAAATAATTCTTAAATTTAATTTTTACTTAGTAGAAAATAATTACCTAAATATTTCTAGATTAAAGTTCAAAGGTTCAAATTTCAAATAAAGTTCAAAATTAAATAAATTTGTTAATAAAACTATATTTTTTCAGAGAAAAATGTGTCTCCAAAAAACACCGCAACAAGACACAGTGCAGTATCAACGCACTATAAAAACAAAACTTAGTAATTAGTATTTACTATTAACAGAGACCAGAAGGTTAGTTATTCTCCTAAATATGCAAATCTCCAAGGAAAAGAAATTGAAACGAATTTCAAAACAATTAAAAAGATAACATATTGACTAAAATATCTCAATTTCACACAAATGTAGGCAAAGGTAACAGTTCCTTAAATTGGTAGACTCCAGATGTTCATGATCAAATAACTTACGCTGGCGAAATGAACCCTAAATCTTCAGCCGGTTTTGCGCCAAGAATTGAATTTGCTTGGCATTCTCTCACACGCTAGTAACATAAGGGTAAGAATACACTAGCCTAAAAAGAAACACTAGAATAAATATACCTGTTTACAGTCAAATTGTCCTTCTTTCTTTAAATCAGATATAATATACCTAAGATATCAAGTAGTTTAAGTCTGTACTTTTCTGACCACTGTAAAGATTGTTTTAACTTTTATCTCAACTTTTAATTTTTAAATGTCCGAAAATAAAATCAACATGACAGACCTACCAAAAGGTTTTCACATTTAATCTTAATGATTCTTATAAAGCGCTTTGATCCATCTATTCAGGGCGTTGCAGTGCGTGTGACATGCACTACAACGCCCTGAATAGTAAGCAAGCAAGTAATAGTTAGTAAGCTTGTAACATACCCCTCTCAGCTTAGTCAACCATGTCTATAGGAAAGAACTGCCAACTAAGCCGCGCGCTAAAACTAACCATTGTTTGAATAAGCAATGTCACTTCCTAAAGGTCTATGCAATGCACTCTATCACTATCACTACATAGTATAAAACAAAGTCGCTTTCTCTGTCCCTATATCCCTATGTATGCTTAAATCTTTAAAACTACGCAACGGATTTTGTTGCGGCTTTTTTTAATAGATAAAGTGATTCAAGAGGAAGGTTTATATGTATAATACATTCATAATATAGCCGTGCGAAGCCGGGACGGGTCGTATTTTATATGACAATGGGCTAATTTTACTTTATTGAGAACGAATCTCAACAATTTAGGTTAAAATGAAAATTATTTCAAACAGGTATGCCATATTCCCAATGAAATTTCGTGGTCTAATAATATTATTACCCAAATTATAATTATCCGTGGTAGATACAGAGGTAGAACACAAGAATTGAGACGTTCAGCATCGAATTTCTGCGTGAACTTGGTCTAATGCGAAGCCACAGTACGAGAATTTGGTAGGAAAGGATACCTACTCAGTTTCATGGAAATTTTCTTGTTCAGTTTAGTTAAAATTGTGAAGATATTCGGTAACATCGCGCGTGGTTAAGAAGGGTTGAAATCATATTTCTGTAGTCTTTAATTAATGTAGCGTAAGTTTTTGTAAGTTTTGAATCTGATAATTACAAAGGAATAAAATATAACAATTAAACAATAAAAAAATAATGAATTAAATTAACTACCCACTTACATTTAATAAAAATTAAAAGTCCATAGGAAGTGTGCCCAAAAGGCTGGCTGCGTTTATCTCTTTGGATGGCGATGCTTATCCGCTGTCCGAGGTAGGAGCCCTTTGGTCATCCGAAGCTAAACCTAGTCATTTTAGTATTGAATCTTCTTAGTTGCGGTAACACAATATGTTCTAACTGGTTGCTCATGTATAACTAAGATTTGTAGCAATAATCTAAACGAAAAAAAAACATACCTATTAGTACGAAACTTTAGTTTAGTAATACCAAGCCAAATATTTTTTGCTATACACTTAATTGCAGTTAAATCGTATCACTACTCCGATAGACATGCTTTCTAATAATTAAAAATCTATAATTGCAAAATTCAAAGTCAGCCAATAAACGGAATGAATGTTTGGACTAAAATTTGGCAGATAGCTATTTATAATCCCCCTACGTGCATGAAGTTGCGGGTGACAGCTAATGAAACATATACCTAACTAGCTGTCCTGGCAATAAGTATATCTTAATATATATAAATCTCGTGTCACAATGTTTGTCCTCAATGGACTCCTAAACCACTTAACCGATTATAATAAAATTCGCACACCATGTGCAGTTCGATCCAACTTGAGAGATAGGATAGCTTACATCTTTATTTATCCCGATATTCCCACGGGATTGGAAGTTACGCGGGTGAAACCGCGGAGCGCAGCTAGTAATAATATAGTTTTTTATACTTAAAACTATACTCGTAAAAATACTAGATTTTTTTAAATCTTAAAAATTATTTAATTAGATTAAAAATGTATTATTCACTGTAGGAAAACATTACATTTGCCTATTTAATTCCATACATAAAGTCTTTGTGACTAAAATTCGTCGGTCTCGAGTGCAGTTCACCACGTCCAACTATATCTCTTGAATTAAGCACACTCGACCATTCGCTAGAGGATGTTAATTAAGCTACTAAAAGCTTCTAGTTTTTTTATAAGCTCCGTAGAGTACTTTTGTGCTTCAAATTACTGAAGTTTTTAAATATTTTTATTCACGTATTTGGCACTTTAATATGCGTGTTGGTTTACTAGCTATGTCCCGCAGATTTGATCGTTTACATCATGACCCCATAGGAATCAGATTTAATCATAAAATAATCATAGATTTAACTCGTTGGAATTTCATGAAACACATTTTGGTCTCATCAAAGAAGTAAGTATTTATTATAGGTACTTATTTTACTTCTCCCTACGCCGCTACGACTAAGCCCAGTGTTGAGGGTGGTTTAGGTTTTAGGCAATCCTACTCCATCAAGTCATGTCCCAGGCGTTATAGTACTTTAAATAATATAGACTTAAGTTGCTAGCGCTGTAAAAATCATCTAAAGTAGATAATATATTTCCAAACATAGAAATAGAGAGCCGCTTATTTGATCTTCGAAGATCAAATACTTAAAACTAAACAGAGTAAAAACAAAACAGTAAACAGAACTAGATCAACGGATTATTTCAAAACAACATTTCCAGTTAAATTAGTTTCACTTGTCCCGAACGTTGCTTGTTCATTAGCGTTAAAATAAATTCATTAATAAGCTTCGTTGGAGACAAGCAGTCAACGTACAAATCTATAAATCAAATAGTGAGGGAGTGTCACAGACAAAAGGATGATAACTTAACGTGGCGTATAAGATTTTACGATACACACGGACTTATGAAATGGAGTACATTATAAAACTAGTACTCTAATAGAAAACCTCCTTGAGTTTGAAAATTTTTTTATTGAGTGTAGGGGAACGACATCGATAAAACTCAGTGATTATAATCTATTTATCGAGGAAGGCTACTTTTTATCCCGATATTCCCACGGGATCGGGAGTTACGCGGGTGAAACCGCGGAGCGCAGCTAGTAGACAAATAAAAAGTAACTTTTACAAACTGAAAAGGTCCAATACTTTTGTTAGGGAGGATAAAAACTGTCTCGATTTTTACTTACTTATTACTTACGTACTTAGTTGCTTACTTACTTCTCTTTACTTATTATTTACCAAATTAGGAACTCCCTAAAAAGTAAGTTTAATATACCATGTCTTTGTTCGAGAAACAAGTGACTTTGCAACCTGTTAACCTCCAGTACCTCAAGTATCTGTAATTTTACCAACACAACACCATTCAAACCGCAACAGTTAAACCACCGCCCCACATTAAAGACAACAGTCAGTCTACGACTAAACATATTTATTAAAATGAGATACAATCTTATTAAACAGTCAGTCCATCCGTCTATAACCTCACAGAGAATTAAAAAATAGCTGAAATGTCCCGAACGCAGCTTTAATGCTCTCAATTTTTCAGAGCCGTGTCACATTGACATTTCACTCCATTTCCAAATGCGATTCCCACAAAGATCTTTCTTCACATTCGATGGCACGCACATTAATCTATGTAACGGTTTGTTAGAATGTAGGTAGGTTGGTACCTAGACGCCCCCGCAAACTATTGTTGCATGGGTACATGACAACTATATTTGATGTTAAATATTAACTATAGTAGACCCCGGCTTAACATGGGTAAACGTTACAACAAAACGAAACTTTTTTCTTTCCTGTTTCTAGACTTATCATCAATGTACTTACGCTGAAGTTCTCTAATAAGTACAAAGTTTTGATTTGAGCTTGAAGATTTAATAGATACAATATTCATCAAAATATTTTCATGATAAAAATAATGGTTAACCATTTGAACTGAACTGGTAGCATTTGTGTTGACTTACTAAAGACCTGAAAATCATTCCAGTTGTCTATCAGAATAATGAAATGAACTTGTATGATCAGATTAACGGCGCAGCGCGCGTCGCCGCAGTTTTCGCGCCAACCGCAATTAATTTTTTGGCCACACTTTTCTCCAGGTCGTCCAGCGTGAGTGGATAATGTAAAAAAGAGCACAACTGGCGGAAATATTAAATAACGTTTTTATTCGCAGTGAATATCTATTTACTAAAGAGTAAAATAACACGAAATCTTTGACGACTTTCTCAGTTATTAGCTATTATAAAAGTTTAATATACAGCTGTAGGCTGTCGAATAATAATAGCTTTATACCAGGTTAATTAGATAAATCAAAGATTGTTGCTAATAAAAGTTAATGATTTTGCCTGGAGACTTTAATTATCGGTTAAACAATACGTAATGGATGGCTACTTTTATGGACGTCGTTGACTACAATCTAAGTATAGATAGCTTAGAGATAATAATGTACTTAAAGTAGGAAGTTTGGTTGAAATGATTTGGCAATTTGATGGGATAGTGTGCGGCAAATTATTAAACGAAAAAAATCGAATTTCCGGTAATTAACACCTGTTAATGCCAGTATTATTATACTAGCTCACATCCTTACTTAGTTTTTAAGAAATTTCAATGTGATTTACATTCTTACTTAGTTATTAAAACATTTTATTTTCTGCAAATCGTATGATTACGAATATAAAAATTTGACTTTGACTTCATAGTTAGTAACGAGGGCGAAGTCCTAAACGAGGGACTGACCTCTCAGCATGGGTCTAAATCAGGCATGACATAAAGTACATTGGATGAAGACAGTTGATCGACTGGACCAAGACAGTCACGATTCTCAGCTTTAGGGAACGACGGAGTAGGATAGTTAATTAGTTTGGATTTAGCTTTTTGGATAAGTATTCGTTAATAAGATAGGTTGTCGTGCTTATATTTTTTGATTTTTTTAATTTACTTACCTAAGAAAACAATCAATCAGAGATTCCAAAAAATGAGGTAAATTCATTTTTAGCTGCTAGCCGTTCAAACGAACCTCCAAATATTGAATTAACCCACGAACGTTCGCAAAAAACATCAGTAAATAACTGTACATTTTTCAGAGTTACTTCAATATATTATCCTTGAAGATCCTTTGGCGTATACAGATATAAAATCACCTTTAACCCTAAACTGATTCTGTACGAAAGGTGAGTGTTTCCACTTTGCTCCACCAAGTTACCTCACTGGAATGGAAAAGGATGAGGCAAGTTTCCCTTAATTATTATAGGTATTAGATTTTTAAGTTACGTGCCTGCTGATCAAACTTAATTGGTAAAACTTGGTTAACATTTTTAGGATAAGAATAAGAAAGTTTAAGAAATTCCGTGTTACTAAGTATTAATCAACTGTTATTGGACATACATAATAAAATATGAGTCTAGAACTTAACATAGGATTAGTTTGATTTGTCATGGTGAAATTTAATTGTCATTTTTTAAGTTTTTATGTCTTTTAAATACACATTCAAAATTTCAGCTCAATCAACTTTCGGGAAGTAGGTCAAATCGCTTCTTCTTTGTATTGATGGCACAAATCAAAAGAAGAAATGGTGGCGTCAGATCTACCCACTCTTTCGAAGAAGAAGAATTAATGGAGGAATCTAGTAATTAGGTTCCTCCATGAGAACCATCACCATGATGGTTCCTACATGAGGCTTAGAGGTTAGGCTATTGTCCTATTGAGGCGGTAACTTTAGATTTCCTAATTTTCAGCGTTTTCTGTGTAACAGTGTAAAGACTTGGTGAAGCAAAGTGGAATAACTCTGAAAGGTCGTTAAGGAAGGCAATGTAGCGACACCTTCCGACCGATTTATCTACGTTAGCGCCCGCACCGCCATCTAACGCGCGTTAAAAATGACGGCGCGATGTTTTTGTACGACACATTGAATATCAGCTCTCGTTTACATATTTTTCAATTTTTAAACGCGATCGATTGCCGCGAATGTAAATATAGCTTTTGGTGATATGTGATTGGGAGATAATAAAAATCTTTTGCGCTATTTATAATAAAATAAATAAAATAAAATAAAGTTTATTTCATCCCACAATAAAAAATAAAGAAAGGTACATGGCAAACTTATAGTGTGCTTATAGTACTATAATGTAAATTAGGACTAGGTTACAATTAGGTTAGAATTAGATACATTGTGTATCTAATTCTAACCTAATGTAATGCCTGTATTACGGATCGCCAGGTCCCTCCCCGTAAAATTCAGCACGGTACATAAAAAATATTATCAGGTAGGATGATTTATGTTGCTTTTATAGCTATAAGTCTATGTAATTAAATCTAACTCGAGTCACTTGAATTTTACACGACAATGCTTATCTCTACATTAATTAATTTCGTCTTCATATACGAATACTTATATAATTAGAATTTTCTCCAATTAGAATGTTTCCATTTGTTTTTAGAGCATGCCGATTGGTTTTTACAATTATTTACTAACTAAATAAGGTTCTGGTTTAACTTATATGACTGTTCTTTTTACCGGTTTGTATGAAGAGAGCCTTAACTGGATATTCTAAAAAATACAACAAACCAAAGCTACGAAACCGCACAACCTTTCAAGTCTTACCTTAGTATTACAACAGAAATTACCACCGACAATCGGTGACCTTATCTTAACTCCATCTTGTCACGATCCTAACGAGGAAACCTTTATTACAAAACATTATAGAAACCAATACTTGTAGACTGTGTTGAAGTAGGATGTAGAAGTTTGTTAACTCACGACAAAAGCGAAATACAAAATGTATGTAACATCACTTTTTATACTGAAAGTAAGTCTGAAAGAAGATTTGATACATGTGTACCTACTCTATGTTAATTCTGCTTCTTCTTCGTATCGCTAACACAAATCAAAGGAAATTAACAGATAGATTCAGATCTGCCTACGTCCATATGCTGCCAGGTCCTTGACGTTGTTATGAGCTGATATTAGGTCAGCCAACGTACAGCTTCTAGGACTAGAGGAACAGGATAATAGATGCAACATAGTTTGCTAGAGAGCCCCACAGCCGCACTGAATTTGACATGGATCGGTCATGCCCCATGTTCCTAGGTTTACCCCAGGGACCGAAAGGGTATCTCAATAAGCGGTTTTGATCGGTATTTTTAAGTGATACTCGAACGCTTACTTTGCATTTAAGTACCACAAATAATGATACCTGAATATTTAGATATCAAATAGTCCGCCATTATTACGATATCTATAAATTGCGGTACCACTAGTTTCGGGTACCCGAAATCGTAAGCGGATACCCGAATATTAAACCCCAAAAGTGTCTTCTTGCGCGTTGCCAATTCTACGCGAAAGTCCTTTCTCTCTTTTACATATGGCATTAGAAAGGGTTAAGGGCTCTGCCGTGCACGTGTATGATTGTTTATTAATTGTCAATTTCATAGTCTAGGTCGTTTTTAATACAGAAATTTTAAAAATAACTATTCAGAATAATGTTTTCATCATTAAACAAAATTCAACTTTAAGAAACGGTAAACTATTTCTTTGTTTCTGAGAAAACTGTCAATCCTAGCAGCACCACTTTGGAATCAAATTGAAGGTGATTTTAGTATCTACCAATGTATTTCTAATGACTTTTCCTCTAGGACTATTACTTCAGCCGGTACAGGTCTAGAAAAATGAGACTATCGATAAGTTTTCACGTTTTGAAAAACAGTATTAAAAACGACCTAGACTATAAAATTGACAATTAACTTCTCAACTGGCCTACAAACCCCCGAGCGATTTTCTTTTCGGAGCAGAAACTAGCCGTTGACTGGCCAAGTCGAAAAAAAAATGGCCGCTTGAAGGGGGCAGACCCGTTTATGCATATAAATTAATTTTGGTTTTACTAATTCATAACATTGATACCTTTCTGCATTCAGAATGAAATTTCCTATTTAGGTGACATAGTTTAAATATTAGTACTTGAACAAATAATGTGAGTAATTGCAGAGTGAAGTGCAAGTTTGCAAAATGCACTTGCAAAAAAATTGCAAAAAAAATTCCTAAAGAAACTAATATCTCCTGCGAAATTTATGAGTTAATAATACAAAGTGAGGTGATCTAGTTACCCAGGCGTTGTTTTATCACAAAACACAACACATAAAACAAATGAAAACAATATTAATTAAGTCGAAACGCGCACTGTCCAAAACAAAATCAAACAAACATGGCCGTCAGAGGCAATTGATCGAAGTGACATTGACATTGAACGATTATAACCTTACCAAATTAAGTAGTATGGTTTTAGATGCAACTCATGTACATCCCAGAATAGGTTGGCTATACTTGACCTTGACATACATTCATTCATTAGACGTAAACATCAAAATACGCCCGAAACCTCCGAGCGGTTTGGCCAGTGTAGCGTTTCGGCCGAAAAACCGCTCGGGGGTTTGTAGGCCAGTTGAGAAGTTAATAAACAAACATATAAAACAAACTTACCTGGAAAACGCTTTCAAGGGGTAGTTTTTCCTAAAAAACTAAAACACGTGCCAGAATAACGTAGCACCATAGGAGAAGCCCAGGGTTTTCAAGGATGACAACTCAGGAATAGACTACTCTCGGAGGGTCTAATAACATATTAAAAATATATATATTTTTTTCGATGTATAGCGTTTTTGTGTCCATTTTTACTGACCGAATTGAAAGAAAAGTAAGCATATTTCGAAAATTATAAGTGCTATCAACATACTTCCAAGACAATTATTATAGAAAAAATGGAGAACAAATTGGTCATTGACAGTTTTGATGTGGCTTTAATCGTTTTTATAATAAAATCAAAAAACTCATTAGGGTTGATACAAAACAGGGTCGAGGGGGCGTTAAAATCACTTACAGCTTCTAAACTATAAGTCCGATATCTACATACTTCCAAGGAGATTGTTGTAGTGAGTTTAATGAGGATCATATTGCTAATTGACAATTTGGTTGTAGTTTGAACCGTTTTCATACAAAATGCAAAAAACTCTAATTTGGCACAAAAAGGGGGGGAAAGGGGGGGAACAATAATTTCTCGACGTGCTTCCATATCGAAACTGAAGCACATATATGACAGCTACGTTCATGCCAAGTTTCATGCTTTCTTCACGATGGGACCATAAAACTGTTTTGCTTTTGTTAGGACTGGGAGCTGCACTAGATGTAAATTGCTAGATTCAGTCGAACGAAAAAGCGACGTTGCCATTTTTACAAACATCTCAAAAATACTGTTCAGATAAGGTTCAAAAACCATTTATTTTAGATACCAAAATTTTGCTATATCATTATTTTTGGGTACCGTAATTCTATTTTAAATTAAGATATCTTTGCATAAGGGTATCTGAATTTCAAGTATCCTAAAATATCGGTTTTTCGGTCCCTGGTTTACCCTGCTCTGACCAACCTGACCAACCAATCGTGTAATCTAATACAATAACTAAAAAAAAGTAACTATTGTAAGGTGCTATATATCATTAACATAGAAATGGTATCCATAACAAATATATACCTAACTTAGAGGTATTTTACATTGTAATACCTAATTAGTAACGGATAGGATAGAATATTCAATCTTAATTATACAGTAAAGTACTTTTTAATTAAGACACTTTTTCTGTCTCTTTGATCGCCTTTTGCTAATTAGGAAAGCATTTAAAGAAGTATTTTAACACGGTTATTCACTCCGGACAGTGTTTTTACAACAAATTAAACTGCTAAATTTGGGGCGGAAAAAAATGCCATAGCAATTTATACAAGAACGTTGAATACTTCAGTAGTATTGTTTAAAAATTTGAAGATACATAATAGTACATTGTTATCCTAGGTGTGAAAGTCACTCATTACAAGTCCCGAGACGGAGTTTGGCGCCCGAGCGTAGCGAGGGCGCTAATAGTTCGAGGGACTTAATGAGTCTTTCACCCGAGGTAAACACTGTGCTTTTCATTACGAATAATACATAAAATTCTTCCTAACAACGAGAGTGAATGAGACTATGAGAGTCCATACCACATGAGTAGGTACTCATGTGTCCATACTACCTGATCCTCTTACAAGGTTGGGACCAAAGAGGTTATACATTAAAAAAGTTACTAAGTAAGTACTAAACTCTGGCAGTATGCATGAGCCGTGCCAAGCCATAATTATTATTTTTTGGTGTAAAAAAAAAAAGCAAGGAGGTTAGGTTTTTGAAGTTCCTAATGCGTAATGATACTGATACTGGCTACATGCAGATTGCACAAGTCGTGCGAAGCCATAATTTGACATGACAGCTGTCAGTGAAAGCGAAAAGCCCTAGGGCTGGAAATTTTATTTTCTACACGCTCTTCAGGCATATTTAGACCTACTTTCGGAGTATGAGTAATGAAAATATATTTAACAAGTACAAGTTCAAAAATCTTTATTGCTTAAGATCAATGATCAGATTGTAATGACTACTCGACACGAACCTTGAAAACTAAGTTAGGATGTGTGGCACCAATGAGAAGAAGCCACAAGGTACTCATGGGGGTTTATTTTTCGTAATAAAAACTATGACAATTTGTAAACCTATTGTCGGAAAGTGGATGGAGTTTTACGATTTAAATAATCTCTATTTGGATCTGAAAGGTACAACGAAACCAATTTCAAAGTTTTGATAAACGAAATCGGGAATCTGCGGGTCGAATATTTGTGGAGGCCGTTTTGAAAATAGATAACATTGTTTAGTCTCATTATATGTATGTACATTGAGTACCTTTGTGGTTGAAGGATCAATTCCCGTCGTGGAAATATATGAACTACGCGAATTGAAGATATTTCTTTCGGGTCTGGGTAATTTCTCTATGTTACCTATTAAAATTTTATTTTAAAAATTTATACTCAATTAAAGTAGGTTTATTAGTTAAGTTATTCCATCTATTACCTAGTTTATATTATACCAGCTGTCCCGGCAAACGTCGTTTTGCCATATAAAAAAAATGTGATAAATGAAGAAAATAAAATACCGCTCGAGAAAATCCCCCGGTCGAACGCCTAACAACAAAGACGAACGTCACAGAATACACAATAGTGTAGGAGATCGGGACTTATGCGGGCTTATATGCCTTATATAATTCGTATATTTAATTTCACCCGCGTAAGTCCCAATCTCGTTTAAATATCGAAAAAAAAAAGTAAGTATCCTATGTCCTTCTCCTGGTTCTAAGCTACCTCTCCATCAATTTTCAGCCAAATCGGTTCAGCCGTTCTCGAGTTATAAATAGTGTAACTAACACGACTTTCTTTTATATATATAGACTAGAAGCCTATAGTTGCTCAGTTTGAGGCTAGATGGTGATGGGTGAAGTGTCGAACAATATTGATCTATCTATAGTAAAATAACTGTACCTACCTCTTTGTGACGAGTCAAGAAATAATTGTGAATAATTTGTAGTAGGTAATTTATTTCTATGATACATAAATTACTATAAATGGACAAACGTAAAAAAAAAGGATTTTTAGTGGTTTTGACACAAATGTGAATACCTACATAACGTTTTATTTCATTAAGTTACAAAAAGGAAACTATTTTCCAAACGATACTTTAACGGTAACATAAAACCAACGTATACGAAGTAACAAAATAAGGAAATATTCTGAAAAATATTCACGATCCATACCCGAGATACGATATTTATACAATAAATACTGTTGTCACATTGCACACAAGCCCGGAGTTATGTTCTCAAAACTCAGGTTACTTCATCACTATATTTTGTACTTTTTTATCGCTCGTGATTTAAGGGACACGTTGCAAAGGTCCTATTGGTGGCATCTAGAGTTCCTCTTGCGCCTACATGATTTATACTCTGAACTCGAAAGAGGTTCCACCATCCAGTTTAATATATTTGATTTATGATAGAAACTACGCGTTTAAGTGCCCGTTCCCTCGAAGATATGTTGCTCGACTGTTACGATTCACTCCTTTTTTTGTTTCGAAAATAATGACATAGTGTAGCAGTTTTAATAACTGGTCCACCAGTTTACCGACGTTGCCTTGGGCGCAAATTTTACAACCGTTAATTTTGTTAATTAAATGCATTTTTATAAAGGTGATTGCTTTCGATTGAGTTCGTTTTGAAGTTGCAGCGGAAGTTTTGAATTGTTAATGTGGGACAATTGAATGTTCTGAAGTCATGAATTTTCATTTTTGACAGCGTACATATAAGGTTTTGAATGATTGGTAACAATTTTTACAGCTAAAATGTCAGAAGGAATTTATGTGAGCTGAAAATTGGTACACGTTTGATAATAAGTCCTGTCCTGTTTTATGGTTTTTTTTATCACCATAGTGAGATTGATAGACCAAACATAGGCTGAACTTCATAGGGTATTTCTTTATGTTCCAATGACTCTACGAATCAAACATGAGAATTTCCTCCTTTTTAAGAAGTGGCTTAAAAATTAGTCTTTTCAGTTCCGTTTAACAAGTAGCTGCATTGTCATAACAAACCTCTATTTCAAGAGGATAACGCAATAACATTCTCACTGTAGAAACTCACATGCTCTGAAGACAAATAGTTTTGATGTCAAACGGAGAGGGAACCATCGATTGAAGAGCCACATACGCTGTTTGCTATCTCCTTCAAAGACAAACACAAGAATAACATACATATAAGTGCTTTTATTCTTTAAATTTTCAGTAAATTTTCAACTTTAATGGAACGAAATAAGAATATCGATAGCACGATGTCAAATTTAGAATGACTTTAAATTTTAAAATATTACGTAGGTATATTGTTTAGAATTATAAGTACCCTGCATATTAGACTGAGAAGTTTTCGAATACCTACTATATAACAAAACAGAAATATTGTCGCTACTTTAAAAACTTCTTTGTCAGTAGAAATTTTCATGAAAACAGCAATCACATTTAGGATATTAATTTGTTTGTAATTATGGTGGAATGGTAGATTTGACGGAAATTTAACTTCATTACTAAAAATGTTGTTGCTCGTCAATAAGCGAATGAAATCATTTCAGCTGATTCCAACAAAAATAATATTCGAAGCACTTGAAATAACATCTCTCAATCGAAAGATGTTAATACTATTTATTCAGAAAAACCGTTGGTTAACAGAAAGGCCAATTTGTAAAGGGTTGTTTACACAAGCGTTACGTTTTCTTTGCAAATTCTTCTAGCTGATTGAATTGGGAATAAAAACTTTTAAAAGTTCGTGTTTATTCAGAACAGCTAAAGAAACAGGATATAATATGACTCTAACATATTTGGGTACTCAGTACTCATACAACAAATTGCTTTGCTAAAATCTCCTCTATTACTAATGAATAGGATACATTTTTAAACAAACTTTGTCCACGTCTTTTTTTAGTTACTGTAATCCTTTTCTGTCATTCTGTAATGCCTGTCAAAGTTGTCAATTGTTTGCAAGTCTTTGCCAAATGACATCTTTTGTGTTCAACTGTGTAAAAGATAAACATCGTAAATTATTTTTAAAATTTTAGTTTTGTTCGTGATTGGCCAAGCGATTGTTGCAAGACAATTGAAGTTATTGAAAAAAATAAAACGAGAATTGTTGCGTTGAGGGAAATAAGAAAGACTTATGAGGATTAAGTTTAGACGGAAATAGTATGGTAAACAAAATAAAGTAACAGAATTGGAAACTCATTCGTAAATTTTGGATTATTTGATGATGACTATAAACAGCCTTTAATCTCTAACTTTTGCGCGGACTTTTTATCGAAAACCAAAGCGGCAATCGAGACAAGTTTAAACCAACGAGGTGGTAAGTCTTAACTCTTAATATATTAAGACCATAAACAATGAAAATCAATTAGGATTAGTGCGTCGTAAGCAATTTATCCTCTATTTTAGGAATACGATATGCGAGATATCATCGTTGTAAGTAAATCTAAATTGATTCAATATTACTCACACTCTAACTGCCATTTCATAGCCAGTTACGAAGCAGGTATTGGCAAAAGATTTATGATGCTCTTAACTCATTTGCTCAGAGGAACAGATGTTGAATTTAATATAAAACCTATAATGGACAGTGCACAATATTTAGTGCGACAAAAGACAAGTAATTAAATCCAGAGAGTGAAATAAGCTTGCTTTAAACTAGGTATGGTGATTTACATCATTGACCTTTCTCATCTTCGAAGTATAGTTTTTAACAGCGTCGTGAGTGGCGGCAATTATTTTCATGGCTCAAGAGGCCAGTACGAGAGAAATAGTGGTAAATTTAAAATACTAATATGATTTTTCGATAATTGCTTGGAGACGATTTATTTCTACAGCTTTAGTTTTGTTAAAGTGAAAACAGACCATCACATGACTCCTTAATTAAAGAATACGTTATAGAGCTCTAAGGCTGCACAAAGATTACCATTTTCTTCAGCGCTATCGCATGACAGTTAACTACATAATCTGCGATCAACAAGTTTATGACAGTTAATTTTCTGTGAGTGTTCTGTTTCAGTCGCTTATAATAAAAAAAACTTGTCGTTACTTCATTGTGAACTGAGTATCGTAACTAAGACTGATAACTAGATAATAAAATATTTTTGAAGTATTTTATGATTACTTACATTTTAAAACATTCCAATTTGATATAAAAATAAAATTCCTCGAAACATGTCGCGACTTCCCTATGTATACAATTTGGATGCGTTTATTGGATAGTTACTTTTAACGTTAATGATCAAGTAGCTTTTAGTGTAGGTAACATAGGTAATATGATTTTAGTATTTTGTACTACTTATTAATTGTGAAAAAAAAACAGAGAAAATGGACCAGTAAACACAAAATTTCATTGAAAGAATGACAGAAAGTCCATGAAATTCGAGGTCAATTGAACTACCTAATTATAAGGTAGATACTTTTTATGCATAATACTAAGTATAAAAAAGGTAAATAAATAGAATTAAAGAAGTTGCTTTTTCCTCACGGAAAAAAATAAACTTAATTCGAAACATAAATACAAAGGGATAGTAATCAAACCACGAGTAAAAGTAAAACTATCCGACCTAAGCTTAGAATTTGTAAAAATGTAGAGATATTTACATCTGATTCTGCCTTGGGCACTTTAGACGGTAGGAATGAATGATGACCGTAATCCTCTTGTGGCGAGCCTTAAGCGAAGGGTTAAGACTCCTGCAAGCTATAACTTTGTATTTATTAAGGCTAACTTGCGTAGTCCGAGGAAATCCTTACTGAATGGAAAGTAAGAATGAGTGATGTAGAGTAGAGCTAGTTAACAATATAGAAGTTGGATAGAATTTGTCACAGGTTTTTAAACATGACGACTTTATTTTAAAAAGTTTGCAGTTTTGAAATTAAATAGTATGAATAGGTAATGGATGATGAAGAAACGCCTTACCTCAAACACTAGGTTCAAATTATACTTCAATAATAAATAAGTAGAGAAATAACAGTAAGTATAAGTAAATAAATCCTCTTTTTACGGCATTTCTTTGAAAAACACTAAAATAAACTATAAATGGTAAACGATACAAACTTAGAATTCCCTTTAACCAAAACACTGGCACACACTGACAATTTGTTAGAAGCAACATTGATTAATAAACCTCCTTTCGTTATTCCAATGGAGTTAATTTTACTCACGACCGAATAATAAATAAGGGACGAGATATTTGTCATTGTGAAAGATTGCTATCCAATTCAGTAGTTCCGGAGGCGATTGGTTAGGAACTTAGTTTTGCTTTAAGATTATAACAAAATCCATCCTTTTACACCAGTATAGCAACGGATCGCAATACCCATAAAATAAAATCAAAACACAAAAAAACACCATAGAATAACCGATCACAGAAGGTACCTATAATAATGACACCAGAAATGTTAGATTATAATTAAATACCAATTTTGAAAACTAAAATATCATAAACAACAAGATAAAACACGATAGAGCTATTTTGTCCGAAACCTATGGCCAAGAATGTAAGAATTAGAATATTGTTTGTGATAAGCGACGATTCGGATTCTATTCGAACAATGCGGATATGTTTAAAGACAGAGAATGCCCTTAAATCACGTCGCGTCGCGATGACGACCATAAATCCCCAATCTAATTATTTTAGAACGATATGCTGACAAATAAAATAACAACGCTCCGAGCGTTTGGAAATTAAGCATTTCAACTTTATTAAAACCCCAAATAAATTTATCGAAACGTTCGGAGACAGGAACGCAATTAACATCTCTTTAAACCGTATAAAAATTATTCAATGCCTTGCACAAAGAAATATTTTATGAGTAGGTATAGCTAAAGAGAAATAATAGACGGAATTACTTTTTGACTGAAGAATGAATTAATTTGTGCCTATTATAATAATTTAAGGGTAAAAAATAAAACGGTAAGTCAAAAGTGGAATTAACCGAGTTTTTGCTGTAAAGTTTAATTTGTACGCTTTTGTATCCGAAAGACGACCGACGAAATTAATTACCGTTTGCTTATTTTTTAATTAAAATTAGATTTTATGAAACGGCCTGCTTTTAATCCTTAATATTTCATGAAAGATGGAAATTTCTAGTGGCGCCATATTGTGAGAAAGGCATCCGTTTCAACAATGTTTTGCATTACTAAGTGAATTTATTTTGCGGTTAATTCGACCTACTTTCTTAATGAATTAGTGTTTTATTACACGAAATTTGTATACTTACATAATATTTACCTGTTCTGTTTTATATCATAATATTAATATAATTCAAAAAGAAAAGAATAAAATAAAATAAATCTTTCGAGATGAAATAAAAATTCCTATCGGAGTCTTATTTAAATCGGATCTAATCAGAGCTTATATATCTCAATCCTGTTGATTTTTTTCCCCATCTAGCAATTTGTAAACATTGAAGTGATCTTTGAAACGGTCTTATTCGAGTTCAAATTCAAAACACGCCAACGCATCGGGAACCCAATCACTTAGTAGGTCATATTGGTTCCTTCGTATCGACTGAATTAACATATTTTCTTTTATCGTCGAATATGGGGGTCCGACGCGCTTATCATGTTTGTTTCCAACGAAAATATACAAGGGCAGGTATATCACGGTACTCGAGGAACAAATGCGTCTACGCCCACAAGAGGAAAGATTACCGCATGTTTGGGAATAAATCTTATGAGACAGTTACGTACATTTTGTGGCTACAAATAAATGTCGTTGTCGGCGCTCCCCTAGTCTGGTTTTGGCTAACCGCGCCCTGCACTAGAGACCACGGTTCCATGTCTTGATTGCACAAAACCATTTGTAAGACATTCCTTTGCGCACCCCGAATTACGCCAATAAATAAACTGACGATAAACTAAATATACACATTAATTATTTTGCCATTGCTAAGGGACACGAGTAAGCGAGTTTGCCTCATTTTCCAACCGCATCCATTAAGTGGGTCGTATACAAATGGTTCCTTCATCCAACAATAATAAATATTGTGACTCATACGTATTGTATTGTTCTTAGTATGTTGACATTAATTAACTAGTTTGAAGTTGTAATATCATAAAAATGTGGTTGGTAAGTAATTGTATGACGTAATGATTCATAGCAATGAGAGTCAATAAGTCAATAAATAACTTTACTAGGTATTTTGTTAAATTGAATGCTTAAATATATGTCTCGTTCTCAACTTCAAAACGTAATAAAAACCTTTCGAATAAAGTCAATTATAAGTATTTTCCAAATAATAACGGTTTTTGAACACCATCTTACTATAAACCAATTCACATCTTATGATTTATATATCTGACGCCCTCATGAGATTACTTATCTACACACGAGTAAAAGCTTATTTATCAAGGACGAGACGAAAACAAATCATTCTATACAAATAACAATAACCATGTTCACAAAGAAAAATAATAATAAAAACTATTTACTTATAAAAAAGAATATTAAAGAAATTGTTCTTGAAAAACAGAAAATACTGAAATAAAACATCCAGTAAAAATAAGTACAGTTAATAGTAAAGTTTTTAATTTATGTTCATAACAAAGTCAACAGATACCTTATAAAGTTTAAACCTTCAATCGAATAAATCCCGTTGACATATCTCAATCAAGCAGACCATCTGATTTCACCCGCAGACTTACCAAAATGAAATTATAGTTCAATAGTTATAATAATTTAGTTGTGGCAAATGCAATTACAGTTCCGTTTTACACCCCCAAAATCTCATTGACGATGATTGCATCAATTGTCTGGTATGCGGGCTATTGCTTGTTGATCTCTATATAAATCGTCATATATTTATGGAAATGTCATATAAGGGAGGTGATAATTGTCGAATAACATTAATTCAAACCCTTAAGTGACCACATCTCGTTGGTAACAAATTATTGTTAGGAATTGATCGTGAATAGTTGAACATAAAATATTAAATGAAACCAAAATTGAAACGGTCAAATAAAAAACAATGTAATTCGAATATAATTGAAATATTTCTCTTAGCCTAATGGATTAATGCTAAAAACGTCTCATCGGCTTATCAAATGATGGGGGTCGTCTTCCAAATGAAATGTCCCTCACTTAATGCACGGCTTTAAAATATCACCATTCTTTTTCCACTCGTAATAATGTACCGCATTCGAAGGGGATAAAAAATAATTTGAAGAAAAACATAATGCAGGGTTGAAAGCGGCGGGATTCGTGTCACATCGCAGGTAGATCAATAAAATGGCTGTTTCATTAACTTTGTGTCAGACAGCACTTATAAAGACATTAAGAACTTCAACCTGGACTTCTATTTTGTTGGTTTGAACTTGTCTATCCAAAAATCCTCTTTTTATCTTTGTGGTTTTTGTACCAGACGTTTTTAACAAATTTTTATCTGATAATATTGCTACTAATAAAACGTTAGTGGTTGTTAAATAGTTTTTAGATGGAATCAAATTTCGATAGAGATTTCGAAAGCGAAATATTTAGACAATGAAATCAGTTGACAATAAATTTATTGAAAGTTAACAAAGAAACAATTGGGCCGTCTCTTTAGTATTTGTGAACGTTATCAGAGAAAATAGTAGGACTAGATTAGATAGAGAATGCAGAGCTTCGAATGCATTCTCTAATGAGACGCCACGAGAGTATAAAGCCCCGTTAAGTAATGGGACTTTGTCGGCGCGCAATAAATATGATCGAACAAAACGCGGAATGGAGGAAGTTGTAACTTGTATAAATAAACGCTCCCGCTTGAGCTCATAAACATGGGAAACTCGTACACAAAATTGACTCGATCGTGGCGTGTTCTAGCCACGTTACCGTCGTAATTGGCATGCCCTTGCTTGTTTCTAATCTTCTGTCATTGTTTCACGACAATAAACTCTCTATGAGTGAGTGAAGAGGAATCTTGAATTGGAGAGACTATACCGTTTATGCCGACGCTCTCCCAGTGAATGATGAATGGCTTAGACGTGAAGTGTGCTTACGTCTATTTACAAGTCTTTTGTTTTGAGTACCTATTTAACGTAGAAAATGAGTTTGAGGGATAAAAACCGCTTAGTGTCATAGCTTCTATGAATACATTTCACAAGTTTCATCTTCAATGGCTTCGTGACTTTTCTAGTTCGATTTCAAAGATTGGTTTGTCTTTGTTTTCCAAATCCAAATTTTTCAAGGTGTTTATTTCTATTTCTATGGAGTATCCATAGACTTACACCAGACTATAATAGATGCATGAATCCGTTTCAAAAGTTATTGTTATTTACCTAAATCAAACATAAAACCCTCCAATAATAATAAAAGAATCATCATATGAATAAGTTTGATATAAATATAATACAAGTTGGTACCTAAGTACATTCGCGTCAAGATACACACAATAAATCAGAAAGGATATCGTGTAATGGACACCAGTATCGTCCCAGAAGAGACATAAATTCGTTTCTGTACGTTTTTTACTAAATCATTTTGTTGTGGAAACGTGAGAAGCTGTGCGACAACGTATAGCTATATGTCCGAATGATATTTTAAACGTATTTGTTTTAGCGATGTTTTTATTAAACACATTAAACTTAAAAATAATAAATAATTTGTTAATTTTCTTGAAATTTAAAATTATTGATATTGCGGATATGTAGTGAAGAATTGATTTAATATTACTTTTTTAATTTTCTCTACTTGAACTCTTAATAATACGCGTTCACCTTAGTCACCTCAGTCTGCTGGTAACCATGGAAGTTGTAAAAAAACATAACTCTTTCCTTGTAATAAACGCGCTTGAATCCGTTAAAATCGAACGTATTTATGTCATAACTAATAATAAAAAAGTTCTTTGCTACATAGAGAGATTCGAAATGTAAATATCAACTTAGGTTTAAGGTAGTACCTCAATGCAGTTTAATACATAATTACCTATTATCCAGTTTTTACGTGTCAAAATTGAATACTTACAGTACTTTACTAACCAACTTTTTTATGATCATTACTCATTTTACGACAGTTTTTGATCTCTTTTTAATACTCATTGTCTCCGTTACCTTTAAAATAATATAACCTTTACCACCCACCTATTTACCACATGGCGTCAACCAATAATGCGTCATAATAATTTCATATAATTTACTTAGCACCTAATTTCGACATAATAACACTTGAGTAGAGACACTGGCCTAAATCGCTAACACGCCATATGTTTAACTCCCCTATAGTCACCTACTAATTCGACTTTGATAAATAGGTCTTACGTTATAGGTCGCCTAATGCTTTGAGTTGTACTATTTGTTCTCGATAGATACTGGAAATAAACTTACTTTATTTATATTTATAATAATTGAAAAAGTACCTACGGCATGTATTTTTGTGGTATTTATCGGGAGTTACGCTCAAACGCGTAACTGCTGATCTCGTAAGAATATCGTAATAAAAAGTAGCCTATGATACTCCCAATGAAACAATGTATCCTCAAACCAAATTTCATTAAAATCGGTTCAGTAGTTTCAACAAACAAAAAATCAAATATTTTCTATTTATAATATTAGTATAGATATTGATTAAGACGCTGAAGAATATTGTTTATAACTAAATTTATAACTGACTAAGAACTAAGTTTATTTGACAACTAAATTACAATTATTTGATTAAAATCGATTGAGTAAATAATTAATCCTGCGACGTTGAGGCTACTTCCTCAGAGTCTTCACACACTAAAAGATGGATGGACAAATACCGAACTGTCATACTGCTCTTTTTACATTGTGTAAAACTAAACAGTCACCTACTTGACTAATAGTAGGGGCTATCCTATAATGTAGTTATTCACGCTTGTATCATATGCTTAATGTAACAGTGATCTTCAATTGATTGACGCGCGTCTGGTTCGTAAGTCAAGTACTAGCGTATGGTTGGATGACTGATGTAGCAGCTAATAAAGTTTAATCATCAATAAATATAGAACTACTTCATAATACAGTATGCGATGCAAACAATTTTAATAACGCAGTTGGTAGTGCTATTTTCAATTTAACCGGCAATAAAACCACAATAGAATAATACATATGATTTTATTATTTGAAATGTACCTATGTGCCGGTTTCTGGAAATATTTTTCAACATTTTATCAAATTCAACGTTTTAGCAAGTTCAACATTCTGACAATTCAACATTTTAGCAATATCAATATTTTGACAGTTCAACATTTTAGCAAATTCAACATTTTGACAATATCTACAACGTTCTAGGATTCAAAATTATGAGAATTTAACATTTTAGCAAATTCAACTTGGTAGCGTAGTGTTATCGCACCCATACGGTGAGTGGGAGGTTACAAGTTCAAAACTCGACGCGGTGCTATATTTTGAAAATGCAATTTATCTAAAAAAAAACATTGTTTACAAAGAATCAAGCTTAAACGGCAAATTTCAAGTAATCAAACTGCGCAGTCGTTGATTCTTGTAACGGTTATGTAAATAGTTACCTACATGAGCACAAAGAGACTCAAAACGCACTTACATATTAAACTTCAACAATACCATCACGAACGCATCAAAATGTCAAACAAAATCATTCAGTCACACTAATCTAATCACGGGCTCAGCTTCCGTAACGCATTCCCACAGAACAACAACTACGTCAATACAATGGTGCATACAAGTGTTTAAATGTGGGTGGTCGAGATGCACCTTGCACAATGAACCACTCATTATGAGTTACCTCTTTATTGTGAGAATTGAAACGAGTGATAATTTTATGAGGTACTTCTTGTTTTGTTTCTTGCTAACCAATATAATATTATATATAATATTTCAATTCGAACCAGTAGTTCCTGAGATTAGCGCGCTCAAACAATAAAAAAACTCTTCAGCTTTATATTATAATACTAGCGACCCGCACCGGCTTCGCACGGCTATATTATGCATGTATTAACCTTCCTCTTAAATCACTCTATCTATTCAAAAAAAACCGCATCAAAATCCGTTGCGTAGTTTTAAAGATTTAAGCATACATAGGGATATACAGACATAAGGACAGAGAAAGCGACTTTGTTTTATACTATGTAGTGATGATATACCTACACCTACAAATAATAATTTCCCTACTCTTATTTTTTGATGTGAAAAGTCACATTTCGAACAGATGATCCACCTGATATTATCATAATAGTAGCTTTAAGAATTGTGACATACACATAATTGTCGTAAAAAACTTCCTGCATTATTTGCATTGCGTCTGTCATTCTGAAATAGAGCTCTTCTTTGCTTACTCTCAATATTACGTCACGAAATCTATTTCTGTCGAATTGCCGACCAACTTTAAGTCACCCAATTTTTTGGCGCTTTATTCAGAATCCGGTATGGTCTAGTGGCTAGGATACCTGGCTCTCACCCAGGAGGCTCGGGTTCGATTCCCGGTACCGGAAATTTTATTTTTGTTGTTTCAGATGTCGAACACGATAATTAACATTTAAATACCAATCGGTGCATAAATAATGAGAATAAATTACTTTTTAAAGATTACTGATACGAAATCTTTCTAAAGCAGTAAACGTGGAAATAAAAGAACCCAATACTAAAGATGTCTAAGATAAGAAGTGAGAACTTTTTGCAACAGCTGTCTTGGGAAAATTACTTATTTCATTGTTTATGTCTTTTGTTATGTGTTGCGTATGAAACGTAACAAAAATATATTTTTAGAAACAAATCCTTACCTTTCTAATCTGGATTTAGGGACTCGCTAAATTTTTATCTAAGCAGGAAATGTATAAAAGGTAACCTCAGTATCCATTGTCCAAACATTCATTAACACATTCCGTTTAAAGTATTTCACAGTTCGATAGGTTTTTTTCCCATTCTTTTGGCGCCATTTCACAATAAAATATTCTGGAATCGTCTACAATATTTCGACGGACACCCGAATGCATTATGCTAATCCGACGATTTCCTGTTAACGTTTAGAAAAGGTCAGAATTCTTTGCGTGAATACAATTGTTTTAAAACGTCGCTTTTTAAATAATTCCCAGAAATTGAATCTCAATATGAAATAGCGTAAAATTTGCATGGAGATTTATGTTCAAAAGATTAGAGATGGCATTTTTGCTCTTATGTCAAAATATAATTTAGATAGGTTCTTACTTTATGGAGACGTTATTGTAATTTAGTAGGGTTTCTAAGAATGTCCATAAGTTTCGATGATTTAGGGATATTAAAAATTCTACTGCCTTGCTGCTATGCGTAATCGTTATAAGGATACCCTTTAATCCTTGATTAGTCATTAATAGGTTTTCGATTGTAAATCTTTGTCGGACAGAATTTATTTCGTGTTTTAATAATCGTTGTTCGCTATATTTATGCTTCTTCCGTTTTAGGAATGCCTTATTTATTATTCAGATAGCCATATTATTTTGTTTTGAATTTTCGAGTACCATAGCATCAATATTAAGCGATTATCGTTTAATAACACTGGAGTTTTTAGATGTAGTCTTTAATGTTTCCGTGTTACACGGCTGAGAATAAAGCAATTATGGTGCTGACGTTAAATAACTAGTAATTACAGAAAAAGCTATTCACGCTTGAGATGCAGTTAGCAAAAGAGATAAAATAACTGAACTAGATCAGAGAGAGCGTCAGAATGTAAATCTTCGTCATTTACTGCACGCATTTCCTGATAGTATAACCTGTTTTGTTACAGTTATGTCTACAAAATATGATAAAGATAGACTGGTCTACGATTTGTTTAATTCAAAAATAACATGACTGCTTGTAAACGTCATTATTCTTTTGACCTAAAATCATGTGAAAATTTTATCGCATCGTATCCAGTTACAGGGAGTAGGTATACTTATGATCACGATGATAATTATGTTAAAATAAATCAAAGAAGTAGGTGACTATCTACCATAACTGGGACGAACCAGTTGGCACGACGGTCACCATGCCGGACTGCAAAACACAGGGTTGCGGGTTCGATTCCCGCCTCAGACAAGTATTTAGGCTTAGATATTTGTCTGTGGTCTGGTTGTTTCTATGTATTATAAGTATATATTTACAAAAGAAGAGTATATAAGTAGTATATCCGTTGTCTAGCACCCATAACACAAGTCTAGTTACTTAGCTTGGGGCTAGATGGCGATGTGTGGAATGTCCTGCAATATTTTCTTAATATATATAAATCTCGTGTCACAATGTTTGTCCTCAATGGACTCCTTAACCACTTAACCGATTATAATAAAATTCGCACACCATGTGCAGTTCGATCCAACTTGAGAGATAGGATAGCTTACATCCCGATATTCCCACGGGATCGGGAGTTACGCGGGTGAAACCGCGGAGCGCAGCTAGTTTATTATAAGTAAGTTATTGTTTTGCATTTTACTGTGAGCGACAATGGAATTTTTTTTAGATTAAAGTTTTTGTCATATAAAATACTGACAACGATAATTTGACTAATGTGCGAAGAAAATCACACTTCAATATCTCGTCGTGCGCACCACGCTATCTATTCATCACAGTCAGAGTAACTTTTTTTGGGTCCAACAAAAGCAGTGACGCTAAACACTTCCATTATTACTTAAGAATGAGACAAAGCAACTTTGTTCTAAACAAAAGCATGGAATAAAAGGTTGTTGCCATTAATTTTTACACTTCTGACATTTGTAACGGTGCGTCTTTTGTTGAATAGGAAGAAAATCTTAACCCCGCGGAGGGAAAAATTGGCTCGCAGCATGTGCTTTAGTTCAGCAAATGGGATAAAAGAATTTGTTTCGCTTAAACGTTTCGCTTTCGGCGTAATTATGTTTTTTTATGTTGAATCGTCGTCAAATTAGTGACGCTCATAGTGTCACCTGAGCCGAAAGTCGGGACCTTACACAACAAAGGTGCGTATTTTGGTCCTTACATTATTCACTATTGAGAAATAAAATATCTTTGGACCCCACGGGAGCATGTGAACCTTACTATGACTTTTTTATGATAGTTGTTCATATTAATATAACTTTGACACATGTTTTTATCCCACATAATTTTAACTTCTCGACCCTCATCTTTGTTGAAGTTTTAAGTGTTAGGTATTTGATTACATTTATGTAAATAATTTTATTTACTGATCATTGAACGTAGTATTACATCTATTAACAAAATATCAACATTTACGATGTTACCCAAAGAGCCAACTTAGTTAAGCGCTACCTTATCAAGATATCAAACAAACAAAACACAACAATCATAAAATTGTTCCATCCCAACCATACGCGAGTACCAACACATCAAATTGAACAAGATAAAGTGCTTGTACTTTCACTGAAACAATCTCTATCAAAGCATTCATCTCCACCTATGCTCCAGTAGTAGTTAGTAAATAATTTAGTTCGTACTACTTTGAACGTAACAAGTCCTAGAGTTTATGAGGTGCCACACTTCACCACGACCTAGCTTTGCACTCGTAACTATCTAGCGTTGGCTGAACGAGCTCTTTGCACGAAATGCACAAACTGAATCTCCTACAATTTTACCTGAGATACTTTGTAGGGAAGGTTTTATGAAAGTAACTTATTTAAAATGGTTATCATGCTATGAAAGGAATGCTAATTCTAAATTAAGCTTTTTCTTTGTTTTAGTTTGGGTAAAATTAACATCTGCTTGAAATAAGTAAAATAAATAATGCTTGTACTGAGAATTAACATATACCTAACGCTACAGACATAGATATATAGTATTATGAACCTAATACCTACTATGAATTGCAAATAATACCTACCCTACATAAAGTAGACAAAGTTACCTTCTATTTTCATTGTGTTCCAAAATAAAAGATCAGAAATACTGTAAGTTATTCAACAATACTTCATAGAGAGAAAGTCTGGGATAATCTCGAGCGCCCCCGCGTAATGGATCCTACACTTTACGACGTGCTAAACTCTTAGTACCTACGGATGAATGTTCATAACACTGAGCAGTGTCAAGATGAAATTGTAACTTCTCGGCATCTGCGCGCTTTAAACGGTGCAACCAACTTTTGACTTTTAACTCCTTTACTAAACTTCCAAATTGGAAACCTCTGTGACAGTGGCATGCCGTAACATGAAAGGGAAACACGTGCTCTCACAATTTAATATAAAATTTATCCTTTTAAAAAAGAAAATCATTGCGAATAGGTTGTTTTTGATTTTCACGACCCGCTGGGTGTCGTTGTTGAGCACCGTACCTATGAAACACACACAGCGCTGACACAAAGCGAAGGAAACGCTTAACGCACACATTCTGAAGATCAAAGAACGCGCAATCTGTGTGAAAAAAATAACGTTTTGGTCCCAAAAGGGCGGTCCCGTTTACGCGACCCAATTCACGCGAGCGGTCCCGGACGACGAAGAAATTGAATTGAAGTCCAAACAACAAATTCGAACGCGTATCGAATTGTTTTACGTTTGACGAATTCGCTTTTGAAAAATTTCAAATTCGTTACAATAGGCCATAATGATGCAGGTTTACTTCTTTGTCCGTATCAAAACTTTGTTCAAGAATTCGCGGTATGAGGTTTAACGGGCATCTTTTAAATATTAGCTCGCTATCGATCGTGTCGTGATAGCGTAAAGAAAATATCGCAGCGCGCTTTTTATCAAATTGGTATTGTTAAGATTCTAAACATTCCTATCAGGAATATAAGCACATACAACGATGCCAGAATTTAAGATGGATCCAGTGTCATCGGCAGAAAGTATATTCATGTCGCATACTATTTATTACCTATATACTCGACCAAAGTGAACTGAAATATATTGCGCGTTCTAAAAGATAAACTCGTAATTTTCTTGATAAAAGTACATTAATCATATCTTGAAAGAGAAAATTGCCTTGTAAGACCTTTAAGATCGCCGCCGTTCATTTTCTTCGGTGTTATCGCGCTTCGGGCATCCATTTGTTAGTGTCTTGTTTAGAAAATCACATCTGCTAAAGTTTATTAGGTTGCCTTTTGACAATAGCTAAGTTGATGGAGGCGCGTATCAAATCGTTCGATTCAGCGCGCTCCTTAACGCAGCTGGTTCAGGCGAAACGAATTATATTATTTATTGTTCAAAGATCTTATGCGTTATTTATGAAAATCCGTAGTCATTTCGCCACGGTAACCGTACCGGGCGGGCTGATTCAACGAAAGTGTGTCACCTTGACTGGAATTTGTTACGCGTTACCAGCTGATGCATGCTTTACTATCAAAGGTAGATTCAGATTTTTGAATTTCCGTGATTGATGTGACAGGGAAAAAAAATTGTCTAGTCTTAAATGCCTTTTACCTACTGAATGTATTTTGTAAGAAGATTTTTTATTTAAAAATTACTGAAACATCGTAATTTCCGTTAACCACCAACCTCTCCGTGGCTTCCTCATAACGTCGATTCTCTCTATTTTAGTTCGATCGACTAACATCCCAAGCCAAAGTTTTTTGTCGCCCGGTAGCTGCACCGATTTGATTGCTTCACTTTTTGCTTTCGTTTTCAAATAAACCCAAGTAATTGTTTGTTTTAAGTCCCGTAGATTGCGTCCGCTGCACGGATTTGTTACAGACATTCTGGTGTTAGAAAATAGAGACTTCAAAACGGTTGAACGACTCCATTCCCAATTTAATCTAGTCCAGTTCGCTTCGTTTTTAAATTACTTGTATGTGTTAAAAACGTTGGATTACGATGCGTTGTATTTTGCTATAAATGTGGATTTAATTTTGAATTACTAAACAACGTCTGCTTTTTGCCCGAGAGCAGGTAACAGGAAACGGGTTGTCTGACGTTAATCCCATGAAAGGCGCGTGTGTGTGTAATATTGTGTAATCAGAGCTATGAGTGCGTAGCTCGGACGTCGCCTGGTTTTTGTGCAGTCAAGAGTCTTATACAGTAGAGTTATCAAGTATCGTTTGACTAATCACATTATCTTGCATCTCGCTTGCACTTGTCAATGATGCGCGAGATGAGAGATCGTAATCTCGGAGCTGCCGTCTCTGCGATACATCGACATGTTGGTTGGCGTTATTCCGACCGAGCTCGTTCATCAGATCGTAGAAATGTTCAGAATGAATCTCTATGATTTACTTCCCCAGAGCAACTAGGAGTTTCTCAGGCTACTGGTAACTGGTTTATATCCGACATGACTAAATAAGGCGTTAGGTGATATTAATGCCTTTTATTTTCAACGTATGAGTTATGAAAAGGTATCACAATTTGTATGATTAAAGATCCTGGAAAAAATCTATAGGAATAAATACCACAATACCTTTTCTTTTCAATGCCACTCATCATTTAATTTTAAGCAGATAAATAAGAATATGGTCAAAGATTTAAATTGTCCGATTAAAATTAAGCCTATCAAAAATATCATAAGCCAGCAAACAATTGTATCCCCTAGATCCTAAAAATCCAAAGTGATTAAAGGTGGTTCAGTGAGATTTGTATCAGTTTCCACATCAATGACACGATAATCCCACACATGATGCCGGTGGGTATGAGCGAAGGCTGTCAAGTGAAGATTACGAGAAACTCCTGCAAAGTCCTAAGGAAGGTAATCCTTGTCTTCTAGTCAAAGCGTCCCCTCTGTTATCGTGACCAATGGATTTCGAAATGTCTCTCTCGTGTCAAGTTAACAAAAGGTCCCAAAAAATACTTAATATTTTTATTCGTAGAAACAGATCTCCTGAGCTTCACCAGTTTTAGGAATTAGTCACTTTCATTCCAATCAGCCAGATAGTTTTTTCTGTCTGAAGTGTGATGAGAAAATCGATTTCAAATTATGTTTACACTATAATTAAAATAATGATTCCAATTTCTGGTCAGTTCAGTTTAAATAAAATATTTTTTTTACCTGAGAGTGATTAGCTAATGACTCCGTTCCGATTTTAACGTTCTAATGATTTTTTTTTACAAAATAAGGTCGGCTTTATCCCAAGTTTGTTATCTTAACGATTAGGAGTTCAGCGTTTGCCTGCGAGAAATATGTAGATAAGGGTTGTTAGAGGCAAACTGTCGGGAATTAATTCACTTTATTGTTATGTTAAATTTCGGAGCAAACAGTTCCTTAAGACCTTCCAAGTTTCAATACAACTGTTATGATTCCTTTGATAGTTGCCTTAACTAATAAAATTTAACGTTACACGAACAAGGATTAGTTTTGAATTATAACTAGGTATTATAAATTAATATTTTATTCGTATTATCATCCTTTTTGAATGAGCTTTCGAACCGCAAACTGGATTTGGACAAAGGCAGGTTTAAGTCGACGAAATGGTTTTATGATTTGTATCTGCCGACTAAATTTGATCGCTGTCGTATATCAATGCGAGGGTACATATTAATGCCCACACAATAGTGTATGGTTTTGAGTAGGATAGACATAAAATAACTTAGAATTAATAAAACAGCAATAACATTTCAAGACTTACAAGATAAAATAGCATAAGATCTGCAGGAACTAAATTTAAAGGAATTACCACAACATTCTAACAAATGCCCCAGACAAACTCCCAAAGAACACTTATCGCCAAACATTCCTGATGTACCACCCAGAGCAAAATTCAAGACAAAAACTGACATTAATCCAGAAATTTCTAACAATTTTCTCCAGTGTTCTTCTCAAAAAGTTTACTTAACGACATAATGACAGCAATGTGACTACAAAATGCGACTATTCCGAATAGTCTTGGATTAATGTCGATTTAATTAAACCTGTATAATTTTGATCCGGCCGTTCTAGGGGCTGGTGACGGGGAGAACGAAATTTTAATTTAGTTTGGATACGGTATCTCATCAGTCAATCACGTTTGCCTTTTATATATATTTATAGATAATTAAATATTGCAGGACATTCCACACATGGCCATCTAGCCCTAAGCTAAGTAACTAGACTTGTGTTACATGTGTAAGACAACGGATATTACTACTTTATATACTTTTCTTTTGAAAATATATACTCTAAATACATAGAAACCACAGACAAATATCTAAGTATAAATACTTGTCTGAGGCGGGAATCGAACCCGCAACCCTGTGTTTGGCGGTCCGGCATTGTGATCATCGTGCTAACTGGGTCGTTAATTATATGTATAACATCATTAAAGGAGACATCAAGTGTTAAGCCTGCTCTACCAAATGTTAAAGGTATACATACATACATACATTTCGATCTCCAGAACCAAATCTAATAGTGTGCGGATAATCACGTAACCATGAAATCCTCCAAGGAATATCAAGACGTTACGTCCTAAGAAATGTATTTCGTGCATCCTCTGTTTCTATTTAATATAATGTATTTGCATCAAATAGGTTAATATTATTTTCTTAACAAAAATTCATTCTACGCAGTCAGGTGGTTCATCAAAATATTCGTACATCTAGGGAATAATCGAAGGTTGCGTGGGCTTACCCTCAAAGAAAAGGTCCGTGTAGAAGGCGTTTCGACTTTATCAAATTACAACCTGTGCCGTTTGTGCGCCGACAAAGGGACCGATATTCTTGGCCCACACTGTTTGCAGTAAAACCGACTTTTAGCTTATACACACAACCTTTGGATCAAAGATACAGTGCTTCAATAAATAAGGTCAAAAAAAAATTCAAAACAACTAAATTACTAAATTAAGCAACACAAAATATAAGATCACTTTTCAGATGATAATTACTAAACAGTAAATTTAAGAGTATGAATCTTATTTTAGTCAGTCTTCAAGCTCCCCTATATTTTTTGTATCCTTTTTTATTTTAAAATAGTGACTACATTTTGGACCACAGTACATATAAAAAAATATATTCACCTGCACAAACTTTCTCATGCCAACAATTCTAAAGTCCACAAGAATATATCCCACAAATTTTTATACAAACATCTCAAACTAATAGTATAAACATTGTAAAAAACGTTCGCACCCTTCCAGAACCGTTATTAGAGAATATAAATTCTTTAATAAATATAGACGCCCACTAAGTTCCTTTACCTGGCCTAATTTAATATCCTTTAATTGTACTCGACGACTAATATATCCGGTCGGCCGGCGACGGACGACTTACCTTTTTGACTTTTTAAATATCATGTAAAAAAATGGTGGACTTGGTGTAAATTTTTTCTTACATATTCCATCAAAGTGAACCAATGAACAGCCCAGGAATCGTAAATATTCTGAAATAACTGGTAAGTATCTTTTTAGTCCTAGCTCGCGCCTTTGTCAAATCAGGTAATACGAGTAGGATGATCTAAAAACTCTATTATAATATTAGTAGAGTTCCCGATAGGTAAACCTATCGACTATCTACCATAACCAATAAAGTATTCTGAAGTAAATATATATTTTACTAGCCCCACAGCTGAAATAAAATTATTAAATGCAATTTACCTACTCAAAATATATTATAGAAAAATAATATAAATCCAGATAAGTTTTTCGATAGCTCAAAAGGCTGACTGCATTGCATCTTTGGATATCAATAGCAATGCCGATCAATTGGCCAAATAGCAGACAGCCCTTTGGTCACCTGATTCCTAGCTATGCAGTGTGCAAGTTGTTAAACATTGGCAATTTGGCACAGACTTTCAATGAAATTTTGTATGACTCGTATAACAGACGCCAACGAAATTCTATGCCAATTTCAACTGAATTTGACCATAGAACCATAAATCTACAATAAAGTCTTTTTCAAGTAAACTATTTTAATTTTAATTTAATATAATACTGTCATATTAAAAAAAATACTTAAAACTTTCTTCGAATTTATTTATTTTATTTATTTATTTATTCCAATATAAAAAACTTAATCTAATACAAAATTAAGGTGCAACAAAAACTCTTTCGAGTTTGTCCGTGCACCAGTGAGTCGTTGGTAAACAAAGAAGTTAAAAAATGAATGAAACACATAATGCACAAAACATTCAGTGCATTATGATCATGATGCATAAAACATGCACCTTAATGTAACCACGGAATGTGTGTTCCGAATTGATTTTACAGACTTTTAGGGCAATGTGTTCTGTAACAGTCCATAAACTATAGTGGAATAGACTTCTTAACAGATTTTAGATTTATGGTTATTTTTATTCAATTTTCAAACCAGAAATAATCTATATGAAGGTTGCGTGAATAAAGTTTTACCCTTAATAATATAACGATGCCGTAGATTTGGAATAATATTTGTCACAAATACCTATTTTTATTTTATTTTTATTATTGTTTTGGGAACTTGATTCAAGATAAACATGAAGTAAGATTTACAAAAGAAAAACATCAAAATCTATTCATAATTGACGGAATGATCGCATAACATACTTACAAAAAAACACACACCTCCTCCTTTTTTGAAGTTGGTTAAAAATTAACCAATTAAAGAATCTGACGAAATTTCATTTGAGTTTGTTTAGTTGTGCAGTTATCAATCAGTTAATACCTACCAAGAAATGAATATATAGATTTAACCTCGAATAGTTATAAGAAAGCCAAAGAATTCGACTGTTTTTAGTTCTAAACAACATCACCATGTTAGGCTCTAAAAATAAAAATACAGTCAGAATAAGCATTCTTGAAAAGTTTTAACCAAAAAATAGTTAAGAATACTTAAAGAATCTTTAATGCCCAAACAACACCATAAACGAAACAAAACTTACTTAAAAATCCTTAATTCCGTAACCGGACCTTAAAACTACTTCATTAATGCAATTCGATTCTACCACATCGCACAAACATGAAAAAAGTATAAAAAAGCCCTCTTGTTGCATATTGATGCTACATATACCATCAACTTTCATTACATTCAACTGACAGCCCTCATGATCTGTTTTAATTAAAGACAAGACTGTAGTATAGTCATGAATTATCATGAGGTTAATAGTCACCAATGAGCTTGGAGTAATTATGGAGATGAGGTTTTGTGAATGGTGGGGACGGTGACCAAAGTCTGGGAGTAGATATTTTGCAGATTGGACATTGGCTTCAATTCCAATAGACAAGGCTAAACTTACTGAGAGTATGCAGCCACCCATTTGGCATTAAAGAAAATTGAAACAAGTACCTGTGACAAAGATTATGTTGACATGTCAATCATAACATCGATGGATTGAGAATTTAATTCCTCAATCTGCAATTTAGAAAAATTAATACATTTTTGGCACCCTTTCTAAATATATAATTTGATTATACAAAAATAATAATAAATAAGTTGATTATCTAATTTAAGAGTCCGCTCTATACTTCTTACTCTATGTGTGCGCTCGCGCAAGGAGGCGGGCCTAAGTCGGTGCTTCGCGCGCAACGCTCGCGTGCCCCAACGCGCGCCACCCAAGCGCGGCTTCCGAACTCCGAACACAGATACCCCACTTGTCGTGGCTTTCTGACGTCATTGTCATGTTTAATTTTGGAACTTCTTGTGAATTTATCTTACCTGTTTCGAAAGGGTACTTTTCAGTAGTTGAGTTTGTGTAAACATAGTTTTGCGATAGATGGCGCTATAATCTAAGTTCAATGACTTTGCAAAATGGGACTAGTTCCTTTGTGAATGGGCGAATGGAACAAATTAAAAACGTCGGATCCATAGAGATGAATATTTTAGAAAAAAATAAAAACGAGAAAATTAATGGCCATAGATACAGACGCATTGACTTCTCGGCTGTTTTAAAAATATCTAAGCCAAAATTATTTTTTATTATAAATCGATACCACTATAATTTCCACTGAGTTACTCTTTGATTAAACTGAGTCCCTACGAGTTTTGACGACCACATTCTACGCTAGCGGTTTTACAAGACAAATATTACAGATATTTAATCGGAAATTAAAATAAAATTATACTCTCTTCAAATACAAACCCAGCTAGTGTTATCAAATCATCTTCCAAGGCTTCCAGGCTTATACTTATCACAGCCTACCTCAGGTCCTCAATGAAGGCATTAAACAGAATCGCCTATTATGATTAAGTAAAATTACTCTTCTAGTCTATGTTTGCAATCAGCTCAAGTAGGTACCAAGTTTGAGCCGCAGGGTTATTGATTAGTCTATTCTGTACTTTACTGATCTACGATAAGTGTTGAAGTATAGGTAATTATTGAGCCTGGGTTTCTAATGATTATAACTTTGTTTTATAAAACAAGTATTGATTGGAAACTGAGATGATAGCTTACAGATAAAGCTGAGTTCTGCAAATTTATCTGTAACCAGCTACGCCCGCGGTTTCACCCGCGTAAGGCTCGATCCCGTGGGAATATCAAAATAAAAAGTAGCCTATAGCCTTTCTCGATAAATAGACTATCCAACACAAAAATATTTTTTCAATTCGAACCAGTACTTCTAGTGATTAGCGCTTTCAAACAACAAACTCTTCAGCTTATAATAGTATAGATATTACTAAAAACTACTTACAACTTTAAATAAGAATTTTTATTTTTATTATGAAATAAAATCAATGACATAAAAAATTTCAGATTTTTTTTGTGTGCCGAAAACAGTCTAATAACAAAATTAAAATAACTGTAAATATTTAAGTGTCTTAAATTATTTTAAAATACTTTTGTAATTTCAGAACGCCTAAAATACCTAAGAAATTTCAACATTTATACTCTAACTAAAGGTTTTAAAAATCTACTTATCTGCATCCCTGTAAATATTTCATTGTCTGTTTATTCAACGCTTGCACATTCCGTCACATTCAGTCAAAATCGGTGTCACCTTACTATTTCAAATGATGAATGCAATCAATATGGCCACACAAAGAGCTTCATAATCATAAAATATGATACGAACTGCATTATCGAAATTGTCTCCATTTGGGGATATACACTACAGACTCAACTGTTGCCCGATAGATCGTCACATTTGAAGGCAAAAAAGCGCTCAACCATTTAGCTGTTTCATACTATCAACTAATAGTTAATAAAAGTTATAATTTAATAATAAATAGGGCATTCAACCACTATCTTACACGATGGTAAGTGATGATGCGGCCTAAGATATAGCACGCTGTCCTAGAAGATACCTATACGCTCGGAACTCAACGACCCCCAAAGAAACGAGGGCCTTCGAGGGCCACAAGTGAAGGTAATCGGAACACGGGCAAGTCTGGCCGTCTCGTCTGTCTTAGGCAGGTGGGTGGTAACTGTCGAAGACTCCCACTTCTATTGCTCCTTTAACACCACCCAGGAGTCGCGTGTGGGATATCTAGTCCAAAATCCTACACGAGCAATACATACCCTCGAATTTGTCCTTATTATAAAATAACCCACAACTATATTTTTAACAAGGTTGACATTCTTCGCAGTACAAATAAATAAAGCATCTAAATAGGAAGGTTTCAGATAGGAAATATAGCAGGTAACTTAAACATTCCCTTTAGTAATACCCCGTTACCTGCTATTGCAAGTTAAAACCATTGCAACACACCATGTTTATGCTGCAAAATCAACTCTATCATTCATAGAATAAGACTCAGAATCGCAATACAATAAGTTTTCTAAAGTGTTCTCGCAAAATTGCACAGATCACATCATAACGGATTGACAATGGGAATTGTGATGAAGACCGGTTCCTTGATGTCATTTGTCCGAAGGAAAGTGGTGCTGTATACAATAACTGTCACTTTGGATACCTTAAGATGATGTATGGAGAGCTGCTTGTTGGAACTTTATAGAGACTATGCCGAAGATGCATTGCAAATCGACATCGCACAAGTAGATACGGAGAAGACGTAGCGCATTCACTTTGATTTGACCAATTACGAACCAAATCACATAGATGAACTACATAGATGTATCACAGTGATGCATCTTTCGACATATTCGCCTCTGTTTCCTTACATTTGTTTTACATGGAGGTGACATTGATTGTGTGAGGTGTATGAGTGCAAGTATCTTCGGCATATTTGAAGTGACTGCCCGACCGGCGCGGGTGGACCCCGGGCTCCCGAGAGGGATGCAACCGGGAACATCGCTCGGATGATGGAAGTGACTGCCCGACCAAAATGGTCCAGCAGCTTTTTGTTAGTTTTTCATAAGTACGGTCCATAGGTAAGGACTTTACTCATGTATCAGGCAATGAATCCGTTCAAAAGTTATCTCTAAAGAGACGATGTCAAACTAACCACTGACTTTTGAATAGTATTTCCACAAAACTTCTCAAAATGGCTTTTAAATTGACAGTGACATTCACTCAAAGAAGTGGCGATCGTGTCGTAAAATCCCACATTATCTATCTTTGAGCTATCTTGTTGCGAATGTACAGTAAAAACTGAACGACTGTTTGGCTGTAAACCAAAGCCATTACTTGGAATGTAGAAGACGATAGGTTTCCTACAAAGGAATAAAACAAGTCAGATGTCACATACCAACTTTATAGGTCTTGTTCATAATGGAGTGGAGAGCGACAGCAATGACGATAAAAACAAATATAATATTTATTTATTCGGAGATCCAACAGCAAATATTAAACAAATAAATAGACAAACAAATATTTTATAATAATTAACTGAATATTGTCTTCCTGCAGCATAAAAAAATGTCTCACCTTTTAAGATGGTATCTTCCACAGGATTGGAATTAAAACGCCATGGAAACATTTGGTTCTTTTTTTTAGATCCAAGATCATCCAGGAAGTCCTACGTTTAAGGTTAGCTCAGTACCACCTTGATATTATTTATAAAATACTAAGGTCTGTGCATTCTTTAGCATAATTTATTTGCTACTAGCGACCCGCCCCGGCTTCGCACGGCTATGTACTTGTACTTGTAGACAGGCTGTTTTCCGCGATTAGACCCTTTTTAATTGGGTCCTTTTTGCGTGAAGATGGAGTAAGCTTGCCCAGCACCTACTACTCTCTCAGCTTAGTCGACCATGTCCTGAGGAGAGAACTTGTCAATACTTCTGGAGTCAACTAAGCCGCGGGTTTCATCACGATGTTTTCCTTCACCGTAAGAGCAATGTCAATTAGCGCACATAATTTTTTCTTAAGAAAAATACATTGGTGCACGGCCGGCCTGGATTCGAACCCACGACCTTCAGAATGAAAGTCGAGGTATCTACCACTAAGCCAACACCGCTCTTGGCACGGCTATATTATGCATGTATTATACATATAAACCTTTCTCTTGAATCACTCTATCTATTAAAAAAACTGCATCAAAATCCGTTGCGTAGTTTTAAAGATTTAAGCATACATAGGGATATAGGGACAGCGAAAGCGACTTTGTTTTATACTATGTAGTGATAGTGATAGTGATAACGACACATGTACGCCAAACCTTTTTACCTACTGTTCGTACAGCCTACTGTTAGCGAGTATCCATCTCTGCCATTTTAGGTGTTTGTTGGACATTTGTTGCGGCAGGCGCCATAGTATCCATAGTCTCCCAGTATCCAGTTCACTACCATCCTGTCACAGATAGACAGTTGTCTGTGTGTAATAACAGACTGAAATCTGCGTCGCAAGTCACTTCATTGTGTTTCACAAGTAAGTCTGCTGTAATCCAACTTACTGTTGCCAGAATATGGTTTCGAGTTGCGACGACGAATGTGAAGTGAAAATGTGATTCCCACTTGCCTCTCAAGTAGTAGGTACTAGGTAGCGTCTTTATTTATGCATTGAAGATTTCTTAGTTTTAAGATATGTATTTTAAATGGTTTTAAACGTATAAAATATTACTGTCTGTTATATTTTTTCATATTACGGGGCTATGGAGCCCCAGACCATTGAAAGGCATGCATAGAGCTAAAGCCAACACCTCGAGGCTCTTTGCAATAACAAGTCTAATAGCAAAGTATGAGGTGGAAACCAAACTGGTGATTATCCTTACCAATAATAAATATTATTATGAAGCTTTTTATGTTGAAGTATTTAACAATTTTTTTAAATTAAAAAACTAAAAATTAAAAAAATAGAAAACTTTTTAAACTAATACGATTTGTGTTCATTGTAATTATTATACATTTCAGTTATCTGCAGTAGACTTTGCTTATGATGTAAGTGAGTATAGTTTTAACAATCATCTCAAAGAATCATAATCAGATAACTGAAATTCCACCGGCGATCGCACTACCTCAAACAAACAGCAAGCACATCGAACAATCGGCCATGGTTCGATTCCCGCTGCTCTGTCTGACGTCAGCATCATGCACAAAACAATTATTTATCGAATGAACAGAGGCGTAATTCTGATATCATCGACATGGTTTCGCAATAGAAATATTGTTGCAGTTCTTCTTCTCTGTGTAGCTATGACTAAAATTGTTGATTATTGCGTAGAAAGCTGTTGAAGTAGAGTTTGTTTTGTGTATGCCTTTTGTAGGTATACTAATGAGAAAAGAAAACTGAACTAGTAGGGTAGAAACCAGGTGTAAAAGTAGTTTAATTTCCAACGGAACTAGTGACAAACTTAACTCAACTGGTCAATTCAATCAATGAGAATAATCGAAACCTTTTCCTACATTTTGGTATAAGCAAAGTCTAACATTCTTTGTCGTTTCTTAAATCGAAGAGAGAGAGAGAGAGCATAGTACTTCATTTTTTATTTTCTTAAATGTGAGTTTAATACTTTGATAAATGCCATCAAGTAAAAAAAGAATAAGGTCAGAATCGGCCCCAGTGAGGCTTAAAACAATGTACCTCATTCGCGCACGAGTCGTTAATTACAAACAAACATATTCGCTTACATTATGAGTAGTGAAGGAGCTACCATCTAGAACTCGCTTTCATAAATTGCGGGTAGACGAACGTAGAACGAGGTAGGTTGTTTGTTTTAATGAAATTTATTCACGTAGCTGTTGTTAGGCACTTACCTACATATAGGTAGAAGGAAGCTTAAGTAAATTATTAGTTACCTCAAATGAGAAATAAAAATAATTATGATTGTATACGTTACGTTTTACGTACATTGAAATTAGATTAAAGTCTTAATGCACCCTCTGGGGACAGTTAAAATTTGAAACCCTTGTTAGAACTCTGCTAGTGTTAGAGATTTTAGCGAGCTACCGACCCAAAACGGCACTTAAAAAGAAAATAAAAAAGGCATGTGATCACTGATCATCTCCTATACAATATGACTCCCAACAATAACCAAAAAACCCACTGTACTCTTCCAAAAATGTGTATGGTTATTTCTTGCCAGTCTCCTTTAAAATATTATTCCCAACAATTAAAACCGTTCCGAAATCTACCTTCTTCGTAATAACAGTCTAGTTTTTCTAGCAAGGCTAGCCGACGTGATATAAAACAGATAACAAACGTAACTATCAATTAATTCACCATATTTCTTACAAATAACACTTCAGCAACACTTAAACATTGTTTTTCTCGTCATAAATAGTATCCATTGGAATATCGTTATTATAACACCTTGTATTTGCATATTTAGATCTTGATTTGATAACTAAAGACGAGAAAATAGTAGGAACAAGTCTCCTAATTTAAAAATTAGAAACTTAACTTATTTGAACGACATAATTACAACAGGGATATGTTTTGAGGAAACTATTTTAACTGAGAGAGACTAACATTAAATTTTATGATGGAGTCACAAACGACGCTGTAAACGTGGCTGGTTACTGGTCCTGGTCCAAAAATCTAACAATCTGTCCTAATCTTATTAAAGCTATTAACACAAAAAAGAGCTCTCGAAAGTAGGATAAAATAACACCAAATACACAAACCATACAAAAAGTTTGAAAGTTAGTGTTGCAAAAATTGGAGTGTTGCACCTTATCAATAAAAGCGATTTCTTCAAGGCTAAGAAGCTGTTTGATAGATATCTATGAGAGCGGAGTTGACCAAGTGGTAGAGTGGAACCTCCAGTTTCTTTCACAAGGTTGTGGGTACCAATGGATATTTCTTATGAAAAGTTTATGTGCGATAATAGACATTGCTCTTACGGTGAGAGCAAACATTGTGATTAAACCCGCGGCTTAGTTGGCTCCAGATTTATTGACGAGTTATTTCCCTTGGATACGGTCGATTAAGCTAAGAGGGTAGATATGGGACCTAAATAAAGAGGTCTATACAAGTCAGTAAGTAAGCAGTCAAAGACATGCGTCAATTCCACAAAACCACACTAACAAACTTGCATCTCCAAACACCTACGCAACAATAAAGTCCGATTAAATCAATGCAGTTACTATGAAACAGTTCACGCCTCAATAAATTTGTGGGTAAATTATTTAAATTACGCAACGGTAGATAAGTCCAGGGACCTTGACTGTAAACTACTACCTAAGAACGGGATAGACTAGCGTGTAGTGGCAGAACACAGTAATTCCTTGTCATTATAGTATTATTTATAACCGGGCCAGTTCAGGTTGTAGAAAGGCAGTGCATGTACAAAGTGGTCATAGATTAAAAATTTTAATAGATAGTAAAGCAGACAATATTTTTGAATGGTCTCGCTATATGCTAAACTTCTAAGAGATAGACAGGTCACGCTTGTTGTTTTGCAATTTGATGGCCAAACTCTAATATTTTGTCCCTAAGTTAATATTTTAACTAGAAACTAGAAACTGTTAAGGCAAAGTTGTGCAATGTGCATACCTATTATTGGTAAACACACTTGAATATGATTTCAGTAATGTTTTTTTTTACTCTTAGTGTGTGTTACTGTTGGTGTACCTAATAAATAAATAAAATAAAATATTTTTTATCTTACAAAATGATATTTTACTCAAACTTAAACTTAAATCTTAAGGAAGTCTTGAATATGTCATCTGAGTAATGTGAGAATTTTACTTTCTGAATGCGACATTTAAAATATTACACATATTTAACTTCTTCTAAGAAGCTTAAGTAAAATAGGCAAACTATTTCTCAAAAACCCTTACATCTTTGAACAAACTACACAACGCCAGCGGCAATCCAACCAGTTCTTCTGTAGAGAGCCAGTCATACGTCATTGGACGGACTTAAAAATTATTCCAACATTATATAATAAATCATAGTAAACCGGTAATTAAGTCAGTCATAACCAGAACCTTAGAATAAAAAGAGTTTGTAATTTTTTCACATTAAACACCCATTTCGGTTGTACCGCTCCGTAAATGATGATCGATAAAAGAATTTCTATGTTACTTTGAGACATGGATTATGAATGATTGGTTGTGATTTGAAATGTCTATTTATCTTTGAGTTACATTGGCCCTATAACACATTAGAAAGCTTTGATAAAAAGTCAATTAGAAAGTATTAAAAATTTATTTTAAAATAAGACCTTACGTGTTAATATTTACAGGTATTAACATAAGACATTTCCACTCTGATAACGACCTTTGATCCTGATTTTAGTGACTGGCTCAATGCAATGTTACTTTATTGCGACTATACTCAGGTGACACCTCAACATCATGTGTCCCAACATCAGCTAATTCCGTCACTTTTACACCAAAAAGCACATTCAGTGCACAAATTCGTGTATTATTCAATTCCGCAGGAACAACACTCAATAACAGCTTACCAACCTGCCAATAAATCAAAGCTCTAATCAGTCGAACAGAAGCCTTCTAGTAGCGGGCCAAAGAACGCCCACCAAACCCATCAGAGGAACTTATTACACACCTCTATATTGATCACACCACACATCGGAACGATGGTAATTTAGCTTAATAACTTTGAAAAACTCATTAGGCGTTTTAAGAAATGCGTAAACGATTTCGGTGCGGCCGGGAATCGATTCTGTTAAGTGAACGAATTATATCGTTAAAAATATCATCAAAGATTTAAAAAAAATTACTTATCGTTATTTCTTTTCGGTTAGGTAGGAATGTAGTTTACTTTGTAGTAGAATCAACTTGGTTGTAAGTTGGTCTATGATCTCAAACTGGAACCTAATGATATTAGGAATAGTAGCCGTGACCAAAGACTTGGTGTTGCTTTTGAAGCAAGAATGAACTAAAATGTTTTAACGTAATTAATAAAAATATTTGTGTAGTAACTATTCAAAGAAAAACAAAACCATGGTGCCTGCGTGGGTACAAAGTAAGTATGTATCTACATTTTTCAATACGATATTATAAAAGCTCAACCAATAAAATGACGTCAGAAGACAATTATTTAAATCGAACTTCGTCCACTAAAACTTAATACTAGTTGAGTAAATATCTATAGAACAAAATTATCACTTTAATAACATATTCTAATACTTTTCGAATTATTTAAAAATGTTATATCCAATGAAGACATTAGTTTTACTGTCGCCGCGATGGTCTTAGTAATTCGATACATACCGCACCAGTAATTATGCGAGTACAGTGCGACAATGATCTTAAAGAACGTGGCTACATAGGAAATTATGAATAACTATTGATTATGGTTAGATTAGGAATAGTAACAAAAAGGTAACAATCTGTATAAAATCCTAACCTAAACCCCATTTGCCTTAACCCTCAAAGTGAAGACAAAAGACAATCATGTTTTGTAATGTTCGTTATTGTTTTCAATATAGATAAAATAGGTTTGAAATGTTAACTAATTGGTTATTTTAATAGTGGTATCCCTATAAGTTACAAAGTACATTTTTAAATTTGTTAACTGGCAACATTCTCTTCTTCCCTTCTACTATCAACTCGCAAGTCCGAATAAACGTTTGCTCCACCTCCTTTTTCTGCATTAAAATGTGCAACAAATATTTTTTTGCATTATAAAGCGACTAGTTATTTGTTGATTAAAAGACACAAAACGCGGTGGGCACGACTGTGTCGTCACAAGTTATCCTGAAATAGGTACATTGTACCGGAAAAAATACAAAACCTTCATGGAACCGCCTCGAAAATACTCGATGATGGAATCGTGAATTTTTTTGAAATTTTATTGTGTAGGTATATTCGTTAGCTCTGAGAATCTAACATTTTTTTGTAGATCACAAAACAACGTTTGTCGGGACAGCTAGTAAATAAATAAAAATGTATTCAATATAGTTGCATTTTATAATTGAAAAACTTTCAACAAGTCAATTGTTGCATTGGTCACCTCCCGATCAGAAAGTCTAAGTAGCAAAACGTCTAACTAATCGAAAAGTCTAGTGAGCAATCTGCCTAGTTAGCTAATCGCCCATGTAGCAAAACGTCTAACTATCAAGAGGTCTATATATCAAAACGTCTATATAGGAAATCGTCAATTTCTTAAAATGCCTGGGCACTTAACCACAAAAATGATTATAATAATACCATTTGAGGGCAAGTATTACATACATGCAAACTCTACAGACCTTCAAACTCCTTGATTTATTTTCTGTTACCATATAATCTTTTTAGTAGCGACACTTATTGTCAAGTGTGATATTGTCGATACTAGCGCTCTCAAAGTCATTCATTATGAACCTTGTCGTAATGCATGTTAACATTTTGTATTAGACCTGGTATATACCCATTTCATTGAACGCCTTATCTATATGTTACGGTTATTGTAGAAAGTGTGATGATAAATATATTTTTATTACTATTGAATGAAGAGATAACATTCTTTTCTGGTTAAGAAAGTTACGAAAGAACTTATTTGGTCTAACTTAGATTATGGTAACGATGTACTTTGTGAATTGATTACGGTTGTAAAGTGGGTCTACGTTTTGTAAATTGAGAATGAAAGGCTACGTGAAATAATCGAAATACCAATTTATCTGATAAACGTTATACAATCAATTTTATGAGTAGGTTTTAGTTAATGTGAACCTACGCTTGTTTTATAAATGGTGTTGCAATACTTTGTGATAAGCTTTTTTTTGAAAATATTTACTACTAGCGACCCGCTCCGGCTTCGCACGGCTATATTATGCATGTATTATACATATAAACCTTCCTCTTGAATCACTCTATCTATTTAAAAAAACCGCATCAAAATCCGTTGCGTAGTTTTAAAGATTTAAGCATACAAAGGGAAATAGGGACAGAGAAAGCGACTTTATTTTATACTATGTAGTGATGAATACAAATCATGTGAGTTTAAAAAGTTTAAATCCTTATCGATATTTGGACTAATTCTAACAAACCTGTAGGTAATGGAAACTTAAAGTTGATCTTTCTATAGTTTACATACAATAGAAAGTTGTTTTCTTATAATTAGACCAGTATTTCAACACGCACAAATATCTAGGCAATCTGTTCCTGTCCTTACTGCATTAATAGTTGAGTAACAACAGTAGTTAATTTATAATTCTACCTATTTATTGTGTAAGAAATATTAGGACTAGATTTCTTGGGAAAATAGAGCAAATTCCAGGTGTTAGAATAATTAATTTTACAGGGCGACGTTTCTATTAATAGAAAATTGTAAACATAGTTTTTGTAATCAGTATTTTAAAAAGCCTATCAAAATAAATATTGGAGGCTATGAGCTTCTGACAAGAAGATTGCGTTATTCCGGAAAGAATAAATATCTTTTAAAAAGGCGAAAAAAAATCTAGCAAAAGCAAAAAGGTTCAGTAATGAATGAGACTCGGACGAAGTGACATTCTCATAAAAAAGACGATAAAATATTTGAAACATGAACAATTGACACTTAGTCGGGGAGAAAATGTAAAAGCCAAATGGGCGACCTTTCGGAAGTCCAAGTTCTCAAGGTTGGGCTCGCTCAGTGTCCTGAATAAATTAGTTTTCGAAACGGGCCGAGTCAATAAAAGTTTTAAACAAAAGAATCATAAAACGAACAGCCAAACTTCGGTAGCAAGCAACAGGAGTACTTCAATGATTTACGATAGATCTGGGACACAATTGGCTCAAACTTTTCAAATAAACTACCCATGAATAGAGAAACACGTGTATGCGGAATGTCCTGTTTCGCGCACTTTTCTACTAGAAACAATAAATTTTTTCAAAAATAAACTATCATTGCGTTTTTGTGATCTCTAGTGAAATACAGTAACTCAGTACTAAAATTTATGATAAAATTTTTAAACTTTCTACAAACAGTTTCAAGAAAGACAAAAAGTTTCAAGAAAGGGTCGAAGCAGGCTATAGGAAGTATATTTTTATAGAAACAATGAAAGCTGAAAAATATACTAATTTTTACGAAAGATATTATTATTGATATAAATAAAATTACACAAAAAGCAACACAGTTTTATTGAGTTGTTATATTTGCAGCTACCAAATAAGTTGCGTATTTATTTAACAAGCGTTGTTAAAAGGCTTCATTGACTGTTAAACGCCCATATACATGTTATTTACAGCAAAGTAAACGAACTTGAACAAGAATCTATAACCACAAACGAGCGTCGTAGAAGAAAGAATTTATAGACTATGCGAACACCAAAGACTCCAATACATTTTATGACGTACACTAACCATATAATTTAACAAGGCGGCGGTATCCGAAGTCTATTCATATTTCCTACCTAGCTCTACCAACCGGACAACCCTGAAGAGACAATGAGCAAATTAAATTTTATTTGATGTTCGCTACCGAATGTTTTGGATGGAATCTGTTCGACATAAACACGACGTCACCGTCACGCGCGTAAAGGCGATAAAACTTTGTGTTTGTGCGAACATTAAGCCCAGTTCTGCTCTGTCAATTCTGCATATGTAAAAAAAAGAAAACAAAACAATAAGGCAGTATTTTTGTCCTTTTATCTTTGGCACTATCTGTTATGCCCCATTACCACTCAAATACATTCCTCCCAACATTTTTAACGTTTTTTATCTAATAACATTTTATTACGTTAAAAAACTAATTACGATTTATGGCAAAATACTAACAATTAATTCTTAGTATTTTAAGTTCTAATCAAATGGACAATGAGTCATGTAAAAGATTCGTTAGCAAATGCAATAACAGAACAGACATTTAGTTTGCAACGATCTTTTTTGAAACAATAGTGCAATAGAATGAAAGAAGGTTATTTTTTTTGTCTTTTGTCATCGACTACTCGTCGTAAAACAGAAGCTAAATTGCAATTGTATCCCTGTCACAACTAAGCAAGAAAAACTGTCTAACAATGTCGCAATAAAGTTAAGAACATTTAACAACATCCTAAAATATTTGTGCTACGGTAGCGGTGACTTTTGTCTTTAGAACGGCCCAACGTTTATGGCCCATTTCGCCTTATTCTTTCAAGGCGCGAGCTGTTCTATTTTTTGTAGTATCTCTTAAATAAGACATAATGTTCTTAGAAACGGGACATTAGAATGGACCCGACGGAGCTTTCTCTTTTTCTGAGGGACTCGTACGATGGATTTTATGGTCAATTGTTTCACTTCGGACTCGGAGTGGTAAAAAGACGAACGACAATTGCATATTGTGAATTATTCTCCTGGCAGAACGTAAACAATAATATGTAATTATGTGTAAAGATATGTTTCGTCTGGTAGCCATAAAAATATATATAAACTAGCTACGGTATCACCCGCGTAAAAATTCTGAGCAATTTTCGTAATGTTTTCTTCAGAACCTTCTTGTGACAATAACAATCAACAAAAAAAGCATTTGCAAAATTGGTCCAGCCATTCACGCATGACGCCGTGACCAAGGAAAAGGGATTCTTCAATACATTTTAATATAACATAGATATGGAAGGAACAAAGAGGTTTTATCTCATCACTTTTGTGTGACCAAGAGACAGAACAAGCTAAGGACTACGATTAATTTAGTTAACCTAAGCATAATCATCACTGCACTATCACTACATAGTATAATACAAAGTCGCTTTCTCTGTCCGTATATCCCTTTGTATGCTTAAATCTTTAAAACTACGGACCGGATTTTGATGCGGTTTTTTTAATACATAAAGAGATTCAAGAGGAAGGTTTATATGTATAATACATGCATAATATAGCCGTGCGAAGCTGGTCGTAAAGTGGGTCTACGTTTTGTAAATCGAGAATGAAAGGCTACGTGAAATAATCGAAATACCAATATATCTGATAAACGTTATACAATCAATTTTATGAGTAGGTTTTAGTTAATGTGAACCTATGCTTGTTTTATAAATGGTGTTGCAATACTTTGTGATAAGCTTTTTTTTGAAAATATTTACTACTAGCGACCCGCTCCGGCTTCGCACGGCTATATTATGCATGTATTATACAAATAAACCTTCCTCTTGAATCACTCTATCTATTAAAAAAACCGCATCAAAATCCGTTGCGTAGTTTTAAAGATTTAAGCATACAAAGGGAAATAGGGACAGAGAAAGCGACTTTATTTTATACTATGTATTGATGAATACAAATCAAGTGAGTTTAAATCTTAACATAAAGAGATTCAAGAGGAAGGTTTATATGTATAATACATGCATAATATAGCCGTGCGAAGCTGGAGCGGGTCGCTAGTTTTTCATTAAACTACAAAAATTAATAGAGCGAGTGAACCTAACTTTTCGTAACCTTAATTTATTACTTCTAACAATGATTTATTGTAAATTATATAATAAATGATTTCAAAATCACATTCACGTAACGTCTGGTTTTGATCATAATTCATTTTATTGTTTGTCGATGCAGAATCAAAAGATATTTGATAAATAGTCACAGTATTAATCAATGACAGTTTTATAGCGGAAATTAATGAGAAAATTAGCACAATGTTTAATTAATATTGTAAGGTTTATATTATAATAACAGCCACCTACAATTTCGCCCGCCTCAGTTAATTTACCATTAGTTTATGACTTGAAGACCGTCAAATTTTAATTCAATTTATAATTTATATCCTGAGTCTAATAGGTAATTTAATTTAATCTAACTTTATTATGTTGCTTTTGCTATATTGAATTAATTTTAACACTTTTATAATAAATCTTTTATGAAGATAATTTTATTTGGCCTAATTTCACTTCATTGATTGATTGACGATTATTATATTAGATTAGATTAAAAAATATTAACTGGCCAACATTATACGAAGTTATGAGCATCAAATTTTTAAGGATGTTTACTTACTTACTTACTCCGCTGGCTTAGCGATCCAAAGTGGATCTTGGCATCCGAAACGAGAGTCTTCTATCGCTTCCTGTCGTGCGCTATTTCTTGCCAATTGTTAACTTGAAGTTCTCGCAGGTCAGCTTCCACTGTGTCCATCCAGCGATACCTGGTTCATCCCACCGACCTTCGACCAGTTGGGCGACACACGTATGCTCTCATGAGGATGTTTTAAATTCCTTTATTTCCCTAACTGTGGGTTAACACTTAAAAAAAAAAAAAAAAAAATCGGTTCATTTGTTCGGGAGCTACGATGCCACAGACAGACACACACACACACACACAGACACGTCAAACTTATAACACCCCGTCGTTTTTGCGTCGGGGGTTAAAAATAACGTGTGACATATTTTATATTACCTAATTCGAATTTAATATAAGAGAAAGTGACACACAACAAAAACGCTGGACCGTGTCAGATTTAGTAACATCTTCATAAAGCATGGTTTAAGATTTCAAACCGCAAAGTGAAAGAGTGAAAGCCTGGTTTAAATTTTTAGAGGCTTTTTATGACAGGTGCTCTTAATGTGCGAATGCTCTAACGACAGAAACTTGCGATAAAATAAATTGGTATAAATGATGTGTGAATGTTAGAACATTTTCAGCGGAACATTTTTATAAGTGAGAAATTGTAAAATGAAAGTGTATTAGGTGAGAATATTCAAAAAACGTGGGAATATGATACAATTATAGTAATATTATTTAAATTGTTAGAGGCATGGGTACTACGATTTTAGCTTTGTAAGTCAAGATTCTGTGGCCACATCGGGATAAATAAAATGCCTTTGTTTTATTCCACATTTACAGCTATGTACAGTCACATTACCAATTAGCTGAACCCCACGTGACCCAGAGCTCATTCGCATATCTGTAAAAAATATGGTATTTACCAATTTTGTAATTTTTTTTATAATGTATTTGTATTGTATAGTAAACTAGCTGCGCCCTGCGGTTTCACCCGCGTAATTATTTTCTGCGTGACTTTCTTAATTTTTTCTTTCGTAAGCTCCTTCTCTTGACAATAACAAACACAACAAAAAAAGAATTATCGAAATCGGTCCAGCCGTTCACGCGTGATATCGTGACAACGGAAAACGGGTTTCATTTTTATATACATACTAGCTGCGCCCCGCGGTTTCACCCGCGTAATCATTTTCTGCGTGACTTTCTTAATTTTTTCTTTCGTAAGATCCTTCTCTTGACAACAACGAACACAACAAAAAAAGAATTATCGAAATCGGTCCAGGCGTTGTTGAGTTATGCGCTTACCAACACATTTTGCGATTCATTTTTATATTATAGATATCATGTAACATTACTTTACAACCTTACAGATTTGCGAGTGAGCTCTAGGTCACGTGGGGTTCAGCTAATTGGTAATGTGACTGTACTTAATAAACTTTGCAATCGTTTCAGTAGTTTTTTTTTAATACTCAAACATGAAGTCGTTCATTACGTATCTGCCAACGGCGAATAGCTTGGCTGAATGTGATGAAAGGAAAAACTGGCTAATGCTAACTTTGTTTTTAAGTTTCTGTTGCAAGAATGATAGTGCAAATGGAGTTACTGGTTAAAAGAAGTTGTAATTATTCAAATTTCTTAAGTGTGGGTTTAATAATATTTTCTAAAAACCAACTAGCAAGGTGACATGTAGCATTTTCATCCTCAAGTAACGGGCGCAATGCATGTAGGTAGATACTTACCTTATATGGATGGTTATAAGAGATAGTAATTGAGACATTTGAAGCAGTTTTCAAACATGTTCAACAGAACATCTCTGCAGGAGGTATGTTATCTGAACCACACCTGTCAAACAGTAACTCTCCGACCAATCGGCCACCAGTATACTTAACACTTAAAGCCAAGTTTAAATTTAGATTTCATGTAAGTAAACAATTGACACAGCTGTTCACCGTAACAGAGTAACAGCTTCGTCATGCCTTGAACACGCCAATTCATGACAAATTTGTTCAAAAAATTCTCACTTAACACTTCCCACGCTGTCTTTAATTCGAACTCTGTTGTTCAAACATTAGCATTGTTAATTTATAACAAACATTTCGAATTGCTCTGTCATACCGAATATTAATGATCGGCTAAATAAACCGGTTTGTTTGGCCAATGTTGGCCGATGGCTTTTGTTCTATTAAGTCCTGGTTAAAACGTACTTATGGCTACATTAATGACTTTATGCCACTGCGGTATTATTGCGGTTTAATTTAAAACTGTTGATAATTAACTGGATAGATTTTATTATTTATCGGTAACACCCGCGTATGTCCCGATCCCGTGAATATCAAAATAAAAAGTAGCTTACCTGAGGCTTTCTTCGATAAACGGACTATCCAGCACAAAAATATTTTTTTTTTCGAACCAGTAGTTAGCGCGTTCAAACACACAAACAAACTCTTCAGCTTTATAATATTAGTATAGATTAGCGAGCAATAAGCATATATAATATCATAACGAACATTAATTCATATCCTAATTTCGTCCGACACTATACTTTACCGCGTAGCGTAGTAGTTATCGCACCCGGTAAGATAAGTCGCGAGTTCGCCGTGGTGCAAATGAAGATGCATTTTTCTAGAAAAACAATAAAGATGGATCTATGTTCTAAATAAATTAAGTACTTTAACTTTAAACAAAGTAAAGTAACTTATCAAAATTGTATTGTTTTACTCCAGAGCAAAGGCGTCCTCCCAAGGGAGTGTTTTGGACTTCCAGGGTACGTCGTCGTCGGTTTAAAACGTAATACATACATTACACGATAGACCGAAATTAACCCATAGGTACTTATGGTACTGCAGTAATATAAAATTTTAAAACATTGTGAAAACGTGAGTTTTTCTTACAAAATAAACATTTACCAGCCTTATGTTTTTTTTGTCGTGGCTACATTTTACATCATCATCATAACATAGACCTCTCCCAAACACTTCCAGAGCGATCGGTTGCATACCTTAATTAAGTAGTTTTTATATAATGATCAATAACGTTTTAAATAATTTATACCTGCGGTATGGCAACACTAATTTTAAAAAATGAGCATAATCAACAGTTACCTACTTACGCTCGATTTTCTAAAGTGCAAGGACCTAAACCGGTTACTCATATTTTATTTCATTCCCTAGAGATCCCAAACATGATATCGTGGCATCACAAAATTATGCAAATAAATTAAAGAATATGCGAATTTAATAAATGTTAAACGTCCGAAAGTAAAATATTATGGATATAAATATTTAAACCACAAAACATAAGACAAAAACAAAATTCTCAGCGTCCTTTTAATAAGAAAATGAGATGACTAAAGACCTACGGGGAATCGATAAAATATGATCTACAAGTATTTCTTTTATTCTAAAACCTACTTACAATAAAGAAAAAGGGGACAAATATTCCATGTGTCCTTGGAAATTAAAAAAAATGAATCCAGGCGTCTTAGAAAACGTAGTGGAACAAACGTAGTGGAATTAAAATCTTTTCACTATTGGATAGCTCTATTTTCGAGATAGCTCGTGGTATACTTTATATCGAAATCTAATTAGTAGAAACTGAGTAATCAACGAAAAACTGCAGCCGCTCGAGAACAGCCCGCCCGTGACGACGAGAACACGTCCCAGCAAAACACAAAGTCATAATGCACAATAGTGTGGCACGGAAATGCAAACAAACATAATAGAACAAAACCACGACGCGAACGAAGTTGCAGGCAACAGCTAGTATTTAATATGATTCAAATATTTTCTAATTAATTTTAGTCATTTTAGATGGCTATCAGCTAGATCCACTTAATTTTGGTCATTCAAAAATTTTGCATGGCCATTAGCAAAAGTATTAAAAGATGATAGTAATATAACTTTTATTACAAGCTAGTTCTGAACAATCGATTTGCTTCCGACGACGACGGTAGCTAGTAACAATATCTTTTTATAGTTTACTACTGTTATTTCTGATTGAAACTTAAAATTGTTTACAAGCTACAATAAATAATTAAATAATGCTTCAAAGTTGTAAAAGTTTTAAGCCAGGACAAACCAAATAAATACATTTTTAATCCTAATTTCTTACTTTAGCTATACCAAGTACTTAGATCAGTGTAAAAAAAATTAGTCGTACCACAAACCAGTCATTTTTTCAGAGTAAATGTATTATGTACCTATAATAGTAATTTTAACACTTTCTATTCTTATACCTATAGCCGAAGGGTCCGAGCAGCCTTGCCCGACATGATGATCAAAATTAAATGTTGAAGCAGCTGGCAAACACTGAAATCGCCTTGCAAGTGAACGAGGATGGTGATGGAGAAATGAAACCTATAGGACCCATGGTAAGCTATAATAATTAATGTTATACCTACTCATAAGAGGTAAGATTACGTAATAAGTTAATATTATTTAATCTTGATTCAATATCTATCAAGGAAGCAGTTTAAATATAATGTCAAGTAAGCCATTATCAATGCAAATGTTCTATAAAAGTTCTAATTCCATCCTTTTTCGATACATATTGGTAATAAAGATTGCTAGATAAGCACGTGAAGGCTACCGCTGAATATATTAATATCAATATATTTTTATAACACCGAATAAAGGAAATTAGTTCTTAACACTTCCTTCATAAAGTCTTTGAATGGTTACCGGTATTTTCGACTATTAATCATGCTATCATTCTATATATAAACTTCATTAAATCTACAGATAAAACACCTATATTTAAATGCACATAAAAGTTTAAGGCATTGAACTTCCTCCTAAAATTGTACAATACGTCCCATAAATTCAAAACAAGAAATTGTGAGTCCAAGCACACGGTTTATGAGCTAATAGGACATTACACATTCTGACCAGCTGTGTACGCTAAGCCGACTAAAGAGGTAACTCTGGTCACGCCCTTTAACGGATGTCGCGTCCGGGACAAAGGTATAGGAAAAAAAAAAACAATCGTTGATAGACGATTTCACGGGTGTTTGATTTTGATGAATTATAGTTTTTAGAAACGAAATTGTTGTTTCATCATTAAAAGCTTTGATGGTGAAAGCGGACGATTAAGCCCACGGACTTTGAAAGATGTGTCTCGGAATTGTGTAGACAAATGTCTTTATTATTTAATTAATACTTCATTAGGAATGCAAATTGAGCTATGTGGAAACATTTTATTTTTCCTTTTTCTAAAATTCTCATTTTTTAATAGAGCCAAAATACAATGAAGAATAATTGGAGAACAGTATAATTTCTGTCTTACAACAAGTAGGTAATCTACTGTCTTCTTGGGAACGCAAATTGAGATATATAGAAACAATTTATTTTTCCTTTTTCAAAACTTTCTTATTTTTTTAATAGAGCCAAAATACAGTGAAGAACGAATTGGGAAACAGTATACTTTTTATTGTCATATAGCGCGAATGTTTAATATAGAGAACATAAGTACTTGAGTATTAATCTATTTTTCTTTTGTTTCAGATCAATTTTTATTTTTCATTCGATGAATTAGTACTTAGTATCATATTAATTCTGTTTGATATTTACCTACATACAACATTCTAATATAACTACATAAATAACTTCTGTTTTTCGTCATTCCAATTATTTTGAGAGTAAAAAATTAACTTCACGAGTAACTGGCAATCTAGTTTCGTCAAGGATGTCTTTATGGGCACAATTAGGTGTAATTGGTATAATCAAGTCTTTACTTGTTGGTCCTTAGTCATTAAACTCTAACTACCTAAGAAATTAGATACTTAGAGCTTTGTTCGAAGTCTAGGTCTTTTCTTTAGTATTTTGTTAGTTAAATATCATCTTTGTCCCTTTAAGCTGAGAATACTAGCATTGATCACTTTACTTACGTAAAGTAAAGATAAATTAAAATGGTAAAAAATGTAACTTCGAAATAATAGATTGACTTAGATTCACAAAAAATAAACATAACCATCAGCTATCTTATCTTTAAGCTACTTATTTTTGTATGTTTGTGGACAATCTCGCGTTATTATGTAGAAACATAAACTGTCACTTTACAAAATCGGTTAAGCAATTTTCTCTATATGAATTCACAAAAGTAGAGGTCTTATTCAACACAAAAACAGAACAATTTCGCAGTCGGCTGAAAATCTGCAATATTTCGTAATCAAAGTTGCACAACAATTAGCCCAGAATATAAACTCTCATGTACGCGTTAAAACAAGGACAGCCTAACAAATAGCATACCATTTAATTACTTGATTCTACTGTAAACTAATTTAAACAATGTTACTTTAAAATAATGTGGTACAAGAGCCAAGCCTCCGAAATAAGCACGAAACGTAACAATAACAGTGAATCACATTGTAATGGAGATGAATCTTGGGCAGTATTATTCAGTACGAAGCAGGAAGAACGCTGGACTAAAGCCAAAGTGGATTTCCGATTATGGTGAATGATAGAATTAAATGTAGTATTATTGCAGCACACCATCCACTTGCCATAAAGGATGTCACTTCAGTTTCAATACGCATTGTTTTCGAGAGTTTTATGCTTTTATATGGGAACATTGCCAGAATTTTGGGCAGATTGAAATTTATATTACTGGAGTTTGGGTTTCTGAATTTTGTATTAACAGTTTTCGACAGTAGTAATTGAATTATCAATACGTATACTTGTGAAATCTAAGTGTCTCTTATTTTACCTCAATTGTATCGACCTAAGCAAAGTGAATAAAATATAATTCCTTTTCCATTTGAAATAGTTCCATTAAAATGTAATTTAGTCAAAAATATACTTATTTTGTTTTATAGCAAAATTAGATCCCTATTAATAAATTGTAACCTATCATGTCCTATATACAGGGTTATTGGTAATTATACTAGCAAGCCGTTGAGGGCTACTTCTGTGCACCTAAACAAACAACTTTTGTTCTACGACTTTTGGAAATTCGAACATTTTTTTTAAATTTTGATGTTAGGTTTACCTATAAATCAGCAAAATTTTAAACCTTAAAATAACCGTATTTAACCTTAAAATTTTACTTATTTTTTAAGTTTTATCTCCTAGTCTTAGTCTGAATGACTTTTGTTTTAAAAAATCAGCTGTTTATACAGTTTACATAACCTCAATATTTCGAATTTCCAAAAGTCGTAGAACAAAAGTTGTTTGTTAAGGTACACAGAAGTAGCCCTCAACGGCTTGCTGGTATAATTACCAATAACCCTGTATAGGTTTAAATAAATTAGGATTTTCAACTTGACAGGAATTATTTGTAATGTACTATGTAAATAAAATGTGTACTTACTTAATTTTAGAACTCCTTTACATTATTTATTTTCTTCGTAGCTCAACTCTTCTTGATTCATTTGACACACTTGTAAAATATCACTTCACTACATTGTATAAAACAAAGTCGCTTTCTCTGTCCCTATATCCCTATGTATGCTTAAATCTTTAAAACTACGCAACGGATTTTGATGGGTTTTTTTTAATAGATAGAGTGATTCAAGAGGAAGGTTTATAAATGTATAATACATGCATAATATAGCCGTGCATAGCCGGGGCGGGTCGCTAGTATATTATATTTTTTCAAAGTTTAATGAAAGCTAATTAATGAGTACTTAACTGAAATGAACACTTTCACTATTTATTTGTATTAAAATTTAATTTCAAACTCTTGTTTTGTTTTGGATCTAAAGCTATCGCTAAACTACTACAGTTTGTTAGTTAATTACCAACCGTCTGTAACTAAATAATATTATTTTACTTATAAATGTAAATTCAACGTTTATCTGTTTTCAACACACGCTGTAGTTCTGTTTATGTTACATTTCATATCACAGAGTGTTTCATTTCAGTTTCGGAATTTCATAAATATGTAAATCGAGTTTGGTTTTACACTTTCATGATTGATATTGTATTATATTTGAGCATTCATTTCAACAATGTGATATTAATTTAGTTACAAGAATATATATTTAATAAACGTATTAATCTTTAATAATTTGTTTCCTATTTGCCTAAAATATTGTAAATCTAAAAGAAAAGGTATTGTCTTAACTAATTTGCAATAAAATTACAGTTTATAAATCTTGATTTCTTTTATTTTTTAATTGTATAAATAACACCTTATTACTGATAATAATATAGTACGATCACTTTTTGCTATTTACATCAATCATATACTACAGCAGTCTTTAAAATTTTACTTTATACACAGGATAACGATCAGGCAATAATCACTTACTTAAATTTGGTATAGCACTTACATACTAATATATTACAAAATATACAGCGAACTATACATATGATCTACATTATTTACAATTTGACTGGAAGGTTGGGCGAGAGGCCCGTCTTAGACTAGGTAGGCTTGTACGGAGTTACCCGTATCTACAAGAGGAGGCGGCGGAGGCCACTGGCGCATGTCCCTCCGCCTCCCAGGAGCCATGCCGTGCTCTAATGATGAATAATCAGAATCTATGGACGAGTAAATGTGATCTGAGATGGGCCTCCCATCCGGCCCGTACACTACCCCTTGCGTTTGTCGGATCGCTGAGGGCGACTGACGTACCTCGGTTGCGTACTCGGGCGGCGCGCTCACTCCCTGTATCCCACTCATCACCGGCGATTTATTAGGAAACGGTAAAGTACGATTACCTCCGTTAGGCACCGATGAATCTAACGTATAAGTATTTATACTCTTTCTGTAACTATGACTTCGCGTTTTATGATTTGGATTTGTAGAATCGGGCATCATGTATCTTAGTCGCTCCCAAAATCGTTTCTGACCCCACCTCAAGCGAGATCCAGTTTTAAGATAAGGCCGTAGATCGGGATCACACATCGCATCTCCGACAACGGCACATTCTTCTACTAGAATTAATTTATAAATACACCCCTTAAGTGCTTCGTGCAATCCTTGTCGGAATTCATATCGCGACCACTCAGTTTGCATGAAATTTCTCGTTAGCACTATGATTATTCGTTTGGAAGCTTCCGCGGTCTCGACTATCGGTGGAGCACATTGCATGTACTGAGCGCCGTGGTGTGGAATGTCTCGGTAATGAAGGCAGAGATGGTACGATGGATTCCCGTTTTCTAGTTCATTTGCTAACGTCTGAACGAGCGATTCTTCATCTTTCGGACTGTAGCAGACATAAGCATCGTAAAGTTTTTGTGTTTCTTCAAACGCGCCAGAGAATGAGAACAATCGAATGCCACAGTTTGTATAAAGCCATACTCTGAGTGAGTCTCTAAAAAGAAATAGTACGACGAGAGCTAATAAAATTAACATAAAACCGGTGAGAGTGGACACCATCATGGGAACATAGTTCGACACCAACATGTTTCCGATGACTGAATTATCAGCATAATAATCGCTGCAGGCTGTACCGTTTAAGTTGAGCTCTTTTTTCTGTGGCGGTTTCGCTTCTCCGTTCCAACACCACACGTCGGTTATGTCGATGATTTTTTGCGCGTTCTCGGCCAGGTATGCAGTTAATTCTTGGAGATAGCGACATTTACAAGACCACAAGTTGTTACCGAGTGACAACGCTTTTAAATTGGGGTTGGTATTAAAAGTCCACACACCAAAATCTACAAGCCTGTTTCCATCAAGACGTAAAACTTCTAGCGATTTCAAAGAAAGGAACGATATGTTAGCGATGTGACTGATAAGATTGTTTTGCAGAAACAGTTCTTTCAAGCTACTGAGTTGATGGAATTCATATCCTTTAAGTTCTTTCAACTTATTGTTACCGAGGTGAAGTATTTCTAAAGCATTCAAACCGGCGAACGTTCTGTTTTGAATATTATCGACATTGCTATTGTTTACATACAGAGACCTCATCTTCTGTCTACCGATAAAGACGTGATTTTGTAGCTCTCGTATATTGTTTCCGTCTAAAAATACCTCTGTCGCGTCCATGGGTATCTTGTGTGGTATTTCCATTGAGGATTGTCCGGAACAGTCGACGACGTTTGTATTCCATAATGGGTCGTGGTAACAAGTACAGTTTTGTGGGCAGGTCATCTCGCAGTCACACGCGTCGTAGTCACAACAATGACAGATGGCAAAACAATGAGTCTCATACTTACAAAGAAAGTCCGTTGTCTTTAGGTTAGTTAAGGGCACATGAGTTCCGCTTCGTGTATTTGTCATTTTACACAATACGTTTTCTAAATCCATCACTCGCGGGTATTGTCGCATAGCGGTCATATTGTTTATTATAGGTAACCACTCCATATTACAATCACACTGAAACGGATTACCACCGATATAAAACTCCGGCAAAGTTTTGTTACCCGACACAGTCGATAAACGCATACTATTTAATTCTAAATGCACAAGTTCATTTGCATACATGTCCACACGCGTCAAATTCTTTTTATCGAAAAACGTATTCACATGGATATTATTCAAATAATTATTATTTATAAACAACAGTTCAACACTATTCGGTATCGCCATAGCGGATATTTCCGAAATACGATTATGACTAACATCTAAAGTCTTTATACGAATTTGATCTTGTAACTTATAGTAATTACCTAAATGTTCAATAAAGTTTCCGTGAATGTCCAACCACTTTAAATTGCTAGGCACAAAAGCATAATCAAACCACACTAAATGATTTTCCGATAGATTGAGCCACAAAAGACTGGCAAGCGTCGAGAAAACACCGTTGATGTCCGACAGGAAGTTGCCGTCGAGTCGAATAGCTTCCAGTTGCGTATTTCGACTAAAAGTCCCCCTCTCGATCGACTGGATCTTGTTCTTAGCGATATTGAGCACTTGTAAACTCGGTAAGTCCCAAAACATTCCGACGGAGAGATTTCCAATTTGGTTGTCAATCAGCCGCAGTCCCGTTAATTGGTTGAGGTTTTTGAAAGAACCATTTCTAAAGTCAGATATCTGATTCTCTCCCAAATCGAGCGTCTTCAAAAACGGAAGTTCCCACAAAGCTTCAGGTACATCCATCAGTTGATTAGAACTCAAGTCCAATTCTTTTAAGTCAGAACAATTTTTAAATGCTTTTCTGTCAATATTCACAAGTAAATTATTATTGAGAGTTAATTTACTAAGAACAAACAAGCCATTAAATAAGTTTTCTTCGATAGTGTGAAGCCTGTTTTCAGCTAAGTTTAATGTGTGTAAGTTGTATAGGGGCAAGAAAGCATTATCTTCAATGTAACCAATAGAGTTGTTTTTCAAGTTCAATATTTGTAGAAAGAATAAATCTTTAAAAGTTTTCCCGTCAATTCTCGTGAGAGCGTTGTTTGATAAATTCAACACAATCAGCCGTATCAATCCCAAAAATGTTCCATCGTCGATATGGTTACTTGTGAGTTGATTACTTGATAAATCTAAAACAATCAACTGTTCTAAGCGATGGAATATGCCTCGAGCGAGTTCATACAACGTGTTATCGTTTAGGTATATTTCTCTTAATTCTCTAGCATTCGCAAAGAGCCCTTCAGGCAGTGTGTGTAAATGGTTGTGTGATATGTTCAGAACTCTCATCGAGACAAGTCCGTTGAAAGCTTCACTTGATATGTCACTGATATTGTTATGTTGCAAGTACAAATGCTGCAAACTTCTCAGTCTCATTAGCTCCGACTCCTCTTGCAAGCTTTTAATCTCATTATGACTGAGATCTAAGCTATGTAAGCTCGTTCCGCATCCTGGACCGAATCCAAGTTGCCCAACTGTTCGTATTCTATTGTAAGTCAAATTTAGTGTATTCAAATTTTCAAGCGAGCAGAACACACCGGAAGGAACGAACTTGATGTTATTTTGAGCGAGATCCAGCGATTGTAGTTCCGACAATCCGTTGAATGTGTTTAAGGAAAGTTCTAAGTTCTTTGTAGGACTCCACTCGTAGTTTTTGGAACGGAGTTTTAACCGTTTCAGTTTTTTCAGATCTTGAAACGTGTTATCAGGAAGATTTATTAATTTACAGTTGCTAATTGAAAGCTCGGCGAGGCCCGACACAGAGCTAAAGTAATGCGCTCTGAGCGAGCTTTCGAAGAGGAGCAGGTGGTTGCACTCGATGGCTAATCTGCTCGTATCTGAAGACACCGTCGATATACTACTGCCATCACCATCCAGAGTCCGTATTCTACATAACGCACTGTTCTCGGCGCCCCGGTCCGATACTCGGATGCATTTGTCCGAGCCGTAGGGCTGAACCATCCACACGATCTGCACCAACGCACAAAGTACAACCGCGATCGCATACATTATCACAGATTTTTCATTTCACTTTACAATGTCTCATAAACACACCCCTTGGGTCGATATCACCATTTCCGAAACAAAGTCCGTGGACACACTAGGGCCAAAGAAAAACTTCCTACCATCTCACTGCACTGTAGTCCATGTTGTATTAGGGTAACAAGTTCTTGATGACTTGTTCTTTAAGTTATTTTCACTGATGAAACTGTGTTTGTGTGTTCGCGATCAGTTTGTGTTATTAAATATTTATTGCGAGTTTTGGGTACCGACGCGGGATGTAGCACGACCTCTCCGCGGTACGGCTGCGTTGCGACTGACAAGCGGTACGTTCGGCGCGTGGAACTAGCGGTGGGGGCGCGCGACACAGCCCCTCCGCCTGCCTCGTGTTGCCGGTTCCCCGAACTTTGCCTTTGATACTACAAAACGGAGCTACTAACGCCATCTAGGTATTAGTAGCGTAATATTATTTTCTGCTTTGCTACAATCACTTTAATTTTTACTGCAATTATTAAATGTTTAGGTTTAAAAATTCTTAAATAGAAAACTAACTTCAGAGTCGTCGGATTCTCTATAGAATAAAAATTTCTTACACAATTCCAAAACTACAATCTAAGAACTGTGCCAATAAATTTAAATACTCAGAAAATATAAATAAGTTACATTACATAATGTATGTGTAGTAGAGCAATTCTCTATTTATTTTTGGTCTTGTTTAAAAATAATAAGCATTCAAATAACAATCACAGCTGAGCTTTCAAAACACTTACACCCTACTCGCCAACAGATGGCGCTAAGCTCCAACCATCGAGAGCTTTTGAAAAAACATTAATTATTATTCACTTCATTACAATCAAACAAATATACAGACATCTTTAAATTAATAAAAAGCGTTACCTTTCCAAATATTATCACACTTTTAAATTTAATTTATTTCTATCCCTCATTTTAACGAATCATTAACGTAAATCACGGAGACAGGATCGTAAAAGCTATTAAGAGGGCCACTTTCAAATTTTTACGTTTATAACAGTGGACTATAAAGCGAAAACTCAAAATTCAGTTGAATGTTTTATCGTGTCTTAATGTTTTTATCGTTGAAAATTGTCTTGGGGGAGAAAAGATGGAAAAGTCTTGTTTTTACTATCTACATAAACATACCTATGTTGGTTTGAAGTGTTTCTTTGTGTAGTTACTTTGATAAAGAAATTATTTGTTGAAACTTGGTCATGTTTATTTAGTTACTAGCGACCCGCCCCGGCTTCGCACGGCTGTATTATGCATGTATTATATCTAAAAACCTTCCTCTATCTATTAAAAAAACCGCATCAAAATCCGTTGCGTAGTTTTAAAGATCTAAGCATACATAGGGAGAATAGGGACATAGGGACGGCGAAAAGTGACTTTATTTTATACTATGTAGTGACTAGCAGCGCTCCGCGGTGTCACCCGCCTAATAACTCCAGATTCCGAGGGAATATAGAGATAAAAAGTATTTGTTACTCCCAATGAATCAATGTATCCTCATACCAAGTTTTATCAAAATCGATCCAGTAGTTTCTGAACCTATTCGTTACAAACAAAAAACTAAAAAAATCTATCTTAATTATTATTAGAAAGTAAAGATATTTTTTTCTAAAAATTCAAAACTGCGGTATAAACAATTTGCCTTTCGATCTTTGAATTGCAAGAAAATGTTAGTTGACCTAAATTTTTTATAGGTATATCCGTTGTAGAGAACTTTTAAACAGGAATTTTTAAATAAAAATTGCTAAAGCTCATCCGAAGGTTTTTTTAGGGTTCCGTACTCAAAGGGTAAAAACGAGTCTGTATCTCATGAGCCGTGATGGCTAGACAATTCTAAGACTTCACTATCTGTCCGTCTGTCTGTCACCAGACTTTATCTCATGAACCGTGATAGCTAGACAGTTGAAATTTTCACAGAATTATGTATTTCTGTTGCCGCTAAAATAATACTAAAAATAGAAAAAAAAAAGTGGGACTCCCATGCAACTTGGTACGGAACCCTTCGTCCCTTCGAGTCCGACTCGCACTTGGCCGTTTTTAGATCTTGTACCTATAATTATTCAGTGCTAAAAAGTCCGGTTTTTAATAACGTTAGTATTTAATCTATAGTACAGGCATAACTAAGAAATATTTTTATCATAGAATTTCACATTATTACGTAATTTCTATGATAAAAATACATATAGACTTAGTAGGTAGTTTAATTAACGACTTAAATGCTTGTTGTTGCCCGCGACTTCGTACCCGTGTTAGTTTTGTTTTAGGTATATAGAATTGCTTTGAATTGAAATCGGCTGGGGTTTTTTCGAGCGGCTGCATAGTTTTTCGTTGATTACTCAGGTTCTACTAATTGGATTTCGATGTAAAGTATACCACGACCATCCTCTAAAATAGAGCTGTCTAATAGCGAATAGTCTAAAACTAGATTTTAATTGGTTTAACAGTTTTTATTGCATAAATAACAAACAAACAGACAGACAATAAATTTAAAAATTATACCTTTATTTTGATTCTACTACTTTTTCTTGGTCCCGTAGGCTCATTTTTTTTATTAGCCTCTAGACTTTTTGTACTCTTTTATAGAATACGTATAGATAGGTTGAAAATCTTTTATATTGTTTTTAGTACTTACCTAAAAGAACCTATCTTAGATCTTTTTGTTAAATATTTTCGTAAATTTTAATACCTATAACATTGCTTTAATATTACTAAAATTGTAGTGATTTTAAAATGAAATAATAATTGATATTTTGAGTACCTTTAACTTTTAGATAAATATCAAATTCAAAGTTTTATGCTTAAAACAATGGTCCCAGAGACATGAAATTTGGAAGATATGTTATTTGTGAAGTGTATGTATCCACTAAGCAAGGATTTTCTTAATTCCAACCCTAAGCGGGTGAAATCGCAGACCGCGGGGAGAACCTAGTCTATACCTTCACTTCACTACATAGTATAAAATAAAGTCACTTTTCGCCGTCCCTACGTCCCTATGTCCCTTTGTATGCTTAGATCTTTAAAACTACGCAACGGATTTTGATGCGGTTTTTTTTAATAGATAGAGTGATTAACGAGGGAGGTTTTTAGATATAATACATGCATAATACAGCCGTGCGAAGCCGGGGCGGGTCGCTAGTAAAACTATAAAGAGGAAATATTTTATTGTTTGTAACGAATTGGCTCCGAAACTACTTGACTGATTTTGATGAAACTTGGTATGAGGATACATTGATTCATTGGGAATAACATTGTTTACTTTTTATCTCGTTATTCCCACGGGATCGGGAGTTACGTGGGTGAAACCGCTGCTAACTTATACAATACTTTTGGACTGTACCGTCCAACTGTGTAGGGGAAAGGCCTTTCAGTATCCTTTGTTAAGTACCAGCTGGGTATCCTTCTATTATTTACTTATGTGTCCTTTCGATGCGAGTCCACCCAATATTCTGCCGGAGCCGCATTTTCTACTGTCTGATCAAGTTAAATAATTCGTCTGCCATTTAGCCCGAATAATTAAATATATTAACAAAAAATTATTAATTTCCACAATTATCTTATTTTATTTTAACTTTGAAATAGAAACTAGAACAAAAGAATTTAATTAAAGACAAAAGGATTATGATGAAGACAGAAATCTGTTTAATTCGCAATTTTGACTTGTGCCTGTGAAACTTTTGGAGATAACATTTTCACACTATAATTAACATTAATATTACGGATTAGAATTGCCTTGACACAAAAACGCATAAAAGCCTTAAAACACCATTGACGCAAGGTAATTTTTGTAACCATGCAGTTTAATGATACTTATCTATACATAGGTAGTGAAACCTAGTATAAGACTCTACCTTACTATAAAAATGATAACACCTTAAGATAAATCAGGCCTTTCTTTTTACATAATAATATCCACCTAAGTCAAGAAGTTGATACCTATTACAATCACGTAAAAAAATAACCAAAGACATTCTGAAGTAATTTGGTAAGCTGAAAGCTTAATAATATTTTGATTCTTATATTCCTTCGACTAGGCGGGACATGTTTGCCGCATGTCAAATGAACGATGGGCTGAAATAACAACAGAATGGTTCCCCATAGGGATACGACCACGCGGCAGACCAAGGCGACGATGGCAGGGTGATTTTGACTCCTCTAAGAATGATTGGTATGCAATACCGACTGATCGCGATCAATGGAAGAAAGGTAGAGAGGCCTTTACCCTTCAGTGAGACAGTGTAGGCTCTTAATAATAAATAATAATTACCCTGTTGCCCCCTTGCTGTAATTTACTCGGCTAATTACGGTGGCCCAGTCTGAGAGTTGGCGAGTCACCGCCTGTCGTTTTTACGTGTTTATTGGATATTGTTACGGCAGGCGCCATAGTATCCATAGTTCCCCAGTATCTAGTCCACTACTATCCCATCACAATAGCTCAAGTAGTTTTGTCCTGTAGATTATCAATAGTTTTATCCAAACCGGTGGTTGTCTTTGGTTGCACTTTATAGTGTAGACAGGGATAATCGCCGGTTTAGAATCCACCCCATTGTTAACTATTATACTTGTTATTGTAAAGGGCCTCTACGTGTTGGCTTCGGCTCCACGCACGCCTTCCATCGGTCCGGGGCTCCATAGCCCCGTGATACAGGACAAATAATAATTATATTACCATGTTACCAGGACTTAAAATGGCTACTATACTGATTGTTTTATTAATAATTTGAAATTGAGCTGCATGGTCAAGAAAATCAAGCAACAGCAACTATTGTTCTTCTAATCCGTTAAGGAAACATTAGTCATCTTACATCTATGTTGGTAAATACGAACAATTGTGTTCTTGAAAGTGCTAATGCATGGCCTACCTGAGTGAGGCAAGGGTACGTAATACCGGATGTCACTAATGGACGCCTAAGCTTATTGTTATTTAAAATGATAAGCCTTATCTCTCTTGTGAGAAATGGGAAATTTCACACGTTGCTTCGAAGTGATAAGAGATTTAGCACTTTTCCGTATAATTTTATCTTTTGTTATTGATAATGTTTACGTACCTGCGTATTTTTTTAAAGCTTTAAATGTAACTTATTTCTTTGTTCAAATACAAATTTAAAATTTAGGAGCTTTTTCGTCATCTTTGACATCGTTATTTTAGAGCACCTATATAATATAGCTCTTCTTCTAAGTTTTTGAATTAAATCGTTGAATAATTTTAATGCTATATTTCCTTTGTTAGTACGACTTTGCAATAATACATTATAAGAAAAAATAGAGTTTGTTATACAAACAATAAAATGAAAATATTAAAATAGCAAATTAAAAACTACAAACTAAACACGAAAATATCTATTTATTTAAAGTAATTCCCTAACAAACCAACATATTGGATGCAAAGTTGGTTGCGGTGAAAACTTTGTGATGAGCGTTAGCGGCAATTCAGTTGCGGTTTGCATCTGTAGACTGCCCGCATTTCGCGAGAAACCAGCACAGTTTTTTGTTTGCGTTTTTAGTTTCAATGTTTACGATCGGTGGTTTTAAAATAATTGGTGTTTTAGAGTAGTTTGGGATTGCTTTTTTTTCTTTATTGATCTTTTTTACAGTGAAGCCTTTTAAGTACGATTATTGGGGTTATTCGTCGATTAATAATGATTTTTATTTTACAAATAATGGGTCAGCGTTTGACCACTATCACACGTGCCTGATGGTCGGTGACGATGCGTTCTAAGAATAGTACGCTTTCCAGAAGATATATGTTTACTCGCTACTTGAAGACCTCTAAATTGTACACGTTTTGTAAGACTCCATTCCCTTGTTGTGTGAATAAGGAATAACGAAGCAAAACGCTTAGTGTCTGGGATTTTCACCATGAATCGGCGTTGCATATCAGTTTGCCTGTTTAAATGAGGAAAGAATGAAGATGACAAACTTCGATCATAAAGTTTCATTGCACAATCTCCGAAATGTATCCGATGAAAGACTGACGAGTTGCAATCCATATCCATATCGAGAAGTAGCCATATCATCATCAACCACAGGACGCCCACTGCTGAACATAAGCCTCCCCAATGGCTTCCAGAGCGATCGATCGCATACTCTCTGCGTCCAACGTCTTCCCGTGACCTTAATTTTGTCGTCCGTTATAATCTAGCCGGGGTAAAAAAGTGGCTGTGACATACGGCAGACAGACAGACATGACGAATCTATAAGGGTTCCGTTTTTTGCCATTTGGCTTCGGAACCCTAAAAAGATAGAGCATACAATATTTTGTAACAGTAAAAACACAAAAGTGTAAAAATTTGTTTTAATCCTAACACCGTTACAAAACAAGGTATGCTTAAAATAAAACTAATCGGGGAAAAAAGTAAACAGAACACGAAGATACGATGTGTCTTCGGCACACAACGCGTAAATGAACAAATACGTTTTTTAAAAAACATTCAGCCAACAAAGTACTACAAAATACTACACGCGTTTTGTTTGTTCGTTCGTGCGATGTTAAAGAAGAAAAAACGCTCGAATAAATATAAAAAACGGATATTGCTTGGAATAATTTGGGAAAACATTCGATATTCGATGAATATTTTTCGTAAAAAGACTTCTAACAATTCAGTCTTGTACTCGTATTTTTTTTTTAAAACCATAGAAAATGAGCCCACAAAACGTATATGTTTTGTGCACACATTATATCAAAACCAGATATATATTCTTTTCTGATTCGGGGTCTGTCGTGTTAATTTTTATCTAAATAATAATTTAAATATTAAAAAAAAATGTGTTAATTCAAAATATAAGTACTAAAAGCACATAATCATAATTAATCAATATACCCTGATATTAATGATTTACTTGCAAAAATTATATAAACGAGTACATTGGTGCCAATCAAAGTAATTCCATATTATTAGACACTGTGTCACAAAGGTACAAGCACATGAGTAAAGAAAGACAAGTACTATAAAAAAGTTAATGAATAGACTGAAGCTTAATAATCTTATGTATTTACTGAAGGTATCACAAATGGTCGTATTTGTGATGTACAGAGGTAATAAATATAAGGTATTAAAAAACCCAAAAGTACTACTGTCACTTTTGAAAATAAAAACACTGCAATGGCCTCTAAAGTTTTGCTTTACTTTTAACTAAACTTGTTTGAATTATTCGATGGACTGCGCTGAAATCTAATTTCAGGTTCAACAACCATTTATTGCCTTTTCAGGGAAGGTAAAGGATTATAAGCCCATAAAGCTTTGATTTTACCCACTTCTTCGGTTTTTACTGGTCATAGACATCTATTCTTTAATTTTAAACCGACTTAAAAAAGGAGAAGGTTCTGAATGAGTCTTGTTTTTATGTATGTTAACGGATTACTCAAAGACGGTTTATTATAAACCTGTAGCAAACTAGTGGTGCCATCTATTTACACTTACATGAAAAAAAAAACCGGCCAAGTGCGAGTCGGACTCGCGCACGAAGGGTTCCGTACCACTGTATTCTGTTTTTAACCCCGACGCAAAAACAAATGCAAAACATAGATGGCGCTAGTGGTAAAAATACATGAATGAAGGGTAAATGGCGGTTTACGATTTATGACGTACTAAAAAAAACTACTAACCAGATCTCGTTCAAACCAATTTTAAGTAGAAGTTTGTATGGTAATGTATATCATATATATTTTTTTTAGTTTCATCATTCTTTTATTTTAGAAGTTACAGGGGGGGACACTTTTTACCACTTTGGAAGTGTCTCTCGGATTATATTAGAAACCTCAATATCATTTTTGAAGACCTATCCATAGATACACCCCACACGTATGGGTTTGATGAAAAAATTTTTTTTTTAGTTTTAGTTCTAAGTATTATAGGGAACCCTAAAATTTTTTGTTTTTTTTTCTATTTTTGTGTGAAAATCTTAATGCGGTTCACAGAATACATCTACTTACTAAGTTTCAACAGTATACCTAGTTCTTATAGTTTCGGAAAAAAGTGGCTGTGACATACGGCAGACAGACTGACATGACGAATCTATATGGGATCCGTTTTTTTTTATTTGGCTACGGAACCCTAAAAACCCCATGAGTTTCTTGTGCCTTCTCTTCATTGGTGGCGTTTTCCGAAGGCATATATCCCAACTTAATTTTCAAGACGTTTCTATGTGATCTTTGTACAAACTGTAATTTGACTTTGAAGTGTTTACTTATTTCAAATCAAGTATTTACTTATGTTTTTCCAGTTAATGATTACATATGAACCGTCCCCTTCGGTTCTCGCAAATACTACCGCGTAAATACACGTTCTTAAGGTACTGGTATTTCATTATTGGAAAAACATTCTTGCACACCTTCTGTCGTTCTGTTCAGGGACATTTAATTTTATAGATTTAAAGGAATATAATAATATACTTGTAATAAATATTATATACCTACCTACCACATTTTACACGCATAGCAGCGCCGCCGTTTTCTAGCCCCAAACAATTCGGCTTGTAAGTGTTTATCTATCTAACAACTTCTGCCCGTTACTTTACCTGCCATTACACTGCCGTAGTGGTGGAATTTCAAAAAACCCTTTCTTAGTTGATATCATACACTTCACAAAAACACCCTTCAAATTTCATTTCTCTAGAAGCAGTGCAGTTTGATACATAACTTTGATGACCACTGAAAATAAATCAATTACCTACAACATACATACCTTATATTAAAAATGTTTTCCCATCAAACGAACATTTCAATTGAAAATTTAGTTAAACAATTCAAAACTAAATTAAATAGCACAACACGGTCCCCATTGAAAAAGGTTAATTAATCAAGATTAATAGCTAACAGTTAGCACAACACCCCTTAAGGAATAGTAATTAAGCTGCAAACTTGAGGAGCGGTACAATCGCATACTTTGTAAAATTTTACTACTAACTTTAGAACCATAGAAATGTGTGATAGAAATGGATTTTTTGCTAAAGTATTTCGTATCGTTGAAAAAAAAAGTTAAAAAATAATGGATCAGATTGGAACAAAAAGTAGATTTTTTTCACTGGTTTTGAGAGGAACTGTTTTTGCATAAAAATGACCCAGTTATTAATCGAAATTACATTATTTTGTGGAGTGCGGCTTTAAAAACAAAGTCTCATAACTGTTTGAACATATAAAGCTTTAAAACTATTCTGAATTCAAATAACAGTGTTGCTAACAAATAAATTGACGGTTAATTCATAAATAAATTTTGAATAGTTCCTAAGCCAAATGTACTATTTATTTGTGAATAAAGAATACAACGTGCTTTTTGGCAACTAGTTGCCATGATTATTATTTCTTGTTTGACAACCAGTTATGAATTGAGATTGCTAATGCGGTCGAACGGGAAAAACCATGTTCTAGAGTTTAAAGAATAATTTTTAAATTTAAATCGGGAAAGATGGCTATAAACAATTTTATTGGGCAGGTATTAATGGTCTCAAAACCACCGTGTTTATTCATTCATAAGTGAAATTTTAATTAGGTATATAAGCCATGCCACATTTTCGCTAACGTACAAGAGCTAGGCAAACCATTGCTTTCCTAGTGTGAACGGTCACACTAGGAAAGCAATAATATAATACTTTTCAGCAAAGGTCATATTATATACATATCTATTTTTTTATGCAAGTAAAAGCTCTACCAAAATGAAAAAAAAATCCAAGGTACGGTCGACAGCATAATTGCAGACCCACCGTAGAGTTCTAAAATTACTATTATTGGAATATTACATTCAAATAATTTTTGTTTGATTCATGAGTTAAAAGACTATAAACTTCAACTACAGCAGGTGCCTAGAATCTTGCTCGTGTTGGAAAAATTCTTACAACAGCCGTTTTGGAGCTCTACGTTTGGTCTGCATTTATGCACCCCACCGTACCTATAGGTATTTCTAACTATAGTTAAGTCTACTACCGAACAAAGTCGGGAAAACAAAGAAACTCGATTTTGTACCCTTAAGGGATCACGGAGAGCGTATTAAATTTGCATTAGACGAAATTGAAATACGCCCTTCGATGACTCGTTACAAGGGAGACTAATAATGTTGTCAATTTAGTTCGAAACAGATCACGTACTTTCATATAGGCCGATAGTTGATAAACCTTTAATAAGCCTTCGATAATTAATATTATGTTTTGCCACTTTTACGCTTTTCTGAATAGTAGAGGTGTGACTGAAAACATATTTTAACTATTGAAGAGTAAAGTTCACTTGCTGAACCAAATATATATACATTTTAAGACCTCAAACATGATTAACCAATCTGTCAAGCTGATTAAATAATATCAACCTTGTGGTTATAGAAATAGAATAGATCACCTTTAGCTAAATATGTTTAAACACAATCTCGTGTAAGCCGCCCTAAACGATTATGAAAGAGGATGTAAGTTTAAATTTGTTTATAAACTGACGTTTTTATGTATAAAGTCTTTCGATCGAATAGTAAAGGATCACTTGCGAAAACCAAAATGTAACGGATGTAACGTCATACATAACGTGTAAAGAATGTGACAACAGAGGATGTAGCTAATGTAAATGTACCTTTTGACAAAGAGATAGATTTAGCTGCATCCGTTAAAATTGTGTCAACTTGACGTAAGATCGTTCCATAATTTTCTACTGCGGCTACGTCCAATATAACCGAACACTATTTTTGGTTCCTTCAAATTTAAGCAGTCGGCGAGCTATAACAATCGGTCGATAGAAAAATCTACAGTCTATTTTACCCCGTCTCAGTTCAGATCGGAAGATCTACCAAGTCACGGTGTGACTGTTTGATTAATTGAATCATTTTTTGCCTCCCCTTTGAAGGTAAGAGATAATTTGTCAATTCGTATCGTCAGCTTGTATCCTTCCCTATTGTTAAATTCTTAAAAAATAGCGGAAATAATATTTAACGATATGTTTCTTTTATCTTCTATTTTGTAAGACACATTTTTTACTATAGAAGAATTAATTATTATATGTTTTAATATACATGAACTAAACAAATCTCATACCGCAAAATAATGGAATCAGTTGCCTGCGTCTGTTTTTCCTGACGTGTACAATTCAGGGTCTACAAGTGGCGGTATCTTCTAATCACGTGCTACATATTAGACCACATAGCCACCTACCATCAGGCAGGTGTGGTAGTGGTCAAACGCTGACCTATCTTATCTAAAAAAAAAAATCTAGTGTGTACAGTATGGGTCATAAGTAAATGATCAGTTTGCAACAATAATACTATCAACAAGTATTGGAGTTACGACCTTCTTCTAATAGACGTTACAAACAAACATAAATACTTGAATTAAAAGTACTCAGTGTGATTATTATTTTCAACATGTTAGCTATGTCTTTAGTTGGCCGAGAGGTATAAGTCGCCACCCGCTACACCAACCGACGTGGGTTCGATCCACAGGTTACGTTGTTATAATGTTCAAATAGTGCCGCACAGGATTGTAAACGTTACGGTGGGCAGAGACTTTTGACCGTGGATTGTACCTAAAGCTACTATAGCAGTATAAAATCAAAATCATTATTCTATCAAATCTCTACAGTAACAATTCAGATATACCGCGAACGTGAAAGAGCTATAGGCGTGAAATACGCAAGCGTGAAGCTTATTACCGCTAATGACCCACTGACATCAGCTGATAATCTATCATAGTTAAATGATATTGCGTCTGAACTCCACGATATTCTAATACCGTTACCCAACTTAAAAGACTAGAGCTCATTTTGGGCCAAATTTGATACAAACAATAAGTATAGCGAATCGGCCTATACAAACCTACATGTCGTGCAAACCATATCTTGAAAAACCCTAAAAGGGAATGTTCCCAAAACCCGTCAAATGACTTAACTGCAGTCATTACTTCGATACCAATCAAATAGAACCGCAAGAATAAAAACGTAGTTACACAGAGATAAACATAATATTATAAACTAAAATAGTTTAGTTACTTACTCCGCTTACTCAGTGACCCAAAGTGGATCTTGGCCTTCGAAACGCGAGTTTTCTATCGTTCTGAGCTATTTCTTGCATTGGCAACGAACTTCAAGTCAATATATAATTGTATTAACTTGAAGTTCGCCGTCAGCTTCCACTGTGTCCTTCCACATACTAAAATAAAGAATATTTTAAAGCATTTCGCATAGCAAAGTCTTGATTGGACCAGAGTTATTCCCAATGGAAGTCATATGACTCATTATATTCTCTTAATAGTACATTACGATACTAGTGTGGTAAATTGATCATTGCATAGAGGCGGTTTATGATGATTTATACGAAACGCGAGCGTGTTATAATATAATAATATTTAAACCGACTTTACAGACAACCATTTTTGCTGGCTTAAAAACTCTTTGTCGGTACCTACCTTTTTTCTATACTTACATCAAAACAGTTAAATTAAGAATGTTTCATCTACATATGTAATTAGCAGTAAGATACGAATTTAACCTATCAGGATAACTTATTACAGCACTAGTGTATAATTATGGTAATGTAAAACGCACGCGTGCATAAAACGTTGGATTATGAGCCTAAAAGACGTTTAATAAGATCCACTTTATGAGCAACTGTGATATAAAAATATTTTACCTCTATGGGTATCTATATGTGTAGGTAGTAAGAAAATCACGAGTGATGTTAAGCTCGAGTCACGTACGGCGCACGCGTCTTGCTCGCTTCCATCATGGGCCCGTCGACCTCTCGTACGTGATGGCTTCCTTTAATTTAATTAACTGTAGTTAGTAATTCGATAGAATTAAATTTTTATACAAATTCAATAGGAAAAAGGCAGTAACTATTCAACTTCTGAATAACTCTAGATCCTAGAATTAAGTTCATGTTTATTTTCTTCTCTTTTAGGTCCTAAGGCATAGGGCAGACACGACATCTATATCATGTTTTTTGCTACGGTCTGTGTTTATTAATGTATATATCTATCTGTCTTTTAACCTATTATTGTTTCTTTTTCTATTTTTTTTCTACTAAGTATTTTTAACGGAAAATGTTTATGTCTCTATCCATCTATAATTTGATAGTGCTCCAATCAATTCAAGTAGGCGACGAACACCAAAAACTTAACTATAATTAAGTAGTAAAGATTAGATAAATTGAGGTTTTGAAAAAGAAAACGCCTAAGTACTGTCTATATATCCATAAATATGAAATCTAAAGTCGTGACTGACTGATATTTCAACGCACAACTTAAACTGCTGATCTAACATAATATTTGGATTTATGTTCGTTGTAAAAGTTTTCGAAATTCCACCCCTATGAGCGTAAAATGGCGGGCGAAGCCCCTGGACAGAGGCTAGGTAGTCAATGCATATCAAAACTTGAACCCAAAAAATCAGGCTATGCCTTACTAACAACTTATACAAGTCATAGCCTGATTTTTTCATCCTGATTTGTTTATTCAACAAATAAAACGAGACCTTTTTGTTCAAGTGCAACTTTTGAGCTCCCTAAAGATTGTATCTTCGATAAATTATGATAAGAAAAATGGTTTGTTCGGCTTTAACGATGTTTTATCATCGCGTGAGTTGTGTTTAATGCTGGTTGCAGTTATGATTAATATAATTTATACAGCAACAGTTTGATTTTTTTAAAGGGTAAATTTAGAAAGTTGAAATACAGATTTACAATTGGAAAACCAACCCTAGACATTGGAAAGACGAAAAAAAAGGTAAAACAAAATTCTTTAAAGATTGTAAAGTTATAACCATATTAGTGTTTAATATTATTATTTATTAATTTATTCTTATAGTTATTTTTAATTGACTTCATCCGCGTAGGGGAGAATTTTTGCATAATTCTTTCTTGGCGGATACCTACGTCATAATAAATCTGTGTGCCTTTTGTCTATTTCAGAGTTATTAAATTAAAATATGACACAACACGACATAACAACTAAAACAATGGCAGTAACAATAATCTATGCAAAATTAATGCAAATAACAAAATTTGCAGTATCGAAACCAACGGATAACGTAAATCATAAACAACGGAAACTGAACTCGCCAACTGTACAGATGTAAATTATGCGGAGAATGACTGGAAATGCGTCATTAAGGGACACCCTTCACCTTAAAACTTATTAGTATTCCTCGAGGGCGCCAGCGTCAACGTCAAGCATCAAAACTGCCTTTTATATTTTTAGTTCAACAAAAATCCGTCTGCACAGGTATCTTGGTAGGTGTATACCTACAGCAGAGTGGCAGAGGTCGTCACTCAAAACTGTCTTTCATCATTTCTTTTTCGGTACTAGTGGTAAAAATATAATGTTCATTAGTACACGTCAACAGGGGTGAGATAATGACGATTAGAGTTTTTATTATGAACAAAATTTTATAAATAGGGAGCTGTTTGTTGATGTAGCGCGTACTTTAATAGATTTTTTGTTTTAAATTTTTTAAGGAAGTTGGTTGTTGACTCTACTTAGTCGTCAGTGCAATATAGTTACACTAGCGACCCACCCCGGCTTCGCACGGGTATATTATGCATGTGTTATACATATAAACCTTCCTCTTGAATCACTCTAACTATTAAAAAACCGCATCAAAATCCGTTTCGTAGATTTAAAGATTTAAGCATACATAGGGATATAGGGACAGCGAAAAGTGACTTTATTTTATACTATGTAGTGATGATACAGATTCTTTATAAAATAAACTAGTCATATTATTCATATTTGTAAACAAACAGTAATAAGTAAACACGATAAATACCGATTAGGTATAAGTTCCTATCCCAAAACACATAAGAAAAACATAAGTCTAAAAATAACAGCATTGTTTTGTCTCCGTTAATTGACCTCCTCAGTTTAAGAGTACCGTCCACAAATTAAGCCGGTTACATATTGCGTGACGTGCGTGACACGAGCACGTGTCGCGGACGTGACGTCGTTGTCCGTGACAGTGGGAGCACGCCTTTACGTAACATTATCAGATTATCGGGCTAAATCCGGACCGAGTTCCGAGGTTACCGCTTAATGAAAGTTAAGATAAGTAGGTACTTTCATAAAGTACCTAGTTTTGCGTCCTACATACAGGAATATGAAAGTCACCTGCGTAATTCCCAGTCCTGTGGAAAAGTAGTCAATGTTACTGTTTAAATTTCAGTGTATTCTTATACCTACCAAGTCTTATCAAAAACATAGCTCAGCGTTTGGCAGTCTAAGATGTAGCAGGCTTAAGGTGAAAGGGTACCTGCGCTCTCTCCATACAAACGTAGTCGACTGTTTCCTCCCTGGATAATGACACTAGCACAAATATTTTTGTGCCCTAGAACCTATAACTGCCATGACTATGCCCCCTTTTTTTGTTTTTCATTTTCTAATTATCATAGAAATTAAAATTAAAAAAAAAAAATCAAAAAATAGGGGCATGGTCATGGCAGTTACAACTATTATGCATCAAAAATATTTGCTCTAGTGTCATTATCCAGGGAGAAAACAGTCGACTACGTTTGTAATAGTTTGTACGGAGAAAGCCCCCGGTACCCTCTTAATACCTAGAAGATCTCTTTACTTGTGACTTGAAGAAGAGAAGAATTTTACAAGTCATGAAAGACACACGCATTCCATTCTCTCGCAGATAAGGTAGGTACGAGTATAATATTGTAGAGGTATAAAAAATCACCTGCTAAGTAACACAGCTGTCGCGGCGATCAATGTCAAAACTTTATAAAAGTCTGAAACTTCGAGTGAAAGTTCCTTTTAGGCCCGCTAAGAAATAATTTTAGGAAATTCGCGCAAAATAGCTAAGAGGGGCATAGGTATATTGAGAAACCGTGACGATACACAGCTAGTCACTATCACTACGTAGTATAAAACAAAGTCGCTTTCTCTGTGCCTATATCCCTTTGTACGCTTAAATCTTTAAAACTACGCAACGGATTTTGATGCGGTTTTTTTATTAGATAGAGTGATTCAAGAGGAAGGTTTATATGTATAATACATGCATAATATAGCCGTGCGAAGCCGGGGCGGGTCGCTAGTAAACAATAAATAAAAACTACAAAAATCTAACGCTCAAAAGCCCATGTTAGTTAACACTAACACACCATACTTTTATCGTGTATCAATTCAATTTTCCGGTGCTATTAATATTTGTTTATGGCATTTTTACCACCTCCATGCGTTCCAATTAGGAGAAAATCCAAAAGAATTTTATAATTACATGTTATTGTAAACCGTTAGCTGTCTTATGTTTACATCTATATAATTTTAATAGCTTAGAAGGGGTTAGGAGCTTTACGACTACATTTCTATATGACAGCAGATATGACTAGATCGCTTTAAGAATAAATCTCGATATGACTATATCGCGTTAGGTTTAAATTGCTTTTGGACTACATCGCTAAACTACTAGAAAGCCTAACGACTGACTCGTCTTTTGTGTTCTAAAGTACAACTATGTCGAAAATCAAAACTTTTAAAGTTTTTTAGTGGTTACCTTTATTAATCAACAAAATATTTTTTTTACTAGGTTCTATAAACTTGATGTTATAAATAATAATATTTTAACCACCATACAATCAAGTAGAAAATTACATAAAAACAAAACATAAGTACATTAAAATAATAACTTAACCAAAACTAAAACTTAACCACCCACAAAACCGCAATCGCAACCGCAATCGCATTTTTACTTATATCTAAGTTTTAAAGCACTGACATTTAGAAGAGCGTGACTGATAACACGTTACCATAGAAGTACTCTCATCGTCTTTTTTCCATCAATACGTTGTTTTTGTAAACATTCCAGACATCGCCATTTAGCCCCAAGCTAAGTAACTAGACTTGTGTTATGGGTGCAATGGATATACTACTTATATACTTTTCTTTTGTAAATATATACTTATAATACATAGAGACAACCAGACTACAGAAAAATATCTAAGCATAAATACTTATTTGTGTGTAGGCGGGAATCGAAGCCGCAACCCTGTGTTTGGCAGTCCGGCATTGTGCCAACTGATTCGTCAACTTGTTTAAAATCTTAAAATCAGCAAGGTCAAAATGGGATTGGGCTGTCCATATGTCGAGAATGTACGGGTACAAATGGCATCAAACTAGACGATCTCCCACTGCCTTGAGCCAACTTTGCTGGAGTTGGCCCAAAACTGCGACATGTCGATGGGGGAGACCTTTTCCCAGCAGTGGAAAACTAGTAGAGCCATCATTAGATACAACCTGGTGACAGACAAACTGACAGTTTTTTTGGGTACGGAACCCTAAAAACGCGTTTCAAAGCAAGATATTATGTCATTGATTAAATTGCAAACTTTTAAATTGTAAATTAGTCTGCGGCTGGGCGTTGTGACGGTGCAGCCGTATTTGTGCCATTGTGGGAGTCCGGTGGATAGGTTATTGGAGCACCACGGTTCTCTTGTCGGCAGAGTGCTGGGCGCATCCCTCGCCATGCCGCTTTGAATGACGTGATCCGTCGCGCCCTTGCCTCGGCGAACATTCCGGCAGTGTTAGAACCAAACGGTATTGTTCGCTCTGATGGCAAGAGGCCCGACGGCTTAACGCTCATTCCTTGGAGGCAAGGGATGTCGTTGGTGTGGGATGTCACCTGTGTGGACACTCTGGCGGCTTCCCATATTCCGGCAACGTCAGGTCGAGCTGGTGCGGCTGCGAACGCAGAGTCCCTTAAGTCTCGCAAATATTCGGAGCTGGCGGGCCAATCCATGTTCGTCCCGATAGGGGTGGAGACTTTGGGATCTTGGGGTCCCGAAGCCTCTGGTTTTTTTAGGAAACTCGGCGCGCGTCTTGTCGAGGTGTCTGGTGATCGGAGGGCTGGTGGCTTTTTCGCTCAAAGGGTCAGTCTGGCCATCCAGAGGGGAAATGTTGCCAGCCTTCTCGGAACGATGCCTCGGGGAGACGCGCTTGAGGATGTATTTAATTGTAGTTTTATTTTTATTTTTCATTTTATTTATAAGTTTGTTTAGCATCAGTGAATGTTGATTGGATTGTGTTTTAATTAGTGCCTAATAAGATATTGAATTTAAATAAAGAGAATTGCAAACTTCTCAGGTGGATCTCTACAGATAAGTTTAGTTTGAAAAGTAAGTTAAGTATTCTTTGCATACTTTAAAACTGTTCCTACCAAGGCAAGATTTCTTAAAATTCTCACACGATCGGTACCTATCAAAGCTAATCTATGTAGCGCTTGATATTTCGACCATTAGAGTTAATTTTTTAATAGCAATAAAAATGATGAAACAAATACAGCATCTGATCTTACGCATACCTACGGTCCTACATAAATATAAAATGATGTAATTGTATTTACAGGTGCACTCGCTATAAAATATAATGAACTCAAGTAAGAACCAGTTTTGTGTCTTGATGCGTATCTTTGCGGCGAAAAGTAAGGTAATTTAGTAACTATAAACTTCAATTAGGTTTTAAAACAACACGTTGAAACCGAGGTGACTTTTGAATTTCTTAAAAAATGTACTTTAATTTTAATAATCACCTAAAATAACAAAGTTTTTATCATTATTTTGGTCTGTAAAGAACCATTTAGGTTGTTACAAAAATGAAATTAAGATTTTTAGATTAATCTGGAAATATTATATTGACTACTTTACTTTTAACTTTTTTGTAAGAAAAATCCATTGTTACCTACCTACACGGCCAGGATTCGCAGCCATGACATACAAAATAAAAATCGAGGTATCTAGCACTAGTCCCACACCGCTCCTAGATTGCTCTAGAGGTATTGACGACCTAATTCCTTTGAACACGGTGGACTAAACTGAGAGGATGGAGGTTCGGAGAAAGCTTACACCATCTACATGTCTGTATTGAATCTTGAATAGCAGCATCGATTTAAGTAGCTGGTGCTGCGCTGCATAAATCTAGATTAGATGTTAAGGCAATTTCTTTAACACTGCGGAAAACTGGTCTGTTGATTCGGGTAAGGGTACATCTCGGTCCAATTTACCGTCATTCATTAGAGACGGTGTAAACTGGACCACGGCCCACGAGCAAGTTACCCACTAAGCCTCATAACTTGCAATACATATTCAATGAGGTACGTTAAGTAGTTTAATTAACAATAATAATCAATACATCATAAATTCCTAAATACAGTTAATATTGCCTTTATATATTAAGGCAATATTAAGGCCTTTATTTTTATTGCAGTTATATTCAATTTCAATTCAAATTGAACACAATCATATTGCAGTCCAAATATTTTACAAATCCAGTCTGTGAATCACATGAAAATTATTTTTAAAAGAATTTTATACAGCGTGAATTACAAAACCAATCGCAAAGACACCGTATTCTATGAGAAAACTAAAATTTACAAGTATGAAAGTCGATAAAGTCGATTGTATGAATCCCAGGAGTGAGTTCGCTTGCTCCGACGCTAGGCACTTACCGAAATGAATGTGCCACTGAACCAGCATGTCTGGAGTAACTGGACTGAATACGAACTATTTTCAAGTCAGTAACTGATATTGGTTAAAAGTTTTAGGTCTCGTTTGATGAATAGTGTTGGAAGAAATAATTTTGAATCGAAAAGCCTTAAGAATTAATTTCGAATTTAAATGTAGCGTGGCAGGCTGATAAATCTGATTATTGATCACGAATTGTATTAGAAACAGACATACGTATGTTTCTTTTAAGAGTTAAGAATTAAAGAACTATTGCATAAAACAATGTAATTCATCCAAAGCATATAATTAAAACCAAAGACTTCGCTGAACAATGCTGACCCGCTCCTTACAAAATGTAATCAAAATAAATTCTTATAAGAACGCAGCTCGAGAGGCCATCGAATGAAGCAGTTCGTATACCTAACACTAAGATAACAGTCTCATTTAGACAATAGGATGGAAGGCGCTCTGCGACTTTAGCCTCGGCAATGAATGGTCCAATTTGCTTCTCCGTAATCGAGCGTTGAATGGACCACGCGCCATGAAATTAGATCATCGTGCCGCCATATTTAAGCTGCTGTTTCTTTTATAATCTGTGGTTATGTCAGTTATTACGATATTGGAGATTACTGCTAAGATTTTCGTTAAGTATCTTTGTTAGAGCAGTGACTAGGCAATACAGACTGACACTTCACTAATTCATAACTTTGATTTTGATATCAAGCTAAAATGCCTATGCTGATCTTAATCTAAGACATTTTTGAAATTGTATTAATCTGATAGGTAGTTATAGAGGTCGTTACAGAGAAAGTTCAATAGCTTCTAATAATTATGGTAGCAAACATTAATATAACACACAAAACGTGAACGCCTTAGGCGTTTCTTAGAACAAACAAAAGTGCTTGCAAAACTAAAGGCTGTTTATTAATTTTCGTGACCCCATATAAAATAAGGATGGGACAATCACGTTTCGCATCTCTACAAGAGCAAAACGACTGGCCCAATTAAAATTGACACGGACAGCTCCCAACACAGGAGGTGTCTCCGTTCGCATCAGTCGCACGCGATCTCCCTACGACGACGCCTGTTAATCGATACCATTAATTTTATTCTGTCGGTTGTTTGCTCAGAAAATATTCACCATTTTAACGAACTGGGAAATTTTGACGCACCGAAAACGTTTAACACACTTTAAACTTAATCCCTTCTCAAATTTATAACAAAATTTTAGTATGCAAACACAGGGGTTGATAAGTTTTGTGTAGGGTGCGTAATTAAAAGAGACGCGTCGTGGCATCGTGCGACAGTCGTGAGCTGCACCGTGTCTTATCAGCTGGGGTTTTAATTTGAGCCTGGCATGAGACACGCGAACCGATCACGCGACCAAACGCATCGTCACAAAACAGCAACACACTGTATATATTTTTCAAAATAATTATTTTAAATATCGTTATCGTCCGATCCGTTTGCCGGTGACATTTCGTTTAAATGTAAAAATCCTTTGTTTTTAAAACTGACAACGTAATCTGGTTTCATTAAACGGTATGGAATTTATCAATTGTAAATTGATAAAACTGTTGCTATGCATACAGTGAACCCTTTTGTTTATTTTTTGAGTGGCGGGACAAAGTAAACTTAGGAAATGTGATTTCACGTCTGTTTTTTGGGACATCGTTTTGGTAGCGTGTCGGATTGTAAATAATTAGCTCATTCAGCCGCGCCTACCGGGACGCTATATTCATTGTTTGTTTGTAGAAGATATTTTTCGAAAAAACTAACGTCTTCCTCAGTGTTCACTCAGTAGTTAAGTATAAAAACGATCGATAGAAGGTAATAATATGATGAAATTGATGAAACACTACTTAGAAAGGAAATTAGGAAACTATTTCTAATATCAAATACTGTGGTTTATCCAGTAAGCTGAATATTAATTGTAAGGAAATAGTTAGGTACGTTATAACAAGAGTTTAATACATAATAAGTTATTGGTTTGATAGAGAAGCAGTTTTCAATTTTGATATTAATATTAACTTTAAGAGACAAGGTAGAAGTTTAGTAATATTAATAACTAATTCTAACGTGGAATATTTTGAATTTATTAGATTATTTTTTTGGTATATATCAAGGAAGTTAATCAAAATTTATTGTCATAATCAAAATTAATGCTGTAAATTTTTAGTAAAAATATTACTTGATCTCAATACAATTCACGTAGCACAATGAAATTTCAATTATATTATACACTAATATTATAAAGTCAAAAGATTATTTTGTTTGTAACGAACAGGCTCCAAAATTAGAACCGATTTTCATGAAACTTGGTATGAAGATACATTGATTCAATGTGAATAATATAAGCTTATATTTATCGCAATATTCCTACGCGATCGGGTTTTACGCGGATCAAACAGCGGGGTTCTGCCAGTTTTTATAGTTTAACTAGCGACCCGCCCCGGCTTCGCACGGCTATATTATGCATGTATTATACATAATAAACCTTCCTCTTGAATCATTCTATCTATTAAAAAACCGCATCAAAATCTTTTTTTTTTTTTTAAGGTTTAGCATACAAAGGGATATAGGGACAGAAAAGGAAACTAGCTGCGCCCCGCGGTTTCACCCGCGTAAGTACTCACCGTTTAAACCTTCCCTGGACTACAACAAACACAACAAAAAAAGAATTGGCCAAATCGGTTCAGCCGTTCTCGAGTTTTAGCCAGACTAACGAACAGCAATTGATTTTTATATTATAGGAAAGGAAATCATTTACCTTTACTTTTATCCTTTAATTATAATTATAGACTTCAAGAAGTGTACAGTTCTGACCAAAAAATTAATTATCTATCTATCTCTTTTTTCATGTCAAAGGTTGGAATAAAACCAATTCCAGTCCACAGATCGTATTACAAAATGATACCTCGAAAAAATTCAATCAAGTCTCCCCTTCTCAAACTCACCATCTGATTGTTTCGTACAGTAGCTTATTTGTCACAAGTCTATTGTTTATTAATATAGAACGTGGAACAAATATAAAATAGAAGGGCGATTCCGAACAATGTTGTAGGTACAGCAGGATGTTGTTTCCAAAAGTTAACATGTGATTTAATTTAAAAATAAAGTAATATTTTCTTACTTTGGTAACATTTTATGTGAAAGAGTGATGCGTGGGGCAGATGGTCTTTTTTTTTAATGTTGTTACTATCGGCTAACGTATATTTGTGTACATTAACATAAGTAATTAAATTATTATTTTTTTATACGTAAGACTTTTATAAGATTTGGTTTTTATTTTCTCTCTTTTTATTTTGTAGTATTCTTAGCCCATTATAATATGGGTTCTCTCGTATACCATTTTACCCGTCAGTTTTAAACTGGAAGGAGTGTCTTGTGCTTCGTAATTTCATCAATTTCGTCCTTAAATCCAGAATATTGCACTGGTCCTCTAGAATTTACTGTAAGCAAACGTATAGGATTCTGTCCGAATACTCAAAGGCTACTTATCTTAAGTGGCGATACAATTTACATTTAAGTGTGTGCTTCAAAAGTTTAGGAGCATCTTAAATATTTAAGGCATCCCTAAACATTTGAAAGTCGTTTGCGTACTCAGGCATTAGGCCTTTGCTTACAGTACAAGATTCTTTCGGCGGTTTAGGACCACAATCAGAAATGACAATATCTATAAATAACACATCTAAGGTCCTCTTCTTCAAATAGCCACTTCGTTAAGACACTACTTCTACAAAAAGACACTTCTTGAAAAGACCGCTTCGCCACTCCGAAAATAGAGGAGGTTCTAAATTTAAATTATTTCGATTTTTTTTTTTATTGATGTTCGGGCAAGTTGAGTTTATTATTTCTGTTTTATGTACGATTCTAAAGAGTCACACTCTATACTGTCTAGGTACTCATATAATAGAGGTGTATACCGTCTGTATAGAGTTTGAAGAATCGTAGAAGGGCGGGGTTATTAGTTTACAAGTGTATCAAACGCCCCCTCTTTGTTTATTATTGACTCAGTTCTCGTGGGAGTACGATATTACTTCCCAACTCTTTCGGAAGTTTGCCTTTCTTTGTTGACATCTGGCGGTCGATTATTGGAAACTTCAGAATGGCGATGTTTCATAAACTTTCTCAGTATTTATTAATTTGCTTTGTCATTTCAATTTTACTTATTGATCTATGGAAAGATTCCGTTGGAGTTAATAATAAATATTTTGTGTCAATAGGTATTGTTTTATCAGTTATCAGTTAGATACCTCTAAGAAATAATTTTCTCAGTCTCTCAGAACTTCTCTTATAACTTTGCACTCTTAAAGAGTGATTATTTCTTAATTAATTGAAAAATTTAAAAATTGTTAAGTGTTTTCACACTATTTCGTATCTTTTCACAGTAAAATAATAATTAGTAGAATTATGAAGCTTATAAAAAAAAACTAATAAATATTTATCTTTGCCTCAACGAGGTTGTTTTATTATAAAATACATAGACGTTTCAAAGGAACAAGCTTATCCACAGGAGCTGTAATCATAACCGTATTTATGAAATATAATATACTTCCAGGAAATATTTCTGATCCCTGTCTATGCTCCGATTTTCCTAATATCTCATCGCGTTTTATTCAAATACTTTTTCCAATAAAATACAATATAAAATAATCCTGTATTTCAACTGAAAACTTTGTGATACACTTGCTTACTTCTGTAAGGTATTCGAAGCTACAGCTGAGGATGTTGCAAAACGCAACCCACAGCAGCGCCAGGGCTGCTCCGTGACGAAGTTTTACAACGTACTTCCTCTTGAACCAGGTTGCAATACTTGCAATAGAAACTTCATTGTCTAGAGGAATAATCTTTTTCCTATAATGGTTATCTACTTGCCAACATTTGAATTGTGTAGAACAGCGGTTTATCTTTGTAGTGTTGTTCTTCATAAGTTTGTCGATTTGCTGTATTGGAAATGAGTCAATACGGTGTTTAAATCTTATTTGCCCTAAGTCGTTACAAGTGTTATTTTTTTTTAAAGCTATAACATAGAAACAAGGCTTGCAGTAGCCTTTATTGCAAAAGGGATCATAACAGTAATTCACATTCGCTTGATATACGATGTCACATCGCCTTGGACGCCGGCTTTTCTAAGGGTTTGGTTATTTTAACAGCGGTACTAGAAAAATAGAAATTTCATAATACGTACCAAAGAAAATAAGCTGATACGTCTGGCATTAATAATTATTCTGGTGACAAACCTGTCTCACACGTGCTTTTAAAAGGTTACTGATTTGATAACAAAAGAAGATCGAAAAAAAATTAAAATATCAAACTCAGCACGATTAGCTGATTTACTCTTGAAATGAATATCAATACAATCTCAATATTTTCATGCAAGTCCAATGTTGCTCGTTAGGTCTAGGCATAACGCCAAATTAGTAGAAAGCGTTTCAGTTACTCAGCGACTAAAGGGCGATAATTTGGTACTCTTGATATCAATTTTGCCGGGATTGTGTTACCATTGACATTGTGACGGGATTGTAAATAGGACATGAAGTTGGTAACATACGCCAAATGTTACAGACTAACAAAGGCCGAAATTTAACAAATAAAAGAATTAAACTTATGATAAACCAGTAACTAAATAAAGTATAGTAAGTATAGTAGTATGATAAACTAGTTTTTTGTTTTTGTTTTTTTTTTTAATTTTAGGATGTTTTTTTTTTTTTTTATTTTTTTATTTTTTTTTTGTGTCGATTTAAGTATTTGTTTATTTATTTATTTTTTTAATGATTGTGATTTTCTTTTAGTTTTATGATAAACCAAGAAAAAAACAACATTTCATAAATTTATAAACAAAGTTTAAACAGTTGATCTTCATCAACATGCTTGATCTTATGCCTCAAGCATGCCTCTAAAAATATGATCTTATGCCTCCACGCAGAAAACTAATATTATTTTGTCAATATTTAATTTAAATCTCATGCCTCCAAAAGGAAAAATAGTATCGTAAGCAAAAAAAATCTTGAGGACGTAAGTTTCCGCTTATACGTTTTCGCTTTCTATCTAACCAAAACCCAACGTCCGTCTCTACCACTAATCTTTACAGTATTGGCTTGTTAGAACTGTACCTGCCGGTGCTCCTTATTGATGTTTATGAAAGAAAACCTTTGGGAATGATAAATAATCAGTTTTACGAGGAAAGGTTTCGAAACACTTCATACAAAAACTCGAAGGTCATTTTCCCAATTAAGGTCCTTTTGATAAAACATTATTGGAAAAATAATAAATTGGTAAAAGGAGTTAATTTGAGGAAACTTGAAATAAAAAGATTTGTAGGATCTCATGCTTCGATTAAAAGGTAATTTTTATTTTACCATTGTTTAGTGTATGTGCACAACCTAAAGACGTTAAATTCTAAAATTTTAATAATAGATCTTCTTCACAAGAAGATTTTTTTTTCACGAACTACAAGGTAGTTTTTCATTTTTCAATAAAAATAAAACAACATCAAAGTGCACTTAAAATTAAAAATTAGCATCATTAAAGTAATAAAATCAGATTCCAATTCCAAAACACACCTTACCAAATTAACATTTCCTCCTCGACCAATCCGAAAATCCCTTTGAATTAAATCCTTTTTAGAACCATAATAAAATCTGAGGTGAACTAACCGCAATATCCGTTATCAAGTATCGCACAGTAAATTAAAAGACATCCTTAATCTTAGATTTTGTGGAACGCTGTCAAAGTAACACGATCAAAGAAATTGTGATTTAAGCAGAAAATTACAAGAAAACATCGACCGTTCCCAGTAGTTTTAGCTACCGGTTAAACTACTTAGAGTTTTCTTCCCAATAGATCTACTGATAGTAAGACTTCCCTTATGTTATATTTATCTAATTTAATTAAATTTTACAAATTCGCGAATTAAGAGGAAAGGGTACCGGGGGATTTCTCCATACAAACTATTACAAACGTAGTCGACTGTTTTCTTCCTGGATAATGACACTAGAGCAAATATTTTTGGTGCATAAAACTTATAACTGCCATGACCATGCCCCTATTTTTTGTTTTTTCTTATTTTTTAATTTTAATTTCTATCATAATTACAAAATGAAAAAAACCAAAACATAGGGGCATAGTCATGGCAGTTATAGGTTTTATGACATAAAAATATTTGTGCCAGTGTCATTATCCAGGGAGGAAACAGTCGACTACGTTTGTATGGAGAGAGCGCAGGTACCCTTTCACCTTAAGGCTGTATTATAACTTTTCGTTAAAATTCGCATAATATGATTTGGTGGAAATTTAATTAATGTAGGTCAGTGAAATTGCACAATGTAGGAAAAAAATCATACAAGTTGCAATTATGATTATCTTGCTGCTCCAAAACTCTTTGATTTAGTTTAACAGTTCAAGAATATGTTATATAGCTATTAGCTATCAATATACATAAGTCACTGTTGTTATATAGGAAATCCGTCTATACTTAAATATAAAATTAAATGACTGACTGATTGCTATCACACCAGCTGTCTGATGGTAGTTGACGATATGGCCTAAGATGTAGCACGCTTCAATAGAAGATTTAAAGAAAGCATACAGATATCTGTTATACCATCGGCATCTACTAAGGAAAGAGTTTTGAAAATACAAACCCTATGCGAACAAAGGACAGTCTGTTTATTCAAAGTCAAAGTGTTTAGTAAAAGTAAATAAAATAATTCGGTGCAAATCACAAACACGTAATTTTATTAACGACTATCATTAAAGTAGCGAATAGTTGAATACTTGGACTGGCTTGCAACAGATCAATGGCTTCGTAAAGGTAAAGTTAGTAAATATATTAAGCTCTTTTTAAACGTTTATTTAAGACTTACTGTAGGTACGGTCGGCTGCATTATTGCAGACCCACCGTAGAGCTCCAAAACGGCTGTTATAGGAATGTTTTCAACACGAGCAAGATTCTAGACACCTGCTTTAGGTGAAGTTTAAAGTCTAGAAGACTAAACTTCACTCATCAATTAATCAAACAAACATTGTTAGAATGCAAACACTCCAATAATAGTAATTTTCGAACTCTACCGAGAGCTGCACAATTATGCAGCCGACTGTACCTACAGTAAGTCTTTAATAAACGTTTAAAAAGAGCTTAATATATTTACTAACTTTACCTTTACGAAGCCATTGATCTGTTGCGAGCTAGTCCAAGTATTCACCTATTCCCTTCTTTAATGATAGTCGTTAATGAAATTACATGATATAAGGAAACGCAATCACAAAACAAATCGAGTTAATTTCCTTACTCTCCTACAATTAATATAACTATCCTCTATATTTTACTATCAGAAATTGGTGCCTACTGCATTTTACTGTCATTGCTCTAAATAATTAAACATTATTTTATTACAGGTTAGGTAATAATAATATTTGAAGGAAGGTGTGCTTGAGGCATATAGATTTACTATGACTCATTACATTACCTACTTAAGTATTCCAAGCACGTTGTGAACCACGAATTCAAAACCAAAGCAAATTAAACCGTAACTTGATTGAAGTATTAATATGTTTGTAGTTTTGGTGTTTATGTCTGCAATTAAGGTGACAGCTGAAAATGACACCAAAATTGGATTTTAGAGGTGTTAAAAATGTGTCGGTGTTACTTTGTTTTTGGGACCATACCAATACACAAACTAGGAACGATTCGGTGTTTTTTTGAAGTGAAAACTTCTTTAGCGGCGTTGAGCACTTTTTCTGTAATGGGTATAAAATCTTAAACTCGCGTCAGGAGACGTGACCTGATCGAAAAAGCGTAAGACGGATGGAGAGTAGACAGCTATCCCCTCTCTACGGCGCGGCGAAAATGTATGCCTGGGCCTACTGTTTTTAATTTGGCTGTGAGTGTATTATTTTTTTCAAGCCAGTTCTGAATCGCTTGATAGATCGCACGCTCTATAACCACCAAAATCGAAAAGAACATAAAAAGCTGACTTATTTTATATCATTACAAAATGTGTTTTTACTGGTCATAGAAACCTTCCAGTTTTTAACAAAGTGGTGGCTAAATGGTCAACGAAGAACAAAAGTAACGTGATTGAACCGCGGGGAATTTCGGGATAAAATTAGCCTATGTTTTTTCCAATAAATCAATGAACCCTCGCACCAATTTTCATGAAAATCGGTCTATCTTTACAAACAAAAAATCATTCCTCTTTATAATAATAATATAAATAGGTAAAACCTTGCAATTTCCTATAAAAGATATTAATTGACAGAAAGATGCGAATTATTCAGAACCAGCAGATAGTCGATATCTAGAAATACGTTAACTTGATATAACTACCACAGCTAAGCGATTCTAGTCCATTAAATTTCAATTACAAATAAAGCATTTACACAGAACTGAAGCTATTAAACTAGATCACTACAAATACTAAACTCATTAAAACATACTTCTACATTAAAGCGTTCTTGTGTAAAGAGGGTTACAGATACATTAGTAATTACGACCCAGTTGGCACAATGGTCACCATGCCGGACTGCCAAACACAGGATTGCGGTTCGATTCCCGCCTCAGACAAGTATTTATGCTTTGATATTTGTCTGTGGTCTGGTTGATTCTATGTTTTATAAGTATATATTTACAAAATAAAAGTATATAAGTAGTCCGTTGTCTAGCACCCACCCATAACACAAGTCTAGTTACTTAGCTTGGTGCTAGATGGCGATGTGTGGAATGTCCTGCAATATTTATTTATTTACTAGCTGCGCCCCGCGGTTTCACCCACGTAAGTCCGATCTTTAAATTCTCACCGTTTAAACCTTCCCTGGACTACGACGAACACAACAAAAAAAGAATTGGCCAAATCGGTTCAGCCGTTCTCGAGTTTTAGCCAGACTAACGAACAGCAATTGATTTTTATATTATAGATTAGGCTTACCTGCTACTGAAGGTTCAGAGCATGAGTCTTAAGAATTATATGTTATTTTTTATGCAAAACATTGTTTCAGATATTGTAGAGTTACCATAATATTCCTAATAATTCGTACTGACGGGATTTAGACCAGCTTTTAAAATGTGCAGACCCAATAACAATTATGGGTACAAATTCTAAGCTTAACTATGGTTTTTACATTACCGTCATTGAAAGTAGTTGGTGTTTATACGGTAAATAATTTAGTATTTCAATAGTTTTATTAGTGTATTAATAACATCCATATCTACTTATACTATATGTAACCAAGAGAAAAAGACTTATCAAGAAAACTAAATAATAATTTAAAAAAAAATTGTAATCTAACCTCCAAAAGGGGCAAAAATAGCTGATAAAGTTTGTAATTCGTAGTATTCTTTGTTTTTAGGAAATCAATCTCACTTTAAAAGGGACACTGGTGCGGGTTAAACCGGGGGGCGCGACTAGTCAGCCTTAAACATGGAACGATATTTTTGAAGTTGGAATTTCAGACCTCAAGTACTCCGTTTAGCCTGTATGTAACGGTAACCCTGTCTGTATTATACGTAGAAGTTTAATTAAACTGTTAATTCTCGCAATATCCTGCTACATGACCTGTCTCACAATTTATTCTCATATCACGCTCAAACACCTTCTAATGTCGAACCTTAAAGGAAGATTACTAGAGAGCAAACATAGGCTTTGTATTACAACTTAATTTGAACCGTAAATCTTAAGATTAAGATTCAATTTGATTGCACTGCAGATATTGTTGAAGGAATGAACTTCTGGAGTTAAATGCATCGCGTATGACTTAATTAAGGTAGGACTTGTTCTAATATCTATTTTCATTGTGATTTGTGTTCGTTTGAGTCACTCCCTTTGGTCGCTCGCTATTATGAAAGTCTGTCTAGCAAAATTCACCAACTTTTAACGTAGATAAAGCAAAAATACTAGTAAAACGTCATGAATTTGGTATGTCCTTGGTCTATGACGAACGCGGACGATTATAGTCTGTCTTTTAAGTTTCGTCTCTGTACAAACTTTCTGATAACCCATGACTGTTCAATTTTAAGGCAAATATTATCAAGAGGTAAACTCCTACCTTCTATTTTGAAAAGCTTTCACTAAGTCAAAACGTCCGGCGCTCCTGAGCGGTATTTTTAAACCGTTCGAACATCAACGAAAACGCATTCGCATGCAATTTCCAAAAATATATTTTTATATAACTCGTGATTTTCGTGAATATTGCAACGAATATCTTAAATCCATTCGTTGTTTGATTTCTACTACTCTACATAGACATAATATTCTCTTTCGAGAAGTCGAAATCAAACAACGAATGGTTAAGACACTAGTTACAGATTTCACGCGATTTTATTAATTGAAGTTAAAAAAAAACGCTTCAGTTCTTCATTCGCTGTCAAAAGTGCACGAAATATTCCCCAAAAGCGAGACATGACATGATAATTTAACAAGTGCAAATCATGAAACTATTCCAAACTTTAATTAAGCGCATTCTTCATTTAAATTTAAATGAAACGTCACAATTGAGAGTTGTAATTGATGTGTACGTTGATGAGTCATCATGCCTTCAGCAATGAAAGCCAATTGCTTACAGCGAGCTCTGTAATAGCTGCTTACCGCACCGCGGGCCGCATGAAGCTGTTCTTTGACACTTGAAGTGCTGGCAAAATTTGCCTGTCGATAGGGAAGGGAGAGCGTTGATATCGACATTGTACTATTGAGGTCATGTAGAGTAGATACCCAGATAAAGAAAATATTTTAACCATATTAATTAATTCTCGGCTATTGTATATATTTTCGAGTTGTTTTCCGCAACTAGACGTATGAGCGCCTATTTTGCTTTCATTCTCGGCTAGTTTGTGAAGATTAATTAAACGTATTTTTTTCTATTCATTAACACTACTAAAAAAACTTTTAAAATATTCAGTACTTAACCTAACACAGCAAAACCACAGGTTAAACAGCATCTAGATATCTTCTAGGAAAGCGTGCTACATCTTAGGCCGCCTCGTCACCTACCATCGGGCGGGTGTGATAGTGGTCGAACGCTAACCTAACATATTATTATGAAAGAAAATCTCCTGTTGACCAATGATGAGATATCTTCATGTCGCTGAATAGCGGGATCAATGTGATGAGACCCAAGTCCCTTATCATTGACTAGCTGCGCCCCACGGTTTTACTCGCGTAAGTCCGAGTCCCGTAGGAGTATCAGGTTAAAAAGTAGTCGGTTTGTAGATACATACCTTTTTTATCGCAATCGGTGTAGTAGTTTCAGCGTGAAGGAGTAATAAACATACACACACATACTTACTGACACACAAACTTTCACATTTATAATATTAGCAAGATGTAACAATAAGCTAGGATATACCTATAGGATAATAGGATGAACGAAAGGCCCTGCTTAACATAGAGTCATCATCATCCGAGCGATGTTCCCGGTTGCATCCCTCTCGGGAGCCCGGGGTCCGCTTTCCTACTTTTACGCCTCCACTTCGCACGGTCTTTGGCATCCTGGTTAGTAAGGCCATTTGCACGCATATCACCCTTTACGACGTCAATCCAGCACTTCTTGGGACTACCCAGTCTGCCACGGCCCGGCGGAGACGCCATGGCAAGACATTTGTTTCCCACGTAACTAGCCGGTTTTCGAAAGACGTGACCGTACCAGCGTAGGCGACATTCTTGCATAGAGTGAACCATTGCATTAATTTGACCGTCGCTAAAAAATATCGATATCGATAGTTAGTTACTATATCAACCCCATCACTATCTCGTGGATTGACGCGTTGTTCGAGCCGTTGCCAGCCAAGACGTAATTACTTTGCGAGCAGTTTGTCAGCCAATTAAACACCTTTGCTTTATTAAGAAGCCGCAGCGAGCGGTAAATAGAGAATCAAAGACGTCTGCAATACGGAAGCTTGAAAAGATGTTTACATCGAAGAAAATGTGGTTTCCTTGGAGTTTTCCTTGTTGTGGTTATAATATTGGAGCCTGATCACTAAGTAGAATTTAAATTAAGTTGGTTTACAATTTTTGACAAGCTTAATCGAAGAAATGATTTTCTTTTCAACTGAGTTTGCGTTGTTTTTAAACAAATTATAATTTGCATGTGCTGGACTTGGTCCAGTTCGCTGAACTTGTTATGCCAGTAAGACCCTTGGTTAGTGAAATATACTTATTTCACATAAGCTACTTAAGTTTAATACTAATATGACTACTACATACTTTATTTACAGGCTATTTTCATCTCTACAATTGGGTCCTTGTTGCCTGACTAGTTCTTTCATTTTTGCCACAACCTTATTGTATAAGCAGAAACAATTTCCTATTCCTACTGGCAGATAACATTTAAATAATGTAGAAAGGCTATTTGTCTTTGTGATGTTGTCATTCGTGGATTTTCTGTAAATACCTATGAGATCGCTAAATTTCTGTAATACAATTAATTTTTTTTATCACAGTTGCTCATAAAGTGGATCTTATTAAACCGCTTTTAGGCTCATAATGCAACGTATTATACACGCGTGCGATAAAAAAAAATCCAACTAGTGCTAAAATAATACGTTATCCCGATAAGTCAAATACGTATCTTACTGCTAATGACATATTAGGTAGATGAAACATTCTTAATTTATCTGGGTTATACTGTTTTGATGTATAGAAAAAAGGTACGATCAAAGAGTTTTTAAGCCTTGCTAGCTTAAAACTCTTTGTTGGTACCTTTTTTCTTCTTTTCAAAAGGTTATCTCTAAAGTCTGATAACGAACGATAAGTTTACGTGATAACAAAAACGTACGCAAAAACAAATGAAAAAAACCCTAAAAAAATATTGTATGTCAGACGAGGCCTTTCGGGAGTGTAATCAACAAAAATAGTAAACATAACCTAAAATTCTTAAAAACTTTTTATTATTTTAACAAGTCTTTTTTTATTCGCAACTGTGATAAAAAACGTCGTACGATATACGTGTGGATTGATCATTCCATCTCGACTTTTGCCACGCTCGCGTTCCGCTCGCGCGTCATAAACCGCCTCTATGGAATGATCAACTTTCCACACTTGTATCGCAATGTACTATTTACATATTATGTTTTGCCCTTGATTGTTATATATAATTTAATTACTATATAGGTATCCTAGAAATGCATAGGCCGGTGTAACCTAGACGGGTCGCGAAAAGTCTTTATTCCATTGCCGTCTTCCTACCTTCACTTGAAGGACCTCATTTATTTGGCGGTCTTTGAGTCACGAGCGTATAAGTATCTTCTAAGGAAGAGTGCTACATCTTAGACCGCATCGTTAAATGCGATAGTGGCCAAAAGTTGACCTACTATTATTTTAAAAAAAAAGTACATGTGCTTCCGTTTCTTCAGCCTCCATACATACTCAACATCAAGAGGCTATACTTATACCTAAAGTAAAGAAATATATGTAAGAACTTTTAATACCACTTGACGTCCCGTTAATGCTTCTCAGCAAGAAATAAAACAAGATAAACCATCAACTGAACCAAAACACGTTACGTAATACGCAATTAATATCAAAAACTTCAACATTCATCCTATAAAAATATCTAAGAAAACCATTAACAACTTTCGAACATAAATTCATTGCGAGAACATCGTAAATATTCTTTTGTTTATAATTACCGTCATAAAGAATCTAAAGCTAGGTTTTTCAAAGCTAATGAGCTTGAATATCACACTATGCTTTCTGTAGACAACAACGGATCTAAAAAATGGTGTAAACAGACTGTAGAACCCTAAAGAGATCGCGCGATGGATGTCTACGAACCACACTTTTCGATATTTTGCAAGAGTGTACCTCTAAACATCGACAGTTCTTTATTTCGACACGACATTTACTTCGAAAAAAGATAGACATTAGACAAGTCATTGTTTTGACTGAAAATATTTCGACAAACACTAAACTTGTTTGACATATAATTATTTCATCATCAGGAAAATTAGTAGATGTTCGTAGCTAGACAAAAGTAGATTTACTTAAAACCAGACTTAGTGATGTTTACATGTAATCTGCCACTTCTTCATTTCATTGCCGCGTGGTTTGTGTCCCTTAAACAAATCGCGCAATCGGATGATACGAACCTTTGTTAACAAAATAAAAACATTTTTTGTCAGCCAGCTATCAACCGATATGAAAATTTACTGTCTATCTCTCCCCTCAAATTTCTATAGACACCGCATCAAACAAAGGTAATAAGTATAAAGAGTGTAAAAAGCGAACCACATAGATTTTTTTCTTCTAACTAAGATATGAAGACGTAGTACTTGTTCTATTCATAGTAACTTGAAATAAAGGACTGTTGGAATGAAAAGGATTATTGTTTTAGTTTTATCTTAATCTAACGATATGAGCCGCGCTGTGGGATGGCAAAGCGGTTACAAGTGGCATGGAGAAGACGAAGAATATAAAAAAGCAAATGATAAATATTCATTATTTATCGACTTACTCTATATACTATATTAAAGTTTAATTACTGAAAAAATAAAAACGGGTAAATCCTAGATAGTACATCATACTATTTACCAGCTCAATAGATTGTTAAAATGATGGTCATAAACGACTGACACTCCAGTGTCCCGTAAATGTCCAAAATATCTAAGAAAATCATGAAAAAAATGACTTCTTAGCTTAAAAAGCGAAGAAAACGAAACGTTACCAGTAATATTTTAAATGACTGCGTCCCTGCTCCATTACCATTACGACGTATTTATGTTGCAGGTTCGATTCCAGCCTCAAACAAACATTTATGTACAGTATTGGTTTCCAGTCTGAGTATTTCTATATTTGAGGATAATAAGTATAAACTTTTTAATCTCACACGATTTGTATTCATAGTAATTATTTTCCCGGGTCTTAGTCGCGTATTTTTTATTTTATTTCTCTTACCTCGACGTTTCGACTATGTTACAATAGTCATGGTCGCGAGGAGACATAATAAGTATGTACCTATTTACGAAACGAAAATATTAAAATTGCACAAGCTTAGTTGCTTAGCTTGGGGCGCTGTGGACTTATAATAAAATTGATAGTCAGTCATTATTTTAGATACACAGATCTACTCCATATATTTCTGTGTTCCAGCATCACTTCATCGTCATCGCAAGACAGCGACATTTCGTGGTCGCCGTCATTAATTATACGAAGCTCATTGTCCCTCAAGCTTTCAAGTCCATTGTGACAATATTTGGGTCGTGCTTTCAAACCCAACAAAGCTGGAACATAGACGGATCATCTCAGATGCTTGAATAGAGAACAAATTAAATATATTTTGAAAGAAATGCTGTTAATAAAACAATTAACCTGAGCAATTTGTTGCATTCTCGAGGTGGAATTCCGTTCATCACCCCGAAGATCATCGTCAGAACCTCACCAAATTATGGGACTACCCTTTATTATGGGACCACTCTTGAGGTATTACACCCCCTGTTCAAGTCGTTTTGCCGCTCAAGACATTGCAGACGTTTTAATACGTTCTGATACGGAGCGTTTTCAACAAAGAAGAATCATAAAGAATGAAGTTATACCTGAACAGCCATAAAAATATATATACGAGTACAATTAAATTGAAAACCTCCTTCTTTTTTTAAGTTGGTTAAAAAACTTTCATTGAATATCTATTAACCGAAAAACATAAAATACTTGCATGGAACTAGCTGCTAGCTGACTAACCCGTTTCTTACAGAACAGATTAAATGTTTGACAAACAGACAGACAGACGTACAAGACAGTGATCTTATAAAGGTTCCTTTTTTCCCTTGTTACTCGTACATTACCGAGTTACAAAAGTATCTAGTCTGCTATATCATTTAAAAAAATTGTAACTCGAAAGTATCGTTCGCGTTGGCCAAAAAGATGACGACGATGAAGTGTGTAAGTTTGCTGTACGGGTAATTAACCATTTCAATTTCCTGAAAATGTATAAAGAAGAAAACAATGGTTGTTTGACCCAGAACCAGACCTCGGAACTAGTATAGACAAATAATGGCGAATTTAAATAAAGGCCATTGGTTTGGCAGCAAAACATACACATAGTTATACAGAACTCTACCAACCGAATTAATAGCAAAATCAGCTTATTAACCTTACATTCAGTTATAAATAAATACAAATTAAAATCGAATTTACAAAACAAGCAGAACTATTAAATTAATTTACTCAATATCATGCAGTGTGTTGCCTCTAATGAACTGGCTGGTCTCGAATTAATTGTCAAACGTGCTTCGAGTAACAATATGACCAATATAATAAGACACCTCAGTTCTCTTCAATTACTCCCATTATTGGTCTGAATTGCGAATAATCAAGGGGATGGGAGGGGTTAAGATTGGCTGGTCGTATGATCATGATGTTCGTTTATGATCGCAATTGTGCATCGAAACTCTTGTACGGATAACAGATACAAGTAATGATTAGGGTTAACGTACCTATAATATGTAGGAATTATCTAAAGGAGATTATCGGACATATGAACATTATTGTAGTAAAGATATCGTTTATGATGAACTGCGTGGACATCTCTACATTCCATCTCTGCCTGTGACCATAGTATTTGCAAAATTCACGAAACGTCAGGTTTTGACAAATTGATTAAAAAACACGATCATAATATCCGTTTAAATAAATATAATTACGAGCCCAATTCGCGAAAACTTTAGGAAATACTATACCTACGCAGTTTAAACGAATGTGACGAAAAATAGTACCTAAATCAGAAGGCAGAAGGAATTATTCTCATAAATAATAAGTTCAAATTACATTGCAATGTCATTCCGATTGCATTTCGATTATCTTAGATCATAGACCGCTTTAAGCGATAAGGTCGCCTGTTTGTACAATTTCGTAGTTAATAAGCTTTCTCGTCATATTTGTTATTTTTAATGTTTTGTGTGTTGTACAAATAAAGTGTTTATCTATCTATCGATTACAAAAAATACGCTCAAAGTCATCTTTTTTTTTTCAATAAGCTGAGTTTGAGGGTATTTTGGACTACTTTGAGGTTATTTGAGGGCCGTCAAATCGGTATGCATGAACTGCCTATACCCATTTCAAATAACGACATAGTTGAGAGGGTGATTTTAAATGAATGATAAAATATCACATTCCATAAATATTACTAAAACTGCTAATCTTACAAAATTTGATAAATAGGTTGTATAAGTAGTCGTTAATGTAAACAGAACAATACGTAGAGTTTGACGAAGAATAGACCACCCTTGTCTTCTAATTTGCAAACGGTAATGTGCGGTAAGAAATCGTCTAGGTATAATTTACGATTATTATACCAGTACTAAAATACGATGGTTGTTTAGACGTTGGGTTGTACATTATTGTGGTTATTTATAACTTCATATTAATACCGTTCTGCTTGCATATCATTGTTCTTTACTGAATCATGATAGTTCGTTTTAGTAACTTACTTTTCGTAGCAAAAAAAAATTAAGTTAAAAATCTAAATTATATCTTCGTAAAGCTAAAGTTTTTAAATCAGGATTGATCAGCAGATTTTTTAATAAAATAAAGTCAGCCCATTGATATGTCTCACTCAGGGCAAAGCCCTCATCTCAGTAGGGCTTAGTAGTAAAAACCGTAAAACGATAAACAACAAATTCATAAAACCTAGCATTAAACCAACAAGAAGTTTCGTGGCTCACCTCTCTTTGCCTATGATATTCCTATCACAACTTCAAATCTGACACGCAACTCTGTGCCAACATTTCAACCAAGATATAAAGGTAAACATGAAATTACCCTGTTAACTGCCTTTTATGGCATAAATTATTGACATTAAACAGAGTTTAATAGTCACTTATTTCAACGATACCTATTCTATTAGGTAAGCCTATTCTTTAATGTAAATATTGGACCAAATAAATGGGTAAATCGTTAAACAAGTTAACATGGTAAATAATGTTTGTTACAGACTGATCTATTTCACAAATCCCAATGACATATTGCACCTCTGTATGTTTAATGTTCTTCTAGTCACTGAGCCAGCGGAAAAAATAAGTGGTAATAGTCATAAAAATATAAAGAACATAGCTTATTCCTATAAAAAACCTGTTGAAATATAAACGAAAAAAAATATGTTCAATTCTAAGTTTTTTTTCCAATACTACACAGTGATCGGTATCTATCGAAGCCAATGATGAGGTGTTCGATACAAAATACAAAGATTTTTATCACTATTTCTACGTGTAAATCCCTTATTTCGCATATTCTCTTTCATACTTACCCGAACTTCTCAAAACAAGCGATTGAGCAACGAACAATAACAGACGTAACAATTCGGACAAAATTGTTTTCGGAGGATTATAAGACATCCTCTATAATGCGGGCCACAATGGTTTCAATCTACTGTTTATATAAATACTCTGTCAACCGCAAAGATATTCTCACAATACAATACCATGTCTTTTAACGTAAAATCTTATTTCTCAACACGTGGAATCTCAGCATGAACAGGAATTGTCGCATTTCAACAAATAATTCATTAATTTTCGTTCCACATTGTACTGTGTTTGAATTTTTTAGTAAAGATTATTTTTGCAGGAGGATGTCAAATACGTTCTGAATTCATTCATAATCATAATAATTATTGAATACTAGCGACCCGCCCCGGCTTCGCACCTCTATATTATGCAAGTATTATACATATAAACCTTCCTCTTGAACCACTCTATCGATTAAAAACCGCATCAAAATCCGTTGCGTAGTTTTAAAGATTTAAGCATACAAAGGGAATAGGGATATACGGACAGAGAAAGCGACTTTGTTTTATACTATGTAGTGATTTGTACCTACCAACTCAAGAAGGAAATAGCTAATTAATTTTGTGAGTAATAATTATTTCTACCACATAAAAGAAACTTTCGTTGACCTTGTAGTAGTACAATATATTATTGATATTGATTTCGTAGAACTATAAGAAAACATGTAATGAGCTTTAACAGGAAGAATGAAGCATGAGTCACAATAGGCAATTAAGGTCGTAAGTTCCTCTAATCCTTTCTATCAAAAGCATTTAGTTAGATAATCAAGTCGTACTAGCCCAGTATGCGCGTTGTCGTGATGTTTTACTTCATGGAATCTTATAACGCTCTCTAAGTTTGGGTCATTATCGTGATTTTGATCAGTGACGCATCTACGAGCACCACACACGATGTTGTGTCCTTGGTAAGGATTAATTTATCTAACATCTCGACTCTCAGGTGATAGTTCATTGTGTTAAACTATTTGTCATTCCGTCCCACTCCCAGTTTTATGTTTCTAACTATTTGTCTTAACCCTCAAGATTCTTAAAATTAATGTTAAAAAAGCAGATGTCATTGATTCATTTGATCCCCTATAAAAATGTCCCTTAAGGCGTTTGGTGGGTTACCTCAATACGCCATTATGTTATAGACCCCTAAACCCTTTCAATATCACATAAAAAAGTATTACTTTTATAGATACTTTACAAAGCTTTATTATGTAAGAAACTCGCCATATGTTTTTAACCTCAGATGACACCGACATCTAGATAACATCAGGAGATTTCGACAGATTGAAAACAGCCGCCGATGTGCCTTGCAAAATTATAATAGCGAGTCAAAACACGTGCTCACAGATTCACGATAAACTTGATAATTCACTCAAAAACATTTTCAACCTCAAAAGTGAGTTTATCGGCTTTCAATCTGGAATCTGTTCGGCACACATTTGAGTCTTTGTGGCTCTTATCGTTAGGATTAATCGCAGTTTGAAAAGCCTTGGGTCCCGAACTCGGTTTTTTTTGGATTTAGGTAAACTTTGGTAAGGCTTTGCTTCACGTGTTTACTTTAGCAAAGGTTTTGAAATTATTGTAGGTAATCTAATATATTTTTGGACAAATGTTTTGAAATAATTTTATTTTAGATTAACTAGGTATATAACAGGCAATAAAATTGGTCGTCCTCCGTAGAATTCTACCTCAAAATGATTTTTGCTATTATTACTCATTTTAATGGAATTTAACCTTAAATACTAATTTCAATATTTGTATATAACAGACAAATATACTTTTGTTACCTGATTGTACCTACATTATTGTACATATATATTTATCAACGTTTATTATTTGATTGAAATCATATCGCTTGTGGTATAGCGAATAACCTCCTTCTTAGGTAATTGGGACGTGCGGGGAGATATAATAATAAATAAGATACCTATTTTATGGTATACTAGCGACCCGCCCCGGCTTCGCACGGCTATATTATGCATGTATTATACATATAAACCTTCCTCTTGAATCACTCTATCTATTAAAAAAAAACCATCAAAATCCGTTGCGTAGTTTTAAAGATTTAAGCAGTCAAAGGGAAATAGGGACAGAAAAAGCGACTTTGTTTTATACTATGTAGTGATTACATCGTAATATATGCCGTTTCGTCCTGCCATATTCATCTAGGAACCTAAATATTGACTAAGTGTCTCGACGTGCCTCAGTTCCTTAGGTTATATTATGACATTTTATTTTTATTTTAAGCCCATTCCGTCCCATTGCAGGGAAAAGGCTTTTCTTTCCTCTTTCCACTGTTCCCTGTCAACTGCCAACTGGGTCCAGTACAGATTAATTATTGCACCAATTAATGTACCTACATTTTTACATTCCTATATATACCTTAGTAAGTCCCTTTAGCAGCATATCCGGCGCAAGTCTCACAAACTCACAAAACTGGGCGTGTTTTATTTATAGTCTGTTTTGATCATTGCACAATTGAACGAAAAAAAACCTTTTGTGGGACCCGTGACAGAAGAATGATGGCCTTTTATTTTGTGCAGTGTTTTTGTGCAATCAAATAAAAATATGTGGAGGGATTGATTTCGTAAGGATAGGCCCATTATACGAACTTTAGCTAACTTTATAAAGAGACTAACGAATCTAGTCACACAATAAAAGGGATTTACGCGGATGGAACCACCTGGCTTACCCAAATGCTATACTTATAGAAGTAGGAATGTAACATTTTTTAGAAGAAGTTTTATAAACAAAGAAGATATGCGCGAACATCCATAAAAAAAAACATACATTCAACCGAATTGAGAAAATCCTCCTTTTTTTAAGTCGGTTAATAAGTAAAACATATTTACAAGTATTAAATGTCGAAAACCTAACTTTAGTAAAAATCTATTCAGTTAATAATTCCAAAAGACTGCATTGCCTCGAAATAGTTATATCTATACTAATATTATAAAGCTGAAGAGTTTGTTTGTTTGTTTGAACGTGCTAATCTCAGGAACTACTGGTTCGAATTGAAAAATTATTTTTGTGTTGGATAGTCCATTTATCGAGGAAGGCTATAGGCTACTGTTTATCCCGATATTCTCACGGGATCGGGAGTTACGCGGGTGAAACCGCGGGGCACAGCAAGTCTAAAATACAAAATGAATATTACTCATCAGATCTATTTATCATTTTATTCATGTGTATGAGGTTAAGTAGGATGTTTTTAAAAACGAAATGTTCAATTTAATCTTATATCCAAACATTTCAAAGAACAAAATACCTTTCATTTCGATTAACCACACAAACTACCTACCCCTGAGCGTTACCTGCAAAATTTAAGTTTGTAATATCGATAGCGGTTGGGTCTAACAGGGTCCCCAATAATCGTCTTCGTTCTATCGTATTAATAGAGTGGGCTTTTGCATCGATAGTAATAATGGCTATTTGCTATGCTATTGTCGAAGTGGGTTCTGAATGGCGAGCTGAAGGTAGGCGCGTTATTATTCTGTCAGCCAAATAGATGTTGGGGGACGATAGTGATGCCAGTGATGCTGATATATATGTCGATAAATCGATCGATTTATCTCATGAGTTTCTTGTGTCTTCTTCTCATTGGTGGGTGCGTTCCGAAGACACATCCCAACCTAGTATTAAAAGACGATTGAATGTGATTTCAACTGAATAAATATATTTTGACTTTGATTTTGATCATTAAACTTATTAAGTTCTATACCAAAGTCTGTATTTATTATGTTCATCGAGTACTAGGAGAATAATATTAAATTCTTTGAAAATCTATTCAGATAACTTTAGGTATCTAAAATGGAGAAGAAAACAACGTCAAAATAAGTAATCAGATTCAAAGGTTTCTTGTAAGTATTAACTTTCAGCGATAAGGCAACGTTTACTATTAAGCGTTGCGTTTACTTTACTTTGTGTATATCGAGTCCTATGTTACTATGTTCCTTCCTGTGTTGTGCAAATAAAGTTATATCTCTTAGTTTCGATAAATCGACAAGTAACAAATTCGTACATCACTAAACTCCCATATTTTGATTCCCACATTTTTTTGCGCAAAAACCCTGCCCACTGGGATTACCAAACAATGACATGCGCACACGCAGGCCCACACATCATCTCGTAACGAGAAAACGTTTTGTAGACATGTTTAATGGGATTCCGCAATTTATTGTAAAAATGCATTTAAAAAGTAACGCTTGTATATCAATTTCATACGCCTATTTAAATAAAAGAGAGCAGTGAAAAGGTATCGGCTAAATAAAAATAAAATTAATCCTAAAACAGATCTAGTTATATGCTACGTATAAGTAGGTACTTGATAGGAGGTACTCGGTACTCGTGTAAGTAAGAAAAGCTTCGGTCTGTCACCGCACGCAATTACAATATCCGGCAGGGCTCATATGTAAAGTTGTATGTCTATTGTAACATCTATTGTATGTACTCTTATCCCAATTTATTTGGGGTCGGCGCAGTATGTCTTCTTCTTCCATTCACTCCTATAAATTAGTCGTCATCTCATCGTTCACATTCATCTCTCTCATGTCTTGTCTCACGCAGTTCATCGATCTTTTCTTAGGTCGTCCTTTTCCCCTCCATCCCCCTACCTTCATCACTCTTCTAGTTACATGCGTCTCTTCGCTTCTCATCACATGTCCATACCAACTCAAACGGTTCACTTTTACTTTTTGAGTAACTGGGTCTACTTTCAGGCTTCCTCTAATATACTCATTCCTTATTTTATCCATCCTCGTTACTCCACACATCCATCTCAACCTCCGCTGCATACAATCTTCTCTCATCCTTCTTCTTCACGGCCCAGCATTTCGCATACCTTTTATATGATTGCAAATAAATGAAATGAACTTGTAGATTAAATAAGATTTTATTTTTTAATCTCTATTCAGACATTTGAATCAAAAGAGACCCAAAAAGATGACCTGCGATGCCTTCGATGATAGCTAGCCAGAACGAGAAACTTGGAAGAGTGTTAAGTAATTAAACCTTTCCCTAGTAATAAAAGACAATGTGGGTAAACTATAAAAAGATAACCGACTCAGATTGATTGCTCCATAATCAACCTATCGAAAGTTGGAATATGAAATAAACTGCTGGATTGTTCGTAGAGCACGTATGAAATGATAACAAATAAGCCTGTGTTTAAATAAAGCAGTGATCTATTTTTGATTTAAATCCACTACAAATTTGTACCTACGAACAGCTCGATTTTTTCCTATCTTTTTCTTTTGGAAATATGTATATGGGTCATTGGGGATTGGTACACTTTTAATCCCTATTCGAAGGTACACGTGGGCAGTTTTTTTTTTACCCATTAAAACTGTTAATATGTTTTAAGATTTTGTTTCTAATACGATCAATGACCGCCGTGGTGGACGCACGTGACTAAGAAGGCCATAGGTTCAATTCTCGTAACAAATATTTGTATATTCTACAGATATAGGATTTTAAACATTATAGCACCATCCAAACATGCTCCACTAAAATAATTTTAGTAGTAAAATCTACAGAAATGTATTGTGTAGTATTAAGTTATATAATGTCATGTTACAACGGTAGTTACTTAGTTTGGGGCTAGATGGCGCTATGTTATGTATTGCAGAATATTATCATTATTTATCATTGTACTTTTTATTTACTTCTCAAGGAAATTAACAAATTATGTAAGTAAAATATTAGGTACTTATTTAATTTTAACTGAGCAAATACTATGCATAAGAAACACCACCATTATACTGTCCCTTGTCTTACCTAAGTACATGTATAAAACAAACGCAAATCTGTAGTTTTATTTAACTCAATACAAAGGTTTCTCTTTATAAAATTGGGAACAAAAGGTTTCCGTTTGGCGCAAAAATAGCAAGTTTAATTCAGGCTTTCGCGGTAAATAGTTCTGCTACGCGCTTTTAGATGGCGCTGTTACAAATTAAAATATTAGTGGAAAAGTAATTTATTTATTTATGTAAGAAAAAAGCTGTACCTACGTAAGTGAAAATGGAAACAAAATTAGCTGACAGGATTTTAATACGGACTTTTGTAGGTTGTAATAAATTAAATTGAATATGAGTTGTGCCTATACACAAAATACGGAAGCCATACAAATTTAGTCACCAATTAACAATTACGGCTACTTAATTGAAAACTCTGGTATTCGGCTTCTTTAGGATAGACAAAACAATGCAGTCCATGGAGCACTTTCTCTTATGTCCAATGTCCACTAACATCTGTACAGTCGGCAACAAAATTGTAGACCCATCGTTGAGTTCCAACATTATTATTATTGGAATGTTTACAATCTAAAAATGTTTGTCTAATATATTAATGACTTCAAATGCTTTAAAATTCAACTCGAACGGGATCTTAGAATATTGCTTGTGTTGAAAACTTTCTAATAATACAAACCTTCTCCATCTTAAGGTTGCCTGGGAGAAATCGCTTTAGGCGATAAGGTTGCCTGTTTTTACAATTTCGTAGTTTTAATAAGCTTTCTCGTCAGTTTTGTTATTTTCAATGTTTTGTGTGTTGTACAATTAATAAAGTGTTTATCTATCTATCTATCTAATAATAACAGTTTTGGAGCTCTACAGGTAATATAAGTGCAGACCCACCACTTATGTTACCTGTTTTTACAAAGCCACTTGATGCTGCCATCGCTGTTGCAAGCTATTGGTCTGACAAAATTTAATTTAGCTAACGAAAAAAGAAGAAGAGACCATTATAAAGACAACACTTTAATTTAATTAAAAACCACGACCTCGTAAAAAGGAAAGTTCACGTGAAAAGATACCGACCGTAAATGTGTTTCGTCTAACAAAATTTTAGCTGAAATCTGATAAAACTCCTCGATCCATTCCGAGAGAAGTTTCCTTTTATCTCGCCACCGAAGAACCGAAACCGACCGAAACGCCTATTTGTATAGGTTTATCTCCAAACTTTGGCTAATTCTATTTTATATTCAATCTTTCAAGGCACTGCAGGATGTTGATAAGAGGTCCTTCGTTTTCAATTTTCATAATGACTGTCGCATTATATAAATTAGGTTGTCTTTTTTTATATTTTACTATAGCAGCGCTCCGCGCGGTTTCACCAGCGTAACGTCCTGATTCCGTGGGAATATCGGAATAAATAGTAGCCCCTGTTATTTCCAATGAATCAATGTATACCTACTCATACTAAGTTTTATCAATATTGACACACTAGTTTTGGAGTCTATTCGTTACAAGCAAAAAATAATCAAAAAATCTTTCCTGTTTATAATATTATATTATTAAGTACATAAAGTAAGTAAGTATATAATTGACCGAACGAGCGAAGCGAGAGAGGTCTAGTGGCGAGACGGTCGGTCGGTTGTACCTATGTATCTATGTATGTTTGTTCGACGATAACTTGAGTACCGTTGCTCTGATCTTAATGATTTTTTGTATACGAGTAGTTGAGGTCCATAGAATTTTTAAGTTCGAACATGAGCAGAATCGGTCGGGAGGTTACGGAGATAGGGGGTGCAAAACGGGATCTACCTATATGGCAGGCAAACTTTGGGGCAAATATACCCGAGTGGGGTATCAAATGAAAGGACGTAACTTTGGTGACAATAATATGGTACCATGGAACTGATCTGATGATGGAACTGGAAGGAATCCACAGGAATTTATTATTTCAGCGGTCATTTTTATATCAAACTCATTTGGATCAAAACCCAAAAAAAACGCTTAGACCTTCTTTTATGATTAAAAAATGACAATGTCAGGTTTTCTTTCTGTCATTGTCGTAAAAAATATGATTTCCAGAAATATTCAAAACCATTACAAAAATAACTTAACTTCGTGATATTATGATTAAAATGGATGATCCATATTAGGTATATAATAATAATATGATCATCCTTAATTAATTCAAATAAGTCGCAAACGTTTATAGTGCAAAGTCAAGCACTCTTGTGTTGTTCCCGATGGTCTTCGAAGGAGCTGCTTGAATCAGCTATTGATCAGCTAAACGGAGGCCGAGGCGAAAATTGGTCAATCCTTCTATGATTGACATCGTCTGGGCCACTCAGAATGTACCCTACCTTGGGTGAAGACTGTAGTATCTATTCTACTTTCCCATAAATCGTCAGACCTCTCTTTGCTTTATATTATTCATTTATTTCATAATCAACGGTTGGTTAACAATTGTGGTGGATTATATTCAATAGTATTGCTAGCCGATCTAGAGATTCTAATTAATATACTTGTGACTAATCTTTTTATTATTTTTATTTACTAATAGGTTAGGGACCTATTATAGGACCGATAATATAGGTCTCAAACTTCTCTAATATATTTGTATTGAGGGAGGAGCCTCTCTCCTATTTTCCTCTTTCGATTATGATGAGTACATAGGTACTAAACATTTGGGTGTTTAGTCTGATGATAAAGACCCGATGAGTAAGGTGACAATAAGAACTTTAAATAATCTTACGAGCAAGATAGTCATATCATGTTTGGACTCTTTCAAAGCACCTTGATAAGTAGGTATTCTAGCTTCTGAAGAATTAGCTGATATCTGGAATCTGGTGATAGAGCTGGAAGAAGGTACTCAACTTCAAAGAAATATGAACTCATCTTCTAGATAAGATAAGCCTATCGTGTTTGGATTCGTTAAAGTTGTCTTGATAGTAGGCTATCTATGTGTTAAACAAGCAACTGATGTATGGGGTTTGGTAATATACCCGGAAGAAGGCTATATGAACTCATATCTAGACAAGTTAGGTCTATCGTGTTCAATTGATGAGTAGGAACTCTAGGTACTGACGATATGGAGATATAGACGGAAGGAGGCTATAGCGAGTATCAAGAAAAGGCGAAATAAAAAAAATACGAGATTGAGACCAAGAAAATTAGGCTAAGGAACTCATTTTCTAGACAAGATATGCCTAACGCGTTTGAATTCGTTAAAAGTATCCGTTTAGCGATGTCCAGGGTCAGGGTAGGGATAGCGATAGTATGCACCTATCATTTAAATAAGATAGACCGAAGTATTTGGAGTCTTTCGTCGTTATATTATCATACTTTACGCTGGCAAAAACCAGTAAAAAAATCGAGAAAAATCGTGAGGTCTCAGTTCGGGGCGAACTACTAGTATTATTGACCGAACGAGCGAAGTGAGTGAGGTCTAGTGGCGAGACGGTCGGTCGGTTGTACCTATGTATCTATGTATCTATATATCTATGTATCTATGTATGTTTGTTCGACGATAACTTGAGTACCGTTGCTCTGATCTTAATGATTTTTGGTACACGTGTAGTTGAGGTCCATAAAATTTTTAAGTTCGAACATGAGCAGGATCGGTCGGGGGGTTACGGAGATAGGGGGTGCAAAAGGGGATCTACATATATGGCAGGCAGACTATGGGGCAAATATACCCGAGTGGGGTATCAAATGAAAGGGCGTAACTTCGGTGACAATAATATGGTACCATGGAACTGATATGATGATGGAGCTGGAAGGAATCCACAGGAATTAATCATCTCAGCGGTCATGTTTATATCAAACTCATTTGTATCAAAAAGGAAAAAAACGCTTAGACCTTCTTTTATGATTCAAAAATGACAATGTCAGGTTTTCTTTCTGTCATTGTCGTAAAACATAATATTATGATTTCCAATTTTCAAAACCATTACATGATAACTTAACTTCGTGATATTATATGATTAAAATGGATGATCCATATTAGGTACCTATATAATAATATTATGGTTATCCTAAATTCAAATAATTCGCAAAGGTTTATAGTGCAAAGTCATGCACTCTTGGGTTCGTTCCCGATGGTCTTTGAAGGAGATGCTTGAACCAGCTATTAATCAGCAAAACTGAAGCCGAGGCGAAAATTGGTCGAAACTTCTATGGTTGACGTTGTCTGGGCCACTCAACCTACCTTGGGTGAAGACTGTACTTCAAAAGCGTCTATTCTACTTTCCCTTAAATCGTCAGACCTCTTTTTGCTTCATAACCAGCTTCGCCCCGCGGCTTCACCCGCGTAAGTCCTGATCCCGTGAGAATATCAAAATAAAAAGTAGCCTATGGCTTTCCTCCATAAATTGACTATTCAACACACAAATAATTTTTCAATTCGAACCAGTAGTTCCTGAGATTAGCGCGTTCAAACAAACAAACAAACTCTTCAGCTTTATAATATTAGTAGGTATAGATTATTCATTTATTTCATAATCAAGGGTTGCTTAACAATTGTTGTGGATAATATTAAATAGTATAGCTAGCCGATCTAGAGATTCTAATTAAAAAACTTGTGACTTGTGACTCTTTTTATTATTTTTATTTACTAATAGATAGGGACATATTAATATATAGGACATAATAGTTCCACCGGTAATATAGGTCTCAAACTTCAGTAATATATTTGTATCGAGGTAGGAGCCTCTCTCCTCTTTTCTTCGTTCGTTACGTTATGATGAGTACATAGGTACAAAAAATTTGACAATAAGAACTCGCAATTATCTTGATAGCAAGATAGTCATATCATATTTGGACTCGTTTAAAGCACCTTAATAAGTAGGTATTCTAGCTTCTGAAGAATCAGCTGATATCTGGGATCAGGTGATGGAGCTGGAAGAAGGCACTCAACTTCAAAGAAATATGAACTCATCTTCTAGACAAGATAAGTCTATCGTTAAAGTTGTCTTGATAAGTAGGCACTCTAGGCGTTAAAGAAGCAACTGATATCTGGGGTTTGGTACTATAGCCGGCGGAAGAAGGCTATAGGAACTTATCTTTCGAAAAGTAAGGTCTATCGTGTTCACTTCATGAGTAGGTAGGTACTCCAGGTACTGACGATATGGTGATATAGACGGAAGGAGGCTTTAGGAGCGTTTTAATCTCACGCGATTTACATTCATAGTAGGCAGATAGTAGGTGCTTATTCCCCCGAGTATCAATAAAACGCGAAATAAAAAATACGTGATTGAGACCAAGCAAATTAGGCTATGGAACTCATTTTCTAGACAGGATATGCCTAACGCGATTAGGTTCGTGAAAAATATGTTTTGAAAGTATAATAGAGTCAGCGATGTCCAGGATCTGATGATAGCGATACTAGATAAGACACCTATCATTTAAATAAGATACACCGAAGTATTTGGAGTCTTTCGTCGTTATATCATACTTTACGCTGAAAACTAAAAATCAGTTAAAAAAACTCGTGAGGTCTCAGTTCGGGGCGAACTACTAGTATTAGTAGGTATAGATAGTCTAGCTGCGCCTCACAGTTTCACCTGGGTTAGTTCCGATCCCGTGATAATTTAATTTAATTAATTTAATTTATTATTAATCAGACAATACAATCCATTATCATATCAATTATGAAATTAATTATTAATTACATTTATTATTTATGATTTATTTATTTATCATATCATTTTTAATATCGGGATTAAAATTATTCCATATCTTTTCCATAATGTAGACTTTTGTAAATTTTAATCCATATCGGTTAAACCATAGGATCATAAAAAGGAAACAAACAAACAAACTTTGATATTAAAATATTAGTTGTGAAGCGGTAATGGGTTTGTAGAACCGCAGACATTATCATGAAAATATAAGAATGTTTATTTTTATTTTTCAGTCAAAAACACAATAGATTATAGGGCTAACTGGCTGAGACCCAAGCTGGCTGAAAGCCTATAACATGAGTATTAAGGCTCTACCATCTAACATTACGATAAGTGCTTATGTTTTTTTATTTGCATTTATCGCGGAGTAGCAGCAGGCATCAATATTGTTTTACCAACCAAAACGGATTTCACACAAAACGACATAGGTACCTGTTGAAGGCATTAAAAACCCAGTTCTATTCTTCTAAGAAAAAACAAAAAGCCAACACTAATAAAAATGTAAAATGTAGGTACACATTTCTAAAAATATTATAGCTGCATAAAATTGTCGTCAGAAAATGAAATATAATATTCCTTTGTTAGTAATATTTGTTCTACTTAATAATTTCAATCTAAAAATGGAAACTGAAATATGAAATATAGGTACCTACCTATGTCTTACCCACCTAACTATTTGTAAATGCATGCCGGTAGACAAAAGTTCCCTTGCAAAGTGTGATTTCTAAATGTTACATACGTATGCTACCTAATAATTGCGCCCCGCGGATCCCGAGTTTGAGGATCAAAAGTATCCTATGTTCTTATACATTTTCTTAACTACCACTATGCCAATTTTCATTTCAATCGGTCTTTTCGTTTGACGGTGAAGAGGAAACAAACAAATAAATAAACAAATTTTTGCAGGATATAGGTACATTTTTTAGCATTTGACCACTATCTCACCAGATGTTAAATGACGATGCTGTCTAAGATGTAGCACGCCTACCTATAAGATGACTATACTCGTGGCTTAAACACCTCTAAAAAAATAAAAAATAAAAAAATTGCAGGACATTCCAGACATCGCCATCTAGCCCAAGCTAAGTAACTAGACTTGTGTTACGGGTGCTAGGCAACGGATATACTACATAGAAACAATCAGACCACAAACAAATATCTAAGCATAAATACTTGTCTGAGGCGAGAATCGAACCCGCAACCCCGTGTCTGGCAGTCTGGCAGCACTGTGCCAACTGGGTCGACTGGAAATAGACGATGGCCTTTATCAGATAGTATCAACAGTTCGGTTCTCAACTACTGACACTAAAAAGTTTTAACGATTCGAGAACCATATTAGCCACAAGACGTCTACTGCAGCTGAACATAGGCCTGCCCCAACGACTTCCAGAGCGATCAGTTGCATGCTCTCTGCATCTAGTCGGAAGCCGTCGCACTGCACTTTTCGGTACGTGGTCTCCAATCTAATTACTCTTCTAATATTTATCCGGTAACTACTAAAAATAAGCACAATTTTTAGGGTTTCTTACTCCAAGAGGAAACAACGCCTTCATAAGGAATCACTCCGTTTGACTGTCTGTCAAGACTCTATTTTCTAAGGGATTAGGTAGAGAGATGATAGAGATGCAAAATAATTTTTTTAATAAGAAATACCAAATGATGATTTTTCACTCTTAGAGGTCCGTTTGACTATATTTCAAGACTCTATTTTCTGAGGGATTAGGTATATATGCAAAATAAAATTTATAATATAAAATACCAAATGATGATTTTTCTAAAAGTGCAGTTTTTTTCTTGTTTTTGTTATGACTACCTACCATATAATTTTAAATAGTTAGTTACCTAATCATTGCGAAATAAAATTACTCTTTTAATATTTAATATTTATTTAGGTGACGTATTTTTCGTATTAAAAATAATGTAGGTAGTTAAAATTAATTAATTCACATGAGATTTAACAAACATCCTTCTGTTTTTCTTTATTAAAATTTACTTTAAATTATTCTCGAAAACGTGAGATTGTAAATTAGGAAGTTTTGTTAATTACCTACATTTTTTCTAATGAGTAGGTAATTAATGAAAACAATGTTTTCGTCACGCAAATAAATTTAAGTATCTATTAAAATAAAAGTTAGGATTCCTAAAAAGAAACGTAACTAACAAATTACATATATTTTCTTTATTTAATTGTTTTCTTTTACAATTTTCTAAGTAGAACAGCCCTTAAACAATTCTAATAAGAACTATTTCAAATCCAATAATCAACTCCTTAAATATAGATAGGAAAATACACCTACCTAAGCTACATACGTAAATATGGAAAATAAATTCTTTTCATTGATTATTTTCGCAAATAAATTTAATAGTTACTTAAACTATAAAAAGCTCTTTTATTTCACTTTTGCATTAATTATTTTTTTATTAGAAAACCACTCTTGTTAAAAATTAAATGTTTTAAATTTTAATTTTAATATCAACTGCACAACACAGATTTTAATTAATTCTTTTTATCTATAAATATAAAATTCTATGAGTCTAGACTGACTGATGAAAATCTATATAAAAGAGAAAAATAATAATCAAAGAATCTCTGAATATTCGCATGGGGGTTTCCTTTTGGTGCTCCCCACTAAGAACGGAATTTTAGACATTGGACCTTTGAAGGGATAAAAAAAGGCTGATAATGTTTATAGTTTATGGTTACTATTATGTATTTTACTACTGTTGGAAACCAATATCTCTTTAAAAAACACTAACGCTGGTAAAACCACGGGGTGCAGCTAGTTAATAAATTAAAGTTAATTATTTAATTCTTGTCATCGACTTTCAATTTCATACGGAACCCATTTTAATAATACAAGTACCCTTGAATGTTATTTAAAATTGCTAAGCATGTCAGATATAAAAAGTAACGATCGTTCCTCAAAAAGTTAGTCGACAGACGTTTCCACTGTATTAGGTACAATGAAGTCGTTAATTATTTACTTTGGTTTCTTTGTTTTTGCTGTTTACGGTAAGTACTATACTATACATTAAAAAGTAAATATACTGAAGCCATAATGCGAGAGAAAAGCAAAATTCGATCAGCTGTTAATGAACAATTACTTAGTAGTTCTAGAAAACAGAATAATGCTTCTTAATCAGAAAATAAATTGAAGTTAAGGGTGTTGTCACTTGTTTATCCTAGGTAGTAGGTAAATTGAAAGGATAAGGAAACTAGATTTTAAATTAGAATTGAATATTTAGGAAGGAGATGTTCAGACCTAAAGTAGAACGATGCGGGGTTTTTTGTAAATGGTAGCCTAAAATACACCTAAACGTTTTGCTTCTTCATTCCTTATTCGTACGGCAAGGGAATGGAATCAGTTGCCTGCGTCTGCCTTTTCTGAAGTATACAATTTGGGGGTCTTCAAAGTCGCGTGTGAATTTTCTAGGAAAACGTACTACATCTTAGACCGCATCGTCACTTACCATCAGGCGGGTAACAAAAAAAATGAAAATGATGAACTCTATATGCAAACAACGAAGTTAGACGTATATATTATACATTTGCGTATTTTTTGACTCTAAGGAATACTAGATAACTCTAATTAGCTTTTCATTAATACATTTTTCATTTTATTTTCAGGCAATCCAGCACCCTGCCATTTAGATGACGAGGCCTGTATCACTAATGCTTTCCAGACAATTTACTCCGATGTAGTCGTTGGTGTTCCTTCATTGGAGATAGAAGCATCTGATCCTTTGAAGCAAGCCTTGGTATCTGCCCAATTACCAAAGCTAAATTATACGTTTATTGATGGCCAAGTGACTGGTATGAAGGACTGTAGGGTTGAGTACGCTAGGTAAGAACTACAACATTTTATTATTATAGTAAAAGTCAAAATTCTTTGAAAGCACAAGAATCTCATATGGTTATTTTTTGTGATCATGCTCACAAAGGTTAATTATTTTATCATACAAAGATTCTACAGTACTACTACACCTTTTCTATATAGAACTTAGACCAAATTAAATCTACATCAAACATTATTATTTACATTATTTTGTGAAAATTAAAAATATTATTTGAAATGGAGCAATTAAAGTGAAGTTAAAATACTAAACAGTATCATAGTACGTACAACTTATGCTTTTAAGTAACTTATAGCACATATTAGATCACACATGTGCTATAAAACGACCCGTGTATTTTCCAGAGCCCAGATCAGAACATTCTTATTTCTTAAGTTAAAAGTTATATAGCAAGCGATAGACAGCTATAGGGGAAGCTGTCTATGACAAGATATTCGGGAACTAAACCCATAGAAATAGATATAAACGATCTGTTTAGAACGTCCTTTTGAAATAACCTTGCCATTTATTTAATTTTGTGGAGTGAAATATGCGATTTCGTCGACAGCTTATAAAAATTACTGGGCACCTACCGTGATACTGATTAAGCTGAAAGCATTTTATGATTTGTTCCCAGAGGCTCAGTGGTCTCTTATTTTATTTTATATTATTATATTAAGAGCCTAAACTGTCCCACTGCAGGGCAAAGGCCTCTCCACCTTTCTTCCATTGATCAGGATCGGTCGCTATTGCACACCAATCATTCCTATAGGAGTCAAAATCATCTCGCCATCGTCGCCCTGGGGCCTTATTCTGCTATTTGGCCAACCATTGTCATTATATCGAGACTCTATTGATATTATATCGAGATTGTGACTTTATTTGGTATTCTGCTAAAGTTTTAATAACATCACAATAGAATCACTATGGAGTCTCAATGGTATGGTAATATTTACCTTGCAGGTGTTGCCTAGCAACATGGTATATGTTGCTAAGCGATATACCGATTTGACAACTATCGAGATTCCATTAAGCTACGATTGTAGAGCAGAATACCGAAGTGAGTCAGTGGTGTGTCAGTGGTGTTTCGATAGAATAGTTAACGTTAGGAGAATACCAATTTGACATGTAATGTCATATTTTTGACATTAAATTTCTATTACGATTATATCGACACACTACTAAAACACAATTGTGTTAGCAGACTTAGGCCCCTGGTCTGCCGCGTGGTCGTATCCGTATGGGGGACCATCCTGTTGTAATTTTAGCCTAACGTTCTTATTTTGTTAATCATTCAAAATGTTTTCACTTGACTGCATGACCCTAAGGAGTGGTAACTGTGCCTTTGTGGCACTGTAGTTCTCATATACCTTCAATAATTTATAATCTTGACCTTGGGAGCAAGATCACAAAATAAGATAGGTATACTTACCTACCTAATTACTTATGTAAAATATTAAGACAATTGTTAAATTATTTCAAGAACAGCCTTGAAACTAAACGAAAAATTATTCTAGAACATCAACCAAAGTCTATGCCTATACTTTTTATACCAAAGATCATCCAACAGAAATTATTTTTAAATTATTACATGACAATTCGTCGTAACTTCATATCATAACACATTTTTTTGCAGATTTACAAGCAGCGAATCAAAGTTTGAATTTAAACTAAGTTGCCCCCGTGTGCAATTAAATGCAGATTATGAAGTTCATGGAGAGATTTTATTATTAAAACTCCAGGGAAAAGGCAAATGTACAATCACTTCAGGTTTGTAAATATTTTTGCACTAATATACACTATCTATACCTACTAATATTATAAAGCTTAAGAGTTTCTCAGGAACTACCACTGGTTCGAATTGAAAAAATATTTTTTGTGTTGGATAGTCCATTTATCAAGGAAGGCTATAGGCAAATTTTTATCTTGATATTCCCACGGGATCGGGACTTACGCGGATGAAACCGTGGGGCGCAGCTAGTGTATTATAAAGCTGAAGAGTTTGTTTGTTTAAACGTGCCAATCTCAGGAACTACTGGTTCGAATTGAAAAAATATTTTTTGTGTTGGATAGTCCATTTATTGAGGAAGGCTAGCGGCTACTTTTTATCTTGATATTCCCACGGGATTGGGACTTACGCGGGTGAAACCGTGGAGCGTAGCTAGTTATATTATAAAGAGGATTTATTTTGTTATTATGTTTCTAACGAATAGGCTCCGAAACTACAGGCCCGATTTTGATGCAACTTGGTATGACGATACAATTAATCAATTGGGAGTAACATGGGCTACTTTTCATTCTGATATTCCCACGGGATCGGGAGTTATTATTAATAAAATTCACGCATGAGAACACAATTCAACTTCTACTGTGGAGTATGGAAGGGCTGTGTTGACAACAACAAAAATGTTGATAGCAATGTTTATAGTTCTAGCAAGAAGAAGAGTGAGGTACGAACGTCAAATTCTATGAGTTCTAGATAACACGTCAATATACGTAGAACTTTGTTTAGACGTCACACTCGTAATAAGTCTTCTACATGAACGCCATTACCAAGGGTGTATAATAAGTACACCTGCCCACGCTTTTTCGTCTGTAATTACAACTAATTGCTTATTTTCAGATAAATACGAATTAATTTTCGTTACCGATGTCGAAAATACTAAGGACTCAAATAACAAAAAACACATAAATATGAAAAATTTCACGGTTGACTATGATATAAAAGGGAAAACTGTTTACGATTTCACTAATCTGTTTAACGGCGATCAAAAACTTTGTAAGTTAATTTAATTTTTAGGTTTTTGTATTTTCTAAGTGAAGAGATTAACAAGCGTTTCTTTAATTTTTACCCGACCACGATAGGGTTGTTTCACCTATTAGGGTTCCGTATCCAAAGAGTAAAATCAGGACACTTTACTAAAACTTTACTATCCGTTCGTCTGTCCGTCTGTTTGTCACCAAGATGTATCTCATGAATATAGTCATGAAACTTAGTCTTTTTATTACCCGACTGCAAGAAACGGGTTATCTTTTTCGCCCCTATCTTTTTGTTTGTTATATTCATTATTCCCTTATATCTTTCAAAGCACTCAAAGGATTAATTTCGTTAAGGAATCGTTAGATTCGTTTCATTAGTTTTTAAAAAAAATTTATAATACATTAATTGTAATTAAAAGTATTTTTTTTATTAATAATAAATGTTTTATCCACAGCACAAGCTTTTCTTAAAGCAGCAAATGAAAATTGGAAAGTTATATCAAAAGAAACCCACGGTCCTGGTACCTACAAATACTTCATACGTCTAATAGACAACATAAATAAGTACTTCGAAAAGTTACCATTCGAACAAATATTTGCTAAAGCTTCATAATTATCATCTTTAGACAAGCAAGTTATTATGGGAAAGATGTCAATTTAGATTTAGGATATCATAGACCAAGAGAAATGTCCAAAGAGATATGGTTGGATTGCTAAGAAATCAAACATTTTGCAATTGAAATTCAAAAATAAGTTCTGAAAATTATTATTAAATATAATACTGAAAAAATATTATTTTTGTAGAAAGTAAAATAAATATTAATACGTCATTTTGGTACCTAAATATATTGAACATTTTTAAATCCTCATTAACTTATTTTGTTTTTGACCGACTGCGACGCAGAAGGTTGCGGGTTCGATTCCCGCCGGGAACAAGTATTTATGCTGACCATAAATTCTTGTTTCTGGTTCTGGGTGTTTCCTATATGTATAATATGTATATATTTACAAAAAAAAAGTGGTTGCCTGTAAAGTCGGTATACGGGCGAAAGTTTTACGTGACAACAACTGTGCTCGAGTGGAAGGGACGCGTGCCTTTCACTTTTTATGTCTGTCTCTCTCGCTCTTAGGCGGGCTAACCATGCCCGAGTGGAAGGGACGCGTGCCTCTCACTCGCTCTCATTGTGAGCGCATAACGTCAGCGGAGCGTAACGCAGTTTCTTGAAGTGTCACCCGGCAAACCAATTTATAAGACGTTGTCACGTCAAAATAAAAAAGTATATAAGTAGTTTATCCGTTATCTGGCACCCATAACACAAGCATTAAGTTGCTTAGCTTGGGGCTGGATGGCGATGTGTAATATGTCCTGAAATATTTATTTATTTATTTTATTTTGTTTTTTTAAATTCGAACCACTTTCACATCTACCTACTTCCACTTCCAAAAATACTAAAACACTTTAGCTAAGTTTATTAAGGGCTAACAAAACCCATATTTTAGGAGTATTCCCCATATCCCCCAAACGGGGGATAGTGGGAATCTTCGTGGCATTCTCCCCCAAATTGATAATGCAGCCAATTTGGGGGAGTTGCGTTCGCCAAGTCACAAAAATTTGTACTATAACTATACTAATATTATAAATAGAAAATATTTTTTTTTGTTTGTAACGAAACTACTGGACTGATTTAGATGAAATTTGGTATGACTATACAATACAATATACGTACGTTGAATCATTGGGAGTAACATAGGCTACTTTTTATCCCGATATTCCCACGGGATCAAGGGCGGATCCAGGGGGTCATGATATTTTTTTTAAATGGCGGATATCTCGGAAACCGAGAGACTTTTATAGAACATAACTTTCGTTTTTCTGATCCGGCACAGTGTCATCTATCCGTAGGTGCGGCTTGACCATTCATTACCGGACACCCTGTATGGCAGATATTCACTTAAGTTAGAATTTATTTTTTGTGTTATTTTTTTTTTATGTAATCATTTTTCGTTTATGTTTTTATGGTGCAATAAAGTGTTTATCTATCTATCTATGTACAAGTTATTATAATGTGTTAAGTTTTTCAAATGTACAATAAAGAATAAATATTTTTAAGTACAGTACGTACGTACATTAATAAAATACCTACTTTTTACTTGTATCTATTGCTATCAAAATTAAATTATAAGTTCTTGACTTGACCACAACTATGTGACCCCCTCCTGGCGCCAAAGCTGGATCCGCCCTTGCACGGGATCGGGAGTTACGCGGGTGAAATCGCATAGCACTGAGTATTATCAGTCTTTTAACTAGTATGTTTACTACACTAACTATAAAAAAGACTTTTCACGAAGAAACTACAAGAAGTTCTGAAACTTAGCATATGGTTAAATTGCTTTTAAGACGTGAGCGAGCACTAGGAAAAGATTTTTATCAATTCGACTCTAAAGGGCTGATAAAGTTTGTAGGTTAATAAAGTATTTAATATGTATGATGTGTCGGTAGGAAAACAATTTTACTTTTAAAGCTGCGGGGCGCAGCTAGTATGTAAATATTTACAAAAGAATAGTGTATACTGAACTAACGTAGGTATTCTATACTGACGTATAATTTATGTATTATGGTGAACTCAATCACCATAACACAAGGCTAGTTGCTTAGATTGGGGCTAGATGGCGCTATGTAAACGAAAGTATAGTGACTAAGTATTTTGGACACTAAATGTAGTAACATAACTAGGTTATGTATTGTCATCATCATCCGAGCGATGTTCCCGGTTGCATCCCTCTCGGGAGCCCAGGGTCCCCTTTCCTACTTTTACGCCTCCACTTCGCACGATCTTCGGCATCCTGGGTTGTAAGGCCATTTGCACGCATATCACCCTTTACGACGTCAAGCCAGCACTTCTTGGGTCTACCCAGTCTGCCACGACCCGGCGGAGGCGCCATGGCATGACATTTGTTCCCCACGTAACTAGCCGGTTTTCGCAAGACGTGGTCGTACCAGCGTAAGCGACACTCTTGCAATTTATCTGCAATGTCTCGGACATGAAGGCTGCCCCGGATGTGGGAGTTTCTGACGCGATCCTTTCGCGTCACTCCACACATCCAGCGCAACATCTTCATCTCCGTGACACGCAGCTCCTGCTTATGTCGCTCAAGCACCGGCCACGCCTCACTACCATACAAAATGTATTGTAATAGTAGGTATTGTAATACCTTATTGTACCAACACTTAAGAGGAAAGGGTACCGGGGGCTCTTTCCATACAAACTATTACAAACGTAGTCGACTGTTTTCTCCCTGGATAATGACACTAGTAGACGCAAATATTTTTGGTGCATAAAATTTATAACTGCCATGACCATGCCCCTATTTTTTGTTTTTTTTTTTATATCATTTTTTTAATCTTAATTTCTATGATAATAAGAAAATGAAAAAAACCAAAACATAGGGGCATAGTCATGGCAGTTATAGGTTATATGGCACAAAAATATTTGTGTTAGTGTCATTATCCAGGGAGGAAACAGTCGACTAAGTTTGTATAGAGAGAACGCAGGTACCCTTTCACCTTAATGTGAATAAATGAATTGAATTGAAGCTTAAACATACACATACGTTTAGGATTAGTAGTCCAGTGGCAATGGGTGGGGTATCAGTTCAACACACCACGAGTGTTATATTGGAAACAAATTAATTTAAAACGCAGGTCGGGACGGCCTCCGACTAGGTGGACAGACGACTTATCTAAAGTCGTTGGACGCAGAGGGCATGCGACCGATCTGAAAGTCTTTGGGGAAGGTTCATGTTCAGCGGTGGAAGTCCTGTGGCTAAGACGATAATGATAATAAGAACGTTCTACTTCTATTACACGCTGGTAGCGACAGGTCGCTTCAACTCAATTTCAGCAAAAGCCTTTGATTTGGATTCTTAGATCAAGATCCTGATGCGGCAATGAGAATTTTGTTGTGGATGGTCTTGACATCGACAAAACAAATCCTGATTCAGCGATATCTTTTTTTCATGAAATAACAATAAAAATCGTTAAGTACATCGAATTGCACCCGTAACTCTTAGATGGTAACACAAATCTTACGTCAATACATGACGACCCAGTTGGCACAATGGTCACCATGCCGGACTGCTGGTTGCGGATTCGATTCCCGCCTCAGACAAGTATTTTTACTTAAATATCTGTCTGTAATCTGATTGTTCAGATGTATTATAATATATTTACAAAAGAAAAGTATACAAGTAGTATATCCGTTGTCTAGCACCCATAACATATGTCTAGTTACTTAGGTTGGAGCTAGATGGCGATGTGTGGAATGTCCTGCAATATGTTTTTCTAATAAAAAGCTTTGTCCTGACTGACTGACGGACCAACGCACAGCCTGAACCGCTGGTAGTAAAGACCTGAAACTTGTTTATACATATAAAATGTTTTGTCCTGAATTACTGACTGACAAATCAATGCACAGTCTTAACCGCTGATCGTAGAGACCTGAAACTGAAACATTCTTTGAATGACGTCGTCATCCGATAAGAAAGGATTTTCCGGAATTATACACCTTAGGTACCTAAGGGGGCAAAGTTTGGGTCACGTGATTCTTTGGTCCATTCTACTTCAAATTTTGCATAAACATTCTTTGACAGAATCGATAGAAGACTTGCTTCGTATTTTATTGAAAAACGTAAAAACCAATTAAAACTCCTATTAAAACTAATTTAGACCTCTATACGGACGAAGTCAGCGGCCAAAGCTAGTTGTTATTCATAAGACAGTAGACTTATAGACAGCCACACTTTTTAATTTGAACACTGGTAACAGAATTGGGCAGGTTTTTTTATGGTAAATCTAAAGGAAACAGTAGTGCTGGAATTATGCGCACAATTTTGCAGAAAACATACCTACTACAATTTTTTTGCAATTTCGCATAATTTCTGGTGCATTTCTGGTACCAACACAGCTGCAAAGTTGACATATTCTTTGCGTTGAACAAACGTGCTTATTTTATATTACTACAAAATCGACCCACTACTTAAGCAAGAAACCATTGCGTTTCACTTTCATTTGTAACCAAATGTGACGTCAATAAAAAAAACAGTAGAAAAATCTGCAAGTCAAATATGTAGATAGAAAAGTGTAAGGGTGACTTTTTATAGCAATTTTATTAGGGCAGCTTTAAACAAGGAATGGATGGGAGCATCGATAAGGTCGCCTCTGACCGTAATAACATTTTGGGAACCAATCCGGATTAGTAAAGCTATTTCCTTGGAATTTGTTCCTAAGTCTGGATATATTGTATTTTGAATATTTTACTTTAATCAAAGATCTTTGATGATGTAGATTTCATAAAATACCAACAATCTCTCTTCTAAGAAGTCTTCTTTGAGCATAGTTTAAGATATTTTATGTTCGCTAACGAAAAACAGCCCAACTAATCTGTTACTAATACAGAATTATCGATTAAATAACAAATAAAATATTAGTTTAAAAGTTACAGTTCTACATACTAAAACTGTAAGTTTAACAATAAAGATAAAATTTTTATTTATTTTTAAAAAGGATAAATTACGGTCTAAACTCAGACACCCGATTTAAACTGAAGATATAAAAAAATATAAATACTTAACTCGTTATTAATTATTACCTATATGCAAATCAAACTGAATTCGGAAGCAGTGAGAAATTTGGTCATTGATCTAAAGAGAGACGTTGGAGAGCACTGCAGAGGCAATAGGCTGACATACTGCTGATCAAGAAGAAAGAGGTCGGAACCAATATTAAATAATAAATAAATAAATAAATATTTCAGGACATATTACACATCGCCATCCAGCCCCAAGCTAAGCAACTTAATGCTTGTGTTATGGGTGCCAGATAACGGATAAACTACTTATATACTTTTTTTTTTTTTGTAAATATATACATATTATACATATAGGAAACACCCAGAACCAGAAACAAGAATTTATGGTCAGCATAAATACTTGTTCCCGGCGGGAATCGAACCCGCAACCTTCTGCGTCGCATATTACACCGATAAAAATTAATATTATCGTTCTCCGTGCATTAAATTATCGCCTTTTTGTCATTTTGTTTCTTTTCGTCTAATGTTACAGAAGAGGTGATCAGCCTTTCCCGCTCACGTATTTTGACTCCAGATGACCACGTGTTTCAACAACCCGTACCATTTATGTAGAAAAGCGATAATTGAACAGATCATCGTCTTATGTCAGTGCAACATAATAGGTACCTACTTTGAGTTAATGACCGAATTTTCTCAGCTTTTGAAATCGACTATAGTATTTGTTTACCTAGACCTAAAAGCAACATACAAATCTTTCTGCATATAAAACTGAAATCTAATTTCTGTTTTCAACCATTTATTGTTAGATTTCTCTACTGGCCGGATTGATAGAAACAATACAATTGTATTATTCAAAATGCTTTTGTTAATAATCTTACTTGGTATATTCAGTAATTCCAATTGTTTGGGTAAGTAATATTTTTATTATTAATTTACTAATTGAAGAAGAAAAAAACAGATTTTAATGCATTACTTTTAGTATGCTATACCTACTTATTATCGCACAGTCTGAGTTAGTTTTAATTTTATTGTCATTCATCTGATGTAGATTATTTCAAGGTACTTACACTAACATTTTTGTAACTCTATAAACTAAATTACAATTATTTATCAGGCTATCTGTAGCTATGAATAACCTGGCAAAACTAGTTCTGAAACGAAACGAAGTCATTTATAAAACACTAGCTGCGCTCCGCGATTTCATCCGCGTAAATGCTATCGGTTTAGAAGTTTTTGCTTGAAGAAGTAACAAATACACACTGACTTACAAACTTTCACTTTTATAATATTAGTTTTTATGATTTGTTAAATGTATTTATCTGATTTTTACATCTGATAGGTTAGCGTTCGACCACTATTACATCTGCCCGATGGTAGGTGATGATGCGGTCTAAAGACGTAGCACGCTTTCCTAGATGATACCTGTTCAATGACGGCTTGAAAACCTTCAAATTGTACACGTCAGGAACAATACTGATACCATTGTCTTACTATACGACCGAAGGAATGAAGAATCAAATCACTTAGTGCTGGAATTTCCACCATAAATGTCGCATACTTCTTCTATACAATTTTTACTTTATCTTCGTAAAAATACTTTCTGAATTTTCCAGAATCAATTTCACCATGTAATTTAGAAGAAAGCACCTGTTCTACCAATTTTGCTCGTGCTATTTACGTGTCTGCCATCTCTGGTGATCCTAATTTGGGTACACAATCTTTGGATCCTATGCAAGTTGACTTAGTCGAGGCTGTTGTGCCAAATTTGACATTTACATTGAGGAATTCGGTTACATATGGATATAAGACTTGTGTTATAGAAAAATCGACGTGAGTTCGTTATTTTATTTAAGACTGGACGAAAAGTTCCTCTGAGCAATAATATTATTATTATGCTTGTTGAGCATCCGACCGATCGCTCTAGAAGTCTTTGGGGATGTTCAGCAGTGGATGTCCTGTGGCTGATGATGATGATGATGCTTCTAGAGCTTTCGTTCCTCTCTTAGAAATGCTTATTATCAATTGGTCCAATAATAAATGTTAAATTAAATATTTGACATGTTCTACACCCTGCATTTTTGCCTATGTAGATCTTGTTATCTTTGAAGAAATCGGGACAAAAGTTGCCTATTTAATTCAGGGTACCAGCTCTCATATTTTATACCAAATTTCGGCTTCAAATCGGCTTAGTAGTTTCAGCGTAAAGAAATACACCAACATACACATACTCTTAATCACAAATTTTCGCATATACCTACTACTTATTAGAGGGATAATGAAATTAAATAAAATGTATTTTTTAGATTTACAAATTCTGCTGATAACCCGACCCTGCGCCTTGAAATATACTGTCCATATCTTAATATGACTGGTCAATATGAGATGGAGGGAAAAATAGCTCATTTGCCTGTAAAAGGCAAAGGTGAATATGACATTGAAACGAGTGAGTATATACATTTTATATAAAGCCTTAAGCGTGACACTGCGCAAATATTAAATCGTGCACTTGGAACTTCGCACAGCTAATAAGTGAGCACCACTTTTCACGTTTAAGCAAAGTGTGCCGCTTCAGATTGCTTGATCGTTTTCATTTAAAACTTACTGATAATTTTCTAAATTAATGTGATTTTATTTTTATTTTTAGCCGATTATTACATAGAAGTTGACGGTGAGGTCAAATTTATAGAGCAAGATTCGGAAAAATATATTAACATAGATAAATACTCTTTCAAAACCGAATTGAAAGGAACTCTGAGATTGGATTTGAAAAATCTTTTTGATGGAATTAAAGAATTAGGTGTGTATGTAAACAAAAGAGAAATAAGGTTTAAAAGAACTTCAATTTTTTTATACACATCTGTGAAGAAAATGCTAGAAAATACTATGAATTTTCTAAAAGTAAACTAACATTGATAAGTTTTGCAGCCGGACGCCTCCATCCGGTAAACTAATCCATACTCATTATCATCGTATCATTATTATTTTTCAGCGGACCCTGTTCATAAATTTGCCAAAGAACAACCTGCATTAACTTCTCAAATTTTAGGCCCTCCAGTCCTGAATATAACAACGAAGATAATTAACGAAAATTTTAATAAGCAACTTCGGACGATTTCAATCAAAAAATTTGTAGCATAATTAGTTTATATTGAAAATTATTGTATTAATTTAAGAAAGGGAATAAAGTAAAATAAAATAGCTTTTTAGTTGCCTTACACAACCTTTATTAAGTACCCACTGGTATTGATACTATAAGTTAGTTTAGCAATAAGAGGCAAGTTTTTTTGTTTTTAACGATTTGGCGCCGAAACTACTGGACCAATTTTAATAAAACTTGGTATGAGCATTTCATTGGGAGTGACATAATCTACTTTTTATCACAATATTCCCATGGAATCGTTACGCGGGTGTAACCGCGGAGCGCTGCTAGTAAATATATATTTTTAGTTTCTGTAATGGAAGTATTAATATTTAGTTTTTAGTTCCGAGCCTAGTGCCAAAACACAAAATGCATTGTGCTGTGATGTGATGGAATGTGATGTGTGTGTGTGTGTTTTGGCACTAGGCTCGGAACTAAAAACTAAATATTAATACTTAAATTACAGATTAGATTTCTTCAGTTCTGAAAAGTAACGCCGGATTCAATCAACTATATTTTTAGTTTATTTTTCCTTCCACGTCATCTTATAGCTGAATGTATTTTAGATGTTAAGTGTTATTAACCTACCTAAAGTCATCTTAAATTAAAGTTTTATCAAATTATATTTTAACAACCACAAGGTTTATATTATTACTAGCTGCCCTACGCGGTTTCACCCGCGTAACTCCCGATCCCGTGGGAATATCGGGATGTAAGCTATCCTATCTCTCAAGTTGGATCGAACTGCACATGGTGTGCGAATTTTATTATAATCGGTTAAGTGGTTTAGGAGTCCATTGAGGACAAACATTGTGACACGAGATTTATATATATTAAGAAGAAGATAAGAAGAAGATTAATCGATTTAACACTTGACAGTTGGTTAATCACATGGACTTAATATATTATACCTTAGTACAATGGTCACTATGCCGGACAGCCAAACACAGGGTTGCGGGTTCGATTCCCGCCTCAGACAAGTATTTATGCTTAGATATTTGTCTGTGGTCTGGTTGTTTCTATGTATTATAAGTATATATTTACAAAAGAAAAGTATATAAGTAGTATATCCGTTGTTTAGCACCCATAATACAAGTCTAGTTACTTAGCTTGGGGCTAGATGGCGATGTGTGGAACGTCCTGCAATATTTATTTATTTATTTACCTTAATCATGTGTAATGTCAAACGATTTTAATTTTTGCTGTGCAAGTCAATTTCAGTCTTGTTAATATGCAAGTAAATATCTACACTAATACTAAAAAGAGGAAAGATTTTTTGAAGTGAAAACTTCTTATGGCGCGTTGGGCACTTTTGTGGGTGAGCATTTTCAGCCGTTCTCGCGACAGACGACAGATTTTCTCGCGACAGATGAGATTTTACACAGATATACAGTTTTTTAATTTGGCTGTGAGTGTATTAAGACATACATATGGTATTTTTTAACGGACGACTATTGACGGACGACAAATGTCGGACGACAAATAGTCGTCCGACTATTTTTATTTTTTTTCATCTAAAACTCTTTTTACGTATGTTCTCGCGACAGATGAGATTTTGCACAGATATGCAGTTTTCACTTCTGCCTGCACTCCCGGAGTGCGCTGTTTTTTTTTTTTAGTTTGTAACGAATAGGCTCCGAAACTACTGGACCGATTTTAATCAAACTTGATATGAGGATACATTGACTCACTGGGAGTAACATAGATATCACTATCACTATCATCACTACATAGTACTAGTAGTTCGCCCCGAACTGAGACCTCACGAGATTTTTTTTGAAATCGCTACTTCTCAGCGTAAAGTAGGTAGGTACTAAAATGATATAACGACGAAAGATTCAAAATACGATAGATCTATCTAATTTAAATGATAGGTGCCTATCTTTTCAATCGCGTATTTTTTTATTTCACGTTTTTAACGGGATAATAACAACTTGAAATACAAATTGTATGAGTTTAAAAAGCTCCTATGCCTCCTTCTGGCTATATCGAGACGATTTTAACGAGTCCAAACGCGAAAGGCCTATCTTGCTTATAGACTCATCACATCTAGGAACTGTCGCATGCCGTTTCGTCGGAATTTATGCTGTCGACACAAATAACTGACGGAACGAAAATCTGTCGAAACGGAAATAGCCCACATCTTGCATAGAATACGATAGCTCTATCACCAGAAACCAAATATCAGCTGATTCTCCAGTAGATACCTAGAGTACCTAATCCTCAAGACGACTTTATGAGTCCAAACGCGATAGGCCTATCTTGTCTAGGACATAAGTTACTATAGCCTTCTTCCGGCTCCATCACCAGACCAAAGATATCAGCTTATTTTTCAGTACCTAGAGTACCTACCTAGGCGCATCTTACACGTATACTCACTTACTCGGATACTCTGGCACGATGGCGTCCTGTCGTAGCCAAAGTAGCCAGTAAAATGTATATTTTACCGACCTAGGGTTAATAGAATAAGCCATGAATACGTAGCCGGCCATGTCACGCCACTCGGCGTCACGGCGAGGTAAGGCCCTTCTCCGGTTCTGTGTTCTATCACCTAATTACAGATATCAGATGATACTTCAGTACCAAGAGTACCTATCTACTTTTCAAGGTGATTTAAACGAGTCCAACATGATATTAATATCTTGCTCAGAAGATAAGTTCTTAATATGGTTATTGGTTACCTTTCTCATCAGGGTTTTTATCATCAAACTAAACACTCAATTCTTTAATACCTATGTACCTCATGGTATGGTTCCTATGTACTCATCGTGATCTTAAAACGAAAAAGAAAAAAGGAGACAGACTTCAATACAAATATATTGGAGAAGTTTGAGACTTATGTCCTGTTATAAGTAAATAAAAATAATAAAAAGCTTATTATTTAAAATCTTTCTGTCGGCTAGCACTGAAGCAAACAGAGGTCGAATTTAGGAGAAAGTAGAAATTAAACTTTATTAAAACCACAGTCTTCAGCATGTCTTCACACAAGGTACATCCCGTAGTACAGTACGATCATTGGATGATCGTTGATACCTACAACTTGAGTGGCCCAGACGACGTCAACCATAGTAGGGTTGTCCAGTTATCGCCTTGGTTTCCTTTCAGCTGATCAATAGCTGGTTCCAGCATTAGCTTCTTTATAGGCCATCGGGAACAAACATGGCAGTAGAATTGGTTTATGGATTATAGAAGTAAAATTACACCTTCCGTGCATAACTTTACACTTCCGTTCACTGCTATCAACATTTACGCGAATATTTGAATTTATTTGGGATGACCAAATATAATATGAATCATCTATTTTAATCAAAATATCACGAAGATATTGAAGATGTTTTGAGAAAGTATACAAACATGGATTTCTATGGTTCTGTGTGTATTCACAGAACGCTGTGAATCATATTCTTTTCAACAATGACAGAATAAAAACCTGACATTGTCATTTCTTACATAGTTTTATCAGAGAGTTTTATCTATGTTTTATATTGTCATTTTTGAAGTTTTCAATTCAAAAGAAGGCTTTAATTATTTGCCTTTTATAAAGGTAAATCCCCTTTTGCACCCCCTATCTCCGTAGCCCCCTAACCGATCCCTCTCATGTTCGAACTTAAAAATTCTATGAGCCTCAACTACTCGTATACCAAAAATCATGAAGATCAGAGCCACGGTACTCAAGTTATCGTCGAACAAACATACATAGATACATAGATACATAGGTACAACCGACCGACCATCTCGCCACTAGACCTCTCTCGCTTCGCTCGTTCGGTCAATAAAACAAAGTCACTTTCTCTGTCCCTATGTCCCTAAATCCCTATTCCCTATGTATGCTTAAATCTTTAAAACTACGTAACGGATTTTGATGCGGTTTTTTTAATAGATAGAGTGATTCAAGAGGAAGGTTTATATGTATTGTATAATACATGCATAATATAGCCGTGCGACTCCAGGGCGGGTCGCTAGTAACGGATAAAGCAGAATCTAATCTGAGTGCATTTCTCAAAAAAATTACGTTTTTCTTATTTAAAAAAATCGTTTCATAACAAATCATCATATAAAAAACATTTATTATACTAGTTGAATTTTAGAAACGTTTAGAAAATTTTCCATCAGGGTTTCTTATAATAAATAATATAAAACATAGTTATGACGTCAAAACGTTATTTAATTAACAATTAGGTACCTAAATTATCTAAGAATAGATAAATAATTAACGAAAATTTGAATTTTTTAACAATAGATTAAGTATATACTAAATAGAACAATTAAATCTTCTATTTTAAAACACATCATTGTGATAATGATAAAAATGAAGACAAAATAAAACATACGGTGAGTAGGTAGTAATTGCATTTCGTACTTTGAAATTCAAATCTAATAGTTATATTAAATTTTGAGATAGGATTTTTTTAAATAAAACTATAATAATATGTAGGTAAATAAAAATAATGTAAAAAATAAATCAAAGTGCAAAAAATTATAACAATGCAAGTTGTTTTTTTTTTTAGAAATACGATTTAACAATTAAAATTCTATCCTATCCTATCCTACTAATATTATAAATGTGAAAGTTTGTGTGTGTGTGTGTGTGTGTGTGTATGTATGTTTGTTACTCCTTCACGCAAAAACGACTGGACCGATTGCGATGAAATTCGGTACCTAGATAGCTGGAGACCTGGATTAACACATAGGCTACTTTTTATCCCGATATTCCCATGGGATCGGGACTTACGCGGGTGAAACCGCGGGGCGCAGCTAGTCCTACTAATATTATAAATGTGAAAGTTTGTGTGTGTGTGTGTGTATGTGTGTGTGTGTGTGTGTGTGTGTGTATGTATGTTTGTTACTCCTTCACGCAAAAACGACTGGACCGATGCGATGAAATTCGGTACCTAGATAGCTGGAGACCTGGATTAACACATAGGCTACTTTTTATCCCGATATTCCCATGGGATCGGGACTTACGCTGGTGAAACCGCGGGGCGCAGCTAGTGTTATATAATTTTTTATACTTACTGTGCTAAACTTTGGAATAATGAACTCTAAATTCAAAGTCCACAATTGGCTTTTTGTAATAAAATTCATATATACGAGAATTAATTCCATATAAAGAAGTAGATAGGATTCGTGCATTCTGGCTCACGGAATCTGGCCCCTGTCAAACGGTCTGAGCTGGACCCGAAAACTAAAAAAAAAAAAAAAAAAAAAAAAAAAAGTTTGGTGTCTAATTGGGGGTTTTCGGGTATTGCGAATCGATCTGTGCTATCCGTTCAGCTCTATCTACAACCGTTACAGATTTAGCTTTTGAATTATAACAGCTCCACTACCCCTAATTAATTAGCGATAATGACTGCCTCGGCGTCTAATGAGCTTTCTGATTATGTTTTTATCTAATCACCTGATCAGCTAATCACCAGCCCGGTTCGTGTGCATTTTTGTAAATAACATCTAATCACCTAATAAGCTAATCACCTAAAATGAAATAATGGTAGGTATTTCTAAAATATTGATAACACATTATTTTATAAAAAACATACTTTATTCATATACAAAATAAGAATTAAACGCATTACACAGCAGAATGTCATTGTTTATAGTATCTCTACCAAATTGATTAGTAAACTCTAACAACGACTTGTTATTGAACTTATACAGTAAGTACATTAAGCAGTATTTTCCACACACTGAAGTCCAATCATTTTGAATCCTAGTATTATTAAAACTCCATTGCCTTGAATTCCTAATCAAAAACATTTTGTGAAATCCTGTAGGAGAACGACCGTATGTATCAAAATATTCACCAATACCGTGACTATCTATGTGAATACCTATCCAGTGAGAACCAGGTTTTGTATCTGGATCTAAATTGCTTATCAGATATGCTGGAACTTGAACATACATCGGTAATCTGTTTGCAGCATACACATTATATTGCAAGCTTGGGTGAATCTTTGTTAAGTATGTTTGTATTTCTAAAGTATCCATTACTGCTGCTTTCAAAATTGATAAGTATAAGACTTATTAACTCGCTAGATCACAGACAAGTGAAAGGATACAGGTAAGCCATTCGTTTTTAACATGTTGAGTGATGTTTTAAATAAAAGGTAAGGTAATTTCAAATCATTTAATATTTTATTAAAAATACACATTGTATGATAGCTTAATACTATGGGGTACATGTGATATTTAATACTATGTTAAACTTATTTATTTTTCCTAACTGCTATAGTCTACGGTTACATTTCGATTTTTATCTATCTCTATAACATTATCGAACTCAGCATATACAACACAGTTTATTGTTTGAGTAAGGGAAGATTCAAACCTAACTTCTAATCTCACACTACCATGTCTTATAAGGTTCCAATGACCCGATGAATTAGCTGATAAATCAGGTGTTAGATCGAATGCTAGCAAACAATAACCTTTTGCATATTTATCACGAGATATCCCATTACCTTCGTTGAGAAAATGTATTCCTGTTCCTGAGAATAATGTATGAAAAGTTGCAGTGAAAATATTATTATCAAAAGATGGTTGTAAAGCTTTCGAAGGAATTTGTTGACCATCTATATATAAACAAAAGGAATTCATGTTATAGTTTTCAAAATTGAACGGATTTTTGGAAAGACAACCATTAAATGCTGCATTATTTACAAACCCAACTATGCATCTTTTAGGTACTTGACCCATGAAGATATTATCCAATGTTTTTCCCTGAACCCCTGATGGTATTGTTAAAACTTTTACTTCAGCCCGTGTAATAGGATATTTCGCTGTAGTCGATGCTAAAACTTTTTGATGAGCAAGTAAAACCGATGGGTTAATTTTTGTTCTTCGTACCAGAAGAGTTGCATCAGTTATGCTTACTTTGTATTTTACATCATTCGGTGAAGCCATCAAGTTAAATGATTCCCGGGATCTAACCAGTTTTACATTCAATTCAACACCATTAATTAGAAACTTTTCTTGGTTGAATATGTCCCCGTGAAGGTGTCCTATCATTTCTACTTCTTTACTTTCAGATATGAGTGATAAGCACTAATATCTGAAAGTAAATTTTTGTAAAACCAACATTCCAATGATGTAATAGAAATTAAATAATATCGTAGAATCACAAATTGCTATTTAAACTAGATTACTAATGGATATTTGAACTAGATGCCTAATTGGTATTTAAACTAGATTACTAATTGATATTTAAACAAGATTATTAATTGCTTCTAAACTAGATTATTAATTATTGTTTAAACTAGATTACTAATTATTTCTACGCTAGTATATAAATTCGTGACAATATTCAATAAGACACAGTAACCTAAGTAAAGTGAAATCAACAACTTTGTGTTAGTGAATAACTGTGTGTGTAAATCAACAGTAAAATGGAGGTAAGAGATTTTCTTCTTTAAATACGATTAAACATACCTGTATTACCTATATGTATTACAAATTTTTTATAGTGTAATATATATTGTTTCAGAATTCATTCAATTTAAACCAGGAAAACACTTACAAAACTTTCTTCTTTGCTACACCTGATAGTGAAACACTGCAAGAATTAGAAATAGTTGAAAATTCACAACCCAGAAAACGACCATCATCTCCATCGGATAAGATAGATGAATTATTTCATTTACCTAAAAAACAAAAAAAACTCTCATCAACAGTTTCTCGAAATCAAAGCGATGGAAGCACAGCGTTTATGACAACAAATACTGAAGATGGAAAAAATGCAACACACATGATAAAAATTGAGGTTTATGATTTAAAGAAAATATCGAAAGTTCCAGTGGCAGAACATTGGAAACACACTGAAACTAAGTTAAAATATTACACGCATAACAAAAATTCTAATTTTCAAAACATACAACGAGTTTTATATTTAGCTACAAAAGAAATATCTACATCAGATTGTTGCAAAAAATACCATTTCAACAATAAAAAGAATGACTCATAATTGTTGTTGTTGTCATTACTTAATATCTCATTTAATATTTAAACGATGTTTCATTTTATTTGTTATTAAAAAGGATTACTAAATTAAGTTCCATTAGTTAATAAGGGTTAATTTAATAACCCTCAAAGTTCCATATAAATACTTTTTGATGTTTAAATTGATATACAGTTCAGTTCTAAAGATCATAACAATATCAGCTCCGACTTTTTTTATATCAACAACAAAATGAGTACCTGTAAAAGTTTTTTCTTCCATTCGCAAGCCGAAGAAGATTGTGAGAGTGTCTTCTTTAGTACACAGGTCGATGAAACTTTGCAAAATGAGGAAATAATTCAATTATGTAAAGAAGTTGAACAATGCGAAGCGTTTAATTTATGTTTCAATGAGGAATTTGGTTCGACTGAAAATCTTACAATGTGAGTAAACATAACTTTTCCATTTATTTTCAATTTATTTCATGTTACCTATTTCTTATGTTAATAGTGATTTTTAATAAAAAAATTTATATCTTGTTACAGTCAGCAACATCAGATTGGAGGATCACTCAAACGACATTTAGATAGTGAGGCTAACTCGGAAAATGTTAAACGTCGAAACATAGAAGTGGTTTCAACTTCTTCTAACATAGTTGAAAGACATCAAACTGGGGAAGCTTCAACTTCAGCTGGTATAATTGAAAGACATCACGATGGAGGAGCATCGACTTCATCTGGTATAACTGAAGGATCCCACACAGGTATTCCAACTGATAGTGTAACTTGTAACGCTTGTCAAATTTCTATTAGGAAACGTTATTTCACTAATCATTTAAAAAGCAATATCCATAAAAACAATGTTTTGAAATTACACGGTACTTTTGAAAATGTGTCAGTTATCGAAACAGCTTTTGGACAAAGAATAATTACTTATAAAATTAGTAACAAATCTAACCAAACTATTGAATCTACATTTCAAACTCCTGAAATATTTATGAATTCCATTAAAGATGAAATATTATTTTTAGTTGAAGAGTCAATTCAAAACCATAGTATTTTTAAAGTTAATTTTATATTACATGCAGAATTTATACAACAAAGCAAAAACGATGTTTTAAATACATTTGATTTTCAAACTAGTAATTTCATAATTTTTATTGGAGATGATTTAAATATTTTTTTTACTTCTTTGTGTGAGACTTTAATTAATAAAATAAGTACTTTTGAGAGAAAAGATAGCGGGTGGAGTCTCAAACATATTAAAAGTATAGATATGAATGTAAATAAATTTAACCCTCTTCGTGGTAGTTCATATATTGATTTGCCGAAGGATATTAGTGCAAAAAAAGCTGTGATTAACGTTCAAAATGCAGATTATTTGTGTTTTAAATGGGCATTACTTTCAGCATTATACCCAGTTAGTAAAAATGCCAGTCGAGTATCATCGTACAGCATACATGCAAATAAACTTAATTTTAGCGGTATATCTTTCCCTGTCAAATTAACCGACATACCTAAAGTTGAAAAATTAAATAATATTAGCATAAACGTTTTTGGGTTAGAATATAATAAAGAAACTAAACTAAATAGTATTGTAGGTCCTTTGTATTTTACTAAAAGTCGTAAAAGTAGTCATATCAATTTATTATACTTAAGTAATGGTACAAAAAGTCACTATTGTTATATTAAAAATTTATCACGTTTAGTTAGTAAACAACTTTCCAATCAACATCATACTGTTCATATATGTGATGGGTGTTTATTATACTTCCCTACTAATGAAAGATTATCCAACCATCAACAGAATGATTGTTCCCATGTCACTGTTGAATTACCGAGTAGTGATAAAAAATTTAAAGATTGGTTTGCACAACCAACATCTAATGATAAAGTAATGTTTGATCATTTTGAACGAAAGTTAAAAATCCCTTTTGTTATTTATGCAGATTTTGAGGCATTTTTAAAACCTGTAACTTCATGTTCTAACGACCCATCTAAATCATACACAAACAACATTCAAGAACACCAACCTTATAGTTTTGGATATTACATAAAATGTTCTTATGATGATACTTTATCAAAATATGAGTCTTATAGTGGACTCGATTGTGCACAAGTATTTATGACTAGATTACATAATGATCTTAAGTCAATATGTAGCAAAAATAATTTTCAAAAATGTCCTAAAACTTTGTCTGCAGAAGATGAAGCTGTAGCAAATAATTGTTTAAGTTGTTATATTTGTGAAACCGATTTAAATGGTGAAAAATTTTTATATCATGAATGGCAAACTGGTAACTTTAAAGGTGTCACACATAACTTATGTGCAAAAAAATTTAGAGCTCCAAATTTTATTCCAGTATTTCTACATAATCTTAGTCATTATGATTCACATTTCATTGTTCATGCGCTTAACTTGGGTGAAGGTCAGGTTGACATAATTCCTCAAAACAAAGAAAGATACATATCTTTTAACAAAACTTTATCTATTAACAATCAATTCATTAAGTTGAGGTTTGTGGACTCTTTAAAGTTTTTACCATGCAGTCTTGAACAGTTGGCAAAAAATCTTAAAGATGATCAGTTTCATACACTCAAAATTAATTTCCCTAACCATGAAGATTTCACCCTTCTGAGAAAGAAAGGTATTTTTCCTTATGAATACATGACATCAAACGATAGGTTAAAAAATACATGTTTACCTGACAAACAAAATTTTTACAGTACCTTAACAGATTCAAATATTTCAAACAATGATTATAATCATGCCCAAATAGTTTGGAATCACTTTCAATGTTCCACTATGCTAGATTATTCAAATCTGTATCAAAAAACCGATGTTTTATTGTTAACAGATATTTTTGAAAATTTTAGAGATCTATGCATTAGCACTTATAGTCTAGATCCTGCTCATTATTACACGGCACCCGGGTTAAGTTGGGATGCTATGTTGAAATCCACCAAAATCGAACTTGAACTACTGACAGATTTCGATAAAATTGCATTTATCAAAGCAGGTATTCGTGGTGGTGTATCCCAATGTAGTAATCGGTATGCTGAGGCAAATAATCAATATTTAACTAGTTACGATAGTACTAAATCTAAATCATACCTCGCTTATTTTGATGCTAATAATTTATACGGTTGGGCTATGTCGCAACATCTTCCTGAAGGAGGATTTGAATGGGTTGATCCTAGCACAGATTTTAACATATCCGATACATCTGATTATGGTTTTATTTTGGAAGTAGACTTAGAATATCCTGATACACTTCATGATTTGCACTCTGATTTACCTTTGTGTCCGGAAAATATTTGTATAGGTAATTCCAAAGAAAAAAAGTTAGTTCCGAATCTAAAAAATAAAATTAAATATAAAATTCATTATAGAAATTTAAAACAATGTCTTAAATTAGGTTTGAAATTAAATAAAATACATAGAATTTTAAAATTTAATCAAAGCCCCTGGCTTCAAAAATACATTGACCTCAATACTAAACTAAGGACAAAGGCGGTAACAGATTTTGAGAAAGATTTTTATAAACTGATGAATAATTCTGTTTTCGGTAAAACTATGGAGAATATAGAGAAAAGGGTTAATATAAAGCTGTTGACACATTGGGAAAATCGGGGTAAGTCACTAGGTGCACAGGATTATATTGCCAAACCAGAATTTAAAAACCTTTCAGTGTTTTCTGATAATTTAGTTGCTATTCAGTTACAAAAAACTAAAATACTACATAATAAACCTATTTATTTAGGATTTTGTATATTAGACATTTCGAAAACTTTAATGTACGAATTCCATTATGATTACATTCTAAAAAAGTTTGGTGATAAAACTAAACTCTTGTATACTGATACGGATAGTTTTATTTATCAATTTTTTACTGATAATTTTTATGAGGATATCAAACCTGATTTAGCTGCACGGTTTGATACTTCTGATTATCCATCGGATAATTTGTTCGGTTACCCTAAGATTAATAAAAAAAAGTTAGGTTATTTCAAAGATGAAAATAATGGATCCATTTTAGAAGAATTCGTAGGATTAAGATCAAAAATGTATGCTTTTACAGTAGGTGAAAAGATTATAGCAAAAGCAAAAGGAGTTAACAAAAGTGTTACAAAAAAACTGAATATGAGGAATTATAAGTCTTGTCTCTTTGATCAAAATATTCAATACCACAATATGTGTAGATTCAGATCCATTAAACACAATATATTTACTCAAAAAATTAATAAGACATCGTTATCATATAATGATACCAAGCGTTACATTTTACCAAATCATGTTGATACTTTGGCGTGGGGTCATTATAAACTAAGAGATTTAGATTAACTGATTTTTTAACATTTTTTTTTGTTTGTATAAATTTATCTTAAATCCATTTTATTGTAGATAATTTAATATTCACATGCACAGAGTTGTTGATTTTATAAAGATAAATATGAGATTTTTTTTGTGTAAATTTTGTATTTTTATTTTGTATAATTTTTTAAAGATGTAAATATTTATTTGTAACAATTGTAATATCTAGTATTAAGAAATATATTATAATAAAATCATATGAGATTTTTTTTGTGTAAAATTTGTATTTTTATTTTGTATAATTTTTTAAAGTTGTTAATATTTATTTGTAACAATTGTATTATCTAGTATTAAGAAATATATAATAAAATCATTTTTTGAATTAAAAACTCTCATTGTTTTTTTAAACCTCATCTAATCCACACGTATAGAAAATGAATCATTTTATCCATCCATTTACTGCAATAGTTGCAGGGCCTAGTGGATGTGGAAAATCAAATTTTGTAACAAATTTTATTAACCACCGAAAAAAAATATGTAATGTTTCTTTTTCGCAAATCACATGGTGTTTTGATGAAATGCAGCCTTTATACAATTTGAAAAATGTAAACTACTTTCAAGGGTTACCAGATCTAAACATGTTTGATGGTAAAGAAGCTAATCTAATTATAATAGATGATCTCATGAGAGAATCCGATGGTCGTATTGTTGATATATTTACTAAAGGTAGTCACCATAGGAATTTGAGTGTTTTCTATATAACTCAAAATTTGTTTCATCAAGGAAAAGGCCAAAGAGATATTTCCTTAAATTCAAACTATATTATTTATTTTAAAAACCCTCGTGATAAAACACAAATTCGATATCTTGGACGTCAAGTAGTACCAGAAAATGTAAAATTTATCGAAGAAGCATATAAAGATGCAACTACGGAAGCACATGGGTATTTAATGATAGATCTTAAACAAAACACTAATGAAATGTGTCGTGTTAAAACAAAAATATTTCCCACTGACATGTTTTGTTCAGTTTATGTACCAAAAAAAGGATTTAAATATGACAAGAACCATCAAATTTCTGTCATTTACAAATAATGCATCGAAGCTTAAAGACGCATAAAGATTTGCTCGTAGCATTGCATACCTTAAAACCCAAATATCAAAAAGCTTTGTTAAAATCATGCGGTGAAGATGAAATAAATTGCATTTGTGAGTGTATTCATAATGTATTGAAAGGTAAAGTTCCAATAAAAGAAAAGGATAAGAAATCACTAAAACAATACATAGATATTCTGCGTAAGCTCGTGCGTAAAACTACAAATAAAGTTAGGAAAAATATAATTATTCAAAAGGGGGGTTCATTTCTACCTATAATATTGGGTTCCATATTGAGTGGACTAGTTAATAGTCTTGTTTAAAAATGGAACATACTAAGAAAATGTTACTCGTAGAACCCGGTTTGATTGATAAAATAAGTCAAAAAAATGTAAGTGATACGAGTAATCCTAAAACTAGATTGGATGTTGAAATGCAAAATATTCTAAAAAACAATGACGATGATAGAAAAAAATGTATTTTGTACTTACAAGTCTTACAAAGATACTTACACTTTACTGGAGAAGATCGTCAACCTTATGAACTTCCAATAATTACTTCAAACATTGATTCACCTAAAATAATGATAAAAGAAGAACATGATAAAAATAATGAAACAAACAACAAAGACCCAGTTGTTGATCGGACATCAAACGAAGAAGATACTCGTCAGGAAAGTAATACTGTTCAAAGGGAACCTGTTTACTCAAATAAACAAATTCTATCTTTGATACCTAAAACATATGTAAAAAAGGGTGAGTTATTGTTAAACTTGTTGTCGTTGAGTAAAAACAAAGTGCACTGGAATGATGATGGAACAGTATTTATAGAGAACAATAAAATCACTGGAAGTAATATTGTAGATTTAATAAATGATTTATTAAGACCATTAAAAAAAACTGGTGATCCAATAGGGTGGAAGGACTTTGCTAAGGCTATAAAAGATCTTAAAATACCACTCACATATATTAGTAATCCAAAAAGAAGTGATTATATAAACAAACTTCAGTTACAAGACCTTGGGGAAATATCTGATGAAGAATTTTCTACTCCTATAACTGGAGACAAGTACATTAAGAAAATAAGAAAGAAAATTGATTGGGAAAAATGGACTCCTTACTAGAAATTCACGACATTTATTATGATGCTTCGCACCCTGCTGGATATAGTAGTATTGACAAACTTGCAAAAGCTTTGAAAGGTAAAATGTCTAAAAACGAAGTAAAGGAATGGTTGCAGTCACAGGAAACATACACTCTTCATAAACCAGTTCACAAGAAATTTCCTCGAAACAAATATGTCTTATCTAATCTTAATGAACTTTGGCAAGCTGATCTGAGCGACATGAGAACTTATAGTAAATATAATGATGGTTTTAACTATATATTATGTGTAATTGATGTATTCAGTAAATATGCTTATGTTAGATCCATGAAATATAAAAATTCCATAACAATAAAAAAGTCTTTTGAAAGTATTTTTAATGAAGCTCAATCAACACCAACTCACATACAGTCTGATAAAGGTACGGAGTTTGTATCAAAAGATGTTCAACGCTATTTTAAAAGCAAAAATATTAATTATTACACAACAAATAATCCAGACATCAAAGCTAGTATTGTGGAAAGATTCCAAAGAACACTGAAGTCAAAAATGTGGCGGTATTTTACTCATAAAAATACATTTAGATACATTGATGTCTTACAAGATTTATTGTATGCGTATAATCATAGCTATCATTCAAGCATTAAAATGCCCCCATGTAATGTAACTTCTAACAATATAATGACTGTTTGGAATAATTTATATAGTGAGGAAAAAATTAAAACGTCTACAAACGTACCTTTACCAAAGTATCATGTTGGTGATTATGTAAGAATTACAAAATATAAACATATATTCCAAAAAGGATATGAATCTAACTGGAGCGATGAAATATTTATTATTTCATCTATAATCGATAGATCACCTTGGGTTGTATACACACTTAAAGATTTACAAAATGAAAATATTCAGGGTACTTTTTATGAAAAAGAATTACAAAATGTTAGTCCACCTAACCCCACTTCTGACTACAAAATAGATAAAATAATTACTTCGCGATATTCTGGTAACAGAAAGCAAGTGTTGGTCAAGTGGAAAGGTTATCCTGATAAATTTAATAGTTGGATATTATTTTCGGATTTAAAACAGATATAATGAAAGAAAATTTTTATTTAACTTTACTGAGCAATAGTTCAATGGGATATTTTCCAGATAATATGACAACAAGTTTTTCAACAAAATTACCAAAATCAATCAAATTAGAAGGGGAATGGTCTGTTGGTGTAGCTGAATTCCAATATCCATGCACAATGTTTACTGTTCAAGATCATGAAAATATTATTTATGTAACAAAAATGATGATAATGCCAAATGAGAATAGACCTTCTACATGTTATTTTAAAAAACATATACCTGCTACAAATTACGATAATATTGATCACATTTTGTCTGCATTAAATAATATAAAGGAAAAAGTAAAATTTCGTTATGATGAAATATCCAAGTTTGTTTCTGTGACAAATTTGGATGAATCAATTATATCATTGGTGTTATCACCCAAGTTGGGTATTCAACTAGGGTTCGAACCTAACAGGAATTTAGTAGAAAAGGGTTTTGGAAAGTGTCCTGCAAATTTACATTTAGGATTACCATCACAACTATTTGTTTATTGCGACATAGTGGAACCACAGATTGTTGGTGATGTAATGTCCTCTTTACTTAGAATTATACCATTAGATCCTGCAAAGTATATATATGGAGCGAATAAAATGCACGTATTCTCTCCACCTCATTACCTACCAGTCATGCGCAGAGAATTTGATACGATTGAAATAGATATAAGATCAAGCACTGGTCAAAAAATACCATTCCAATTTGGAACAGTGTGTATTAAACTACACTTTATTAAATTATAATGTATTCACGCAATAATAATATTTGTCCATATGAACATTATTATACTAACCAGGCCGGTACTGGAGTAGGAGTTATCTACAAGGGGGTCCCCTATCAACGTGGTCACGGGATTGGAAGTTTTTTAGGAGGACTGTTTAGATCTGTCTTACCATTACTCTCTAGTGGTGCTAAAGCAATAGGAAAAGAAGCTTTGAGTGCAGGCGTAGGACTTCTATCTGATATGGCTAATGCTCGACCCATGGAAGAATCAATAAAATCACGGTTAAAAGAAGTTGGTTCTAATTTAAAGAGAAGGGCTGATGGAAAAATTGATAAATTGAATATGTCTGGGTCAGGATATAAAACTAAAAGAAAGCGTCTCACTGCAGTCATTCCTTCACCGACTAGCAAAGGGAAAGGAATAAAAAATAAAAAAGCAGCTAATAAAAATCAAGTTGATATATTTTCATAAATATATAATGTCTTTCCTACATAATCATTCTTGTGAGTGCATAAAGTCAGAATTAGATTTATTTGCTCTACCATCAACACAAACAAGCATAGAAAGTGGAATGTGGGTCCACTACAAACCTATATCATCCTTGGCAGACGATGGTCCAATAGAATTTCTTGTACCGGGAACCGGTGATGACTATATTGACTTGTCTCATACATTACTACATATAAGAGCCAAAATATTTAATGAGGATTCGTCGAAATTGACCGCTTCAACTGTTGTGGGACCTGTAAACAATTGGCTTCATTCTATTTTCAGTCAACTTGATGTTTATTTAAACCAGAAATTGGTGTCACCTCCTAATAATACATATGCCTATCGAGCATACATTGAAACTTTGCTTAATTATGCACCTACTGCTAAAGAATCTCACTTAACATGTAGCCTTTGGTATGAAGATACAAATGGAAATATGGATTCAACTGATAATAATAATGTTGGTTTTACAAAAAGACAAACACTCATATCTGAAAGTAAAGAAGTAGAAATGATAGGACACCTTCACGGGGACATATTCAACCAAGAAAAGTTTCTAATTAATGGTGTTGAATTGAATGTAAAACTGGTTAGATCCCGGGAATCATTTAACTTGATGGCTTCACCGAATGATGTAAAATACAAAGTAAGCATAACTGATGCAACTCTTCTGGTACGAAGAACAAAAATTAACCCATCGGTTTTACTTGCTCATCAAAAAGTTTTAGCATCGACTACAGCGAAATATCCTATTACACGGGCTGAAGTAAAAGTTTTAACAATACCATCAGGGGTTCAGGGAAAAACATTGGATAATATCTTCATGGGTCAAGTACCTAAAAGATGCATAGTTGGGTTTGTAAATAATGCAGCATTTAATGGTTGTCTTTCCAAAAATCCGTTCAATTTTGAAAACTATAACATGAATTCCTTTTGTTTATATATAGATGGTCAACAAATTCCTTCGAAAGCTTTACAACCATCTTTTGATAATAATATTTTCACTGCAACTTTTCATACATTATTCTCAGGAACAGGAATACATTTTCTCAACGAAGGTAATGGGATATCTCGTGATAAATATGCAAAAGGTTATTGTTTGCTAGCATTCGATCTAACACCTGATTTATCAGCTAATTCATCGGGTCATTGGAACCTTATAAGACATGGTAGTGTGAGATTAGAAGTTAGGTTTGAATCTTCCCTTACTCAAACAATAAACTGTGTTGTATATGCTGAGTTCGATAATGTTATAGAGATAGATAAAAATCGAAATGTAACCGTAGACTATAGCAGTTAGGAAAAATAAATAAGTTTAACATAGTATTAAATATCACATGTACCCCATAGTATTAAGCTATCATACAATGTGTATTTTTAATAAAATATTAAATGATTTGAAATTACCTTACCTTTTATTTAAAACATCACTCAACATGTTAAAAACGAATGGCTTACCTGTATCCTTTCACTTGTCTGTGATCTAGCGAGTTAATAAGTCTTATACTTATCAATTTTGAAAGCAGCAGTAATGGATACTTTAGAAATACAAACATACTTAACAAAGATTCACCCAAGCTTGCAATATAATGTGTATGCTGCAAACAGATTACCGATGTATGTTCAAGTTCCAGCATATCTGATAAGCAATTTAGATCCAGATACAAAACCTGGTTCTCACTGGATAGGTATTCACATAGATAGTCACGGTATTGGTGAATATTTTGATACATACGGTCGTTCTCCTACAGGATTTCACAAAATGTTTTTGATTAGGAATTCAAGGCAATGGAGTTTTAATAATACTAGGATTCAAAATGATTGGACTTCAGTGTGTGGAAAATACTGCTTAATGTACTTACTGTATAAGTTCAATAACAAGTCGTTGTTAGAGTTTACTAATCAATTTGGTAGAGATACTATAAACAATGACATTCTGCTGTGTAATGCGTTTAATTCTTATTTTGTATATGAATAAAGTATGTTTTTTATAAAATAATGTGTTATCAATATTTTAGAAATACCTACCATTATTTCATTTTAGGTGATTAGCTTATTAGGTGATTAGATGTTATTTACAAAAATGCACACGAACCGGGCTGGTGATTAGCTGATCAGGTGATTAGATAAAAACATAATCAGAAAGCTCATTAGACGCCGAGGCAGTCATTATCGCTAATTAATTAGGGGTAGTGGAGCTGTTATAATTCAAAAGCTAAATCTGTAACGGTTGTAGATAGAGCTGAACGGATAGCACAGATCGATTCGCAATACCCGAAAACCCCCAATTAGACACCAAACTTTTTTTTTTTTTTTTTTTTTTAGTTTTCGGGTCCAGCTCAGACCGTTTGACAGGGGCCAGATTCCGTGAGCCAGAATGCACGAATCCTATCTACTTAAAGACGATTCGAGGCAAGGTATTCTCATTAAATAATAAGAAGACCATACATACTTATAGGCTACTAGCTTTTGCCCGCGACTTCGTCCGCATAAAAGTCAGAAATGGAACAAAGAATCGCGTTGTCCCATACAAACTTTGCCCCCTTTTTCATTCCCTTGGGCGTATAATTTCGGAAAATCATTTCTTATCGGGTGCCTACGTCATACAAAAAACACACCCTCAAAGTTTCAGGTCTCTACGATCAGCGGTTTAGGCTGTGCGTTGATCCGTCAGTCAGTCATTCAGGACAAAGCATTTTATATGTATAGAAAACATAACCCTATCATTTAGCTTCACGGTAAACGGAAAAAGAAATACCTACTAAAACTTGATGCATCAAAGATTTACTTAACCAAAACTAGATTTTTTTTAATAGAATAGACATATATTAGAAGTGCACACTGACCAGAAAAAAGATATAATACAGGAAAAGTATTTTTGTAGTGCACATTTTTTTCTGCTGAATATATGTCGCCAGTGGAGTACATTTACGCAAAAAAATAAATAAAAAAAAAAACCAAAACTTAATGTGATAAACTTCCTGCAATTTCTAAATTATTGGTTATCTCAGTATTGATACACACAGTGACACGTAGGTACCTACCTTCATTTAGAGCGCGCTATTAAACTCGCTGGCGCTAGTATTGTGTCCATGGACTTCGTCGTTTTGTTAGAAACACTTAAATGGTTATAGCTCTAAAAGTTTTTGAGTTAGCTCCAAAATAAAAAAAAACAGTATTTTTTATTTTAATGTGCTTAAAACATACCGAAATTTGTGCACTACAAAAATACTTTTCCTGTATAAAATAAAACAACGACGAAAATATTTTTATCGATATTGATCAAACGTTCTACCTAGTTTAAATTTTAATTTAGCATTCGAACATCCGAATTTCCTTAATTAATATCAAGGAAAATCGGATATACTTATACTTCAATATTAAAACATAAAGATAAGCATGAATTAATAAATTATTCATGCACTATTAACGATTCTAAGAAAGTCATAAAACCATAAAAATGTAGTAATTAAGAAAAATCTAACAATAAACATGTAATATTTATGATATACTGGATCGATTTTGATGAACTTTGGTATATGGATGCATTAAATCCTTGGAAGTGTATAACGCGGGCTTCATTTTTCTGGGACATACGAAATCCTATTACAATTTATTGAAAGTTTTTCAAAACATATTGCTGACAAAAAATCAACCCAACCTTTTGTATTTTTTAATCAGTTTTTTAATATTCGACAACATGATTTGTTTTCATTCCTGTTTTTAATTATAAACTGGAATTTGAATAGGCCTTTGACGTTGTGATCGATATGGGAGAGTATTGCCGGACACTGGGATCAAGAAAATAATGCTTAGTTTCGGAGTGAGTGGTGGTTAGTGTATTTCGATTCTGCTTTTACAAACTACCAGTTAATGATCTACTGTAAGATAACGCTTGTAATAACATCAACAAATACGTAATTTCAAACTGGAGTTATCTCTTCTTTTATTACATTTTTTAGGATTCCGTCCCTTCAAAGGTAAAAAAGGAACCCTTTTAAGATTACTCTCTTGTCCGTCTGTCTGTCTTTTCTTGTGTCACCACCGATTTTCTCAGGAACAGGTGGACAAAGCAAGTTGAAATTGATACCAGATAGTCTAATAGTCAATATTGGGTGTATAAAAATCAAGGTCCTGAGTCAACACGATAAAAATATATGGGCAAATTTAGAATTTTTGCGAAAAGTATCAAAACAAACTTAATTTTCAACTTTAAAAGAGAAATAAAATTAAGATCAAAATACATTTCTCAAAGCTGTAAAACTTGAGGTTAGAGTCTTTGACATATTATCTTATTTAATCTAATCAATTCATTCTTAATTATGGTCATACCATGATCGAAAAAATCAGATTTTCTGCCAGTCCTTTTACGAATAAAAATATGTATATGTCTTTGGTAAATACAAGTTTATTAAGTAGCTAAATTAGTTAATAAACATAAAATTCTATTCAAATCACAGTCATATTCTGATATTTGAGGCACGTCGACATTTGACATTTTTTTATTAGATCAAAATCGAAGACAACTCAACAGATTGAGATAATTCTTTTTTGTGGTTTTCAACTAAAGCTTTAACAAAAGAAGCAGTTGTTAATAATGAGTATGCACTTTGATTGCTGTCCACAAAAACTACATTCGAGTAGTTTCTGCCTTATACCTACTTATCAACTTTTTTGTGCTTCGCTAAAACAGTTTTTGCTTCATTGAGTGCTTAGATTTTCTATAAAAAGTCATAATAAATGAATTGATACGGAAATTCTAAGAAACTTTTTTAGTGTACGTAATACGTATGCTTATTAAAAACATGTTTTTAGGGTTCCGTTGCAGAATAATAGGAAGGCACGAAGTCTGTCTAAGTTTAATAAATGGACTGTATCATTTCTGACGCGTAAACTGTATAAATAGTAGTAGGTAGTAGTTAAAGTACAATATCTAACCCGTCTGTTAAAAGGTGCAACAGTGCCTTTTAAGAACGTCACTAACTCCCTTCCTGCCTTCCACACTCACTCACAAAGACTTAACTAATATCAGTAAACTATACTCATCATCCGAGCGATGTTCCCGGTTGCAAAGCGGACCCCGCGGGCTCCAGAGAGGAAGAGCCCGGGGTCCGCTTTTCTGCTTTTACGTTTTCACTTCGCACTATCTTCGGCATCCTGTTTGGCATTTGCACTCATATTCTTGGGTCTACCCAATCTGCCACGACCTGGTGGAGACGCCATGTTCAACGATTGACGGTGCCCCTGTGTTAGCATAGGGGGAACGTCAATCGTAAAATATATCTTGACAGGGTGACCGTTTACCGCAGGGGGACGGTCAATCGTGAACCGTGAATATAAGTTGGTGATAAAACAAACTTATTTTTGCATTTTGATGAGGGCGCTAGTGTCAACACTTCATCCGTGTTTTTGAACTAAGCTAAATAGTTTTTTTTTCTCTACACGCAAATAAAAAACCTCATCTAGTTGTAAAAAGACATCAACGAGCGCCCTATTTCTTTTGACGAACAAATGTTAATCAAATTAACGATAAATGATTATGATTAATAATCTTAATCATTTTGAATTACAATTTTGAATATTTAATTAAAGTATTATTATGATTTCAATCAATATTTTTTAATTGTTAATCAGATTGACTTTGGGTCTACACTAGTACTTATTATAAAACTAGCGACCCGCCCCGGCTTCGCACGACTGTATTACGCATGTATTATATCTAAAAACCTTCCTCGTTAATCACTCTATCTATTAAAAAAAACCGCATCAAAATCCGTTGCGTAGTTTTAAAGATCTAAGCATACAAAGGGACATAGGGACGGCGAAAAGTGACTTTATTTTATACTATGTAGTGATAGTGATGTAGTGATAGTGATAGTGAAGTGAAGTTATAGCTACCTAATTTAATTAAGGTAGGTATGTACAATTTAGAAATCATTTTAGTCCGTTGCAGAAGGATAGGCAAGCACTAATTCTAAGTCCATGCAATTCTAATAAAGGGGCTGAAACGTAGTGATAAATGTGTTTAAAATCAGTCGGAAGAGCAGATGGGGGGTGCAAAACGTATTTATTACGTCCTTATTTATCTACCACTATGTTCGTTGAGAGATTTTACGAATAAAAACTATGTCGATACAGCTTATCTATTTTTTGTGTTTTTACTTTTTTATTGCGGCTAATAAGCCGCAATAAAAAAGTAAGAGAGTGAGTAAGATTGACTCTTTAGTAGACCCACCCTATGAGTACTTACCCCACGGGGTAAGTTTACGGTGACGAATTTTGAACCTCTTCTGGTTACCTATAAACAATACCTATTTAAACAAATTATAATAAATACCAAAGAGTACTATAGTAAATACCAAAATAAAAATAATATTTTTTACGAAAAGAATCAGTTACTTTCCTATTATATCGCTCTTAACTTTTCTTTTGCAAATATATTAATACAGCGGCACCCGCGGCTTGCAAGTAAGACTCGCACTTATCTTTTATATTAACTAGGTAAGGCGTTTAATGACATGCCTATACTATTAAGTAACTTGTATATTGTTAAATGTTTTTCAAAAGCTTTATATATATTTTGAAATTTGCCGAAAATGGAATAGTGTCGTGTTAGCCTTCGTTACGACAAGACCATAACTACGTAATTAGCAAAATGATAAAAACAAGTTTTAAACTATTTACTATTCTAATGCTTCTAAATTTAACAAATGGCGCTACACGTAAGTCGTGGTCAAATCATCAATATTCCTTATAAACTTTTTATAAAAATCTTTTTGGTCGCTTTGTTATATAATAACTCCAAGCCTGGAGTGATGTGACTTATACCTTTACAATGGAGTTTGAGCTACCACTCTGACCCTTCCCAAAGTCAAAATTAACGAATATTTTCAGTGCCAACTAAAACACCCATGGCTACTCATATTTACAAAACGTCAGATAACAAGCAACACAATATTTGGAAAATTATATTAAAAAATACTATTGATTTTTTTTCAGCCCCCTTTATTACAAAATGCAAGCCAGAAGACTCAAATTGCATAAAAGAGAACACCAAACGTGTGATTCCTATCTTTACGGCCGGTATACCGGAACTAGGAGTAGAAACACAGGATCCAATGCACATTAAATCAGTGAATGCAAGTCAAGGAAATTTGCTTTTTGTGGTCAAAGATGCGACGGTGACGGGGTTGAGTCGTTGTGAACCTAGAAATGCATCGTAAGTTTTATTTCTTACATACTACATAGGTACTATTGGCAAGTAGCTTGGTTGGTGCGGTCGCTTCATACTGATGAAGCGACCGCAAAACAACGATTGCCTTAATTAATTCGATGTGAAGTTGGGCACAGTCAACGAATTGTCAACCACAGACACTCCAAGGTATCATCATATCATCAGCCACAGGAACATAGGCCTCCTCCAAACACTTCCAGATCGATCAGTAGTATATCCTCAGCGTCCAACGGCTACCCGCGACCTTCATTATGTCGTCTACCTAGGCGGTAACCAACCGTCACAGGCTGCGTTTAGATGAGTACACCAAGGTATATTGCTTTATAACGTCTGGAGTTAAATTTACTCAAGTCGTTGGAATAACGATTCACTGAGTAGCCTCTTTATGTTGAGCGGTAGTGATGTCAAAGGCTCGAGAGAACGAAGTCACCTAAGAGCTTAGCGTTCAAGCCTTTAAGAGTTCTATTTACAAATACCATTCCCCAAAGTCAAAATCGACTAAGAGAATGATAATGATGATGATGATTAAAAGTACGAATAAGTATATTAAAAGTACAAAAATTAAATTGTCACTTTATCAAAGTAAACATTAATTACATTAATTTTGAGGTTTTTTTATTCCAGCCGCGATGTAGAAGGATTGAAAATACACCTCACGCTACTATGCACTGCCAATTTAGTAGGACTATATACTCTCAAAGGATCTGTTTTAGTATTACCAATAGAAGGCAATGGAAAAATTCTTGTTGATTTAAGTAAGTCATACAAAACAAATACAAATATATTTCTCAGAACCATTTAGTGCAGTGGTTTTCTCAGATTCCTATCTCAGCATTAAATACGCATCTACTACTTTTTAATCGACTTTACTTAAATTATTACCGTCCCGTAGTGGAGTAAATATAACATAGTCCCTATACGAGAGATTACATAATTTACAGTCAGTTTTCTTATGTTTTATTTAAAAAATGAGCATTCGTTTTAAAAACTTTGTCAATAATCCTACTAAAATTATTATAAATGTGAAAGTTTATGAGTTAGTATGTTTTTTACTCCTTTACGTAAAAACTTTTGAACCAATTGCATTGAAACATGGTACGTGGATTGCTGAAAACCCGGATTAACGTTAATATATGGTACTCTTTTTCCCGATATTCCTACGGAATTGGGACCTACGTGGGTGACATCGCAGGATGCAGGTAGTCACTATCACTATCACTACATGGTATAAAACAAAGTCGCTTTCTCTGTCCCTATATTCCTATGTATGCTTAAATCTTTAAAACTACGCAACGGATTTTGATGCGGTTTTTTTAATAGATAGAGTGATTCAAGAGGAAGGTTTATAATATGTATAATACATGCATAATATAGCCGTGCGAAGCCGGGGCAGGTCGCTAGTAATTAATAAATCGTTATTCATTTGACAGAATCTGCTGTTATAAACGTAATTTTTGACGTCATTGACAAAGTTAAAAACGACGGCTCAACACATTGGTTCATAAAGAGTTTCACATATACCCTCGATTTCGAGGATAAATCGAAGGTAGTTTTTGAAAATCTATACGATGGGAACGAAATTCTAGGTAAGTGAAACTATAAGAAATAATAAAAGATTATTATAGCCTATTGAGTTCTTAAAATAACTTTATTTATAAGCTTATTTTAAACTTTAAATATATGTTATTTTCTCGTATGACATTGTACTTAAACAAATTTAGTTAATTCTAGCTAAAAGCATTTATCAGGTAATTGTAAATTAAATTCTATTTCATGAGTCACAAGGTTGATATTATTTAATTAGTTTCACACTTTGACAGTTGGTGTTAATTAAATTAAATTTTTTTTGCACAAGTCAACCATAGAATAACTTTTGTGTACAAGTTTGATGTAGGTACACAGACACACCTATAACATCATTAAAATCAGACGTTACAATAAGATACATGAATGTCTAAATAGCGCATTAGATCGTGAATCCGAAGATTGATCCCACCTGCTATTATTAATAATACTTGTAAACATACGGAAGGCGACCTTATGGTGCCCTGAAATTAGCACTGGGTGAAACACAACGCAAACGAATAGAAAAAATGTGTATGGTAATACTGATGACGATTGATAATGATTTTGGCTTAAATTTTCAGGAAGAGCAGCTAAGGAACTAGTGGCTAACAATGGAAATGATATTATAAAAGAAATAGGAAGGCCCGTCATATCACACATCATTGGGGAAATCGTCAAGAATATGAACCACATGTTCAAAATTGCAAAAGTTGAAGATTTATCTCTTTAAGTTGAATTTTATGTGAAACTAAGATGAAAAAATACATATTCATAATAATAAATTTATTTGAACGGATATCTTCGCGTTTTTATTTTTATTTTAAACCTGAAGTTTCGGGAACTTTGCAGATCCCATGGTCACAGGCAGACTAAGATGACATTCGTCTTACAAAAATATTATGTGAAATGCTGTCAAACTACCGTCTACTTAAAATTAATAAAAAAGTTTCATCCAACGCAGAAATGACTAACGGTGTCCCGAGGTATTGCAGCAGCGGTGGTACTCTCCAACCCTCCTCTCTATTAAAATTGTTGGGATGCTTCTGGATTTCAAAGGCCTCTCGAAGCATTCTAGGCACAAACCTGTTTTCAGTAGCTAGTACTTGTACCTGATCATAGCGAAGGTAGTGGTTTGGCCTATCCAACATATGCTCACATACTGCAGACTTTAGGGACCGCCTGTGTTTGACATCTGCTATGTGCTCTTTAATTCTAGTGGCAACACTCCGCTTCGTTTGCCCTATGTAACAGGAACCACAATCACAGTCAATCTTGTAAATACCAGCATCTTCCAAGGGGACTTTACTTTGACTGGTCTAAGTAGTTGTTGAATCTTCTTCTGTGGCTTGAAGTAAGTGTTGATAGAAGCTCGTTTTAAGATTCCTCCAATTTTGTCCGTGACACCCTTGATGTATGGGAGAATTGCCAGGGCTCGATCAACTGTAGGCGGTTTCGGGCGGCTTCGGCGAAGATATCCGTTCAAATAAATTTATTATTATGAGTTCAAGTCGCGAAAACCTTAGAAAATACTAAAATACATATTTGAGACTCCTTGATTTTATGGCTTTATCAAGATTTGTAATAAATTTCTTTTAAAACACCACTAAATATTTAGTAATTTTGTTTTTCATTAAATTAATTATTTAAATACAATAACTCAAATAATTAACTTGAATTATTATTACAATGCTAATTCATAAAAAATAGCGCCAAAATATGCATAATTTAAATACCTACATAGTAGCATATAATATATGCTAACGTAGTTAAGACGCATGCAAAATCATTTAATTTTATGATCATCATCAATAAATATTTTTTTAACTTGAACTTAAATCATACTGCTTGCGTCACTGATATCTAGTTAGTCTGAGCTTTATATCTGGCTAATTTGGGATTCTGTAGTCACAGGCAGTCATGCTTCTCAAATTATCTCAATAAAAAGCCGACGAATTAATTTTTTGTCTTTTAATTTAGGATGATACTTATTGATAACTAGCTTTCACCCGTGACTTCGTCCGCTTAGACATTTAATTTTCCAAAATGCTTTCTTAAAGCTTGGCTTAAAAGGATGCTTACGTCATAATAGCTAATGCCTACATCATGTGCCAAATTTTAGCCCAATTCGTCTAATGAGCTTTGCGTTGATATATTAGTCACTCAGTCAGACAAGGATTTGAATTTTATACATACTTCGATACATTTCTTACATCATTTTATGATAATGTTAAAAACCTATAATCACGTGTTCATGCACTAAATACTTTTTTTAAATAACTATACGATAATTGTACATGAATTGTACAAATTAGCAAAAAGTATAAACACAAAACCTTGTAGGTTTTTTTGTTATAAATAAATTTGCAAAAAGAGAAACATGTATGGATAGATTTCGTATATAAATAAGGATTTCCGAATATTGAAACAGTTTATTTCCTGATGCGAAGAAGTCCGGAATAAATATTTTAATATATTATCGGTCTATTGATAAGTTTTAAATTAAATAAAATGTTTGAAAAATTGTGTAAGTTTGCCGTATGTTTTGTTGCGGTGTTTTGCTTGACGGATGGTGCATCTCGTAAGTATCTCTCCTTTTATTTAGATTCTGCTGTTTTTATTTTGATAGTGTTTGGATTTTATCAGACGAATAAACATTAAAAACAACGTAGCCTAAGTTGTAGCATGTTTTTATATTCTTGATGTTTGATCGTGACCGAAATTCGCGTTATACAATTTTTAATTTAAAAATATATATTTGTTCATACTAGTTTTACAATTGTTTCAGCGTCGTTCATTACAAAATGCAAACCTGATGACATAAAATGCTTGAAACAATCAACGAAGAATGCTATTCCGGTATTTGCTGATGGAATAGACGCTTACGGAGTAGAACCTCTGGATCCTCTATTTATCAAATCATTAGATGCAAGTCAAGGAAGTTTAAAGTTTATCATAAATAATGCAACTGTAATTGGATTGAGAAACTGTGAGGCTCAAAAAGTGCAGTACGTAAAAATGATCTTTAATTATCCTCATTTTAATACTCTAATAGAAAATGCCGTAGGCGTGAACGATATAAATATTACATTTTACACAACGCCTAAAGCCAAGCAACTCGCCTTGTGATATGATGACTAAACAACGGATGAATACTTATATATATATTTTTAAGAACCACCCAAATCTCTGATCTTTATATCAATATGTGTTTGAAACGAGCATCGAACCTGCAACCTTCTGCATAGTTTACCCATCGCGCCACAGAGGTCATCAAAATGCTTGCGAATTAAGCTTGACCTGGCGTGGTGACGTATTATATCCATAAAAATATCCACCGTACTCCATTCGTCAAAGTATGTGGGGATGTTTAGAATCATCATTTCTATTTGCGCGACCCGGTGCTTGATTGTGTCCTTAAGGTGAAAGGGTACCTGCGCTCATACAAACGTAGTCGACTGTTTCCACTAGCGCAAATATTTTTGTGCTCAAAACCTATAACTGCCATGACTATGTCCCTATTTTTTGTGTTTTCATTTTCTAATTATCATAGAAATTAAGATTAAAAAAATAAAACAAAAAATAGGGGCATGGTCATGGCAGTTATAAGTTTTAGGCACCAAAAATATTTGCTCTAGTGTCATTATCCAGGGAGAAAACCGTCGACTACGTTTGTAATAGTTTGTATGGAGAAAGCCCCCGGTACCCTTTCCTCATAATATTAGGAAAAATCATAGAAAAAATGACTTAACTATTTTTTTCAAATTTCAGAATGGACACAGTAAATTCGAAAATTATATTCAAACTACTTTGCTCTGTTAAGTTAGTAGGAGATTATATACTCAAAGGATCTGTTTTATTTGTACCATTAGAAGGAAATGGCAAACTTCATGTTGATCTAAGTAAGTAATTTTTTGATAGTAGTGTATGTATAATACTAAATCTGGTATGATGCGCATTACTCCTCATAATAGATAAGTTCATACATTTTTCGATGTTTTGCCCTAATATTATACAATTTTTGCCAACTCATTTACACAGCGTTACACAGTAAACTTACGTATTCTAAGGATATATTCGCATCATATAAATATAATGACTTATATATAAATTCCAAATAAACCCTCTTCATTAGAACTTGAAAATGTCTTTGTATGTAAACTGCCTACAAATGTCTGAAATTCAGTAAATGTAAATAGCAAAAAAATCATGAAAAGTCACCCTTACTCAAGACGTCTACCCAGTAAAGAGCTTATACTACTTTGATGAACATAAAACTTAAATGCATATTACATGCGGTAGTTTCATGCTTTCTAGTGAAGGGCAAACAATTTTTTTAAGAACAAGTATGTTTTTTTTTAATTACAGATTCGGCTGTTTTTAACGTCATCGTTGATATCGTGACCAAGACTTCCGGTGAGGGGAAAAAATTCTGGCAGATAAAAACTTGGCAATACAACGTTGATTTTAAAGACAAATCTAATGTTGTCTTTGAGAACCTCTTAAATGAAAATGAAGTATTAGGTAAGTAAAGTTTCACTCAGTTAGAAATAACAAACGATTTAAATAACAATATAATTCATTAGCCTATAGTTGGGGTAATATGCCTTTTACCAATATTTGTAAACGAACAGACACTTAAGCTTTTTTCTTTTTTCTAGGACGAGCTGCACGTGAGGTAATTGCAAACAATGGAAACGATATTATTAAAGAAATTGGTTTACCTTTCATCAAGCACTGTTTAACTAGAGTTGTGAAGAACGTCAACCACTTCTTCAGAGCAACCACTGTCGAAGATTTGTCGATACAATAGAAAAGTATTATTAGACTAGAAATAATAACTTATGAATAAACTTATTTTTGCTAAATGATGTGTGTTTTTGTTATATTGCGATTGGCTGATGAAGTTTTCAAGTCAACCTAACCTAAACCAATGTGCCTTTAGAAAAGCACAAAAGCTTCTTTTGTTACTTCTGCACGCCGCCATGCAGCCGTAGCTTAGTCAATTAGAGGTCGTTGAATGAATGTCCATGCTTGTTTAGCGATTGTAAGGTCGTTGGTGTAAAGCTCATTAAAACATTTTTTGTTTTGTTAATATGTAGTTCAATTTAATGAAATAGTGTAAAATACAGGTTACCACATAATTTTTCAATTACATTTTTCGTCAATTTTCGATAGATAGGAATTATGAGTTAAAATAATCATAAGCCGATAATATTCATTGGCCGAATTAAATGTTTGGACACATATAATTAGTGGTTTCTTTTGAGTTAAAATCTTTAGCTCAGGTGATATGTTTATTTTAAATCTAAGTTGATTAGGTACATCATAAAATTTAAAAAAACTTACATATTCATATTGTGATGTTTAAAGTAATCTGTAGTAAGTAATCTGTGCCGGCGATATTATAAAGGTAAGCATAGTAATTTTGTGTCTCTAAAAATGAAAAGTTGTAGGTAGGTACTCTAGGTACATGCACTGTTTACGAGGATTGCTTGCCAAAACGCGTCATCGAAGGCTATTTTTAACAATTCCGAAATATATTTTAATGATTTCTAACGAACCATTTCTATTCATATTTCCTTATATTTATTTAGGATTCTATGTACCTTAAAATATTTACTTGCGGTTTTTGGTATTACCCAGTTTTAAATATGTTATTTTTAGAGTCTCGTACCTAGGCCGGTTTTTTCTTTATTTCAGAATCATTTTATATGGAATGTAGGTATATGTAATACAAGGAAATTCAAACCAAATAGTTTAGAAAATAATACTGACATACCTATTGCTATAAAATTTTTTTCGAACCAAAGTTTGTACCTAAGTTCTAGTGACATTAAGCTCTTAGTTTAGGTCTTAGATTCCTACCTACATAGTCAAATTTATACTCATTGAATTTTAGAAAAAATAATAGGTACTTACTGATAAAATAATATTCATTATTCCTATTACTTTTTTTTAGCTTAATTTTGTACCCAGTACTAGTTTATAATACGAGGAAATTCAAACAAGATAGTTTAGTAAATAATACTATCATATTCCTACTGCTTTTTTTCGAGCCACAGTTTTTATATGTGACAACAACTTACATTGAGTCTTAGAGTCTTGAGTTTTAGGTCTTAGATTTCTCAAAATCATACCTACTCATTGAATTTGTAAATATTCATTTTTATTATGGCGGAAGATTTTTAATTGACCACTACTGGTTTCTTAACAAAAAAAGAACGTTGTAAAGAATATTTTATTAAGAACTAGCTTTCACTCGCGACTTCACCCGCGGGGTGATCATTTCTTAGCGGATGCCTACGTAATAATAGCTATCTAAGACCGATTCGTCCATTGGCTTAAGCTGTGCGATGATAAGTCAGTCAGTGACGACTTTGAATTTTATACTTAGACGATTATTTTGTGAATAAAATATATTGTAGGTTACTAATTATGCTAGGTTACTAATTACAAAAACCTACTCATCTACTTATAATTATGTATTCCGTTATTATTAAATTGAAAGGTCCATTCAAATAACAAAACTTTGGAAAACTATTTCAACGAGGTCTGCCGTTTAAATTAAAATTAGATCACCCTTGAGGAATAGGCATACCTTATTTAATGATCCCATTTTTATGCCAATCCTAACTAATATCATAAATGTGAAAGTTTCTTTATTTATTTGTTTGTTTGTTCAGTTTTCACTGTTCAACGACTTAGCCAATTTGAATGTAAATTGGAAAAGTGATAGTTTATTAGGGGACGGAGAAGGACATAGCATAACATTAGATCCAGAAGTTCAATTTAAGGGGTGTCCCTACGCCAACGACCTTGGTACACAACCTACTAAATAGTTACTACTGGCACCGGTCGCTTATGCTGCCAAACGCAACGCGCCAGAAATACCCGTCGCTTACAACTAACATTGTTGATTGTTACGAATGTGTTTTGTTTTTCTTAAAAGTGCTGAGATGGAATTGTAGGTGAGATTTTTACCGACATTTTGGTGTGAATTTGAGCCAAAAATTTCCTTCGGTTTTAAAGCTATCCTAAAATTAAGAATTAAAACTAGTTTAGCAATGAATTCGAAGAATCACCTCAAAATTACCCCAAAATATTGATAAAAATTTCATCTACAATTCCATCTCAGCACTTTTGAGAAAAACAAAACACATTCGTTACAATCAACAATGTTAGTTGTAAGCGACGGGTATTTCTGGCGCGTTGCGTTTGGCAGCATAAGCAGCCTTAAGTGACAAAAATAAATAAACATTTAAAGTCCCGTGTTTTTCATTTTCTTCATCAACAACTGACGCCATTACACATAGGAACTTAAAGCGAAATTAACCTTGCGAACAAGTAATTTTGTTTGAAGTTTTGTCATTATTAATTTTAATGATTTATAAAAAGTCAATAGATTTTTTTTTATTTCTTTGGATGCTTTGGATGCTTTGGATGACAATACATTTAAATTTGTATAAAGACCACTTAAAATCGTCTTAAAAACTAACTATAAAATAGAAACCTTGTTTATAACGAATTAAATATACCTACACAAAAAGAAACAACGAAATCCGAGTTATGGATGAAAGCCCTGAACAATAATAATAATTGCTTGTTATTGTTCTGAGGAAAAAAGAGCACTGGCTCTTTTTCCACACAAATAACACTAGACCAAATATTTTTATAGCATAAAACCTATAGCAACGACCATGTCTTGGTTTTTTTTTCATATTCCAATTATCACAGGAAGTAAGAGTCTTAAAATGTCAAAATATTTATAAAACCATAGTGTGAATGTAGGTACCTACATCTATACTAATATTTAAAAAAAAAGTTTTTTTTTTTGTTTGTTTGTTGGTTTTGTTGAACGCTGTCATCGCAGGAACAACTGGTTAAAATTGAAAAAATACTTTTGTGCTGGATCGTCCATTTAGGAGGAAGGCTACTTTTTATTCTGATATTCCCACGGGATCGGGACTTACGCGGGTGTAACCGCGGGGCGCAGCTAGTCGATGATACGTATGAATCTAAGCTCCTTCATTAGTGACGCGTCAATATCAGCGTATAGGTACGTGGATCTTTAATGTAGATAGTTCTAGCTTTAAACAAGTTGAAATTTGTTTGGTTCTTTGGTAGACTCACCCTACGAGCACTCATCCTAAGTGCTGAATTTATCACAACCAATGTCCTACTTCTCAATGCACTATCACGTGATTGGCTTAAAATAACCTTGAACTATTTTATTTACATCCCTATATTATTATATATAAAAATCTCGTGTCGCGGTGTTAGTTACATATGCCCACCTAAACGGCTGAACCGATTTGTATGATTGTGATTTGTGTATATTCGTTAGGTCTGAGAATCGAATATCTATTTTTATGTAAACAGTTTACACAGCATGGGAAAGTGATGGGTGAGAGCTCCCATACAAGACAGGAAACTTCCTATTAAGTTTTTATGGCCTGGAATTAACCTTCAGTTATCTACTCTTAATGGTCATTTGAGAACCAACGTGCAAATAGGTACCTTGAGAAAAACGGGACACCACCGGGCGACAGCCATATTTAACTCCAGCAGATTTTCATAACTTTAGTACTTTTATTGATTTTTCATTTAAATATGTGAGTAGGATCTATCTATAGATTCAAAATTCGTCACCGTAAACACCCCATGGGTAAATGTTGACGAGATTGACGTACAATGTCAATTATGAAAATGAATAAGTGCTCCTAGGATGAGTCTACCAAAAACCCGTTTATCTACGACAAACAGGTATAAGCAAAAACTAGAATTAAAAATCAAAATGCTAATGACGTAAAAAACGTAGCTTAACATATAAATGTAGGTTTTTTAATTTATTCTTATAGATCCTGCGGGGCTCGTTCAGCAAAGTTGTGTATAATAAAAATTATAACTTTTAACAATGTTCAATTTTAAATTAATTGTGGTTCCTTTAGTAATAGCCTATCTGCATTCAGTTGATTCCACTGCAGGTAAGATTGCAATATTTATTTTTCATAAGAAAAAATACAAGAAAAATCAAAAATATTAGATAAATGCCATGTAATCGAATAAGCATAGAAGAAAAAGAAGACAAACAAGTTTAGAAATTATTCATTTATAAACTTTTATTAAAAAACGAATTTGAATTTCAACGATTAGACAATAGAAAATAACAACATTTTGAAGTTTATTAACAAAAACTTTCTGTACATATTATTATGTTAACGTATTCAAATAATAAAACAATACATACATTTTTCTATTATTTTTAAACTAATATTAGTAATAGCTACCCAAATTATATTATAGTTAGGAAGGTGTTTTACTAACGACTTCCCTTATGATACTCTGGTGTTTATTTATTAGGATTTTTTTATCTTAGAATTAAGGTTTAATATGGTACATTAAACAGTTATCTATCTATTTATTAAATTATAATTAACTTATAACCAATTTAATAAAACTATAGGTACTTATAATAAAGGAACAGACGACAAATAGTATGTACTTGCTAGCAAATTAAAAAAATGGGTCTCGGGGTCTTTAAAATTTAATGATAACTTAAAAGCAATTAAGTCTAGTTCATTTCGTAGCTAGGTATAACTAAATTTATATTAGAATTAAAATTTAATATGGTACAAAACATTTTATCTTTCTATCCATCTATTTATCAAATTTGATATTTACTTATGATTAATTTAATAAAATTATACTTTCACAAAGAAACAGAGGAAAAAAAGTATGTTCTTGCAAGCTGATTAAAAAAAAACATGACTCTAGGGACTTAAACATTTAATAATACTAGCTAAAAAACAATTAAGTCGTAGCTATAACTAAAATACAGTACGTTAGGTATTAAAAGTAATCATTATAAACTATTTAAATGCTAACCGGAAATATTCAATACTTAGAAAATAATTATATTTAAAATTTTCAATAACGTTTTTTAGTTCCTACACGCTTACAATATGCTAAATATTATAATTGAGGTAAATTAAATATTGTATCTGCAATAATCGTAAAGGCCACTCAAATGTTTTTATTCTAAATATTATTCAAATAATTTAAGATATACAATCTTTTATTGTGGTAGCTATGCATAAAATAAATAGCGTCGTAGGTATAATATGTGCATTTTTATAATAAGTTACGTATGTGACATGTTAAATCAAAAGAACATGACGTATTGATTGCTAAAGTTCATTATTATTTAAAGAATATTTTATTATATTAACAATTCCTTTCATTAATAAATGCAAGCTATCGAACCCCAAATGTCTTAAAGAGTCAAACAACAAGTAGTATATTTCTTCAATTTAGTCTTTTTTAAAAGCTTTTATTTAACTTGCAATGTATATACGTATGTATGTTTGTTCGGTTGGAATCTTGAAACTTAATTTTGAAGCTGATATTTCTTCATGTTTCGTATAAAATAAATAAAATGTACGTGACAAATTTAATTTTAGAATCAAAAGGACATGATATTTATTGCTAAAGTTTATAATTATTACAACAATATTTTATTATTTACGGTTCCATTTATTAATAAATGTCTCAAAGAGTCAACTCAACAATTAGTCTATTTCTTCAATTTACTCTTTGTTTCTTAGAATTTCGTATTAAAAAAAACAGAATGTTGATATAATAATATATGCGTTTTTATAATAAGTTACCTTAAAATGTACGTGACATATTTAATTTTTACCTTAATGATGAGAATCGAAAGGACATATAAATAAAATAAATAAATATTGCAGGACATTCCACACATCGCCATCTAGCCCCAAGCTAAGTAACTAGACTTGTGTTATGGGTGCTAGACAACGGATATACTACTTATATACTTTTCTATAAATTTTTTTATTAATAAGTAATTAATAAATGTAATAACATGTGTAACATGTGTACATGTGTACGTGTGTGTATAATGTGTTTTTATTAATTTATTAATTTTTTTTTTTAATTTTTTTATTTATTTTTTTTTATTTTTATTTTATTTTTTTATTTATTTACAGTTCCTTTCATTAATAAATGCAAGATATCGGATCCCAAATGTCTCAAAGAGTCAACACAAAAAGCTATCCCTATTGTTGCCGCTGGACTCCCTAACTTTGGCGTTGAGCCTCTAGAGCCAATACGCATTGATAAAATTGATGCTAGTTCGCAAGCTTTGAAACTGGTATTTAAAAACATCGTCGGAACAGGACTGAGCCAGTGCGTGGTGAAGAAAATCAAGTAAGTAAATAAATAATTTATGTTAATTAATGATGGATAACACATATACGAGTAATTCTAGTTCTAAAGGTTATGAGTTCATTCATATAGGTATGTCTTATAGGTATACCGGTTGTGCATGGGGTTTTCTATTTGGAATAGTTAATATCTGCGCAGTTGACGATAATTAAATTAAATTAAATAATTATTGTTGCGATTAAGGAAGATGTATGTAGCGAGGAAACCATATCTGAGAATTTACTTAGGTTCAAGGCATGAGAAATTCGACAATGCGGAATAAGTGATCTTTAAGAGTACACAGTTTAGCCAAAAATTTTGACGTGACGTGACTAAATTCATGAACACCAGCAGCAATCACAAAAAAGTGTGACGTCATCGCTCACGTTCCGGAACGTGAGCGCTCATGTTCCAGAAGGTGAGCGGTAATATTTACGAAAAATACAGGAAAAGTATTTTTGTAGTGCACATTTTTTTTCTGCTGAATATATGTCGGCAGTGGATTACATTTACGAAAAAAAAAATTCAAAAAAAAACCAAAACTTAATGTGAAAAACTTCCTGCAATTTCTAAATTATTGGGTATCTCAGTATTGATACACACAGTGACACATAGGTACCTACCTTCATTTAGAGCGCGCTATTAAACTCGCTGGCGCTAGTATTGTGTCCATGGACTTCGTCGTTTTGTTAGAAACACTTAAATGGTTATAGCTCTGAGAGTTTTTGAGTTAGCTCCAAAATAAAAAAAAACAATATTTTTTATTTTAAAGTGCTTAAAACATACCGAAATTTGTGCACTACAAAAATACTTTTCCTGTATATCTACTTACTACAAAAAAATACAAATAAACAAAGACAAACGTCACAGAATACATAATAGTGTATATCCCGATATTCCCACGGGATCGGGACTTATGCGGGTTTGAATATGGAATAATTCGTATATTTAATTTCATCTGCGTAAGTCCCGATCTCGTTTGAATATCGAAAAAAAAAGAATATTTCGTATATTTTATATCACCCGCGTAAGTCCCGATCTCGTTTGAATATCGAAAAAAAAAAGAATATTTCGCACGTATATTTAATTTCAGCCGCGTAAATCCCGATCTCGTTTGAAAATCGTAAAGAAAAAAAGTAAGTATCCCATGTCCTTCTCCTGGTTCTAAGCTACCTCTCCATCAATTTTCAGCCAAATCGGTTCAGCCGTTCTCGAGTTATAAATAGTGTAACTAACTAAAAAAAAAAAAGCTAAGTATCCTATGTCCTTCTCCTGGTTCTAAGCTACCTCTCCATCAATTTTCAGCCAAATCGGTTCAGCCGTTCTTGAGTTATAATAGTGTAACTAACTAAAAAAAAAAGCTAAGTATCCTATGTCCTTCTCCTGGTTCTAAGCTACCTCTCCATCAATTTTCAGCCAAATCGGTTCAGCCGTTCTTGAGTTATACTAGTGTAACTAACTAAAAAAAAAAAAAAGTAAGTATTCTATGTCCTTCTCCTGGTTCTAAGCTACCTCTCCATCAATTTCCAGCCAAATCGGTTCAGCCGTTCTCGAGTTATAAAAAGTGTAACTAACACAACTTTCTTTTATATATATAGATATCCACTTTTCTTTCAGATTTGAAGATAATTCAAAAATAGTAGTAAAACTTTTGTGTACAGTAGATATTACTGCACTATACAACGTTGATGGTAAAATATTGATATTGCCTATTACAGGCAATGGGAATGCTCACATCATATTGAGTAAGTATTTTAATCGTCTTAAAAATATGATTTTAAATTACACTATTTATTTAATTTAAAACGGAAAGTTTAGTATGTTTGTTGTTTTTCATTTTGTGGAGCTAACTTTGATAATGGCTTCAAAATGTTTATAAAGTAAGTAGGTACGGTCGGCTGCATAATTGCAGACCCAACGTAGAGCTCCAAAACTGCTGTTATCAGAAAATTTGCAACACAGGCAAGATTCTAGGCACCTACTATTAGTTGAAGCATAAATTATTGTAACTAATGAATTTTAAACAAAAAATATTAGAATAAAAGCATTACAATAATAGTCATTTTTGAACTCTACGGTGGATCTGCAATTATGCTGCAGACCGTACCTTATAACTTATCTTACCTTGAAAGATGTCAAAAACGTGGGGAGGAATAAGAAAAATATTATTATGATGTCATTATTATTTTAGGTATGGAAATACCTACAGAAAGACCTTGTTTTATGTTTAATATCTTTTGCCTTTGTATGTATTTTTATTTTGTTTTTGTAATGGGTTTTGTCTGCAATACTATTTTATTATTTACAAACTGAGCCCCGCGTTTTCACTAGCGTATGTCCCAATCTCGAGGGAATCTCGTTAGCTGTATTGTAGGACTTTAGCTATTAACGTCATACTAACTATCATCGCAATCGGACCAGCCATTCCCGAGTTATAAATGTGTAACTAATATGACTTGGTTTTATAATATAAATGTATTTATTTTAAAAACAAATATTCAGATAGTATATCGTAGGTTTTCCAATTCGAACCTACGACCTATGTAGTTGGAACCTAAGTTGTATGAGTTGGGTTTCTTGGGTTTCTAAGAACTGGATTGTAAGTCTTTGTATGTATAAAAATATAAGTAATGTAATTACGTGTACATTTTGGGGGTCTTCAAGTTACGAGTGAATAGGTATCTTCTAGGAAGGCGTGTTACATCTTAGGCCGCATCGTCACCTACCATCAGGCAGGTGTGATAGTGGTCAAACGCTGACCTATCATATGTAAAAAAAATACTTTTTAACTTACGAACTTGGAACTCCATTGGTAAATTTGAGCTCGTTTAGCCACCCACCCACACAGGGGACACGAGCAGGGATGTGGTTGGCAAGGGTTAGGGTACATCTCGCCTACAGAAAAACTGGACTGCGGGCCAACCGTCCACTTTTAAAAATGTGTATGGGTAGATTCGTCCGAACCAGTTTAAAGTAGCAGGCCAGATATCTTAACTAGTGCGGACGCTGAGATTGTCCCCGGAGATAATAAAATGTGTATTTTCCAGGTCAAGTCTTAATAACAGTAGAAGCTCACGTTAACGAGAAAATTGGCAGTGACGGAGTTAATCACTGGACCATCAAAGACTGGAATCATGTATACGAACTAAAAGCCAAATCAACAATTCAATTGGAAAATTTATTCGATGGAAATAAGGAATTAGGTATGTATATAAACAGATAAAAAATGATGGATTTACTGCGTGAGACAAGACATGAGATAGATGAATGTCAACGATAAGATGACGACTAATAGAAGTGAATGGAAGAAGAAAACATACTGCGCTGACCCCAAAAAAATTGGGATAAGGGCAGGGAGATGATGATGATGATAAACAGATAAAAAATAAATAAGATAAACAAAAGCCTATGTTTTATGCCAGAATTATAAATATCTACATACCAAGTTTCATCTCCGTTTAGTAATGTATTGCATGAAATTCAAGAAAAATAATATTATTACTTGTACATTTATTATATTTGTAGGAAAATATTACCGAATACTTAAAAGAATTTAAACGTTTTGAAGAAACGTTTATTATTATCAAACCTTCAGTTTTAACTCTCAAATTAAAAAAAAACACATTTATATTGATTTCTTTAGGATCTACAACGACGCCGCATTCCTAAAACATAAATAGACAAACATTTGGAATAAAACAATAATTTTTAATGTAATAACCATTTTCTTGTTTAAAGCTGAAGCAGCCACCCAATTCATATCGAGTAGCTCCAACGAGATTGTTACGGAAATCGGACCGCCTATCATCAAGAAAGTAGTCTTTAAAATCATTAAAATCGTCGAAAAATTCTTCAAATCGGTACCACTTGTCGATTTAATTCTAAAGGAGTAAGGAATAAGAAATCTGAAAAACAAAGCTGAAGTAGTTTACCAATCTCGTCAAAATGCATTTTGGAAAATTTAAACTTAATAAATTCTTCTTATGTAAGATCTATGTCTAGATATTACCTATTTATAAGTTATTAAAGTTATAAAAATGTGACTGTTATTGTGTTTAAACTGCATGCGAAAATCATTCTCCATCAACCATTTTTCAAAAATATGTGATTCACCACATATTTATAAGAATGCGACCACGCAAAGCAAGGCGATGGCGAGATGATTTTGACTCCTATAATAATGACTGGTGTGCTACCACAGAGCTATAGATCGTGATCAATGGAAGAAGTGTAGGGGCCTTTGCCCTGCAGTAGGACAGTGTAAGATCTTAATAGAATGTGAATCACGCATTAAACACGACTACATATTGCGATTTTCGTACATAGTAAGCTGAAAAATGTAGCAGTCAAACTCCACTTTTACATGCATAACTTTAATAAATCCAAAAAAAAACTACTAGAAATATTCTAATATTGCTCGTTCAAATCCGCACAAACATAATCTACAGACTGTATTTTTTTTTAAATAATAAAAAAATCTAGTTTTACGCGAACAAAACTGTGGGTAAAAGCTAGTATAAAATAATTTGTTATTCTTATTACGCTCCCTAAAACGTGTTTATCTGTGTAATCAAACTGTCAACAATACTAAACACTGCGTTGGTAGCCCAATAAAGTACAAAACAACAATAATTCGGGCTCTTCACACGAACACTGATATAAAAACGTCAACACCTCGACACAATTCTAAGCATGTGGTAGCAATAGGTTTATTTAAGGACTTATATGGTATGAGACTATAAAACAAGTTAGTGTTTCTTTTAAAACGTAGTTAGGTTTGAAAGTAATTAAATAATAAAGTTTTTATGGTATTTAATGGCAAGTTTATGTTAATAATACGAGCAAGATTTTACATTAAACTTAAGAGTCAAACATGTGTAGGTAACTTTTAGATATTATCATAGGTGGACCTATAAAATAAACTCTGTTGTGACGACCACATACCAATTTTTTCAATGATTTGTTAAATTGCAACAAAGTGTTATGTTGTTAATGTCAATTTCATGCATAGTGTGCATTCTACGCTAACATGAGTGATTTAAATAAAATTAAAAAAAAAAAGAAATACAAGCCTAGTTTATAGTGAATTAATTACACAAAAAAAGACCATCGAAATCGTACATTATTAAGAAAAAAGCAATTGTTATTTTGAAAGGAATAAAAAACAAAAGACAAATGATACTAAAATTTACACAACAAAAAATAAGAGAACCCTGACGTTTAATTATAAAAAATCAAAACATCGTCTGTCTTGTATTAAAACTCGACAAATTAACAACAGCCACTGATCGTATCGCAAAATGTATCCCGGATACCACTGACTCAGCACTTTATACTTTACAAGCAAAATTAAAAAGTAAGTAGCTACTCTAGGTACAATCAGCGCTCAAAAGTCCAGTAGCGTGACGTTTACAATCCAGTGCAGCACTATTTTAAACACTCTATGCAGTGTTACAACGTAAGCTATGGATCGAACCCACGTCGGTTGGTGTAGCGGGTGACGGTTTATAAAACTCGGCCTACTAAAGACATCGCTAACACGTTGGAAATAATAATCACACTGAGTACTTTTAATTCAAGTATTTATGTGTGTGTGTGTGTAACGTCTATTAGAAGAAGGCTGTGAGTCCAATACTGGTTCATAGTACCATTGTAGCGCACTGATAGTGTACTTATGATGCATACTGTACTCTATAATCTATTTCAGCTTGAATTTTGTTCTGTAGATTTAAATTGTTAAAGCGAGAAGAATCAAGAATGAACCGGCTAACATGCACTTGTGTGACAATGGTAGGTATCTATGATTTGAATCTCCTATGTAGTGACCTACATAGAGTACCTATATAATATAACTTTTAGCCCTTTTGGCTTTGCCGTAGTCGGGTGCAATCAAAGTTGCTGCCCGCTATCTGTCCCTGTATATGTATGTTTAAATCTTTAAAACAACGCAACGGATTTTGGTGCGGATTTTTTTTAGATAGAGTGATTCAAGAGGGAGTTTTATATAGGTATGTATTACATGCATTTTAAAGTCGTGCGAAGCCGGTGCGGGTCGTTTTATATAATAAAATTAAATCAGTACTATTCTCACATACATTAGTACAAAATGTAACCCCAAATTGACGTAACGAAATGAGGAAGAAAACTGAATTACCCGGGGCGTTACTAACAACCAATCAATAACAAACTGATTTATTCCCGTGGGGTTGCAATAATATCGATAGAATCTCTCCTTTGATAATACTGGAAACGTGGTCGGAGATAGAGCGGGAATCGGGAGTGAAAGTAAATAAACTGAATGAAATCAAAAGTAGAACTGAACGATTGAAACGTCTTATTGGAGGTAGGGTAATAATTTTCGTTTCAACAAGAACTTCTGCCTATTTTTTTAATGTTACAATTTCGAGTAAATTTAAATTTATTAGAATAATAGGATATACCTACATGATTGTTTAACAAATTACAAGAAGTCGAGATTTAGATTTTTTAAAATAATATCAAGGCATAACTTTTTAAATACACCCATGAGTTTCTTGTGAAACTCATGTATTAAATCTAGATCTCTACTTCGTGTAATTTGTTAACTAATCATGTCTGTCCTGTTATCGAATAAATCTTAATTCACTAGAATTTGTAACTTGAAAATAGGCACAAGTTCTTGTTGAAAAGAACCCTATTACTAAGACTTTTCATTAGTGGGCGCGTTCCAAACGATTTCCTAACTCAAGATTTAAGACGTTTCCATTTGATCTGATTAAATGAATCCAAATTACTTTGAATTTGACTTTATTACCAGCGAAAATCTCTATCAAAAGAGCCATACCCGCAAATCGTTACAGTTGTAAACAGCAAGCAGTCACAATCAAAAACGGCTGGGGTACCTACTGACACGTGCCCAAACCATTCGCATGACGTTCTACAACATTCTACAACAAAACGATCAACGAATGATAGTTACTCTACCCTCTCCCTCCGAAGGGACCACTCAAATAGAAGATCATTATCGCACTTCCGTGAAATTGCAAAAAGATAACAAAAATTTAATTTCCAAAAGTCATTATAATTTTACGGCAAGGCTTCATGATAACGTTGCATTTAAACGACCATTAAATGGCACGGTTAGGTACTTAGATGCTTACATTTTTTTTTATTTTGTGTACGAAACTACTGGTGGAAAACGAAAACTGAGCAATTTGCTGCACTCTCGAGGTGCAATTCTGTTCATCACTCCGAAAATCCTCATCAATTCATTCAATTTTTATGGGACCACCTCTGAGTTATCCCCTTTCATACAAAAAAAGATTTTTCCAAATCGGTCCAGGCGTTTTCGAGTAATCGGCGAACATACATAAAAAAAAAATATATATATATACGCGACGAATTGAGAACCTCCTCCTTTTTTGAAGTCGGTTAAAAATAAAGTAATTTTTTGTTCATTTTGTCTTGTTCTTGCCACGCTTTATAATTTAGTAAATTAAAATTTAGGCAATTTAAGAGATAAATAGCGATAAGTACCTATCATTAAAATAAAATAGACCTGTTTGGAGTCTGTCATCGTTATAATATCACACTTTTTAGTACTTTACGCTAAAAAGCAAAAAATCTGTTAAAAAACCTCGGGGAGAACTACTAGTTATTTAGTATTTTCTAAGGTTTTCGCGACTTGAACTTACATTTGACAAAAATACTCGATTATATTTGTTAAAATATTTTCATTTTTGTATTTATTTCATTTCATTCTTCGTATATTGCAAAGGCATTAGGTAGGTGAAGATATAAAACTATTTATAAAATAAATCGAAAAACATCCAAAATCCTTTTATCTCCCATCACAGGCCCGGACAAAACTTTTTATCCGACCTTTCAACGGATGAGTATGACTTGTCAAATTTTTTGCTCCTTCCTAATGTAATTTAGTGGGTCTTAATGTAAGTGGACCGTGATCGTAGATAAAGCTAATTGGACCTAAGTGATAAAGTAGAAATTACGAGATACTTTATATAGTAAGAGGATAAATAAATAATAAAAGAACTGAGTAAGAGTATTGCCATGAGGTTAAAGAAAACTAAACGGACTTAAAATCCAGCAAGGATAAAACATTTCTACTTTGTATTTGCCATCAAATTTTTTACGAACAATATTAATTGTTTATTTATGTCTCTTCTATCCAAATATATGAGTCCAGTGACCAAAGCGATGACTGCTACTTTGGCCAACGGATCGCCATTGCCATCCAAAGAGGTAATGCAGCCAGCTTTTTGGACTTCTCTAGGTAGGGTACCCAGAGAAACTTATTTAGATTTTTTTTAATTATCGCTTTTTCCTTTAAATTAGTTATGTATTATGTCACGGGGCCAGTCGTGCACTAGTCATAAGATAAACAAGATAGCGCCAGAGGACAATATGCCAAAGTCCATAAAAAATATTTTACGTGTACTTTGAAATAGAAGCAACTATACATACCTATGCAACAAATAGAAGTTACATAAAAAAGCAAATAAAGCAAAATCGGGGACGCTAACAGTTGTATGCAACAAACATCACGCTCATATTTTTCATATTTCTAAAACTAACCCGTCGACGAGCAAACATGCAAAACTAAATATGTGACAAAATTACACTGAAAAAGAAATTTGACGGCTATGGCATAGAGTTGAAAATTGCCTAGCCTCATATTTAGGTTTTTGAAATTGCCGGTTGTCACCAATTTTGCAGCTCTGTCGTTTTTAGTGACACGAACACTGTCATTTCGAAACATAAAATGCAGTGAGGAATTGTTCCTACAATTTAGTCGCCAATTACTATTAAATCATGGCTATTTATGAAAAAAGTTATATCTAGTTACTTACAGCAGTTACGACTACATTTATACAATAAAGATTTATTTCTACTTTTACTATTGTACTGCGAGAAATAAGAATATTTAATAAATTAATAAATTTTTTTATTTTTTTATTTAATATTTTTATTTTATTTTGTAGAGCTACCGTGTTTTACGGAATGAAATGTTTATTTACTTCTATATTATCACATAATTTTACTACACTAAAAGCGAGAGGAGAAGACGGTCAGGGAAGAGGCGAAGAGTTTGCGTTAGGGAAATTATAGGGTATAAAGGGAAGTGGACAAGAAATTGACAGAGAGTGTAGTGGATACTCTCCGTAAATTTCTTATCCACTAGGACGATATTGTGATTCAGTACGACCCAATTGGCACAATGGTCACCATGCCAGACTGCCAAGCACAGGGTTGCGGGTTGGATTCCCGCCTCAGACAAGTATTTATGCTTAGATATTTGTCTGTGGTCTGGTTGTTTCTATGTATTATAAGTATATTATTATATTTACAAAAGAAAATTATATAAGTAGTATATCCGTTGTCTAGCACCCATAACACAAGTCTAGTTACTTAGCTTGCGGCTAGATGGCGATGTGTGGAATGTCCTGCAAAAAAAAAGTATAGCAACTTCGTGTTTTATATTTCTGTCACGCCTCCTGTTATTAATAGAAGAACGTCCCACCGTGGCGGTTTTCAATTTTCTGTGACCCCACATAATTGTAAAAGGGAAAGAAGAAAAAGAAGACATTTATTGAAGAATAGCTGCGGTCAGCAGTTTCACCTGCGCAGCTCCCGATCCCGCGGAAATATCGGCGTATCCTCATACCAAATTTCATCAAAATCGGTCCAGTAATTTCCGTGCCTATTCGTTTAAAAACAAAAAAAAACCCTTTCTCTTTATAATATTAGTAAGTATAGATTAGTAAAGATGATCAACTCAAATGGAGATGGGTAGGCCACATGATGAGAGAGAATACATAGTAATAAATGGACAAAAAATATAACAGAATGGACCCCTAGATTCCAAACAAAGAGAAATAGAGGTAGACAAAGAAAACGATGGTCTGACGACATCAAAAAGATTGCAGGTCCAATACGGTATAATATAATATATAAGTTATTATATAACTCAAACAAGACGAGACTGCAAAGAGCTGGAGGAGGCCTTCGTGTCGCAAAGACACGCCGACGCCCAATAACTAAAATTTAAAATAAGTACTTACTTAGATTTAATTTTTTATTGTAAAATATGTTGGCAATAAAGGCTTAATAATATTAAGTAAAGATGACTCATCGCAGTATTGAATGGACCTGGGGCCTTATTCTGCTATTTGGCCAACCATTGTCATTATATCGAGACTCTATTGATATTATATCGAGATTGTGACTTTATTTGGTATTCTGCTAAAGTTTTAATAACATCACAATAGAATCACTATGGAGTCTCAATGGTATGGTAATATTTACCTTGCAGGTGTTGCCTAGCAACATAGTATATGTTGCTAAGCGATATACTGTTTTAACAACTATCGAGATTCCATTAAGCCACGATTGTAGAGCAGAATACCGAAGTGAGTCAGTGGTGTTTTGATAGAATAGTTAACGTTAGGAGACTACCAATTTGACATGTAATGTCATATTTTTGACATTAAATTTCTATTACGATTATATCGACACACTATTGAAATACAATTGTGTTAGCAGACTTAGGCCCCAGGTGTTGCTGTTACCCACACTAAGCCGACCCTTGATTCCTGATCACATCAGAATCAAAACGTCGTTATTTAATTATTTCCACATCCATAACTTTATTAATCCACTTTTCCAACAAAACAATTTCAATTGCAAGTTTGCTATTAATTAAACGGAGCGGCAATTTTCAAAATGACTGTTATTAACAAAGGCAACAACACGTGACAATTAAAATTAAAAAAAAGAGTATTAAACAGCTGCCTACGAATGTTTAAGTATGGTACAATTTATAAGTAATCTTATTCGAAACTAGCTTTTACCCGCGACTTCATTGATTTTTTTAAAATCCTGTTATGGCGGATGCCTACGTCATTTTTTTATCTGTGTGTCAAATTTTGGCCCGATCTGAGCTGTGTGTCGATATATCGGTCAGTCAGTCAAGACTTTCATTTTTTCATTTATACACCTGCAAGCCGCGGTATCATCCGCGTGAGTTTCGGTAGGAATATCGGGATAAAAAGTAGCCTATGTGTTAACCCAGGTCTCCAGCTATCTACATATTGAGTTTCATCGCAATCGATCCAGTAGTTTTTACGTGAAGGAGTGACAAACAGACATACATACACAGACACACACACAAACTTTCACATTTATAATATTAGTAGGATGACACGCGCTACTTCTGGGACTTTTTTTAAAGAACCTATTTTCCTAATAATCACTACATAGTATAAAACAAAGTCGCTTTCTCTATCCCTATGTCCCTATATCCCTATGTATGCTTAAATCTTTAAAACTACGCAACGGATTTTGATGCGGTTTTTTATAATAGGTAGAGTGATTCAAGAGGAAGGTTTATATGTATAATACATGCATAATATAGCCGTGCGAAGCCGGGGCGGGTCGCTAGTTTTCCTATAATTAGTATTTTACGAAAACACCGTTTGTTAAAAATAACAATCGATTTTAATCGCTACCAAAAATCATAACACATATTTAACTTTAGAAATGTTGCTTTACTTGCCACGTTAAACAAATTAATCGCTAAAACTTGTCGATTAAATTCGAATAAACTTTATACTTTTGAAAAAGTATATTCTTTGTTTAATTGCGTGAACGGAAACGACCAATTAGAGGTTTTGTTTTCCAACATTCTGGTGATGAAAGATTTCACATAACATCATAATATTTTTATTGGAAACTAATTCGCCATTGAAATATTTGGTTAGCAGGGAAAATCAGCAATTCAACTTTTTTTAACAGCAAACTATTCTTGGTCATATTCTTGGTCACCTTCATATTTAGCTGACCAGTTAAATTTATTTTTATTTGATTTTCCTCGGTACGAGGATATATTGAATCCTTGGTAGTAACATAGGCTACTTTTTATCCGAATATAGCCACGGTTCAGCCGTTTCATTACGTCGACGTTTCACACAACAGGGGTACTGCATTTTCGACAGTTTCGATCAAATATTTGTGCGACCCGTTCAGTGGTACAGAGGTCGGTAGGGTAACCATATATTATGTTATATTTAAACTAGAAAAAAACAACATCTTTTTACTAAACACTAAAATATTGAAAACACTTACATAGTACATCACTATCACTACATAGTATAAAACAAAGTCGCTTTTTCTGTCCCTATATCCCTTTGTATGCTTAAATCTTTAAAACTACGCAACGGATTTTGATGCGGTTATTTTTAATAGATAGAGTGATTTAAGAGGAAGGTTTATATGTATAACACATGCATAATATAGCCGTGCGAAGCCAAGACGGGTCGCTAGTTTATAATAATTATCAAATCATTTTAAAGCTGTGTGATGGGTTCACAGTGGATATCGGCCTTTATAAAAACTGACGTTTCGGAAGCTACACTACAATTTCCATTGTCATAACTTCTGATCCAATAAGCTGCCGAATAAAGACTTATAAAATATGTAACTTTTCTTTTGTAAAAATATAATTTAAAACACTGACATTTACTCTAGTTACGTTCCATTACACGATGACTTTAACTTTTTTAACAATGACTCTAGGGCAAAGGATTCGATCATACCAAAAGATAGACATTTAAACCAGATCAAAAATAATGCCTTTGTCTGAGGGTCTGGAAAATGTCTACAATGCTCCGCCATCCTTATTTTGCTCTATTTCTATATCCATGTATTGCCGATGCTCTTCGCTCCGTCTATCAAACTTCGTCGCCAGATTTGTTTTGAACATACACTTGCTTTTCGCGTTGAGATTTCCAGTCTAACGATTGTCTAGACGTATGGGAGATCAGTCGGGAGAACGTAACTTATGCAACTACATATACGACGTATCATTTTGGTTGCATTTCGATTGCAAAAAATACCCTTTAAAAAGCGGAGTTTTAGAGGTACCTTGAGCTACTTAGAGGGTATTTTTTGTAATCTAAATGCAATCGGAATGATATTGGAATGTAATTTGTATGTAATTTAATTTTGTTATTTACGAGAATTGGCCTCCAGGTTTCTATTTTATTTTTCACCTAGAAAGTATTTAAAGTGTAGTCACCCTATTAGCACGTTAATAATTCATTGCTACCGCAAATCGTGATAAGTAAACAGCGACACAGGTCGCGTGCCAAGAGTGATGGCAGGGTGGATAACTAGAACGTAGAACGCTAAAAAAAAGGTTAGCGTTCTAAGCTGTGAGCTCCTGCTTTGTTCCTTTTAAAATGCGGTCAGTAAAACATATCATGGGGACAAGTTATTTATACAAATGCACTAAAAACAAATGAGTTAGACCAATATTCTTTATTACTTATTTTAAAGATCTTTATGGACAAAAAACTTAATAAAACTTATTTCAAGTTAAAAGACATCATTGTTGTTGTGACAACGTCGTTATATGGAACTAAAAATAATAAAAGTGAAAACATTCATAATCTCGCTTTTTAGGAAAACGTGATATTTTATTTTCTCAAACAAAATTGTTGTAATGATTTTTTTTTATTTTTTAAAGTGCTAAGCCTGCACTGGGCTATCTGAAATTTTTTGAAGAAGCATTTTCCCTTAAAAATTGTTGTAGTTTATTTTATTTTACTAAAACCTTTTTCCAACAATATGAATGTCCGTGAAATGAGTCGCCAAATGTTAGCGATATATTACTACTCCACTAAGTGTATTGCTCTGACTCCAAGGTTCATTGGTTTCCATCAAATGATTTGGCATGTATTCAACAATATTCGATATGATTTAACTAGTTCCATAAATCGATAGCAATTTATTAATTCAACATCCTATCTATTCTTATATCTGATTAAGCTGCTGAAGAGTTTGTTTGTTTGAACGCGGTAATCTCAGGAACTACTGGTTCGAATTCAAAAATTATTTTTGTGTTGGATAATCCATTTATCGAGAAAGGTTTTAGGCTATATACCATCACGCTGCGACCAATAGGAGCGAAGAATCAGTAGGAAATGTGGGGAAAACGGGAAAAATTATTCATCTTTGAGGGCTTCCGTTTTTTGTTTGAACGCACTGTTCTCAGGAAGTGCCAGATCGAATTTTAAAATATAGGCTACTAGCTGCCCTCCGCGGTTTCACCCGCGTAACTCCCGATCCCGTGGGAATATAACCGCGGGGCGCAGCTGGTTTTATTATAATTTGCTTAATTTAAATTATTAGGTATTAGTTTTTACATTTACATTAGTAGGTATAATACACTCTAAAAATATTTTGGTCTAAGTTGAACGTGATATACTAGGTATATAGGTTCATTTTATGTTAAACATATAGTTTACTAACCTAAAAACAAAATCAAAAATACTAAGTAACGAACAAAACCTACATTGTGAATCAAATTCAAAGAAATTACTGGACAAAATCCGAAAATAGACTTCACAGCAACTTTAATCCATACGATTCTGCTAGCCTAGCATGACGACCAAAACACGATACGATAAAGCTATATCACGCGATATAACTACATCAACTCTCAAAATATGATACATAAAGCCGCCATGTTGAATTTTTATCATAATTTTTGTCGCAATTTATAATAAAAATTCAACATGGCGGCTTTATGTATCATATTTTGAGAGATGATGTAGTTATATCGCGTGATATAGCTTTATCGTATCGTGTTTTGGTCGTCATGCTAGGCAGGCTGAACTATGTAATGCCGTAGTAATGAAGTGCTTGCCCAGTCCCTATACCTTTCAGCTCAGTCATCCATGTCAGAGGAAAAAAATCGGGATCACATCTGAAAGCAACTAAGCCGCGGCTTTTATAACGATGTTTTCCTTCACCGTAAGAGCAATGTAAGCACGCATAAACTCTTAAAAAACTGTACAATAATCTCATAGATACCCTCTAGGTAAAAGCGATTGCAGGCTTATATCAAACAGAATAAAAACTAATTTAACCTGTATTGTTTCACTATTCGATTGAACAGAAATCCTTCCACAGCTGTGATTGCACCATCGATGTTTAATTGGTGCATTTCCCATACACAGTGTTTATTCTTGACTCAATCGAATTGCATTATTTAATATTATCGAGTAGAGTAAATATATCTAAACTTGATCATATTATAAAGAGTAAAGATTTGTTTGTTGGTTTTCATTGAATAGGCCCGAAACTACTAAACCGATTTAGATGATATTTTGTTTGAGAATACATTGATTCATTGACAGTAGCATAGGCTACTTTTATCCCGATATTCCCACGGGATCGGGAGTTATACGAATGAAACCGCGGATCGCTTGCAGTCGGAAATAAAGCTTTATTTCCGACTGCAAGCGATCCGCGGTTAGCGGCGGATAGTTAGCTAACAATCTTAATAATAATTAAAGCTTCATATTTAAGCCGATTGATAGAAGACTCCAAGATAAATAAATGATTCAGGACTTTGCACATAGCACCATCTAGCCTCAACTAAGCAACTCGGCTTGTGTTATGTTAGAATGCTGCTCTATATCCCTATGTATGCTTAAATCTTTAAAACTACGCAACGGATTTTGATGCGGTTTTTTTAATAGATAGAGTGATTCAAGAGGAAGGTTTTTATGTATAATACATGCATAATATAGCCGTGCGAAGCCGGAGCGGGTCACTAGTATATATTATAATACTTAGGCATTTATGATAGGTACATACAGAAAACCCAGACTAGAAACAAATATGCGTTTGATGCTGAAATCGATACTGCAACCTATGACATCGCAGGCGGGTGTTTGCGTACCTCGCCACAGAAGCCTTTAAAAGCCCGAGATGTCATCAAGCAATGTCAGAAGCAGCTTATTCTCTTTGCTCTTTTTGCTTTTCAGCTTACTCTAAATTCAAAGCCCTGACTGACTAATGCACCAACGCACACTGCACAGCTCAAACCAATCGAACGGTTCAAGCTAAAATAAGGCATACAGATATAGCTGTTATAACGTAGGCGTCACTAAGAAAAGATTTTGGAAAATTTAAATCCTACGCCAAAGCTAGTAGTTGATAGAAGACATCTAGAAACACCCAAACCAATAACAAATACGTGTCTACCTACATTAATATTGGTTTGAGGCGGATATCGAACCAACAACCTTTAGCATCGCAGGCATCCTAATCTTTTTGATATCAAATCGCTCAACTTTGAAATGATTGTATCAAATCAGTAATCATCACTACATAGTATAAAACAAAGTCGCTTTCTCTGTCCCTATGTCCCTATTTCCCTATGTATGCTTAAATCTTTAAAACTACGCTAAGGATTTTGATGCGGTTTTTTTTAATAGATTCAGTGATTCAAGAGGAAGGTTTATATGTATAATACATGCAAGCCGTGCGAAGCCGGGGCGGGTCGCTAGTGTATAACATTTTAATATATTTTATCGATTGACTTGCGATTTATCGCTCTAGCCCGTTTGACGTTAGTTTTTCGATTACGATTCGAATGTATCCATAATAAAGACCCAGATTAGTTGGTACTCGAATACTCGAACGAGATACAAATCAAATAGCGGTATCGAAATCAACATTAATTGTTCAAACTGATTGTGATCCTATGAATACGGTGATGATATCAGGATTGATCTCTGAAGTCTATAATGACTATTGTAATGATGGAATTAAACAAACTTTCGAATTATTTGAGTGTTAATTAACTTGACTTAGTAGTGTTTAATTTAGATTTCGAACAATAAACGAAAAATATTTTATTTTTAGGTGCGTAAGATTAATTTTGGCATTTTATTCCTATAAAATAAACAGCAAGCAGTGAGCAGAAGGCCAATTCCCATAAATAAAATTGTTAAAATTGCAGCTCAATATCATTTCGATTGCATTTCGATTGCAAAAACTATACTAATTTTCATCTTTTGGTATTCTTGTAAAATAAGATGTCAACATGAAAATGTATGTACCTTACTGAAATGTACATACATTTTTATAAATATCATAGCGGTGGTCAGTTTTGAAAATACAGTTTTTAGTGAATATTGCTAGGAATCTTATAAATCTGGTAGAGCACTTAATCTCTGCAGATTTAATTTGAAGATTAGAAGATTATTATTTGTATCACTTAACAAGATTTTGTAACGTGATATTTGTGGTTTGTATTAATCCTTTACCAATTTCGCGTTATGCCAAAATGTCATTTAATGTCAAATTAAATGTCATAGATTTGAAAGGTGAGCGGGCTACTAATCTCTACATATAATAAATTCGAAGTTTTGGAAGTAAGCGTTCTACGTCCATAATGATCTTAGCACTATAGAATTCGCTAACCTTATATAGCTCCGGTAGAAAAAAATCTGGCATGCGCGATTCAGGTTTTCTTAAATTTAGAAAATCACAAATTAGTTGATTATTCTTTTTGTTCTGCTTAAAAATTTTGTACACTTAGGTATGTATTTTAAGAATACATAGCAATATACACATTTTTTAACTAGAAAATAAAGTAATTAATTTAATAAGATATTTTTTTTAATTTCAAGTAACTAGCGCCATCTCTTCGTTTTCGCGAAACTACCATTCATCTCAGAAAATGTTGATTTTATTTGTTTACCTTTGTTTGTGCAGTCTAATTTCGGGAACTAGGAAACAGATTATAACATAATCTTCACGAATGTGTTCAGAAAATATCAGAAGAGGTTTAGGTATTTCAAGTAGATGTATGTTACTAATTAAAATTTGATATTTCTTGGTGTAAAAAATAAACCATAATATTTTTGCATGAAAACGTACAGAACGTAGGGATGATGTCAAAATTGTCAGTTTGACATACGGAAAGAAGCATCTAGCGCCATCTCTTTTTTATTTATAATTTTACTATGGCTTCGCATTATTACTATCGTGCATATAGCCAGTGTCGCGGTCAAAGAAAATTAAATCTAATGCAGGAGCGTTTTTTGAATTTGGAACATTACAACGCTCCAGCAATTTTGTATGAACATGTGTATGAAGCGGCGTGCTGGGGTTATTAAAAACTTAAATACTCTTTGATTGGATCTCTTTTATCAAAGTACTAGCGACCCGCCCCGGCTTTGCACGGCTATATTATGCATGCATCTTCTTATCTATATCTATACATATAAAATCCTTTGTCCTGACTGACTGACGGATCATCGCACTGCCTAAACCGCTGATCGTAGAGACTTGAAACTTGGAGGGTGTGTTCTTTCTATGACGTAGGCATCCGATAAGAAAGAATTTTCCGAAATGCTACCCCTAAAGGGGTGAAAAAGGGGGGCAAAGTTTGTATTGGACAACGTGATTCCTTAGTCCAATCTATTTCAAATTTTGCATAAACATTCTTTAACAGAATTAATGGAACACGTGTTTCGTATTTTATTGAAATTCATCCCCTAACGGGGTTAAAAAGGGGAAGAAAGTTATTTTGGGAGTGATTTGCTTCGAAGTTGATATCAATACTCTTTAGTGTTTTTGATTAGATTGGTAACATACTCATTAATCTATGATTGGTAAGACGTCACTTCAAGCTGACAGCGTTAACGTAAAACCTAAGAGGTTGAAAACTTCGAACATTGAACTGAAAAAAGGTGTCTTGCCATTTAGTACTGGGAACTTGACATAGTATTTTTTTTTTGCGCGATACGTTCGCTAATACCTGTCGATAGAGGACATTACGGCAAATGAATACGGTATTTGACCAAACGTCATGACTAAGATTTTATCAAAAGTGCGCTGTGCACAAATAATGCTTTCTAACCAAACTTCTAAACCATCTCGGAGACGGGATATTTGTTAAAACATAGAACTGTTATAGGATAGCCACTGAATCACTTAAAACTCTATATTTTTATTAGGATACGCCAAAATTACTCTCTGCGCAACTGTTCAGCCCTACCTAATAATAAAATTTTGAACAATTTGCCAAAAGTCACAGTTCCCAAAGTTAGTAGATACTAATTATTAAGTAATTTAAAAGAAATATCTTTTGTTATGAATACGAAAATACCTAAACAAATGAATAGGACTTTTACACCTTTTTCATTTTTAAAATGGACAGGAAAGTGATCTTATAAGGGTTCCTTTTTTACCTTTTAAGGTACGGAACCCTAAAAACACAAAAGATGACTATGATAGATAGGTAATTACTAATTAGCACGATATGATTAAAGATTTACTCATGTGGTAATCGTAGAGTTTTGTGCATTATTGGCTCTGTGTTAGAAAGACAGAAATAGAAGAATTCATTTTTTTGGGTTTAGAACTTTAGGTACTTAGACGTGTAGCCCATTTTGGATCCCATCCCAAGAGAATTGGGTGCACCCGAGGTTTTCGTGTTCCAAGTTAAAATACATCTCATTCAAAATCTATCTTCTCTATACATATACAATTCTTTGTCCTGACTGACTGACGGATCAACGCACAGCCTAAATCGTAGAAACCTGAAACTTGTAGGGTGTGTTCTTCGTATGACGTAGGCATCCGATAAGAAAGGATTTTACGAAATTAATTACCTACCGGGTTTAAAAAAGAGTAGAAAGTTATTTTAGGCGATTTGCTTCGACTCGAACTCGCTTTTGATTAAATTAAGTAAGTACATTTTATTTTGACACACATGTTTCAAACTCAATCTAATTTGAAATCAACAAAAAATAATCCTATTTTAACTATTTTCGACTCCTGCGCGGACGAAGTCGCGGGCAAAAGCTAGTAGAAAAATAATACTGACCATTTACTTAGCCAAAAAATACAACAGGAGTTGTAGAACAAAGGGTTGCTACCTCTATCTATGCTAAGGAACTTTTTGTCACCCTCGACCAAATGATATGCAGAACTAATGAGTGTAGCTAAGCCAGCAACGTATGGGTGAAATGGCGTGCATAACGCGCCACTTTGCAAGTTCTCTGCAATCACTTAACAACAACTGATTGCATGTGACACGGCACACGTGGTTATACCGACCGTTTATCGGTTTGTTAGCGATATTTACAGTTCTGTTTATGTTACAATCAAAATTTAGATAGGAAACTCATTATCTTGTTCGTTTCAGTCCAAATATTTTTTCTACCGACGACGCTGTTTGTTGCTGTTGCTATTAGTGCTTGTACTTGTATACAGGCTGTTTTCGGCAACTTAACCTCTTTATTTGGGTTTATTTTTGCGTCATGATAAATAAGGCTTGCCCATCACCTACTCGCCTCGTAGCTTGGAATCCAGAGTAAAATTTTGTCAATAACTCTGGAGCCCCGGGGGTTCCTTTGCGATGTTCTTTTACCGTAAGAGCAATGTCAATTAGCGCACAAGAATTCTTCTTAAAAAAATTCATTGGTGCATGAAAAGCTGTTATCGCTTGAAATGTTTTATGATTGCTTATGATTTTAATTTTTTAGCCATAAAAAATTAAAAACATAAGCCGTCTTTGAGTAACGTAATTTGGTTATCTATTTTTTTTTCAATTTGCAGGGCACCAAGTTATATAACAATTTGCAAGTTGCGATAATGAACCCTTGCAAATACCTAATCTTTCAAAGAATCGTGACAGTTAAAGTGTTAGTGTAAAATGAAATTTCTAAAAAATATCTTCGTCGTGGTTCTTGCACTGTGCAAAGTTTAACTAGCGATTAAAGGCTGTGCCTATTTGCTTGATAATATATCAATTAAAATTATCACCAAGGAATTTATATACCAACTCTATTCTATTAGACTTTTAAACACATGCAATATCAAATCCATCAAATTCTATTCTCAGAAAGACTTACTAAGAATAAATCTTGTGCGAATAACCTGCCAAGGAAGCATTTTAATGTGATCGTCGTGTGTATGATATATGAGTGAAAATAAGACAAAAAAGAGGGCCATACCACCCACAATTTGTCATGTGTCTTCAATAATAATTGTACTTATTCTGCTTTGCGACTTATAAATTGCTTTTAATTAATTAGTTTTGAGAAATGAGCACAGTTTAAAGGGATTGATGGTATACATTTTTATTATTACATTAAAATATTTAAAAATACTACATCAAATTTATATTCAAGCTTTTTTTTATTAGTAAGTACCTGTATAAAATTATGTGTTGTTATATGTTTTATCAAACATCATTTGAGAGAAAGACGAGAACATGCAAAATATTCAGAGAAACAGTAAAATATTACACGGTAACTTTTTCAAAATATATTTTTATACTCTGTTTCCATTTGACAAACCTCAAACGTTTGAAAAACGTTCCCCTTTTACGGTTATCTAAGCACGCGTATGAAGGGGGAACACAGCCTTTTAATTAGCATGCTCATGTTTACGTACTATGTGTGTATATGCCGATATTTATAATATAAAATTAAGCAATATTATATTAACAAGGAATCACGTTGTCCCATACAAACTTCGCCCCCCTTTTTCACCCCCTTAGGGGTTAGAATTTTGGAAAATCCCGTCTTAGTGAGCACCTACGTCATAAAAGGAACCCCTATGCAAAATTTGAGACTTCTAAGCTCTTGTAGTTTCTGAGATATCGTGATGAGTGAGTCAGTGAGTCAGTGATTTTCCCTTTTATATATATAGATATACAATTGAGACATTTATTTACATAGTGTTAAGTTTAACAAAACTATTAAGTGAAACTGTTAACAATAAAAGCGTATTTTATTTATTTTTATATTTTTACTAGCTGCGCTCCGCGGTTTCACCCGCGTAACTCCCCATCCCGTGGGAATATCGGGATAAATTAAGATGTAAGATATCCTTTCTTTCAAGTTAGATCAAACTGCACACGCTGTACAAATATTAAGATGTATATGTCCATATAGGTACCTACTCTCCATATCAAGATTTTTATTAATATCTTAAGTGAGTTATACTTATGTAATTTTTAGAGTTCCGTACCTCAAAAATTAAAAAACAAACCCTTATAAGATCACTTTTTGCCCGTCTGGCCGTGTGTCACCACTGATTTTCTCAGGAATGGGTTAAAATGTATACATAAACTGAGATAATAGTCCCTATTATAGGTGTATATAACTCAAGGTCCTGAGTCAACACAATAAAAAGATATAGGCAAAGTAATCTTTTAATATAGGATATATTTAGATTCTCACGAAAACTTGTAAGTACTAATATATTTGTCTGTGGTCTGGTTGTTTCTATGTATTATAAGTATATAATATGTATTTACAAAATAAAAGTATATAAGTATTATATCCGTTGTTTAGCACCCATTATACAAGTCAAGTCGATTTGGGGCTAGATGGCGATGTGTCGAATGTCCTGCAATATTTATTTTATTTACATAAATACCTTAATTTCCAACTTTTTTATTTAATTTAACCTTTACTTGTGCTGTAAGACCTTGCTTTTTTTGTATTAAAGTGTATGTTACCTACTTGCATATCACGATCACTACATAGTATAAAACAAAGTCGCTTTCTCTGTCCCTATGTCCCTATGTATGCTTAAGTGTTGTGTCTTACAACTACGCAACGGATTTTGATGCGGTTTTTTTTAATAAGTAGATAGAGTGATTCAAGAGGAAGGTTTATATGTATAATACATGCATAATATAGCCGTGCGAAGCGGGACGGGTCGCTAGTCCATAATAGAATGACATGAGATCATTCGTCACATAGTTTATCATATTGTCGCTTGTTTTTCCCTTCACCACCACCCTTTCCCGCACTTCGCTACTCTCACCCTCAGACCAGAATCGCTTATTCGGTTCCTCTACACCCCACACATCATTAAGCCAAGTTATATAAATGACAAGAGATAAGAGAGGATTTACCAAAGTGACGTATAGATTACCGCGGCATTTACTTTAATGTTTTAGGTAATTAATGTTATGTTTATTATGATCACGTACTCTGTAACTTGATCTTGTTATATGTATTTGATTACATGTGTGTTTTATGGGTTGTATAGATGTTTTATCGTGTTCGTGTGATGAATTTTGAATATAATATGCTCACATATAACTACATAGTATAAAACAAAGTCGCTTTCTCTGTCCCTATGTCCCTATATCCCTATGTATTAAAAAAATACTTTTTGTAACTTAAATATAAAAGTTAGACATATGCTGTCGTTGACATTTTTGTAGGCATTTTCAAGCTCCACATCTTTTCTATAGAACTCAAAAATATAGCTTTCATAGTTAAGGCAGCGTTCGTAAGAAACGCTTTCATTCGACCGTTTTTTCTCCGATTCACTTTGCAAAACGGACTACCACGTAAAAGCCTTATTATTTTTTGGTTTTTTATATAACCTATGACACTCAGCAATAATATAGCTTTCTATTGGTGAAAGAATTTTTTAAATCGGATCAGTAGATCCCGAGATTATCCCTTACAATTTAACAAACACACAAACTTTACTTCTTTATAATATTAGTATAGATTACGCAACGGATTTTGATGCGGTTTTTTTTAATAGATAGAGTGATTCAATAAGAAGGTTTATATAATGTATAATACATGCATAATATAGCCGTGCGAAGCCGGGGCGGGTCGCTAGTAAATAAAAATATATAAATCGAATTCTGGATGATTTATATAGCGCCAGAAACTTTATCCCATGATATTCAGGACGCTGCGTTGCTTGCGACATGTATTAGATGAAGTAGCCTTGCCCTGTACCTATACCATTCTCTCAGCTTAGTTACCCGTATCCAGAAGAAAGAACTCAATACTTCTGGAGCCAACTAAGCCACAGTTTCATCACAATATTTTCCTATACAGCAGTTACATGTTCGTTCCCGTGGGGGTAGAAACTCTGGGAGCTTGGGACCCTAGTGTCTATTTATTTTTTAAGGATCTGGCGGGGCGTCTTAATGCAGCATCAGGTGACCGAAGGGCTGGCGGCTTCTTCACTCAAACGCGAGCCTGGCTATCCAGAGAGGGAATGCCGCCAGTCTCTCGGGGACGATGCCGCGTGGAGACGCTCTAGACGATGTTTTTTATTTGTGATGTATGTTTTTATTTTCTATTAAAAAAAAAACAAAAAAAATTCTTCCTTCACCATAAGCTATGTTGATAATGCACTTACATTTTTCGTACAAAATCCCGGTCCATAGCCGGTCTAAATTCGAACCCACGACCATCAAAGTCGAGGTATTTACCACTAAGCCAACACAGCTCTTTAATTTAAAAGCAATATATCTACTGCATAAAAATAAAGGATATACCTAAGAAAGAAAGTAAAACTATGATGAATACAATAAACAATTAACAGCCTCTAATTCGAAAGAATTGCATAAACTCTTGTGGACCTCTAATGGAAAAGCAGATAGGTATTACCTTGTAATAAAACAAGGAAAATCTATGTAAGTATGCACCACGCATACCTACCAAGTCCGTAATACCTACATCAAAATGTAATATGAGAACAGACTCACTTGCAAGTAGCTATAAAATGCACTCAAAAATTCAAATTTACCATATTTCAAACTGAAAAGCCGTCTAAAACTTTCGTAGCAGGCCAGAGCGCATGCTGTCTAAAGAAGCAGTTATTTTTTCCAAAGGTCAGGAGCCTGGAATGATTTACTTCTTCGATATTACACATTGTGTCAGGTGGCGAGAAAGGACGATAGAATTAAATCCCCGTGAGAAAATATTACTTTGGTCTGACAACGTACGTACGTGGAGAATAAAAAGCGGCCAAGTGTGAGTCGGACTTGCGCACGAAGGGTTCCGACGTACCATTATATATTTGTATAGTATTCGTTGTTATAGCGGAAAAATTCTTTTGTAAAAATTTCAACAGGCAGCTATCACGGTTCATGAGGTATAGTCAGGTGATATACAGACAGACAGTGGAGTCTTAGTAATCTTTTGGTAAGGACGGAACCCTAGAAACTTAAATTTGGGAATAAGTTCAAATAGTTTTTGTCATTTTTATTAACCTGATTCCGAGCATTCAACGTTAAAAAAATGTCTTCTTCTTTCCCTTTTTCAATTAAGTGAGGTCGACACAACAGTAAAAATGTTATAAAACCCTAAAACACAGAAGTTTTAAAACAATATTTTTACTTCACAGGTTACACAATCATGAAACGTTTCCGAAATTCAGTCCATTTCGTATCCGTGTTCAAATTAACATATTAAAATCGAAATGGTATGTAAAGGTAAGTTTTTTTACTGAAAAATAACTACGTTTACCAAAAACACTGAAAAAACAACGGAAAACGAGAAACAATTCCATTTTATAGCTTCCGCCCCTCGCATTATGAAAATGAAGTTTTTATGTTAGAATGATGTACCCGGATTTCTTGGATTTTGTTTTGAATTAACACCGGGGACCGTTTTATGATTTATATCCTTGTGAGATATGAGTGTTTAATTAGAAACTTAATTAGGAAGGATTCATTATCACCATTAATTTCCTAGTAACTAAACTGGGTATGGTTACATCAAGAGAACAAATAGATAAAAAATGGACGAAAGAATGGTATCCTAGAAGTCAAATCAAAAGATGGAAGGATGACTTACCAAAAGCATGGAGAAGATTAGTTCGAGACAGAGAGAAGTGGAAGATACTGGGGGGAGCTTATGTCCAAAGACAACCTGACCAAGCTGGTTGCTGAAGATACCTACTAATATATTAGATTTAAAAAAGTACTAACACCATAATCCTAAAGTTAAAGGTGTATACACAAGGTCATTGAATAAAGGCTTTTTTAATTTATTGATTTTTTATACAGGGTTCGGGTATAAAATCAGAACAAAAGTTGTAAACAAACAACTGTTGTAAATTCGAATTTTTTTTGAAAGTTTTGAGGTTATGTCAATTCTAAAACCAGCAGATTTTTTAAAACACCGGTCATTCAGACTTAGAACAGTAGATAAAACTTATAAAATAAGTATAATCTTAAGGTTAATGACCTCACCGTGTAAATAGCAACTGACTTTCAGGGAACCATAACCTCAACATTTAAAAAAAAATCGAATTTCCAAAAGTCGTAGAACCAAAGTTGTTTGTTTAGGTGCAGAAGTGGCCCTCAACCGCTTGCTAAATAGTTACCAATTACCCTGTATAGGTAGTAAATAAAATAACGGAGTGTTAAATCTACGTTTTGGGATATGAAACATCGCTATTATGTACTTATGTATGAATTTAAAGTTTAAAAGTAGGAAAAATTAGCCTCTTAAGCTTCCATTTTTATGTAAATTTCGTTTTAAATTGAGTCTAATAAAAAATGTTTGTAATCTATAATTTGTTTCGCTTCGTCAATTTCGTATTTTTATCGTAAAATAATATTTTTGCTTTGCCATCCAAAGGGGCAAACCAGCCTTATACCAAGGTAAAATTATTTGTTAATATCAATTTTTGCCTTAACCTTATGGTGGTAAGTTGTATTTAATAATTTCATTCCAAATATTTTTTTATATCTTATTTCATTTTATACAAAAAGTACACTGTAAAACACAACTGTTAACTTCAGTGTTAAAAGTGCCAAGAAGAGTAATAAAGAGTAGGTGACTTGTTAAATGATGTTAGGAATAACTCTCCCACAGGGCGTCAGACTAGGAATTTCTCTAATTGCGGAGGCATAAACTGTTTGTACACTCAACCACAAAATGTAGGCGATTATTCGAATAATTTTCATGCCATAATTATTTTTTTCTATAACCTCTTTGATGGTTCGTCGGTCTCTTTTTATGTGTGTAATTGGTGTTCATGGTTTCGCACAACGGATTCGAATAATTATTCTGATGACTGTCATCATAGAACTGGAAGTATTTTTATTAATTGAGATATTTGATGCACTGGCTTCATGCGACCAAAAGAATAACAGCGTATATTACTATCATTAGGTATCATACTTTGAAGCTATGAATTAAAACTACTGTTTTAAACACTAAATGAAATAATATAATAGAAATAGAAATAAGTAGCTGTGATTTTATGATTTATACTCCGAAATGCTCAGTAGTAGTTTATGGCGAGTTCAAATTTCACCACGGTGTGGTGCAAAAAATTTAAAATGTATTTTTCCTGAAAACCTTTTTGAAGGCAGGAAGGTTAAAAATTCTTTATTTGAAAATGGAATTGCCGAAACGCAGCAACGCTACTACCAATCGAACCAAAAAATAATTTGAAAGCCAATTGAATCCGACTGTACCTAGTTATTTTCTAAAACTCCGCACGCGATTGTAGACAAGTGACAATTCGCTGTGTCGTTTCTCGCAAATTGCCACCGACTGCAATACCAAACCGTTGCTTGCGGTTTTCACCGACATTCAAACATAATAAACATTAAAAAAATACTGAATATAATGAGGTAATAGTTACTTTCCGTTCCGTAGGGTGCCATCAAACTGGTGTTTCGAAATACAATTGGTATATTACGTGTATAATGACATAATTTAAGTTTTAACTAGTACCTGCCTACATCCGAGAAATTGCAAGGTGGAATTGCTGTTGCTATGTTGTATTGTACCTAAGTAATTGGCTTAAAGTAGACATGTTTTTTACATATCTTAAATTAGGCGTTTGACTACTATCAGACCTGCCCGATGGTAAGAGACGCCGTGGCCTTAGATGTAGCACGCTTTCCTAGAAGATACCTATTCACTCGCGACTTGAAGACCTAAAAATTGTACACGTCAGGAAAGACAGACGCAGGCAACTGATTCCATTCCCTCGCGGTATGAATAAGGAATGATGAAGCAAAACGCTTAGTGCGGACGTCTGGTATTTCCACCATGAATCGGTGCCGCATCTCTGTTTGCCTGGTAGAATGACGAAATTTTTTTTGTGTGTATAAAATATATAATTTTCTGGAGATAATAATGCATACTTTGTTTACAAGTTATAGTTTGTTTTCTGCTCGGTAAGGTTAGGGTGGTACTGATTTTGGTTCCTACCTAGGTAGAGCAAAGTAAAAGCAACATTGATAGCTAAATTTTGTATCTTTCTGATCTTTAAAAGCTGACTGCCATTTTTCATTATTTTCATTTCATTTCAAGTAAGTAAAAGTGTCCAATTTACCTCTTGTGTTTTCTAAAATTATCAAAGGTTTTATTTAAAAGCATTTTCATTAAATTTTACCTAGAAAAAAAAAAACTAAAACGCTTCTCAATTATTCAAGAACGAAAATATTAAGTGTTTTCTTACTTTATTCTAATTAACGTTATAGGTCAACCTATAAAAAGTTTAAACTAAAGTAGTTTATTTAAAAATATTAAGGTGTCTAACAAAATGATGGTCCAAAACACCTTTTCACACACAAACTACATAATATAATATTAAGGCACACCTTCCTTCAATAATAAAAACATCATTGAAATAAATTGAGATATAAAAACTTTAAAAACCTTAGTTCCTAAGTAGGTAATTCACTTACAACCCGTCGGTTTAATGAATAATAATATAATTGTTTATATAACATTGAATTTTCATTTATAAAACCGGCAGTAAACTTCACCTATAAACGTATCAAAAATGCTATAAAAACTTTTTAATAACTATTCAATTTATTCAAACACGGCTTTCGTTACCTTTCTTTGTGGTACTGTTTTAGTTTACGGCGTTTTAATGTTTCTCATAAATAAAAAAATGAATCTCAACAGGAATAATGTTATGCGTAATCAAATTAGGGGTTAATCGTAAAACTATGCCGTTAATTTTACCGTTCTAAGTTAGGGTTGTCGAAGGTACAAAACGTACGGTCGGAGTCAGAATTGCAGACCCACCGTAGAGCTCCAAAACGGCTATTATTATAATGTTTTCAACTCAAGCAAGATTCTATGGTCTTGCTCGAATTCTGAAGTATTTCAATCCTATATTTATTATAGAAAAATATTATTAGAATAAAAATATTCCAATAATAGTCATTTTAGATTTCTACGGTGGGTTTGAAATTGTGACTCTGACTGTGCCTAACTTAGATAGTAACCACAGCCCCTAATCGTAGTATGCTCACTTGTACTACCTATACCAACCAGACCATTACCACTGAAGAACTGCACTGCAATATTAACGGTATTTCTATAGGTAACGATAGTTCGTTACCTATAATTTGGATGTTGAGCGGGAGCGCAGGGCCTTGACGGTGCGCAGTAATATGTTGGCCCGCAAGTTTAGTAAATGTTCGATGGCAGTAAAAATAAGTTTAAGGCCTACTGCCAATCGTTCTACACCTGCTCTTTGTGGACTAACTACACGCTGCGCGCTGTGAAGACCCTGCAGGTCCAGTACAACAATGCCTTCAGGTTGCTGATGGGGCTGCCTCGCTTCTGCAGTGCGTCATTGATGTTTGCTGAAGCTCATGTGGACGGCTATAATGCCATTATTGGAAAGAGAGCGGCATCAATGATGGCTAGAGTGAGGGGCAGCGACAATCGGTACCTGAAGGCATTGGTTGAAAAATTTGATAGTCCCATATGGGGGCATTGGATCCAGGTCCATATTAAAAAGTAGATATTAATTTCACATCTGTTCTTTTACTAACATAGTTTGTAAGCTCTTTGTATACTAACACATGGACAAGAAGTCTGATAATAAAGGAATTATTATTATTATTATTATAGCAATACCGTTAATATTGCAGTGGTCTGAACTGAACTATTGAAACTTAGCCAAATGCTACTAATAGAGCCCGTGATTTTTTTCTCACTAGTCAAGTTGTAAATATAACTACTTTTACACCTGGCTAATACCGGTGCATTCGGCTTAGTTTCATTAGTTTGGGTGCTAGTTCAGTTAACTGAACTAATGGGAGTAGAGGCTAGATTTTACCTAAGCAAAGCCGTAACCGCAAGGATCGCTCAAGAGTGGCAGGACGTGTGAAAATGTCTATGAGGTATATACAAAAATACGCCACGGAAGCTGTACATTTTTAATACAAATGCATTGTGTCTAAATATTCAAAAACCTAACGAAGTTGCTCATTGTGCTACCCCTATTTGTTTATCAAATGTTTATAAATAACGTGAAAATTATAAGAACCAACCCTGACCTAAAACAAAATAATAATCACTTAGTGAAGGCCGCGTTGTGATAATTTATGATGAGTGATTTTGAAAATGTAATGAAGTATGAAAGTTAGAACATTAAACTTTTAACCAACATGTGTTTATTTATCGTTCGAATCTTTAGAGTGACTATTCTTTATAATTTTAATCGATTTGCTTAACTTGGTGGTCTCGAATTCGTGAGTGAATAAAGGTACTTGAATTCCATCATCAGAATCATCATCATCATAGGACGTCCACTGCTAAACATACCTAGGTCTCCCCCAAAGACTTCTAGAGCGATCGGTCGCATGCTCTCTGCATCCAACGACATCCCTCAACCTTAATTAAATCGTCCGTCCATCTAGTCAGACCTGCCCCCCGATCGCCGTTACTTATGACGCATTAGTCGAGTGCATGTTCAGTTGACGCATACGTAACGTGACGGAAACAATAATCGGTATTGCCGTAAAATGAAGCTACGTGTAACCGTTACTTTAACTGTACGTCTACTTCACCTACGCGTGAAACAAGCTGTTGCTGTACGAAATTTTTGACTAATCTTCCTAGGTGACAATTATGTCACGTCAAAATTTGACGCGATACAGCGAGCGCGCAACGTTTTGGTTTGCGTGACGTGTGCGTCTTAAGAAATTAGGGCAATACAAAATCTATTGTTATGACGCAAACGCAGTCAAGACGCGCTGCATATGAATACGGCGATCGGCCCGCTGGAGGCTGTCCCGCACTGTGCTTTCCGGTACGTGTTCATCATCATCACTATCACTATCACTACATAGTCACTACATAGTATAAAACAAAGTCGCTTTCTCTGTCCCTATATCCCTATGTATGCTTAAATCTTTAAAACTACGCAACGGATTTCGATGCGTAATAGATAGAGTGATTCAAGAGGAAGGTTTTTATGTATAATACATGGATGATATAGCCCTGCGAAGCCGGGGCGGGTCGCTAGTATAAAATAAAGTCACTTTTCGCCGTCCCTATGTCCCTATTTCCCTTTGTATGCTTAGATCTTTAAAACTACGCAACGGATTTTGATATAGATAGAGTGATTCAAGAGGAAGGTTTATATTATGTATAATACATGCATAATATAGCCATGCGAAGCCGGAGCGGGTCGCTAGTAATATAATAAAATAATGTAAAAGGACACGATATTATGAAAGAATACAAATAAAAGTATACTTTGGATAAAAAGGAAAACATGATATAAAACAAAATTCTAAATAAAAAATACAAAAAGGAGCCCCGTATCGCTAAAAGATCGTTAAAGAGCATATTATTATGTCTTATACTAGCTGTGACTGCTTTATACCTACGCTACAGCGCAGTTCTTCCAGCACCTTATCACTCATTCTTTCTTTCACTCATTTCATTAATATCACTCATTTCATTCTTATCACTCAGTCAGTCGATAAATGATACTGTTTGAATTCACTCCAAATATTTAAGCTTTACCTACAGAATCAAATAAAAGTATACTGTTGATAACAAATACATACAACCGAATTGAGAACCTCCTCCTTTTTTTGAAGTCGGTTAAAAAGAAAACATGATAAAACACAAATTTTTTAAATAAAAAATACTAAAAGGAGCCCCGTATCGCTTAAAGATCGCTAAAGAGGATATTATGTCTTTAGCTGTGACTGCGTTATACAGCTACAGCGCAGTTCTTCCAGCACCTTATCACTCATTTCAATAATATCACTCATTCTTTCTTTCACTCATTTCATTCTTATCACTCAGTCACTAACACTCGTATTTATAGACGAGTCATTACTTGTTGCTAAGTAATTTCTTAATTAAGTCATTACTTGAGGTTAGAATTCTTCAAAACAAAATTTCAATCTATAGACGAGTAATGCAAATTACTTACTTGAGCAAATGCTTAAGAAATAGTCGACGTTTGATGGTTGTTTCTCACTGGTAACACTTCTTTGCTGCGTTTCGTTTCGCGAGAAGGCAACGTGAGGTTCATATTATTTTTACAAATTTCTAGTAATACATACATTAATAATACATGAATTTTATTTTACTTTATTTTCTGATAATTTATCGGTAAAAAAGTAATATAAGTAAATCCTATATTTCAGTTATTCCATTTTCTCGGAACAACAAAGAATGTTAGGAAAAATAAAACGTTTGACGCGAAATAACCCTACTTTTGAATGTTTACTTTTTACACTTCGATTTGTTAGTGACACGTGATTTTTATTTTGGAAAGGTTATTATGTCAAAATTGTCAGTGTCACTCAGTTCAAGTGTTGTTTTCTGTTGCTCTTCTTCGGTTCTGTTGCACTATTTAATACTTTACATTAAAAAAAATGAATCAATAGACTCTAAATTAGGTACTAATATACGTATGTTAACTGCTTAACAAGAAATAACCATGCTGAGTACACATATTTTAGGATATAGTCTAGTTTAAAATTATTTGTTATATTTATCTTATGTCCTTGATATGACTGTATTCTGTTTTGTGTTCCATTAAATAAATAAATTTAATTTTCTGTGATTTTATTACGAATTTAGTAGAAATATGTCTGACGTTAATCGAAAAAAACCATTCTCGAGTCTGGAAAAGGATTTATTCCTAAATATCATCCAAAAGTATGATACCATTCTCACCTGCAAGCAAACAAATGCCAACGAGTGCTTGAATAAAAAAAAAGAAGCATTCATGGGCTAAAATAACGGAGGAGGCTCAGTAACTTCTATTTCTTCTAATATGATGTTACCTATCTGTATTGTCTACAACATCAAATATCGCTTCAATACTTTCCAAATTATCCATTTTTTTTAATTACTTATGTACCTATCTAGCCTAACCCACAACCTCAACACAAACTAAAAATAGGCAGGTACATAATATGAAATAACCTCAAAACAATCACAACACAACCATTGCAAATGCAAAATTCTTGATAAAATGAATACTTAAGTAAAGGAAATGATGACTATTACTTGGCTAAGAATTCTAACGTTGGACAGTTCTAACTTTAAGCAATTGCTCAACTATAGAATGTAAATTGTTACTTGAGTTATTACTTTTACTCAAGTAGTTACTTCTACTTGTTTATAAATACGAGTGTAAATGATACTGTTTTAACTCACTCCAAATATTTAAGCTTTACCTACATAATCTGTTTTCACTCCATCCCATTTTAATAAACATACTATCTTAGTAGGGCCATTTCTTACCCTTGTTACGGACACGTCTTATCACACCTTATATGCTTCCGAAATTATAATAAACCCACACATAATTAATTGGTGATTCCATTAGCGAACCGTGCTAATCTTTATGGTCCTTAGACTAGGTCCTTCTTAAATCACCACAAAGTAGCGGTTCAGCTTGATATTATCACTGTTTTACGTTCATCTTAGAATGTCCAGACTACAGACATTTCGTCGACAGATTACTTGTTGAATCAACGACAGAATCAATTGAAAATATTTACCAACATTCATGAATAACTTCAAATACAAAAATCCTATCCCACCTGTGTGTGTGTATGTATGTTTGTTACTCCTTCACGCAAAAACTATTGGACCGATCGCGATGAAACTCGGTATGTAGATAGCTGGGGACCTGGATTAACACATAGGCTACTTTTTATCCCGATATTCCCACGGGATCGGGACTTACGCGGGTGAAACCGCGGGGCGCAGCTAGTAATATTATAAATGTGAAAGTTTGTGGGTTTGTGTCTGTGTATGTTTGTTACTCCTTCACGCAAAAACTACTAAAGCTATTGAAATTAAACTCGGTTTGTAGATGGATAGAAACCTGGATTAACATATAGGCTACATTTTATCCCGAAATTGCAACAGTGGGGCGCAGCAGTATTGAATATAGGCAATTTTAAACACCTGTGACTAATTTGAGTAAGTAAGTCTCTAACTCAAAGGAATCGCTATATACCTTATAATTTTCATACTTTATGGGTATTCTATTAGGTAACAAAGTCGACTGATCAAAAGCCTTCAGTCCGTTTCTTTCCCTAATGTAGCCTTTTAGTCAAAATCACGTTTTCTCACGATAAGTATGATCTATGCCCTCACTTAGAGTTTCATGTTTTAAATTCATGAATAGAACTTTAAAAGTCGGAAGGTAAGTAAACTGGGTTAGTGTTTACAGGAACTTTAGAAATGGTTCAAACTTTTGATTGGATTGCTCGAGCACTAAGAAAATTTAAAGCAAGTTTGATTTATTGAAAATGTTCGAAGTGTTCTCAGGATTTGACAATTTATTTGTTCGACAAATTGAAAAATTATTAGAGAGTAGGAAATACATTTTCAATGAATCAGCGGATAATTCAAATAAAAAAATACATACAACCAAATTGAGAACCTCCTCCTTTTTTGAAGTCGGTTAAAAATACTAATGATTATCAACAAAACATAAGTCCTATGAAAACTAAACGCCCTTGAACTCACCACAGTACAAACTCGTACGACATTAACAAACCTAGATTTGCCACATAAATTAAAGAGATTAAGCTGAATGCTAAACAACCGAACCTTTTTATTTTATGTTAAAAAAATAAAACTAAAATACATCACAGTAGCTTAAGAGGAAAGGTACCCGGCTCTCTCTCCATACAAGTATTTAGTTTCATAAACCTATATCTGCCTTGACTATGTCCCTATGTCTTGGTTTTTTTTAATATTCTAATTATCATAGAAAGTAAAAAAAAAACTTATATTTAAAAATAAGACATAAGGGCATGGTCATGGCAGTTATAAGTTTATGCTACATAAATATTTGATCTAGTGTCATTATCTAGGGAGGAAACAGTCGAGTACGTTTGTATGGAGAGAGAGCCGGTACCCTTTCCTCCTAATACTCTCAGAATGCTAACCTATCGCAAGTCAAAACCGCCAAGATTATAATCACAGACCGAACTTTTGACAAAACAAAAGAATTTAGTCCTTATTAGAACCTAATTAACATTTAAAAATGCGTTATCGGTAAAGAGATAAGATTTTGTTTTGTTTCGCTTCCACCTTTGTCAAAGATAAAGAATGAAAACCTTGTTTTTGTCACGGTGGTGCGAAGCAGGTGCTGTGCTGGTCATAATAACGTAGTTTACATAGGCGCCGACGATGATTTTTTGACGAAAGAAATCATCTACTCAGTATGTACTGCTCTAAACGCCATACTTTCATCAACTATATCATAAAATTTGGTAAACGGTGAGCTGATCGGCTCAATATGCTGTATAATATTTTGTGTCTATTCATTTGATCAAGACTAGCAAGCAATGGGTGCCGATAGACGGCAAACGTAGCCGTAGCAGACCCCGTCAAAATGGCGTGATAATCTATATGCAATTGATGGAGACTGGCCCAATATAGCCCAGGGCCGACAGGCTTGGAAACAGATGAGGGAGACCTTTGCCCTGCAGTGGGACAATGTAGGTTAAATAAAATAAAAAATCATTTGATGAGCAAAACCCGTCATAATCACTACAGACATCCTCATAAAGCAAATAAACAGACCCTGTCGCCAAAATCGGCTTAGAAGACATTACTCACTTGCACTTTTTTTAATTGCTTTGCATCAATAAACTTAGGGGAACGAAAACTTTTTGGCTTTTACACAGCTTGTGCATATAGCCAGTGTCAAATAAAAAGCTTCGAATATGTTATTAAAATACAGGTAAATGAGATAATATGTATCGTGAGACTTTGAGAACGATATTATTCGAGTTATGTGGCAGTTAGGACAGAAGTTACTCTTTAACTTCAACTGCTTTTTTTTAAATAAAAAACACTAAATAGTATCATCACCTCAGTCTAATAATAATTCACCTACTCTTTGACTTCTTTTTTTTTTCAACTTTTTTAACAGCATCAATATCTTAAACACCAATACACCTGCTCCAATTTTGGTCACCGTGACCATTTTATTATTTGGTTAAAGGTTTTTTGTTTTACTTGACACACACCTTGCGTTACTTGCCTTACCAGTTGCCACCCCTTTAGTTTCCGTTGAATTAATTAAATGAAAGTGTAACGTGGCCATATTGTTTATTACACCGTATATAATTGTAAGTTATTACTATTATTGCTGTCACGGTAATAGTTTAAAGTTTTGAAACTAAAAGTTATGGTCATTTTTAAAACATAGATCCCGTTGTATATCTATCATCATCATCATCTATACTAAATTCCTAAGTACCTCGTATCTTTCCTAAGTTAGGAAGGGTAGGGCCCTTCACTTTCCTCAGCTTCTTGTCTACTCAAAGGTTGCTTTGAAGAGATCGCTTTCAGCAATACGACTTCCCTTTCTAAGCTTTGTTTTTTTTATATTTAAGGTATTTTAAAATGGTGTTTATTTAATAAATAAATTATCTATCTATCTAATATTCTTAACGAGGGAAGATTTTTTATGTATTTGCTATTTTTTGTTAGTAACGAATAGGTTCCGAAACTACTGGACAGATTTTGATGAAACCATCCAGTCTATAATAAAGTAAAAGAAAAACTATTTTTTTGGTTTTTTTTTTGAAGTTTTAAATCACTTTAAAACCCTTTCTTAAGAATAAAATAAACACTTGTCATAATGAGGTACAAACGAGCATTTAGTGAATACAAAACATTACATCAAAATTCAGGTATGGTTTTATAAACATTTAAAAAATTGACGCCGTTTAAGCCCGTCATCACTCTTTAACGCACTTAAAAACCAGACAATAAAGAACCGTATTAGAATTCAATACGTTTATCAGAATAAAGAGATTTGCAAGAAACGGGAGCTCTTTAAACTTGGTTTTCAGTCTGAGAATTCGGTAAAAAGATTCTAAGCAGGTGTGGCTTAAGACAAGGCGCTTCTTACAAAGTGACATACGGCTGTAAAGGACAGACAGTCTTGAGGGAAATCTAGACCAATAAATTTAAATTTAATACTGCATTTTCACCACCAATGAAGAGGTGTATTTATTCACTGAAAATACATCCACATTTACAAAAAGATTGATTTACTGAAGGAACTTCTTTTCAGATATTGTCAAAAATCAGACTTGAAAAGGGGTTTTTTAATTTGACATAAAATCGGGGTTGAGGCAGACCCTGAAAATGGTGACGTGACGATGTCGACGCATTTTGAGGTGAATAACAAGATCTGGCGCAGGATTGTGGGTATCGGAAGAAAGTTGGAAATACCTTTGCCCTGCAGTGGGACAATCACTATCACTACATAGTATAAAACAAAGTCGCTTTTTCTGTCCCTATTTCCCTTTGTATGCTTAGATCTTTAAAACTACGCAACGGATTTTGATGCGGTTTTTTTAATAGATAGAGTGATTCAAGAGGAAGGTTTTTATGTATAATACATGCATAATATAGCCGTGCAAAGCCGGGACGGGTCGCTAGTTTCAAATAATCAAAAATATTTTCTCAGTGGGCTCCTACGTCCTAACGAAAGTTTCAGACTTGGAGTTTGAGATTTCGTGATAAGTAATTCTGTCTTTTATATATTACTAGCGACCCGCCCCGGCTTCGCACGGCTATATTATGCATGTATTATACATATAAACCTTCCTCTTGAATCACTCTATCTATTAAAAAAAACCCCATCAAAATCCGTTGCGTAGTTTTAAAGATTTAAGCAGTCAAAGGGAAATAGGGACAGAAAAAGCGACTTTGTTTTATATTATGTAGTGATAAAGGTAGTTAGAATTTTAACGGGTACTGAAAAAGTAAAAGGGAACCGTTTGAGTTGGTATGGACATGTGATGAGAAGAGAAGAGACACATGTAACTAGAAGAGTGATGAGTATGAATATAGAGGGATGGAGAGGAAGAGGACGACCTAAGAAAAGATGGATGGACTGCGTGAGACAAGACATGCGAAAGATAGATAGATGTGATGTGAGTGAATGGAAGAAGAAGACATACTGCGCTGACCCCAAATAAATTGGGATAAGGGCAGGAAGATAAAGATGATGATAGGTAGTTAGAATTTAGGTTAATTTGTTTAAGCACAATATCATCCAAGCCGCTCTTAGTTATTGCATAAGGTTCTCAGTCGATAATCAAATCAAAGTAGAACTCAGCGCTACCAACGAACATGTTGTCACCAACATACACCTGTCTACCACAAACGTTGTCAATAAAAAACGTCCAGACGCAGCGCCTCGCTGCCGACTTCGCTGTCCGCTGTCGCATCTTTGTCGGCACTTTTTATACAAAACCGTGACTGTTTTAGTAATCCGATAGCGATCATGCCAAGCCCATGATCAGGTAGCGATGAAGTAATAAAATATTTATGAAAATAAAAGTCGTTATTGATGCGTAATGACATTTTGTTATGTAACGGGTTGGTATTTGATGTTGATTTACTATTTTTTATATGTTTAATCGGTTTCGGTATTTTAATATTCGACCAGCTTTTACCTACGACTTCGTCCGTATGGAAAAATAGTTTTCATTACCTAATTCATATAGCTATTTGTGCAGTATGAGTCATAAAGTCATTAGTAAATGATCAGTTTGCTACAATAATACTATCAACAAGTATTGGAGTTACGACCTTCTTCTAATAGACGTTACACACAAACTTAAATACTTGAACTAAAAGTACTCAGTGTGATTATTATTTTCAACATGTTAGGTATGTGTTTAGTTGGCCGAGTGGTATAAGCCGCCACCCGCTACACCAACCGACGTAGATTCGATCGTAGTAGTGCCCGTTTTTAGCTCGATCAGTCTGAGCTGTGCGTTATATCACTATCACTATCACTACATAGTATAAAACAAAGTCTCTCTCTCTGTCCCTATGTCCCCATGTCCCTATATCCCTGTGTATGCTTAAATCTTTCAAACTACGCAACTGATTTTGATGCGGTTTTTTTTAAAGATAGAGTGATTCAAGAGGAAGGTTTATATGTATAATACATGCATAATATAGCCGTGCGAAGCCGGGGCGGGTCGCTAGTATTATTATACAATCAGTCAGTGAGAACTTATAATTTTACAGCTATAGATTCTCGACGTTTTAGTTTTATATTAGTGTAATTGTTATAATAGTGTAATTTTAGTTTTTTAATAGTGTAATTAAATAAACCGGTTGTAATTAATAATTAGCCTTGCTGTTTTACCTCCAAAAATACCCTGTTAATATTTTGTTTTTGTTTTAATAACACCACAAAATTGCAACTAAAGTGTATCAACAGTTCTGTGTTTTCCCCCAACCAAAACTACTGAAACTAAAGCGGAATCAGGTTAAAAAAGTAGCATTGTTTTTCTGGACTTTCAGCTATCTACATACCAACTTTCAACGCAATCTGTTTATTCGTTTTTGATTTATGTTTTTGATACAAAGTTTATTAACTTACAAAGGTTTAATTTTGTCTCGAGCTTATGATATCTAGCAATAGGTATAGATTTATAAAAACACTTGACATTGTAAAAAACGCCTTTTAATTAAATAAAATCTACTTGATACTAAATTTAATATAAATAAAATTGTAATTTATAAGCAGGCAAAATAAAAACGCAATAATAAAAGCTACTAGTAGCGCCATCTATGACAGAGTAGTCGAACTTCTACGTCCTCTTTTAAACCTAAAGGAAACGGAGGGAGTAAATACAAACAAACTGAATTATCAGAATTTGATGAAAGAACTGAGACTTTGTTTTGAATAATGTCGAAATTAGCCTTTGTTGTTATGAAGGATGAAGGTTTACTTATACCACAGCTTATACGGTCTAGGATAAGTAATTTATTATATGATTTATTAGCCCGTTATGTCCCACTGCAGGGCAAAGGCCTACACTTCTTCTTTCCAATCCCTTCTGTCTTGGGCCAGGGTTAGCCAGCCCGTATGAGTCTAATTCATCTCTCCACATGCGCCTCGTTTTGCCTTGAGGACGTTTTTTACAGCCGGTGTGCTGCGATTCTGTAGCGGCTTTGGTCCATAACTCCTTATTCTTCATCATTCGTACGATAGCTATGTACAAAAAAATAAAAATACATTACATTTCTATTTTAGCTGCGCATAATGTAAAAAATGAATTTTGTTTCAATTCAAACATTTAAAACGAGTTTTGTTAGTTTATCAAAAAGAATTATTATCTAGCCAGACATATTTAACTAATCTTAATGCCTAAAGATTTTTAATTTAAAAGTACACTAATACAGTAACAAAGAAGGCTTTGGTACATAGTCAGACCTTACCTAATCTCTAATCTTCACCCGACTTTTTCGGGTGAAGGAAAACAACATTATTGTATTGTTGCATAACTGCAGCCCCCGGTAGAGTTCGAAAATTACTATTATTAGAATGTATGCATTCTAATAATTTTGGTTTGATTAATTGATGAGTTTCTAACTCATCAATTAATCAAACCGAAATCGACTTTAAACTTCACCTAAAGCATGTGTCTAGAATCTTGCTCTACGATGCGTCTGCAATTATGCAGCCGACCGTACCTTCATACCAAGCTTGATCAAAATCGGTCCAGTAGTTTCGGAGCCTATGGGTTACAAACTAACAAAATAACTTTTCTCTTTATAATAAGAAGAAAAAGATAGATAAGAAGTAAGAAGATAAAGATAAATAAAGATTAGATGCCTTCGAATTCCTATCGGACGATTAAAAGTTCTGTGCGTGCCTTCGCCCTTATCTTTAGATATTAAATAGGTAGGTATTTACCTAACACAAAGTGCCCGTCGAAGCCTAAATAAGCCCTTTTCACATTTTCACTCACGTTTTAATATCTAAACCTTAAGAAACTGTTTCTTTGAAGAGTTTCCACGTCATTAGCTGTTTCCAAAAGTGAAAATAGACGTATTGAACTTTTTACGAATTGAATTTTACTAAAAGCTAAGTAGTTACGTATACTTAGGCTTAAAGTAAAGTAGAGCTTACAAGTTTTATAGAGACGGTGTCATGTCAACTTATGTTTTAGTAGATCATAAATTACAAACTAGCTGTGCATTCTATTGTATTTTAATGTAAAGTAGGTATACGACGACGTAAACGACGTTCCCAGAAAATAAAACTATTCAATGGTTAAAACCAGATTTCAATCGGTTCAGTCGTTTGTCATGACAATTAATAACGATAAATTCGTGTTCTACTGCCTATTCTTAAATAAATATATAAATATTGCAGGACACTCCACACATCGCCATCTAGCCCCAAGATAAGTAACTAGACTTGTGTTATGGACAACGGATATACTACTTATATACTTTTATTTTTTAAATATATACTTATAATACACTAGCTGCCCTCCGCGGTTTCACCCGCGTAACTCCCGATCCCGTGGGAATATCGGGATGTAAGCTATCCTATCTCTCAAGTTGGATCGAACTGCACATGGTGTGCGAATTTTATTATAATCGGTTAAGTGGTTTAGGAGTCCATTGAGGACAAACATTGTGACACGAGATTTATATATATTAAGAAGAAACAACCAGACCACAGACAAATATTTAGGCATAAATACTTGTCCGAGGCAGGAATCAGACCCGCAACCCTGTGTTTGGCAGTCCGGCATGGTGACCATTGTGCCAACTGGGTCGTCATAGACTGTAGACTCAACTTTTGTAATTTGTTTCCTAGTACATACTTTTGTAATTTCTTCTTTTATAATAGGTACTAGCAGCGCTCCGCGGTTTCACCCTCCTGATCCCGTAGGAATATCGGGATAAAAAGTATCCTATGTTACTTCCAATGAATAAATGTTCTCTTACCAAGTTTCATCAAAATCGCTTCATTAGTTTCGGAGTCTATTTATTACAAAGATAACATAAAAAATATAGAAGTATAGATTATTAGTATAGTAGAGACAGTATAAAGTTTATAAAGGATAGATATACAAGATAGGTACAGTCGGCTGCATAATTGCAGCCCCCGGCAGAGTTCGAAAATTACTATTATTGGAATGTTTTCATTCTAATAATTTTTGTTTGATAAATTGATGAGTTAGAAGACTTTAAACTTCAACTAAAGCAGTTGCCTAGAATCTTGCTTGTGTTGAAAACAATCTTATAACAGTCGTTTAGGAGCTCTACGGTGGGTCTGCAACTATGCAGCCGACCGTACCTCTTACTTTCTTAAAATTTTGATAATATCTATATTTTGATAATAGATATTATTTACTTACCTATTTTAAAACTGTACGTAGACTTCTTCAAATTTTACGTAGTTCAGCCTTTTGTAGGCTTTTTTTTATTTATTAGTCTTGATCCTGTGGGAAAACCTGGATATAGTAGCCGAAGAACACATTTTCGTAGGGCGGTCTCAGTTTTTCAATACCTTTTTCAATAATTTGATTTCTACTTAGTGTCGACCACGACCTTCCTAGAAAATAGAGCTATTATGTTATTATTATCATATTACAAGACAATCATACAATATTTACCTACGTAACAAAACTAACTAAATTCATACAATTTTGTTTTCTTATACACAGAAGAATATTAATAAAATGTAAGTAAGTATTAAAACATATTTACTGATATCTAAATAAAAATATTGGATGGAAATCTTAGTAACGCGTTCTCTTCTTTATAGAAACCTTTGGAGCGAAAGTAAGGTGACCATACTTGTAGTTTTCTCAAAGACTTTCTTTATATTTTCAGGACGTTTTAATATTACGGTGAATAATTTTTTACATACTCATTTTGTAAAGCGTATATCCGTATATTTTTTAAGCATTTAAATATCGATATCCATGGGTAGCTAATACATAGCACATTAGCATTACACATCAATGTCAACTCCATGTAAAACAAATGTATGTTGAAAGATGCATCACTGCGATACATTGGTGAAGTTTATCAAGCTCTGGCTCGTGATTGGTGAAATCAAGATCACCGTTCCCCGTCTCGCTCGCGTCGCATTTCTTAGTTGTGAGATGTTGATCTGCAAAGCATCTCCACCATTGCTGTACCCTAAGCCTACAACTCTGATACCTACTCTCCCTTTTTAATCTATTTTAAAAAAAGGAGGAGTTTGTATATTTTTTCATAATTCATACATTGCATTGATGTTACAAAAATAGTTCTTAAAAAAATGTCCTTACTCAGTCCTGTGCATGCAATTATTGTTTGAAACTATGACGTTAAACTCACCAACTTTTTATGTATGTTCACCGATTACTCAAAGACTGCTCAACCGATTGAGATGATTATTTTTTTGATTAAGAAGGGAATACCTCAGGGGTGGTCCTATAAAAAAATTGGTCAAGATCTATTATAATATAAGGCCGCAGAAATACCCACAAATTTGAAGAAGGTCTCACAAAGGTGAGAATCTGATCTAGTATATTTTTCTCAAAAAATCCATGAATATTGAAATAATGGTCACATTAGTCAATATTGCTGTTGTTGGCTCTACTGAAATCCGTTCGGATCCCGTCATCCCTGCCTCTTTTGGTAGCTGTTTACCTAATACGAATAGCGAATTACTTATTCAAACCCTGATTCCTACCTAATTCCGTATTATATTGTATATTGTAAAGACCAATCTGTTATTTAAACCTCAACGTTTACCAAGGTCTTTCTGAAGGTCTTCTGGTGCCTGTGTACAGAGATAATATAGCATTTGTAAGACGATAGAATATAAATTACTTATTTGTTTACTTTGTTTATGGCAGTATTTGTGACTGCGGAAGGAAAATTTGCTGGTAAGTGAGTTAATCTGGTTCCTGAAAATTTTCAGAATTACAAATCTGAAATACCTGCGATACTTACCTATTTCCTTAGTCAAAATAGGAGTCAAATCTGATTGAATTCAGCAATAGTATCAGCAAATACTAGCAATTATCAAATAGTGCAAAGTTTCAAAAACTAGGTAAAAAAATGAATCGCCGAAATGTATGTACGCCTGTACGCGCATAACTTCCGTACGACTGCAACAAATTGGATAATTCTTTTCTTTTGTCTTGGTTTTGGTCAGGACAAGGTTTGGAATAAGTTTTTTTTTAAATCGATGTGTGTAAGTACATAAATGTCGATTTTTTTTACAATGTTTTATTTCACCAAATGTTATAAATCTCTAAGAATACCTACCTACTTAAAAAGCGTGTTTGTAAAGTTGGCTGCATAATTGCAGCCCCCGGTAGAGTTCGAAAATTACTATTATTGGAATGTTTTCATTATAATAATTTTTGTTTAATAAATTGATGAGTTTTAACTTCAACTCAATCAGGTGTCTAGAATTTTGATTGTGTTGAAAACATTTTTATAACAGCCGTTTTGGAGCTCTACGGTGTGTCTGCAATTATGCAGCCCCACCGTAGAGCTCCAACTTGTTTTTGCTATTATTACATAATAGTATAGTGTAGTATTCAAAAGCTTTCTATGTGTATTAACCGACTTCAAAAAAAAAAAGAAAGAGGTTCTAAACGTATCGCGTACATATTGTTTTTTTACCCGACTACAGCGAAGCCAAAAGGGAGGGTTATGTGTTTAAATATTTTATATGTAGGTATGTCTAAGTATAATAAACTTAATAAAGACTTTGAAATTAATGTACTTACCTATTATATGAAAATTTCCTAATGTCTATTGTAATATCAATCTATGTTTGAATCGCCACTCCTAAACGTAATCGTAGTAAATAAAGTTATTTCAAACAGTTCCAAAAGCCGGTAGAGGGCGTTAGTATACCCAAACGTTATTCGAAACGAGGATATATCACGGCCGGGATTAACACAGTAACCACATTTTATCCCGGAAAACGCGGACACAACCTCGGACAAAAGCTTGCTCGTAAATATTAAAATACTATTGTAAGTGTGACTTTAGTTCGCTCTAAAACTATTTAATTTATTGCGCAGATGTTTTAATATGCATATTTGCATTGTCTTTGTGAAATCCTCAATCAAATTATCCAATATATTTCTTTGCGGCTTGCTTGAGATTATTCCTTCACATAATTAGTTAAATCTATAATATAAAAATCAATTGCTGTTCGTTAGTCTGGCTAAAACTCGAGAACGGCTGGACCGATTTGGCCAATTCTTTTTTTGTTGTGTTTGTTGTAGTCCAGGGAAGGTTTAAACGGTGAGTACTTACGCGGGTGAAACCGCGGGGCGCAGCTAGTCTATAATATAAAAATCAATTGCTGTTCGTTAGTCTCGCTAAAACTCGAGAACGGCTGGACCGATTTGGCCAATTCTTTTTTTGTTGTGTTTGTTGTAGTCCAGGGAAGGTTTAAACGGTGAGAATTTAAAGATCGGACTTACGCGGGTGAAACCGCGGGGCGCAGCTAGTGTATAATATAATAATCAATTGCTGTTCGTTAGTCTGGCTAAAACTCGAGAACGGCTGGACCGATTTGGCCAATTCTTTTTTTGTTGTGTTTGTCGTAGTCCAGGGAAGGTTTAAACGGTGAGAATTTAAAGATCGGACTTACGCGGGTGAAACCGCGGGGCGCAGCTAGTCTATAATATAAAAATCAATTGCTGTTCGTTAGTCTGGCTAAAACTCGAGAACGGCTGGACCGATTTGGCCAATTCTTTTTTTGTTGTGTTTGTTGTAGTCCAGGGAAGGTTTAAACGGTGAGAAGTTCGGATTTACGCGGGTAAAAACCGAGGGGCGCATCTAGTACTAGATAAATGCAAATTACGGGTAATCTTAAGGTTACTTTAATTATTTAATAAATAATATTTATTTGCCAAATCAATTGCAAATTTTTTGTTGGTCAATCCAACCGAAAAGCGAATAATAATTGGCCATTTCATCTTATCTCGATGATAACTAACTAACCTAAGTCTTATATTATTATGCATTTAACAGACTTTAGAAAAATGACAAAGACAGAAACCACATCCGCCCAATTTATAAAAGCATGCTTTTTTTGCATACAAATGGTATCCTTAAGCGACATTTAAATGCAAAGCCTGGAAGAGACAGCAATTAAGGTTGAAGAAATAGACCCTTCGTTTTGTTAAAAAACGTTAGAATTAATATTTACATAATTATAAAGTTAATTAACAGGAAGAATAAATGAAATAAAACTTGTAATGAGCTGCAAATTTAAATGGATGTTGTTTAAATATTATTTTAAGAGAGGAATGTATTTGCTTCATTTCATTTCGGAGTTATAAGAAATCTGTTATTCTTGAATGTATGTTAGGAAAATATGTATTTTCCTTTATAGAAAACATTTTTATTATCTACGAATGCTTTTATTAAAAAGAAACGAACGTTTTTGTTGTAAAAGTAATTATTTTTTGCCGACAGTAGGTTGTAAAAAGCATTAGGTACCCTATCATAAAAATATTATACTTACCTACAGACCTTTCCACTTTAGTTTATGATTTTTGCTGAAATAGAAGTCGCAAATGATTTAAAACGATTGCTTTCCATTAACGAGATTAAAAATTCATCTTAGATATCTCAGTTAAGTGAAACAAAATTATTTGAATACCAAATATCTGGCTTTTAGTATCATTATCATCTTACTTTCATTTATATTATTTGGAATTAATTATGGAATTTTGTTAATATTAATGTCTGTTTAGATCTAAAATGGACACGTCCTTGATGATTTAAACATGTTTAATGATATACCTACTGTTTTCTTGTTTATTTTATATCAGAAAATTATTTTTTTCACTATTTTAAACGATGGACGATGCGATCTGAGATGTAGCACGCTTTTCTAGAAGATACTTTACGAAACAAATACTACTAAACTAGTTGCAATAAAAATGATATTCGATAGCTGGACCTAAGGGGTAACACGTATGCTTTTTATACCATTATAATAATCACTACATAGTATAAAATAAAGTCACTTTTCGCCGTCCCTATATCCCTATGTCCCTTTGTATGCTTAGATCTTTAAAACTACGCAACGGATTTTGATGCGGTTTTTTTAATAAAGAGAGTGATTTAAGAGGAAGGTTTATATGTATAATACATGCATAATATAGCCGTGCTAAGCCGGAGCGGGTCGCTAGTGATAATTATAAATTAGATTACAAAATAATAGTAAACTGGTATATTATCCGCTGTCTTAACACTATAACAAGTATATTGCGTAGCTCGGGGCTGGATGGTGATTTGTGCTATGTCCTGCAATATTGATAACTACCAGCGCTCCGCGGTTTCACCCGCGTAACTCCCGATCCCGTGAGAACATCAGGATAAAAAATAGCCTATGTTACTCCCAATTAATAAATGTATCCTCATACCAGGTTTCATTAAAATCGGTCCAGTAGTTTCGGAGCCTATTTGTCACAAACAAAAAAACAAAAATTATTTCCACTTAATAATATTAGTGTAAATAATAGATATATCGTAAGTATTACTTTAGGCACGAAATGCCTTTACTTACAGTTTCCTTCATACAGGTAAAACCTTGGGACGAAGCTAGTAAGTACTTAAATTATACCAAGACCGTGAAAAATGACTCATCATGAGAATAATCATCATAAAGATCCAAACAATTTTGAAACTAACCACAAACATTGAACAATAAGTCCTGATTGTGCCACACGCAGAGCTACTAAATCTCATTTTAACAAAACAAAATGCGTTCCATTCGAAATTAGACTTCTCGTTTAACAGCCAATAAATTTATTAGGCCCAGACTAACCGATGATTAAAGCTCACCACAGACTGTCCACAAAAACAACCAGACGATATAAAATAATACCAATAGTTTAGGTAAGTTTTTAGAATTACCTACACTAATAATATACACATTTATTGTACGCGGGTTCGATTCCCGCCTCAGAAAAATATTTATGCTTAGATATTTGTCTGTGGTCTGGTTGTTTCTATGTATTATAAGTATATATTTACAAAAGAAAAGTATATAAGTAGTATATGCGTTATCTAGTTCCATAATACAAGTCTAGTTACTTAGCTTGGGGCTAGATGGCGATGTGTGGAATGTCATGCAATATTTATTTTTATATATTTATTATTTTTTCATTTGTATTTATCTTTGTAACAAATAGTCTCCGAAACTACTGGTCCGATTTTGATGAAACTTAGTATGAGGATATATTCATTCATTGGTAGTAACATAGGCTAATCGGAATCGGGAGTTACGCGGGTGAAACCATGGAGCGCTGCTAGTATATTATTTAACTAGCGACCCGCACCGGCTTCGCACGGCTATATTATGCATGTATTATAGATATAAACCTTCCTCTTGAATCACTCTATCTATTAAAAAAAACCGCATCGAAATCCGTTGCGTAGTTATAAAGATTTAAGCATACAAAAGGATATAGGGACATATGGACAGAGAAAACGACTTTGTTTTATACTATGTAGTGATGTAAATCCTAACTTTCCAACTTATAATTATAGTAACGTATTTTTATGCTAATAGTAACATTTTGGTATACCTAGTATTAAACTATCAGCCATTTTTAATTATTTTTAGTTGCAGAGCCTTTCAAATCTGTGACAAATGTGTGGAGGTCATTAATACATAACAACAAATGCCATGAAACATTTTTTTCTTAAGTTGCAAATCACTACATAGTATAAAATAAAGTCACTTTTCGCCGTCCCTTTATCCTTATGTCCTTTTGTATGCTTAGATCTTTAAAACTACGCAACGGATTTTGATGTGGTTTTTAATAGATAGAGTGATTCAAGAGGAAGGTTTATATGTATAATACATGCATAATATAGCCGTGCGAAGCCGGAGCGGGTCGCTAGTAAATAAATAAAATAATGAATGTCATAATTAAGTATTAATGTGTATTATAAATTGGTAGATACACGATTGAAAAGTGACTCATGCTCGTAACGTATATAAAACATATCTGTAGCGCCATCTAGATATAAGCGGAATAAACTGTATAAACTGTAAAAACTCTATAAATGTACTTTACTAATAAACTAATCGACAAATTCAGTTGAAATAGTATTACCAGTCTGTGGGTACAGTCATAACAATAATACCTGCTACACGTTCAAAAGTATATTAATTTAATAGAATTTTAATAGTATTTTATATAAATATACCTATCTACCTATGCTACGCCCAAACGAGCATCATGATGAACCATAACCTATCCGTATACGGGCTGTTTTCCGCAATCAGACCTCTTTAGTTGGGTCCCCTTTGCGTAAGGTTCTACTTGTCAGGGGGAGAACCAGCCCAGCTCTTCCATAAATTTTGCCACAAGATGTGGTTTTTCAAAAATCTTTGGAAGGCTTTTGATGTCACCTAAAGTCCTAAATCTAATCTCCGTTAGTACCGTGCAGTCCAGCAGCACATGCGCGGTCGTCCGTATCACCTTTTGTAGACATGATTTGCAATAAAGAACTTGAACTTAAATAGCGGCAGCTCCATCTAGAAATAAGGGGTTTTTGTAAGACTTTTTTGTCCATGACTAACTATCTGTACAGCATTGTTAATCTATGAAAATACGTAATATGGAGTATACGTAATACGTTATATGTAATACGTTATATGTATAATACATGCATAATATAGCCGTGCGAAGCCGGAGCGGGTCGCTAGTAAATAAATAAAATAATGAATGTCATAATTAAGTATTAATGTGTATTATAAATTGGTAAATACACGATTGAAAAGTGACTCATGCTCGTAACGTATATAAAACATATCTGTAGCGCCATCTAGATATAAGCGGAATAAACTGTATAAACTGTAAAAACTCTATAAATGTACTTTACTAATAAACTAATCGACAAATTCAGTTGAAATAGTATTACCAGTCTGTGGGTACAGTCATAACAATAATACCTGCTACACGTTCAAAAGTATATTAATTTAATAGAATTTTAATAGTATTTTATATAAATATACCTATCTACCTATGCTACGCCCAAACGAGCATCATGATGAACCATAACCTATCCGTATACGGGCTGTTTTCCGCAATCAGACCTCTTTAGTTGGGTCCCCTTTGCGTAAGGTTCTACTTGTCAGGGGGAGAACCAGCCCAGCTCTTCCATAAATTTTGCCACAAGATGTGGTTTTTCAAAAATCTTTGGAAGGCTTTTGATGTCACCTAAAGTCCTGAGTCTAATCTCCGTTAGTACCGTGCAGTCCAGCAGCACATGCGCGGTCGTCCGTATCACCTTTTGTAGACATGATTTGCAATAAAGAACTTGAACTTAAATGGCGGCAGCTCCATCTAGAAATAAGGGGTTTTTGTAAGACTTTTTTGTCCATGACTAACTATCTGTACAGCATTGTTAATCTATGAAAATACGTAATATGGAGAATCAAAATATTAATGTTTAACCAATAATTAACATAATTATAATTATGTTCAATTATTGCAATGATAATGTTTTGTACGACCAATTAAAACATGTACCAATCCATTCAATTCAGAATAAATATTTGCATAATTGTTGGGCTCAGTGTAACATATCTTTGTTAAGCTAATTCGTTACATTAATTGCTTCATTGTATTGTCATTTGAGCTTTATCTGCTTTTGAGATCTTTAATTGTTTCATCCTTTACTTTTACTTGCTTCAACATCTCTATAGGCACAGAACAAAACAAACTATATCCCCATTGAAAGCTTAATAACGAACATTTTAATAGAATTTAAATGAGATATTTTACAAACAGGCTTTTATAAAACATTGCTCTTTTGGTGAAGGAAAACATCGATATGAAACCCGCGGCTTAGAAATTAGAAATCTGAGAGAGTGGTAAATTTAATTCATAATTTTTATTTCAGACTACCTGCGCGGTTTCACTCGCGTAAGTCCGATCTTTCTCACCGTTTAAACCTTCCTTAGACTATGACAAACATTTCAAAACCAAAATCATCTAAATCGGTTCAGCCATTCCCAAATTTTAGCGAGACTAACGAAGAGCAATTGATTTCTATTTATACAGATAATTAAAATCCATACATCCTGTCCTACTAATATTATAAATGTGAAAGTTTGTGTGTGTGTGTATGTATGTATGTTTGTTACTCCTTCACGCAAAAACTACTGTACCGATTGCGATGAAACTCGTAATCTAGATAGCTGGAGACCTGGATTAACACATAGGGTACTTTTTATCCCGATATTCTCACGGGATCGGGACATACGCGGGTGAACCCGCGAGGCGCAGCTAGTTACACATAAATCATAAGAATAAGATCAAATAAAATTATAAAATTCAATTTCACCATACGTAATAGGTTCTGCGCAAGCCTACTCTATCTAATAAATATTTCAGGATGTTCAATAAATATTTCAACACCCTAAAAGAACATGAATTAAAGTTGCTGACGCTGTATATATTATCTAGATTAAATTTAAACCCCAATTAAAGATAGATAAATTTACAATTGTTACAATTCGTCGAAGTGAAGAAAACCTTCAAACTTTACAACAGTACCGTCAACTCCTTTACCTAAAATTTATTCTTATCTCGTCTACAGACGCTCGCGTAGGTACCTAATTAAATACTCATCCTGGAATCCCTTCAGATAAATATTCATTGGGCATCCTCAAATCCATTATCTTCTGACAAGAGGCGCAGCTGATCCGATGCCCTTGTAAATTGGATTTGTACTCGAATGGTGTAATCAAGGTTGACACTTCGATGCACAGATGCGTCTGCACCTTGCTTCACTACCCCTTCAGTTATATTATAATCTCTATTTAAATAAACATAGAGACTATATTTCATTTTCATTTGAAAGGATTTGGTAACTCGCGACATAGGACAAGTCAGACAAGCTTACCTTATGTATGATAGAAATATAATCTGATATATAGACGGGACGCTCTATTGTTTTAGAAATGATAAATTGCCAATCCTTATTTGCTTGTGATTCATTACTGTGCCGTGTAAATGACATATTCGGCGAGAAATTGATTAATACGAAATTAAAACGAGGCTTGTCGTTGTGAAGGTAATAATTACTTGAGAAATTAATTCCTCATAAATTATCTCTAAATACCTTATTTCAGAACAGATGCGTCGCGCGGTTTTACCCCACATTATATGTTTTTGTTAATAATTTAATTTCTACTAAGTGAATTTTAATGTGAAGTATACCAAAACCTTTCCAGAAAATAGAGCTATCCAACAGAGAAACCCAGATTTCAATAGGTTCAGAAGTTTTTAATTGCATTGGTTACAAACAGACAGTCAGACATTAATTTAAAAAACATGAATAGTTGCTCAACTGCTTTTTTTTAACTTACTTCTAAATACAGACTTTTGTCCCTTTGTCCCTTAATATAAGTAGGTATAGAAGACAGACGAAAGAGAAATACAGAGCTTTATTTAGGCAACCATAACTACAAGAAACTCTACACAAACTTTTAATATTAAATTTGTTTTCCTCTCATCAAATTATCGAACGTAATAATCTCATTTCTACCAGACATTTAACAAAAGTATATAATTTCTTACAATGAAGGGTTGGAAACTATCAGAGAGTGGTTTACAAAGGGGACCTGATAAATGGAATTGTTGGAATACGTGACACTCTAATAACAACCAGAGTAAGTGTAGAATTTATTGACTTAGACGTTTCATAAGTGTATTTCATTTCTGTGAGCTATTGTTGAGGTTATAAGATTACATTTATTGAAGAAAAATAATTTATTTTAACGGAATATCTCTAATTCATACTCAAATACAGATACAAATCAAATACAAATCACAGCTAACTGCAGCTTCTCTTCCAGAAAAGAGATCATGAAAACTTTAGTATTATTGAAGTAAAAAATAACGAATCATAGATCAAGAGAAGCTGCAGTTAGCTGTGATTTTCAATAGAGCAACATTGTGATCATATTTCATAGCTCTTAAATTAATTAAAAATAAATAATAGAGAGACAGTATGGAATTGGGAACCGGTCAGTGACAGGGAATAATAGAAATAGCAGAGAAATCTTGATTTTCGTCGCTCTCCATCAAGTAAGATGCTATCAAAACATGAAATCTATTCTACTCGTAGAAATCACAAGTTTGAGGAGGCACGAACTTGTGATTTCTATGATTCTACTTCTTCATCCGTCGTTCCTTCAAAGCCAAAATCCTAATTTTTCAAAAAGTCTTAATTAGGTTTTTTTTATCGGATACATTTCGGTGAGTGTGCAACAGAACTCCACGACCTAATCTTGTCATCTCCATTCTTTCGTCATACAACCAGGCAGACTGGTGTGCGGCACCGATTCATGGTGGACATACCAGACGTTCGCACTAAGCGCTTTGCTTCGTCATTCCTTATTCGTACTGCAAGGGAATGGAATCGGTTGCCTGCGTCTGTCTTTCCTGACGTGTACAATTTGGGGGTCTTCAAGTCGCGAGTGAATAGGTATCTTCTAGGAAGGCGTGTTACATCTTAGGCCGCATCGTCACCTACCATCAGGCAGGTGTGATAGTGGTCAAACGCTGACTTAACATATATAAAAAAAAAGGTGTAAAATACTTAGATGATAAAATCCCAGTGAACGTTCGCAAATTCCTCGAAGAAACAAACACAACATTAAAGAACATTTAGAAAGCCAGATCGCTTTTTTAAAGTTAAAGAATAAGTATTATTCATATTTTAACTAAAATATTTACCTGTACCTACCTAAATAAATTCCTACTATTTCTAATTATTGAAAATTTTTGAATCATGCACAGTGCATGAAACCACATTGACACGTCTTAAAAACAAATTGGACCACTGTCTTTCTCCAAGTCATAAAAAAAAGATCATCATATTATCTGCTGCTCTGTGCCAGTAGCATACACAATTGATTTAAATAATAAATCAAAACATAAAATATATATTTCACTGTTGTGACATGGACGTAATTCGTTATTTATTTGTAACAGTCCACTGGTTCACTTGATAAGTTCCGTGTTAAATAACCGTAAAAACAATAGTGATATTTCACCTCATTACGTTACTGTTGACTTGATTAATATGTTAGGTATAGCACATTGTAAAATAAGAGGAATTACTGTGTCTATCAGCAAGACTTCCTCTAATAGATTGCTGAAGTATCTAATCGTAAGAATCACTTCTCTACTAACTGCGCCCCGCGGCTTCACGCTCGTAAGTCCCTATCACGAGAAAATGTTGGGATCAAAAATATCCTGTGTCGTTCTTCATCTCCTAAACTACCACTAAGCTGATTTACATTTAAATTGGTCCAGCCGTTTGACCCTAGAAAGGAAACAAACAAACAAAATAAATCTTTCGGATAATATTAAGGAGGTATATATTTTTAAGGAAAGATATAGTTAGGATCAGGATACACTAGCAGTACATACTCTTTAAGGTTCCGCTGGTCGATCGTGTTTTCCATACAAATGAATTTAGAGTGTTATCCATTTATTCTTTATGGAATTTCAAATTCCAAAAAGATAAATAAATAAATAAATGAAAAAATGGATAACACTCTAAATTCATTTGTATGGAAAACACGATCGACCAGCGGAACCTTAAGATGTCAAAATGGAATATTATTTCTAACTTTCTCATGTAACAGTTCTTCCTATTTCAAAAAAGAACAATTGGAAGCTTTTAAACTAACATGGCATATTTCACTGCTAAAATTATTCAAAACGTAATGCTTGTTATTCAGTCTTGTAAAATGCTTGTAACAAAAAAAAACGATCTGCTATCAACCTTCACAAAATAAATACATGGTAAATATCACGTTTTTAATAACTTTATTCATATCCATTCATCTCAAAAGGCAAAATAAAATGCCTGTTTCGTAGGTAATTGTACTAAAAGTCAAAGATAAAAACTTTATTTATGGCATTTCATTCATGTCTATAGAAGTTAAACCGTTTCATCTCATCGTCTGCTTACCTTAAATTGATTGAATACATCCAGCAATAAGTAAACAAACCATTGAAATGCTACAATAAAATGTTCAAAGAAAACACACGACAGCCAGGTTATTGGAAGAAATAAATTTCCCTAGCGCACTATGAGCGCACCTAAAGACTTTCATTACATTCGAAGTCACTTGACCGAGTTTCAGCACAAAGGAATCTAACTTTTATCTCTTTAGCGAGGCATTTATTGCGGTCAGCAAAAAGGTCTTCAGATCAAAGGAGAGTAGGCAACTACCTATAAAATGTCTTGTTGAAAAGTATAGAATCGTTTTGTTTTATTTGTTAAAGTTGAACGAGTTAGATTGCTTTTTGTTTCATGTTTAGTACGGGATAATTGTTGCTGTTGTCGGAGTGTTAGGTGGTGTTACGTGGAGAAAACTTTTAACACTTTCCTCAGTATTGTGATGTGGTAAACGTACACTTCTTTCAATCTACTGATCTATCTTGGAGAAGAGGTTGTCCCTTATCTCTTAATTTATTTATTTTGCTTGTTATTTAGATTTAGTAAGTTACGTTTAGTTTTAATTGAGCTTTAATTTTCTTTTTTCAATCTTTACATATAAAATGCTTTATCCTGAATGACTGACTGAGTGACGGTTCAACGCACAGAATAAACCGCTGATCGTAGAGACCTAAAACTTGGAAGGTGTGTTCTTTGAAAGACGTAGGTATCCAATTAGAAAGGATTTAAAAATAGGATTAAAAGAATTGAAATGAAGGAGGTTCCGAAATTTTACCCCTAGGGGGGTAAAAAAGGGGGGCAAATACGAAGTTTACATCTACTGTATAATAACGCTTACAATAATGTATCTGTCTCAGAATACAGAAAATTATTAGAAATTACCGAATACAAACAAAAAAGAATTTTCCAAATCCGTCTAGGCGTCTCCGAGTAATCGAGAAACATAGAAAAAAAAAAAATGAACCTCCTTCTTTTTTTGCAGTCGGTTAAAAATACATATAGAGTTCAAATGCGTAATTGAATAAGTTACAACGTACGATATACTCGAATATTGCAAATATTACGGGTACTGTATAAGTGCTTATAATAAATTGGTTTCGTTATAGGTGTACTATATATTCAAAGAGGATGGCACTTCATGCATTAGAAGTAGGTGGAGACTGACCTATAGGTAAGTTTCAGTACGATACTAGACCAAGTTATCGACTAGACATACCTATAACAAAGTTATAGATATACTACCGACCAGTCTCGGCTTTGCACGGGTAGCAGAGGGAATCCGTTTAGTAGTTTTTAAGCCCTTTACTCCGCATCATGTTTTTCCGACATCTTCAGCAATCACGGCCATATTTCAGCCAATTTGCACAAAACCTTAATGAACCCTATCCTATCCTCCTAATATTAAAAATGTGAAAGTTTGTCTGTCTGTTTATTTGCGTAAAAACGTATGTACCCCCAAAGGGAAGATCTTCCACCGGGCAGGTGTTATACCCAGTAGGCCGCGGCCCTACGATGTTTGGTTGTCTTCAGAAAAACTTCGCTTGTGCGATCTAGGATCTAAGATCGGCTTAGTAGCGCCATCTGTTGGTGGCGTTGTGAAGCGTCGCCACATACTGAACCGATTGCAATTTAACTCGGTATGTAGATAGTTAGAGACCTGGATTACTTTATATCCTGATATTTTCACTGGATCGGGACTTAAGCAGGTGAAACCGCAGGGCGCAGCTATTTTACATAAACCTTTCTCATGAAACACTCTGTCGATTGGTGAAAACCGTATGAAATTTCATCCAGTTGTTTTTTAGGTTAGCGTGTTTAGACAGACAGACACGGGGATTTTGTTTTATAATATCGAATAGATAGAATACGTAGCACCATGCTATATCGTACTGAAGTTCCTTAACTTCTTAAAACTATTGTAGGTACTCCCTCTCTAGTCACGTAGTTATGAAACGTGGTGATTAAAGTTTGTGCTTAGCTGTGTCACGTATGAAATATATTCAGAGACTAATACACCCCGCGGTTTCATCCGTCGCATACATTCAACCTGATACTGAAGGAGTTACTTTCGTGATTTTTATTGATGTAACATCCAAACGGACTTAATGCACCGAGTGCTTCAATTTAACCAATTTATTCCTAATGTTTGTAGATCTATTGATTACGTGAGTCAGCGAAGAGATTTTTAGAGTTCCGTAGCCAAATGGCAAAAAACGGAACCCTTATAGATTCATCATGTCTGTATATTGAGGTTTCTAATAACATTTTTTTTTAACTGAATAGTTTACGCGAGAGACACTTCCAAAGTGGTAAAAGGAGCCATGTAACTTCTAAAATAAGAGAGTGATGAATCTAAAAAAATATATGATAATATACATTACCATGCAAACTTCCACCCAAACTTGGTTTGAACGAGATCTGGTAAGTAGTTTTTTTTTTCAATACGTCATAAACCTAACATAAATTAATTAATTCATGTATTTTTACCACTAGCGCCATCTATTTTTTTGCATTTATTTTTGCGTCGGGGTTAAAACAGAATACAGTGGTACGGAACCCTTCGTGCGCGAGTCCGACTCGCACTTGGCCGGTTTTTTAGGGAGAAGTAGTCTTTACTTCAATACCTAATAATAATCCTTTAAGTAGTCCTTATGAAATTTAAATTTGTATTTCATTTTTTTTATAGATAATTGTTTTTTGCTTTGCTTATGCAACTTCAATAACGTAGATAAGTATACAATTTCCTAAAAGAGACCAAAAAATGGCAAAAGGAGCAGGCTCAACATATGCTGTGAGTTGCAGCTACACAGCGCTGGTTTTCAGATTGTTCCTGCATGTTGCATGACTAGTTAGTCATGCACAAAGATTTGATAAAGGATTACATTTACTCTTTCAAGTAAAGAATACTTTGTAAATTTGCCACAGAACATTTTAATGTAAGTTCCCAGGAAAATATCTGCTTACTCACCACAAACCTTCAAAAAGGGTTTCAGTAGGGTTGTTACGAGTCAGAAACTACAAAGTCAGACATGAATCATTTCACGAACACCGAATATTGAAAACCGCAATACGGCGTTTTGCCTAAATCACGTGGTCAGCATCAACAAACTTGAGTTTACGATTTGTGGTCACGATATGGTCGTATTTATATTTCTGAGTTATGAAAATGTGGTTTTTGAAAATAATCTACGAAAATTCTTCAAGTTTTTAACTAACATTGTTATTTTCACTACTGGTAAATCATCATCATCAGATTAGCCCCAAGACGTCCACTGCTGAACACTGGCCTCTCCAAAGACTTCCAGAGCAATCCTTAAATAAGTTGTCCGTCCATTTAGTTGAAGGCCGTTCCGCTCTGCGATTTCCAGTATGTGGTCTCCAATCTAGAACTTTTCAGCCTCAACTGCCATCAGTTCTATTGGTAACTTAACCTTTACTTGGTTAAGGGCGATCGCTTTCAGGGTCGGCAAGCTATCTGCCGATCTAAAAATCTGTTTCTGTTCACCTTCAAATTTTCAGAACTCCAGAAGGCAGAAGTAAAACTTGCGTCCTTGAATCAGTACTCAAAGTCTCGCTTTCCACCACCGTGATTTTTATACGATTCTCTAGATTCTTAACCGACTTCAAAAAAGAGGACTTTCAATTCAACGCGTATGGCATATGTATGTTTTTTCAGTTCCCGGTTCACGGCGTACTCCGGCATATGAAGTCCAATTTCTATGAATCTTTTTTTGCGAATGCGATCCAAAACCTAAATTTTTGATGGCCTACAATCTACTTATTTTTAATAATAAATTGTATATTACTGTAAAACAATTCAGTACCCAAATGTGTGGTGTTCTATTGAGGTTGTATCCCACTAATCTTACTAAATGAGTACCTATCATAAATGCAAAAGTGAGTTTTAGTATGTTTATTACCTCTTTGCGTAAAAACTGTAAAACCGATTGTTATGAAACTTAGTACGTAGATAACTGGAGTCCTAGAATATCACATATATAGTAGTTTATCCCTATACTCCCACGGGATTGGGACTTGCACTTATATAGGGCTGTTTTAGCAATAAGTCCTCTTTAGTTAGTCCTTCTGCGTGAGGGTGGAGTTGATTTTACCAGTACCTATACTACTTTCTCAGTTTGGTCGACTATTACCTGAGGAAAGAATTAGCCAATACGTCTGGAGCCCACTAAGTCGCGGGATTCATCACGATGTTTTCCTTTAAGAGCAATGTCCATTAGCACACATAATTTTTTCTTAAGGAAAATCCATTGTTGCATTACTACGCACCTATGTCGAGATCTAAGCGACGACTCTTGGAATGAAAGTCTAAGGTATACATCACCAGGCCTACACTCTTCTGTGTCTACACCCCTCTGGGATGGGATCGGGACTTAGGCTAGCAAAACCGCGGCACACAGCTAGTGCCTACCTTTGAAATCATGTGGTTTCTCGTAGTTACGTTAGATTAGCTTTGTAAATGGAATTAGTTCTCGTATATTTATGTTATCTGCCTTTAGTTTGCTACCAACACAAATACCGTCCTGATAAACAGAGGATTAACTAATTTCCTTAACTATTACGCATTAATACTGGAAAAGTTTTACCAGGGTAGATAATTTAATAAGGGAAATTGTTGAATTACGCTTTACAAAATTTATATCACTAGTTTTTAATCGGAACTTCGCCCCTTAAACGTGTTCTAAATGTTTATAGGTCTTTAGAATCTAGGTAAAAAGACTGATAGTAATCTGAACTAGTTCTAGTGTTGCGAATCGGTGACGATAGAATGCTCAGTTGTGGCTTACAGCTCAGGTCGACCCATTTGGGGCAGCACATGACTTCACTATCACTATCACTACATAGTATAAAATAAAGTCACTTTTCGCTTCCCCATGTCCCTATGTCCCTTTGTATGATTAGATCTTTAAAACTACGCAACGGATGATTTGATGCGGTTTTGAAAGTTGTCCTTTGCCTGTACCATATATATTTTTTTTTCTTTCTTTTATAATTTTCAATGGTAACTTTGATATTTTATTTTGTTATGTACTAGATGCGCCCCGTGGTTTCACTCGCGTAATTCCCGATCCCGTGGGAATATACGGATAAAATGTTGCCTATATGTTAATCCAGGTCTCCAACTATCTACATACCGAGTTTCATGGCAATCAATCCAGTAATTTTTGCATGAAGGAGTAACAAACATACACACTAACACAAACGTTCACATTTATATTTTTAGTAGGCAGTAGGATAAGTTTTTTACGCGCCATTTTTTTTTTAATACATTTTCTTCCAGTTATGTACTTACTTAAAACTAGTAGTTCGCCCCGAACTGAGACCTCACGATTTTTTTACTGGTTTTTTCCAGCGTAAAGTATGATAATATAACGACGAAAGACTCCAAATTCTTCGGTCTATCATAATTAAATTATAGGTGCCTAATATCGCTATCCCTAACCTGACCCTGGACATCGCTAAACGGATACTTTTAACGAATTCAAACGCGTTAGGCATATCTTGTCTAGAAAATGAGTTCCATAGCCTAATTTTCTTGGTCTCAATCACGTTTTTTTTTTTTATTTCGCCTTTTCTTGATACTCGCTATAGCCTACTTCCGTCTATATCTCCATATCGTCAGTACCTAGAGTTCCTACTCATCAATTGAACACGATAGACCTGAACTTGTCTAGAGATGAGTTCATATAGCCTTCTTCCGGGTATATTACCAAACCCCATATATCAGTTGCTTGTTTAACACATAGATTGCCTACTATCAAGAGTACTTTAACGAATCCAAACACGATAGGCTTATCTTGTCTAGAAGATGAGTTCATATTTCTTTGAACTTGAGTACCTTCTTCCAGTTCTATCACCAGATTCCAGATATCAGCTGATTCTTCAGAAGCTTGAATACCTACTTCTCAAGGTGCTTTGAAAGAGTCCAAACATGCTATGACTATCTTGCTCTTAAGATAATTTTAAGTTCTTATTGTCACCTTTCTCATCGGGTCTTTATCATCAGACTAAACACCCAAATGTTCAGTACCTATGTACTCATCATAATCGAAAGAGAAAAATAGGAGAGAGGCTCTTCCCTCGATACAAATATATTAGAGAAGTTTGAGACCTATATTATCGGTCCTATAATAGGTCCCTAACCTATTAGTAAATAAAAATAATAAAAAGATTAGTCACAAGTTTATTAATTAGAATCTCTAGATCGGCTAGCAATACTATCGAATATAATCCACAACAATTGTTAACCAACCGTTGATTATGAAATAAATGAATAATATGAAGCAAAGAGAGGTCTGACGATTTATGGGAAAGTAGAATAGACGCTTTAATAATACAGCCTTCACCCAAGGTCCTGAGTGGCCCAGACGATGTCAATCATAGAAGGATTGACCAATTTTCGCCTCGACCTCCGTTTAGCTGTTCAATAGCTGATTCAAGCAGCTCCTTCGAAGACCATCGGGAACAACACAAGAGTGCTTCACTTTGCACTATAAACTTTTGCGAATTATTTGAATTTAATTAAGGATGACCATATTATTATTATATACCTAATATGGATCATCCATTTTAATCATAATATCACGAAGTTAAGTTATTTTTGTAATGGTTTTGAAAATTTCTGGATATCATATTTTTTACGACAGTGACAGAATAAAAACCTGACATTGTCATTTTTGAATCATAAAAGAAGGTCTAAGCGTTTTTTCCTTTTTGATACAAATGAGTTTGATATAAAAATGACCACTGAAATGATAAATTCCTGTGGATTCCTTCCAGTTCCATTATCAGATCAGTTCCATGGTACCATATTATTGTCACCAAAGTTACACCCTTTCATTTGATACCCCACTTGGGTATACTTGCCCCAAAGTTTGCCTGCCATATAGGTAGATCCCGTTTTGCACCCCCTATCTCCGTAACCTCCCGACCGATCCTGCTCATGTTTGAACTTAAAAATTCTATGGACCTCAACTACTTGTATACCAAAAATCATTAAGATCAGAGCAACGGTACTCAAGTTATCGTCGAACAAACATACATAGATACATAGATATATAGATACATAGATACATAGGTACAACCGACCGACCGTCTCGCCACTAGACCTCTCTCGCTTCGCTCGTTCGGTCAATTATAAAATCGTTTACAAAATACATTTTTACTCTCAAAAAAGGTAAAGACGGAAACAAACTTTTAATTTGTAAAGCACAACAGTTACTGTTGTTGTAGACTTGTGCTGAGCTGAGAGTGAGGATCGGCTGAGTCCTGGTTCTTAGCGATAAAACGCTTACAAGCTGGCTGCGGCAAGACTTGCAACTTAGGGATGTGGAGAAACGCTTTGCATCTATTGCAGTTTGGAACAAGTTATAAGATAAAGCAGTCCACTCCCACGTGTTCAAAATAAAAGTAAACAATAATCACGTAAAAAAAGTAAGTCCAGTTCCAGAAGCATCTAAAAGACTTGCCCACAGCATCATCAGACCGAAAAGGAATGAAATCCGGATGAACTTAGGTGGCATAACTTCGATGGTTGGCCAATTAGTAGTGTGGCAAAAATGTGTTTTCGTGAGCCCCTCCGTGCTTCGGAAGGCACGTTAAGCCGTTGGTCCAGGTTGCTACCTTTAATAGCAGTCGTTAGGTCAAGTTAGAGGCCTTAAGGCGATCTGAAAACTCTAACAATAGGTGAGCCACACCACTATACGAGAAGAAGAAGAAGACAAATATTTACTGGTAACAACTAGGAAGACCCTACCAGCAATGAGACCAAGTAATAAGTTTTTATCAGATGAGGTACGAACACAAATTCTATGGTATTTATATCAAAACATTCTTATACAACAAAAGGTAAAAAAAAAAAATTAAAGCTTCTATGAATTGATCTGTACTAAAACAGCTTAAGTCAAACGCCGGTAGCCGGGTAATAAGAAGAATGCTAAACATGAAGTTTGTCAATGATTCTTCATTTCGCTTTCAACTTAAATACAAGCACCAGTCGACAGCTCTTTGCGAGTAACAGCTTTGTTGGCTCGTTACGTCTATCGTGCGCCAAGCGAATAAACTTTTCTTCGACGTATTTTCGCATTGAATGTACAGCCGAATTTTTAGTGTGAATTTCTTTTAGGAAAATGTGCTCCTTCGTCGCGGTTTCGTTCGACATTGAATTCTGTCGTGAACTGATAATTTTTTGTGTTGGCTATGAAAGAGTATTATGTTGACAGAGGATATTTCGTAGGAATAGATATTGAGACCAGTCTAAATTATATGATCAATAAAAAAAAATTCAACGTTTTCTTGTTAACCGACTGCAAGTATGTGTGTGTATTTTGCGCCTATCTTTGTATGTTTGAATTTTTGAGGTAATAACGATTGAAAGCAAAAATTTGAGACAATCATTTGTTTCTTTAGAAATTGTTAAAAAAAAAATATAGGTACTGTAATTAAATGTTTTAACACTTTAAAAAATCCTCTATAGTAAAAATATCTTATAAAATAAATTAAAACGCTGTTAATTAAGTGCCTAAAAAATTTACCACTCACTAAACCGACATAAAGTTATAACTATGATTCTCACATAATTACAGTATACAGAACAATTATTATGTACCTAACTGAAATAATTACAGAAATCACGCTCTCGATAAAAACAATTTTGTATGAGGCGCAGCTCATGTACCTAACTCTCGATTTCATGGGAATATTAAAATAAAAAAAATTATGGGACCACCCTTGAGGTAGACTCTTTCCAACAAAAAAAAGATTCATCAAAATCGGTTGATAAACAAAGAAGATATGCGGGAACATACATAAAAAAAATATATATATATACAACCGAATTGAGAACCTCCTCCTTTTTTTGAAGTCGGTTAAAAAGTAGCCTAAAGCCTTCCTCGATAAATGGAATTTCCAACACAAAAATAATTCTTAACTACGCACCAGTATTTCCTGAGATTAGCGCGTTCAAACAAACAAACAAATTCTTCAGCTTTATAATATAGATAGATAGATAGATAGATAAACACTTTATTGTACCATAAAAACAAAACACAAAATTAATATAAATAAAATTAAAATTAAAAAAAATATAAAAAAAAAAAAAAAAAATATTAAAGAATTATAATTATAATATATTGAAGAATATATTGAATATATTGAAGAATATATTTTATTATTATTCTTATATATTAAAATTAATATTAATAATATTAATATTAGTATAGAATATAGATATGTTGTAGTATTTGACTCTAAATAGTTCTAAGGACTTTTAAATCCATACTCCATTAGGTTTAAGATTGATATTTTTTTAAAGTGTCAGTCAATTGTGAAAAGTTAAAAGTCTTCTGATAAAACTTATTTATTTTATTTTCTTTTGTAAAATACAAGTAGTTTAACTTTAGAACGACCCGCCCCGGCTTCGCGCGGCTGTATTATGCATGTATTATATCTATAAAATCCTTCCTCTTTAATCACTCTATCTACTAAAAAAAACCGCATCAAAATCCGTTGCGTCGTTTTAAAGATCTAAGCATACATAGGGACATAGGGACGGCGAAAAGTGACTTTATTTTATACTAGCGACCCGCCCCGGCTTCGCACGGCTGTATTATGAATATATTCTGTCTAAAAACCTTCCTCTTTAATCACTCTATCTATTCAAAAAAACCGCATCGTTGCGTATATAGTTTTAAAGGTCTAAGCATACAAAGGGACATAGCGACGGCGAAAAGTGACTTTATTTTATACTATGTAGTGATGATGATAGTGAAATAAAGATATAAAGTGAGATTTAAGTCACAGAAACATAAAATATCAAATCCTAATCCTAACTATTATCACTATCACTACACATAGTCGGGTGTCTACCTCATAAAATACGGCTTTTTGTGAACCAAAGATTTCCTTTGATAAGGTTTGGTCCTTAGGACCTTAGAATAGTTATAAGAAGGGGAGCCACCAAGATTTTTGATGTTATTTTTTTTTAGTTTTTTAGTAGAGTGAAAAGTTGAAAAATTGTAATATCCGTATGACTGGAAAGTTTTATAACAACAACAGGTATCGTTGGAATCAGCGTGGCTTACTGATTATCAAAATGCATATCGCCGCTTCCTAAAGTGGTGGGGGTGCCATTTATGACGTCACAAAGATGGCACCTAACAGGTTTTGATTTTGTCGGTTATTGCGGTAACTATTAATCTGATTTGAAAAAATTAGATTTCAAATGAGAGGTAGTAAAATTTCTAACAAAACATGCAAAATCATTTTCATTGTAGGAATCATACTTTGGGCTATAATTTAAATAAAGTAATTTTTTATGAGTTTTTTCTAGACAGAAGAAGTTTGGTAGGCAATATAACTAATTAATATTTTAATTAGATTAACAGTTGGGTAGTAAATAATTAGCTTTGTTTTCGTAGTATTCCCGAAACTTGAATTTTCCAATTTGCCTAAAAAATTATGAAGTTATGACGATAATACAACCCCACGCACGGTCTCTTTCGACCGAGTTTGATGCGCTAGTTACCTACGTGCCTAACCCAGAACGTCCTGACTGCTATGTCATTTTTTGGTGTGGCGTACCTCATTTTAAAGGTCGTAATAAGTACTTCATTTAATTCTATAAAGCAAAAAGATCCCACTCAGTGGAGCGGAGATATTTTGGTGTCAATCATACTTAGTTTCATAGTAAGAAATAATGAACCTCAAATAGTCATAACTTCTTTATAATACGCTGCCCACGTTTATGCGGTACTTCGAATGAAACGTCTTAATTAGCACAACATTTTTGTACTAAGTACATCATAAAAAATCCTACCCGGCGGAACCGAAATATTTCGTCTTCAATGCAATAGTCGTACTAAGTACATAATGAAACTGCTATTGTTATTAACTACTTTATACTACATTGCACACCTTCATGCGATACCTCAACCGAAACGTCTTACTAGGGCTACAATTTTGTACTACATCACAAAAAAATCTACCATGAGGAACCGAGATATTTCATCATCAATACTACGTCTCATACTTTGTAACAAAGCTCCCATAGTCATAACTACTTTATAAAACGCTGCACACGTTTATGTGGTACTTCGATTGAAAGGTCTTAATTAGCACAACATTTTTATACTACATCATAAAAAAATCCTACACGGCGGAACCGAAATATTTCGTCTTTAATGCAATATTCGTACTAAGTAATGAAACTCCCACTGTCATAACTACTTCATAAACGTTGCACATCTTCATGCGGTACCTCAAACGAAAGGTCTTAACTAGGGCCACAATTTTGTACCTACTACATCACAAAAAAATTCTACCATGAGGAACCGAGATATTTCATCATCAATACTACATCATCATCATCAATACTACGGCTTATACTTTGTTACAAAGCTGCCATAGTTATAACTACTTTTTAAATTATTTTAAACCCTTATGCAGTTCTTTAAATGAAAGATCTTAACTAGCACCATTGATTACTGTGGAAATTTGTGATTACTTTGGATTTTTTAAGTTAAATTTTTTTATTTATTTTTTATTTTACATCTGAATCGTGCAAATAATAATCTAAAAATCAATTCCACATATAACCACAATATAATACCAAACTTGGCAGCTACCAAGATTTGGTCTCAAATTGTTGTAATTTGTTTGAAATTGCTCAGCTCTTATGCTTTTTAATATTGTTAACATACTTTTACTACAAGAATGTTGTCAAAGTTTCTGTATATCTAAACCAGGTAAGTGCTACTCCCTGAAGATATTATTTATCCACTAAAATTGTAGAAAATGGAAGTTACAGATAGTAAAAAATGCAAAATATTTGAAACGTATATCACATATTTTAAAATTTCGCTTGTTTTTACTATGTACTGCCCCAAATATTATTCCAGAATTGAAAGCCAGACCTTCGATTTATACGAAAATGACACTAAACTTACGCAGTTATTTACCTAGAACTTCGTTAAAGCTAAATCCCCCCCTCCCCCCTACCCACATCGAAAAATCAGGTGGCTCCCCTTCCAATATCCATCTTAAGAACACAAAGAACAATACTGTAGAAGGAAATCTCTGGTTCATCAATAGCCGTATTTGACTCTTTTTTGTCTTGTAGCGACGACGCAACTAACAGTATAAAATAAAGTCACTTTTCGCCGTCCCTATGTCCCTATTTCCCTATGTCTCTTTGTATGCTTAGATCTTTAAAACTACGCAACGGATTTTGATGCGGTTTTTTTAATAGATTGAGTGATTAAAGAGGAAGGTTTTTAGATATAATTAGATATAAATCCGAAAGTTTGTTTATTAATTAGGCGACTAGACCAATTTGAATGAACATCGACATAGTGGTAGTTAAGGACATGTTGAGGGATATAGAATACTTTTGATTCCGAAATTTCTGCAGGATCGGAACTTACGCGCGGAAAACCGCGGGCGAAGTTAGTTAATACCTAATAATTAAGTTTTTTTTATTACTTTAAATGAAATTGTTCCATTAAAATAAGTAATTAAACCTAGAATCGTGATTGCTTTCATGGTATGTTGAACGGATGGAGCGCAATTACCAAATATCAAGAGTGTACCAAACCCTAGTTTTATTAGAGGGTAAAAGGACAAACCGTACGTAACACATAATTATTTTAATTGCTTAGGTAATTTTTGCACGAATAATTTTAATGTATGTTTGCAGACAATTTGACAAAAAAATTTACATGTTAGCTACAAGATTCTGGAAAATAAAATAAAAAATATTTAAACTACATCATTTATATTAATCTACACTAATAATATTTGAAGATAGTTATGTTTGTTTGTTTGTAACGAATAAGCTTCGAAACTACTTGATGGATTTTGATGAAACTTGGTAAGAGAATACATTGAATCCTAGGGAGTATCACAGTTTACTGTTTTGAACTACTGGTCCGGTTTTGATAAAACTTGAGGGTATGAAGGTAAATTGAATTCTTGGGCGTAACATAACATACTTTTAACTCTGGTATTCTTACGGGATTGGAACTTACACGGGAGTGCGGAGTGCTGCTGTTTTAACTAATATTGTAATGGGGAAAGATTTGATTGTTTGTATGTTTGCATTGAATAGGCTCCGAATGAATCAGTGGACCCCGGGCTCCCGAGAGGGATGCAACCGGGAACATCGCTCGGATGCTGATCCTATAATTTGATAGTCTGCTTCTGGAAAACAGATAGATTTTTTAATTACAGAGTAGCCGATTTACGTAGAAACTCATCGTTAATTTTATTTTAAAATTCTACATCCTACATAGAGCATGAGAACTGGCTTAGTTTTGTTTATTTTAGTATGTAATAATTACAAAAACCTTGTAGCTTAATTATAGCTCACGATTATAATTATCTTCTCTACCTTTTAATTTAAACCAAAAAAAACTAATTGGTTCAAAACTTCAGTGTTAAAGTTAATTCAAAGAACAATGATAAAACCTTTGAAGAGCGTTGCAAATCTTACAATTACATTCAGGAATGCTACTACAAGCGAGAAGCAAACCTCCTGGGAAAATACCTTGACATTAAGCGAGCACATTATGGAAGAGGTATTCTGAAGTATTCTATTGCGTCCCTCACACCTTGTTCATACTAAAGCTACAATGGATCAAGGCGACAGAGTTCCCCATCAAGAAGAAAGGTCCCCGGCTCTCTGTCCATACAAACGTAGTCAACTGTTTCCTCCCCGGATAATGACACTAGAGCAAATTTTTTTGTAGCATAAAACTTATAATTGCCATGACCATGCCCCTATCTCTTACAACAGGGGCATAGGTCTGCTAACACAATTGTGTTTCAATAGAGTGTCGATATAATCGTAATAGAAATTTAATGTCAAAAATATGACATTACATGTCAAATTGGTATTCTCCTAACGTTAACTATTCCATCGAAACACCACTGACACACCACTGACTCACTTTTGTATTCTGCTCTACAATCGTGGCTTAATGGAATCTCGATAGTTGTCAAAACGGTATATTGCTTAGCAACATATACTATGTTGCTAGGCAACACCTGCAAGGTAAATATTACCATACCATTGAGACTCCATAGTGATTATATTGCGATGTTATTAAAACTTTAGCAGAAAACCAAATAAAGTCACAATCTCGATATAATATCAATAGAGCCTCGATATAATGACAATGGTTGGCCAAATAGCAGAATAAGGCCCCTGGAGGAAAGAGTCGACTACGTTTGTATGGAGAGAGAGCCGGTACCCTTTTCTCTTAAAGCTAGAATACGCGATTTAATTAAATAGGCACTTACAAAAATTTCCAAAAATGAAAAAGAGTTATGTTAATTTAAAGTCAATTACGACTAATTACGACAAATTCAAGGAATGTTTAAGACGTAGTAAATAAATAAATATAAATAAATATTTCAGGACATATTACACATCGCCATCCAGCCCCAAGCTAAGCAACTTAATGCTTGTGTTATGGGTGCCAGATAACGGATAAACTACTTATATACTTTTTTTTGTTGTAAATATATACATATTATACATATAGGAAACACCCAGAACCAGAAACAAGAATTTATGGTCAGCATAAATACTTGTTCCCGGCGGGAATCGAACCCGCAACCTTCTGCGTCGCAGTCGGGTGTTCGCCCGACGCGCCACAGAGGTCGTCAAACGTAACACTTATTGGCAACGTAAAGTAACACTTATTGGCAACATTAGGGGTAGTATTACAAAACTAGGGAATAGGGGTACTAATTTTATTCCTTTGCACCGGGTGCGGTCAGGGGCGGTTTATTTGAATGACGATTAATTTATATTTTAAATTGTGATTTTATATTAATTTATTTTAACTTTGTATTGACTATATATTTTAAATAAATTTACTTAGCTAAGAAAAAAAATAAAAATAAAAAAAAATAAAAAAAATTAATATAATTTTATATAGGTAATAAAAAAATTACAACATTAGACGTACTAATGGTGTTGTATTTTTTTTGTCTGGTCTTGTTATTGATACTGTTTTGTGCTTTCTTCATTACAAACTACAATATTTTCGAGTCGCTGTCGCATGTCACTCCATTATGTCTTAGCATTAAGTTGAGAATGCAGTAGGTACATTTATAAAGAAAACTTCAGTATAGCGGCAGCTTTTTTCCATCAACCATCCGCCAGTCGCGCTTTTCTGCATTTGACTGCTCTTTCCTTTATGAATTAGTTTGTGTTTGTCGTCTGCAAATTGTGAAAAGATTTCAAATGAATTGCGTTTTGACTTTTAAAGTTAATTTACGATGTTTGCTTTAAGTTACATAAATCCATGAAATTGTTTAATTACGACGACAATATAATAGCTTATACACATGTCCCGATTTGGTTGGGTCCGACATCAGTGTTGCCACATTTCATTTCGACAAATCTGTATCGATAAGTGAAAAAATCTGTGTAAAATCTGTACGAGAACAGCTATAATTGTATAAAATCTGGACTATTCATTTGTTCAGATTTTATACAATTATAGCTGTTCTCATACAGATTTTACACAGATTTTTTTCACGATTTCAGAGATTTTCAGATTTGTCGAATTGAAATGTGGCAACACTGATGTCGGACCCGACCAAGTCGGGACGTGTGTATAAGCCCTAACGATACCAAACGAAAATAACACAGTTCAACTACCTAAGTACCTTGATAAATCTTTAAAATACATTCATTGTATTTTCGAATAGAATAAGTTGACCACCTGATGGCAAGAGCCAAAACTAGTGGAAGTAGATTTAAAGCTATCTGTTATTATAGATACCTATTGAAATAAATTTTATCAAGACATTCAAATCATTGTTTTACATTGTTTTATGAGTGGCTCTGAAAATTCTTTAACTAAATAGCGTCAAATATTTCCAAACAAAATAAACGTTTTCCAACTTATACTATACTAGGTACTTACTGGGTGCTAATGCACAAAACTTCCCAAGTCAGTTAAACAAGTGTCTACAATTAAACTTAGTAGCAGGTGATCAAATTAAGCCGGTGTGACTGCAAACTGTGTGTAATTAAAACGCTGCCGTTCAGAACTGCAAGTCAGGATCTGTGACATGAATATTCCATTGCTGCATGCACCGGAAAATAGGGAAGGACCACTTCCGTTAAAATATTTTGTAAATACAAACAGGACAGATTAACAGCAGATAATATCCGATAAATTGAAAACTTATACTTACATAATTTTGGAGTCTCTAGCTTTTCAATTTTATGTTTTCATTTCTGTCATTTTTTGTTTCCACTTCTATCATCTCTAGTTCCCATTTCTAACGTCCTTTGTTGAAATGTTGATCGTCTTTTGGTTCCATTTTAATCGTATTTTGGGTCCATTTTAATGTCTTTTATTTCCGATGTGATAATCTTTTGGTTTTTACGATCATCACTACATAGTATAAACTTGTACTTGTATACAGGCTGTTTTCCGCGATTAGACCCTTTTTAATTGGGTCCTTTTTGCGTGAAGATGGAGTAGGCTTGCCCAGCACCTACTACTACCCTCTCAGCTTAGTCGACCACGTCCAGAGGAGAGAACTTGTCAATACTTCTGGAGCCAACTAAGCCGCGGGTTTCATCACGATGTTTTCCCTTCACCGTAAGAGCAATGTCAATTAGCGCACATAAATTTTTCTTAGGAAAAATACATTGGTGCACGGCCGGCCTGGATTCGTACCCACGACATTCAGAATGAAAGTCGAGGTATCTACCACTAAGCCAACACCGCTCTCTGGTATAAAACAAAATCACTTTCCGCCGTCCCTATGTGTGCTTAGATCATTAAAACTACGCAACGGATTGCGGATGCGGGTTTTTTTAATAAATAGAGTGATTCAAGAAGATAGTTTATATGTATAATACATGCATAATATAGCCATGCAAAGCCAGGGCGGGTCGCTAGTTGTATCTATACCTAAATGTTGTAGTATGTCAGTCAATATGGTAATCGGTCACTGCTCATTGCCTTTACAACGCGCGCTCCCAAGAATGCGATCTATCACGATGTCTATAAAATAGAGTACCCACGTAACGTAAACATGAAAAACTTTTGATGAATTGCAGAAATAAAACACGACGATGACAAAATATTTAGGTGCTCCTTGAGCAAAGTCACGTTGAAGACATCGCAAAATGCAGGTTGTTTGAAGGTGGGGTTTAATTATTTAATTAAATTGAAAAGAAAGAAGATTAAATTGTCAACGTTATATAAAATCAATGTAGGTTATGTAAAATGGCACTTACTATCAGTACATCTTATAAAGAAAAGCAATTAAAACCCAAATAAATTCGGAGACCATTAGCAAGTTCAAGTATCAAGAATTCACTGTGACAGAATGAACCACGATCCGACACCACCAGCGCACTCAGTGGTATTATTGACCAGTTTCTGTCGTTATTCTTTTGTCGTTGATAAACTAAATCTATACTATAAATATAAGTATAAGAAAATCTATACTTAATACTTAATAATAATCTATAGGTACTAATATTATAAAGAAGTAAAGTTTGTTAAATTGTAAGGGGTAATCTCGGGATCTACTGAACCGATTTTAAAAATTCTTTCACCAATAGAAAGCCACATTATTGCTAAGTGTCATAGGTTATATAAAAAAACGAAAAATAAAAAGGCTTTTACGTGGTAGTTTGTTTTGCAAAGTGAAAAGAAAGAAACAAAGAGAAAAAACGGTCGAATGCAAGCGTTTCTTACGAACGCTGCCTTAACTATGAAAGATATATTTTTGAGTTCTATAGAAAAGATGTGGAGCTTAAAAATGCCTACAAAAAAGTCAACGACAGCATATGTCTAACTTTTATATTTAAGTTACAAAAAGTATTTTTTTTAATATTAGTATAGATAATTTAATTTAAATAAATGCCCAACGAAGTGGGCACGGGTCAGCTAGTTATATAATAATATAAAAATAATTTCTTTCTTTATAATGCAAATAAAATTAAAATATTTTCGTAGATAGAGACCTTGTCCCCTCCCTCGCTAAGAGTAACTTGCTCCTAGATAATATCATAGTTTGATAAAGTTAACTATTTAGATGCAAGCCACACCGGTATTCATTATTCTGATTGATGCTTGTTTCGGGAGCAAACAGAACACTGAAGACCTGCAAGGAGTTACTTAGTCATGCACAAACTTGGGTGGGTATCTTGTTATTTTGGTGTACGAAGTCTGGCTAAAATACCAGAGGAGAAAATGGATCGCTTCTGGGAATTACGATGGAACGGCTGAAGTAAATAGTTGCAGGTTAAAACAACCTACTTACTTCAAAAATCAATACAATACTTTTCGCAAAACTACAAAGTTTGTTGATAACTAGCGATTTAAAATATGCATTGCTCAGATAAGAAAAATACCTACCAAATTTAATTAAGATTTCTTCGAATAAATTGACGTCATAAACTCTTTTTATAAGTTTACAAATTTACTAAACTTTTTGCAAAACCGCACCGCTCTCGAATAAGGCGACATGAAACGTGCGCAAATCAATTGGCTCAAGTCACGTTGTTTGAATCTCGCAACTAGTCTTCCTGGTTTGTCCACAGCCAAAAGGCTCGAATACCTCGAAAACGAGGTTACCTATGATTATTTACTTACTCAACAATATCGTTCGAAAGTTCGACTACTTGTATTTTACACGAAGAAAATAAAATAAATAAGTTTTATCAGAAGACTTTAACTTTTCACAATTAATAAAATATCAATCTTAAACTTAATGGAGTATGGATTTAAAGTCCTTAGAACTATTTAGAGTCAAATACTATAACATATCTATATTCTATACTAATATTATATAGCTGAAGTGTTTGTTTGTTTTTTTGAACGCGCTAATCTCAGGTTCGAGTTGAAAAAATGTTTTTGTATTGGATAGTCGATTTGTCGAGTATAGGCTATTTTGTATTTCGATATTTCCACGGGATCAGGAATTACGCGGGTGACACTGCGGAACGCTGCTAGTTTTTGAATAATACCTACTTGTGTCTATCGTTTATTTATTTACATTACTAATTTAAAAGGGTTTAGTCTGGATAAGCCAAAGGACTTATAGCCTTGAAATATTATTAACTAGCGACCCGCCCCGGCTTTGCACGGCTGTATTATGCATGAATTATATCTAAAAACCTTCCTCTTTAATCACTCTATCTATTAAAAAAAACCGCATCAAAATCCGTTGCGTAGTTTTAAAGATCTAAGCATACAAAGGGACATAGGGACGGCGAAAAGTGACTTTATTTTATACTATGTAGTGATGATGAGTTCTATTGAGTAAGTGTTATAAACTGTATCTACGCATTGCTTTCTGTATCAAAATAGTATAAATGAACTTCTTTTGAATACTAATAACTAAACTAAGCGACACGTCCTTGAAAGATTTCGAGCTAACGTGTTTGCTTTCAGAAGTTAGATTAGCATTTATTTCGTACGTTGTTTGCGTCTCGGAAGCACCGAATTATAGGATTAACCTTTTATCTCAGCAGGCAAGCAGGGAAGGATGAAATGCAATCTGTCTGCGTACAACATAATGTTTATTTTTGTGACATGTGTTGAAACCAGTCTAATTTATGCAAAGATTTCTTGAAAACATACACGAATTTGACGTGTCGTCTTAGTTAGGAATACTTTCGCATAATTGTCGGCAACTCCGCATTCTGGTGTTTGAAGTTCCGACCGGTTTCAAGTAAGAACTCATGCATTTTTTAAACACATTGCTATCGATTTGTTAGTTGCCTTCACTTGGAACCTTGCTTTAACTTGATAAATTGAGCACTTCCTTCTACGATATGTGAATTTCCTTTTCAGAAAAGTTAGAAGTTAAATTACTAAGTTTTAACAGCGGTAAAACCTGTCACAGAGAACATAAGTTACTTTCGCATTGAATTTTATAGAAGATATTTAATTTTCTACAAAATTTTACTACATTACATTACAGGACATTACACACCTCGCTTTCTAGACCCAAGCTAAGTAACTACACTTGTGATATGGGTGGCATACAACGGATATACTACTTATATATACTTTTTCTTTTGTACATATTATATACCTATAATACATAGAAACAACCAGATCCCAGACAAATATCTTAACACTTGTCTGAGGCGGGAATCGAACCCGCAACCCTGTGTTTGGCAGTCCATTGTGCCAACTGGGTCATCAAACTGTATGCTCTATCAACTTAAAGCTCCCGAAATATCATAGTAAAAATGAATTTAAACAAACCTTCGATTCAACACGCTTTGTCCATGTCATCAATCAATCACAGTACAGCTTTTGTGCTAGATTCACTCGAGCATGTACTTCTACTATTGTTCGTTTACCAATTGTTGGTAGGTATGTAGGTGAACCATTGTTTTCGTATTTAGTACTTACAGATGAATTTACACTAGAATTGATGATGAAGTGTTGTAAATCTTATAGAAGAAAGGAACACCTACCGATATCTCTAATATTATAGATTTGGAAAAAATTTGATTGTTTGTTTGCATTGCTCCGAAACTACTGGACCGATTTTGATGAAACTTGGTATGAGTATTAGTATCCCGATATTCTAACGGGATCGGGAGTTACACGAGTGAAGACGTCTTATGAAGAAGATATTTTTAGGCCGAAATCCCCTATTTTTGACAGACCATATTAGTCATGTTGTATTAGTAAGTTTTAGACTACGAAAAGAGAGTCTAGATGACTTATTAAAACTTTCAAATTTACCAGACAATGATAAGTTACTTGGTATAAAAAAATATCAACAACAAAGACACTTTAAATTTAGCAAAATCTTAATTGAAACGTGTCTTCAAAACTCATTCCCTATTAGATATAATGAAGAATATGAAACGAGTCATAAATGTTCTCTTTGATGGCACCCTTCACCGTCATGAGTGAAAACTTTTCGAATAATTATTATGCGTCGTTGAACGGGGTGGCAAGAAGTGCACTTTAAAATAATGACTATGGACGGGGGATGTGGAAAAGAATATTATATGTACATAACCGTACCTATGGGATAGAAAATGTATTTTAGATTGTGGTTTTAGATATAAATTTTTTCAATAGAAGTTACTGCGCTACCATGGGAGAGAAGTATTAATTTATTTTTATTTTGTTGCCAAATCTCTTACAATCATAATGATTAAGGTGAAAGGGTACCTGCGCGCTCCCCATACTAACGTAGTCGACTGTTTCCTCCCTGGATAATGACACTAGCACAAATATTTTTGTGCCATAAAACCTACAACTGCCATGACTATGCCCCTATGTTTTAGTTTTTTTTAATTTTTCAATTATCATAGAAATTAAGATTATAAAAATAAAAAAATAAAAAAAAATAAAAAATAGGGGCATGGTCATGGCAGTTATAAGTTTTATGCACCAAAAATATTTGCTCTAATGTCATTATGCAGAGAGAAAACAGGCGACTACGTTTGTAATAGTTTGTATGGAAAAATCCCCCGGTTCCCTTTCCTCTTAAGTAGGCATTTCATATAACTGGATTTAAATTATTTAGTACATTTACCTATGTTTGTTTAATTAATTAATAGAGATTTATTTATTACAAACTAGCGACCCGCTCCGGCTTCGCACGGCTATATTATGCATGTATTATACATATAAACCTTCCTCTTGAATCACTCTATCTATTAAAAACCGCATCAAAATCCGTTGCGTAGTTTTAAAGATTTAAACGGTCAAAGGGAAATGGGGACAGAAAAAGCGACTTTGTTTTATACTATGTAGTGAATATGCGAAAATTTAAGGGCGTTTCTTGTGTATCCACTAAAAAGGGTTTTTCAAAATTCTACCCTTAAGAGTGTGAAAAAGGGGGTTTCGTTTTTTTCCTTTAGGCAATATTCCTGACTTACTGATATATCAATGCACAACCCAAACCAATGGATGGACCGGACTAAAATTTCGCATAAAGATACCTATTATTAAATAGGTATCCGCTAAGAAAGGATTTTGGAAGTCACCAAGTTTAAAACTAGTACTTACTTAATAAAAAAATATCGAAACTTAGCATGCATCTCTATTTTAGCCAAATCAAAAAATAAAAAGAGTTGAGTACAAAATATCTAGAGAAATAAACCTGTCTATCAATCAATGAAAAGACTAAACCCTAAAGGGTTTTTAAATAAGCAATCGCAGATGCGTTATCAAGACAGCAATAAAATATTTTTTTTTAAATTATCTAGAGATATTTATGCAACATTAAATAGTAAGGTATCTGTAGCTAATATTGACCTTTTATGTACAGTCACATTATCAATTAGTTGAACCCCACGTGACCTAGAGCTCACTCGCAAATCTGTAAGGTTGTAAAGTAATGTTACCTGATTCTGATTTTTTTTTAATTTAAAATACAATATAAAAAAATAACAAAATAGGTAAATAAATACTAATACTATATTTTTAAATGTAATAAATACTATATTTTTTACAGTTTTGCGAGTGAGCTCTGGGTCACGTGGGGTTCAGCTAATTGGTAATGTGACTGTACTGTAAAAAAACTGGTTGCCTGTAAAGTCGGTATACGGGCGAAAGTTTTACGTGACAACAACTGTGCTCGAGTGGAAGGGACGCGTGCCTTTCACTTTTTATGTCTGTCTCTCTCGCTCTTAGGCGGGCTAACCATGCCCGAGTGGAAGGGACGCGTGCCTCTCACTCGCTCTCATTGTGAGCGCATAACGTCAGCGGAGCGTAACGCAGTTTCTTGAAGTATCACCCGGCAAACCAATTTATAAAACGTTGTCACGTCAAAAAGAATTTAGAAACAAGCACCTACAACCTAACGAATACCCGCATCAAAAACAAAATCTTTTCTTTATCAACATTCTCTTTAGTCGCGAGTAATTTCTTTAAAAATCCTTTTTTCCTCATGAATTGCTTACTCCACGTCTAAACGAACCATTAAACTTTCACGCTGGAGAAAATTATCACCCTGTAACTCGTGACCTATTTTATATTTTTCATACCTTTTAAAATGATAAAATGGTATTAGTTTTAAAAAAAATACAACCTTAGAAGACACATTCCTAATAATATATTTTACTAGCTGTCCCGGCAAATGTTGTTTTTCCATTTCCAAAAAAAAATAAGGAAAAATTATCAGATCTAACAAATATACACAAAAAAATCATGCGAATCGGTTAAGCTGGACATAGGTTTAGGTGGACATAGGTAATTAACACCGCGACACGAGAATAATAATTATAAATAAGTACCTACATAGAGACTGAATAAAATACATATTCATAAATCAACTTTTTTTATTTGACATTTGTATTTTTTTTTTCTTCAGTTATGGCTTCGCACGGTTTGTGCATATAGCCAGTATCAAGTAATATTTTGCATCAAGTGATGGCCCGATTTACAGAAATCGGGCTCAAAGTGTTTCAAGATGGTCAAGTCGTCAAGTCACAGTTTGTCAAGTCAGGGGTCATAGTAAAGCGGTGGCTACTTTACTATAACCTTGTAGGAGATTTTGGAGGCAACGAGAAAAGTCCATGTTTGACACTGATTTTTACTTTCACTACACTTGTGCACTTTCACAGAACTAAATTAGATAACTTTCCACCGGAATTATACAATTTAACTCGGTTTACAACTAAGTTTCGTGTAAATAAAACTGCAGCACGACATGTTGTTGGCTCGTTCCCGCCAAAACTCCGACATTTGTATTAACAATTTTATTTTTATTTATTTGTTAAGTAACAACACGGCGATAATGTACCTACTACTACGTCTGTTGAAACTTTATTTAAAAGAAAAGCTTTTTACAACAACCCCAAAAGAAAACAATCGATATGTAGGCATATGTAGGCGGGATATCTGAAACATTAATGTAGACTTACATTACAACCCGTCTTGTCGCACCCTTTTTGTCGTAAATCATAAAAAAACTCTGTCGACTAAAACGAAGACGAATAGCTAAAACACTAGAGGAAAAGATATCATTCTTTTTTTTGTTTTTAAATATTTCAGTGTTTTTACTGAAATATTAGATTTTTAAGAATAAAAATCCAATGAAAGAAAAATAGATATATAAACATTTTATTGCACTAGAAAAACAAAATATAAACTAAAATGATTTCAATATGTACTTATAAAATACTAAAACATGAAACTTACATACAACGTGTTTTTCGCTAAGGATTTCTAACACGAAAGGGAGTTATTCTAAGACTTCTAAGCATACAACTTTTGTAATATGACTTTTGGAAATATGATAACAAGCAGCGCTTAAGCCTATTTTAAAATAACCTTACAAAAAAATACTTATTTATTTATTATTATGAGCCTGTAGTGTTCCACTGCAGGACAAAGGCCTCTCTACTTCCCCTCCACTGGTCGCGATCTTGTGCAACGGATTGCTAATTAGCCAGATATTTCTGGACAAAATACTAAACTAAAATCTAAATATAATACGAACAATCAAACAATAACAATACAGCATCTATATAATATACAGACGCACACAAGCAACAACGCAATTAACAATTTTCCCTTTTGTATTCCTATCTTTTATTTTTTTTTTATTTACTTCTTTTTTCCATTTTTTATTGTACTATATTCTATTTTGTTTACTCTTTAAAAAAATATTTAAAAAAAACCCACTTAGGATAGGTACTGTCAAAAAAGCATGTTTACACGCAACAATGTTCTCATAAAACACATAATTCAACAAACTCCTACATGACAAACACTTTAGAAAACTTACTTTCATAATTCTTTCGAAACAAAGTTGGAAAGTCTACAACTTTTATCATTAAACATTCTCCATACATCAACTTGAAAGGTGTATAAATCTTAAGTTTTTTCAATAAACTCTTACCGTGAAAGGAAATTCAATGGTTCGTTCATGAAATACGTAGAAAATTTTAATGTCCTGTGATCTTTTTATAATGTCACTTCTAGAACTATGGTAATTTATAATGGGTTGGACTTTGAAAAAAGTTAAGAAGTAATTTTAATGTCTACTCTACGATGGTAAAAAATCTATGGTACGGTCACCTACATAATTGCAGCCCCCGGTAGAGTTCAAAAATTACTATTATTGGCATATTGTTGTCATTATAATATTTTTTGCTTGATTCATGAGTTAAAAGACTTTAAACTTCAACTAAAGCAGGTGCCCAGAATCTTGTTTGTGTTGAAAACATTCTTATAACAGCCGTTTTGTAGCTCTACGGTGGGTCTTCAATTATGCAGTCGACCGTACCTACTTAATCTTCGTGACTCTACCTTCTTTAGAATAGGATTAAAAAAAATTGTATTACTTTTACATTTAGATGATTTTTATTAAAAAAAATAAGCAACTACGCAACTACGCAACTTGTAATATGGTGACCAGATAACGGACAGAATAATACTCGTAATTATGTATTTTTCTTTTTTTTTGTAAAATCCTAAATTCATTATACACTAGTAGCAGTTCGTATTATTTTATTTAATAAAGATTATTTAATTTTTTTGACGTGACAACGTCTTATAAATTGGTTTGCCGGGTGACACTTCAAGAAACTGCGTTACGCTCCGCTGACGTTATGCGCTCACAATGAGAGCGAGTGAGAGGCACGCGGGCATGGTTAGCCCGCCTAAGAGCGAGAGAGACAGACATAAAAAGTGAAAGGCACGCGTCCCTTCCACTCGAGCACAGTTGTTGTCACGTAAAACTTTTGCCCGTATACCGACTTTACAGGCAACCAGTTTTTTTTCTCCGTGTTGTCCCAGTAAATTAAGGATAAACCGTAGCCTTTGTTACTCCTAAGTATTCAATGTACCTTCATTATATGCTTTTTATAATATTAATAATCTAGATGTAGATAAAAAATACGAAGACCAGATAAAATACCTATAAATCAAAATCCACTGTGGTAACTGAACCCGCTTCGTAGTAGGTGGGTTAACCACCACACCATAGGTAAGTATATCATATACTAGCTGTACCTTGCGGTTTCACCAGCGTAAGTTCCGATCCCGTGGGAATAACAAAATAAATAGTAGTAGTCCTTACTCGATAAATGGAATATACAACACAAAAATATTTTTTTCAATTCGAACCAGAGTTCCTGAGATTAGCGCGTTCAAACAAACTCTTCAGCTGTATAATTTTAGTAATAGATTATTTTAGTAATTCTTGGGAGTTGTTATACATTCTATGATACATGATTTCATATCTCAGCCATTTATGATAAATAAATAATCATCACTATCACTTCACTACATAGTATAAAACAAAGTCGCTTTCTCTGTCCCTATGTCCCTATATCCCTTTGTATGCTTAAATCTTTAAAACTACGCAACGGATTAGGTATGATGCGGTTTTTTATTAGATAGAGTGATTCAAGAGGAAGGTTTATATGTATAATACATGCATAATATAACCGTGCGAAGCCGGGGCGGGTCGCTAGTAATAAATATTGCAGGACATTCCACACATCGCCATCTAGCCTCAAGCTAAGTAACTAGACTTGTTTTATGGGTGCTAGACAACGGATATACAACTTATACACTTTTTTTGTAAATATATACTTATAATACATAGAAACAACCAGACCACAGACAAATATCTAAGCATAAATACTTGCCTGAGGTGGGAATCGAACCCTCAACCCTGTGTTTGGCAGTCCGGCATGGTGAACATTGTGCCAACTGGGTCGTCATAATATTAGTGTAGATTATTTTTGTAATGTCTAGGGAGTTGTTATACATTCTATGTTACATGATTCCATTTCTCAGCCATTTATAGCAAACGTCTATCCCATAGGAAACAACCATCAGTTTCCCTGTACTGTATCATTCTTCCCCCTTTCCATCCATATTATGGTAATGATGACGAATGTTCCAAGACAAAATGGTCTCGAGACATTCACGAAACACAGGGGACTTTACTACGTAAACCGATCAATCGTAATCGACTACATTTGATATTTAAAGTTGATTTAAAGCTTTCGCATAAGAGAGCGATCATCAACATAGTCAACAAATAATGTACAAACATTTTTGACGCGTGACTTTGTATGTAATTTTATAGTGTATAATAAAAATATATATGTAAATATACGCGACGAATTGGAAACCTCCTCCTTTTTTGAGGTCGGTTAAAAATCTGTCATTCCTTTTATTAGGTACTAGCGACCCGCCCCGGCTTCGCACGGCTATATTATGAATATATTATACCTACATATAAACCTTCCTCTTGAATCACTCTATGTATTAAAAAAACCGCATCAAAATCCGTTACGTAGTTTTAAAGATCTAAGCGTACAAAGGGAAATAGGGACGGCGAAAAGTGACTTTATTTTATACTATGTAGTGATAGTGATACTATGTAGTAACTATGTAGTGATAGTGATGATAGTGATGTACAGTCAGAAAAGGACTGAGGGTAGCAGGCGCATGGTTTAAAATTCTAATTTTATTAAATAACTGTGTAGAAATTGTTAATTATTCTGCTAGATATCACTAAAGTTTTGGAAGTGTTAGTTATTTCACGCAGAATAACCAAAAATGATTTTAACCGTCATTAAAAAAATTCAAACTTTAAAATATGTACTTACCTGCTACCCTCAGTCCTTTTCTGACTGTACTAGGAGGTACAACCAGGACATTCTTAAAAAAATGATAGGTATAGAAATATATTAGTCAGTGTTTGATCACTATCTCACCTACCTGACAATGTGGTCTAAGATATAGCACGCTCTCCTAGAAGACCTATTCACTCGCTACTTAAAGACCTGACTTAAAGATCAAACTGGGTAAATAAGGGTATTTTTCCCTAAGATTTTTTTTTATTTTTTTCCCGTTTTTTATATGTCTTTGGGCTAAAGTCTGTGTGTATCTACATGTATACTTATATTTGTAGCATCGTAACTAAAATGTAGATTAAGCCAAGCTCTATAATTCGTAAAAGTCGAAATAATTCGTTTAAAAACCCTTTTCACAAAAGGAACGCTAAGTACTTTTTACTCATTATGAAAAAAACCACCGTTCACATTTTGTTAAATTCTATGCCGCTCTCAAACTTCAAACAAAAAGAGTTTAGAACTGAGGTGCTTTTAACTCCCCTTAGTTTTGGCTAGACAGTTCTAAGAGGGTGAATGTAACAAAGTAACCATCATAGCTGTTAAGATAGAGAGCACGTCCTTCAACCCTCATATTTTGAGATAACTCGACTCTTTAGAAAAATATACTTTAACAGAATAACAAAATTTAACACAGTTTTCTGTACTACTGAATTATTAAAGATATGACAAAATGTTATAAAGCTGATTTGTTTGTTTGTTTGAACGCGCTAATCTCAGGAACTACTGGTTCGAATTGTTTTTTTTTGTTGGTGGTTTTTAGGGATAGTCCATTTATCGAGGAAGGCTATAGGCTACTTTTTATCCCGATATTTCCACGGGGTCGGGAGTTACGCGGGTGAAACTGCGGAGCGCTGCTGGTGGTGAAATAAATTAACATGGTTATCTTCTCCACATACCTAAAACTCCTGCACATGCATGTAATTATCTGTGGGTCGCTGACGTAGTATAGGTTATTTTCACTACTAAAGTTTTTCAAACACGATCTTTACCATGTCTTTAGTTTTTATTTTGTGGATACGTGAAAACGATGCTTGTAACAACATCAAAATATAGAGCGCCACAAAATAAATTACTTTAATAGTGTAGTTCATTAAGAAAATCTAATATCTACTAATGTTATCTTCTCATTCTGCCTGGAACTATAACTCCATGATCATGAAAACTAACGCCCGTATTCACTTAAGTTCCTCTTGGACAAATGAACGCACTGCGGTAAACGCGGCCCTATGATTGATCAATTTTGTGCTACTCTCTTTACTCTAGCGAATCAGCGTCTTATTTGCGGCTCTATGCGTTCGCGCGCACTATGCAATCACATAGGGTTGATTGCGATACAGGTATGTTTATGAAAATCTAGTTTAAAATAAACACCCAAACGCAATAACGTCGTAAAAAATTTAGTACGTACTTTCATTATTACTTGCCTGTTTGTTGAAAATCCAAACAAAACGATAAGCCCAGTTAACTGCTTTACAATCTCGTAGCTTAAACGAAAATACAACGAAGCAGCCAGAAGTCGGTGTGGAAATCATTAAGCAACCATCGATTAAGCAAATTTGATAGTAAACATGCAAATTCGCGATTTATCCGCATGATAAGCAGTATAATAGGCCTGAAAATCTATAAACGGTGAAATTGGCCCACTGTGGTGGGTAATATCGTATGAATATTAAAAAGTTACAGGAAAAACATAGTAAAAACCCAACGATACTTTGCCAATTGAACAAAACAAAATCACTACAGCTGTGACTCTGTGACCCCATGGTCACAGAGTCACAGCTGTAGTGATTTTATTTTGAAAACTTGACTTTTCGAAGACGCTATAAAGTCTGTATGTAATAAGCTGTAAAGTCTTCGAAAAGTCAAGTTTTCAAAATATAAAATATCGAAGAAAAAAAAAAGGTTGAATACTAAAGTTATTTAAAACGGGATATTTACCGATTTTTTTTGGTCGAGCTTGACATGTCGGTACCGTTGCAAGCATCATATTTAATTTCATACTTTAATTTAATTTATCTATCTAATTTAATACTGAATTTCGAAATATCGGGATCCACAAAATGAAAACAAAAGTGTCATAAGAAAACAACGAGCAACGATAATTCGTTGCTATGGTTACCTTGTCAATAACATGACACCCGACAGGAACGTGAGCGATGACGTCACACTTTTTTGTGAGTGCCAGTGTTTATTGATTTATAAGACGTTATCACGTCAAAAACTTGGTAAATATATTGTGTTTGTTTCAAATCCAGTATCGTTTTCAGATGTTTCATTCTCAATACATTGGGATATTTCATAATTACCCATATCCTAAGCTTATAAGTACTTCTATACAGATTTGATTGTTAGTTTGTTCGAAACGAATAGACTTCAAATCTACTGGACCGAATTTGATGAAACTTGGTATGAGGATACATTGATTCAGTGGGAGTGACACAGTCGCTTTTTATCCCAATACTCCCACGGGATTGGGAGTTACGCGGGTGAAACCGCGAAGCGCTGCTAGTAGGTAATCATTTTTTATAGACAACAAACAAAAAATCCGAGTAGGAAGGTACATAAGTAAACAGTAGCTCGTGCTCCCATTCATTTTTATGGTATTGTTTGTATTGCTAGCGTCATGGGGCATCAATAGTTAAACAAACACTAGGCAGGGACATCCTGTACTATTCATGAGCAAGCCGTTTGCCACACAACTGGAACTGTTTAAAAAATCACGATTCGTTGCGTGTCTTTATTACGTCTATTTTAAGAATTTCTTCAACTTCTAGTTATTTAATAAATACTTTAGTCCGTTTCTTCAAGAGGCGTGCGTGGTTAACTTTTCCAGGCAATGTATCTAAATATGTGTTAGTCGTCGCCATTTAGATTAAGTGAATAAAACTGTTAAAAGTTTGGAAACCAGGAAAAATGTACTGTTTTCACCTGTCGAGCTGTCCCTTTACCAAAATTAATGTAAAGTTCATAAACTTTCTAACAACCATTGACATTTACAATCTATAATCATTTATAAACGTAAATATAAAATTAAAATCTTGACTGACTGACTAAAACACAGATCAAACCAATGGACTTAAATGTTCAATTTTTTAGAAAAAATGTACGAATAGGTGAAAGCTGTTATAACGTAGACATGGCCGCTGAGAAATGATTTTGGAAAATTCTATATATCTTGTATAACAATTCACACATCGCCATCTAGCCCCAAGCTAAGTAACTAGACTTGTGTAATGGATGGTAGACAAGTAGACAACGGATAAAGGTAGTACTTACCTATAACATAAATTTAATTAGCCAATTGTGTCCCACTGCTGGGAAAAGTCGTCGTGCCATCGTTTTTTGGGTCTACCTCGAAGACGCTTGCCATCTCGAGGAACCCACTGGGTGACTTTGTTTGCCCATCTTTTTGTTTGCATTCGGCACACGTGGCTACTTACCTATATACTTTTCTAAAAAGAAACTTAAAATTAGCATCGAAGTTGGAAGGCCTTTGCAATTTCCCTCGTTGAATTTCCACTTAACCTAGGTAAAATAGAGCACAACACATCATTACACCATCAATACATCACCTTCAGACCATGAACATAAACCTGCAACCTCAGTAGCCCAGGCACAGGCACTGTTTGCCGCCCACTCTATACTACCGATCTGCATTTACATGCAAATTGTTCCAACCGCCGGAACAAGCCAATGCAAGCTGGCTTCTATTGTAACCAAAATACATTTAACATCAAAATAGAGTGAACATCAGAACGTTTTCAAATAATTTTATCAACGTTACATCTCGATTTGAGACATTATTGAGGCCTACTGACTCAGGTTGACTCGCACAACAAAAAAATACAGTGAAACCTGGTTAATTGGGATCTAAAGGGACCAAGACATACCAATTATTGAGGGTTTCCAATAATTCAGTTTTCAAATAAAGCAGGTTTAAAATTATAGTTGTCTAATTTACAGAGATTTACGCTTACAGAGGTCGAAATGAGCCGTTATTCAATTTTTCCATATTTTATTCCATATTCCACAAACATGTCAAAACGTGTTAAAACCTTATTTGTCTCACTTACCACCGAATACTGAAGGCTAATTAATCTTAAGTGGCGCTTAAATTGAAATTTAAGTGTAGGCTTCAATAGAAAGCATACACTTAACGTCAATTTAAACGCCACTTAATATTAAGTAGCCTTTCAGTATTTGGGGGTTATACAGGTAATTTAGCTACAGAGTCTCAATTATAGAGGAAAACATCGAAAAAGTCTTAAAATTCATATCCCATTTAACCTGTATCAAAAACTCCCAATAACAGAGGTAATTTAATGAAAAAGATCTGGGACCTCATTGCAACTCTCAATACAGAGGTTTCTCACTTATCCAGGTCCCATTAAACCAAGATTCACTGTAAATGCTTTAAGAACCTTAAAAATGATCAACCATCAGTCAAAGTGTACAGCTATTTAAATAATATCAACCTTGAAGTTATTAAAATACAATTTTATTATATAAAAGCATTTAGTTTTATAATTAGTATAAGCACAATCTCATGCAAGTCGCCCTTTTAAGATTAAAGTTTTGCTACGATAATATTAAGATGGTCACTCTATGGCACTGTAATTTAAATCTCTTTGATTGTATCTATTGTGATTGTCCGCCCGTGTGTGAACTCGGACCTGGTTAGATAAATATATTTTTATTATGCTCTATAAATTTTAGAATTGCATCGTTATTTTGGAATCGCGTGGAGCGAAAAAATAGAGGCTTTTACACAAATAAAGGGCAGGTAGAAAGTTGTTATTTTTAATAAAATAACATCTCTGTTTGAAGTTTCAGATCAACCCACATCTACAAATACGAAAATTTAGACTACTAGTAGTTCGCTCCGAACTGAGACCTCACGAGTTTTTTTTACCGATTTTTACTTTTCGGCGTAAAGTATGATATAACGACGAAACACAACAAATGCATATAATGGTGAGACTGAAATTTGGCATAGGTTTTTGGAAAATTCTACTTCTACGTCGAGATAGTCGCCGCTAGTATGTATTTAGTTTAAAACAGGATCCTCATCGACACTAGTTTATGACGTATGACTATAATTCAGTCTAATATTGATTACTCGACCTACGTCAAATAGTATTTTATATTTGACCATAATACGTCCATGTATTTGACTTACCTACGTAGAGTATATATATCTACGTCAGCGCAACTCCTACGTCAATTGTTAATTACTTATTGTCAATTTCGGTAGCTGTGTTTATATTTCATCCGAATAAATTAATTTATTATGTTTATTTTAACGTATATATATAATCGCGTTTATTCGAACAACGACGGATTCGGGGGAGTCTGCCGGTGACCATGGAATCTGCAAAATTCTCAATGGATCCTCATATCAAAATCTTTGAATTTTATTTATTTCTCTAATATTAGTAAAAATGAGATTACCTTAATATACACTCTTTAAATTCACACGATTTTTTTTTTAAATCGGTTCGTGATCGCGTTTTGAATAATAAATCGCGAGTCCACGTATTGAGGATATTTTAAAAATAATAAACGAAAACGCCCCCCTTTTTAACCGACTTCAAAAAAAGGAGGAGGTTCTCAATTCGGATGTATGTATGTTTTTTTATATTAAAAATAATTGTCCTTAGTTCGAGAGACCATTTTAACATCTGGATTTTATCATTCATAACTGCAGGGGCCCCGAGCAAACTATGGTTCACCTCTTAATCTTCCCCTCCAATCCTAATAGCTGTACCTACATTAGCTGACCTGATGTCAGCTAATAACAACCTGGCAGCTCACTGGAGTGGGCGGATCTGACCTTGCCTCATCAATTCCCCCACTTAAATTTGTGCTATTGATACGAAGAAGAAGATTCATAAGTCACTAGTAGGTCACATTTTTAAAAATGGCCCCTGTATCGGGATCAACGTAGATAGATCAAATAAAAACGTATTAAATAGTGGAAATGTTCCAATGATCGTTTAGATATTTGTTTTAAAGACTACTTAATTATTCATCAAAACCTGTTTGATCAAACAACGTATTTTTTATGGTATAACCGATTATTTTTTTTATAATGTTGATTCATTTTTACCTTTACTACTCGCCACACCATAGTCATTCAGACCATTTCTTGTTATAAACTAGCTTCTGCCCGCGCTTTCGTCCGCGTAGGCTTTGAATTTTCTAAAATAATTTCTTAGTTCTACCACATGAGTTCTCTACTCATGTGGTTCTACGTCAAAATAGCTGTAAGTCCGTCTATTTGGTTCGAGCTTTGCGTTAGAGTTAGGGCTTTGAATTATTATTATATAGAGTTACTGATAATAATATATAGAAGATATAAATATTATAGTAGAAGTCGGTCGAGGGCTACTTCTGTGCATCATAACAAACAACTTTTGTTCTACGACTAAATCAGCGAATCAGCTGTTCTTGGGAATATCGGATAGTAAAATATGTTAATGATTTCTACATACCAGCAACTTTATTGCAATCGGTTTAGTTCAGTTTTTGTGTGTAGAAGTAACAAACGATCACTTTCAAATGCTTTTATTATAAGTAGGTACCTATGGAATTATACTACCTAACCACTTAAATCCAACATTTTTCCGTATTGGATTCTTTCATAAAAGAAGCTGCGCATGGATTCTCGATTAATGCAGTATTCTAATTATGAAGATAAATAAATTAGAATACATTATTTAATAATAAAATATACATAATTAAATAAATTCCGGGTGCATATAACAATAATAAAACAACAAACACAAAGGTGAGTCAGTAATAAATGAATAACAATGCAATTATTATAAAATAACCTTCGCGTGTGAACTGAAAATACAAACGAAATCCTTTATAACATTTTATTAAAGTCAAAAAAACCTAACATTCTCAAAATAATACTAATTTAACGAGACAAAAAATTAGAACATGTCTCTTATGAAACAAGAATGTTTGACTTATTAATGTCTGCGGTTGCATCTATTTATTTTATTTATTTACTAGCGACCCGCCCCGGTTTCGCACGGCTGTATTATGCATGTATTATATCTGAAAACCTTCCTCTTTAATCACTCTATCTATTAAAAAAACTGCATCAAAATCCGTTGCGTAGTTTTAAAGATCTAAGCATACATAGGGACATAGGGAAGGCGAAAAGTAACTTTATTTTATACTATGTAGTGATTTTTAGCCTATTCCGTCCCACTACAGGGTAAAGGCCTCCCCCCTTCTTCCGCTGTTCCCTGTCTAGTGCCAGCTGGGTCCAGTCCCTACAATGCGAGTCCAACTCGTCCCACCATCTCCTTCTGAACCTGCCGCGGGGCGCCTGCTGTTCGGGAGCCAGTCCTTAGTGGTTTTAGCCCACATGTGATCGGACATGCACCAGATATGCATCTGATGGTAAATTTAAAAATAATATTACTTTAGTTTTATCGACCAAAAAAACTTGCTTATTTGAAATCATAACCATATCACTTACATATTCTTAGTTAATAAAACCTAAACTTATATTTTTGGTATGTAGATACTCATTGAGGCAGGTTAAACAAGTTGGCTTAAATAATGTGTTTATACAGATACTAGCAGCGTCCAGCGGTATCACATGCGTACTTCCCGATCCTGCTGAAATTTCGGAATTGATGATTCCTATGTCCTTGTCCTTTCCCTTATCTACCACCATGCTGATTTTCATTAAAATAGGTCCAGTTGTTTGACCGTGAAGTCAAATATACAAAAAAATGAACAAATTTTCGAATTTATAATAGTATAAGATAGGACAATACAAAGTATTTTAAATCAACTTCAAGAAAGTGGGGAGGTTCTCAATACGTCGTTTATATATTTTTATATATACAAGCTGTCCCGGCTTAAAAATAAAATTAAAATAAAACCGGGTTGATTTGTGATTCTAAACCATCCAGAGCGCCATACACACGTACAGTAGAATTATATATAAAAAGATTTAAGTATGTTCTTATATTAACCGATTGTTAGTATCAGGGTAAATAAATGTTCGATGAATTTCTCTCTTAAATAAACGATTGTTACAAATTTCAGGTTTCTTTCTCTTAGTGAGATCACCGCGTTAATCGACTACTTCTTGAAAGAGTAAGAAACATTAAGGTAGGGGTAAACACAAAAGATCCCAATGGGTCGAAGTGTTGCTAGCTCCCTACATATTATAAGATAAAATAAGAAACAAATTTTACGTACCTATCATCATTTAGTTTTGTTCACAGTTTCACACGTGGATCAACTTTTCATCAATCTATAAATATAAAATTGATTGAAGTAAATGATATATCAACGCAAAGATCAAACTAATGAACGGGTTGGACTAAAATTCAGCATAAAGTTAGCTATAATGACGTAGGTATGTTCTTAGAAATATTTTTGAAAAATTCAACTCCCGCACGAACTCCTACGACGAAGTCGCGTGTAAAAGCTAGTTTGTATACAATAAAAACGAAACATTTGAATAATATTCATAAAGACAGACACTTTATTTACATTATAATATCATTTTAAGCACTCTACGAAAATACTTTATATATTTCTTAGTTATTAGTACCTACTTATTAAAAGATAATGCTTCGTTGATTTTAAGAAAAAGACGATTTTCGTTCGTCCTTGTCTAAATGTTACTATATATAAGCTCAGGCGACTATTATTTGATCACATTTGTTATAACTAAGTAGATAATAATTTATCAAACTAAAATGTTAAAATTAATAATTAGTTTTTGTTTGTTGGTTTTACAGTGCAATGGTAATTTATGTGAGTATTCAAATATTATATTTTAGTGGAGTCAAAGTTTATTTCAGTGAAACACAAATAAACGTAACCGAATTTCTTAGTGTGAAAATACTACAACCAATACCTTACGCAATACGGAATAGGTAAACGATTAATGGAAGGGGTCCATTTATCCGTCACCAATTCTGTTCGAAAACCTGAAAAAAAAAAATAGAGGCAACTGAATTGAGAAACTCCTCCTTTTTTGAAAAGAAACCTTTTTAGTATGTTAAAATCCGTGTTTTATTCTTCAAAAACTCTTTCGGGTGGCGCGTTTCGTCGCAAATCGAACAAATAATATGCACACAGACAAATTAATGTCTAGACAATAAATGGCCTACTGTAAACGAGATAATCTTCGCTTTACCGCTATTTGAAGCTTTATTTCGTACTAACGCAGGTATAAATCTTGGTATATTAATTCTACCTGTGAAGTTAATCGAAATTTTACCGGAAACTATCACTAAGACTTCTAAAGTAAATAGTTTCTAATAAAGTAAACGCTTTCTGGTAACAACAACAGCAAACCCTAGGTTACCGAAGAGTTATACCTCCAAGCAACCTTAAACATTCTAACAACTTTAATCGTTTCCAGTCTAATTCACTACATCTTTATATTTTAGTTGACGACCCAGTTGGCACAATGTACACCATGCCAGACTGCCAAACACAGGGTTGCGGGTTCGATTCCCGCCTCAGAACCTTTATTTATTTTTAGATATTTGTCTGTGTTTTGGTTGTTTCTATGTATTATAAGTATATATTTACAAAAGAAAAGTTTATAAGTAGTATATCCGTTGTCTAGCACCCTTATCACAAGTCTAGTTACTTAGCTTGGGGCTAGATGGCGATGTGTGAAATGTCCTGCTATATTTATTTTTTTATTTTATTTTATTTTCATCATTATAGGATTTTCAAGTATCATAGTTACTTTCACTATTAGAATATTAGAATCGAACTCTACATAATAAAAACAAACAAACATGCTAAATATTAGATATTTATTCTCATACGGGCGGTAGTTTTGTATATACTTCTATATAGGTACTAAAACCTTCCTCTTGAATCACTCTATGCTTTTAAATAAAATCGCATCAAAATCCGAAGCGTACATTGTAACAGACAGACAGCGGGAAGTGACTTTGTTTTATATTATGTATTAAGACACAATAGTCACTTATAATGAGATACAAACAAACATAGGAGTAGGTAGTTCAGTTTTAAATAACCTTATTAGTCTATCTTCTTTGTCTATCTTCCAGTATCCTTCATCGAGCCTTGCCGTGTAGATGATAATGCTTGCATACTAGTATCAGCTAAGAAGGCGATACCACATCTCTTAAATGGCTTTGACGAGTTAGGGATTCCTGCACTTGATCCTCTAGTAATCGATGACGTCAACGGAGACAATGGGGATCTGAAGCTGAAGTTCAAAAAGATGTCAGTCCATGGTATTGGGAAATGCGAAATTATTAAGATTGTGTAAGTGTACTTTAGCATCAGATACTTACCATGAATATAGTAATAGCATAACTATCACATTAACGTGTTGCTGTCTTCAATAGTCTGCCAAAACTGATAAACAACGTGAACAAGTGCGATGTGATGTTTCTTTCTTTCTTTGTAATAGGTCATCCTTGCACTTGTTGTGTCTTGGAGTAAGAATCAAAATAATCATCATGGTTAAAAAAGCAACGTGTTTAGTATAGAACTAAAAGACGTGATATCGAAGTAACGGAAAGTCAAAATCCAATTTCATTTTTCGTAAAAATTATCCAGTTATAAATCGAAATTTAACATTATTTTCGAACTATTAAACCTCTTGACTTTGAAATAAAAATAATTGTAAATTGGACTGCGATGAGGCGCAGTTGACAATATAAAAAAAAATCGAATTTGGCGGGTTAGTAGGTCGATCGAAATATCCATAATATGTTTATTTACATATTATAGGTCAGCGTTTGACCACTATCACACCTATCTGAAAGTAGGTGACGATATGGCCTAAGATGTAGCACGCTTTCACACGTCTTGAAGACCCCTAAATTGTACACTTCAGGACGCAGGCTACTGATTCTATTTCATTTTCAGTCGGACAACAAAACATCATGCGGAGTTGATAGTGGAATGTCCTATCACTGCGACCGGGCAATACAAACTCGGAGGCAAGCTGTCTGTCATAGACGTTGCCGGCAGTGGCGATTTTGAAATTAAAACAGGTATTATATAATAAGTTTTAAAAATAAAGACATTTCTGTTTCTCAGATGCTAATAATTAATTTAAATGTCACACAAGCCAACAGGTTTTTAGAAAAATCATTTTTCGTTGTATATGGGCTATTTTCGCTACTATAGATCTCTAAAGTGCATGAGGAGCTTATTTTCAGTTAATTTTGCATTGACACTTACAGTATTAATTCTTGATCATATTATATATTATTTTATTGTAGAGAAAGTAAGAATAGAAGTTGCGATCGACATGAAAGAGGAAAAGGGAGAAAAAGGTTACGAACACTATAAAATCAAGAAATTTGACTACAAATATTTGCCAATGGAGAAATTCTATTTTACGTTCGATAATTTGTTCAATGGAGATAAAGCAAAGGGTAAGTCGACTAATTTCTAACCTTGAACCATTTGTACTTGTATACGAACTGTTATCGCAACTAGACCTCGTTATTTGGGTCATTTTTGCATACTACCCTCTCAGCCACTCGTAAATACGTCTGGAGTCAACTAAACCGCGAATTTCATCACGATGATTGCTTTCACACCTGTCTGCACTCACAATAAAGTGTGACGTCATGTCACGTTACCGTTATTAACAAGGTAACTATAGTAACGTCTTCAAGTAACTGCAAAATGGTAATGTCAACGATACAAAAAAGTTCTTATGCCGTTATTACGTAAAATTGTAGTCCGTTATCAGACTTTTTTTTTTAATTTGCAATCATGTTCATATTTTTATCAGGTTTTCCTGTAAGATAACTGAAGATATATTATTAATCTATTATTTTGTTTCAGCTGAGCCCGTATTATCACTCTTGAACTTAAGTTGGAGGGAAACTATCAATGACGTCGGACAACCTGTCATCAAGGAAATTTTAATCAAAGTCGTAAATTGTGTTGATAAATTAATGGGTAATATAAAAATGGATGAATTTGAGTTACATTAGCTACTATTGAACCAAACTATGTTGATTACAAAGGTAATATACTAGTATAAAATGATTATTTTAATCAAAATCTTTCATTTCTTACACATTTTTTCTCAGTTATTAAGACTATCGAAAAAAGGCCAACGTTCTTAAGAGAAAAAAGGTACCGGCGCTCTCTCCATACAAACGTAGTCGACTGTTTCTTCCCTGAATAATAACACTAGCACAAATATTTTTGTTGCATAAAACCTACAACTGCCATGACTATGCCCTTGGTTTTTTTTTCTTCATTTTCTAAATATCATAGAAATTAAGATTTTAAAAATAAAATAAAAAAAGGAAACATAGGAGCATGGTCATGGCAGTTTATGCTACAATTATATTTGCTATAGACTATAGCAAATATAATTGTAGCATAAAACTTAATAACACTATATGACACTATGACACTATAGCCTATAGTGTCATTTCCAGGGAGGAAACAGTCGACTACGTTTGTATGGAGAGAGCGTACCCTTTCCTCTTAACCAAATATCAAAATTAATACGTATAATTTACTACAACAACCTATCAATAAACATTACCAAGTTCTTAATGAACATACTGTTCCACGCCTTAATTATAATTTTTTATTAAATATTTATTTAACATCTTTTTTTATTACCAAACCCTGCCCACACTAGCATAATCACGCATACGAACATAAACGGCTTAATCAAATATCCATAAATATTCGATAGTTTAACGATTAAAAAAAAAAGGTAATACGAACAAGTCCATATGCCTCACCACCTACTGCGAGAGTCCAGGCATCGATAAAATAAATATTAACGTACACAGGCTACTTAGTGGTTTGTTTTAATTAAAAACCTCATGTGGCGGTACTTCGGTGGTGTATACTCATATAAATTTATTTTTCATTGCTATTGTTACATATTCATTACGGGGGCTATCAATATTTATGCAGTGTATATTGGAATTGATCCAAAACGCTTGGTACCTTTTTGTGAAAAAAAGAGCTTATTAAGAGAATCATGAGTTTTCGATAAGCGGCGCAAGTAGGTATTTTCAAAAATGACCCGTATCGTGCGATAGAGAGAGTTTAAGTTCGGACGTAATTGCCTTCATTTTGCTTTCAAATAATGTTGCGGGCCGTAACGTTTTTACCCCCTTTATCTTTAACAAAATGAAATAATTTTGGTCTCATTTAATTCACTGCATGTTATTCTAGGTTAATACGTTTATCTTTTTGGTAATTCAGTTTAGTCTATTAAAAAACAATTGAAACGTTTGATGAAGTTTTTCAGTCAAAAATATAGATATTCAGATACTAATAAATTTTATCTTAGGCAATATTTCTTTAAAATAAAAACGGTTAAACCTAGTTTTCCATTAGATTTTTTGTGCACGTACTTGTCTTTAATTGAGTCCCTTTTTTGTGATTTTTATTTTTGTTATATCTACTATATTATATTAAAAAACATTTTTCTATTTAATAGTATTAAAAACTAATATATTTATTTTACTACTAAAGTTATTTATAACAGTATGTATTTTAGTTTTAATCGGTGGAGTTCGTATTTCGATGACACTACAATCACCATTTCTACGAGACTGAAAGTGGTGTTTGTCTGAAATATATAGCTTCATAAAATAAAACAAAAACTTGTTAAATATTCAGTTTAAAAAAAACTATAGTTCTTGTATTGCTCTACCAAATAAAATAAATTCTAAACAATTTATCTCTCAACCCAAAAACTACATAATACTCTAGATAATCTCCACAAGCTAGACTAATCAAATACTAAACAAATTGTAAACACAAATTCATTTCTAACTTTAGATCAGCAGCAGTAAATTCCCTTAGCACTCAATAGTGCACAGGACGTCAATAATTACAATTGTAAAGATGTTAAACTACAGTAGAATATAGAGATAATTTAAACGAGCTTATGTATATTAATTATGTTACTAGTGTTAATTCAGATCTCCAACTATCTATATACTATATTTCATTTAAATCGCACCAGTGGTTTCGAGGCCTATTCGTTACAAACAAACAATCAAATCTTTATAATATTAGTGTAGATATGTACAGTTGCCTGCATAATTGCAGTCCCCGGTAGAGTTAGGAAATTATTATTATTGGATTTTTTTCATTCTAATAATTTTTGTTTGATTAATTGATGAGTTAGAAGACTTTAAACCTCAACTAATGCATGTGCCTAGAATCTTGATTGTGTTGAAAACATTCTTATAACAGCTATTTTAGAGCTCTACGGTGGGTCTGCAATTATGCAGCCGACCGTACTACCTACCTCTGTTACCAAAAATGTATGTAATCCGTGATTATAATTTATGATTCCTAGGAAATGCGTGAAATAATTGTTATTATACACATTTTTAGGTATTTTTTTTTATTGTTCAGCGCTTACTTTGCTCACGCGTGTTTTGTTACAACACAACATCTAACCTAAACTACTGTGTCAGTTCCGTGACTGAAAATCATTCTGGGAAGACCCAGAATCATCAATGTCACAACTTGCTTTAAAATCATAGAAATCCACGTTCGAGCGTTGTTATCTAAGTTTCTTGTTTAAAATACTTGACTCGTAGCGTATTTTATTGGAAACAAGTTCTTGAAATATTTGTGCTGTCAATGGCTGTCAAATTGAAAAGATATAGGAACAACAAATGCGCAATTAAATCAAAAACCGCCATTTTAAAGTATAAAGTTATAAAATTTTACTTGATATTCTGGTGGTACTTCAGGCACCTTCAGGCAGGTCCTGTTTCCGTAAAAGGAAATTTTCTATGTCAATGTTTTAAATAATTATTCCAAACCACGTCTATAAACACATGTGATATCTTTTTCCTGTATATATCTGATGTAGACAGTGGACAGACACGTACTAGACATATGACTTTAATAGAACTATCCAGTATATGGGACTTGTATGAAGCTATTTAGGTAACTTGGGTGTTGATTAACGAAATATTTTGGCGCTGTTTCAATAATGCAGTACTGAATGATGATATTGCACACTAGATTTAATGCTTATTGGAGGTATTTAACATTAGTATTGGTTTAATAGAAGGAGAAATTAAGAATGCAAAGGTTTCAGTAGAAATCATTTATAGAATTTACTAAGACGACTGTAGGAATAAAATCCCCATTAGTTTGTTTTGACGTGACAACGTCTTATAAATTGGTTTGCCGGGTGACACTTCAAGAAACTGCGTTACGCTCCGCTCACGTTATGCGCTCACAATGAGAGCGAGTGAGAGGCACGCGGGCATGGTTAGCCCGCCTAAGAGCGAGAGAGACAGACATAAAAAGTGAAAGGCACGCGTCCCTTCCACTCGAGCACAGTTGTTGTCACGTAAAACTTTTGCCCGTATACCGACTTTACAGGCAACCAGTTTTTTTTTATTGGGACACAATTCAAAACTACATATTTAAGCTGTAAGCGGCGTGTAGGTATACAATTAGTATTCTGTGCCCCCGACTTTGTCCGCAAAAGTATTAAATTTTTCGAATTGGTTTGAGTCGTGCATTGACATAGTCAGTCAGTCAATCAGTCAGGACTTTGAATTGACTGATTATAGATGACTGGCTGCGCCCCTCAGTTTAACCCGCATAAGTCCCGATTCCATTTGAATATCAAAATAAAAAGTAGCCTATAGCCTTCCTCAATAAATGGACTATCCAACGTAAAAAGATTTTTTCAATTCGAACTAGTAGTTCCTGAGATTAGCGCGTTCAAACAAACAAACAAACTTTTCAGCTTTATAATATTAGTATAGTTTAATTGTTTATTCAAAGCGCAATCGCAACATGCAATATCAAAAACAACACAAAAACTACTTCCAAAGTTAATTTTAAAAGCTTTCATTTAACTTGCGATGTATGTTTGGTTAAGGTCGAATCTGGTAAGAATAATTAGAACCACTTCCCCTTATCCTACGAAGTGAAATTTTTGTTTTACTTACCCCGACGAATTTAAACTTACAATTTAATAAGTTACAAATAATTTGTAACCGTTAATAAAGTAATCACGCTACCGACTACCGGCTACATCTGTATAATTAACGCAAAGGAAAGCAAGATGAATAAACCCGATCATAAACACAGACCATAAATGAAGTACATTTTTGAACTGTTCGAAACGGTTAACCGCAGTATATTAAGTTCGGAAGCTAACACGTTTACGTCGAAATTGCTTCTCGTAAAAGTTTTATACGTCGGTTTTTCAATTATTTGTTTATATCCGAGTGTTAAATCGTTAATTTTCGGGGTAGTGTTTAATTAAAATATTAATGACAGCAAACCACGGGAATTTAGGGCACATCCCTACTCATGTTTTTAGGGTTCGAGTGCGCGCGTGGCGAGAAGTTACATAAGCAAGAAAACTAGTATTTTCAATGTTGTTAGAGGTTCCTACTACTCAACGGCCGCCGTATTGACCTAGTGGTAGATACCTCAACTTTCATTCCGAATTCAGATATGTTGATTAGCTCCAGACTGTGGCTTGAATATCGGTCCATTTTTCAATTCCGGAATTCAGTTTCAATATTGATCTATCCAGTTCCGGAATTCTGAAATTCCGGAATTCAATGCGTCCTTTACAAAATGCATAATATTTTTTTAATAACAGATGTTATCGAAATGAAGGGGTATTTTAGGTAGGAATAATAAATCCATTGAAATAGCTGTTCAGAACTGTATTTATAATTAAAAATTAAGTAATATAGCATCTAGAGCTTTTGTTGGATGTGAACTTCTTACACGATTACAAATGTTAGAAACTGGTGAAAAGTCGCGTTCAACCTCGACACTAGTAGACGGTATTGTTTTTAGATCCTTGAAGCATTGTCCTCTATCGCCGTCGTCTTAGAAAACTGCCTTTTCGACTCTTAACAAACGATATTGAAATTCCGGTTTTGCTCTCACCAATTCCGGTATTACAAACGATACTGAAATAAGTCGGAATTCCGGAATTTTGTTAAAACCGGAAAACCGGAGCTCGAGCCCGACTCCAGACATATTGATGTCGATTGTTGTGATTTTTTTATTTTTTTATCTTTAAATGTTTTTCATTTTGACTGTACTATCATATATAGGTACTTATCATATCGGGTAGGTATAGAGTTGGGACTTTTTGTTAGGTTATTTTAAATCGGGTAGAGATGGGATTGTTGGATGTGAACTTCTTACACGATTACAAATGTTAGAAACTGGTGAAAAGTCGCGTTCAACCTCGACACTAGTAGGCGGTATTGTTTTTAGATCCTTGAAGCATTGTCCTCTATCGCCGTCGTCTTAGAAAACTGCCTTTTCGACTCTTAACAAACGATATTGAAATTCCGGTTTTGCTCTCACCAATTCCGGTATTACAAACGATACTGAAATAAGTCGGAATTCCGGAATTTTGTTAAAACCGGAAAACCGGAGCTCGAGCCCGACTCCAGACATATTGATGTCGATTGTTGTGATTTTTTTATTTTTTTATCTTTAAATGTTTTTCATTTTGACTGTACTATCATATATAGGTACTTATCATATCGGGTAGGTATAGAGTTGGGACTTTTTGTTAGGTTATTTTAAATCGGGTAGAGATGGGATCGGGTAGAGTGGAGACGAAGCCTTGTTGAGTTCTTTTCTCTGAATACGGTCGACTAAGCTGGGAGGTTGGTATAAATTGCTGGAAATTTTAATTAGATGTTAACGCCAACATATAATTATATGTCTCCACGATGGTCGAATTTTTTAAAACCTCGAGCTAAAAATAATATAATTAGACGACTTGACATGTCATAGTTACTTAAGACAATTAATTTCCAGACTCTTAATTAGTGACGCGCAATTTCATGCTTGCACCTCGGACTCTCTTTGCTTGATAGTGTCATGAGTATCTTACGTACACCGGCCTTAGAAAATACTCGCATTGTGTTCATAAGAAAATTAAAAATAACAATAGACTTCCTAATCTGGAGTAAGAGTACAATGCAATACCTTTGAATGTAGGTTTTAGCATCGCCATTGTCGTTTCTTCACGATTTATCCTTAGCCGGAGAACTTTACCAAATTCGCATAACGTCAATTTTGACCTATGATGTTTGACCTAGGATTGGAGTCATGTGATCTTCAGTTCAGGAGAGAGCTAGCAACACGTACCTAGTCGGAAAAAAGTTATTAGATCAAATCAATTTTTTTTATTTATTTATTTAGAATCATACAAATAAGCGTGACATTATGACATAGCGGAACCTTCAGTTCCGCAACATCACTTTGAAGTGTCTTAAAAATTAAATTAGGATGTGTGACATGATTTTGATGAGAAGTTTTCTTTCTTTTTTGTTATCATGCTCAGAATAGGTCACGATAATAAATATTTTAAAGGATATATTTGAAATGGAGCAATTAAAGTCATGTCCATGAAAGATTTAGTGTATTTAAAAACCTACTTGATACATTTAAAAGTCCTCGACTCGTAGTCGTCGTAAACAAATAATAAATCCTTATCATAATTGTCCATAATATTAGTTACATGAAGCGAGAATAATATCTTAATCTCCTAATACGACCTTCATCGTATCTCAAACAGCAAACTCTCTCAAACTCTTAAGCACATCACAAAGTCCTTGGCTAATCCCTCACAAGGCCATCTCGAAATTTTCGAGACATTAACAGAAGTGATTAATCAAGTTGCTTAGATTTTATGGGGCATTAAATGTTCTATAACATAGTAGGTTGTGAGTACAAGTATATTGTCACATCTAGTACGAAGTTTCACCATAAAGCTTTAACTGTGAATTCTGTGACGGTACTAAGTGAAAAGTTTGACGTCACCGCGACTCAGGCGGTGTCAACTTACAGAGAAATAAAAAAAGTATTGTACGACTAAAGTTTTTTTCCTCAACTGTACTCTACAGTTTGTTCAACAAATTCTAGGCGACTGGTGACTCTTTTTTACTTTTGTTTTTTTGAGTACGTATTTGTAATTTTCACATCACATAAAGTATACACTTTAGGTCTATATTCTTCTAGCTTTTCATTGTAAGTAGCTTAGTATTTAGATGAAGGTAAATAAAAATCTATGCAAGATAGACTTTGCCACATAACCTATAATGTTGTTTTACTTTGTTTCCATAATCCATATTACGAACATAATACTTAAATTTATTGCAGATAATATAACCCATTATTAATTGAACGTCAATTAAACGGATAACGTTTCATATAAAATCAATGGTGTGTAAATATTAACGCAAAATTATGCATATGATAATAATTTTGAGGGTTCTTGGTATGAATTGTTTTAATTTTTGTTAACGCAACGTCACAGATTAACCACTGCGCGGGCGCTATCAAACTTGGGGTATGCTCTGGTTAGACGTTATTGAGGACTTTGAAAAGAAAGAAAGAGAAAAAATAAAATTGTTTTTTCTGAACACATAAAAAAATGGACACCTAAAAAAACACAAGAAAAAAGTAGTCAGCGCCCAGAAAAAAGTTTCGTCTTCAGCACGATGCTAGAGCTAGAAGCCCCAGCGCTGATTTTTAGGACGAACCTTATTGAGACGATAAAGTTTTATTTTTAAGGTTTGGGGTAGATGGATAGATAGAATCCTATAATTTACTAACCTAATCTGCTACAGGGTGAGAGGGCAGAGCGTTTTTGGGTGTAATACGTTTGATCGAGTGCGTAAACGACACGTGGTAAGGCCTCTGAGTAAGGTCTCGACCATTCGATGCTGACTCTGCTTAGGTGGATGCTTTTTATAAATTCTTCTTTGGCAACTAATTGTGAATAAAGAATGGAACGTATTTTTGGCAACTGGTTGCGATTATTATTTCTTGTTTGACAACCAGTTTGGAAATCTTGATCGGCAATACGGCCGAAAGGGAAAAAATTCAATTAAAAATTCTTAATCAAATGGGCCTGGATGGATGTTCAAGTAGTACCTTTATACTTCCTATATCCTCTAAATTGGAACCCAAATAAATTAAAAATATTAAGGGAAGCATGACTAAGAATGTCTTAATTTAATGTTCAATCTTGTAAGTCATCGTAATCAAACGCAATCCACAGATTCCAATAACTTCGAACGTAAGATTTCAAAGGTCTCAAAGCTTATAAAACGTCGATCGCCGATACCTCTAATTGGACACGTTGCAAAAACACAAATGCATAAACAATGAAATAACAATCCTCATTAAAAACTCAATAATACATCGCTAAACCCCATTACAGTAGCACTTGAAACGCAGAACAATGTCTATATATGAAAGTCTAGTGCAATATGAACTGCACTGAGACAATAAGGTTTGACCTATAAGTCGTATAACCATCAGCTCGGTGCCAGGCTTAGCAATTAAAACGGACAATATGACGGGATGTGGGAAGCTTTACACATTACATCGATGGTTGAAACTTGAAACAATGGGCGTACTAAGAGAAGTATAGCGAATACTAGCGAAGTTTAGTGAAGTATTCCAAGTGCGGTCTAGTTCATAGCACGTTGCAGAGGTGTGCAATCGACTTCATTAAGTGTCAGTAGCATTATTCACTAAGCTTCAAGTCGTTGGGCGCGCGTGATTAGGGGCGGAGGGGCCCAACGACTTGAAGCTTAGTGAATAATAGCCCTGGTTTAATTCAGTGACAAATGCGTGGAAACTAAAGTTGCTGTTTTCTTTCCTTTGCTTCTAAAAGGGTAGTATTTTTTTTACATTCTTTACCGTAAAATGTGCAAGATCGTCTTTCTTATAAGTATGCTTTACTTTTGTTAAAAACTTGTATTTTCACCATTTCCACGTATTTTGGGACAAACTTTACCCTTAGTCCATGACAACATTGAGAAAACCCAATATATAAACCTCAAAATTTGTAATTTTTATGTTTTTTCTCAACCCCCTACGCGTAAACGCCCCCGAACGGATAAACCGTTTTTGATAATTAGTCGAGAGTGTTCTTAGCTTTGTTCGATCGAAATCAATTCGGAGTTTGAATTGATTTCGAAGTTATGGGGGATAATAAAAAGAAGTCGGGTTTTCCTTCCTGACGCTATAACTCCAGCTCCAGAACGCACGAACTGATTTAGATGATTTCGGTTTTGAAATGTTTGTCGTAGTCCAGGGAAGGTTTAAACGGTGAGAAAGATCGGACTTACGCGAGTGAAACCGCGGGGCGCAGGTAGTGGGGGATAAAAGTCTGGCCTTTTTCAAATGGTTAATTTAAGTTTTAAATATTGTTTTATGCTTTAAATAACAGTTTCTGATGTTGAAGAAGCAAAGTCAATACTTCATGTATGAATGTATTAAACATTTATTACCGCATCTACAAACGCATCCTTTCAAGTCGGAAACCTATAAATATTCATACTCTCAAACGGACTGACTGGCGCGAGTGGAAATTGAAGGCATTCCACCCTGCCCCCATACCGTCCGAAATCCTATCCGATTGTTCCGAGCAAATCGAAACCTACCTCCTTTTTTCATCTTTATACCTATTTGGATCAGTATCAAAACCATACGCTGTTATGTTATGAGGTCTACTTATGGCGGCTAACATGAGATTGTGCTTAAACACATTTAGCTACTGCTAGCTAAATACATTTAACGGATAATCTAAAATTAAATTATATTTCAAACTACAAATTTATGTTATTTAATCAATTTGACATTTGGACGTATTTGTATCAGTATTCAAACCATGTGATGTTAAAATGTTAATATTATTAAGTAGTTAGAGCGGCTTGCATAAGATTAAACTTAAATATATTATGCAAATCCTAGCTTAATACATTTAACGGATAATCTACAATTAGATTATATTTCGATAACCACAACGTTAATATTATTTTTTCAGTTTGACATTTTGATTGTTGGTTTGATTTTCTATTTATTTATCCATGATGATCAATTATGCTACTAGCTAGAGTCACAAACAAACAAACAGGTTTTTGTAAGGTTCTTTTGTGTTTATTTTTCTATATCGAACGCAAGGTAGATATAGAGTTAAATCTGTCGTATAAAAATAGTATATTTTCTGTCCCCTTGAAACATTTCGGAACTAGATAAGAGGTAGACGAGAGCAGGTGCCGGATTCAGTACGAAAAAAACTATCGATTTAGCACTCGGAACTATCTCGTAATACCTGCCAAGAGGGTCCTTATCTTCGATACGGTAGTTTGTTGCGATTGAATCGTTCAGCTTTGGATAAGCTTCATATATACCTAATACGGGTAGCAATGGATTAATTACATCGAACGTAATATAAGTAATTAGGCTGGTTCTATGTGCATTAATAACACCAAGCTTTTCATAAGATAGGTAAGTAAAGTAACGACCCAGTTAGCACAATGGTCACCATGCCGGACTGCCAAACACTGGGTTGCCGGTTCGATTCCCGCCTCAGACAAGTATTTATGCTTAAATATTTGTCTGTGTTCTGGTTGTTTCTATATGTATATTAAGTATTGTATTTTATACTAGCGACCCGCCCCGGCTTCGCACGGCTATATTAGAGGCCTTTTACATTAACAACTTTAATAGCAAAGTATGATGTGGGTACCAAACCGGCATGTATCCCGGTCTGTACTAAAATGCAGCCAAGGACAACCTCCGGTTTAAATAGAACTATTGTAATAAGGTAGTGGACTGGATACTGGGATACTATGGTCGTAACAATGTCCAACAAACAAGTAAAAATGACATGCGGTAATTAGTGGGTATTATATTAATTACTAGCTAGAATCACGTTGTCCCATACAAACTTTGCCCCCCTTTTTCACCCCCTAAGGGGTGGAATTTCGGAAAATGCTTTCTTATCGAATGCCTACGTCATACAAAGAACACACCCTCGAAGTTTCAGGTCTTCACGATCAGCGTTTTAGGCTGTGCGTTGACCCGTCAGTCAGTCAGGACAAAGCATTTTATATGTATAGATTACTTTTGTCAAAACTATGACATAATCAGTAAAAATTACCGTCTTGTATTAGTAAAATATAAGCACTCAAGTATGTAACAATCGAGAGAAGATACCAGAATTTATGTAAGTCTACGTAGCCAATAATCGACGGGCTGGAATTTGGGAGCGACGTCGCCCGCGGCACGCGTGTGTCAAGAGGATACTTTAGGGAAAGAAATCCCCGCTTTATAAATTGCCCCGCTATCTAAATCTGAGAGATAAGTGCCTCTGAACTTTCCAATTTCGCAACACATCAATAACAGTGACAGCTTTGGACGGATAACAAATCAAAAATACTGCTCTTATGGGTCATGTGACGAATGGGGCACGTGAATGCAGCGGTGTTTGATTTGTTCGTTTAATTTAGCTAGATTCACTACTATTTGTTTATCAAATTAAAATTGTATGTTATAATTTGTGTTTTTGCTTGCTTGTTTTGTTTATGTTTTACTAGCGACCCGCCCCGGCTTCGCACGGCTGTATTATGCATTTATTATATCTAAAAACCTTCCTTTTAATCACTCTATCTATTTAAAAAAACCGCATCAAAATTCGTTGCGAAGTTTTAAAGATCTAAGCATACATAAGGGACATAGGAACGGCGAAAAGTGACTTTATTTTATACCATGTAGTGATTTCTTACTCGTGAAAACCTATAATTGGCTCTCTGTTTCTTGTTTTGTTTCTAATATTTGTGTTATAAATCTCTTGGTTTTCTAAATGAATAAAATAAAATATTTGTGAACTTTTATCACAATTTTTAATGTAGGTATTCTATGTTTTGATTAATTTTAGTTTATTTATTTCTTATGTATGTAGGTATATACTTGTGTTGGTTTGATAGTTTTCGCTTCTTCCTTATTTGTTTATCGTGTATGTCTTTACTGAATAAATCTCTTATGTATCTATCTATCACCAATTACGTGAGTAAGTTAGGTTATAATAAGTTTCCAGAGCGTTTGAGTAAATCATCAGAATATGGAATTAGTTTCAAATGAACAAATAATTACCTATATAAATATACGCTGCGTATTTGAATCCAATATACTTAGTTGAATATAATACATAATCAGGCTTTATGAATACAATAATTTACAGCACATATTACACTGAGAATCCAGGTCAAACATTCAATTTCAGTAGCTAAATCCAATATTATGTCCACAACGAAAAGGTTTAATTTTAATAATGAATTCCAATTGCGATGAAATATGAGCTTTCATTCATATACCTACATTGGTTTTATGCTTCGTACATAAGTAAGCATTTATCTAATTAACTATTGTACTATTAAAACTATTATTATGTTTCGAACTACTGCAATTTATCCTCTAATATATTTCTGTGAATTTTTCCGTGGTGAATTATTCCGATTGGATCAAAAACAAAAGACGATCGAATCAGATAAAGGACTCATCAGACGTTTTATTTCATTGCATCTTGTAAGATGATAAACAAAGCCGGTGGAGGCAAATCATCCGATCCGAATGCAGACCACTCAATGATGACCAAAATCCCAAATCATGAGATGCTTCAGAGAGAGAAAAAAATCAGCTCGCGTCGCCGTACGAACGACACCTTCGTTGGCGATGCAACGTTACGACGCTATTTATTTGTTAGATAAAAGCTTAACCGTAAAATATCAGACCCCTTAGACAAGATTACTTTCTATTAGCGATATCGCCAATCGACAGATTTTACTGTATGATTTGACATAAAGTATTGTATGAAATTCCTATAAGATGAAACTTGTCTACAATTTTTTTTATCTAACGCAAGACCAAGTGATTTTTCGTTGGCTTAGGTATGTCAATTTTGTACAAAAAATAAAAATAAAATCTGTCAATTGGCGATATCGCTAATAGAAAGCAATCTTGCAAGTCGGATAATATGATCCTAGTATAATAATATAATAATAATAATATAATATTTATTTCTTCCTCTTAGTTTAAATACACTTATAAAGGTAAGTACACTGTGAAAATAATAATTATGTAGAGGAAGCTGGTGTCTGAATTAGGTATCAAAATGATACCTGTTTCACAGTATGTAGGAGGTGTACTATAATAATCTTCAAATGAACGCCAGTAAATAATTTAATTCAGTCAGTCAATTCATTCAAAACTCAATGAAGCGCGACAACGCCGATATCTTCGGTCAAACGGGTCATTACGTCTTGAAATTGCATTTGAAATAGTTTTAAATGATTGCTTTGTATAATTTACTGTCACATCATAAGCGCCTTATTCTTGTTACTCGAATGAATCATTGTGATACAAACTCGACGTTTAATTAGTTATTGATAATAGAGACGGTGTACAAGAAGCAAATTATTATGAAAATGGCTCATTATTGTGATATAAAGATGATGATAGCAATTATTAACAAAAATAAATAGATACATTCCCCCTTATTCCAAAACAAGGTTTAAGGATAGTCCGAGATGTGGATTTAAACCTTAGACACAGATTTACTCGTGAACTATAGTCTAAATTACGTTTAGACATTAGACACCGGTTTAATGATTGTCTTACTTTCCAGCATAGGCCTCCAAAGTGTTCTCCACAAAGTTCTATCTCTTGCTTCCCTCATCCAATTCGTTCCTGCCACTTTTTTAATATCATCTTCCCATTATTTCTTTTATTATATCTAGGACACCATTCTGTCACTTCTTTAGTCCACTTCTTCATATTGCTTCTTATTAAATGGCCAGCCCATTTGTGATAAACGTGATGTCAAGTAAATCTATCCAACCTTTTTACTAGTAACTGAATCTTAAAAATGTAGTTCCAGTACACAGGAAAAAGGTTTCTCTTTGAAGCAAGAAATAATTGTCTCCCTATAGACGCTAGAGAATAATTTTCATATTAGTTTTAGTAAAACATTTTAAAATTACAAGTAGAATTATTAATTTTAAAGCAATATTCTTAGTTTAAGAAAACTTCAAGCAAGTACAACAAGAAATTATTCTCTATGGTCTAACTAAAGGAAGAAGATTAATTCTCACTACAAGAAAACTTTTTTCTGTGTAGATTATTTCAAAAATCTACAAATCATTCATCCCCTTATTTGAACGATTCAAAATGATGTCTTCGGTTTCCAATAACGACAGATTATTAGTTTATTGTGTTTTGCTATCAAACTAACCTAAAAGTGTTTTTACGGTACCTACGTATTACTACGGAGACGTATTCAGTGAAATAAATGTTTAAATTAAGGTATATATATCTTTAGAAGCATCGATTTTCTTTAATTGTACTTAAATTAAAGTTTAAAGTATCGATGTCAATGCTGAATTACGCCACAGCAGCCGACTGGCAGCAAGTGGCACAGAATAGGGTGCAATGGCGTGTCTTAGTTTCGGAAGCTAAAATCCACTTCGAGTCGTTGAACCAGCTTATGTGCATAAGTCATTGAATTTAAATGGTATAACGATTTTCTTATATCATCATTATAATAAACCGGTGTTAGTCCACGGACGTAGCCTCTCCCAAAATGCGCCACTGAGCCTGAGCCCGATCTTGGGCTCTTCTTTTCCAGTCACTGCCCACCGCTTTGCGTATGTCGTTGCTCCCCCTGGTCAGATTCGTTCCCACTCTACGCGATCCCATATCTACCTGATTTAAAATTACCAATGCGGTCTCCTCTCCAGGACAAGTTTACCCCAACGGTTTAATATTTTTTTATTTATATTGATAAATAATGAGTATAAATTTAGATAAATGTTTTCTATTCTTAAAGCTATTAAACTTTCTCCATGTAAAACGTCCCTGTCCGTGACTTTGCTAACGCAAGACAAGCGTTTACAAGGATATCATTGTATCTTGTTCTACGGCAACATGGTTGGTTAGCCTTTATGAAACACGGCATGGGACTGTGACCATGTTTAACAATACCTACCTACTTAACATCCAAGAACTTATATATATAAACTATACATTTTTGTTTTACTACTTTTTCTAAGTTCCCTAGGCTATTTTTTTTAAAGCTTCCAAGTACATTTTGTCCTTCCTCCCCTTAATTCCTTATAATATCATTTTGTTATAGATTCTTTTGTTTATTTTTTCGATAGTCTTATGTTTTTGTTTTAAAAAATCGCAGTAGTTCGGTGGTTCGGTAACCGAACTATCTGGACAAAAAAGTTGCATGCAACTAGTAATTGTTAACTAAGAGCACGTAGGAGCTACTATTTGGTCCAACATAGTTTATACTAGTTGCACCTTTCGATTTCACCAACCTAAGTCCCGATCCCGTGGGAATATCAAAATAAATAGTAGCCTATAGCCGTCCTCGATAAATGGACTATCCAACACAAAAATAATTTTCCAATTCGAACCAGTAGTTCCTGAGATTAGCGCGTTCAAACAAACAAACAAACTCTTCAGCTTCATAATATTAAAAAGTATCAATTTTGTTACAACATAGTTCATAGTTCATATTTTACGACCCAGTTGGCACAATGGTCGCCATGCCAGACTGACAAACATAGGGTTGCGTGTTCGATTCCCGCCTCAGACAAGTTTTATGCTTAAATATTTCTCTGTGGTTTGGTTGTTTCCATATATATTATAAGTACTTATATATTTACAAAAGAAATGTATATAAGTAGTATATCCGGTGTCTAGCACCCATAACACAAGTCTAGTTACTAGCTTGGGGCTAGATGGCGATGGAATGTCTTGCAATATTTATTATTATTATATTTTTTTGTTGTAGCAAGTTGTTATTAATTACTTAGTAAATAAACCTGTATTTATGAAAGACCACTTTTAAACTACGTTTAAAGTTAGCATATTCTATGTTAAATACTAAATATTCTTCACTCTTTTCTATTTAGACTAATACGTCTTATATGATTTTATCTCCTATTGTTTACTTATATATAAATCTCGTGTCACAATGTTTGTCCTCAATGGACTCCTAAACCACTTAACCGATTATAATAAAATTCGCACACCATGTGCAGTTCGATCCAACTTGAGAGATAGGATAGCTTACATCCCGATATTCCCACGGGATCGGGAGTTACGCGGGTGAAACCGCGTAGGGCAGCTAGTAACATCAAAAAAACAATGAATCGTTACGTAAACTTACGGCGTTTGTCTCAATATAAGGAAATTGTTAATATGGCATAAAATACAAAACATGAGATCTTAGCGTAGCATAATATTATGACATAAAATACAAAACAAAAGATCTTAGCATAGCATGAAAAAAGAAGAAATGATTATGAATATTTACTACGTTATAAAATACGTCTGCTACTACTGCAATAGAAGCCCTTACCACAAATTTTTTAAGTGAGTGAATAGGTTTCTTCTAGGAAAGCGTGCTACGTCTTAGCCAACATCGTCACCTACCATCAGGCAGGTGTGAAAAAACGTACCGTATTGGGTATTTCACACTGCACTTTAAAACTAGTATCGTTCAATACACAAGCTGAGGCAGATAGCATAAAACTCTATTTAGAGTGACCAAACTAAACAAACAATTTGAGCAAAATTATAATACAGGGTTATTGGTATTTATACTAGCAAGCCGTTGAGGGACACTTCTGTGCACCTAAATAAACAACTTTTGTTCTACGACTTTTGGAAATTTAAACATTTTTTTGAAAATGTTGAGGTTATGTTTATCTGAAAATCAGCTGTTCCATACACCGAAAAGGTCATTAACCGTAAAATTTTACTTATTTTTTAAGGTTTATCTACTGTTCTTAGTCTGAATGACCTTTGTTTTAAAGTTGTTTGTTTAGGTGCACTAGAAGTAGCCCTCAACGGCTTGCTAGTATAATTACCAATAACCCTGTATAGTTGAAGTAGATAGCGCGCCACAGACAGAGTTAAAGATTTTGGCTATTTTGGCTATCTCGCTTATCGGCGGATTCTGGTCTTGAAGTTTAATGGTAAATACTGAATACGATAATTATGATCGAGTGCATAAACAACTCGTGGTAGGGGGTACTGTTCTCCCCTAAATAATTGTACACTACACGTTAGAAATGACAGAGTCAAGCAACTGAAGCCAGACCTGTATTTTTGGGGTAAATAAAAGTATCAGTGCATTTGACAGGCGCACTATTTGAAACTTTTAAAGGGCCATTTGCCCCCTACGTGATCTGAATTCCTTGCGTACAACCATGCGTTCTAATTCAAACATATTTAAATTTAAGCTGAATAGATAGAACATCTGAAATAAATAAAGTTTTTAGTGTCACTAAATTGCCAGAATTAACATATTTTTAATATGAAATCCAAAGTTATGACTGACTGGTATATGAACTCACACCTCAAGCCAATAGATGGATTGTGCTCAAAGGAACACAAATAGCTATAAATATAATCTATAGTAGGTAAACGGATTTTGAAAAGTTCTACCCCAGAAGTTGCGGGTGAAATCTAGTTACTTATAATAAATGATAATAGTCGAAGTTTTTGGTAAAAAGATAGATATAACGCTAAACTGCAGGCACAAGTTAAATAAATATATAAAACAAAAACCAGTGGCATTACTGCTGAAAGCGGTCTCTTACATGTAACCTTTTAAGATGAAGATAAGAGATAATAATAAAAATTAATAAAAAAAAACATTTATTTTCTACTCACAAAGGTATAAATTAGCAAAGTAGTTACACTTAATATGCATTCAATCAAAAAACCTTTGTGAGAGACTGATGTCCATACTAGGAGAGCTCTTGTATATATGACGGAACATCAGGCTCCCACTCCAGCAGTTACAAAGGACAGAGTCAAATGTCTATGGTAAGAGTAGATTGCAGATAGTCAAGTGCTTAGATGGGTGTATGAGATCAGATGAGTATAGTTTGTGTTTTGAGCAAACGATGATTGAGATGATTTGGGTGGGTGTTCTTTCTGTTCCACTGTAATTTTAAAGTCTTATTTCTAGTTACGCTATTTGAGCATTCCACGGCTGAACGGGCGCGGTCAACGTTCATCGCTCTTAATCGATAAACGTGCCAATAAATGGTGGCCATCGGTGTTTGTCCAACATTTTATGAGTTTTCTTTTGATGTTTTGATAGCAATGTTTCACCGTTACACCCCGAGGGGACGGAAGAAACGGAACGTCTCACGGTACCTATTGATTATTTTGTCTTGAATTATTTGATGTTTTACGTAAATAGAAAACATTAGGTATCTCGCTATTTTTAAGAAATTGAAAAACAATCTCAAAAATTCCACGGTCCCGTTGGGGTTCGAACCCAGGGTATTTTTATCATTGTCTAATTTGAGATATTTCAGGACAATCATTCCAAGCATGAAGTACAGAGTGTTTGTAAATATCTGTGCAATAAGTATAATATTAGATTATAACCGGCCACACTATAAAATGCTCGATTGAAGTGTCGATCTTGTTTTGTCTTCAATACTGCTTTGATCACTATTTGAACATTATAACAAAGTAGCCTGTGGATCTAACCCACGTCGGTTGGTGTAGCGGTAGCGGCTTATACCACTCGGCCAACTAAAGACATAGCTAACATGTTGAAAATAATAATTACACAGATTACTTTTAATTCAAGTTGTGTGTAACGTCTATTAGAAGAAGGTCGTAAGTCCAATACTTGTTGATAGTATTATGGTAGCAAACTGATAGTGTACTTATGACGCATACCGTACAAATATAATTTAAGCTAACGAAGTCCAATGCTAAAATGTTGCTGTCGCTTTTAGTGCAAAATTTTGTGCCGTATGAATAACTATATTTAAAATAAATAACGCTCCGTGTACACATTTTCAAGAACCAAATATTAAACAATATTCGGCAATAATTTACATAACAAAGCCACCCAGAAATAATTATTTAAAAACGTTACAATGACTCGATTCAAGGGTCCGAACAATTGAGTCGAAAGCATTATCAAATGAGCATTTTATTTTTGTTTTCGTTGCTCTCATTTACAAACAATGCACGCTTTGAGATCAAATCGGCGATTATCTCTACGTTGGGACCAACAGCAACAGACTTATTTTTTAACTGGAAACAGACTTTTTCGATCCGCCGACCGTTTAATTTAAAGGCAGGCACTTGTTTTTTTACCTTTAGGGCTCTAGCTCAGTAGGACACTAGTGATGACGCAACCAGTCGCTTAACCAACAAAATGTATAAAGTTATACGGATGGTAGCTCGCCCAGTGTCAGCTTGGTTGCGCAACCAATTTTTTTTACAAATGATAGGGCAGCCTTTGACCACTATCACACCTACTTGATGGTAGATGACGATGCGGCCTAAGATGTAGCACGCTTTCCTAGAAGATACCTATTCACTCGCTACTTGAAGACCCCCAAATTGTACACGTCAGGAAAGACAGACGCAGGCTACCTATTCCATTCCCTTGCAGTACGAATAAGGAATGACGCTTGGTGCGAGCGTCTGGTATGTCCACTATTAATCGGTGCCGCACATCAGTCTGCCTGGTTGTATAACGAAAGAAGCAAAATTAGGTTGTGAAGTTCTGATGCACACTCCCCGAAATGTATTTGAAGACCGACAAGCTCGCCACCTTGCGACGATTCCGGCATCCGAACCCGCTGGTAACGCAACCATTTAATATAAATGCCTACTAGTAGCTCTCCACGGTTTCACCCGCGTAACTCCGGATCCCGTGGAAATATAAAATAGCCTATAGCCTTTCTCGACAAATGGACTACCCAACACAAAAATACTTTTTCAATTCGATCTAGTAGTTCCTGACTGTAGCGCGTTCAAACAAACAAACAAACAAACAAACAAACTCTTCATCTTTATAATATTAGTATAGATATATAGAGCTATTTGGCATCTCACTCACTCCACCACCCACCAAAAGCATCCGCCACTGCCTATGTCTTTCTTTTTATTTAATTCTCGTCCTAGCTATACCTTTAACAAGACATTCATTTTAAAACTCCGACAATCCTGGTCTTTGTTCCGGTGCTTCTCGCTTGATAGCTCCGGACACCGCGGTGCGGTGGCGCAACCAGTGGTTCCGTCATGGTTGCCAAATAAGCTAGGGCCCTTATATTGAAGTCATCGGTCCACCAAAAAATTTGTAGTCCGCATTGGTTCGAATGGGGACGGTTAGCAAAAAAGAGGGCATAATGAACGTATTGACGCGTTAGTTTGTAGAGAAAGCCCGATTGCAGATAAGAGAACAAAAACAAAGACTAATTTGGCAATGGAGATTCGTATCGATAAATAGACAATACTTTTTTAATTGCTTATTTCCTTTCTAGGGTTGGTGCCTTGGTGGGTAATAGGAAAGTTACTATCGCAAACAGAGAGACATATTGATTGAAACTTTTAAACTAAAGTTTTTTGTTCTGTCTCTGTTCAGTCAAGAATGAATGATAACGAAAGTAGTTTTCAAAAGAGAATTTATTTTTTTCGATTTATCATTCTATGTTTGTTTCCAGGAAAAAACTAATGCGGTGCAAGAACTAAAATATGTTTATACAGCACAATCGATTCGTGCACAGATTAATTTGTTAAATTCTTTCTTTCAACCTTTACAACTTTTTAGTAAAAAGTACAAATTTCCAAAAGTTGTGATTGTTAACAATCAATCAAAATAAGCGAAAGTGATGTATAAGAGCATTTACTATCACCAATCTCATAAAGAATCAGGATTATTTTTACTTATACTACCATAAACTACAGTAAACATGATGGTCTCACAAACGGCGCAGATGTCTCACCTAAATTTAACCCCTGGTGACCGGCTGCAACTAGTTCTAGCCGATATGATGTAGGCTAGGATACAGCTATGTATGGTTAACCACCTATGAGCGGCTGCACTTGTTCAACAAAGTCGAACAACCTTTGTAGCATTTAGTCTGGAACAACCCCTTTTCGTCCTAAAATACCCTCGCATTATATAACATATAACGCCGTCTTAAACAGTTACGTAGGTACTTACATAAATCCACGATACCATATCGCGAATCAATACCAAACACAAAAGACATATATCCCGATATACTAAATGATCCATACAAGTTTCCTGTAAGCAATAAGTTAGTTAATTAATTGTTATTGCGTAGAGAACAACTACAGCCTTCGAGTATCTTCTTCAAAGGACAAATGTTTATTGATACTTGTACCATGGATTAACAGTGGTATATAGATAAATATCGTAACCACATATATATTTACTTCGTAAGGACCAAGTGTTTGAACCGAAGGGGTTCGAACTTACAGAATCAAGACAGAATTCGATCAATTTTTACATGAGTCTTATTCCAACGTGTCAGTCTGTTACTTACAACAAATGTCACAAGTCGACCTCAAAGACAGCATACTTTCCTCACATAGACATTATCTTGATATTCAAACAATATAGTAACGCTGCTTAAAAAAATAGCGGTGACGCCATCTAGGAAACGAGTTTTTTTGTGTGACGTTTATTGTTCACGTGTAATATTAGAATAGGATAGTTCATTTGAGACAAAACACACGACAAACAAGTTGCAGAAGAAAAAAAGCAAAAAATTAATAAGGACATAAAAGAAACAACATTAAAATGTATTTAAGAAAAGAATAAAAAGAAGCCATGTGCTATGTACCACAGTCAAGCATGCAAAAAAGTCAAAGTAAAAAAATCTGTATTCATTTAGAATCAAATAACTTGCATGAAATCACATTGGAACGTCTTAAAAACTAAGTTAGAATGTGTGCCTTCGAAACGTGCCCACAAATGAGAAGGCACAAGAAACAATCTATATACCATTGTTAATCTGTGGTTGTAGGTAATAACGTTTTCAATTGAACTTCATGGTTATAGAGAGGTTACATGCGCCATTATTTTAATGTGTCTTGTGTGTATACTGATAAAGATAATAATTTAAACTAATATATAGAGTTAATGGGAGAACTGGGGGTCGTTTCTTGAAACTATTTATAACTTTTGAAAATAAAATATAGTATTTACCTACTATACTTATAGTTTGAATATAGAAACTTATAAAAAAATCTTGTATTAAATTTCTATTTACTTAATCGTGTCTGTTTTTTTCTACACTAATTTTATAAAGATGAAAGGTTTTTTGTTAATTTGTTTGTAACGGATTGATGTTTGGTATAAGGATACATTGATTCATTGGAAGGGAGTAGCATAGGTTACTTTTTATTCATCCACATAAAGAGAAAAAGACTCATCACAAAATCTCTGAAACTACAAAAGCTAACTTTGCATGGTTCTTTTAGGTCGTAGGCAAGCACTAATAAAAGATTTTTTTAAATTCGACCTCTAATAGAGTAAAAAGAAGGGTCAAACTTTATAGTTCTTGTATTTAGTATTTGTAGGAATTCAACATCACTTTTAAAGAGATATGAAAAGAATTGAGAACCATCTCCTTATTTGAAATCTGTTAAAATCACTGTAATCAATAACGAAGAAAAACCGTTTCACAATATTTTGTTTTACTTATCTTAAACGAGCGAACATCAATGGTGCCACCTGCTGTGCGGCCACCTTTCTGTCCCGTAATCAAACGTCTTCCAAATTGCAGACTTGTGGTTTTCCAAGAATCTTCGCTTTCACAACAAGTTTTAAGTACCAAACTATTTTCTTAACAGCAATTTAGAGTAGAAATAGTAAAAAAGGAACTTTGTACCTATAGATAACTAGAAACGCTACGCAGTTTTACCCGCGTAAGTCTCGATTCCGTGGGAATATCGGGATAAAAAGTATCCTATTTCAGTTTCTATGAATAAATGTATCCATAAACCAAGTTTTATCAAAATCGGTCCAGTAGTTTTGGAGCCTATTCGTTAAAAATACGGAATTTCTTGATTCAGTCGCCGCGCTCAAAGCCCGCGGTAAAAGCTATGCAATAGCTTAATAAAAAAATATTAGTTAAGAGTAGATGCGTTAGCCAACTTTTGTGTGTCTAAATCGTATTATACTAAAATATACAAATTTTAGTAAACTTTTGGACTAGGTCACATACATCTATTTCGCTATTAGTCTATTTGTTTCATTGCCTATTCGCGATCCGTCTATTTCACTATTAGTTTTTGTCCAAACATTTAAAAGTTAAAAAAAGAAAAGCTTTACGAAGGACAAGCACGCGAAAAACGATAAAAGACTTACTAACCTATCCGTCCCCAATTTCAAAATTACTCGATAAATGACGATTTAGAGTCTTATAGACAATTTTATACAACTCTAAAGATCTGCATGTTAACTAATGTCGAGGACGAAGCAAGTATAATTAATGATTAAACGAACTTACCTTAAGTGAAGTTCTATCGTATTTATACGAGGCTTCGTCTAAAACATTAGGCTCCCTCCCACCCAAAAAACCCATAAAAATTGTTTAACCAAAAAAGGAATGATCTATTATTCTCTGAACTAAATGAAGATGTCAGCAGCTAGTGTTGCCAAGCAAGATAAGCATACACCCGGTGTCAAATTTAAAAAATATTATTTTTATTACTATTTTCTGAACAATCCACGGTCAAAATTCTCTGCCCACCGTAAGGTTTACAATCCTGTGCAGCACTATTTGAACATCATAATAACGTAACCTGCGGATCGAACCCACGTCGGTTGGTGTAGCGGGTGGCGACTTATACCACTCACACAACTAAACACATAGCTAACATGTTCAAAATGATAATCACACTGAGTACTTTTAATTCAAGTATTTAAGTTTGTGTTTAACGTCTATTAGAAAAAGGTGGTAACTCCAATACTTGTTGAAAGTATTATTGTAGTAAATTGATCATTTACTTATGACCCATACTGTACATTTGGCTGGTCCAAACGTGGTGATTACCTAAGATAGAACTCTATTTAGTTGCACGCTACCTAGTTAGTGAGCATGACATACCTTTTATTTATACTAACTCATAAGGCCGTGTATGCATCAATAAATCAACGAGTAGTTCGAACTAAAACTGCTACAGAAAGAAAATAATGTCCTAGTAATAATTTATTGTATGTTCCACCGATATGCAAATAAACAATATGGTTACAAAGAAAACAAAATGGCTATAAAGAAATCTTGCAGCCACACAGCTTGGAGTGACTTAGGGCAAATACAGACAACATAATTTATATTTACCTGTTTTTCTACCTAATTAAGTAGTGTTTTTGACGTGATAACTTCTTATAAATCGATGGACACTGGCATTCACAAAACGTCATCGCTCACGTTTCGTTATTGACAAGGTAACTATCAATGTTTTCTTATGATTTTGTCACGTAAAATTATCGTCCGTAAACCAACTTTACAGACCAGTACCAGTAGTTTTTAGTGTGCTTTATTCTTTTGGAATAATTTACATAAAATTAAGTACATTGAAATGTCTTAAAACTAAGTTAGGATGTACCTATGCCTTTGGAACGTACCAACCAAATTTTTTTAAATAAATAAAATATTTGTAATCCTAACCTTTGTGAGCATGATTACAAAAACCCCCATGAGTTTCTTCTGCCTTCTTCTCCTTGTCAAAGTCAAAGTCAAAATTCTTTCACTTTCATTTGGAATCATACAATTTGCATGAAATCACCATGGACTTAATATTATTTAATGAAATCACATGCACAAGAAACTCATGGCGTTTTTTTTTTGTAATCATGTACTATTGTATAAAATTTGTAATCTTGACCTTTGTGAGCATGCCACAAAGGTCAAGGTTACAAATTTTTGATGTTACAATATAACATCAAAAATTTGTAATATAACATCTGTAATGATCTGATAGGTTAGCGTTTGACCACTCCTCACCCGGCTCAAAACCCATTGGTCCCCTGAAATTAGCAATCGGTGCCCACTCGTCTTTTCAAATGTTTGAGGTTCCCACTCCCCTGATCTTTAAATGTGAAGTTCAGTAAGATATATCGGCTGACGGATTAATTTGTCGTCTACGATCACCCTTATAAGTATTTACGAGACATGCGAATGTCTTGCATGATTTACGTATTCTTAGCGTTAGTTTATAGTGGCCATAAACGGGCTTAGCTAAATTCATGGAACCGTAGCAACGTTAAATATTGTCTAATAAGGAGAACATGTGTGCGGAAGGTACGAAAAATGTCTGGAACACACCTAGTTTCACGAGAGTTCTGAAATGACTACAATGTTGAATGTTATTGCTAGCAAATGGACTCTTTATGTTAGTAATAAATAGCATATAAGTAAATGGAACAATTCAATGTAATATGAATAGTACATTGTTACCCTAGGGGTGAAAGTCAAAATGTCATGAGCCGTACGAAGTCATAATGGTTATTCTTTGGTGTTACCTAAAAGCAAGGAGATTAGGTTTTTGAAGTTCCCAATGTGTAATAATACTGATACTGCAGATTGCACATGCCGTGCGAACCCATAATTTGACATGACAGCTTTCAGTGAAAGCGATTCTCCCTAGGGCTGAAATTTTTACTTTCAACACACTCCTTAGGCACCTTTCGGAGTATGAGTAATGAAAGTAGTTTTTTGGCCCGGGAATTTATTTAACACTAGCTTTTGCCCGAAACTTCCGCCCGTATTCCAAAACAGTATAGGTACTTAAGTTGCTCTTGGATAAATGAACACACAGCGCTAAATGCGGCCCTATGATTGGTCAATTTTGTGCTGGCCTCTTCACTCTAGCCAGTTAGCGTCTTATTTGCGACTCTATGCGTTCACGCGCACTATGCAATCTCATAGGGTTGATTGTGAACACAGGTGTAAGTCAGCGTATAGAAGTCGAAAATTTGAAGTAGATTGAACCGAGGAATTACATTGTCTCATACAAACTTTCTCCCTTTTTCACTCCCTAAGGGGTAGAATTTCGGAAAATCCTTTCTTTTTGGATGCCTACATCATACAAAAAACGTACCCTTCAAGTCTTCATTAACAGAAAGAAAAAAAGAAAGAAAGAAAAGCATTTATTGAGTACAAACACACGACAAACACAGGAATGAAGAAATGAACATGACAATGAAAATAATTACAAAACAAAAAAAGTGGTAAAGAAAAAACAACATAGCGCCCCCTCCGCTCTTGATACTACAAAAACAATAGAAAAATAAATAAATAAAGTATATACTTAATTGTACATATATCTACATAAATATACGAAACTAAATAATATAGTGATAACAGAATCAGGTGTCTACGATCAGCGGTTTAGGCTGTGCGTTGATCCGTCAGTCATTCAGGATAAAGCATTTTATATGTAGATTATTTGCAACTAATACTGTTGAGGCTCAGGGAACTTAGGGGTTTCAAGTCGCGAGTGAATAGATATCTTCTAGGAAAGCAGAATCTTTAGCTTCTGATTTAAGGCTCGCTTTGAGGATTTGGTTGAAAATACATACTAATTTTATTCGATAACATTATCAGCAAAATGATGATTATTTGTTACTTATTGAAGATTACGGTGGTGATAGACAATTGCATCGACTTTCATCCCGAAGGCGTACGAGAAATAAATGAGCGTTAATTAAGAGGAAAGGGTACCGGGGGCTTTCTTCATACATTCTATTACAAACGTAGTCGACTGTTTTCTCCCTGGATAATGACACTAGAGCAAATATTTTTGGTGCATAAAACTTATAACTGCCATGACCATGCCCCTATTTTTTGTTTTTTTTTTATTTTTTTAAATTTTAATTTCTATGATAATTAGAAAATGATAAAACCAAAACATAGGGGCATAATCATGGCAGTTATAGGTTTTATGGCACAAAAATATTTGTGCTAGTGTCATTATCCAGGGAGGAAACAGTCGACTACGTTTGTATGGAGAGCGCGCAGGTACCCTTTCACCTTAAGTACCAGGAATACTCAGTGAGGAATGGGTACCAGCTTTCTCTCCATACAAACGTAGTCGACTGTTAATGATACTAGCACAAATATTTTTGTTACATAAAACCTATAACTGTCATGGCTATGTCTTGTTTTTTTTTTCATTTTCTAATTATCATAGAAAGTAAGAGTTAAAAAATTGTTTCAATTCAAACCAGTAGAAGGTACCTGAGATTAGCGCGTTAAAACAAACAAACTCTTCAGCTTTATAATATTACTTAGTATAGATTTTCCTTATCAGTCGGGGTTTTTTTTAATTTGTCTGACAAATAATTCCTTTTATGTATTCCGTAATCAAATTATTAGACAGGTAACACTGCTAACTGTCGTAATGTATCAAATAATACGTAGGTAGAGGTATAATAGTGTGAACTCCATAAACCATCGCACATCGCGAATGTCGCTCGATGATTGATAGCATCCGTTTCCTCATCTCTAAATTAACCAAATGTGGAACGGGCACGAATCTATTACTGTTAATGATGATATTTTATATTGTATAAAATAACTAGCGACCCACCCCGGCTTCGCACGGCTATATTATGCATGTATTTTACATATAAACCTTCATCTTAAATCACTCTATCTATTAAAAAAACCGCATCAAAATCCGTTGCGTAGTTTTAAAGATTTATGCAGACATAGGGACATTGGGACATAGGGACAGAGAAAGCAACTTTGTTTTATACTGTGTAGTGATAGTGATAACTATCTGTGCCCTATGGTTTACTCACTTTAGTGTTTTTAAAGTGATATTAATTTCCTACAGACAGAGAATGCGTAATAGATACTGCGAACTACAAACTTTTACTTTTTAGTAGTGTACTAGCTGTCCAGACAAACGTTGTTTTGCCATATTAAAAAAAAAAGATGTTATTCGATTCTCAGACCTAACTAATATACACAAAAAATTTAGGTGGAGTTTGGCAACTAACACCGCGACACGATTGACATCAATATTAATACGATACTGACGTCTCTCAATTGTTTTTCCCGGAACTTCTCTACTAAATCTTGAACTTTACGTTACGGTATTAAAGTTCAAATTGACTCTTAAGTATTATTACGAATCGTATGGGAATTGGGAGTAAGTATAGAAAAGTGTTGTTTTTAGACATTTTCAGGCAGTTTTTTAAATTTTTCTCTCCGTAAGAACCATGCATCCTCGGACTTTAAGGAATATTCTAAACTAGCTGCGCCCCACGGTTTCACCCGCGTAAGTCCCGATCCCATGGGAATATCGGGATAAAAAGTAGCCTATGTGTCAATCCAAGATATTTCGAATTTCATAGCAATCGGTCCAATAGTTTTTGCGTGAAGGAGTAACAAACATACATACACACACACACACAACCTTTCACATTTATAATATTAGAAGGATAAAGCATTAGCAAAATCGGTTCAGCTGTTCTTGAGATTTGCGCTTAGGAACACCACGTTTATATTATAGAAAATTTGTATGAGAGAATATAGAAAAGTGTTGTTCTTACTTGGGACTCTTTATATTTACAAACGAGCGCTTGGCACGGCTATATTATGCATGTATTATACATACAAACCTTCCTCTTGAATCACTCTATCTATTAAAAAAAACGCATCAAAATCCGTTGCGTAGTTTTAAAGATTTAAGCATACATAGGGATATAGGGACATAAGGACAAAGAAAGCGACTTTGTTTTATACTATGTAGTTAAGAAAAGTATTTATATTTTATCCGTTATCTAGCCACCATAATATAAGTCTACTTACTTAGCTGTCCTGCAATTTAATTTATTGATTTCAATATCTATACTACATATAAGGGTTTCTTTTTTTACGTATTATAAAGCTGAAGAGTTTGTTTGTTTGTTTGAACGCGCTAATTTCAGGAACTACTGGTTCGAATTAAAAAAAGATTTTTGTGTTGGATAGTCCATTTATGGAGGAAGGCTATAGGCTACTTTTTATTTTGATATTCCCACGGGATCGGGTCTTACGCGGGTGAAACCGCGGGGCGCATGCTAGTCATTGATAAATAAAATCTAAAAACAAACAGTTCAATAACTGTCCAATACTACATTTACAAAAGAAGGCCCATAAAGTTTCTCATAAAACTAAAAAAAAATGCTTACATTAGCTAAAGCTATAACGTAGAGAGCATAAAACTGCAACGTAAAAGCGAAACCCTTGGGTACCGTAAACCCGCGTAGATGACTTACAAAATGGGAAAAGAGTAGCTTCTGTAATAACTATTGCAATAGACATTGAGATAAAACAATTATACAATACAATAGAGAGAAAACTTAAGATCATTTTTACAGGTTTACCTATTTCAGGCTCCTGTCTCCCATGTAAAAGTGGACTTATTTAATTGTAGTTTAAATAGTTGTATTTACTTAAGTTTTTACAAATTATTGTTATTATATTTATTGTTTTTGTATATTTTGGGAGAAAACAAAGAAATAAAGGTTTTTTAACCAAATACTTTCAATATTCTATTACCAGAAGTACCCAAACAACAGAAAATCGTTTAATATTTCAATCAAACTTTAACATCTATGTGCATAACACAAACATCACACTAGGCTGCATTTCACAGCCTATATAATAAGAACGTAGGTAGTTAGCAATTATTATGTTACTTTGTATTTCTATATTCCACGGGGTGCAATTAGTTAGACATGATTTTAAAAGTCATCTAGTTGCTTGGAGTTTATGAATTAATCTCTATTTGAAGTATTATAGGTATTTTATCTCTATAGCAAAAGAACAAGTTGTGCTATACTGACTATAAAAAGATCATTTTGTAGCCCATCTTCACTCTGTCCGAAGGGTAATCTATGTCAGCTTGAACTCTGATCCGCGAATGGTATAAAAAATTCCGAGTTTGATAGAAATGGGTGACACTGAGAAAAATAAACGAATTTTTCATTTTATGCTCGAACTTGATACTTGATTAATAAAAACTCAGACGTTTTTCTCGTATTTTGAGGTTAGTGTATAAATTAATTTTTATTAGTTTTGTGTTCTTAATTAGTTTTGGTTTTACCTCTATCACCCTCTATTTTTATTTTTTAATGTTCAGTTTGTGTATTTGTGTTCAAAATTAATGAAAAATCTATATTATTTGTACGCAAAAAAAAACTTATACAAACGGAATTCATTGTAATTTTCTTACATCTAAGGTTGTTTCAAGGTATTTCTTGTGTGTTTTATGTGTTTTATTTTTATTTATTTGTTTCGGAAGACAAACAGTTACGATACAAAAATATCAATCCAAACTTAAAACTAAACACCATAGGGCTTGCTATCTTGCTAGACTACACAAAACAGCTATCTAATTTTTACAAAAAATGAGTGATCTTATAATATGTCTTCCTTTTTTATGTTTTGAGGTACGGAAACCTAAAAAGTAAATAAAGGAAATATTACCTCCGCAAAATAGTGTTTCTATCTATCTATCTATTTTATAAAACAGTACCTATAGCTCCATCAGCATTAATGGTCTATTTTCTTAAACACTTTCCCCCTTATTCCAAAACGAGGTTTAAGAATAGTCGGAGATGTAGATTTAAACCTTACATTTCGACACTGATTTACTCGTGAACTATAGTCTAAACACTATCCCATATATCCGATACAATATCCGATAGGTTTAAATCCACATCTCGGACTATCCTTAAACCTCGTTTTGGAATAAGGGGGGTTTAAAACTTTAAAGTATGTACTTACCTGTTTAATTATTAAACTAAACTCTTATTTAAACTTCACAGAAAATTCCGACAAAGTTATATTAAGTGTCTCACATTTTAATTTCCTATTAACTAGTCCAAGAGGCGACATTATAACTTAATTAAACATTCCAACTTGTGACCGTTCTAAAAGTAATATTAAAGCTTAAAGCGCCCACTACACGTTCAAAACAGACGGACAAGAAAGTGATCTTGTAAGGGTTCCTTTTTTTACCTTTTGAGGTACGGAACCCGTAAATGACTCAATTTCAAACATCAAACATAAAACTGCACTCTTCTAAAATGCATTAACAACAAGAACATTAAAAGTAAATATTACTACAACTATTCTATAAAAAACGCTTTTTAAAGTTAAACACACATTAAAATTAAATAAAAAGTTTAAAATGGGGACCCTAAGAAGAATGCCTAAAATGGGGACCCTAAGAAGAATGCCTAAAAGACTAGCTGCGTTACCTCGTTGGGTGGTAATGATTATGTAGCCAGCCCTTTGGTGACTGAAAAGTAGTAATTTTGAAACTACTTTATTAAATTTTTAATGTGTATTTGCAAAAATGAATTTCAAATCATGGCTGATGCTCTATTTTGCGCACGAAAGTGCATCTCAAATATCTTGCACATCAAGAGTCTGGGCCACAATTGGATGAATGGTCAATTTAAACATTCACGAAAGAACAGTCTCTTGTTTGTCAGTTTCTTGTTTGACACATAAGTTAAAGGCGTTGTTTGATAGTGTAATTGACGCTTAACTCTTAATTCTCCCCCATAGTAGTGATCTTCTTATTTCCCTTTTCCCTCTATGGGACTTCAGAACAACATGTCATCCTTCTCAACTGTTCTTTGTCTTTTGCCCGTCAAGTCCCTTCACCACTTCTTTGTTCGAAAAAAATCGCCCACATAGTAGCGCTATCTTGCGATGAATCGCAGCATACGCAGTGCTTATTTTATAAGAGAAAAAACGTGTGGCACTCGGGGACTGCTGCGGTAAAGCTATTGCATCGTGCGAACTTCGTACAGTCGTACCATATATATACACGTTAAGCGAACGCTCGGCCGAGCTACATGGTAGATGGTAGGCGGAGTGGGGGTGTTAGGTTTTATTTTCATTACATAATTTCTTGATTCGCTCGCCGCGCTCAATGCCCGCGATAAAAGCTATGCAATAGCTTAATATAAATTAAAAACCAATTTTTTATAGGACTTTTAAAGGTCTTGCTTTATACGTAATAAAAGGAATTATCGAACCACCATAGTTAAAAATAGTCATAACTGCGAAAACTCGCAATTCTCCCGATAAATCGCTTCAGAGTGCAGTAGAGCCTTAAAGTAGGTACCTAATTTAAAAGCCGTAAGAGAAGTTGAAAACGGTGTTCGTGAATTTGTAGTTACAATAAAAACACGATCCTTATTCGCACGGTCGACTCTAAAGATAGAAGAAAACCAAATAAAATCGAAATGTCGACGATATTGCCAATAAAGGCATGCGTGCATTAATTCTCTTAATTTATAATCGAGTTTGCGGCTAGGAAAATTATACGGCTTGTTACTTTTTGAATATTGTGAGGTAGGTACAATTAATTTTAACTGATTAAATCCAATTTTCGTTTTATAAAACAGAAATTAGAATTTAATTTTTTATCTGAGAGATTAGGGTAATAAAGATTACTGTTAAAAAAAAATTAGTACCTTAAAAAATGTCTGTATCGTCTGTAATATAGTAATACTGGCGACCCGCTCCGGCTTCGTACGACTATATTATGCATGTATTATACGTATAAACCTTCCTCTTGAATCGCTCTGTCTATTAAAAAAAACCACATCAAAATCCGTTGCGTAGTTTTAAGGATCTAAGCATACAAAGGGACATAGGGACGGCGAAAGTGACTTTATTTTATACTATGTAGTGATTATTGGCCTGAGCATCTATTTTAGATGATTTGAACAGCAACAGCTATTTGTATTCATGCCATTCTGTATTGCCTGAGACTTGTATTATACTAGTGTCCATAGGAAAAACAAACAATATATCTGGAGCCAACTAAGCGTGTTTCATCGCGATGTTTTCCTTCACCGTAAGAGCAATGTTTATAGTATACTAGCGACCCGCTCCGGCTTCGCACGGCTATATTATGCATGTATTATACACATAAACCTTCTTCTTGAATCACTCTATCTATTAAAAAAAAACGCATCGAAATCCGTTGCGTAGTTTTAAAGATTTAAGCATACAAAGGGAAATAGGGACATAGGGACGGCGAAAAGTGACTTTATTTTATACTATGTAGTGATAGTGATAGTGAAGTAAAGAAGGCAAATGGGATTCGAACCCGCGCACTTCGGATTGAAAGTTAAGATTTCTACCACTAGGCCAATACGGATCTCAATCCTATAATCTAACAATTATTCGTTTAAGTATGTAAATAAAATAAAAACGTGCTTAGTTATTTAATTTGCAAAAATCGCTGACCATTTAAAAACACGCTGAAACATTCTGTCTCATTTCCGTTTTCAGAATGTCTGCTTTAATATTTTTTAATAACTGTAAAAATAAAATTTAACTTTTGCAATAACCGATACGACGGACGCCAACTGAAAAGTCTACGAGTATTTTCGTAACTTTTTTGGCACAAACGAGAAGAAGTCGTCAGCTTTTTAAGCAAAAGGATATTATTGTCATTAGGTACAGATAACATAAAAAATAATATGAGCATTGTAAAATTAACTGAAAAAATATACATTTTTACTGTTTTCTCCCTGAATAAAAGTTTTATAAAAATGTGTTAAACTCAACCTTAGATAAATTAAGAAATTGAAAACACTTGCCAAAATTCAATTCGGGATTTGAATGCATCTGAGCAGTTTTGTAACGAACTAATAAAATAAAAAATAAAAATATTGTTGAACACTAGCCCCAAGCTAAGCAAATAGGCTTGTGTAACTTGTGTTATGGGTGCAAGATAACGAATTAGAATACGTACTATTTACTTTTTTTATAAATATAAGTATACCTATTTTATATAGGTAGGTATAGACCAGAAACAAATATCTATAAAACAAACCTAATAATCACTATCACTACATAGTCACTACATAGTATAAAATAAAGTCACTTTTCGCCGTCCCTATGTCCCTATGTCCCTTTGTATGATTAGATCTTTAAAACTACGCAACAGATTTTGATGCCGTTTTTTTTTAATAGATAGAGTGATTAAAGAGGAAGGTTTTTAGATATAATATATTATGCATAATACAGCCGTGCAAAGCCGGGGCGGGTCACTAGTATTTTATAAATGAAACAACCTGTGTATGTTCGCCTTGTAATAGGATCGCTTATGTCCTAAGATTTAAGGACCCATTTATCTAACACCCACTCAATATGTACTCAATCTGATATTTTTATTTCTTACAACTGGTTACATATGTAAATTGATTGTTTAATTGTAGCCGACAAAGAAACGGGAATATCAAGGTTGAATCTATACTAATATTAAAAAGCTGAAGAGTTTGTTTGTTTTTTTGAACGCGCTAATCTCAGGAACTACTAGTTCGAATTGAAACATTATTTTTGTGTTGGATAGTCCATTTATCGAGGAAGGCTAAAGGCCTTTTTATTTTGATATTCCCACGGGATCGGGACTGAAACCGCGGAGTGCAGCTAGTATTATAGCAATTGTAAAGCTTTATATTTTTAATCAGGTGAAATAGACGGTCAGACGATGGCCTTCAATTTGAACCTAATAAGAAAAGCCACCGTATAATTACACCGAATGAGTAATAACCACAAAAACTCATAAACTTCAGGCAGATTCTCCTGTCTAATAAAATACAGGGAAATAAATCTTATTGACCGACATTTTCAAATTTAACGACCCTGTCGGCGTCAACGAAAACCACAATAGAAGTCGTAACGTTTGCGCTTCACTTAATGATTTTCCTCAATAATTTACGCTGAAAATATAGCATGTAATTAAGATATTAAATTGCGAATCTATGGCGCTGGTGTTTAATGTTAAATTAAGGCATTAAGTGCTCAACTGCTTGCTCATAGGCTCTACGCAAAGAAAATTATCGTTCTAGTGGCTTAGAGACAATATTTGATAATTTACAAAAGTGCCTATTAACTAAAATTGAAAAATATTGCATGGAAAATTGTTGCTAGGTGTTGCTGTTTGTAGATGAGTTATTTTCTTATATTAAGGTATATTCTAAAGACAAAGGCATGTTGGTTTTCGCTTCTAAATGCGTCTTAAGAAATCCACCCATGTTTTTTTTTCTTTTTCAAGCCCCACTCTCTTCTCAGAATGTGGTGGAGACTGCACTAGGTGCTGTGGCGTATGTTTCTGTCCCAATACAACCATCTACACGTGTGATACCAACACCTTCTAAGCTATTTTAGAGCCGAGGACATGCGACTGAGGATCGAAATCAAAGTTATCCCATAGGTTCTTCTAGGTAAATATTATCTCTATTTAACTGTAATTTAAACATCTTTGTTTCTACGTCGTCGGTCGAGGCGTGTAATTACTTCGCTTCCTCATTATGCTATCATCTTCAGAGAGGTCTTTGCCCTAGCATAATGGGCTAATTACTTATACCGGTGTTCTCAATTGTATTTGGATCTTAAGTTTTATTCTCATCAATATTTAACACATTTACACGTATAGGTGATTTAGATTGATTGCGATAATTCAATTCCTCAGGTAAATAAAAGACTGTTTTGACCAACGGATCAACATCCATCCAAAGAGGCAATGCTGGCAGCCATTTGGGCACCCTACCTGCGGAAACTTATTATGATTTTTAATATTTGCTTAATATTATTTAAGTAGGTAAATTGTATTACATGTCAGAGTAGGTACTCTGACATGTAATACAATTACCTACTTGTACCTTTGTCCTAAGTACCTACTTGTGTTATTGTAATAATAAACCCTTTGATTTTATGATTATTTTTAATAGTTTTCACTTCCTTTCTGTAAACGATTTCACCTAACTCACATAGCCAACACAAATAGCCTGACCCGCGCGAGTCCTGAAACGTGACATACGGTTATCGATCGAAATCGCCTTGAATTTAACTGAAGTAAATTGAAAATACTGAAACAATAAAGTTTTGATAATAAAGTATAGATCAAACAACAAATAAACCCCTTTTATTTCGAACTGGGTTAACAGGCGTTACTTAGCCGTGACATGAAACGAAACAAAAGTGATTGTTAACTCCAACCAATATAATTACAATGTACAAAGTGAGACACAGGCTACGCAGTCAACAGACTTTTCGATCGAGAGATAACTCGTCGAAGCAATTTTGGGGCAAACATTCAAATTAACTCTTGTCTTTAAGGTGAAAGGGGCGCTCTCTTCATACAAACATAGTCGACTGTTTCCTCCCTGGATAATGACACTAAAGCAAATATTTTTGTTGCATAAAACCTAAAACTGCCATGACTATGCCCCAATGTCTTGGTTTTTTTTCATTTTCTAATTATCATAGAAATTAAGATTTAAAAAAAATAAAAAAAAAGTTATAGGGGGTTATGGTCATGGCAGTTATAAATTTTAACAAAAATTATAATTATACAATTATACAAATTTAACAGTTATAATTTTTAAATTTTTATGCAACAAAAATAATTGCTCAAGTGTCATTATCCAGGGAGGAAATTACCTTAAATTGAACGATCAGCGGACTATCGGTTGATAATATACCTAGAGTATTTAGTCTATACCGATCTTAAGTGTCGGACGGGCGTAAATTAGGGTACCGATAAACTGACCAGAGTTTATGGGATTCCTTTGTGATTGTTTGATCAGCTTAGTTTGAAGTTTGAGAAGACGCAGGTCCCCGTAGGCGCCGGAAATCTAACAATTCAAAGTTAACATTGTTTCTCAACTAAAACAGCTTAGCGTATTATCGTAGGAAAGTAAATTGATCTTGGGGACTACGACCATACTCATACCTTTATCAACTTCCTTGAAACAGCAGTTAAAATTAAGGAACCACCCATCTACAATCTATAGATGGTATTGGTTCTGTGCAAGACTCCTCCATCTAATCATGTCCCAGGCACAAACCGCCTTAAAAAGCTTGGATTAAACGTTGCTGGCGATGTAAATCATCTAGACACGAATAAATTATAAAGAGGAAAGAGAAGGAAGAGGATTGTTTTTATTTTATTTTTGTGTTGTAACGACTAGGTTTTGAAACTACTGGATCGATTTTAATGAAACTTTGTACAGCCAACAAAATACTTAGAAAAATCGTATAGCTTATCAGGATTTGAAGTGTACAACAAGTATATAACTCCACTTTCTAGGACTGTTAATCCTTAGACTATACCACTACGCCACTGATCAGTCATGCAAAGAGCTGAAATTGGACATCAATTATTGTTAAATCGTTTGATAGATCGTCTGTGTGTTCAGTGTTGTAAATTTGTGCATTATTCGTGATCTATACGTGCGAAAGGTGGGCGTTCTTTTGCAGTGTGCGTTGCTACACTAAGTATTTCGTTGGCTGTACGTATAGATCTATTGGGTACTCCCAATGGATTAATGTACTACATAGGCTTATACATACTCCCATCTTACTACATATGCTTCTTTTATCCCGATAGGACTTACGTAGGTGAAGCTGCGGGGCGCCACTAGTTTTTCATAATGTTTCTAAACTACTATGTTAAAAAGAGGTACAGTATTGTAGACGCTCATTATAACCTACCAAGAGATTGTACTACAAGTTTTACGTCAAGATGCAATCTTACTTCCTGTTCGGAGAAGTTGTGCTCGGAACATGGACTCATTAGCATCATTAGCAGAATATTATGCTATCAAACATGAACTTCGATAGTGTTTTAAGTAAGCTTAATATTTAATGTTGTACTTTGTGCTTTAACTTTTTTTTTGGAAAGCTGACTGTTAATAGTACAATAGATAAAAGCTACATACAATTTAGTCAACACACCATTTATAAACTTTCACATACCTACATTTTTTTTTTGTAACCCTACATTGACCCACTTCTGGGCAAAGGCCCAACAAAGGTCAAACATATTTCCAAGCAGTTCAGTCCTGGGCAAGGTTTAGCCGGTCTGTCTCAAATGCATCAAAACCGACGTCCGTCCTCAGCTACCTAATGCGTGACGACCTTAGCCCATCGGTTGGGTCGGAATGCCTTGGACTCGTGGCGTGGAAAGTGGAATTGGTCCAGCCCAATTCCACTTTCACATTCAACAGCTTCAAGGTTCAGTTTCAAGAAAACATATTTATTACCAAAAACTGAAAAATAACTGCAGTTTTTTAATCTGAAGTGCGGACAGTTTTACCTACGTATCAGACGATCTATAAATCCAGTTTGTAGTTTGACTGAACGACTTCGGATTGTGAAAGTACAGATTTAGATTTTTTTGCAAAATAACAAGTTCAATTTCAGGCTAAGTTAAGATATTTTCCATAAAAAAATTAAATCTGGCACGTATTTCTTTTTAGCAGTTTTCTCTATCCCTTATAGTGAGGAAATAGCCGAAGGCCCTTTTATAAAAATCACCCTTTTTAAGTAACACAAGCCTAGTTGTTCAACTTGGTGCTAGATGGCTCTGTATACAATGTCCTGCCATATTTATTGTTAAATGAAACTTGCAGTATCAGTCTGGGTTAGTATTTCTATGTACTTAGTTAATGCGAACTTATTAAGAGGAAAGGGTACCGGGAGCTATTTTCATACAAACTATAACAAACGTAGTCGACTGTTTTCTTCCTGGATAATGACACTAGTGCAAATATTTTTGGTGCATAAACCTTATAGCTGCCATGACCATGCCCCTATTTTTTGTTTTTTTTTAAATATTTTTTTAATCTTAATTTCTACGATAATTAGAAAATGAAAAAAAAAAATACGTAGGGGCATAGTTAATAGTTATGGCAGTTATAGGTTTTATGGCACAAAAATATTTGTGCTAGTGTAGCGTTACTATGGAGAGAGCGCAGGTACCCTTTCACCTTAATGCTTTCAAGTGGGCGAAGACCCGTAACTATTATTAGACTCACTAATTCAGAGATGGATACAAAATGAACGCCTACGCAAGACCTTCTTCCTTTAACCGTTCTTTGTTGAATCTTTTAGAAAATATTTTTCGTTTATGAATTATTAGTCTTCAAAGAATTTTGTTATTCTACAGGATTTAATTTACGAAGAATCACAATTTATTTATTTAACTTGCTTAATCTGTTTTTTTTTAATGAATACCAAGTCTTTATTTCCGGTAGGTAATATTAGCTTATCAAGTACCTACCAAAATTGACAGTTTTCTAGCATTTTTCTAGTAAGATTTTTTTTTTCGAAAAATCATTAAATAATTTTTTTTTCGTATATTTGATTTGTCATACGAATACAGCCGATGACGTCACAGGCCATATTTGAAGGCTCACTCCATGGAGGTTTTATTGTTATTACACTCGTGGCCGTCGTTTTTCGTGTCATGTAACTAATAGACAAATAATACTTAGTATATTTTATTTTATTTTGCAAAAATAAAACATAATATTATGAAACATAAATTTTAATGCGTAAAAAATATAGTTAAGTTATTGATAACCTTTAAGCTACTATTTCTAACGTATTTCATCGTTACAATTATTATTGTCAAGTATAAGTACCGATTAAGTTAAATTAAGTACTTAAGTATACCAGTATTCAAGTCGAATTAAACCTGCAATGCTAATCATAACTCAAATTATCAACATGTGCAGCCTATGTCGGAAATCAATCACGATTCGATCGAGTCGCAAAGGAATAGAAATTGCCATCTAATGCCTTAAGTAGAACACTTTACACACTAGAAACTTTTGCTCGGCAGATTTATACAATCATACAAGTCTAAACTGAACACTGGAATAGGTTACTCAATTCTGCAAAGACATGGATGATTGGATTTATTGAACTTGAGTTATGATTTTAACAAAAAAATGTTTCTTTTATTTTTAAGTCTGAGACATATTATTATACATACTAATATTCATTTGAATATGTTAAAGTCATACTGTACCTACTCTATATCATAATTTACTCAACATATTTAGGCAAATAAATATATTTCACTTTTAGGGTTCCATAAGATAAAACAGGAAAAGAGAGTGATCTTTCTTATGTGCTACAAGGAAACCCAACTGTCGCCTATAAGTACCTGGTTGATTTCATATCACCCCTGTCCTTAAAGTGGAAAAGACCATTTTTAGAACCATACATATAGTCATCAAAATGCCCTTGTTCAGCTTTGAACCGATGAAAAAGTAGTCAGTTTGTGGTTTACCTCTGATGGAATATGTATATAATTAGTCGTGTATCGAACATGTAATGAGCCTCGTCCGATGTTAATTGCTGTGCTGATTTAAATATATCTCTGTATAGTGCATCGACCGCATTAGAATTGCAACGGTTACATCGTAAATATACGGCTACAATAATAGTATCGCAGGTTGCTATACGAGTATTGCCAGCTTGTTGCTATTCTAGTTTATGTAGTATTGTCTATTTGAATTTAAGGAAACTTAGCTATAATAGATAAATATATATAGACTAGCGACACGCCCCGGCTTCGCACGGCTGTTTTATGCATGTATTATATCTAAAAACCTTCCTCTTTAATCACTCTACCTATTAAAAAACCGCATCAAAATCCGTTGCGTAGTTTTAAAAATCCAAGCACTAAGGCGAAAAGTGACTTTATTTTATACTATGGAGTGATATATTTTTAAGGAAAAAATTTCCAAAATTTAGATGATGCCAAAATACGATAATGTTCCCAATCTGAAAAAAATGTTCTTAAAATTGAGTTTTTCAAGTTTACAATTCATTTTTAGGGCATTTTACCCAAAAGGTAATAAACGGGACCCTATTACTAACCCTCCACTCTCCGTCTGTCTGTCTGTCTGTCCCAGGCTGTATCTCATGAATAAAACCAGAATATTATACGGAACCCTTCGTGTCCAAGATCGACTCTAACTTGAACAGGTGAACACCTGCAATCTCAAAAAAGTGTGACGTCACGCGTCGTTACTGGAACGCCTCATGTTATTGACAAGGTAACTATAGCAACGTTTTATCGTTGCCATGGTTACCATCAATGTTTTCTTATGACGTTATCACGTAAAATTATCGTCCGTAAACCGACTTTACAGACAACCATTTTTTTTTTAAAACATCGACCACAGATGTAATTACATAAAGGATGCAAAACATCTGTAGATACTAGGTACCCATATCTGAAACTTAACCCCATTTAAACTATGCAACAACATCCAATAGAAGTAATAATAACTTTTGAACCAATTGTGTTTGACTTTCGCCCTAACTCGAAATACAATTTCTAAGTTATGAAACGTATAGATTTGTATTTAACTAACTTTCTCGGTTATTTCTAAGTTTAATTAATATCAATAACTTTGTTGTGATTAATCCATTTCTGATTTAGCGTGAGAATTTATTTGTTGCATTTGTTTCAATCTCGACGCAAACAATTAGTAGATTTTTTTATATAGTAAAGATGTAGGATGTATAAATAAAATAAATAGTGTACCACTATTAGTGTGCTACAATAATACTATAAACAAGTATTGGACTTACGACCTTCTAATAGACGTTAATTATTATTTTCAACATGTTAGCTATGTCTTTAGTTTGCCGAGTGGTATATGCCGCCACCCGCTAAACCAACTGACGTGGGATCGATCCACAGGTTTACGTAGTTACACGTGGTTACACTGCATGGAGTATTTAAAATAGTTTTGCACAGGATTGTAAACGTTACGGAGACCAGACACTTTTGACCGTTGATTGTACACAGCGCCACCTGGCTCCAATTTAAGCAACTAGACTTGTGTTATGGTAGCCTAGCCAGACAACGGATAGAAGAAAAGTAAATACTTATTAGGTATACAATGTGTTCCAAAGAGGGGACTGTACTGCTAAAGGGGTTGTTTTAAACGTTTGTTGTATAAGTTTTAGAAATACGATATATCTCAAACATTACAGACTATTTTTACAGGAACATCAGCTGTTTAGCTGACGCCTAGAGCAACCTGATTACCATACTCTTGTCCAAACGCATTGTAACTACACATACCTATACAGAAAAATACAAACAACAACAACAAACAATATTTGTTTACAGATACAAATATCTGTAATATTGATTTAACGGCGAGAATCGAACCCACAACCTTCTAGATGTATCTTCAAACTCCAAACTTTTCCCCCACTAAACCTGGTTAAATATTCGGAAAAAAGCTTTTCAAAACCAACACGACCAGATGTCGGTTTAAAAAAATGTTAACAATATTTTTCAGTTTCCGTCGTAAAAACTGTTTATCTTCAAAGCCATTAATACAGAGCGACGGTTTGGCATACAAATGAAGCAATAGACAGCGGCCATATAGATGAGTTGAAACAAAAAGCGGTAATTAAAAAATATCTTTTCAGAAGATTAAATGTACAGACTGGACTAACCATATATGGGAGAGATTTATATACCTATGGGTTTGAAATACCCGATTGCAGACATAATTGAGTAGCACATAAACCTTAAACCTAATTTTCTTTAATCCTTCTTTCTTTTTGACGTGATGGCGTCTTATAAATCGATGAACACTGGCATTCACAAAAAAAAACAAATGGTTGCCTGTAAAGTCGGTTTTCGGACGATAATTTTACGTGATAACGTCCTACGAAAACATTGATGGTAACCATAGCAACGATAGTACGTTGCTATGGTTACCTTGTCAATAACATGACGCGTTCCCGGAACATGACGTATGACATCATGTTTTTTGTGGATGAAGGTATTTATCAATTTATTAGACGTTATCACGTCAAAAGTGTGACGTCATCGCTCACGTTTTTTCTTCATCGATTGTAATTCGGCCTCATTACGTACGCAACATACCCACAACATAGGTCTAATATTTCTATTATTCTAATGTTTACAAATCAATTATGGCTTTAAAGTTCTGTTTGAGTTGAAGGTTTTCAAACTTAAACTAAAGCATCACCCTAAAGTCCTTCTTGAGTTCAAAACATTCATTTAGAACTCTAGAGTGAGTCTGCATATTTGTTGCCTGATTGTACAACCAAATGTTTATCTCATCGATAAAACCGCAATTCTATTTTATGCGATGCCTAGCTCAGATCGTAATTTTTTAGGCAACTCTACTTTTCTTTTAAAGCACCTATCCCACCATTTGCAATAAATAAGAAGGTGGGACAGGCTTAGATTGAATACACAAACAATAGCTTGTTTTATTGACCGAGTGAGCGAAGCGTCTTTGATGTAAATCTAGCAAAATTTGCTAATCTAGAAGAAACTTGGTATACTGGTTTTACAATGTTACAGTTTTTTTGTCGTCGAGATTTTTTACTTTCACCAAACAAAAGGGGACAAAAATTGGAAAACTAGATATCTTATGATATTTGATTTCAATCTGTGTTTATTTTAAAGTAACTTCAATTATCTTCGCAGTGATGAGCAAAATTGGTGCTAAAATTACAGTAAATTGCTCGCTTTTACATTTTTATCAGTTACCCTCTATCTAGAAGTAGCAGCGCTCCGCGGTTTCACCCGCGCAACTCCCGATCCCGTGGGAATATCGGGATAAAAAGATGCCTACGTTATTCCCAATAAATCAATGTATCTTTATAAATACAAAGTTTTATTAAAATCGGTTCAGTAGTTTCGGAGCCTATTCGCTGCAAACAAAATATCCTTTCTTTTACTCTTTCTTTTTTAATGTTTTTTTTAAGATGTAGGGTACAAGTTTATCCTAATTAGGCAAGGCTTACCTATTACATCCTTTACAACTGGTAGGTAGTTACAGAGTGTCACATCTCTTTTCAAATGACTGTAGAATAATCTATACCAGTTCCCTGTATGATATTTTAATGAGATATTTTAAACAATTGTTTTACAGACAAAAGAGTCCATTGTATGTCACCTGTCCGGCTGTCCCCTTAGGAGCTAATTAACCATGATTACTGTAATTTAACAGTGATTACAGTGATAAAACAGTTAATTATTTATTTGTACGTGATTTAATCCGCCACCCAAGTGGTACGAGTAAGAACTCTTTGCGACAATTTAGTTTTTATTAGTTCAAGTAGTGTTAATTATTGTGGAATTTGAAATTGGTAGAGTCTAATTTTATATGCAAAATGCAATAAACGTGTATGTTTTGTAGATAGGATTGGTACAAAAAAATAAACATGTCGCGGACCACGCGTTTGGAACAAAGTCTCATTACCTTTTTTTTATTTATTTATTAAGTATTAAAAAACATTTTTCACAAAATATAATGGAAGATATATCTATATAATATGTGGGAGATTAGTTTCTCTTACGATTTTTCGTTTCATTTTTTCGTAACGCGTAACAATTTTTCTTGTCTAAACTTGTTTCAAAAATGTAGTACCTACCTACAAAGTTTATAGCAACAATATAAATAAAATACAAAATAAACTTTTGTTATAAAACCACAATTCGGCGTAGCTCAGATAGACAGATGTCACTTAATTTCTAACCGCTGAAAGACATAAATTTTCCAAGTTAAATATCTAACAATATTTGCTAATAAAATGAGAATGGATTAATAAAAAGCCGAATGAAATGGTATCACAATAACTAGTTAATGGGACCCCGCCAATATTGAATCAGACCCAATAAACTTTGTCTCCTAACCTTCATTGACCCAATGTTGACACGAACAACATGGACTACCTTTTACAACATACGATCTTTGAGAATATAAAGAATCGTTATTCACACTAAGAGTATTTTTGCACCTGGCAATTTTTTTTTATTAGCCTAGATTTTCCCAAAGCTGGGCATCTATTTCCATCTATGTTTTTATAATAAACTAGCAGCGCTCCGTAAGCCCGATCCCGTGGGAATATAAGGATAAAAAGTAGCTTTTGTTACTCCCAATTAATCAATGTATCCCTCATACCAAGTTTTATCAAAATCGGCTTAGTAGTTTCAGAGCCGTTCGGTACAAACATTAAAAAAAAACAAAAAAACTGTTTCCTCTTTATAATATTAGGGTCAGCGTTTGATCACTATCTCACACGCCGGTAAGTGATGATGAGGTATAAGATGTAGCACGCTTACCTAGAAGAGATATATGATCGTGACTCAAAGATCTCCAAATAAACGGGGGTCTTCGAGGAACGCAAGTGAAAGCTGGAAGACGGCAGTTGAGCAAAAACTTCCCACCGGAAGTTTTTGCTCAACTGCCCACAGGAAATTCGGATGGAAGTTTCCCACAGGAAGTTCGGATCGGGTCAAAAAAGACCCGATCCGAACTTCCTTTTGTGGCTGCACTGGCATACGTATCGGAAAATGGACAAGTCCACTTGGCGATACGACTTAGGCCAAGAGCGGTGTTGGCTTAGTGGTAGATACCTCGACTTTCATTCTGAAGATCGTGCGTTCAAGTCCCGGCTGACCGTGTGCGCTAAACGACATTGCTCTTATACGATGAAGGAAAACATCGTGATGAAACCCGCGCCTTAGTTGGCTCCAAAAGTATTGAAAAGTTCTCTCCTCTGGACATTGTCGACTAAGCTGAGAGGGTAGTAGGTGCTGGGCTAGCCTACTCCATCCCCACGCAAAAAGGACCCAATTAAAAAGGGTGTAATTGCGGAAAACAGCCCGTAAACAAGTATACAAGTATGACTTAAGCCAGTGGATGGATGGTTATAAGCCGCGGCCGAAGCCGTTTCACCTATATAGCAGTCCTCTGCGACTTCCGGCCAGTTTGACTTACAGTAGATCAGAATTGGCAGAATATGAAGAATGGATTGTTTCTTTTAACTTCGGACTAAATACGGCTGTACGCAATGTCTTGCAAATTTTTTTCTTTTTCTCCGGACAGTTTCTTTAAATATTATTGTCTTATACATACGATATTTTTTATCTGATCGTGTAAAAAAGTTCCAATAACAAAATTACGAGTCAGAAATTAATTCTAACAGAAGTTAAACATAAAATTTAAAACAGATTTGGACAAAAAATAATTAAATAATAACTTATGAGCCAATAAATAAACGTTGTAATTTAATTAAAAAGTTTTATAAACGTTTAGAATCATTCAGTAGCCATATTTGACTAAGGTTGGTTAGTAAAAAATATATATTTTTTTTATTAAAAGTGAATGTTTCCCCACGATAATCAAATTTTTATCAGTTTTTTTCACCTCCGCCGCAAAAACGACGGGGTGTTATTTCTCAATAAAATGACCGAGAGCAATGTAACGTTATTTTATAATTAGCGGGTCTATTCTATAATTCCTCAACTGCTAAAAGCTTAACTAGACCTTAAAATGATCCTTAAAACTGTAATTTACAATAATTGTCAGTTAATTCAGAAATGACACAGTACCTACATTTAAAGGGAGATCGTCTGTAGACCCAAGAAACGAAGGCGCATTAAGGGATGTATTCGACTCAGGGTGGCTAGAGATCGAGATGTGTCTCGGAGCAAAATGGGGGAGGCCTTTGCCCAGCTGTGGGAAACAACAGGCTAGCTAAAACTACAAAAAAACCGGCCAAGTGCGAGTCGCGTACGAAGGGTTCCTTTCCGTACCATGTTGTATGAGGTCCCACTTAAATATTTTTTCTGTTTTTAGAATTTGTTATAAAGTATATTGTGAAAATTTGTTATAAAGTATTATTGTACCTATATTGTGAAATAGTATATTGTGAAAATTATGTGAAATATCTGTGAAAATTTCAACTGTCTGGCTATCACGGTTCATGAGATACAGCCTGGTGACGGACGGATAGACGGACAGTGAAGTCTTAGTTTTCGTCCCGTTTTTACCCTTTGGGTACGGAACCCTAAAAAAGTAATAAAAGCCTCCGAAATTGTAAACGGCTGCAGTCGCGTCGCCTACCATTAGGTGTATCTATCACTGCGAGATAAAATGAAATTATGAAGTGACGTTGATTTATCCCCATTTCACACGAACATTTAATTTGAATTTATTATACGTTAAGATACCGAATTTCCATTAATCCCCAAAGTCATGTTTACATGGGCCACTAACGAAGTTCTTCTGTTTTAATAAGTTACTCTTCGTTCTTATTTCAACGTTTTACGGTTCAAATTTGTGTTAATTTTTTTACTCTAAAGTTTACTACAGGTAATATGTACTTATGCTGTAAGAAGGATGGTGTTCGATCACGCGATTGCAGTAAAACCACGTCTACACGGTACCTACTGCAATACAGGGTTATTGGTAAATAAATAAATAAAATAATAAATGTTTATTTGCCTTAATGGTTACAAAAACAAACTTATACATAAAAATTAACATCTAAATAAACTAACTGGTAACTATACTAACACAAAAGGAACAAAGTTATTTATACATCTTTGTTATACAGGGTAACGATACTACCTAGCAATCGGTTGAGGGCCACTTAAGTGCACCCAAACAAACAACCTTTGTTGTAAGACTTTTGGAAATTCGATAATTTTTTTGAACATTTTGAGGTTATTTAAATTCGAAAATCAGCTGATTTTTAAACCAAAAGTCCTTTTGACTTAGAACTTCAGAACAGCCGCCCAATTGCCGTATTCTTATGCAGCGCGTCTTGACTGCGTTTGCGTCATAACTATAGATTTCGTAATTCCCTAATTTCTTAAGACGCACACGTCACGCACACGTTACGCAAACCTAAACGTCGCGCGCTCGCCGTGTTGCCCTAATGAGCTTCGCATCATTTATATCGAACAAAAACTTTTCGCGCTAAATTTTGACGCGTAGTTTTATTTTACAGGAATACCGATTATTGTTTGCGTCAACGTAACGTATGCGTCAACTGGACGTGCACTTTACTAATGCGTCATAAGTTACGGCAATTGGGCGGCAGTAGATAAAACTTGAGAAATAAGTATAATTTTAAGGTTAATCACCTCTCCGTGTAAGGAACAGCTGATTTTCGGGTAAACATAACCTCAAAATAATAAAAAAATAAAACGAATTTTCAAAAGTTTTTCCTTTAGGTGCACAAAAGTGGCCCTCAACCACTTGCTAATATTTTTATTTTATTTTATTCTCAATGGAAAACAGTATAATTATCAACTTAAATATTTATGTTGTTACAAACACTCTTTAAATGTTTAGCTGTCTATAGCTGTTAGATTTATATGATAGCAACAATAAATGTCAGTAAACTTGATAACACCAATGTCAAAATAACAGATGGTAATCTGTCTTCGTCTAGGTTTGTCTATGAACTCTCTCTGTTAGCCGCCATCGATGTATCGACACGTACCGCTTGACTGCGTCTCAATAAATTCTTATTAATCTCTTACAACTTGTTTGTGTTACCAATAACCCTGTATAACAAAGATGTTTTAATAACGTTGTTCCTTTTGTGTTTTACTGTACTTGATTCGTTTTAAAGTTGCCGGTAATTGAAACAGACAGTGCAAACTTGTTCACGACTGTATTCTATTCTTTAGTTAGTTAAAATTAATCCCAACGGCCATGTAACATTCATTACTTAAGGATTGCTTTGTTTCACTCTTGTATGTGTAGTTTTAACTTTTGCGAAAATGTGATAAACATCGATTAACCAAACTTTACAACAAAATTAACCATACGCCAACGACATTGGTACACAGCCTACTAAATAGTTACTACCGGCACCGATCGCCTTCGTTGGTGAAAATTGTTGATTGTTACGAATGTCAAAAGTGCTGTGATGGAATTTTAAGTAAGATTTTTGCCGACATTTTGGTATGATATTGAGCCAAAAATTCTCTATTGTTTTGAAGCTATTCTAAAATTAAGAATTAAAATTAGTCTAGCTTTGAAATGACAAGGAATTTTGGTCTCAAATTACCCCACAATATCGGTATAGATTTCACCTAAATTCTATCTTAGCACTTTTGAGAAAAACGAAACACATTTGTTACAATCAATATTGTTATTTGTAAGCGCCGGGTATTTTTGACGCATTGCGTTTGTCATATCAGAGTAATTAATATGTCGCCAGTAACAAAATAAGATTTCGCAATCCCACCCCATTCCACCACATCCCACAAATATCATAAAATATGCGAAAATTTTATGTGTAGTGAAGATATGTTTTTTATTGACGACCCAGTTAGCACAATGGTTACCATGCCGGACTGCCAAACACAGGGTTGCGGGTTCGATTCCTGCCTCAGACAAGTATTTATGCTTAGATATTTGTCTGTGGTCTAGTTGTTTCTATGTATTATAAGTATATATTTACAAAAAAAAAGTATTTAAGTAGTATATCCGTTGTCTAGCACTCATAACACAAGTCTAGTTACTTAGCTTGGGGCTAGATGGCGATGTGTGGAATTTCCTGCAATATATATATATTTTTTAATTTATTTATGTTTGTCACTCCTTCACGCAAAAGTTGCTGAACCTATTGCAATGTATCTCGCTATGTAGATAGCTGAAGACCTAGATATCAGATCAGCTGCTTTTTATTACGATATTTCCACGGGATTTGGATTTAAGCGGGTAAAACCGCCGAACACAGCTAGTTTTACCATAAAAAGTACCAAATTTCATGAAACCATACAAGGAAAAGTTTCATAAGTTCGTGAATTTGTGAAAATGGCAGGCTTTTTATTAGTTTTTCTTTTGTCGTCGTAAGTAGGTACTTATACGGTAACTACGTCACTATCGTACGTGAGGGTGTGTGCAATAGAATTTCTTTGCGGACACCCTACTGGATCAATGTCACCATATGCCAGTTATAAAAAATAATAATAACGCGTGTTCCTTGCTGGCAATAAGCTTCGCTTCCGTATACGTGATGGAATTTATACTTTTGCTACATTATCTATTTCATTGTTAAAGGATTTTATACTGGGAGCTTGTACGGTCGGCTGCATAATTGCAGCCCCCGGTAGAGTTCTAAAATTACTATTATTGGAATGTTTTCAATCTAATAATTTTTGTTTAATTAATTAATGAGTTAGAAGACTTTAAACTTCACTAAAGCAGGGGCATAGAATCTTGCTTGTGTTGCAAACATTCTTATAACAGCCGTTTTGGAGCTCTACGGTGGGTCTGCAATTATGCAGCCGACCGTACATTATATATTCAGTGCTAGGAGTAAGTCTTAACATCGTTATTTTCACTGCTAAAGTGCTAATATATAACATGTTTTCTGAAAATGGTGCTTGTAACCCCATCGAAAAATGTATCTATAGAAAATCACTATCATCACTACATACCTAGAACAAAGTCGCTTCCCGCTGTTTGTCCCTAGTATGTATGTTTAGATCTTTAAAACTACGCAACGGATTTGGCTGCGTTTTTTTAATAGATAGATTGATTCAAGAGTAAGGTTTATTATGTATGATACATATTTATTTACATTATATAGCGAAGAAGTGCGAAGCCGGGGCGGGTCGCTAATATAAATATAGAACATGGAGTAAGTAAGTAAGTAATTTATAGGAACTGTTTTCTTCATTTTATTTCACACCAGGATTTCTTGCAAAAAATTGAAAGTTCTATTGAAAGCTTTAACGCATTTCTTGAAATCGAATGTCGACTTGTAATTGCGATTCTGACTACCTAACCTACTGTTAGCTCAGCTAGCAAAAACCTCGAGTTAGCAGAAAAACGCTGACATAGACGAAGAAATCCCAAATGACATCTCTATAATACTTAGCGAAAATTTTAAGTCATAGCTGCACTTTTGTGACTCAAATATCTACTTTCGATACAGCTTAGTAAATACTAAAGGGTGGTAAGGAAATAAGAAGCAATATGGTGTCTAAACTCCGAATTTCCCAAAGATTCGCCAAAAAAATTCGCCATGTCGATTTCCTCACAATAATAAAATATTATCCAACTTCTTGTCCAATGTCCATGTGTTAATATACAAAGAACTTACAAACTGTGTTACTGAAAAACCATCAGAGGTGAAATTAAGACTCATTTTAATATGAACCTGGATCCAATACCCGCATATGAGACTATCAAATTGCTCACCCAATGCCTTCAGGCACACTTCCGGTACCGATTGTCACTGCTCCTCACTCTAGCCATCATTAATGCCGTTCTCTTTCTAATAATGGCATAATAGCCGTCAACGTGAGCTTCTGTAAACATCAATGATGCACTGCATAAGCGAGGCAGCCCCATCAACAACCTGAAAGCATTGTTGTACTGGACCTTCACAGCGCGCAGCGTGTAGTTACTCCACAAAGAGCAGGTGTAGAAGGATTGGCAGTAGGCTTCAAATAAACTTATTTTTACTGCCATCGATGTCAATGTTTTCCTTCACTGGCTGAGCATGTGTTTAATATGCGCATATTTTCTTCTAAATAAACCATGCCGTACATACATACAATCATTGGTGCAGATTTCACATGGCCAAAATCAAAATTTAAACCCACGACCATTTGATTGAAAGTCGAAGTATCTTCAACTAAGCCAACGGTGCTCTTTGAAAGAAAATAAATGGTTGTTTATTTTCCTTAATATTAAAATGTTTATGCTATAACGTTGTCTTCTCCGTTTATTCATATTTAACCAAAATAAGGGTAAGGGTAGAATACCGACTAAACTATCGGTAGTTATCTTACTGCCTACCAACAGATAAAAAAATAAAATAAAAAAATTGCAGGACATTCTACACATCGCCATCTAGCCCCACGCTATAAGTAACAAGACTTGTGTTATGGGTGCTAGACAACGGATATACTACTTATATACTTTTCTTTTTTAAATATATACTTATAATACATAGAAACAACCAGACCACAGACAAATATCTAAGCATAAATACTTGTCTGAGGCGGGAATCGAACCCGCAATCCAGTGTTTGGCAATCCGGCACGACAAAATTTACCAAGGATCCAAAGGTCATATGCAAGTTCCGACCGGCCTACCGGGTATAACACCAGCCCAGTAGAAGATCTTCCCTTTGGAGATACTATAATACCACCTCGAACCTCAAAGAAGGCAAACTATCGGCTGATTTCAAGTCTGCAGTCTGTATTCGCCCTAAAGTATGCTTTTGGAGATATTTACATTGACATCATTTCGTTTATTAGTTCGCCTACCTTTATGGTAAGTACGACTAAGTAGGTAGGTACATTCACTCTACCCAACTTATAATAAGCTGCAAATGTGCTTACAAAAGTCCACTAGAGCTTCAAAAGCTAAAGTAACTAAAGACTAGCATATTGTGCTTGAATATAGCTTCAACAATATTGAACTAAAGATACGTAAATACTTAATAGTATTGATTTGGAACGGTTCAATTGTAGCTATTGATTTACGTTGCACTTCGATGTGGGCGGTGATAAGTGTGCTCGTTCGTCTATGTGAAATACTACCTGCGCTCTATGGTTTTACTCGTAGAACTCTGGATTCCGTAGAAATATCGAGTGTTCTGAGGACTAGTCGTAATCCTCAGAATTACATACTACTCATAACTCTGGCCCCCAAAAAGGGTCGCCTTTTTGGGGGCCAGAGTTATGAGTAGTCTTTTCACACACTATCGAGTGAAACTACCCTGAATGTACAGTCGGCCCTCGGTAGAGTTCGAAAATTACTATTATTGGAATGTTTACATTCTAAAAAAAAATGTTTGATTAATTGATGAGTCAGAAGACTATAAACTTCAACTAAAGCAGGTGCCTAGAATCTTGCTCGTGTTGAAAATATTTTTATAACAGCCGTTTTGGACCTCTGCGGTGGGTCTGCAATTATGCAGCCGACAGTACCTATGTGATTATTAGTTTGTGAGTAGCATAGGCCCGACTGTAGGGTGGTGTTCTAACTGTATCCGAAACAGAAACAAAAGACGATCTGAACTTGAACCGAAGATGATTTGAACTCAAATAAAACAGGAATGAAAAAATAAACAAAAGACGATCTGAACTAAACCAAAAGACGATTTGAACTCGAACAAAAGACGATCGAAAACAGAAACAAAAGACGATCTGAACTAAAATAAATGACCAAAGTAAATAAATGAGTTATTCCTATAAGGTAAAAGGGTACCGGCGCTCTCTCCATACAAACGTAGTCGATTTTTTACGTACTAAAAATATTTGCTCTAGTATCCATCCAGGGAGAAAATAGTCGACTACGTTTGTATGGAGAGAGCCTCCGGTACACTTTCCTCTAAAATCCCAGTAATCGTCCCGTAAAGGAAAAAAATCCTTTCCAACCCAACGGGAGTCGAAATAATATACTTAAGTAGGTACTTAGTAAGTTAAGTATATTATTTAATAAAATGGTAGCAAAATAATAGATTTTTTAAACTAGCGGGTTTTAAGTCACTGAGCTCTGAAACCCCGGCATAGTTTTATACCTAACTAGCTGCGCCTTCCGGTTTTACCCGCGTAAGTCCCGATCCCGTGGGAATATCAAAATAAAAAGTAGCCTATAGCCTTCCTCGATAAATGGACTATCCAACACAAAAAATATTTTTTCAATTCGAACCAGTAGTTCCTGAAATTAGCGCGTTCAAACAAACAAATAAACTCTACAGCTTTATAATATTATACTAGCTACGCTCCGCGATTTCACCCGCGTAAGTCCGGATCCCGTGGGAATATCAAAATGAAAAGTAACCTATAGCTTTCCTCGATAAATGGACTATCCAACACAAAAATATTTTTTCAATTCGAACCAGTATAGTTCCTGAAATTAGCGCCTTCAAACAAACAAACAAACAAACAAACAAACAAACAAAGTCTTCAGCTTTATAATATTAGTATAGTAATAGTAAAGATTACATAGTGAACAAAACGACGCATAATTAGCATTTTATGATCTACTAATTAGATACATAATATACATTTCACAAAGCATAAAACGTCCTTATTATGTTACATAACGACCTTGTATCACAAAAAAAAACCACTTCGTTGAAGCATCAACCTTTGATGTCATCTAAAAAGCTCGCGGCGGGCGTATCAACCCACTTTATCAGGTATGTAGATATGTTTATGAAAGTCAAAATATTTTGATAACTTCCATTCTATTTTATGCGTTTTTCATCGTGGATTTATTTGCGTGTTTTTATTTTTTCTTCAGATATAGCTCCTTATAATATTAAAGCTAAAAACATACTTATTATAATAGAAACATTGAAAGTCGTTTTATATTTATATTTAGCACACATAGCTTCTTTTGTAGAGAAAACACATAATTTTACAAAAAAAAATACTGTTAAAATAAGTTACTGCAAGAAAATATGCATTATTGAACTAAATTCAATATTTTTTGCAAAATACAAACTGTATTTTCCTCAGTGATCGATTGCAATTTGCAATATATTGAATACTAGCGACCCGCCCCGGCTTCGCACGGCTATATTATGCATGTATTATACATATAAACCTTCCTCTTGAATCACTCTATCTATTAAAACAAACCGCATCAAAATCCGTTGCGTATAGTTTTAAAGATTTAGGCATACAAAGGGATATAGGGACATAGGGACAGAGAAAGCGACTTTGTTTTATACTATGTAGTGATAGTGATGTTTTATCTATAAATAGATAACATAAATGTATCTTTAAAAAATCTAAAGAAACTCACAAAAATGAGTTCATTCAACCGAACTAATTTTTTACTAGCGACCCGCTCCGGCTTCGCACGGCTATATACTTAATGCATGTATTATACATATAAACCTTCCTCTTGAATCACTCTATCTATTAAAAAAAACCGCATCAAAATCCGTTGCGTAGTTTTAAAGATCTAAGCATACAAAGGGACATGGGGATATAGGGACGGCGAAAAGAGACTTTATTTTATACTATGTAGTGAATCTAGTGATGATAGTGATGTTTCTGAAAATATTGAAATCGATAAATTGAATCAAAAAGTTTGTCAGAAACATACTTTGTAATAATAAATATTCTTAATTAAGTTCCTACCTGCTAGTTTATATCTAGAGGAAGTTCAAAATAAATCAAGATAATCCTTTCCTATCCTACTAATATCATAAATGTGAAAGTTTGTGTGCGCATGTTTGTCACTCCTTCACGCAAAAACTACTGGACCTATTGCGATGAAACTCGGTATGTAGATAGCGGGACACCTGGATTAACACATAGATTACTATTTATCCTGATATTCCCACGGGATCGGAACTTACGCAGGTACAACCGCGGGGCGCAGCTAGTTATGTTATAAAGGGATGATAGTGGTCTATAAACAATTGTTATTGTTAAAAATACAAAGTTTTCAATAGCTTATACAACAAAAATATGACACAGAAAAAACATACAAACAAATTGTATAACGTAAAATAAGCTGAGATTAGTTCCACCTCTACACGATTTGCAATAAATAAAACAAATTTTCCCCTATTACCTTCAGTCCCTGGCGTGCTACAAATTTAAATACATTTTCAAAGCTAAAATCCAACTGAAATATTTTATAAAAATATACGTAGGGGTGGCTTTACTCTGGCGATCCTTTTAGAACTAGGTCAACACAATTCAAGGGCATCTCAAACGCGGTGAACAGTTTTGCTTGCTTCAAATGAGACAGTATAATACTCCTTCTATTTTACATATCTACCACATTTTTCTTACAAATCAAAGTAAGTTCTCTGATCATTAACAATGCTTTTACGATTATCATGTAAAACCCCGCAGCTAAGTTGGCTCCAACGTATTGACGAGTTCTTTTGTTTTAAGGTTCCGCTGGTCGATCGTGTTCCCATACAAATGAATTTAGAGTGTTATCCATTTATTCTTTATGGAATTTGAAAACACAAAAGTTAAATCTACATGATGATGTCTCCCTGACCGATTTCGGCCACAGTGACTATTTCTGGCAACCTATGCAGAAGAAGATGACGAGCTTCGATGTTCAGCGGCTCGTCTAAGGTGTGCTCTTTGGTGACTGGCGTACCTGATTTTTGCAGAAAATAAACGGAATAGACAAATTATATTTAATTTGGAAATTATACACACGGTTGACTTAGCTGAGTCAATATTATACTATATGGCTGAACGTATGACTCCTAAGCGAAGATGTAGTCCAAAGTGTACCACGCTTGCGTAAACGATACATTTTACTGACAACTAGTTGTAAAAAAAAAGTAAAATCCAGTTGTAAATCCTAGAATTTTAGGCAAAGTCTAAGTTGACGTAAGATAATATATCTTATAACCAAATTAATATCTAATACTATAAAATTAAAAGTTCTGACTGACTGACTGATATAGCAACTCACAGCATAAGTCAATGGACAGATCGAGCAAGCTAAAAGAGGTGATTTTTAAAAATTCAACCCCTAATCTAAGCCAAAGCTATATAAATCTGCTTTAACTTCACTGCTCCTACGTTTTTCTTTCTAAATTGTAACAATACCGACTTCTTCAATTTAATGCTTAAGTTTTAACCAGCTTTCACGTAATCCGGTGAACCAACCTTATTTATTCTACATGAAATGTCGGTTAGCCGAGCGAGAGCGGGGCGGTTAATTTCCATGCAAATACCTCGGATGGACGTGTATAGCCCGGTTGGCCCGTTATGGCTTTGAGGCACGGCTATGCACCACGGACATTGATTAGAACCCATCTGGCCCGGGAACTGTGCCCGTGTCGGCTACTGCAGCTTTTTGGAGACATAATAGATGGTTTTCAAATATATTTTGGTCCCATCCCTGTAACGGAAATAGGTAAAAATGTGATAGCTAGAATCTGACTGAATTATAACGTAACGAAATCGATGATTAAATAGAATCGTTATTATTTCAAAAACAAAACGAGCTTCGTACCACATACATACACGTTCAGCGAAACGCTCGGCTGAGCTACATGGTTGGCGGAGGGGGGGGTGATAGGTTTTATTTTCGTTATGGAATTTCTTGATTCGGTTGCCGCGCTCAAAGCCCGCGATAAAAGCTATGCAATAGCTTAAAAGTTAGCAGATAGGGCAGGACAGTACAGTCTTCGCCTTAATCTAAGACCTCACGAGTTGCTTTTTACCGCTAACCTCTTTGAAGAGAGAGAATCGTCATCTATAGAATTTAATGTACACAGTTATATCGTAAAATATTTATGTATGTGTATATACGTATCCTATATACATGTTGTATACATCCGCATCACCGTACCGGTCATTAAAAATCCTATAATGACACAACAACAAAATTTATGACACAATAACAAGATAAATTTCAAGCTAGTGTTATATTACAAGGATAAAAAGCGATTGAATTTAATTTAACACGATATGCAAACAGTATCCATCAAAATCAATCCTTTTGACAATGATTAATTGGTTCTACAAACACTGAAAAAGTTTACCCATTTTTAGCGCTCATTTTTCAGATGTAAAAAAATATTTAATGCAACTAAGGGTATCCACTCATATAGTCGTTTTAGCACAGGCTTAGTATTTGTATGAACACTTCAAATAAGTGTCGACAGCGAAAATATCTATGACGAAAAATACAGCTAAGGTTACAATCCCAAAATCTCATTGTTAATCACTACATAGTATAAAACAAAGTCGCTTTCTCCGTCCCTATGTCCCTATGTATGCTTAAATCTTTAAAACTACGCAACGGATTTTGGTGCGGTTTTTTAAATAGATGAGGAAGGTTTATATGTATAATACATGCATAATATAGCCGTGCGAAGCCGGGACGGGTCGCTAGTTGTTAAAAATTATTAAATTAGGTATAATTTATACATAATTTATTAACCTAGTTATACAAAACATCGTGACTTTATTACCAAACTAGCTGTTGTCTGCGACGTCGTGAGCGTGATAGTTTTGTTTTATATACCTACTAAAACCTTCCTCGAGTACCAATCTGTCCATTGGTGAAAACAGCATGAAAATCAATGCAGTAGTTTTTGAGTTTATAGCGAACAGACAGACGATGAGACGACATACGCGGCGTAGGACTTTGTTTTATAATATGTAGTGATAGGCAATAATAGGTAAAATTATTAGAACTGACTGACAACGGACAATGTGCAATAATAGTGCAGCTAATGTCGCTGAATCTAGAAACAAACTTATTTTTATTTATTTATTGAACATTAAATCTACAGCACCAATTTAATTATTAACCAAAACTAAAAACTAACCTTACTGCCAATTACAGATTTTACTTTTTAATATAAATTCATTTAGCGCAGTCATGTCAAACATGACGACCTCTGTGGCGCGTCGGGCGAACACCCGACTGCGACGCAGAAGGTTGCGGGTTCGATTCCCGCCGGGAACAAGTATTTATGCTGACCATAAATTCTTGTTTCTGGTTCTGGGTGTTTCCTATATGTATAATATGTATATATTTACAAAAAAAAGTATATAAGTAGTTTATCCGTTATCTGGCACCCATAACACAAGCATTAAGTTGCTTAGCTTGGGGCTGGATGGCGATGTGTAATATGTCCTGAAATATTTTTTTTTTTTTTTTATTTAAACATACGGTCCGCAGTCGGAATCTGTTCAGTTTGACACCCCTGATTTAGAGTATGCGTCGCATGTTTCGGGCTAAACAAGCTATTTTTCAGGCTATACATACGTTAAAGTGTATTTAAAAGTTAAATATACTTTACTAAAAAAATCCCAAGGCATTGTGAAGCCCCTTGAGGTTAATCTAGTATTTTCCATAAACGTTATCATGAATGTTCTTCAACGTAGCATCTCGTACTACCTGAAGAATGGAACGTGTTTCCCAGAATATATTCACCGTTCGGTATATTCATACAGCTATGAATAAATTACCGTCTTACATGCTCAACAGAGTCGAATATATCCAATGTAATTAAATATAGCTATGTTAACCGAACTGTGGTGAAGTAATCAGTAATTAATTAATATAATATGTTACTAATTGAGATTCTGAAGCAATAATTGAGCCGACATTTACCCGTATTATGGATGTTTAAAGAGAAATTTACAATCAAACTCCATTGATGTTATGTTCAGGTAATTTTATCAATATTGGCCTTTACATCTAATCTAGCAGTTTATACAGCAACTTTAATGTTTCTTCTCCGTATAAATACGAGTAGCACAAATTAAAGGGAAAATCATTAGGTAGGGTCTTATCCGCCCACTCCAGTGTGCTTCCAGGTCTTTGGCATTCGTTGCCATTACTTGACATCAGGTAAGCCAACGTACAGCTATTAGGACTGGAGGGGCAGGTCAAGTGGTGTACCATAGTTTGCTCAGGATCCCCGCAGTTGCACTAAACCCGACCTGGATCGATCATCTTCCCAGCTTCACCCTCAGTCCTTAGTCTGTTAAGTGACTTCCACACTGTCCAAGGCAGGTCATGACCAACGGGAAGAGTCTCTGCAGGGTCCAGGAAATGTGGGGTGGAGCATGCTTCTCTCTCAGAAGGACTCGGGCATCTCCGGCCCTTTCGGTGAGGGGTAGAGTGGACTTCTGGAAACTATCCGTGCTATTCGTGGCTTAGTTGGCTCCAGACGTCTTGACGACTTCTTTCCTCTGGATACGGCTGAGAGGGTGGTATAGATGCTGAGCAAGTCTACTGCCCTGAATTTCATCAATAAGCCGTAAATTAAATCTTTCAATGATTATTATTATAAAAGTATTAGTGGTTGTCTGTTTAACTATAGTGTTAATATTTGTTAAAGCTTAACATCAGATTATTGCTAGCAAGTTCTATTTACTTAATTAAATAAAGAGCTGTAGCGAAGCTTGCTTGTTTATTTATGTAGTATTTATTTTGCATGATATGAAAAACTTCATGTTCTGTAGATATCTTAATATGTTCTAGAGTTACATAGTGAACTGTTTCACTGAATATACTATCTGTACAACCGATTACATAATAAAAGTATGCGTATTTCTTGAGATTCGTTTCGATTCTATTACGATCGTGTTTTTTTTTGTTTTATCGATCGTCTTTTATTTCCGTTTCGTACATCTTTTTTTTTTTCATTTCGTTCGGATTTTCTTTTCGATCATATTCAATCAGAGACAGTCTGGGAATTAAAAAAGAGTATTTTGTTCCTGATCGAAGCCGAATTTAAAATTGGAGACAGGCAGGAATGACCCCCACTTATCATCCTACTGGATCAGGAATAATCAGGATATAGGTACGCGGGTGACTAAGCAGCACAAACTAAAACAAATTACGAAACACATTTTATTCAAAAACATCTTGATTGCTCACAATTTACTCACTTTTGTACCCACAATTTGTCTAAATAAAACAAACGTCAGACTTTGCAAAAACAATTTGCTAACAAACCGCCATCAGTGCCGCAGTCGACCTCAGAAAAATGTTTACCAAAGTTATTTCTCACGCAATTTAAGGGAGAGTACACACCGCATCAGAGCGACATTACCACATGAAGGCCGGGATGGCTAAGGACACGTGTGTTTGGGGGTTTATATTCAACATTTTTTAGAAATTACCAAAGTAAAAAATACTAGTTAATTGAGTCGCGTGTCCAATTCCCAGACAAGCTGAAATCTTGAAAATAAATACTACATATATTACTAATTTGTTCTACTACTAAAAATGCTACTTAGAAATGTGGAAGTTTGTAAATGTGTCTATAGATACATATGTTTCTTATTTACGTAAAAACTACAGAACCGATTGTCATGTTCCGTATGTAGATAGCTAAAGCTCTGGAGTTTTATAAAATCGAGACTGTGGAATGCCAAAAACTAAATAAGGCTAATGTATTTGGGAAAATCGATGTAAATTTTGACAAAAATGCGACTTTTAAATGTGTCTATGGATATATATGTTTCTTCTTTATGTAAAAACTACAGAACCGATTGTCATGTTCTGTATATAGATAGCTAAAGCTCTGGGTTTCTATAATATCGATAGTGTTGGAATGCCTTAAACTAACTAAATAAAGCAAATGTATTTGAGAAAAATCGATGAAGAATTTGCCTTTTTTTGGCAAATTGGGGGGCTGAAGCCCCTTTTCCTATTTAACCTTAGTACGTTTATATGAGAAGCGGTTCATCAATTCCGTTTATGGGTACTTTCGTTGTCATTGGCACTATCAGCTGGTGCGGCAAACGGCACGTTAAATTTTACGATATCAGCCTCATTTGTAACGTTCATTCATTCTAATCAATATTCTAACATGCTTTAATGAGTATAGTTTCTACATTATAGGTCACTGTAGTTAAAAAGGGTAATGTGTCTGTCCGTACACCATACTCAAGTACTTTAAGACAAAAGCATGGGCTGGATCGGAGTGACCAGTGTATAGAAACGATCATATATATTTTGTTCAGTTTTTACACGGATGCCCCTGTTACATGGATGGACAGACAAATGCGACCTATTGGTTTGTCAGTCGATACGTGTCGTCTATGATCTTTATATACGACGAACATTGAAGCAAATAGACAAATGGAAAGTGTGCTCACATCTCGTCTCATGCAAGTAATTTTATAAAAACCCATTAATATAATTAAAACCAACAAAGAGTTGTACGTAACAGCCTTTACCACCCATTACTTAACTTTAAAAACACTAATTCTCAATCTTAACCGAGATCTAGAGCGCAACCGCAATTGGACTAAAGTGGGTCGAGACTCGAGCCACTGGGATTAGGCAAAATTTAAGTACAGCGATGATTTAAGGGCGGTCTGTGACGTCACACCGCACTGCTACCAAACTTTTATCTCGACCGAACATAGAGTACCCTAATCCTTATTAATTAGCGGGAACGCTGTAACCTCAGTCATAACAATCTCACTTTACATTGTGCGTGTACACTGAAAAATATGTCTCTTTCGTATATTAGTATAGTTTACAGCCGCAACCGCACACACCTGCCTTAGTAATCGTAAGGCAGATTACAACATTTTCGACCGTTTAATTTGAAGGTAAACGAAGAAAATAATTGACCGTCTTCAAATTTATAAAAATAACATCCTATGAAATAATCTGTAGGTGTTCTGCGTTCGCTTTAAATGTTGTTTAGCTGTTGTTCGCCAGTATGTATACCTCTGTTAATATATTATTTTTAAAGCTGCCCCAATTCTATTTGATGGTTATGAGCGTTAGAAATAAAACTGAGGTTATGGTTAGTCTGGCCGTCAAAAAACAAATAACTCTTGAAGGGTAAGCAATTCTCATGAAACTAAACAACTTTCTAGGAAAACTAGAGTGTAAAGGGAAACTTCTGGTTGTTTTACTGCAATGATCTATAAATCTACTCTACTATTGAAACTACTAGAATATTGAAAAGCCTAAAACACTTTTAGAGAAATAAACATTCTCTTTTTCTAAAGGTTCTTGAATAAGGAATAATAATCAATAAAGTAGGAGATACTAATAAATTTATCAGTAAGATAGTCTAGAGAAGTTTTAATTAAACTATCTAACTAAAAAGCTAATTGACACTTCTAAAGGGCAGTAAGGATTCAGTACGGAGAATTTAATTAAGGCTTAACTTCGGAAATTACAACACGAAAATGATTAAAACGTTAATATGAAACTGATAGAATCTAAGCAAAATAGATTTCATGGTCCTATAACCACATTAAAGAAGTTGTATTTTAATCATAGCCGTTCGTTCTAAATTGACCATGAAAGCCACGCTGACTTAAGTCATAAAGCATGATAACCGATGCGATTTATAGTCGTTTTCCCTTCTCAGTTAAACCACAGATTAAATTAAAGTACGCTTGGGTTTAAGTTAACCCAGTGGGGTCATTAAACCTGTGTTACGCCTACGCAGAAGAATCTGTGTCAATATGCGCGTTCGACAACGTCTGCATCGTTTTACGTTTCTCATAATATAACAGAGAAATGATCAATTAATGTATCATTGGCTCTGTTTTAAGAGCACCTGAACATATTGCAATATCTTATCTATAACCTTTTCTATCAATAATTCTAGTAATTGATATCGATGAATTGAAGAAAATTTGATAAGTAATTTTAGACTCTGTCGTCACGAAAAGCCTTCGATATATTTAGTTGCAAGTGCGGGAATTACTAATCCTATAAGGAGTTTAATCTTAAAAGGCTTGGGTCAAAGCAAATACATATTAAGGGCCGTAATCTGGGCCCGATGCACGAATGGGTCGAATTGTATTTATTCTGTGGCCTACAATAATCCTCTTAATCGAATTATACTTAGAGCCGCCTATTTATAGCCAAGTGCCTTCTCTTAACTTCTTATACCATATATTTAGATATTTCCTCGAGATTAATCTCTAAGACATATCACATTTTATACAATAGATTCTTATTATGAACTTATCTAATGCTATAGTCTTTTGCTATTGAATTTGGCTTGTCAGCAACACTTTTAACAATTCAAAGCCCATTCATTATTCAGATATTGAAATTTTCACCACTTTTATTTGATAAATAACCCTCTATTGTCCCAGAAATTAATAGATTCTATGTCAGCAAACATTCTACATACAACCCTCGGTTACAAAACCTCATGAGTCATATTAATAAGCCCACTTTCCACGATGACTCATTACCTTGATAATGATAACGTGACGAACTCACCAAGCAAGCTTAAAAGCTTCGCTTAGCTGTCTTCAGCTTTATTACTTTGACAATAAAGTTCACAATGAACGTATAGTATAATAAAATTAGACTAGGGATGCATGGTACCGCAAGGAGTTGTCACGCGATCAGTGGCGCCTTTCCCTGTTTCAACTTAATCATAAGCAAATGAATTTCGTGTACTATTTATTTCCGTCCTTATCTATTACCATAATTTAGAATGGGACAGTGTTATTGTATTTGGCAAATAACTGTTCCTGGTTTTATTAGTTCTCGTGTAAACAGTTTCGGAAGAGAATGGTTATTGGATAGGTATTACGGAAGTAGGTAGATTGTTCGTGTTTTGAGTATGTTTGATACTGGAAAATTTGAGAAAATGTACTGTTAGAATACATCAATAATTTGCCTACCTAGTATTCTACTTACCGACATGCACGAATTTAGAAAAGAACTTCAGTATGCGTTTATTTTAATAAAGATGAAAATTTTTACGTAAGTAAATTAGAAAACTATATTATTATTTTCGCACTACTGAACAAAGGTCTCCTTCAGATATACTCCCGAACATATTATCGGTCCTGGGCAAATCTTGGCCAGTCTCCGGCGTAAGCACGCCGCAGACCCCGGAAAAGATGGCGTGACCATCTTTTCCGGGGCTGCCTCGATTTTAACGTCCGTCAAGCACCCATGGAAGACGGACGTCAAAATCGAGGCGTGACGCTCTTAGCTCATCGGCCAGGATGCATTCGACAGATACAATAAAAAATATACTTACCTGAAAAAATATAAGTAAAAAAACACTGTAGTAAAATAAAAGGATAACTCTATTCCATCCGTATTTATCTTAGTTTAACAAAACACATTAGTCCCGTACATTCCTAAATCCAGACGAAGTTAGATGCCCTAGTTAAACGAAACAAGCTGTAAGTAATTTCATTTTGAAATGGAAACTCAGTTTTTTTTTTATTTCTAATCCATGATGCCACGTGGATTCTATTGAATGAAACAATTTTTGATTAAATCTTGTTTTGATAAAAGACAATGGTACAAAATTATAATATCTACGATTTTTATTATTTACGATTTTATACCAGTAGCCTATGTTACTTCCAATGAATTAATGTACAGTCACATTACCAATTAGCTGAACCCCACGTGACCCCAGAGCTCATTCGCATATCTGTAAAAAATATAGTATTTACCTATTTTGTTATTTTTTTTAAATTGTATATTGTATTGTTTAGTAGATATATTGTTTAAAAAAAAAACAGAATCAGGTAACATTACTTTACAACCTTACAGATTTGCGAGTGAGCTCTAGGTCACGTGGGGTTCAGTTAATTGGTAATGTGACTGTACCTATATCAATTTCCCTAATACCAAGTTTCATCAAAGCCTTTCGGAGCCTATTCTTTACAAACAAACAAAAAAACAAAAAATCTTTCATCTTTATTATATTAGTGTAGATATAGACTTTTCTGTAGATCTAAATTCCGTCATAATTCTTATTTTATCGCTTTGTGATATTTTTAATCGCCTTTCAGCACGGTGTCTGCCGTCCGTTGGATGACACAAGGTCTAAGCTGATGCACTTACACTAAATTTGCAAAAGAGAGCCAGATATCTTCTACTATATATCTAGCTTAGCTCTCTAAGGTCTGTTATAATATAATCAATATAATCAATCTCTAGACTGCTTGCATTCTCAATCATGAGTAAATGCGGTCGGAAGCATAATTGCAGACCCACCGTAAAGTTCTAAAATTACTGTTATTGGAATGTTTTCATTCTAATCATTTTGTTTGATAAATTCATGAGTTAAAATACTTTAAACTTCAACTAAAGCAGGTGCCTAGAATATTGCTATGGCTTTAGTTGGCCGAGTGGTATAAGCCGCCACCCGCTACACCAACCGACGTGGGTTCGATCCACAGGTTACGTTGTTATAATGTTCAAATAGTGCTGCACAGGATTCTAAACGTTACGGTGGGCAGAGACTTTTGTCCGTGAATTGTACATAGTATTAATTTAGGAATGTTATTAATAAGAATCCACAGTTTCATATTACAATAACACAGACCGTTGTTCATTTCAATTTCATCTGATATTTTATAGCACAATAAAACTGCCAAAGACACCAAAGTGGGCAATTGACTTCGACGATAATAATTATTAACATCTGTTCTTTGCAGGCCATTTGTTACAGGAATCCGTTGGGTCTTTGTTTGACTATACCTACCTATATATCTATTTATGGTGTTTAGTAAAAAGTATTGCAACTGGGTCATCCCAGGTTTTGACGACCCAGTTGGCACAATGGTCACCATGCCGAGCTGCCAAACACAGGGTTGCGGGTTCGATTCCCGCCTCAGACAAGTATTTATGCTTAGATATTTGTCTGTGGCCTGATTGTTTTTATGTATTATTATATATTTTCAAATGAAAAGTATATAAATAGTATACCCGTTGTCTTGCACCCATAACACAAGTCTTGTTACTTAGCTTGGGGCTAGATGGCGATGTGTGGAATGTCCTGCAATATATAATCCCTTTTAATTCTTCGTCTTGACTAACTTCTTTTGTGCGAGGGCTATAATAGGTATCTAGATCTCTATTTTAGAATCGCTCGTGTTACATAGCTTACTCTACGCCTACAAGTCATGCTCGACTTCCAAGTCGCATGACACCAATTTTCTGGATTTTTGAATCGTTCGTCGTCGAAATTTGAAATGTCAATTATTTATTCTTTTTACGCAGAAAATTGAAAACCGGTAACGAACATCCGAAATAATCTCAAAACATATAAATATTTTTCAAAGATCGTTTCAGAATGTTTGACTATGATTGTTTGACGTTTATTCTACAACTCGCCTGTCGGCGACGAGTATCAGTAGAATATCAGTAGAAATAGAGCGCTCGATGCGAGGCGAACAATTCAAAAATAGAGCCCCTTATCTAACAAAAATATTTCCTTCTTTTAAATCATTACAAAGTTTTCTACATGTTTAGAACGATTATTCAGAACACTATTTGTTATATGATTATAAGCTAACACGGTTATTTTCACTACTTAATACCTCTACCTATATTAAATAAATAAAATAAATAAATATTGCAGGACATTCCACACATCGCCGTCTAGCCCCAAGCTAAGTAACTAGACTTGTGTTATGGGTACTAGACAACGGATATACTTCTTAATAAACTTTTCTTTTGTCAATATATACTTATAATACATATAGAAACAACCAGAACACGGACAAATATCTAAGCTAAGCATAAATACTTGTCTGAGGCTGGAATCGAACCCACGACCCTGTGTTTGGCAGTCCGGCATGGTGACCATTGTGCCAACTGGGACGTCAAATCATGTTTTTCAATCATGTTTTTTGTTTCTATTACTGCTCGATATTTCGATGCCCTAACAAGCACACTTTTCACAAGACTTAAAATAAAAGGTAAATATCCCGTTTTAAATAACTCTAGTTGCTTGTCTTAATTGCATGTTTTAATCGATACAGGTTTTACGCAAACAACAGTTATGAGTTAAAAATAAATTGCAAAAAGTATTGCGAAGAAGTTTAAAATAATAATTTCCTTGGAGTTTAACGATAGGATAATTTTAACTTGGTATAACTGATATATAGAGCCATTAACTGAACCTTTGTAATTAATTCCTTGATTGCGTAGTTTTATGTTTCCTTTATGAAATATTTTTTTAGCTTAGTCATCATCATCATCATGTCAGCCCATACACGTCCACTGCTGGACATAGGCCTCCCCCATACGACGCCACAAACAGCGGTCCTGAGCCGCCTCCATCCACCGACTACCCGCGACCGCCACAATGTCGTCGGTCCACCGGGCAGCTGGTCTCCCAATAGCTTAGTACATTTACATAATAGAAAAATCTATATTTAGTTCTTATTAATTCTTAAATTTCTTGAGCCTTCGTCTCATCGGTGGGCGCGTCCCGAAGGTACATTTCCTAACTTCGTTTTTAAGACGTTCCAAAGTATTTTGACTTTGAGTTTTATTGTTTTGACGAACACTGTGACGCAATGCAGAAGATTACGGGATCGATTCCCGCCTCAAACAAATGTTTCTCAAACAAAGGTACATGTGATTGTTTCTGGTCTGGATGTTTCAAAATGTATATTAATTGTAGGTATTTAGAAAAAAGACCTTCGTTATTTGGCCACCGCCTATAGTTGCTTAGCTTATCGCTAGATGGCGCTGTGTGAAATGACTTACAACATTTATTTATTGTATGTTACGAAAATACTTCCCGAAAGCTAATACATTATCGCGCGAAAACAATGCAAAATAAAACGCAAGAAAAACAAAAACAAAGACGAAATCCTGACAAATATAAGATAAGACGCCACATTTCACATGAAGGGCTAAACTGAGACAAAGCTTTGCCAATTAGCTGTGACAGTGTAAATTAGCATCATGATTAAGGACACTAGTTCTCTTGAAAACGATGTTTTAAACGGGCAGATAACCGGACAAACAGGAAATTTTAAAAAGTATATTTTCGTCTTAAAAAACTCGTTCGACATCGTTAAATTCCTATGACGTTACATTTTTATATTTTAAAGGTAGTGTAGACTTTAGAACATAATTTTGTAACTGCTGAAACTCTAATTAGGTTTAAAAAAAAAAATTAAATTAAATTAAATTTAGTATTTGTTTATTTTTTTTAATGATTGTGATTTTCTTTTAGTTTTATTTGCTTTTGTTTTTATTTGTATTTAATTGTGAATTTTTTAGTGTGAATGATAAATAAATCCATTATCTAAAAAATTAAATTTTATTTCAGAATTAAATTCCATAAGTACATATTAAATAAAATAAATAATACAAATTAAATTAAATCAAATTTAAACACTTAAATAGTAAATCTGTAAAAAAAAAACTAAAAAAAACAAATAAAAATCTGTAAAATCTGTGTCTGTGTGTCTGTCTGTGTGTTGTAATCTGTAAATCTGTATCTGTGTTTAAAACTGTATCTCAAAAATAATGGTTATTGAAATACACAAATATTGTCGTTAATAATGGCAGTCATTATAATTACCATCAATTACTACCCATGAAATAAAAAACTAGTTAAGTAACATTCTGCTTCGAACTCAGGATAGTTTCAAAGAAAAAAATATATATATATTTTATTAACCCAGAATAAAATATATTTTATAATCGCAGGCTACAAAATAACGTTACATACTGATTTTTAACTAAGTCATTTTTGAAACACGCTTAGGGAAAATAAGAAATTGAAATATTCTCAAAAAACCAGGGTTCATGGGCAGAACATAAAATTTTCTAGAATGTTTTCAATTTGTTACTTACCTTTTTTATTTCCCACGCATCAGGTTCAAAAACCTTTAAAACCAAGTGGTTTATTGGGAATAAAAGGAACTAAACTTCAAACGGGAGCGTTAATTTGTCTGCGGGGTTTGACTGAAGATCTAAGCTTGAAGAGAAGACAGTAATACGTTAGTTTGATTAACTGCCTCGTGCCGTTTTAGAAGGGATTCCTAATCAAAGCTTCGGTAACTTGTTGTTTTGCGAAAGTAGACCGTTCATTGTGCTAAATTATTTCTCTTTGTCAAATATTGTGTAGGCTTAGAAATATATGCTAAAATAAACTAGCTTTCTTGTACCAAAACCAATGTTATCTTCATAAATACCTACGTAGATAGATATCGCCTATTTATTCTAGTCTATCCTTCTGCTTTATCTTCTTAATATATATAAATCTCGTGTCACAATGTTTGTCCTCAATGGACTCCTAAACCACTTAACCGATTATAATAAAATTCGCACACCATGTGCAGTTCGATCCAACTTGAGAGATAGGATAGCTTACATCCCGATATTCCCACGTCTTCTTAATATATATAAATCTCGTGTCACAATGTTTGTCCTCAATGGACTCCTAAACCACTTAACCGATTATAATAAAATTCGCACACCATGTGCAGTTCGATCCAACTTGAGAGATAGGATAGCTTACATCCCGATATTCCCACGGGATCGGGAGTTACGCGGGTGAAACCGCGTAGGGCAGCTAGTTTACTATATTATTCTGCCTGCTCTTTTATTCGAATCTACTATAGAGTATCTAATTCTGAAGTTCCGAAGGCACACATCCTAACTTAATTTTTAAGATGTTTCAAAGTGATGTAATGCACGGCATGACACCTATTAAATAAAAAAAAATGTGTTTAAGTTTAAGTATGAAAATGAGAGAAAAATTTTTTTGCATTCATTTTTAATCGTAATCACACAAGAATTAATGAAACAGAATTTCATTTTTTGTTACGGGGTTCATAATGCAAATTATTAAATACTGATTTTATAAGGGTTCCTTTTTTTACCTTTTGAGGTACGGAACCCTAAAAAGATTCATCAAAATCGGTTGATAAACAAAGAAGAAATGCGCGAACATCCATAAAAAAACGCGAACATCCATAAAAAAAACACATTACAACCGCATTGAGAACTTCCTCCTTTTTTTGAAGTCGGTTAAAAACAAGAATATTTCCTCTTTATAATAGAGGTAAGTATAGATAAATTATCTATAAAACGTGTCGAACACTTCACAAAGTTAATTCCGTAGCGATGTACCTAAACACAAAGACACATCTTTCTTGCAAACTCCCACAGCGAGTCAGTTGACAAATTGTCAGCTCGTAACTCTGTTTTGTAAAACGTCCCGTCTCACATTCCCCGATGTTTTGCCCAGACCATAATTATTGCAAGCACTAACATTTAACACATATAATGTGTTGACATTTTTCTGGAGAAACAATTTTCTACGAGTTACCTATATTTATCCTCTGTATGTATATTTACGCTCTTTCCGTACCACATCACGGAATTCTCGCATAGATTAGATGTCAACATGTCATCAACAAATCGTATCTATGTGCCTATGTTCACACCACAAAATTCTTAACAAATTGACAATCTGAACATAGGCACAGGAATAAAAACTGGTTAATTTGTTACCGCTGATATAGAACAGATCTTCTACGCTATACCGGTACTTCAAACGAAAACCTTTATTTTCACTCATTAGAGTTCATCGGTTAAATAGGCATTTTTGTAGAAGGAAACCGAAGCGATTGGTTTTTATGTATGTACAGTCACATTACCAATTAGCTGAACCCCACGTGACCTAGAGCTCACTCCCAAATCTGTAGGGTTGTAAAGTAATGTTACCTGATTCTGTTTTTGTAAGCAATCTATACTAATATTATAAAGCTGAAGAGTTTGTTTGTTTGTTTGTTTGAACGCGCTAATCTCAGGAACTGCTGGTTCGAATTGAAAAATTATTTTTGTGTTGGATAGTCCATTTATCAAGGAAGGTTATAGCCTACTTTTTATCCCGATATTCCAACGGGATCGGGAGTTACGTGGGTGAAACCGCGGAGCGCAGCTAGTATACTATACAATCTATATTAATAAAAATCAATTGCTGTTCGTTAGTCTCGCTAAAACTCGAGAACGGCTGAACGGATTTATCTTATCTTGGTCTTGAATTATTCGTGGAGGTCCAGGGAAGGTTTAAACGGTGAGAATTTAAAGATCGGACTTACGCGGGTGAAACCGCGGGGCGCAGCTAGTACAATATAAAAATAACAAAATAGGTAAATACTATATTTTTTACAGATATGCGAATGAGCCCTGGGTCACGTGGGGTTCAGATAATTGGTAATGTGACTGTACCTATATACTCAGACGCCTTTCAGCTCCTATTTAGTTCGCGATTTTCTAATCCCTGTATAGGCGCATACCTTTTCTTGACAGGTCTAGCTATTTCGTCTACTGACCAGCATTTACCTACCTTTTGCCTATGATTATGTTTTTATAAACCATCAACTGGCTATGTGGCCTGGAGTAGAATTTCGTATGACTATTTCATGATCTTGATCGAGAAATACAATTTCAGATATAGATGAAAATATGAATAGAAATCACACACAATCTATCTTATATGTAAAAATGAATCTCTATTCATTTTCATCCTTCTTCATTTGGATGCTTATGTATATTTTGTATAAAGATCACATAGAAACGTCTTAAAAACTAAGTTAGGATGTTGTAGGATGTGTTGTTATTTCTCTTGATCATGGCATCACGCGAGAACGGCTGAACCGATTTCGCTAATTCTTTTGTTGTTGTGTTCGTTAATGTCATCAGGAGAAGGTTCTAATGAAAGAAACAATTAAAAATAACGCAGATTTTTTTTACGTGGGTACATAAAGATACAAAAGCCGATAATGGCTGTTTAGTTTGCGTAAAAAAATTAGTGAGATTATTTTACCGTGTCACACGTAAGATAAGTCTAGTTGGCTTACAGAATTAAGGCCCTGGGTTTCCACCTGCGTATAGATTCCTTAACTATCATAGAAATGCGTCTCGCTCAGTTGTCAATAAACGGCTATATTCACACCGCAATACCGTTCGATAAAGCTGTGTGACTATTGCGAGAGAATGCGTGTTTGGTCCAGCGGAGATATTCGAGGGAACATCTTGTGCAAAATATCGGGTTCCTTAGTGTTGTAGATCGATAATCGAGTGTCAATAATCTATCGATTATCGATAGTTCTTTAGAATTAGATAGTATCGATAGCATGGTGTGTTATAATATTATCCATTGTATTTTACATGTAAAGTAACTATAGTTTAATTACTTTAGTCGATAGTATCGATAGTATTGCACGGTAACAATCGAGAGTATCAATTCTTCTGTAATATAGCTAGAAATCTATAGTAAGTACAGTGCAATCGATAGTTAGTATGCAATGCTATCGATAGTACCGATTCAATCGATAGTTTGATCACTTTTAATGTATAATAATATTGACTCTATCGACATTATTGCATTGTGGCGACGCTTCACATCGCCACCAGCAGATGGCGCCACTAAGCCGATCGGAGATCCTATAGATCGCGCAAGCGAAGTTTTTCTGAAGATAAGCTCATATACAAGTTCCAACGAAACATCGTTGGGCCGCGGCCTACCGGTTATAACACCTACCCGGTGAAAGATCTTCCCTTTGGAGGTACACACCACCTCGTACCTCCAAACTGGTTCACCCCTCCAAAGCATTATATCAATAACTAGTTGCACCCCGCAGTTTTACCCGCGTCTGTCCCGTGGGAATATCATGATGAAAGTTAGCCTATGTGTTAATCCAAGTTTTCAGCTATCTACAAACTTCAACATTTATAATACGCGCCGTACTATCGATAGGTTAGGAAACGAATACATCAGGGGTTCGTAGCACCTGTTGTAGACAAACTCAGGGAGTGTAGACTTTGGTAGTACGGCCATATAATGCGAAGGGAGAATAGCTACTCAGTGAGAACTTTTCTAAATATGCCCACGAAGCCAATGTTGCAAGGGACATTAAGAACAGTGTGAAGCTGTTTTCCATACAAAAAGCGGTAAAGTTTTCCCCCCCATAAATGAAGTCCGATTTTGATATTTTTTGAAAATGTTCTAGATCTAATGGAAAACTAGGTTTAACCGGTTTTATTTCAAAGAAATATTGCCTAACATAAAAGTTATTAGTATCTGAATATCTATATTTTTTACTTAAAAACTTAATCGAGGGTTTCAATTGTTTTTAATAGACTAAACTGAATAACCAAAAAAGAAAAACGTATAAACCTAGGAAAAGATGCAGTGAATTAAATGAGACTAAAATTTAATTTTGTGAAGGATAAAGGGGGTAAATACGTTACGGCCCGCAACATTATTTGAAAGCAAATGAAGGCAATTACGTCCGAACTTAAACTCTCTCTATCATTTCATTTTATCTATCGGTAATTTTTGAAAATACCTCCTCGCGCCGCTTATCGAAAACTCATGATTCTCTTAAGGCTCTCCATATCTCTCCAATGACAACCCAGAATCGAAGGACCTGGTGCAAACGTACAAGGAGGCCCGACCCCAACTGAATTGGGAAAAGGGCAGGACAAAGAAAGACTATCGAGCTTATTTTCGATGTAAACTATTGATACTCGTAATAAAACTATCGATAATTCGCAACACTAATGTTCCTAGACATAGCTATTGATCTATGCTTTACCTACCGTCATCTGTAGAATTTTATTAGAAAGCATTTCCGGATACTTGATATTGCATGAATCATTGTTTAGAATCATAAAAGATGGATTGAATTAGCAAGTTAAAGTAGCTGTGGGCGTCGCTAAGAACTCTACAGAGGTCGAACTGTTGTAAGAAAGTGATGATAAGCCATAGTACCTTTGTAATTAAGAACACAGTATCTTCGAACAATAAAGTTTTGAGAAAAACGCGGTTAAAATATTTCTCTTGTTAAAAATTTCAATCCGATTCATGGTGAAAATGCCAGACATCCACACTAAGCGTTTTAAGTACTTCATTTCTTATTCGAACTCCAAGGAAGTGAAATCAGTTGCCTGCGTCTGTCTTTCCTGCACGTATATATAACTAGCGACCCGTCCCGGCTTCGCACGGCTATATTATGCATGTATAAACCTTCCTCTTGAATCTCTCTATCTATTAAAGAAACCGCATCAAAATCCGTTGCGTAGTTTTAAAGATTTAAGCATACAAAGGGATATAGGGACAGAGAAACCGACTATGTTTTATACTATGTAGTGATGATGTGGGGGTCTTCAAGTCACGAGTGAGGGTATCTTCTAGGAAAACGTGCTACATCTTAGGCCGCATCGTCACCTACCATCAGGCAGGTTTCTCACAGTATCTAATACCTACAATTAAAAAAAACAAAGGGATTGTATGTGAATTAGGGACGATAATTTTACGTGATTAAGTATAAGAAAACGATGAAAAATTGAGTTTTTTCTTCTTTTTTTCCTTTCTTTGTCTTCCTTTATATGAGTCTTCTATTCGTCTCGTCAGTATAACACAAGCCCAGATAAGCGATATTATTATTAAACAAACACAAGAAACGTGACGTTTACCATTACGCGTCATGGTACTGGAACATGACACTTTTTTGTGAATGCAGGTGTGCCACCAATTTATTACGCGTTAGCACTCAAAAACTTTGGAAGCGTTTTGCTGAATCCTCCGTTTTTTGAAGATATTGGGTTCTTTATTACAAGGGGAGGGTAGATATAACTATGTTTAATAGACTTGCAAGCACGAGGCAGCTCTTTACAGATGGCGGAACTAATCGGACCCGAATAGTTTGTAATAACTTTCCTTAACATCTTGAGTCTTGAGGGTATAGTTTAAATATTTTATTACACTTTGGACAGTTATGTTTTAGTTGAAGTTGTCTTAATTTAGGCATTGTATTTCTATCTAGAAATCAATACAGTTCAACACTGTTTATGGATTTAAATATATGGACTACATTCATATTCTTCTGGACATCTGTGACGCGACGCAGTAAGTTGCGGGTTTGATTCTCATTTTTTAATTGATTTCTGTATACGCGTTACTACTGCACACAGCAGAGTGCGCATTTATTACGTTAAATGAGGTACTCAATATTTTTTTCTTTTGCATTTACAAAAGCAAAATATATAAGTATTTTTATAGTATTTGTGTGGCCACAATTACACCAGCCTAGTTGCTTAGCTCGGGGCTAGATGGCGATGTGTAAAAATAACCTGCAAAACAATATATCTCATAACTAGCGACCCGCTCCTGCTTCGCACGGCTATATTATGCATGTATTATACATATAAACCCTCCTCTTGAATTACTCTATCTATTAAAAAAACCGCATCAAAATCCGTTGCGTAGTTTTAAAGATTTAAGCATACATAGGGATATAAACACAGAGAAAGGGACTTTGTTTTATACTATGTAGTGATAGTGATATAACTTCTTGTACATACATACATACCTTATAAATATTCTCGGTTTTTTGTTTCACAAAATAATGCCAAAACAAATATGTTTACAAGTCACAAAACATCGTCTGCTAATTAAAGAGGTCGGGTTGTGTTCGTTTTTGTAATTCGATGCGGCACGGCATCGCGGTTTGCCACCTACGACGACGCGACGACGACGGTAGAACACGGCCACCTTTAAGGTCGATCCGCACATAACAGTGACGACACAGTGCCGACACGTGCCGTTACGTAACGTATCCATCAGTGTCAGTGAAAATGATATTGTTGTATACTTTTTGGACTAGGCTTTCCGTACTTGTCATTGACAGTGCATCACTGACATCAAAGTATGCAACAATGTCATTTTTCACTGACACTGATGGATACGTATCCATCAGTGTCATACGGAGAGTACGTACTCTCCGTATTCGTCAGTGATAGTGCATCACTGATATCACTGAACGTCACTGTCACTGACGAGTACGGATAGCCTAGTAAAAAAAGTATGCAACGATATCATCTTTCACTGACACTTATGGATACGTTACGGTACGGCACGTGTCGGCACTGTGCCGGCAATGTTATGTGCGGATCGACCTTAACACTGCCACCTTTACAGTGTTATCAACCGCATTACGTAATCTTAATATTCTGCACATGCTTTGGTGAAGACAGACTGCCGAGCCGACTCTTCTATCGATCGATATAGCGATACAATCGTTCGATTAACGCGTTTAATTTTAGTTATTAATAGCGTCGTTGAATTTTTTGCAAATACTAGGTAAAAACAGAATATGGGGCCACGCACTTGACCAGCTTTTTGTTTTCTTTTCTTTTTAGTTTTTCAAAATTAACAAATAAATTGTTTTTTTTTGTACATCGCGTTGTCGGCAACAAAAGTGTAGATCTACCGTAGAGTCCTAAAATTAAATTTATTCGATTTTTTATATGTAAATGGTGCGCAAATATACTATACGTATACCTATGCGTGTGACCGCACCCCTAACAAGAAGTTATTTTGTATTACAGTGTACTTTATTTCAATACATACCTTATACCTGTTTTCATCTTCGCCAACAAACTTGCTCGAGGACTTTTCAGCGAGCTATCGATCGGCCAATCAAAAAGTGTGAAGACTATTTTCACCTTGATGTCGAAAATATAAGTAGTACGTCTAAGGAAGGAATCCTTAATTATTTTAGGAATATTTCACGGGAACTAGCTGGAATTTATTTATGGACGCCTACACATTCCTGGAAAGACAGAAAATTCTGTTACGTAATTGATTTATTATGTTTTATTAGATTTTTCTGGGGTTTGAACGAATGTTTTAATTATACTTGTAACTTAGTCACCCTTGGACTCGTCCTAATACCTAAAGACGAGATCAAAACATAATAAAAATCCTGATATTAAAGTTTCTAAGACATATAAAAGTAAAATGTATTCCATAAATAAATATTGAACAGTTTTTAAGTATCAAAGTTCCTAAATCATATAAAAATTAATTCTGTAAATAAATATTAAACAGTTATTCTAATGACTGTACTTGACTTTTCAACTTCATAAACAAAATTGGGACTAGTTCAAGGGTGGAATAACTATAGTTATTCCACTTAAATAACTATAGTTATTCCACCCTTGAACTAGTCCCAATTTAATATTTATTTAAGGAATACATTTTATATGTCTTAGGAACTTTAATATCAGGATTTTTATGTTAAAGATTTTAAAGTAGGTACTATGTATATAGGTAGGTAACTCTTTATTTATCTACAGTTTATTATATTTAAAAACACTCTAAAACTTAAAACTACAAAAGCTACGAGTCTAACACTTTGCATGGGGTTCCAAAACGTTAGGAGCAAGAAAGTGTTTTTAGAAAATCAACCTTTACACTTAGTGGAAAAAGTTGATTATGGAATTTGTTGTAACTATTATGTATTCTGCGTTTTCTTCATGCAAGCACGCGCTACGAGAATGTCCTCTGTGGCTACTATTTATCCCGATTTTTCGATACATAACGTGGATAAAAGTCTCCTCTTTATTCTATAAAAATCCCGACTTTAAGCACAACATAAAGTCTGTACACAAAATATTGAAATCGATTCCAATATCGACATTCGTAATCTCATACGTCGTATCGCCAAAATAGATTTACTACAAAAGCCGTGTTGGGAAAGATTAGGAGAAAAAACTTGGAGAATGAGCTAAAGAGATAACAGATACCGAACCGTGAACGATCCATTATCCAGCAGCCTTCGCGATTTATTTACGCGGATTTTTTGTATCTTGTCTAAACAAAAACAAATGAAACTTCTTTTTTTGTTTGAAGACGTTGTTTAGAATGTTTCCGTAATTTATCTAAAATTGGAAACAAATACGTATTATTGGAAACAGAAAACCATGTAACCAACCAAAAAATATATGTGTTTATTTCAGACCAAAGATCCATAAGGCCGACCTCTGTGGCACGTCGGGCAAACACCCGACTGCGACGCAGAAGGTTGCGGGTTCGATTCCCGCCGGGAACAAGTATTTATGCTGACCATAAATTCTTGTTTCTGGTTCTGGGTGTTTCCTATATGTATAATAGGTATGTATATATTTACAAAAAAAAAAAGTATATAAGTAGTTTATCCGCTGTAATTATTTTCCCGGGTTTTAATCGCGTATTTTTTTTGTTTTTTATTTCTCTTACCTCGACGTTTCGACTATGTTACAATAGTCATGGTCGCGAGGAGACCATGACTATGACCATGATGATGGAGGAGGAGGTGTCTCCTCGCGACCATGACTATTGTAACATAGTCGAAACGTCGAGGTAAGAGAAATAAAAAACAAAAAAAAATACGCGATTAAGACCCGGGAAAATAATTACTATGAATACAAATCGTGTGAGTTTAAAAAGTTTATCCGTTATCTGGCACCCATAACACAAGCATTAAGTTGCTAATATTTCAGGACATATTACACATCGCCATCTAGCCCCAAGCTAAGTAACTAGACTTGTGTTAAGGGTGCTAGACAACGGATATACTACCTACTTATTATACTTTTCTTTTGTAAATAGAAACAACCAGACCACACACAAATATCTAAGCATAAATACATGTCTGAGGCGGGAATCGAACCCGCGACCCTGTGATTGGCAGTCCGGCATAGTGACCATTGTGCCAACTGGGTCGTCAAATCATCATATTTAATAATCATTGGTCTTTAAAAACAAATAATATATATTTTTATAATAATAAGACATAGGGGCATAGTCATGACAGTTATAAGTTTTATGCAACAAGGATTTTAAAGTCATTTTCCAGGGAGAAAACAGTCGACTACGTTTGAATGGAAAAATAACCGGGTACCTTTCCTCTTAAAATAAGTCAAGTTAATTAATATCAATATAAAAATGTCAATTGGCAATATATTTTATCATATTGCTGGGCATCGAGTTGCAACTAAGAAATTACATGAAGCTCGTAACAATCAATAAAGTTCTCCGAATAAATACATTTTTTATTCTCGTTTAGGCCAAGCGATAGTATTTTGGCATACAGCCAACGAGCGAAGAGTGGCCATTTCTCTTTGCTAATGGCTCGAACGATACTAAATTATGACACTTCGTTTATTGCGATAACTGTAAACATTTCTGATGGACGATTGTTAAATAAATACGGCCGGTGTGTGAAAAAAATTACCCTTAAACTTACTCGGAGTTAATATTAACTTTATACAAATAAAGTACGCTTAAGTAAGATGTAGGACGCTAAGTTAGAAAGTTAAATTACACAAAAGCGTTTCTTAAAGAGAGGGATTACTGTTGTTAACTTGAAGAAATTGTTGAGTTAGTAAATTACATACAAAGCAAAATTTTCAAAAGTTTTTTTTTAAATTAGAACCTGCTCTATCTGTTATGTTATGTTATCTGTTATAACTCAATATGTTATGTTGAGTTAATAGGAAACTAAAAAAAATCAGCTTTCTAGATCCACCCGTTCCTGAGAAAATCGGTGGTGACACACAGACAGACAGACGGACAAGGGAGTGATCTTATTTATAAGTGGTTTTTTTTCCTTTTGAAGTACGAGGTATTAGAATTCATTATTACAAACAAAATGTATTAGTAACTTTACGCACATACTTCACTATCACTATCACTACATAGTATAAAATAAAGTCGCTTTCTCTGTCCCTATATCCCTATGTATGCTTTAATCTTTAAAACTACGAAACGGATTTTGATGCGGTTTTTTTAAATAGATAGAGTGATTCAAGAGGAAGGTTTATATATATAATACATGCATAATATAGCCGTGCTAAGCCGGGGCGGGTAGTCGATAAACGCAACGTTTAGATAAAAACTTTGATATTTCAAACATAAAGTTCTCAGAAACAAAATGCCGAACCACAATTTGATACACTAATTAACAAGATCGTCGGGAGACCAAAAGAAAGTCACAAGTATTTACGAAATAAGCAAATAACGCAAACGAAACCTCACGCTCCAATGATCACAATAATTAACCGAAATTCTTAATTGTGTCCTTATTGATTCGAGCTTCAATTGACTTAATTGCAAAACGAGATCTCATATTTTTTGTACCAAAAGTCATCGGGCTAACGATGGAACGGTTAACACCGAAATATTTCGAGTTCCGAGATTGTTATCACCAGAAATATTATGGTTATAATGGATACGGGTGGGGTGTTGATTCGAAACATCGGCATCGTTCCCAATGCATTTCCTTAACGCGTTTTAAACGCTAAAATGATTACGGGTGAAAATGTAGAGTTAATTACTGTCGATACGTTTATTTTTACATCTAATCGAATCGAATGTATATTAGGAAAGTAATCAGCTTACATTGGAACGTTCACAGTTAACAGAGCTAATATCGGCACAATCAAATCGAATCTCTATATCGTGCTCGGAATAGTGTCGATACGCTCGCTGGTGACTCGCAAGTTTTTGCTCACATACCTAGCCATTGTGATGCAACCCGTAACCGGCTTGAATCTACCTATGCAGGCACAAGATCTAACACCATAGATAACTAATAGGTAACGACAACGCGTTACAGAACACCGCAAAGAAAATATTTAAAAAATTATAAACGTGAACAGGCTGTCATAACTTGATGAGGGTCATGCATTATTAACATGGTAAGTGAGAATTTAACCCAAAATATTATGATTTATTCAAGCGAGTTGCACATGTATTGGTCTGTATAATTTAGTGTCAAAACTCGGTATTCAATTTTGTGAGTAATGTTTTCGCAGTCGAAAGCGGGTATTCGATGAGTTGAGAACGTATGGGACCATTACTTAAAGTGGTGTGCCATAAAGAGTATCCACAATGGGATCTTAAATCTCTTGTAGGGTCAGGCGAAGAGCGTCGCTCCCATACTCCCATAGATTTCGCTTAGTCAGCCGTTCTAATTACAAAAGTAAGATCGAATTCAGATGCTATCAGTGCCAACTTTACCATTTGTCAAACAAAACATAGTAAGAAGTGAAAGTTAACAGTTTAATCTATTGGTATGTAATTGTCGATACTCTATTAATCATTCTTTAATGATTGGTCAATGATTGCTACTAAGCTAAGCTTAACGAGATGTCCGCCTTAATTATATTTCTGAATACTAGACAGACATGTATGGTTTAGGTTCTATTGGTACAGTTGCTAAATTGTAAACCATAATTGAATAATTAAGGGTGATATTTTAGGAGGATAAATTAATTAGGATTGACTTTGATATAACAATTAGTAGAGCTGTTATACTAATCAGTCGTTATACATTATGTTATGTTCATTAGCAATACTTAACAATATCAGCTTATTAAATAGTACTAGCTACGCCTTAACCGCATAAGCCCCAAATATATATAGGGCGCTGTAGTGCCTATGTGATATTCCTGGACTCCAACTATCTATAGTTTTTGTGTAAAATGTTAACAAACATACATACAAGCTTTCACATTTATACTATTACTAGGATAGGATACGTGTTTTCCATACCTTCCCTCCCCTATTCCTAAATTGGTAAACGCAAGCTTACATAACAAGATTGCCTGCATAACACAATTTGTATATACTTCTGAATCGTTAGACAATCTTTATACAAGCGAAATTCCGGTAAGAAAGATTTATTATTCGTTTCTCCGTCCTTCCAAGATAATGGCATGCCTATGGTGTAAGTAGATATTCGGTAGGCAAAAGTCGCAGTCGAATCGATACAGCCTACAATGTTTATGACTAGGTAACCGTACGATGGTAACAAACGATGTTGTCTATTATCCACTTGAATCGCGCCCACGCTGAATAATAAATCGAAATTTGTCTCGTCTAATTGGCGTGCTCTCGGACTGAAGGGCCGATGGTGGCTACAGGCAAATTGCATCGCTCTCAGAGAACGATGACTCTCGACTCCAACGGTTTCGTGCCAAATTGGCCGAGACCTTTATTATTAAATTGAACATTATAATGCCTTGTCTAACTCAATACTATATTGTACACAGCTATTTTTCTATTAACCGTGATGTATTTTGGGAAGCGAACGATTCTTGCAGTCGGCGAACCGAGCAATGACTTTTTAATCGAAAATGTGCTTTAAAATGTTACTGTTTGCCTTTCGTACGAATTGATTCTCGCAATCTGAAGCTGGTGAAAATCGTTATCTTTATTCTAAAACTAGCTGTGCTCCGCGGTTTCACCCGCGTAACTCCCGATCCCGTGGGAATATCGGGATAAAAAGTAGCCTATAACCTTCCTCGATAAATGGACTATCCAACACAAAAAGAATTTTTTAATTCGAACCAGCAGTTCCTGAGATTAGCGCGTTCAAACAAACAAACAAACAAACAAACTCTTCAGCTTTATAATATTATAATTCTAAAATAGAATATTGGAATCTATACTATAATATATACTTTATTTTATAACTAGCGACCCGCTCTAATATACATTATAAACCTTCCTTTTGAATCACTCTATGTATTAAAAAAACCGCATCAAAATCCGTTGCGTAGTTTTTAAGATTTAAGCATACATAGTTTTAAATAGGGATATAGGGACAGAGAAAGCGACTTTGTTTTGTACTATGTAGCCTAGTGATGAAGCTGAAGAGTTTGTTTGTTTGAACGCGCTAATATCAGGAAATACCGGTTCGAATTAAAAAAAATTCTAGTGTTGGATAGTCCATTTATCGAGGAAGGCTTTAGGCTACTTTTCATTTTGATATTTCCACGGGATCGGGACTTATGCGAGTGAAACAGAGGAACGCAGCTTCATTTCATATTTTGAAGAGTTGAAGTTCCTTCACTAGACAAAATATAAGCCTCTTTTCCATTGTGACTGAAACACCAACAAAATCCCTTCTCATAAGCAAACAGATAGGGGTAATATTATTGGAATAGGCAGACATATCCGCAGGACAGGTGCGGTCCTTTCCGCTTATATTTACTTACTAGGATCCTTCATGCCATGTCTGCGACAAAATACGACTACGTTTCAGTTTTATAAGATTTACCTGACGTCAATACTTTACGAATATCAAGATATTGGATGTATTCTATTCACGAGATTTTGTAAACGTACAAACGTTACAAAACCAGATATACATAATATATTTCACTATATATAAATATAGCAGGACATTTCACACGTCGCCGTCTAGCCCCAAGCTAAGTAACTAGACTTGTGTTATGAGTGCTAGACAACGGATATACTACTTAAATACTTTTATAAATATATACTTATAATACATATTATGGAAAACCAGACCAAAGACAAATATCTAAGCATAAATACTTAGCTGAGGCGGGAATCGAACCCGCAACCCTTTGTTTGGCAGTCCGGCATGATGACCATTGTGCCAAATGGGTCGTCAAAATATTTCACTATTAAATGTAATTAGCCACATTGATTGCTACCTCTTTACGCAATAAGGCTTGGTATATGTAAATCAATATTTAAATATTATGGGACACTACATACAGGGCTATCTAGCCTCGAGCTAAGCAACTAGGTTTGTGTTATGGTGACCAAACCTCACGAGTTTTTTAACGATTATTTCATTTCAGCGTAAAGTACTAAAATGTATGATATAAAGACGAAATACTCCAAATACGACAGGTCTATTAAATACCCAGACCAGCAGCAAGTCATCAATATTTGTTTGATCCGCAGCCTTCTGCGTCACAGGCGAATGTTCACCCGATGCGTCACAGAGGTTGATAAATAATAATATATAGCCATGAAATAACACATATGCTACTTTTTATCCTGATATTCCCACGGGGTCGAACTAGCGTAGGTAGCGTATTGCGTGGCGCAAACATATACCTGAGGAAGTGATCACATTTATTTTTATCAAGCCGGACAACGAAGGTAGGTAACTAATTGGTTTCTTTTCTGCCCGAAATTCTGTAAGTACCTACTGTTACGCGGCTAAATCGATTGTGGCTAATGGCCAATATTTTGGAGTAGCCATTGCTTCTTCGGAGGAAGAATCCTTTTTCCAAACGGAAGGAATATTTTAAATATCTATATTTTACAACTAGCTGCGCTCCGCGGTTTAACCCGCGTAAGTCCTGAGCCCGTGGAAATATCCAAATAAAAAGTAGCCTAAAGCCTTTCTCGATAAATTTACTATCCAACACAAAAATATGTTTTCAATTCAAACCAGTAGTTCCTGAGATTAGTGCGTTCAAACAAACAAACTCTAAGCAAACAAACCCAACGTATAAAAAAATATATAAAAAAGGTAGAGTTTGACGTCACGGTTTCCCTTTTGAAATTTCTGTTAATCAAATCGTGTTCTTTTTTCAGATGAAATATCTACCTACCTAATCCAAGATTTTGAGAATTGGAGTTTTTTTACGTTGACGAGGGACTTCTTCTTTATTATGACGAACAGGCTTATAAGAAAGCATCGACCACTACCAATAGACTCCTAATGAAGGGTCTCTATTGTTCACCACACATAGTAGATTTGGACTCTATCTCAAAGGACCCTTTCGAATACAACTTTAGTGGGAACCAAGGAGTGGTGCAGTCCGTTACTCGCAGTTTTTTATTTTTTTTGCTGTTGTCGTCGTGAGAATCGGTTTATAAATGGTGTCATGTTCAATAAAATGGTATGGGAAAAATAATAAAACATCCAGCTACCAGAAAGATGGGATAACTTTCCATCAGCAAGTGATTTAAACTTTCATTTTGACTGTCCCAACTGCAAAAGATATCTTGGTAGAATTTGTTCGTCTAAAAATACAGGCTCGCGTTGAAGTCTTTTTGCAGTAAAACCAAGAATTTTTTGCGTGTAACAAAACAAAAACTAACCAAATTTCGGTGCGAAAATTCGGTTTTAGTACAGACACTAGCGCCTCCACTCAACTGCACAAATAAGTTGGTTTTAAAACAATTTTATTTTTTTGATGCGGTATACAGGCAAACTAATTGGTAAGGAACAAATTTGTTTGAAATATCGATACAGCGCCCTCACTCAATGGAAAACTAATTGTGCTATTTTATCAAAAATATTAAGCACGTGTCAGTAGTGGTGGGGTATAAATGAAAAAAATAATATCGATTCGATAAAACTTAGAACTGACATGTTTTGTATTTTACATTAATGAATTTATTTGTCAAAAAGTATTTTAACTGACTTAAAAAAGAAAGGGTTTGCGTATATTTATTCGTCGATTACTCGAAGACAGCTTGAAGATAAGGTGGGTTCATGAATAAAATTAAACGATGTAAGTCGGCTCAGTGGTTAATTATTTATATTCATTTAAAAATAATACATTCGTTGCAGTTTTTTTTTTCTATAATTTTATAATACAAACATCGATAAAATCTATGGTATCGATATTTAGTAATTACTTATTACCAACACTATGACATCGGCAGTTACGCCCCCCGCTACCTCATGATTTGGTGAACTACGTCCTGAACAAAAACGAAGCGATGTTGTATCTATTCGGTTATATGATCGATGTAAGAAAGTGATCTTATAAGGGTTTTTTTTTACTTCTTAAGGTACGGAACCCTAAAAAAGATCGTAGTTGCCAGGAGTTGCAGGAAATGTAGCACCTTGGTTGATCAATAATTCTGTGTTTCAATTTATACACATACCTACTCTATCTCACGTAGCTTCACAAATAAGCTATACCTAAATAAATACCTCTATAGTTAGAATTCATGATCACACAAAATCAAGATCAAACAAAATCTCCGTTATTCAAAACTCAGTAGCTATAATTACTCCACTCTCCGCATCATCGGTAGCATTACAAACATAAGTGATAGTTATCTATAAGGTATTAGTACTATTAGCGTCATAAATAATTATTGTGTTGTGCCACGTCTGCGGCAATGTAGGCGGGGCGGGACAGGAAATGTAGATACCAGACTACAAGTATGAAGCGTTGCACTTGTGAGACCGAATGTATAAGGCGTTTGGCAGCTTCTCGGGTTAAGTAAATATAGTTGCATATCGAATACTGAATATGGTGGATTAGATAAAGAAGCTACTTGCAAGAGTATATTCTCATATTCAGAAAATATAGAGTAGACGCTTATAAACATTGACTTGTTGTTTAGCTACTTCAGTTTAGAAATTAAAATAAATAAATAATAAATTTTATTCAAAAAACTTAAAAAACAGAAATGTATAAAATAAGGCTTCTTTTAAAAACATACCTACTTAACTGTTAAATGTGTGAAATTATCCGAATTAAGTGAATAAATATCTATTAGTTTTCCCTATAAGTAAGTCTATCTCTATTTATATAAAATTCTCGTGTCGCGGTTAGTTGCCAAACTCCACCTAAACGGCTGAACAGATTTGTTGTTATGAAATTTTTTGTGTATGCGTTATGTCTGAGAATCGAACATCTATTTTTTTTCTTATCTATATATTTTTTGTATATGGCAAAACAACGTTTGCCGTGACAGCTAATTATTTTATAACATTCTTTTGCTAAAGCATAAGCCTCCTCCAATCTTCTCCATTGTTCCGCATTTTGTACCACGTCCACCCAGTTGTCTCTTGATATTGACCAGGTCATCTTGTCACCGCTTGAGTCCATCTACCATCAGCTACTCATGATTAGTGCCCTGCCCATTACGATTTTAGATTTGTAATATTATGTTAATAGTAGCTAGAGTTGAGCAAACTTGAGCAAATACATAAAAGTGTGCCGTCAGCATTTAATTACCTAGTCCTGGGGTTCACTACAGTCGATTGGCATTAATGTCGTAGATACCTAAGACTTCAATGACTTATCTCCGGCCTCTTAAGAGGGAAGTTGCAATTAAAACGAAGACTTGACCTAAATCAAAACATAAGATGCTGTTTGAGTTGGAGATACACCTTACAAAGTACTGCTTTTGGCTATATTTAGCCTGGATGGGTTACACTAAAATTATAAAGAGGAATGATTTTCTGTTTGTAAAGAATAGGCTCTGAGACTACTGGACCGATTTTAATGAAACTTGGTATAAGGATACCTACATGGAATCCTTGGGATAATAATAAGGGCTTCTTTTTATTCTTTCTTTCTTTTCTTCTTCTGTCAATTCTAAGTTTACGGCTCTTCTTTTTTGGTCTCCATTCTCTTTATCTACTTACTTACCTATTTCAGTGATAACACGCCGTCTTACGTCATTCTACATTGGTTGCATTGCATCATCTCTTGTCGCATATGTTTGATACACGATTGTATGCATGTCACACAACACATCGATTATGATTCTAGTGTCAATACAATATCGGTACTATTGGATCGGAACCACGTTACTTGCCTAACAAAAAGTCAGTAAAATAATCATTCACTACGCCTCGTAGCACGTGCCAAAATGTACAACATATGTTTACAACAACTATAAAACTTTATTCATCTTTGTAGTAAACAGAATAAAGTTTAAAATGCAATGGATAAAGCTTTCGGAACGGTGATTGCAGAAGTATGGAATGTAATTATACTTAGTTGATTTTTTCATTTCAACCAGATTGTTTTACAATGGCACATTTTTTGTCGGCAACAAAATTTAAAATTAATCGTTCTTTCTTTCGTAATTTTAAAGCCATCAAATCATCATAAAAAGTTTAAAAAAGGCTTTTCACGAGCCAAGATACTTAATTACCTTTTTCGTAATGCTTATCTATCTACTTAATAGGTAACTATGTAATGAAAGTTCTTGGTCTTGTCATTGCTGACATTAAATGTTAGAAGAGTTTCGAAGTTTTAGCACTTACTTCTAGTGTTGCAAGTGTCTCGATTTACCCGGGACGTCCTGTTTTTAAGGGGCCTTTTGACGCCAATTATCCTGGTTTTTACCATCCACCATAATTAATACTTTAAAGCTGTAAAACTACTACTACTACATAGCTGAAATATTGCATATAAATGCCGATTTATCAATTTTGCTGAAAACTTTTGTCCAAAGTTCGAAAACATTGCGTTCGCTCGCTTTGATTCGGTTTTTAAAAATAGTAGCAGGTAATTATAGCCAAAACTTTGTGTAGAGTTTTTGTTACGACATTCTATATTGGTACCAAAAAGTTATGGAAATTTGAGCAAAAAGATTATTTTTGTGGGTGTTTACCACAAACACTTTTGGTTTTGGTGTAGCAGCTAAGAACCCACCAAAACCACCCAAAAAATATATATTTTGGTGGGTTTTTTTAGCCTTCATAGGAGGCTGGTTAGAAACCCAAAATCCCGCATAATATTTTAATGACGTGTCCCGATTTTTCACCAACTTAACCTGGCAACACTAGTCTCTACTCGTAGTCTAGCCACATGAGTAAAGAATACAACCAGAGACTAATGTGTCATACAAAGCTCTCTGACAAGTCCACTACTACAAGCTTGACGCGCGTGTGTGCGTGAGCACTGGCGGCACGTCACGTACGGAGAGAAACCGGTCTATACTGGCTCGGCCAGTGCCCAAGTTCAGGGCTGTCACACTCGCATGCGAGCGGTAAACATCACGCGTCGCATGTTTGTTTCATATTGTTTAATAAAATATAGTGTTATTAATTTGATCTTAAGTAGGGAGGGAGTGAGTGTGGACCATTCTTGTGTTATGGTGACGAGTGACGAAATAGAAGACTTCAATAATTTTCTTTCTTTCGAAGGAAGGGTGGGAACGATTGAGTGAGTGAGTGAGCGTGTGCTCCAGTCTAAGCAACTAGGCTTGTGTTATAGTTAGACGCGACGGATAATAGTTATAAATATGTACCTTTACTGGGTGGGAATTGAGTGCGTGAGTGCCCCAACCTAAGCAGCTAGGCTTGTGCTATCGTTACCAGACCACGGATAGAAGATTTTCTTTTATAGAGAGGGAGGGAGGAAGGATGAAAACGATTTAGTGAGTGAGTGCTCCAGTCTAAGCAACTAGGCTTGTGTTATAGTGACTAGACACGACGGAAAGCATAGTTATATGTATGTATAACAAACTACTTGTGAATTCTAGTATGTCAACGTTTATCTATTTAACGTTCGATTCTGTGTCATCAAAGTTTCCCGGAAAGCCATAAAAAATTCTGATTTAGGTATTAAGTTCATCATTCATTTATTTACCCACTAACTGCACCCCGCGGTTTTACTCGCGTAAGTCTCGATCCCGTGGAAATATCAAAATAAAAAGTAGCCTTCTAGAAAAATGGACTGACCAACACAAAAATATTTTTTCAATTCGAACCAGTAGTTCCTGAGTTCAAACAAACAAACAAACTCTTCAGCTTTATAATATTAGTATAGATTAATCATCAAAATTCAGATTACATTGTTACCGCGTTAAAATAAACGCCCATAATAAAAGACACTGAAACACATTTTTTTTGGAACGAAGTTCCTTACCGCTCGTTGCGAAAAAAGAGACGGAGAAAATTAAGACCAAAAGATGTAACGACACTTTTTGCATAGAAAGCAAGCCAGTTATTTTCGTTTCGTCTTTCTATTTCGCATTGAACAGTGTGGTGTCGCGACGATTATTTACAAAAAGAAAGTAGATATAAAAAAAAATTAAAAAAACAAAAAACTTTATTTTATTACAACTCCTTAACTAATTAATCGAAAGGAACCTCGTTCTATCCGGGTGTCCCTTGACACCTCTCAAGTTTTTTTTATTTAATATAATCCACCTGTGCCAACCCTACATGATTATGTCACAATTACGTATTCATTTTGACAGCTCCGAACAACCTTAGCCTCTGGTCATCTCTACTCATGTGGTCTAGCTATATAGGTAGGTACAGCGCAGACAATGTGACATTTGCAAAGGTTAGTATTCTAGACTCGAAATGCAAGAATCGCTGTACTTTATAATTAAGCAAGTTAAACCGTATCAAAAGACAAGAGACACCGCCGAGGCCACGATAAATACTAAGGTAGCGTCATCAAGCTGCAAATCGGGTCATTAGCAACTACGTGACTGACTAAAGACAGACTATAAGAAACTAGACAATTTTCTATCGGCTGATATCTCGATGAACTGGGCGATTCATTATTAAATGTCCTTCACAAATAGAACAAATTTAAGGTGTTTTTTCCTACTTGTTCTATTGGCAGAACACCATAGATCCATAATGGATCTGGTGAGAAATCGACTAAGAAAGAAAAATCCTAGTAGATCCATGATGGTTCTGGTGAGAAATCGACTAAGAAAGAAACATCCCAGTAGATCCATGATGGATCTGGTGAGAAATCGACTAAGAAAGAAAAATTCCAGTAGATCTATCATGGATCTGTTGAGAAATCGACTAAGAAAGAAAAATCCCAGTAGATCCATGATGGATCTGGTGCGAAATCGACTAAGAAAGAAAAATCCCAGTAGATCCATGATGGATCTGGTGAGAAATCGACTTAGAAAGAAAAATCCCAGTAGATCCATGATGGAGCTGGTGAGAAATCGACTAAGAAAGAAAAATCCCAGTAGATCCATGATGGAGCTGGTGAGAAATCGACTAAAATAGAAAATCTCATTAAATTCACAATTTGAAATCTGAATCCAATGGGAAAAAAATATCTCACTAGATCCATCCTGGATCTGGCCCTAGGATCTTCTGAGAATGATCCAGAATTAAAGTTTTTAACCAACTTAAAAAAAGGAGGAGGTTTTCAAAAATGGTTGGCGACTGTGTAGTCGGCAAGCTTTTCGTCCACCATTTCGTTTGAAGTCTGCCTTCACCCTCACACGAGTGAAAACTAAGTTAAAGATAAATAAGTATGCAAATAGCAAGAAAGTAGGTACGTATATTGTAGGCCAAAAGAGATTTAAACAGTGGAAATGAGCGAACCTTTGAAAACAGTTTCATCAAAAAACGTTTTTATGAATGACTCCAAATACGCTTTGAAATACATTTAATAAGACACTGTTGCTGACTGAAGAGGTAAGGCTAAGGTTCCTATGTTTTTCCTCTCTACACATGCAGAAAAAAATATTTCTTGAAGTGTGAAATAATCCTCTCAATAAATACACTATAGAGAATAATTTATTGTTTTTAGCAAAATTTTGATAATAATAGGCAGTATTCCTAAATTAAAAACAATGCTCTTATATAAAGAATACCTACTGCTTATCGTTTTGAGAATATTTACACTGAATACAAGTGTAAGTTTCTGTGTATTCCGCTTTAAATCTCTTCATTGTAAACCTAACTTAATTTTATATGTATAGAGATGGATCTACAAAATGTAATTACTACGGCTACGGCTCTAAGGTATCTACAACATACTCGTAACTTTTATGTATTTGATCATTAATTTTATGGACCATTATACCTACAACAGAACCGGGAAATTATGATTTCAGTTGTGCAAACTGCAGATTCTTGTCGGTATTTCTGTTTTAGATTCATAAAATATCCAATACGTTAAAGTTTAGTTAGTTTAGTTAGTGCCAGCTTGCTTGGGACTTTAGGTCGGGGGGACGCGGATGGCTCGGAGAACGGGGTTTTTTGTTTAAAAATTTGGGTGTTTTAAATTTTCCTGTTTGTGCATGTGGAGTCTAATGTTTAAATTTTGTTTAAAGTGTGACATTGTATGTTTTTTTTTGTTAATTTTTGAAGTTATACTTCTTTAGGCGCGTTATGAAAAAACGATGAGAGTGAAATTTTACAAAAGCGTCACACAAAATTCTCACGTCGGACGAGTTTTTTGTCGGACGAGTTTTTCGTCGGACGAGTTTTTTGTCGGACGAGTTTTTTGCCGGACGAGTTTTTTGTCGGACGAGTTTTTTGTCGGACGAGATTTTTTTTTTTTTTTTTTTAATAATGCCAAAGAAGTATAACTTCTCACGCGCGTACATAAGTACACGCACCCTTTTTTGTTTTGTAATTTCAATTGGTGACAAATAGGGATTATGTAATAAGTAAGTTTAGTTTAATGTTTAGGTTAAAGTTTAGTTTATTCTAGGTTAATAACTTTGATTGCTCCATTTCAAATACACTTCTAAAATATTTTGTAATCTTGACATTTCAGAGCATTCTTCTCATCGTTGGGCGCGTTCTGAAGGCACACATCCTAACCTAGTTTTTTTTAAAGAGGATAGTAAAGTTGCAGGTCAAGCCAACTCCATCTTCACGCAAAAAAGGATTCAACTAAAAGGGTGTAGTTGGACCAAACTAAAAGAGCCCCTACAAGTATGGGTTTTCATATCTAAGTACTTACTTTGAAATAACCTTTGACAGAATATCTAACATTAAATAATAATATTGGCCTTTCTCCATGATTTTATACATCGCCAGCAACTTTCATTCATGTTTTTCAGGGTGCTGTAGTGCCTGGGATATGTATTAAGTAGCCCAGCACCATATACCACCCTCTCAGCTTAGTTTACCGTGCAATGACATTGAATAACATTGAGAATTGTCCTACTAATATTATAAACTATCGACCCGCCCCGGCTTCGCACGGCTGTATTATGCATGTATTATACATATAAACCTTCCTCTTGAATCACTCTATCTATTAAAAAAACCACATCTAAATCCGGTGCGTACTTTTAAAGATTTAAGCATACAAAGGGATATAGGGACATAGGGACAGAGAAAGCGACTTTGTTATAAACTATGTAGTGATAGTGATGATGTGAAAGTTTTGTATGTCTATTTGATACTCCTTCACACAAAAACTATTGGACCGATTGCGATGAAACTCGGTATGTAGATAGCTGGAGACCTGGATTAACACATAGGCTACTGTTTACCCCGTTATTCCCATGGGATAGAGTCTTACGCGGGTGAAACCGTGGGGCGCAGCTAGTATCACATATATCTTTAATTGAGGCTTGATTTCCAACTAGGTATATTGCTTTTCTAACTGCATAAATAAGTCAAATGTTCCAATAAAATATTTGCAGTCCATTTACACATATTAAATACGTGGATAACATTGGTAAAGGTCTGAGATTCAACGAAATGTAACCGAAATGTTGATGAACTTGTGCTCGCAGTCGAATATCTGAGCTGAATTTCATACATTTTAACAAGTTACAACACGCATAAATAAAGTTAGGCATAGAATATTAAATTGTTTTAGACTTACGTAGGTAAGTACTGTCTGCTACAAAAATGGATGCCTAACGTAGAGTTGTATAGAAATAGAGCTTTAAGGTCCTGCTTGAGACGGTAGACTTAAAACGTTAATTAAATAATAAATTAAATAAACTTCTATAACAGCAATTTTCGAACACTGCAGAGTAGAATGCTTCCTACTCAAATAGAGCTTTAAGATCCTACGTAAGATGATAGACTCAAAATCACTACATAGTATAAAATAATGTCACTTTTCGCCGTCCCTATTTCCCTATATCCCTTTGTATGCTTAGATCTTTAAAACTATAACGCAACGGATTTTGATGCTGTTTTTTTTAATAGATAGAGTGATTCAAGAGGAAGGTTAATATGTATAATACATGCATAATTTAGCCGTCCGAAGCCGGGACGGGTCGCTAATAAACTTATATAACAGCAGTTTTAGAACTCTACGGAGTACAATGTTTTCTACTCAAACAGGGCTACTTGAGATGAAAGACTTTAAACTTAAAAAAGAACTAAACTAAACTTTTATAATAGCTGTACGAAATAGAATGTATCCAACTCAAGCAAGTAACTAAAATCAACTTAAATACTAGCAATATTGGACATCTACGATGAGCCTCCACTTTTGTTAACTGACTTACAACATTTTAAACCATGACGATGTTAAAATAATTCGTTTCAGATCTATGATGTCATGCTAACACCTACACTCTAGATAATCTTCTTCTACATGCACCTCATCCTTAATCATTCGTATAATCCTCTCCACCCTGAGGTTGCCTAGAAGAGACCGCTTTCAGCGGTAAGGCAAGGGGCTATAAGGCCAATTAGGTATCTTATCTTCCTACTAATATAAATGTGAAAGTTTGTGTGTAAGTTGTGTGTACTTTTTGTCCCGATATTCCCACTGGATCAGGACTTATGCGGGTGACACCGCGGAGCGCAGCTAGTCTTTCTTTTTTTACTATATAAAAATAAGTCGGGTTTTCCTTCCTGACGCTATAACTCCAGAACGCACGAACCGATTTAGATGATTTCGGTTTTGAAATGTTTGTCGTAGTCCAGGGAAGGTTTAAACGGTGAGAAAGATCGGACTTACGCGAGTGAAACCGCGGGGCGCAGCTATTAGGTTTATAAATCTACGCTTCAATTGAACTCCATCGAGTTATGTTACATTGTAACTGCTCTACTTACCTACTGCATCTCTATACTCAATAGGAGAGAGTTTTTCTCGTTTTATTTTCTCTATAATCAAAATAATGTTGCCCAACATCCAATTTTCTGCTTGTCAGTGTAACCAGAAACAAACGTAACATTATGTCGGTAAGAACTAACAACACAATCATAGTGGTTCGTCTCATTGATTTTAGCCGCAAGTGGGTAGAAGCTACATACAAATAATACTTAACTAGCTGCGCCCTGAGTTTTCACCCGCGATAATCCCTATCCCGTGGGAATATCGGAATAACTCTTTTTTTTGAAGTCGGTTAAAAAGTAACCTAGGTCTCTAATTACTCAGATAACGAGTTTATTAAAGTATCTTCCCAATCGGTCCAGTAGTTTTTGTGTGAAGGAGGAACAAACACATACACACACACAAACTTTCATATACTTATAATATTAGTTAGAAGTAGGATGTATTAAAAGATTGCTTAAGAAGATCACATACCATACAAACTTACCTTTTTTTTAAGATTTTTCGTTTCGAAGCATTTGCAAAAAAATGGAATGCTATTGATGCCAATCGCATCGCAAACGCAATCGTTACAAACAAACAAGAGAAAAACATTTTATTTGTAATAAAAATGTTTTTCTCTTGTTTGTTTGTAACGATTGATCTCGAACACTACTGGATCGATTTTAATGAAACTTGTTCTGAAAAAACATTAAAACTTTAGGAGGCTTAGGCTACTCATTATTCTGATATTTTAACGAGATTAATACTTAAGCAATTGAAAAAGCGTGGCACTAAATTCATTATACCTAACGCATTCGTATGTCAACCAGAGTTGTCAAATAAACTTGGTCACACGAAGAATTGACTCATAATCCCTCAGTGTTTTCGCATATTGCATGAAGACACGTCTAATTATTATCACTACATAGTATAAAATAAAGTCACTTTTCGCCGTCCCTATGTCCCTTTGTATGCTTAGATCTTTAAAACTACGCAACGGATTTTGATGCGGTTTTTTTAATAGATAGAGTGATTCAAGAGGAAGGTTTATATGTATAATACATGCATAATACAGCCGTGCGAAGCCGGGGCGGGTCGCTAGTGTCACAATGAAGGAATGCGAAGTTCGGAGATAGCCACTTTATAAATGTTATATATCTCAAAGATCTAACGTCTATTTAATTCGTTCTAGAGTTTGTTTTCTAGTCAGTCGTAAAATTAACATTTTTTTTGGCTTGGGAAAGCCCTGTCGTACCACCGTTATAGTGCCAACGAAGTGGTTATGTCGGGCTCCAACCAACTAAAACCCCAGGGTGCTCCGTGCTTTAAGTTGCCTCTATGTCTCTAATAAAAAGGTACCTAAAGAAGACAATAATAATAATTCAACTCAGCCAAGGCCAAGAACAACATTTATAAGCTCCGGTAATAGGTAAGTAATATAAATTACCACCATTTACTTAGAAGCAGTCATGTGGAAAAGAAAGTCGGGTAAAGCAAGAAAAATGTGAGAGTGACAATATTGAGGCCCTTTGTTCGATGTTCGTTCAACCACCTTGAATTGATTCTTGTGTAGGTATACGGGGTTATTGGTAATTTTATAAGGCAGCGGTAAAAATCAACTTTTTTTGTAAGACTTTTGGAAATTCAAACTTTTTGACGTGATAACGTCTTTTAAATTGATAGAACATCTGCAATCACAAAAATGTCATTTTACGGTACCATGACGCCGTCACATTCCGCGCCTTCATGTTCTGCGTCTCGTCACGCGTCTCTTTAATAATAATATCACTCATTTGGGCTTGTGTTATAATGACGAATAGAAGACTTATTAAAGGAAAAAAAATAAAATAAAAAAAAGGTATCTAAGTAAAAAGAATATAAAGGAAAAACATAATACAACTAAATTTTTTTATCGTTTTCTTATGATGTTATCATGTAAAATTATCATCCGTAAACCGACTTTACAGACAATTTTTTTGTTTTTATTGTTATAAGTCATTCAGGCTTCGAACAGTTATAAAAGTTTTACTCTCCGTGCAAGTAACAGCTTATGTTTAGGTAAACGTAAAAAAATCGATGAAATTTTAATGTTCTAATTTCTAAAAGTTGATTGTTAAGATGCACAGAAGTACCCCTCAACTGCCAATAACCCTGTATACTTACCTAATAACCTACATACTTAATATGTACCTGCTTTTCCCTCATTTTCTGATGTTAAATACTTTTCCATAAATGTCAGGATGGTTAAGCCTGCAAATGACTTGAATGTGTTTTGTTTTGATTGTTATAGTAGGTAAAGTATAAAATATTAATATATAGATACACGAATGTTCTGCGTTATAGGATCAGGGATAATTTGGCTCCACAGATTCGTGTTAGTAAAGAATTACCCTGGTCACAGAATATAAAGACATTAGAATCCTAACTAACCTTCGGACCAGTCTATTCAAAAACAGATCCTTATTTTCGCGTTCCTTAAACAACTTCCGTAAAAACCTTTCCGCGTTGCAATGACTAATCTAACCTAACCTAGTGGTAGATACCTCAACTTTCATTTGGAAGGTCGTGGGTTTGAAATCCGCACCACCGGATTTTTCTATATAAGGTTTTGATATTACTCTTATGGTGAAGCAAAACATCATGATGAAACCCGCGGCTTAGTTAGCTCCCGACATTGACAGGTTTCTTCCTCTGCAGACGGTCGACTAAGCTAGGAGGGTAGTATATAGGTGCTGAACAAGCCTAAACCAACCACACGCTGAACAAAACATAACTAAAGAGTTATTTATTTGCGAAAAACTGCTCATATACAAGTACGTATAAGCCAATACAAAACCTATTTCATAAATATTATATCAATTCAAAAAATCACTGATACATCAACGACAAAGGGACGTCTCCGTACCATTTAGGGTACGAAAGTAGTAAAAACAAACAGCCCTACTGTTTTACTACGCAATACATATGGCTAATAAAAGCTCCTCACCTATGCCATGCCCGCGTTAAATTTTTATTCCCTCCCTGTCCTTATTCTAGGGCAATAAGATTCAATATTGATTATGGTTTTGTAGCCCTAGGAGTTGAGTTGCACACCCATGGCGCCACTCTGTGTCTGAACTAGTTAAGCAAACACAATATAAACGTTCCTCTAAATTAGCTACTCGTTTTACAACCAATAAATTTAATGGACCCCCGCGAGGGACATGTCGCTCTCAAAATTTGAACGCGACAATTCATTTAGGCGATGATTGTAGAATGGATTAAAATTAGATCAACCTAGCTTAATCAACGTATAAAGAACTTCATTTATATTTTATACAATTTACTGACTGATAACAACGCATAGCTTAAACAGCTGGTCTTAGAGACATGACATTTGGTTGGAGGGTTAATTCTTTGTGAATAAACACTAAGAAAAGCTTTCCACTCATAATTCCACTCCTAATAGGGTGAAATGTCGGGCCAAACCGTAAGCAGTGGCTAGTCACTATCATCACTACATAGTATAAAACAAAGTTGGTTTCTCTGTCCCTATATCCCTTTGTATGCTTAAATCTTTAGAACTACGCAACGGATTTTGATGCGGTTTTTTTTAATAGATAGAGTGATTCAAGAGGAAGGTTTATACATGCATAATATAGCCGTGCGAAGCCGGAGCGGGTCGCTAGTTTACAATAAACAAACAATGGCTTACAGTCTTCTCCAAAACGCACGTTATTTTAAATTACTTAGGTATTATCTTAGGTTCCCTTGTAACTAGATACGGTTCAATATCTACCTGAAATACTAATTTGCCTTCATAATCACAAGTCAACACCAAAATACCTAATTATTGGTCAATCAGTCATCCATTTGCTTAGTTTGAAAAAAAGTAGGTAGAATAAACCACTTATCATAAGTAGTTAGGTACAGTTGAATTGTCAATTAGCTGAACCCCACGTGACCAGGGCTCACTTTCACATCTACATAGGTCCAATTATTGTACGAATGTCGTCTGTATATTGATTTTTTTAGACTTTATATTTAGCCTATATACTTACAGACGTTGATAGATTGTTTATCAATCGGTAAAATCTACTTACATATTGAAAAAACATGGTTTTTGTCGATAAGTTCTAAAAATAACAAGTAAATTGTACGTTTATTTTTAATTTCCATTGTTTTCCATTCATAAATTTTATCTAGACCTAGTTTATCACTTTATAAATGTAAGTATGGACCTATCATTAATAAGCACTTACAATATACGATATTTTTCTACGATAATAAGCGTTACTTTTATTTCTATTTTTACATTGTCGTTCATCAATTCAGATATCAAGTAAGTAATCAAGTTTATTATTGACTTGGGCACCCTCCTCAGGGTAAACATGGAAGGCCAATTTGTCACATGAATAAATCGATTTATTACTTTCGGTTTTTGAAGTTATAGTTAGAAAACTAACGTAACTAATAAATATTTATATGCGAAAGTTTATCTTATGTTTTTCGCTTAATCACACAAACACATTGAATGTTTATTGCATAAATTGTGTACAATGGATGGTAGGTAGTTTTAAAATTAAAATTACAACTCTTTACCCATTGCGGGCATGCAATAAGTACTTTTAAAAAGTAGTAAAATTAGTTTTCGGAAACAACATCTTTAATATAAAATCTATAATTATCATATTAACAATCATACACAAAAATAAGTAGTACATAAAACAATAGCAAAATAAAAAATAAAAACCAAAAAAAAAATCTATAATTAAATTATATATAGTTTTTGTTATAATTCTATCTTTAAAATTTTATAACAATAGAAAAAAGTAAGTGAAACGACATGTAACTCAAGCTTTAGAAAAACCTAACTACTGCTACTTTTATTCTGATATTCCCACGGGATTAGGACTTACGGCGGGTGACCGCAAATTCTTTCTAACGACAGAAATATTATGCTCTACGAAATGATATTTTAAACTTAAATAATTCGACTTTTCCAAAAAATCCACGGGATCAGAGCATACGCTGGTGAAACTGCAGGAAGCAGCAAATTCTTTCCAACAATGCATAATAATAATACTAAGCTACACTTACTTACAAAATAACTTAATCTTTAAACAATCTCTACGTCCTACTTATGCTCAAATACTTTTTATGCTATTTGGTTGAGTAAACAAAATAGCTTAAAAAGCATAAAATTCGTCCTACATACGCGAGACAAGTTTGTGTCATCAAAAATAAAATATAAGTATCTCCACTCTAAATCGCCTCATTTAATTTTCAAAGTGATATTTAAACTCGTGTGAGAGCGGTCAACATCTAACGAAAACACCTTTTTAATATCTAATTAACACCAACAAAAGTTTAATAACCAAAGTACTACATAAATAATAGCCATAAATCTGGTTTTGGGTTAACGACATTAAAATTTCGCTTCTTTCTAAACACGGTATTTTCTCTACAATAAAAATCGACAATGAGTTGCAGGTTTCTAGTAATGCTGTTGTAATTTGGGAACCGCCTGACATCCGGCCTTGTTTAATTCAATACAACATAACTTTACCTATAAATAAAAAAAGAATTTATCGTAAATGGACTATAATGGAATGCAGCGGAGCGTGAATAGATAATATAGTAAATACCAGCTGTAAACCTAAAGGAATATATTATAGTGTACTATTTTTGTGTTTAGTTGTTTTATCTGCGGTTATGTCAATGGTCCAAGGTTTTTTTTCAAGGTTTACGTATTGTTTTAACATCAACCTATTTGCGGTCGTTGGATCAATTTCACAAACAACCAAGTAAGTATTACTTAACACAATTAAATCAGAGACCTTCGATGTTTGTTCGAATGTTGTAAATAACATCGTGTATTCAAAAGCTTTTTAGAGGCATTTTACAAGCAATTTGGAAAATTTCTGGAATTCGTCCAGTCCATATTTAATTTATATGTCAAGCTTCTAACGACTGTAATTATAATTTAAATGGCTAGGTAATAGCAGGTAATCCATTGAAGTAGATATATCAAGAAGGTTTTAATAATCCCAAAAAAACTAAATCCGGAATGTCGAAATCCCGAATTTTTGAAATGGAGTCTGGACTGAAAATGTCCTACGAATAAATAATAAGTTCTGAAACTTTGAAGCCAGATAAAGCCTAAAATTCTTCGAACTCACTAGACAAACTCTCTGTGTAAAGGAAGTATCTTCTTAATAAAAAAAACACATATTTTATTGCAAATTGTAGGTTGGTATAAGTACCATGACTAAGTAAGAACAGATTATAAAATCTAAGTTCTGTTAATAAATTCAACGAAACGATAGTTTTTCTTCAATTAAAGTTCTACCACCAACCCAATGGTGGTAGCACCATTAAAATTCTTAAGCTGTTCGTTCCTTACATGGATTAACAGAAATGCATTACAAAAAGGGGCTCAGGTTTCCGCTTTCTAGCTTTACCGTACTTGGTAGAGAGAAATACTTTAAACAAACATGCACTCGCCTACGGTAAATTTAGTATTAAATAGTTTTTACACAAGAAATTAGAAATAGGAGGTCTTACCCAGGTTTTACGTCCAATGTACCTAAACTAGAAGCATAAAAATAGGGTGGCGAAGATGGCAAAATGCCGGCTCCCGAGAGGGCCACAGATAATTTTGTCACGGGAGTCAGTTACGTTACGCTACTCTACTGACTATTATATTACGTATAGTATCATACTGCATAGCATTGTATATTGAATCAATATTAAGGTATGTAAATAACTCATAGTAGGTAGGTCTATAAGTGTCTTTGTAACATAGAAATCGGCCAAGTGCGAGCCAGACTAGCGCACGAAGGGTTCCGTACCATTATATTCTTTGTATTTGTTATTACAGCGGCAACAGAAATACATCATCTGGAAAAAAATCAACTTTCTAGCTATCACGGTTCATGAGATACAGACGGATAGACAGACAGTGGAGTCTTAGTAATTGGGTTCCGTTTTTCCCTTTGGGTACAAATCAAATCAAATCAAATCAAAATTTTTTATTTCTTTGGATGTATAATACCTTAAAAGTATAATAGACCACTTGAAAACGTCTTAAAAACTAAGTTAGGATGTGTGCCTTCGGAACGCGCCCACCAATGAGAAGAAGGCACAAGAAACTCATGGGGTTTTTTTTTTTTTTCATGTGATCACGCTCACAATGGTCAATATTACAAATATTTGAAAGTATTATTTGAAATGGAGCAACTAAAGTCACGTCCATGGGTTCTTATCATTAAGGTAAGACGAAGTATCATAGTACGCCTTACTGCACAATCTATGCTTTATAAAAGTTTTGAACCTGTTAATGGACATGTCATATACCTCTTTAGGTAATTTATTATAATAGAGCACACATGTACTATTAAACGACCTGTTTATTTTCCGGAGCCTACTACCGGGCACGGTCAGTTCATCCTTATTTCTTAAGTTGAAATTATGAATATCGCTGTTTTTACGGAAAATATCAGGATTTTTGTGAACGTAGAGCAAGTTTTCGTAGATATATTGGGAATAGAGCGTTAATATGTTTAACTCTTTAAATTTTTCTCTAAGTGATTCCCTGGGGCCCATTTTGTAGATAGCTCGAACAGCTCTCTTTTGCAATATGAAAATAGCATCAATATCTGCAGCACACCCCCACAGTAGGATGCCGTACGACATGACACTGTGGAAGTAGCCGAAATAGACTAGGCGAGCAGTCTCAATGTCCGTGTATTCGCGAATTTTCTTAACGGCGTAAGCGGCAGAACTAAGTCTATTGGACAATGCTTCCACATGCGGGCCCCACTGAAGCTTAGGATCTAAAGTTATACCTAGAAAGACAGCCTTACTGACTAATTCAACTTCCTCATCATTAATCTTTACAACAGTTTTTACTTGTTTTACATTTGGAAGTGTAAACCGAATTAATTTAGTTTTGGATCCATTCAGTAATAAATTATTGGAATTGAACCAATCAACTATTCTAGAGAGAGCATTGTTCACATCGTCAACGTTGGACTGACGCCTTTTAACCTTGAACACCAAGGAGGTGTCATCTGCGAACAACACTATCCCATGGTTGTCCCTTACAAGGTAAGGTAAGTCATTTATATAAACTAAAAACAGGAAAGGTCCTAATATGGATCCTTGAGGAACCCCCATTGCTATCGCAGATCCGGGGGATCGTTTCCCGTTAACATCAACACTCTGGACCCTACCGCTCAAATAAGAAGAGATAAGATCCAGGGCGCCGTCCCTAATACCGTAGTGGTGTAGTTTCATGATCAATGTATTATGTTGAACGCAATCAAATGCCTTGGATAAGTCACAGAATATGCCATACGCATCATGTGACTCCTCCCAAGCATCAAATATGTTTTTAATTAACGCTATACCCGCATCAGTAGTCGAGCGCCCCTTACTAAAACCGAACTGTTTATTATGTAAGATATTATTATCATGGAAATGTTTCAGTAGTTGCTTTAAAATAAGTTTTTCAAAAATTTTACTTAATGTGGGTAGTACTGATATTGGTCTAAAATTGGAGGGGTCTGAGGTACTACCAGATTTAAACAGTGGAACTACTTTACTCAATTTCATTAAATCAGGAAACACACCACAATCTACACATCGATTAAATATAATGACTAGTTCTGGTATAATCAGTTCAATAATTGATTTAACAACCGGGACAGACATCCCCCATAGATCTTTAGTTTTCTTGAGATTTATTTGCTTAAGCACTACAATAATGTCATGATTTTTAACATATTGGAATTTAAATGTTTTATTACAATTTGGTACATTCGTTTTTAGCAATGCTTCTGCAATGGGGGTAGAAGAATTTAAAGCCTTCGTCAAAGTAATAGCTACATTACTGAAAAAAATCTCAAATTCGTTTGCGATATCTTGATCATTATTAGTTATATTTCCATTAATACTCAATTTAAACTCGGTGTTTTTGGCTGCGACTCTCCCTGTTTCAGCGTTAATTACTTTCCATGTAGCTTTTATTTTATTATCACTAGATTTAATCACAGATTTAATGAAGAGAGATTTTGCCAAAATACATACTCTTTTAAATATCCTTGTACGGAACCCTAAAATGCTGCCTGTTAGTCATTCCCCTGTAAGTACGAAGTTAATTCGGCCTAAAGCAATTTAAAATTTGTTTTACTTATATAACAACATTTAGCCATCTGCCTGCCTGTCTACTTAATTCTCAAAATAAGTTTAAAGAAATAAGGTAGACGAGAGATTTTTTTTGTAAACAAAACAGAGATTTCTCGTCCTCGTGGGAAATTTTCAGTAGGTAAGTTCGTTATTTGTTAGGACTAAACGAAATATTGGAAACGAAATTCTTTAGCTGGAAGATTTTTAAATTAAGATTGACTTTTTCTTTCCTTAAGACTCTACCTAAACAAATGATTACTTTTACTAAAAATAATGAAACGAAACAATGTAATGTTCTAAATAATGAATGGGTAGGTACCCTAATGTTATCTTGACTCAAATACCTCCCACGCAGAACCTAGAAAATGTAGGGTTTAATATGCTTACAAGTAGGTACAAGATAATAGTTACTAAACTTAGCATCGTGTAATTCAAAACCAGACCCCTCTTTCCCACTGGGCACGATGGGCATATACCCAGGGCCCCGTGATCAATACCCCCTAGTTACTGGCAGATCACTTTTTCGAAGGAGTTATTAATTATTTTGCCCATCTCAAATCTAGAAAGGTTCCTCTTCAATCAACATGGAGTGTTCTTAAGTACAGTCACATTACCAATTAGCTGAACCCCACGTGATATAGAGCTCGCTCGCAAATCTGTAAGGTTGTAAAGTAATGTTACCTGATTCTGTTTTTTTTAAACAATCACTATCACTTCACTATCACTACATAGTATAAAACAAAGTCGCTTTCTCTGTCCCTATTTCCCTATGTATGCTTAAATCTTTAAAACTACGCAACGGATTTTGATGCGGTTTTTTTTAATAGATAGAGTGATTCAAGAGGAAGGTTTATATGTATAATACATGCATAATATAGTATACAATATAATACAATATACAATATAAAAAATTACAAAATAGGTAGGTAAATATTATATTTTTTACAGATATGCGAATGAGCTCTGGGTCACGTGGGGTTAAGCTAATTGGTAATGTGACTATACCCGTGAATGCTAAAAGAGTCAGTTTTGTTCTCTCAAAGTCTTATGGGCCTAATTCATGGACCCCATTATCCCAATATGCCCTGGGCCTTCAATAGGTTAAAGACGGCCCTGTTCAAAACATACCTGAAGCTTAACTTCAATGGTTACTTACAACATGTATACTAAATAGCCCCCTAATTGCTAAGTTAAGCTTACGTTTACAGCTTTTGCCCAACCTACAACATTAAATTGAAGTGATAAAACACGTTCAAAATTAAGGCCACAGCCGTTTTCGGCACAACAATGCAATTCAATTTAACTCGCAGACGCAAATAGTTTAGAAATACTTACATACCTACGTATACCTAACCTAGGAGTGAACGGTAAAAATAGGTATGTCAGTGGGTAGAATGAATATGTCAGGGACGTCACGGATTTTCTATGCAAATTACACTCGTAAAATATGGAACTAGATAACTAGCTTTATCTAGCTGCTTCTTAGAGTTCTCCTGACTATAGATTTTCTATCGACTTTAGTATGGATAAGAAACGCAATTGGAAGAAGGAATGTAAAGTGCCGACAAATAATCAGGTGGCAGAAAATCTCTACGGTTACCTACACTTGCGAACGCAGTTTTCGATTGGCTATTAGCTATCTTTCAGTTGAATTTAAAGTCAGACGTTAACGTTTCATTGTTTTCTACAAATACCACTGAAAATATCACTGTCCATGAGATACAACCTGACAGACAGACGGACAGCGAAGTCTTAGTAATAGGGTCCCGTTTTACCCTTTGGGTGCGGAACCCTAAAAAAGTGAGAAATGATTTTCTCTCTTTACTAAATATCTTAAAATTATACGCAATAATTCTTAAAAGCAATGTTTTTAAAGTCTGAATAGTGCTTATTTTTGACGTGATAACGTTTTATAAATTGGTGAACACCTGCAATCTCAAAAAAGTGTGACGTCACGCGTCGTTACTGGAACGCCTCATGTTATTGACAAGGTAACTATAGCAACGTTTTATCATTGCCATGGTTACCATCAATGTTTTCTTATGACGTTATCACGTAAAATTATCGTCCGGAAACAGACTTTACAGACAACCATTTTTTAAGGAACTTTAGTAACAACAAGCAGTTATTCTCTAGCGTATAAGGAGATGATTATTTCTCACATCATGAAATCTTTTTACTGTGTAGAATGGTTGCGTCGGCTAGCTGTCGGCCAATCAAAAATGATCTAGTCTACGTCCACTGTTATGGTGATGCCATTTTTCTGTATCACATATTTACTAGCTACCTAACTAGAGTGGAGTCATAAACTCGTACCAAGTTTATGCTAGATTTATAGTCTAAGTGTAAAGTATCCGTTGCACACTTTTGTAGGGACCTTCTAAGTTGATGTAGGTATACAGAGCATAAATCTACTATGAAACCCTTCTTGTCGCAAAGATTTACAGCTTACCTACCTACCTTCGTAGATAAACTTGTGCTAGAAATTATGTTTTAAAAAATTTAATAATACCTGCAGTTTTTTTGGTTTTAAATATACCTATACATTTCAGACTATATTAGTAACTAGAGACCCGCCCCGGCTTCGCACGGCTGTATTATGCATGTATTATATCTAAAAACCTTCCTCGTTAATCACTCTATCTACTAAAAACCGCATCAAAATCCGTTGCGTAGTTTTAAAGATCTAAGCATACATATTGACATAGGGACGGCGAAAAGTGACTTTATTTTATATTATGTAGTGATGATAGTGATAGTAAGTAATGAATACCTCTTTCAAAGTAAAGTCTTACAAAGTAAGAAGTATTAAAAAGGCATGTTTATCGATTCCCTCTATGTTTTGCATATCAACATCCAATGTGGACAAAGGGGGAAAATTGAAAATAAAATTCCTAATGAAAATGAACATTTCAAAAGCGAATGCAGGCAAGTGGAGCTTATTATACATACGAGTACATAGAGTAGGACTCTATTGAAAGCATAGATGTCGGGCGTGTTTTCATTCATTTTTATTCTGTTTACATGAACCAGCTGCTCCATCTCCACCTCGCATCGTAAAAACAGAATTGAAAAACAGAATAAAACATGTATTTTAATGCGGGTATGCTCGCAATGTAACGTTTTACAACTTCATCAACTTAATGCTATTGCTTTAGACGGATATCGGGGGAACGGACATTAACAACTTCCATTATTACGTCATTTATAAACTTCTTTAATTACATATCTATACAAACATCAGCCGATCCAATTAAAAACTACACAATATTTTACAGTCTTTCCAATTAATACTTAAAACATGGTTTTCCATTTAAAAAAGTTATAAATACTATGAAGAAGCAAACATTATCAAATGCGAAAATTTGGTATCATTATTGTACAAAAGTTACAATGATATAGATTACAAAGTTCTAATATTAATTACCTATTTACATTTACGGACGATATTCGTCTAATATTAGTAGGTATAAACCTTATTATCAGCAAGGGCCTATGGCTAAGTCTAAAGGCTTTCACACCAATTATCGAGAGATCGTTTGATCGGGTTAATGTTTACCGAGCGAGGTCTTTATACCAGGTACGTTTGAACAGTATGCTGGAATACCACAGACTGCGGTTGATGCCGTCCTTGGAAATCGTTCGATGAATAATCCGAATCTATAGTTGAGTAAATGTGTTCGGATAGTGGACGGTCGCACGGAGACCGCTCCGCAGAATTCGCCGACTTGCCACAAAGAGTCTGGCAAGTGCTATTCAACACCGAGGCGTCCATCGTGTACGTATTCGAATTCCTTCCGTAATTAAGCCTTTTCAACTTGTGACCGTGCCGCTTAGAGGACGGCATCGCGTAACGTAACCTCTCCCAGAATCGTTTCTCTTTCCACGTTATCTCTAAACCCGTTTTGAAATATGACTTCAACTCCGGATCTCGTGGGATGTGCCCTACGGCGACTAATATTAATTTATGTGGATTCTTTTTTAACGCTTTCTGTAGAGCTTGTCGAAACTCTATCTGGGACCATTCCGTTAAGATAAAATTTTTGGTTAAGACTACTATGATACGCCTCGAGGCTTCCGTTGCTTCGACCACCAGGTCAGGGAACTGAGCATACGTCGCCTCGAAATGAGGCACGTCTCGGTAGTGCAGGCAGAGATGGTACGACGGATAACCTGTCTCCAACTCTCGCGCCAACGACTCTACAACGAAATCTTCATCTTTAGGACTATAACAAATATAAGCATCGTAAAGCTTATCGGAATCCTTAAAGGCACCCGTTAAAGGAGTGAGCTTAATTCCACAATTCGAATACAGCCACATTCTACAAGCGTATCTAAATGTGAATACTAAAGCTAATATTAATAAAATAAGCATGAACCCAGTGAGTGCCGAGGCCAATAATGGTAGATTGTTGGAGACGAAAAGCGCGCTTATCACCGAGGTGTCGCTTAGTTCGCTACAAACCGTCACATTTAAATTCAATGGCTTCTTCGGCGGGTTCACGTTCTCATTTAAACACCACAAATTATGAACGTCGACAACTTTCTCGACATTTTGCGATACGTATGTCAAGAAACCTTGTAGATATTTACATTCGCAGGACCAACGATTATTGCCTATCATTAACGATTGCAATCTCTTATTATTGTCTAAATGCCACAGACCATAATTCACGAGTCTGTTTCCGTCCAAGCGTAAAACTTCTAAGGCTCCCAGAAGAGAAAAAGTTTCATTTGAAATGTACTCAATTAAATTACTTTGGAGATACAATTCCTTCAAGTTGTTCAGCTTGGCGAACTCGAGCCCCCGTAATTGTTTTAGTTTGTTGTTATCTAAATGTAATATTCTAAGATCTGTGAGGCGACTGAAAGTATTATTACTCATATTTATAATATTGCTAGAATTTAAATAAATAACTAAAGCTCTACGCATCGAATCGAAAATAGTATCGTTCAGATCGCTATGTACATTCCCATCTAAATAAATATGTGTTGCGTCTATTGGAAAACTATGAGGTATTGATTTGAGTTCTTGGACAGAACAGTCGATAACGCTCGTACTCTTTGTAGAGTCGTGATAACATGAACAGTTTCTAGGGCAAATACTTTTGCAGTTACAGATATTGAAATCGCAACAATTACAATCTTCCGGGCAATAGTTATCGTATATACACAAAAAATCTTTGATATGCAACGAGCTTACCGGGAGATATTTAGCGCCTCGTACGTAAGACTCTTTACAAATAACATTTTCTAAATCCATGACGCGCGGATACTGTCTGGAAGTTACCGAGTTTATCAGCAGAAGCCATTTCATTGTGCAATCGCATTTGAATGGATTACCGCTGATGTAAAACTCTGGTAACGTCCGACCCTCCGGCACTCTTGAAACACGCAAACTATTTATGTCTAAGCTCTCAATCTCATTCGCATACATATCGACTCGAGTTAAGTTTCTCTTCTCGAGGAACGTATCAGTTTCGATAGTCGATATAAAGTTATTATTTATGAATAGTAGTTCGACACTGTTCGGAATAGACATTGGAGACAGAGTTACCAAACGATTATGACTCGCATCCAACGTCTTAACTTGTAACTCGTTCTGAATTTTGTAGTAGTTTCCGAGAGTCTCGACAAAGTTAGCGTGTATATCTAACCATTTCAAGCTTCCCGGTATAAAAGCGAAATCGAACCAGACCAAGTGATTTTCCGATAAATTTAACCATAACAATTTCGTTAGAGCGACAAACACCCCATTGATATCAGAAATGAAGTTTCCATCTAAACGGACGGCTTCCAATTGCGCGTTCTTTTGAAAGGTTTCCGTCTCTATCGATTGTATTTTATTTTTGGCCAAATTGAGGACTTGCAGGCTCGGCAACCCCCAAAACATACCCGCAGTAAGGTTTCCAATTTGATTGTCGATTAAACGTAACCCGGTCAACTGTGATAAATTCTGAAACGAATTATTCGTTATTTCGGTCAACAAATTTTCACCCAAATCTAACGACTTCAAAAACGATAATTGCAAAATTGCTTCCGGGACTTTAGTCAACTTATTAGAACTTAAATCTAATTCTTTCAGGTCGGAACAATTTTTGAAAGCGTTTTCACTTACAAAAGATAACATATTATTGTTCAAGTTTAATTTATTTAATATAAACAAACCATTAAAAACGTGATCCTCAATCGTGTGTAACTTATTTTGTCCTAAATTCAGAGTATGTAAATTGAACAAGGGTGAGAAAGCATTGTCCTCGATAAACCCTATGGTGTTATTGTTCAAGCTGAGTATTTGTAGAAAAAACAGGTCTTTAAACATGTTACGGTTAATGCGTGTCACCGCATTGTGCGACAGGTCGAGCACGATTAATCTTATTAGCCCACCGAATGTTTCATCTTCTATGTGGTCGCTTTTCAATTTATTCGCTGAAATATCTAAAACGAGAAGCTGTTCCAGCCGATTAAAGATTCTCTTGGGCAACATTTCCAGTTCATTATTTTGCATATAAATTTCGCGAATTTCTCTAGTGTTGTGGAATAGTCCCTCTGGCAAATAAGTTATTCCATTGTCAGAAAGGTTCACTAGCTTCAAGGAGAGCAAATCGCTGAAAACTTCGCCGGGCAAATCACTTATTTTATTGTTTTGTAGATAAAGCTGAGTCAGTCTCCGTAGATGCAATATCTCGGAATCAGCTGGCAGCGACATAATATCGTTGTAGCTTAAATCTATCGTCTGCAACGTCGAGCCGCACTTGTGACCGAATCCTAATTCGTCTACGAACTTTATTTTGTTTCGAGTTAGATTTAAAGATATTATATTTTCTAGAGCACAAAACAAATCTGATGGTATCTTCCTGATGTTGTTGTAGGCAAGGTCCAATGTATGTAGCTCTCTAAGACCATTAAATGCTCCTAGAGACAGTTCGAGTTCTTTGTTGTTGCCCCAGTCGTTGTTCATGGAGCGTATCTTCAACGTTTTAAGACCTCGCAAACCTTCGAAGACGTTACCGGGCAGCCGGAGGAGTTTGCAGTTATTTATAGAGATCTCTGCCAAACCTTGCATTCTGCCAAAGTGATGATCCCTGAGCGTGCTCTCGAGGTAGATAGTGGACGGGTTGCAGCGGATCGCGAGCCGCTCCGCGCCCTCCGAGTGCATCGAACCGGCGATGTCCCTGTCAGACGACAACGATAGTACATTGCACTCCACCGCACCATTCTCACTGGACACACGGATACAGGCATCTGCATCATCACCGGGCGCTTCCGTAAGCGCCGCGCCCATCACTAAACAAAACAATATCACGTTGATGATCATTTTAAGCACTGTGTCCATTTCATTTTCGTCACTTGTGCACGGTATCGATGAATGAAGGTAGGGTCGGTATGTCGCGCGCGATCATATTCAGGTATTGCGGAGGCGGTCACGATGCGGAAACGTTTCGACAACAATGAACGTTGGTGTAAGTGTAACGACGTTTGTGCAGAGCGGCATGGCTGGCACACGATCCCCCCGCGGTGGCGAGGCCGCGACTGCCGTACAATGAAATGCCATGAATGCGCGCCGCTCCGTTCGCCACTCGCTTCGGTCCGCGCGCGACTCGGTCACCCGCACCATTTCTACTATCGCATAATAAGTAACCCCCGTAACTCAAGACTTCTGTACAAAACGGAAACCGTTACGTGACTTTGTTTTCATTAATCGTATTTATTGACTGGCATATGTTGTTTGCATGCATAACCCTAGTCAGGTAATAAACACGGAACACTTTAAAGACGGCAACCGAAATAATAATATTCAATACTTAGAACAAGAACGTAAGTAGGTAAGTACTTTTATTAAAAGTTATAGGCAAATGACAAACAAACAAATTCGATGTCTTACCTAAACTATACCTCTAGAACACCTTCCCTTAGCCCTTCTGCATAATTTACATTCTTATTCCGTATTTGCAATCCAGTCACGTAACTATCTAAAGTTAAATGAATTCGGTTAGACGTTTTCGGTTCCCCTTCTGAGTAATTGTCTTGAGTTGTAGTGTTATGTTGGTACCCACCCAAACCCACATACAATAACGTACGAGGGGACAACTACTTACCAACGAATATTTTATCGGCTACACTATCCGAACAGAGAAGTTTGGATAACAATAATTCATATACTTAAATATAATATGACTAGCTGCCCTACGCGGTTTCACCCGCGTAACTCCCGATCCCGTGGGAATATCGGGATGTAAGCTATCCTATCTCTCAAGTTGGATCGAACTGCACACGGTGTGCGAATTTTATTATAATCGGTTAAGTGGTTTAGGAGTCCATTGAGGACAAACATTGTGACACGAGATTTATATATATTAAGATTTACACTAGCTACGCCTTGCAATTTAACCCTAGTCTCTTACCTTTTGAACGCCACCTTTAGGCGTCATTCGGTCAGCTTAGCTGACACGCCGTGGTGTCAAAATACTGCTTTTGTAAAAAAGCAATATAGTCTATAACCCCAGTCAAAATAACTTTTAAGCTTACAATAACTCGCAGGTCGCTGATAATTTGTACGAATGTTCGAAACACCATTATAAAGGAAATGTCAAAAGTCCCCATCGATCCGACATCGGCTAAAAAAGTTATACTAGGTCAAAGGTCGAAAATGTGGGTTTTTTGCGTTTTTCAGCCAAACGGTAAGTTTTATCGTAAAAATATGTTAGACACGATTGTATATCATGTAATTATCTATAAATATTGTCTAAATTTTTTCTCCTCAGAGTCACCGTTCCTGAGATATAATGGTTCAAAAAGTTGAAAAAAGTTGTGTTCTTCAAGTATACGCCGCGTATGCAGGGTATTTGATAGATGCTTGGCCAATTTGATGCTTGTGACAGAAAAGTCTTTCTTCTACCTGCTGATCTTTGTTTGGTTAGAATCCGACTCCTGGCTGTGGAGCTATGCCATGTAGATTTTTTTCTTTCAAGACAAAAACGCAAAGTCGAATAAAACAAAAACGCATCGTTCTTTCACAATATTCTTTTGGATATCTGATCATGGATGTTTTCTTCACCTAATAGTTTTAGAAGATTGGTACATTTACACATTAGTCTTGAATTAAATTGAGGTCATTCAAAGTTTCAAATACTGGAAAAAGTATTCACACATGCTATTTGCACTGAAAATTAAATGAAACAAAAGACGAGTGGAAAGCTCTAATTAATTTAAAAACATCTTCAGTTTAAGACCTTTCTGATGGTATACCACATCCTTGGCACTCCTTACTTTTTCTTAACATATTTGGTCAGTGTTTGATTATGTAGATATATTTTATAGGTTTTGTTGGGATTTTTGGCTTGTTTTGGGTCAAAAAGCACCAGAATGCTTCCGGTTGACTAGAATCATGAAAAGAAGTTTCGATGTATGTATGGGGACCCCCTTAAAATTTCAACTTCTTTTTGGTGTTCGGAACTTTTTCTTTAAATACTTCAATGCCGTAAGACTGTTTCACCAAAATTCATGGTTCTAGTTCAATCGAAAGTATTTTGTTGGTTTTTGACCCAAAGCAAGCCAAAAATCCCAACTAGACCTATAAAATATATCTTACTGATGGTCCTAAAAAACCTACCTTAGCGTACACTCTGACCGAATATGTTAAGAAAATGTAAGGAGTTGCAGGCATGTGGTATACCATCAAAAAGGTCTTGAACTGGAAATGTTTTTAAGTGAATTAGAATTTTCCGTTCTTTTTTTTTCCTTTAATTTTCAGTCCAAAATGTAACTGTGAATATATTTTTCCAGTTTTTGAAACTTTGAATGACCTTGATTTTTTTAGAGCGCGTAATGTATCAATCTTTAAAATTATTACAAGAAGAAAACATTCATGATCAGATATTCAAAGGGATATTGCTGAAAAAACGATGCGTTTTTGTTTTATTTCACAACGCGTTTATGTCTTGAAAAAAAAAATTCTACATGGCATAGCTCCACAGCCAGGAGTCGGATTCCAACCAAACAAAGATCAGCAAGTAGGAGAAAGACACCTCTGTCACAAACATTAAATTGGCCAAGCATCTATCAAATACCCTGCATACGCGGCGTACCTGAAGAACACAACTTTTTTCAACTTTTTGGACCATTATATCTCAGGAACGGTGACTCTGAGGAGAAAAAATTTTAGACAGTATTTATAGATAATTACATGACATACAATCGTGTCTAACATATTTTTATGATAAAACTTACCGTTTGGCTGAAAAACGCAAAAAAAACCCATATTTTCGACCTTTGACCTCGTATAACTTTTTTAGCCGATGTCGGATCGATGGGGACTTTTGACATTTCCTTTATAATGGTGCTCCGAACATTCGTACAAATTGTCAGCGATCTGCGAATTATAGGAAGCTTACCCCTAAAATTCTGCTATTTTAACTGGGCTACTAGGTACAAATAACTTCGACCATTTACCTACCTCTATGACAAATAAACATAGTTAAATATAACATGTTTTTTTGTATAAAGAAATCAAACTACCAATACCAACTTTTAAGCAACTTTTACTTGGGTTGGCGTCTGTGGTAAGTTTTATTAAAAAAACTAGCTGCGCCCCGCGGTTTCGCCCGCGTAATAATTTTCTACGCAATTTTCTTAATATTTTCTGGTTTGGTCCAGCGGTTTCACCCGCGTAATAATTTTCTGCGCAACTTTCTATTTTTTTTCTTTCATAAGAACCTTCTCCTGACAAAAACAAACACAACAAAAAAAGAATTGGCCAAATTGGTCCAGGCGTTATTGAGTTATGCGCTTACCAACACATTTTGCGATTCATTTTTATATATAAGAGACTAGCTGTCCCGGCAAACGTTGTTTTGCTATTTACAAAAAAAAAAAAAAAAACAAAAAAAAAATAGATGTTGGCCGATTCTCAGACCTACTGAATATGCTCACAAAATTTCATGAGAATCGGTCGAGCCGTTTCGGAGGAGTTCAAGTTCGAACCCCGTGACACGAGAATTTTATATATAAGTACTAGCTGCCCTACGCGGTTTCACCCGCGTAACTCCCGATCCCGTGGGAATATCGGGATGTAAGCTATCCTATCTCTCAAGTTGGATCGAACTGCACATGGTGTGCAAATTTTATTATAATCGGTTAAGTGGTTTAGGAGTCCATTGAGGACAAACATTGTGACACGAGATTTATATATATTAAGATAGAGATAACGTCGTTCAAAAGGTTTAAAGTGATATTGATTTCCTACAAACAAAGAATACATAATAGTTAGGTAGGTACTAATAGTTCATACAATAATTTTTAAAACCCCTTGTACTCTTATAAAGGTCGAATTTCTAATAATCCTTTAGTGCGACCCTACGATCTAAAAATAACCGCCATGCGAAGTTTCAAGACTCGTAGCTCTTGTAGTTTCAAAGACTTCTGGATGAGTCTTTCTTATATATAAGTAAATAAATGTTTATATCATGTTTATATAATATAAAATTCTCGAGTCGCAGTGTTGGTTACCAAACTCCTCCGAAACGGCTGAACCGATTTATATGACATTTTGTGTATATTCGTTAAGTCTGGAAATATCACATAATTTTTTTTGTATATGCTAGTAATATTATAGATAAATATGTATATAACCCACAACTGAATATAACTAATATAATAATATGTATAATTAGCCCGCAAGGCACCTTGAGGCGAGGTGACGGGGAGTAACGACCCCGCGGTCCCGAGTTCTCCAGGGGGAAGTCACCATTCCTCATCTCCGGCTTGCCTTAGTTGGCTGGTCGGAGTGAACACTGACGAGGAAGCGGTCCCCGCCTCGGCTAATTAGGGTGGTACAGTCTGAGAGTTGGCGAGTCTCCGCCTGCCATTTTTACGTGTTTATTGGACATTGTTACGGCAGGTGCCATAGTAGGTATCCATAGTTCCCCAGTATCTAGTCCACTACCATCCTATCATTGTCCTTGGTTGCACTTTATAGTGTAGACAGGGATAATCGCCGGTTTAGAATCCACCCCATTGTTTGCTACTAAACTTGTTATTGTAAAGGGCCTCTACGTATTGGCTTCGGCTCCACGTACGCCTTCCAAAGGTCCGGGGCTCCATAGCCCCGTGATACAGGATGTATAATTAGGTACATTTTATTTTATTATTGTAATTTTTTTATCATTATTGTGACTATGGGACTAACTATAGGTAGAAACTAGCCATTTTTGCAGTCATTGAAATCGGTCAATTATTAGGTTCAAAAATCTTCAAAAGAATAACAAAAACTCCCATACTAAGTCGGATGACTATAATTTTCTCATACATCGGATCACAAAAAATGCGTTCTTGTCCCGACCGTTATGAATGGATCGAAACAAAGCGAGGGTTTACTATCCATCCTTCACTAGGATTCCGCGTTATAAAAGCGAGAACGAAGTTTTTTATGACATTCTTTTGAATAATATCGATAAGTAATAGAATTTCTAAGTTTCAATAGTCACCTAAATTGTAAGTAAGTTCTAAAATCGTTTTTTTTTTTGATAAATTCGTGTTTGGTTATAAAACAAAAAGATATCAAAATGTACAAGTTGATTAAAATGTACTTGATAGTCCAAAAAGTGCCAATAATGGTTAAAATCGTAATTTTGTGTACATCTATCCTAATATACCTCTATCTATCCTAATATCCTCATCGTACCTTGATCTAGGTTTGTTTTATTCAGTGTAAATTTCAATATTGTGCCTAAATGCTTACTAAAAATTTCCAGTCGTGGAAGTGAGGTAGGTACTAGGCGCACACAAGTAATAAGGAGCTGTCATCATACCTTGATCTAGGTTTGTTAAAAAATACTAGTCACGTGGACAAAAAAGGTTTAATAGAGTTGCACACGACTGTACTTACCGGCAGGTGAAGCACGAGCCCGTTACCAATATATATACAGGAGGATAAATACGTTACTGAATATCGTAATGGGACGAGAAATAGTTCTCCCTCGTGGTCCCATTAATGGGACAAAATCGTGGGACCACGAGAAAACAGCGGTTTTATCCATGTGTTCATCAATTAGTGCCTAAATACTTACTTATCGCTGCCACTTATTCCCTTCGACATATACCTACTTATTCCCATTCGTGGACGTGATGTACCAGGCGTCCATAAGTTACAAGGAGATCTCATCATACCTTGATCTAAGTTTGTTTTATCAGTTTATGTTTTTGGGTAGCAGTTTATTACGTCATCAGATATACCTCCTCACTTAAATTTCAGGGACAGTAGTATTAAAATTACAGAAGTATACAAAAATCAGCTATTTCCTTTGATTTGCCATAATATTTGTTTCCAAGAATTGATCTCTATCAGCAACTCTATCCATTGGTCATTGGGAACATAGGCTATTTTTTATCCCGATATTCCCACGGAATCAGGGAATTGTCTTTCATCTTATTAATTTACTAGATAAATATTATTAGGTAGAATAAAAACATTCAAATAATAGTAATTTTAGAACTCTACAGTGGGTCTGCAATTCTGACTACGACGTTGTCAGAAGCGTTCCGTCGCGTTTGGTCAAAATCGCAAACGGTCAATATCATGTAAATCGCAAACCGTCAAAATAGCGAACCGTCAAAATAGCAAACCGTCAAAATCGCAAACCGTCAAAATCGCATACCGTCAAAATAGCAAACCGTCAAAAAAGCGAACCGTTAACTAAATACTAAATGGATAATCAAAAATACAAGCAAATACATTTCATACTGTTTATTCTAAAATACTATTTAACTTAAAAATGGTATATACAATGAAAAATGATCAAAAACAAATAATATAATCACAAATTAGCTTTAAAACTTACACTATCAAACATTAACAATAGGAGAAAACATGATTACATGATCTCCTATACAAAAATAAAACATGTAAAAAATATACATACATCAAGAAAAAGGACAAATATAAAGTACAAAATGTAATTATGTTTTCTCCTATTTCTTAAATACATTACAAATAATACCAATTTTTAATTTAATATTTATTTTACGTGATTTTTAAGTTGGCCGTTTGGAAGTTGCAGCTAAAGGCGTTAACTGGCAATGAGCGCAGTTTTCTCCAACTTCAGGTTAGTAACTTAAGAGGAAAGGGTACCGACGCTCTCTCCATACAAACGTAGTCGACTGATTCCTTTCTGGATAACGACACTATAGCAAATATTTTTGTTGCATAAAACTTATAACTGCCATGACCATGCCCCAGTGTTTTTTTTTTGTTTTTTTAAATCTTAATTTCGATGAGAATTAAAAAATGCAAAAAAAACCAAAACATAGGGGCATAATCATGTCAGTTATAGGTTTTATGGAACAAAAATATTTGTGCTAGTGTCATTATCCAGGGAGGAACAGTCGACTGCGTTTGTATGGAGAGAGCGCCGGTACCCTTTCACCTTAACTAAATGATTTGTGAAAAGTCGCAAAAATATCAATTACTTCGTGCTAATATCTAAACTATCCGCCATGTTTTTTTACATAAATTCGATGCATCGAACGATGAATAATTATAAAACTGAGTACAATCAGTTATTAAATGAATAAATCGAGCTCGTACCTATACGTAGAGGCGTAATGAAATTAAAATCCATTTATTTCAGATAACTTGATCCTTATAAATTACGATTAAATTTTGTTACATAAATAAATACATCTATCTAAGCAAAATTAAATAAAAATCAGATGTTAAAGTAAGGATTACTGTCAAAAGTAAAAATTATAAAATAGCAAAGTCAGTCATAATATTATCTATTGATTTAGCTTATTACAATATTATCATCTTCTTTTAATTGATCGAATAAATGTTGTCGGCATAAGGGTTTGTCAATGTCGATGAGCTAGGGTTTTTAGAATACTATTAGTAACATTTATCATTAACGTTTTATGCTACCAAATATAGCCATCAAATATTATTTATTAGCCCATTTCTAATGTGACAATCGGAATCGTTGATCGACAAATCGGAATGGAGCGATCGCCGCATTGAATTGGCAGATTTTTTTCTAAACAAAATAAAAGACATTTCCTCTCTACTAGGTATGTGCTCGATGTATAAATATGACCGAGTTGAGGTACCCAGACATTTCTTAGTTTCTTATCTCTACTGGTGGCGCCATCTGGAGCAGTCACTGACAATGACTTACAAAATGCTATTAGAGTTAATTATCAATAGTATGCCTGGATGAACTACACTAGAAGCATAGCCTTTACTATCACAAATGATCGCGTAATCTCATTTTTTTTAACTACATCCGGTTATTTAAACTGACAATGGACACTTTTACAACACTTATAAATATTACGAATTTTATTTCAACAACATTCAATATTTAATTTTATGTCACTCGAGATCTTATTGCTTTCGTTTTTGTAAACATACAAAGCTAAAATATAATGAATATTGTTAATATACATTTTTTATTTTGCGTAATACTTACATTATTCTACATAATAAATTATTATTGAGTAATTTAAGTTTTTTCTAGTGTTGAATACAATCAGTAATTTATAGACATCTTTTCGAAGCTCACATACCTAGGAGCCACTCCTTGATTGTTGAAACTATAGTATGTTTTATAACTCATGGCACAGCCAATCGTTTTAAAAGTCTTTGCCCCATAAGTGTAAAAGAGCACGCTATACTTGGCTTGTTGATATTTTATATCGCGTGGCACGAGTATTAGAGCGGACTATATTGTATTGACTAGAAGATAAACTATGTCAGCTTTATTACAAAAATATTTGAAGACAGAATTAGGTAGGTTTACCTATTACATATTATGTTATTTATCAGTTTATTTTAAATAATCGATAAACTACGGTGACACTCAAGATGTCTGGACCATAAATACCGATTTGGTATTAAAACATTCAAAGGCCTCAGTAATAAAAATTCTACAGAAATGGAGACGCAAAATACCTTCACACTATGCTTCTAAAGCGTCTCAAAAAAGAGGAAATTCGAGAAAAACCAATGTCATGTCACTAGTTTCTGAGACGTTTTTTATGTATAGTGTAAAGGCATTATTTATTTCTTTTTTAATTGGTATACATTTCATACTGTACAGCGCAAAAAACATACACTACATACAAGCTTCTCCTTCATTCCTGCACTGAACACAGCTGATAATAGTCAAATTTTACGACTGATAGCAGCTCAACACGAAAAAAAAACATACAAGCTTCTATTCAAAAATATCAGGTCCCTAACTACAATGGTAGACAGCCTGATTGTCACTAAATTGGGAGCCAACTTTTCTCTATACTAATCAGTTAAGATTACACTTATAATATCACAAGCATTCAATGTCACTGGGATAGATAAAACGATGTGAATCAATCCTTATTGTTTATCCGTCGCTTCTGCAATAATCTTGGCACATTTTTTTTATGAAAAAGTATTGGGAAATTTCTCATCATGAAACCACACTCAAAATTTGTGGAAGAGCTTGGTTCTTCTAATCTCACGCAAAAGGACCTAAAGAGGTCTAATTGCGGAGCATTAGCCCGCGAACAACTACAAGTGTATTGCAAATCAAAATCGCTTCATATTCCGGAGGCAAGTAAAGATTCGCTACAATTTGGAACTTCATATTTGAAGTCGTTTTACATACTTACCTATTTAACAAAATATGAGGCAATTTAGAGAAAAAAACTTCACTTTTGAAGTCAGTAATGAAGATACAAAAATCATCGGATTTAATCGCGTTTTTCGTTTTCAATCCGACAAAATTGTTACAAAAACAGTTCAAATCGCGAAAAGGTAAGAAATTTCCACAATATAATTTTCATTGGTAAAGCCTCCGCTACACAACTCGTGAAGTTACTTCCAACTTTGCGAGAAACTTTCGTATTCGAACTCCGCGTCACCTCTCGCCCTTTGACTCGTGCACACATACCGACGAGCTGAAGTCAACCGAGGCGAGGCGATGCTGCCTGAAGTACCCCGAAGTGAACCGAAGTGCCGCTCCATACTATCGAATTTGGGTTAAGCTTGGGTTTCTGACGGCACCGCTATCCTAGGAAACCGACGGTGGCAATCACCACTATCTAGGAAACCGCGTCAATTTGTTTACATAGAAAATGTTCCAGTGACGTCATTGACAGCTGTATTACGGCCGCAGTAATTTAAATTTAATTTTACCTAAATTATTTCTGTTAGCGTAAACTTTATTGATTTATATAGCTTCATTTTAGGTAATAAATTTGTTATCGTATACCCTCTTTAAACTCTAGACATAGTTAGGTCTCCCAAGGCTCCCGTGTCACTATCCTAGGAAACCCAAGCTTTACATTGGTCAACTTTACGAGTAGTGTAGTTGCAGGCTTAAAAAAATGCGCCAAAATTGAACACCGTACACGTTTCACTAGCACTCAGTCCTAGAACCACCGGCGTCGTTTGCCCCCGACTGCGGCGCCCTCCGAGGCCCTCATCTATTTGTTATCAACCGCCTGCACGTGGTCGGGTCGGTCACCGCGAGCGTACTTCAACCACATCTTGTTGTATAACATCTCTAAACCGGTCGCGTACGCTTTGCAGTCGAATAAGGGGCTGTCCGTGCGAGCAGACCATACTTTCGCGCGTATCGCTTTTAAACTGAAAAATAAGAATATTATTAGCACCGCTCCCTGGATTTGCTCGCGTCACTCTCGATCACGTGAGAATATCGGGATAAAAAGTAGCCTATGTTAATGTCAATGAATCAATGTATCCTTATACCAAGTTTTACCTAAATCAGTTCAGAAGTTTTGGAGCCTATTCAATTTAAACAAACAAATCTTTCCTCTATAATATTAGTACAGACTAGTAATAGATATACATTGATAAATAGATATAAACGCCCTGTGTCGCGGGAGGGGGTTAACATCCGCCTGCAACACAGATGGTTGCTGGTTCGATTCCCTCCTCAAACAAATATTTATATAGAGATTAGTTTCTGGTCTGGGTGTATGTATATTTTTAAGTTGTATTTACAAAAGAAAAGTATTTAAGTACCTATTGTTTTCGTTGTCTGCCCACCATAACACAAGCCTAGTTGCTTAGTTTGGGGATACATGACGCTGTGTAGAATGTCCTGCGATTTTTATTTATTTATTCATAGATTACTTTTCCGTGGTGATAAAAACACTATAATAATAAAAGTTATTTCAGGGCTCTATGGTATGTAGACCAAGTTGCATCGAAATCTGTTTAGAAGTTTTGTGTGAATAAGTAACAAACATACAGACAAACTTTTACATTTAGAATATTAGTAGGATACCACCACTGGATAATATTATGTGAACCATCTAATCGCTTTTTTTGTCTTAGCGTAACTCAAACCTGCGACCTTAGCCTTCCGTATATGTATAAGTCACAGTACTATAAAATAGATAAGATACAGATTAAATAAATCAACTTACTATTCTCTATCAGTTCCTAATCTAACAGCAATGTCCTGGTACTCTTGCCTCGTTCTCGCTATCAACTCCGGACAACCTAATGTATTTAGTTGTGATGCTGCCACTCTGAAACAAGAATATAGGTCAGATATAGCCCGCACTAAGTGTTGGGAGTGAGCTTCCTATTTATGCTTAGATATTTGTCTGTGGTCTGGTTGTTTCTATGTATTGAAGGTATATATTTACAAACAAATAAGTATATTAGTAGTATATCCTATGTCTAGCATCCATAACACAAGTCTAGTGACTTAGCTTGGGGCTAGATGGCGATGTGTGGAATGTCCCGCAATATTTATTTTTTATTTATTTATTCCTTGGGAATGCGTAGCCCAAACCGGAGGAAAATAGTTACTTCCTCTTAGTGGGATCACCGCGTTAATCGACCACTTCTTCAGTGAGTAAGAAACATTAAGGTAGGAGTAAACACAAAAGACCCCACTGTCGCTGTCACTGGTCGAAGTGCTGCTGGCTATGTCAGCCCCCGATATAAAATAAGAGTTGGGAAGGATATGGAATTAGTTACTTGCGTCTGTCTTTTCTGAAGACCAATTCTCGTAAAAAACATTGTTTAAATTACATTAACACGCAACGAAACGACGACACGACGTTACGAAATAGCAAAGTCAGTTTTTTTGCTAAAAAGCGAATTTTATGGGGAAATTTGAGTAACTTAAGAGGTATTTTTTGTGATTCATATGTAATTGAAATGTAATTTGAACGAGAATTAGCCTTCGGATATAGCCCGCACTAAGTGTTGGCAAGGGAATGGAATCAGTTGCCTTCGTCTGTCTTTCCTGACGTGCACAATTTGGTGATTTTCAAGTCGAGAGTGAACAGTATCTTCTAGATAAGCATGCTACATCTTAGAGCGCATCGCTACCAGACAGATGTGAAAGTGGTCAAACGCTGACCTATCATTTGTAAAAAAAATACTATTAGCACAACATCTGTGACGTCATGCAACACCTATAAAAGGCGATGCCTAGCTAGCATCGAGCTCACTTGCACTTCAACCGTCGCAGAGTTTAACAGCTTTACAGCGTTACTCTATCCGCTTGTTGTTTGGATATTTATCGTGACATGTTTGTAGTAAACTCATTATTTTATTATTTTCCTTGATTAGTGTTTTGTTTTCTAAGAATTAAATTGTTATAAAGTTGATCAAGTGTTGTATTAATTCCTCAAGGATTAACATAGTCTGCATTGGGAGTAACATAGTCTGCAATAAGACTTACACCCGTATTCACAATCAACCCTATGAGATTGCATAATGCGAGCGAACGCATAGAGCCACAAATAAGACCCTAATTGGCTAGAGCGAAGAAGGCAGCACAATATTGACCAATCACAGGTCCACATTTAGCGCAGTGCGTTCACTTATCCAAGAGCAAAATACTGTTACGGGCTTTACGCACGCTGATAGTATAGGATACGTTGATGGATTGTTAATATCCTCACCTAGAGGCCAAAGTTTCTCCAGGCAGAGTAACGACAGGGGTACCCGTCCATAAAATATCCATGCTTGTTGTATGTCCATTGCAGAGAGGAGTGTCCAAGCATACGTCGGCGAGTTGACCTCTTCTTACATGCTCCTCTTTCGCTGCCACATTTGAAAAGATTATCCGGCCTGGAGGTAGACCTGGAAATGATAAATACAGATTAAATAATTTATTTGGTGAATGGTAACAATATTAATTACATCAGTAACCCAAGCTGAAACTTGCGAGGACACTGCTCCGTCTAGGGTGACCTACGCATACTGGTGGGCACAATAACCGGACATTGCTCATTAAAAAAACACCCTAATGTCTTAGGTATAACCGACAGCCCGCTCTGCAGAGCGTGTCTGTCGGACAAAGAGGCCATCGCTCACGCAATCCTTGCGACAAGACATACTTGGCAGCCCAACAACACTCCAAGAAGGATTCTGCGCTTCTGGTCGGAGCTGGGTTGGCTTAAGTATCACGCGCAATGGGCAGACTGGTGCCTAAGTGCAAAAATCTGAGCCCCTAACCTGAACCTAGTTACATCAGTGTCTGAATTAAGCGGTAAGTATGTATCTCAGACTACAACATCCTTAGATGTTAGCTGTGCGTTTAAGTAAAGAAGATTAAGATAAGAAGAAAAAGAAAGAAAACTGTAACTGAACTGGAACTGTAAGTTAAGATTTAGAAGCACAGCGTTAACTGAATACTAAGCAAATGTGCTATGGGAACTGAACAACGAATCTCAAAAAGTGCATGAACACAATCCAAGAATGTCTTTTGCATTTATCGCAAACAGGCTCTTATAAATATGCGCGTCACTACATAGTATAAAACAAAGTCGCTTCCCGCTGTCTGTCTGGCCCTATGTATGCTAAGATCTTTAAAACTATGCAACGGATTTAGATGCTGTTTTTTAAATAGAAGATTGATTTTTCAAGAGGAAGGTTTTGGTACAGTCGGCTGCATAATTGCAGTCCCCGGTAGAATTCGAAAATTACTATTTTTGGAATGTTTTCATTCTAATAATTTTTGTTTGATAAATTGATGAGTTAGAAGACTTTAAACACCAACTAAAGCAGGCTAGAATCTTGATGGTGTTGAAAACATTCGTAACAGCCGTTTTGGAGCTCTACGATGGGTCTGCAATTATGCAGCCGACCGCGTACTAAGTCGCGGGCAACAGCTAATTAAGGATATTCTATGTTTCTTACCGAGTTGTTGTGCCGTTGATTGCAAGTTCGGTTCACCAACAGCCGGAAACCGTAACAGCCACAGCACACTATTTGGCACGTGTTTCAATATGTACACCCACATGTGTAAAGTCAGGGGATCAATCTTGTATAGTTGGTTAAAGTTGCAATATACGACCGCGTCGTCAGGTAAATTGTATTGTTGCCTCGTCGTGATGACGATCGATGAAGGTACTTCCTCGCCAGTCGCAGCCTTGTTGTTCGTTTGTGTCGTCGCTAATCCATTTTGGAGAATCACTCCGTTTACTGAAGTCTGTAAATTTAAATTTAAGAAATTTTATTTCACCTACTTTAATAAGATAGACTATCTTATTTCTTATCTGCATGTAAATAAAAACAAATGGTAAAAACATTACATTTACTGTAGTTTGACTAAGAGATTATTTTATCAGATTACTTACTAGCTGTTCCGGTAAGCGTTGTATTGCCATTTACAAAAAATATATATAAAGGAAAAAAATATAATAGTATTCGATTCTCAGACCTAATTAATATTCACAAAATATTTCATACAAATCGGTTCAGCCGTTTAGGTGGAGTTTGGCAACTATCACGGGAATTTTATATTTATAGGGATACAGACCTGAACTTGTCCCGATGCGATCATCGTCTCAATAGGTGTGGTTGTAGGTAATTCCGCGATTTTCAAAGAGATCTCCATTGGTCTAGCTGCTCTCACGATCTCCTTGATTTCCTTAACGTCCGCGTTTTCAACTAAAGGCGACAGATCGGTGGCATTGATTACAGCCACGTTGTCTGCCATACCACCCAAACTGTTGTGAGATTTGATCTTGTCGCTCAAAATAAGTCGTTCTTGCAAATGAGGGAACATCTGCTTGTGGTCTCCGACGAAGTATGTATGTGGCATGTACGCTAACTTCTCGCTGTATTGACTCGCTAGCTCTACAGGCGATGTGACTGCGTCTGTGACCAGATAGTCCATGTAGTTCGCACCGCTTGTTCCCGGGTAACCTAACCACATCACTTGAACCGGAGCAGGCCTCAAGGCGAAAATCTCATTCCTCGCCCCTTTAGTGTAACCGTTCATGTTCACAAGAATGTTTATTCCGTCCGCATAAATCTTGTCAGCGGCTTTTCCGTTGCACGGCATCTGAGACAGATCGATAAAGTGCTCCGCTTCTCTGGCTATTTTAGAACGGAAAGTCGTTCCATCGTCAGGGCTGAGCGCATAGCAGAATATCTCGACTTTCAATCTGTCGTGTAACCCAGGCACTGACTGCATCAAGTGTGAAGTGGGATGGTTGCCAAAATCGCTGCTTACATAACCGATACGCAGTCGTCCTTGTAAATCACGTGGGAATTTGTAAGGCGGCTTGTGGAGAACTTGCACCTTTTCAAGGCACAAGTTAGCGTGACGTGCGGCGATTGCCTTCCGGAAATCATGTGTCAATGGGTACAGCATCGAATGATGAGGATGTACGGAGGGTAATCGGTTCTTTTCGAGTTGTTCAGCCACAATACTGACAAGTTTCTTCATACGTGCTTCGTAATCGGTCCAGTCGCAAACGATTTGCAAACAATGTGCTAAATTGCAGTACGCGTCAGGGAAATCAGGTTTTAACTTGAGCGCAGTCCTGTACGACTGAATAGCTTCAGGAATATTTCCAGAATCTTTATGGATGCTGGCCAAGTTGCTATGGGCATCGGCAAAGGCCGGATTAATTTGTATCGCTCGAGTGTAACATTGTAGAGCGCCGGCTACGTCTTGCATCTCTTTAAGCGTGTTACCCATATTGCTGTACGCATCAGCGAACGTCGGCTGAATGCGTATAGCCTCCTTGTAATGCATGAGGGCTTCATTGAGCTTGCCTTGTTGCTGTAGAACGGACGCTAAATTGCTATGTGCCGCTGCAAATTCAGGGAATACTTCCAACGCCTTTAGGTATAAACGAGTAGCTTCTTCAATGTATCCTTGTTCGCGTTTTATGTTCGCTAAGTTATTGAGTGAGTCGGCGTGGGACGGGCAGAGTCGTAGAGCGGTATTATAGCACTCTTCCGCATCCGCTACTTGACCTTTCTCCTTCAAAGCGTTAGCCAAGTTACAATACGCGTCGGGGAAGTTTGGTTGAAGTTCTATGGCTCGTCTGTACGTGTCGACAGCCAAATCGATTAATCCTTGTTCGTAGTAAACACACGCCAAGTTTCCGTGCACGACGGCGTTGTTTGGCGACAGATTCAACGCACGGAGATACGCAGCGACGGCCCTTGGGAACACAACCGTGGTCAATTAACACCCATAAATACAATACCATAAAAACATTCAGAAGGTAAATTATCATGCTGCTGTGAAAAGTGTTACTAAGATTATTAAAGTTTCTGAGTTAATTAGAGCCTTACCTGTCGAATATTCTCGCTTCTTTAAGTACATTTCCTAGATTGATGTAGGCGTCCAAGAAATTCGGATCTAAGGCGACCGCCTTCTCAAAGTGGTGAATCGCCAGCCAGATTTCGCTCTGTGCGTTAAATACGCATCCCAAATTACTCCACGCAACGGCAAAATCGGGTCTCGTTTCGATTGCCTTCAAATAACATGCCTACACGGAAAAGTAACATGTTAAACATTGAATTAGATCAAAGTTTCGTAGAGATGAATTTCTGAAATGTTTTACGCCAGGAGCAGTTACACGTTTTTGCACGGAATGAGGTTAGGTGATTGCTAGCATCCGATCACCGAACGTCAATCCATTTAAAAAATAAATATATAAAACATAGTTACGCCAACAGCACCCTAGAGAACCGAGACTACGCCGACAGCCACACATCAGTAGGAAATGCAAACGGAGAACCGTCGCGACTATGGCCTGATTGATGGACACACAAACGCATCGAGATATCATTCAAGAGTCTATAACCATTGAGCGGTAACAACCGCTTCCACTTCCTATCCGATGGACGAGATGGTCACGACAATGATATAAGTCAAAGAGCACGAGTGTCCAATAACCTGTCCTTATATGTCTGCAAACCTTGTCCACTTTACCTGCAGCAGCCCGCACCTCTGAAGCCGGAACCAACCGAGCCATCGATAGATAACATGGCACCACCGCTCACACCTACACTTGTCTTACCAGACAATACCTTGTGAAATAATAACATTATTAGTTGATATCGTGTCTCTCTCTGTCTATATATAACACCGATCTTCCCGATCGATCTTTTACTGTATTATTTTACAAACGAGGATCAGTTCATACCCAATCGTCGATGACAGATACCGACTGCCATGATGTGAATGATTTATATATTATGTGTACAAAAATCAACTCACTACATCATGTTATGTACTAAAAATGAAAAGCTACTGAATTATTAGATCCTCCGTTTAGTAGAAAGAAGCACAAAATATTATAAAACAAAAGTGAAGTGAAGGAAACAGGATAATTTACTTTTTCGTTTTAATTATTATGGAAATGAGAATTAGCGTTCACTCTATATTCAATATTTCATACAACATAAACTTCCAAAGGGGCACAATTCTAACAATTTACATACTAATCAACAAGTATTCGGAGAGTAAGAATGTTGTACGAAAATTGACCTAATTTATAAATTTACGCATACCGTTTCGTCGCAAAATATTCAGATAGATGAATCATCAAAATAATTTACGACTGTTAAAAATTTGTGATAAACAAAATTGGATACAAAATGAGTGGAAAATTTTCGACTAGTTTTCCAAGTTTGTTTCTCACGACTGTGTTAATGGTTCCAACATAATTTATAATGTAAAATATTGTTCCATACTAATTATGTAACAAGTTGAAACCATTAGTTGCATCGATACCAAACACTGTAAAACCTATTTCATTTGTTAATTATTCGAGTATTAAAGGTATCAGCTCAAATAATATATATTGTACTAAATATTCTAAGGAATAATGTAAGAGATATTTTTAAACGAATTCTTCGTACATTCTAAGAATAGTTCATCTTTCAGTCTAGTAAAACGTACACATATAACATTATTTGCGATAATGGCCTTGGTTCCACTATTACGTGTCATTACATCACCGTCACATGCTATAATCAATCAAATAGTCTTCGGTAAGCAGCAAACATAGATAATTGACGCATCTTTCGTTTAGCTGTTTGGCATCGAGTAACATATTGCAAAAATGCGTTCGGCACCTTCGCCAGTTGGTGCGGAAAACGCGCCATAAAGTAAGGTATTTAAATAACAATGGAATAAAGAAAACATCAGCCCCCTGATTCACAAACCGTCGGAAGGCAACCGAAACGATTTTGCTGCTCTTCCACTCCCGCGACTTTTGACGTGTTGCCATCCTTGTCTTTTCAGTTTTGATTCGTTTCGGTAGCCTTCCGATGGTTTGTGAATTAGCCTACTGAACCGTTTTGATATTAGAGTATATCACATTTGACTTAATTCAAAAATGGAAACGAGCAGATTTTCTCTCTATTTTACTGTAATTTTAAATACCTTAAGCTTTAAATGTACCGAACGCATTCCTAAACTAAAACGCATTTGCTATCAAAACTTTACGCACTCGCTAGCTACGCATCGCTATGAGAGTACGCTAACTCTATTTAATAAGAACAAGTATCATAAGAATCCTGTTTGCTTCGGAGCATAATGAGCAAGATGACACTGGATATGGTGTTTACCTTCGCTTCGTCTAGACGTCCGAGGGCCTTGAGTAAATTACCCAAGTCGCTTCTAACGCAGTAAAGGTCCTGAAACAATTTATCCTTGTTTAGTGAACGTTGCTGCGTCCCACGATTTTGTCTGTTACTAGCAGCGCTCCGCGGTTTCACCCGCGTAACTCCCGATCACATGGGATCAGGATAAAAGGTAGCCTACTTGTACTTGGATATGGGCTGTTGTCAATACTTCTGGAGCCAACTAAGCCGCGGGTCTCATCACGATGTTTTCTTTCACAGTAAAAGCAATGTCAATTAGCGCACTTAAATTTATCTTAAGAAAAATCCATCGGTGCACGGGAGTATGGGAAGTTAGCACCGCACTTTTGGATTTTTCAAAATTTGACGATTGTGCTGAATTGTGCTAGGTTTGTGCTGCGTTGTGCCGTAATTTTTTTTTCTCTAAAGTCAAAACTGAAGTCAAAAATCGAATTAAACCAAATTCCACCCTGGCACCGCACTTTTGGAAATTCGGTGTTTTTAAGATTGTGCTAGATTGTGCTAGGCGTTCTAAACGTTGTGCCGCAAATTTCAAGTTTCTAGGTTTTAAAATGGCGCGTCAAAGTGGAAAAATGTTTTTGAAATTTGCCCCGCACTTTTAGATTTTTACAATTTTGATTATTGTGCTGAATTGTGCTAGGTTTGTGCTCCGTTGTGCCGTAAAAATAAAACCTCTAACGTCAAAACTGAAGCCAGAAAGTTGAAAAAACTGTAAAAAAAATTGAGAAGTTAGCACCGCACTTTTGAATTTTCGCAATTTTGATTATTGTACAAAGTTGTGCTAGGTTTGTGCTAGGTTATGCCGTAAAAATAAAACTTCTAACTTCAAAATTGAAGCCGCAATGCAAATTAAACCAGAGCACAAAACAGGGAAGTTGGCACCGCACTTTTGGATTTTCGCAATTTTGATTATTGTACAAGGTTGTGCTAGGTTTGTGCTAGGTTGTGCCGCAAAAATAAAACTTCTAATATAAAAACTAAATCCGTAATCGTCAAAAAACAAAAATTTAAAAATTCCCTCAAAAATGGCAACAAAGTCTAAAATGTTGTGTTTACTCTTATAAGTTCAGCGTTGGATTTTGCCATCGCGATTCAGGAAATTGGTTAGATTTCGTAGCGCCATCTAGCGGCCGATAGAACAATCATCTACCAAGCGTGTCTGCATGAGTATTAAATAAAAATATTACGGGACATTCCACATATCGCCATCTAGCCCCAAGCTAAGTAACTAGACTTGTGTTATGGGTGCTAGACAACGGATATACTAATTATATATTTTTCTTTTGTAAATATATACTTATAATACATAGAAACAACCAGAACCACAGACAAAAATCTAACAATAAATACTTGTCTGAGGCGGGAATCGAACCCGCGACCCTGTGTTTGGCAGTCCGGCATGGTGACCATTGTGCCAACTGGGTCGTCAAAATTAAATTTTACCGGTGGATCAAGACGAGACGATGACGTGACATTTTACACAGTGGTACTTAATGAGACGAAAATGGGAATTTATGAAGATTTTTGGGAAAAGCCCGCGGGATTTCACAAAATTTAGACCGCTAGTTTAAGCCTCGTGAAATTTTGTACAGTGGTACCTTATGTGACAAAAAGAGGAATTTTTGAAGATTTTTTGGTATATCCCGTGGGATTTCATAAAATCCAAACTGCGAGGACTAGACCCTTGAAAATTTACACGGTGGTACCTCATGTGTTAAAAATAAGAATTTATGAAGATTTGTTGGAATGTCCCGTGGGATTTCACATTAAATCTAAACTGCGAGGACTAGACCCGTGACATTTTACACAGTAGTACCTACCTTATGTGACGAAAATGGAAATTTATAAAGATTTTTTGAAAAATCTCGTAGGATTTCACATAAATGAAACTGCGAGAAAATTTGCACCTTAAGTCGTACCTTAAGTGACAAAAATGCGTGTAAATAAAGATTTTTTGGGAAATCCTGTGGGATTTCAATAAATTTAGACCGCTAGGTCTAGTCTAGTGAAATTTTGTACAGTGGTACATTACGTGACAAAAATAGGAATTTATGAAGATTTTTTGGAATATCCCGTGGGATTTCATAAAAACTAAACTGCGAGGACTAGACCCTTGAAATTTTGCACAGTGAAACTACCACTGTGCCCTATGTGTCAAAAATGGGAATTTATAAAGACTTTTTGAAAAATCCCATGGGATTTCACAAAATTTAGACCGCTAGGTCTAGCCTCGTGAAAATTTGCTCAGTGGTGCCTTATGGGACGAAAATGGGAATTTATAAAGATTTGTTGGAATATCCCGTGGGATTTCATAAAATCTAAACTGCAAGGACTCGTGAAATTTTACACAGTGTAACCTTAGTGACCAAAATGGTAATTTAATAGAATTTTAGGAAAATCCCATGGGATTTCATAAAATCTAAACTGCGAGGAATAGACTGGTAAAATTTAACACAGTTGTCCCATATGTGACAAAAATAAGGATTTATGAAGATTTTTTGGAAAATCACATGTTATGTATTTTTAATAAAGATTTAAGTAGGTACTTTTTACCTGCACACACATAAAAATTGGTCACAAATAAAAATTTCATCCAATTTGAACAAGTAAGTAGTTTAAGAATTATAACTAGTCAAAGTTTCTTAATTTTGTCACTCACTCACTCACTGAGCGATCATCAAAAGTCTAAGGCATTTCTAGCAGACATAGAAGCTTTAAATTTTAAATACAATTCGTGTTTAGTGTATAAATCAAGAAAAAACTAAAACGTTATGCAATTTCGGTCCAGTTTTCCTGATACGCAAACTGCATAAATAACTTTGTAATCCCATATAAATGTATAGGATTACAAAGTTACATTTGCAGTCAATGAATCAGTGTACCTGTATAAAATATGTAATAATGTATGTATATGTAAATACCTGTAATGTAATGTATGTATATATACTGATAAAATAGGTCGACTCATCTTTCTACCCTCATGATTAATATGTATATTCTGTGTTCATAAGTGGTTATCATTTAAATGTGATGCCAACATATTTGACTTATTATATCGCATGTAGAAGGCACTACAAAGACAGAGAGTGAGCTTGAAGAAAATCCGTTGTAGGTATTCAAGTAGAAGGTACCGGAAAGGAAAAAAAGTAGGACTATCTACGAATACAAAAATAAATGAGATCCCATCAAAAACATAACTTGTAAAAAAACCAAGTCTCGCAACCAAGTTCTTTTACCGTAAAAAATTGTGAGATCCATGTAATAACAAGTCGGTTAATTTATTCAGTCCCTACTAAAGGGACTTTCTGTCTAAGTTATTTTGTAATACGCTAACCTACCAACATCTTAAAGTGACACTATATAATAATAAAAATCTCTTATGTTTTAAATAAATATTATAGATTGACTTGCCCTTGACCCACGGGATATTCCAAGAAATCTTCATAAATTCCCATTTTTTGTCACATAAGGTACTACTGTGCAAAATTTAACGGGTCTAGTCCTCGCAGTTTATTTTTGGAAATCCCACAAGGTTTTTTTTTAATCCTTATAAATTCCCATTTTCTTCACATTATTATATGGTACCATTGTGCAAATTTTCACAAAATCTTCATAAATTCCCATTTTTAACACATGAGATACCACCGTGTAAACTTTCAAGGGTCTAGTCCTCGCAGTTTAGATTTTATAAAATCCCACAGGATATTCCAAAAAATCTTCAAAAATTCTTCTTTTTGTCACATAGGGTACCACTGTGCAAAATTTCACGAGTCTAGTCCTAGCAGTTCAAATTTTGTGAAATCCCACGGGATTTAATATATTTTTTTTATAATTTCCCATTTTGGTCACATAAGGTACCTACCACTGTACAAAATTTCACGAGCCTGGACCTAGTGGTTTAAATTCTGTGAAATCCCACGGGATTTTCCAAACAAATCTTTGTTAACTCCCATTTCTGTCACCTATGGCAAAATTTCATGAGTCTAGTCCTCGCAGTTTAAATTTTGTGAAATCCCGCGGGCTTTTCCCAAAAATCTTCATACATTCCCATTTTCGTCTCATTAAGTACCACTGTGTAAAATGTCACGTCATCGTCTCGTCTTGATCCACCGGTAAAATTTAATTTTGACGAACCAGTTGGCACAATGGTCACCATGCCGGAATGCCAAACACAGGGTTGCGGGTTCGATTCCCGCCTCAGACAAGTATTTATTGTCTGTGGTCTGGTTGTTTCTATGTATTATAAGTATATATTTACAAAAAAAAAGTATATAATTAGTATATCCGTTGTCTAGCACCCATAACACAAGTCTAGTTACTTAGCTTGGGGCTAGATGGCGATATGTGGAATGTCCTGTAATATTTTTATTTAATACTAATGTAGACATGCTTGGTAGATGATTTTTCTATCGGCCGCTAGATGGCGCTACGAAATCTAACCAATTTCCTGAATCGCGATGGCAAAATCCAACGCTGAACTTATAAGAGTAAACACAACATTAAGTAATTTGTTGCGATTTTTGAGGGAATTTTTAAATTTTTGTTTTTTGACGATTACGGCTTTAGTTTTTATGTTAAAAGTTTTATTTTTGCGGCACAACCTAGCACAAACCTAGCACAACCTTGACGATTATGGAAGTTTACGAAGTTAAATTAACCGTAGGTAGGTATTTTTAAACAGTAGTTATTATGACTGTAGTTATTTCAAACATAGTTATAATAAACTTAGTTAAATTAACCGTAGTTGTTTCGTATATTAGGTATTTTGTTCATTAGTTATTACAAAAATATGTGAAACAACCATCAGGTATTTTAAACAGTAGGTATTATGCAAACCGAGAAGTTGGCACCGCACTTTTGGATTTTCGCAATTTTGATTATTGTACAAGGTTGTGCTAGGTTTGTGCTAGGTTGTGCCGTAAAAATAAAACTTCTAACATAAAAACTAAAGCCGTAATCGTCAAAAAACAAAAATTTAAAAATTCCCTCAAAAATCGCAACAAAGTGTTTAATGTTGTGTTTACTCTTATAAGTTCAGCGTTGGATTTTGCCATTGCGATTCAGGAAATTGGTTAGATTTCGTAGCGCCATCTAGCGTCCGATAGAACAATCATCTACTAAGCATGTCTGCATTAGTATTAAAATTTTACCGCTGGATCTAGACGACGTAGTTCTTCCTTTAGTTTTCAACTTTTGTACAAGTAGGTATTTCATAGCTATTAAATATCAGAAGTACCTATACGTAGAAGAAGACGTTTAGATCTAGGTTATCTATACATAATATAATAAAAATTAGTAGAAAAACCGGTCAAGTGTGAGTCGGACTCGCGCACGAAGGGTTCCGTACTATTATATTTTGGTTTTAACCCCGACGCAAAAACAAATTATGAATGAAGGGTAAATGGCGGTTTACGGTTTATGGCGTATTTAAAAAAACTACTTACCAGATCTCGTTCAAACCAATATTGGGTGGAAGTTTGCATAGTAATGTATATCATATATTTTAGTTTCATCATTCTCTTATTTTAGAAGTTACAGAGGGGGGGGGGGCACTTTTTACCACTTTGAAAGTGTCTATTGCGCAAACTATTCAGTTTAGAAAAAAAAACGATATAAGAAACCTCAATTTCATTTTTAAAGACCTATCCACGTATGGGTACACACACGTATGGGTTTGATGAAAAAACAATTTTTGAGTTTCAGTTCTAGGTAAGTATGGGAACCCTAAAATTTATTGTTTTTTTTTTTCTATTTTTGTTGTGAAAATCTTAATGCGGTTTACAGAATACATCTACTTACCAAGTTTCAACAGTATAGTTCTAGTTTCGGAAAAAAGTGGCTGTGACATACGGCAGACAGACAGACAGACATGACCTATCTATAAGGGTTCCGTTTTTTGCCATTTGACTACGGACCCCCAAAAAGTAAAAAAGATCCAAACGAAGCCAAAAGGCGCAAATTAACTTGATACTCCCACTCGGCCATATCTGATCTGATGCTTACATTCGGTTGTTATTCCTGAGTTTTATCCCTCATAACTTTCAGACGGCTGAACCAATTTCGATCAAACATAGATAATTGTATAGTACAAATTATGCCCTTTTATTTGATACCCCACTCGGGCATATCTACTTTCATTCTATATTTAATCCTGACTTTTATCCCCCATAACTTTAAGACAGCTTAACCGATTTCGATCAAAAATGGCTAAGAACACTCCCGACTAATTTCAAACAAAAAAAAACAAATCGAAATCGGTTCATCCGTTCGGGAGTTACGGTGCCACAGACACACACACACACACACAGCACGTCAAACGTATAACACCCCGTGGTTTTTGCGTCGGGGGTTAAAAATAATAAGGTATCAAACATAGTTTATGAAAAGCCTGACCAATAAATTTACTAGAGCAGATTTAGAATGGCAAAACAACATTTGCCGGAACAGCTATAATATTATAAAGCTGTAGAGTTTGTTTGTTTGTTTGTTTGTTGGTTGAAAAATTATTTTTATGTTGGAGTCCATTTATCGAGGAAGGCAATAGGCTACTTTTCATTATGATAATCCCACGGGATCGGGACTTATGAGGGTAAAATCGCGGAGCGCAGTTTAGTTATAAAAAGTAGTGTAGTTTCTTTATAAAAAGGCTAGCGGTTTAGAATTGTGAAATGCTACGGGATTTTCCGAAAAATCTTTATTAATTCCCATTTTCGTCACATAAGGTAGCACTATGTAAAATTTCAAGGGTCTAGTCCTCGCAGTTTGACATTTATGAAATCCCACGGGATATTCCAAAAAAATCTCTGTTAACTCCCATTTTTGTCACATGAGGTACCACTGTGCAAAATTTAACGAGTCTAGTCCTTGCGGTTTAGATTTTATAAAATACCACGGGATTTTCACAAAAATCTTTATAAATTCCCATCTTTGTCACATGAGGTACCACTGTGCAAAATTTCACGGGTCTAGTCCTTGCGGTTTAGATTTTATAAAATACCACGGGATTTTCACAAAAATCTTTATAAATTCCCATTTATGTCACAAGTTCACAACAGGTAAGTACTACTGTGTCTAGTCCTCGCAGTTTGATTTATGTGAAATCCCACGGGATTTTTCAAAATATATTTGTAAATTTCCATTTTCGTCACATTAGGTACCACTGTGTAAAATTTCAACGGTCTAGTCCTCCCAGTTTAGTATTTATGAAACCCCACGGGATATTAAAAAAAACAGCCAAAATTCGTATTTTTGTCACATAAGGTACCACTGTGCAAAATTTAACGAGTCTAGTCCTTGTGGTTTAGATTTTATAAAATACCACGGGATTCTCACAAAATTCTTTATAAATTCCCATTTTCGTCACATAAGGTACCACTATGTAAAATTTCCTCGCAGTTAAGTTTTTATTAAATCCCATGGGATATTCCAAAAAATCTTCATAAATTCCTATTTTTGTCACGTAATGTATCACTGTACAAAATTTCACTAGACTAGACCTAGCGGTCTAAATTTTTTGAAATCCCACGGGATTTTCCAAAAAATCTTTACTAACCATTTTTGTCACTTAAGGTACGACTTAAGGTGCAAATTTTCTCGCAGTTTCATTTATGTGAAATCCCACGGGATATTCCAACAAATCTTCATAAATTCCCATTTTTAACACATGAGGTACCACCGTCTAAATTTCCAAGGGTCTAGTCCTCGCAGTTTAGATTTTATGAAATCCCACGGGATATTCCAAAAAATCTTCATAAATTCCTCTTTTTGTCACCTATGGTACCACTGTACAAAATTTCACGAGGCTAAACCTAGCAGTTTAAATTTTGTGAAATCCCGCGGGCTTTTCCCAAAAATCTTTATAAATTCCCATTTTCGTCTCATTAAGTACCACTGTGTAAAATGTCACGTCATCGTCGTCTAGATCCACCGGTAAAATTTTAATAGTAATGCAGACACGCTTGATAGATGATTGTTCCATCGGCCGCTAGATGGCGCTAGGAAAACTAACCAATTTCCTGAATCGCGATGGCAAAATCCAACGCTGAACTTATAAGAGTAAACGCAACAGTATACACATTGTTGCGATTTTTGAGGGAATTTTAAAAATTTTGTTTTTTGACGATTATGGCTTGAGTTTTTATGTTAGAAGTTTTATTTTTACGGCACAACCTAGCACAAACCTAGCACAACTTTGTACAATAATCAAAATTGCGAAAATCTAAAAGTGCGGTGCCAACTTCTCGGTTTTGAGCTCTGGCTTAATATGCATTGTGGCTTCAATTTTGAAGTTAGAAGTTTTATTTTTACGGCACAACCTAGCACAAACCTAGCACAACTATGTACCGTAATCAAAATTGCGAAAACTCAAAAGTGCGGTGCTAACTTCTCAATTTTTTTTACAGTTTTTTCAACTTTCTGGCTTCAGTTTTGACGTTAGAGGTTTTATTTTTGCGGCACAACGGAGCACAAACCTAGCACAATTCAGCACAATAATCAAAATTGTAAAAATCCAAAAGTGCGGGGCAAATTTCAAAAACATTTTTCCACTTTGACGCGCCATTTCAAAACCTAGAAACTTGAAATTTGCGGCACAACGTTTAGAACGCCTAGCACAATCTAGCACAATCTTAAAAAAACCGATTTTCCAAAAGTGCGGTGCCAGGGTGGAATTTGGTTTAATTGGATTTTTGACTTCAGTTTTGACTTTAGAGAAAAAAAAATTACGGCACAACTCAGCACAAACCTAGCACAATTCAGCACAATCGTCAAATTTCGAAAAATCCAAAAGTGCGGTGCTAACTTCCCACACTCGGTGCACGGCCGTCCGGGATTCATACCCACGACCTTCAGAATGAAAGTCGAGCCAACACCACTAAGCCAACACTGCTCAAAGTAGCCTATATTACTGTCAATAAATCAATGTATCCTCATAGCAAGTTTCATCTAAATCGGTCCAGTAGTTTTGGAGCCTCTTCGTTACAAACATAAAATCTTTCCTCTTTATAATATTAACTAGTGACCTGCCCCGGCTTCGCACGGCTATATTATGCATGTATTATACATATAAACCTTCCTCTTGAATCACTTTATCTATTCAAAAAAACCGCATCAAAATCCGTTGCGTAGTTTTAAAGATTTAAGCATACAAAGGGATATAGGGACAGAGAAAGCGACTTTGTTTTATACTATGTAGTGATAGTGATATAGATAGATAAAGAAGAAAGATTTTATTGATTGTTTGCATTGAATAAACTACTGGACAGATTTTAATGAAACTGGGTATGGGGATACATTGATTCATTGTGAGTATTGAATATATACATAGAAAGAAGAAATAGCAATCAATGTATCAAAATAGAGGTGTTTGTTTACAAAACACATTCCGTTTGTTATTGTCCATTTACATATGCCTATTTATCTATCTGAACACGTGTTTATCTGCTCTTACAATCGGCAATGATAGATAAAATTTAGGTAAATATTTTGCACGTATGACTAATGTTATGTTAGGAAATATTATTTAAACTAATCGAAGTTGATTATACTAGTTACGCTCCGTGGTTTCACTGGCGTCCCTTTTGAAAATGTTGAAATGTCTGAATAAAAAGTGCCCTATTTCATACAACGGACGGACACCCCTCTACTATTTTAATTCAAACCGGTCGAGTCATTTAGTTAGGAGGGAAGAAACGAACAGACTTTCGCATTGTTATATGTATAGTTGGAATTAAATTTGAATTATTCTTTCTTTTGAATTGAGAACCTCCTCCATTTTTAAAGTCGGTTAATTAAGAAAATTCAATCAACGCACAGACAAAACAGCTGAGTCTAGAAAGGTATATAGAATACTAGCTGCGCCCCGCGGTTTCTCCCGCGTAAGTCCTGTTCCTGTGGGAATATCAAAATAAAAAGCCTTATAGCCTTCCTCGATAAATGGACTATCCAACACAAAAATAATTTTTCAACTCGAACCAGCAGTTCCTGAGATTAGTGCGTTCAAACAAACAAACAAACTCTTCAGCTTTATAATATTAGTATAGAGAACGTATATAGGTAAAAATAAAATACAGCATTTAAAACACTCCGAAAATATTTTAGTTAAATCCCACGTAAAGAGATGTATGCGACTGAACCTGAGTGACAGGTCTAGTTTCAAAATAACTTGTTATTCTGCGACAGTAAAGCATAAACATTTTTGCCACAATCAATCGTTACAAACATAAAAACAAAAAATCTTTCCTCTTTATAATATTGGTGAAGACGATAGTTAAATATTTACAAACAAACATTAGTTGCAAATCGTACACGAGTATAATAAAAAAATACTCATAAACTATTACCATAAGTAGGTACCTAAACATGCAAGGACATAAAAAAAACTATAGCAAAAGTTCCACTCAAAACAAAATCGTGGAAATTAACAAACGCCAGCCTCGCTATGGAATATTACAGCGACAACAAGCGATGACAAAAACAACAATAGGTTATTGTGGATTCACGAGGGGAGATCAATGTGTTCGCGGAGTATATAAAATTCTTGTGTCGCAGTGTTAGTTGCGAAATTTCACTTAAACGGCTGAACCGATTTGTATGAAATTTTTTGTGACGATATGAAACTTTTTTCCTTTGTTTTTTGACGTGATAACGTCTTATAAAAAGTGTGACGTCATTCGTTTTTGACAAGTAACCATAGCAACGTTATTGACATGACAAGTAACATTTTTGCATGCTCACAAATGCTCACATGACTAATTTTATTTGAAATGAAGCATTACAAGTCATATCCATGAGTTCTTATCACTAAAGTAAGGCGACGTATCACAGTACACACATTTGTGATAATTGACGACTTCTGAGGTGCGGCGGGTGAGTACTACCGTCTGCGACGCAGAAGGTTCTAGGTTCGATTCTCGTTTAGATATTTATTTCTGCGTTTTTGGCAAGATGTTGTCTGCTCAAGAGAAACACTCAGGACCGACGAGGCGCCTCATCTATACATATAAAATCCTTTGTCCTGACTGACTGACAGATCAACGCACAGCCTAAACCGTTGATCGTAGAGACCTGAAACTTGAAGGATGTGTTCTTTGTAAGACGTAGGCATCCGATAAGAAAAGATTTTACGAAATTCTACCCCGTAGGAAAAAGGAGAGCAAAATTTGTAAGGGGCAACGTGATTTCTTGGTCCAAACGCGGACGAAGTCGCGAGCAAAAGCTAGTTTGTGTATAATTCTATATTATTACCCTCAGATCATGTAGGTTATTCAATGACTTTATTGAATTACTTTTTTTTAATTAACTTCCGACTCTAAGAACATATTGACCAACCCTCGTAAAATAAGGAAATTAATGTGGTTTTGTACCTATATATTGTGTGTAGATAATTATATTCACGATCAAGGTTAAACCAGCTATACGCGTATCATTTATCTATCAACCTAGTTATTTATCGATATGTCAACAAACAAAAATATATAGTAGGTATAGTAGTTCAATCACTAATCAAAAGGAGTACTGCCCCCTTAGACAAGATTACTTTCTATTAGCGATATCGCCAATCAATAGATTTAATTGTATGAAATTGGCATTGAGCATTGTAGAAAAATTGGCATAAGATAAAACTTGTCTACCATTTTTTTTCTCTAACACAAGACCACGTGACTTTTCGTTTCGTCAACTGGTCTAAAGGGGCTGAAACGTCATCTTACTCTTCTTATTTAGTGATTGGATTATACATAAGCTTTATTATTTTAAAGGTCGTGACTTTTCGTTGGCCTAAATCCAACTAATCCAAAAATAAAAAAATACGTCTGCCAATTAGCGATATCGCTAATTAAAAGCAATCTGGTCTAAAGGGGCTGAAACGTCATCTTACTCTTCTTATTTAGTGATTGGATTATACATTAGCTTTATTATTTTATTTTAAAGGAATTTGACTGATCATAACTTCGGAACGTAGCTCTTTGCGTGATGAAATGAAGCTTAAGTTTTTCTCAATTAATCAATGTATCCCAATTTAATACCTTTCATTCAAATAAGTCCAGTAGTTTTAAGCGTTTTTGTTACAAACAATTTTTGAAACAAATTGTGTTTTTTTCCATTTATTTATAAATAGCGACCCGCCCCGGCTTCGCACGGCTATATTATGCATGTATTATACATATAAACCTTCCACTATCTATTAAAAAAAACCGCATCAAAATCCGTTGCGTAGTTTTAAAGATTTAAGCATACAAAGGGATATAGGGACAGAGAAAGCGACTTTGTTTTATACTATGTAGTGATAGTGATATTTTAAAAAAGTATTTAAACATTCTATGTTATTTGGTCACCATATTATAGGACCAGTGGCATAGCTTAAAAAGGAACTAGATGGGTGCGATCTACTACATATATGTATTTTTAGGATTCCGTACTCAAAGGGTAAAAACCCTATTCCTAAGACTCCTCTGTCCGTCCGTTCGTCTGTCTGTCTGTCAGGCTCTATCTCATGAGCCGTGATAGCTAGACAGTTGGAATTTTCACAGATGATGTACTTCTTCTTCTTCTTCTCGTATAGTGGTGTGGCTCACCTATTGTTAGAGTTTTCAGATCGCTCTAAGGCCTCTAACTTGATCTAACGACTGCTACTAGAGGTAGCAACCGGGACCAACGGCTTAACGTGCCTTCCGAAGCACGGGGGGCTCACGAAAACACATTTTTGCCACACTACTAATTGGCCACCCATCGAAGTAATGACCGCGCAAGATGTACTTATATCTGTTGTCCCTATAACTACAAATACTAAAAACAGAATGGTACGGAACCTTTCGTGCGCGAATCCGACTCGCACTTGGCTGATTTTTTAATTATTATTATTCGACTACAAATTATCATCTTTTAAGATTATTTATTCATATCAATCGATTTCAAAGATCTAATGCTTCACTTTCGTGTTGATAAAAAGAAAGTCAAAATACTGCTCTAGTAAACCTAATGTGCTAAAAGATAATAATATTATCATCAAAATTCGTATTATTAATAATATACTAATTCAAGGTCGCGAAAAAGGTTATCTAAATGTCAATTGACGGAACTTAACACTTCTATTATGTATGAAGATGATATTTCAAAAAATTAATTTCTATTATGTATGAAGACTAGCGACCCGCCCCGGCTTCGCACGGCTATATTATGCATGTATTATACATATAAACAATCCTCTTGAATTATTCTATCTAATAAATAAAAAACCGCATCAAAATCCGTTGTGTAGTTTCAAAGATCTAAGCATACAAAGGGACAGACAGCGGGAAGTGACTTTGTTTTATAATATTTAATGATGATATTTTAAAGAATAATGTAAAACTGATAAATCTTTTAAAAAAAAGTTTGTCTTTTTTGGTAATTTACTATTATTTTCAAGTTTGTTTTTCTTGTTAGCCTTTTAGGTAATTCGTTCCATTTATTCTATGTTGAGCATGTAATTTTGGATTTAAAATTAATTAGATATCTATACTAATCTATAGTAATAGTAATAATATAAAGCTGAAGGTTTGTTTGTTTGTTTGAACGCGCTAATCTCAGGAACTACTGGTTCTAATTGAAAAAATCTTTTTGTGTAGGATAGCCCATTTATCGAGGAAGGCTATAGGCTGCTTTATATTTCGATATTCCCACGGGATCGGGAGTTACGCCGGTGAAACCGCGGAGCGCAGCTAGTATCTAATTAACTTAATTGCAGTGCAGGCTCAGTTAAATTGGTTGATATGGCTTCTCTTGCATTGAGCATAGAGTTCTTTTCAGATCAAACAGTAAGCCTTTTGGCTCCAAACAAGCTTCAAGTGTCAATCAAGTCAAGCTCTTAATAGCATACTTGAGGTAAATAGGTGCTTAAAATGAGATGTTCTTATTAGGATGTTTAGTTCAGTTTAACAGGGCTGTTTCCACACTTGGAATCTTTGTTTGGGCCATTGTGCGTGTGAGAATATCCTACTTGTCACTCCAACCATCTCAGGTCCTTGCAGAAGGCTAGCAACCTATTCAGGCAGCTGCAGGTCTTTGGAGGAGATGCCGGCGATAGAAGAGATCGAGCCAGTTGATCTGCCACACTACTGCACTCTATCAACTCTATGAGCATGTGCTGTGCTCTTACGCCTCCATGCATTCTCTGCACAGAGGGCTATCTCTGACACCTATGGTAAATAAGTGTTTCGTACTAGGATAATACTCACTGGATTGTATTGCAGAGCAGTGACGTACGCCTGGACGGCCTGCTCCATGTCACCCGCCGCGACCAGCGCCGCGGCCAAGTTGATGTACCCATCGATGAAGTCTGGCTTTAGTCGAACTGCGTGTCTGTAGTTCTCCAGCGCCTCTTGGAGTTGTCCACGCTCTTTGTACACGTTTCCTAGGTTACTGAGGGCAAATTAGGCTTATTATGCAACTAGTAATATAGGGTAAATAAAGTTTTTTCCACCAAAATTTTTCTTTGTGTTTACGTGGCGCCCATAGCTCATATAAATAAGAGCACTGTTATGAAGATGTGGGGGTTGTGGAGCCAAAGGGAGAGATTTTTTGGGAAGTTTTCAATTCTTTACATATCAATAATTATAATTTCTTCAAGAACTACAAGATGATTTATGAGATGTAAAAGGAGTAGGCGAATGGACTACAGAAAATTAGAACATTTTAATCATACTTCGACCATACTTGGGGCTGAATTTAACATACAGGAAATGTCAAATTCTCAGCCTATTTTGACAGCAAAATTTGTTAAGATGTGGTTCATGATTTTAATTTTAAGATTTTAAATCATTAGCCGTAAAACGATAATAGATAGATTTTCTAGTGCAGGTTTTATGACCTTTAAAGTTCAAAGTATGCTTTAATATCACTCGTTTAGCTTTTGAAATTACAGTAAAGATAAAGATTGGCGCTAGAATTCAAGGCTAAATGGTTGAACCATATTTTGATGTAACTACAAAACCTTGTAGCCTAAATTTTCTTTATTACCATGGGATAAGAACTTGGGATAGGCAGGTAAAACCGGCGGAAAAGGTGTAATGAAGAGCGGTGTTGGCTTAGTGGTAGATACCTCGACTTTCATTCTGAAGGTCGTGGGTTCGAATCCAGGCCGGCCGTGCACCAATGTATTTTTCTTAAGAAAAATTTATGTGCGCTAATTGACATTGCTCTTACGGTGAAGGAAAACATCGTGATGAAACCCGCGGCTTAGTTGACTCCAGAAGTATTGACAAGTTCTCTCCTCTGGACATGGTCGACTAAGCTGAGAGGGTAGTAGGTGCTGGGCAAGCCTATTCCATCTTCACGCAAAAAGGACCCAATTAAAAAGGGTCTAATCGCGGAAAACAGCCTGTCTACAAGTACAAGTACAAGGTGTAATGATTTAAATCACTATTTATAGAATTTTATGCCATGTTGTATGGAAATAAGTTATTGGCGGTACTTGGTGGTATGTATGTACCTCCAACGGAAAGATCTTCCACCGGGCAGATGTTATACCCGGTAGGCCGCGGCCCAACGATGTCTCATTGGAACTTGTAAATGAGCTTATCCTCTGAAAAACTTTGCTTTCGCGGTTGTTTCGTTTCCCCCTTGCGTCACCACAAGTAAAGATAGAAAATGATTTTTGCTTGGTGTTACTTTTCAGGTCACCCTAATCCGTCTAGCTAGACCTAACAACTGCTGCCAGCAATAGCAAGTGGGACCAACTACATGCTTTCTAAAGCAAGGAGGGACTTGTGAAAATCAGTTATCCATTGCAGTAATGACTGTGTATGACTCTCTATACTATACCATCTACCTATGTCCACCTAAATGGCTGAACCAATTTGTATAAATATTTTTGTGTATATTCATTAGGTCTGAGAATCGAACAACATCTATGTTTTTTCCTTTTTATTTTGTAAATGGCAAACCAATGTTTCCCAGGGCTGCTAGTTTAAAATATAAGTTAGATAATTGTTTTACCTGTAAGCTTCAGCCAAAAGCGGGTTCTGTTTGATAGCCAATGTGGAGAAGTGAGCTGACTTGTCGAGTCTCCGACATTGGAAGTGTATCGAGGACAGCAGAAGCAGTACGCCCGTGTTGGTGCCGTCTTGACGCCATAACTGCATGCAGTGTAGCTCTGCGCTTTCATAGTCACCTGCTTGGTACTCTCGATGAGCTAGCTCTAGTAGTCCTAAGGAAGAACACAGCTTCTTTCAAATATATATTTTAATACATAAAATTAATGTCCCATAGAGTATTTCCCATATCATTTATTGTGACGTCACATAGCCTGTAACCAGCGGCCGACAAAGGTGTTTTTAACGGTATTTCATTTGTCAAATTATAGTAAGTAGTATAGAAGATATGTCAGAACAGGTGAACATACATACCCACATGCAAACATATCAGTCAGAAACATAACCCCCTCCCTTTTGGCTTCGCAGTAGTTGGGTAATTAACACTAGAGTGTCAATATGAGGGAAGATTGTTTTTTTTAACAAACTATGAAAAAGATGATGAATGAGGGATGATTATTGACTCTTCAAGGAATGACTGGTTTGCAATAGCGACAGATTGTGATCAATGGAAGGAAGATAGGGAGGCCTTTCCCTGCAGTGGGATAGTGTAGGCTCTTAATAACACCCTCTCCCAATGTCTCACTTCAGGGCAAACGCCTCCCCTTGCATAGATTCTAATGGGACATAATGGGCTAACTTTACTTGAAGATATTATCATAATGTAATGCTACCTTTACCGTGACTAGGTATATCCTACCACACGCCGAGCCATCATAGGCAGCTTGAGCTATGTTGTTATATTTATACATATATTTCTAACCTCAAAAACTTACGAGTACCTAAATAATTCAATTTACCGTAATCTACTATTAGAGAGAACATTTTATATCATGCACATAATCACGTACGCAGGTTCAGACAGCTATTTTACTGCAGTATTGTACAAAGATGTGAATCAATGCAATATGAAATTACAAAGTAGAGGTGAGGATTTTCTTCACACAAGCATTTTAGCATCATTAAATTATACGTAAATATAACGTTAGAATCTCACCAACTGTAGATATTTGCTGAATATCACTCATTTTCAATATCACTGCACTTGCAGACACGCCAACGATTTGCTGTGACTGCGGCTGTGTCGTGACAGATTGCGGGACGGCAACATTGGCTTGAGGTTGCATCTTCGTAATCATTTTATACAAATAATCGTAATCAAACAAGTTTAAAACACGGATATTTCACAGAAATTTCGTATTACGTTGTAAAATTTCTAGTTTTCAAGGGAAATCACAATCAATATCACATTTACTTTGTCACAAAAAAATCAAAACGGTATCAAGCTTCGTCCATTTCCATTTTGTACAAACAAAATTCAACAAAACACAATAACCAACCAATCAATCAAGCGCCCTACTATTACTGCACCTCCCCACCACCCTTGACGCACAAGAACCGACCAATCAGTGCGCAAACAAACGAAGCAAGCGACCATCGATCAACTTTTTTCTTCTGTTCAAACAAAAGCTTTGCGCGACTTTTGCATATATATTTATGACGTCATTTCCTGTAATATCAATGGTGCCAACTTTTAGTACTTAGCGCAAGTTTTGGCGGTAACGCAAGAGGAACATGGCGCGCTGATTTATTTTCGCAAAGGGGCCGGACATTTAGTATGGGAGCTGGACACCGTTTTTTTTTTTTTTAACGGTGCATTTCGAGACCCATCCCAATCGATAGAGGGCATTACAGTCGTATTACAGCTCTGTATTACAGTCATATTATAGTGAACCATCAGTGAACAAATACATATTGTCTTCATGAACTTATAAAGCGTATCGGAAACGGGTTAAATTCAGTTAAATTATGGTTAATTGCAAAACTAAGATGGTAAGTTATTTAATTTAATTTCGTGACAGTGCGCAAGTGAAGTAAAAATGAAAATCAGTGTCGAACATGGACTTTTCGTGTTGCCCCACCACCACACTCTCCTACTTCAAGGCTTTGGTTTTGGTTGGGGACTATGACGACTTTGACTATTATGAGACATCTTGAGTCCTTATGTTAAGGCCTGATTTGTGAAAATCGGGCCTTAAATAAGGGCATAAATATAATGAAAATAGTAACTCGACTGGCGGGAGTTTTGGCGGGAACGAGCCAACAACATGTCGTGCTGCAGTTTTATTTACACGAAACTTAGTTGTAAACCGAATTAAATTGTATAATTCCGGTGGAAAGTTATGTAATTTAGTTCTGTGAAAGTGCACAAGTGTAGCGAAAGTAAAAATCAGTGTCAAACATGGACTTTTCTCGTTGCCTCCAAAATCTCCTACAAGGTTTTAGTAAAGTAGCCACCGCTTTACTATGACCCCTGACTTGACAAACTGTGACTTGACGACTTGACCATCTTGAAACACTTTGAGCCCGATTTCTGTAAATCGGGCCATAACTTGATGCAAAATATTACTTGATACTGGCTATATGCACAAACCGTGCGAAGCCATAACTGAAGAAAAAAAAAACCTGCTGAAAATGAAGAACAAAATGAAAATGGCATAAGTTCCTGGGGCCAAACAAGAGAGAAAAAAAAACTCGACTGGCTATATGCACACTATGTGAAGCACATGCGAAGCCATAATTTTAAATATTAAAAATAAGTATTAAGCGCCTTCAACTTCAACTTTAGTAATGGCCTCTCTACTGGCTAATAATAACGCCGTGGATTTGCCAATGTCGAGTGTGGGAGAATAACACCGAAAACGAAGGAGACAATTTGGTGCATATGACCAGTAAAACTATATATGACCGGTGGAGGCTGAGTGTCTGAGCAGGATCGTCGGCCAAAACCTATGGACAACACAACATACATACATATAAGTAAATAGAAATAACTACCAATACTATATATATATAACGGAGAACAAGGAACTAACATAAACACAAGACAAGACAAACAAAAAAAAAAAAAAAAAACCTACTTAAAATTTTAGTTTGTTAGTTAATATATATTTACATAGAATTTTAACAAAAGAAGTAAAGACAAGACACAGTAAAGTTGGAAGGGAGGTAGGACGGGGGATACCGGTAGGTAGGTAATCATATAACGATCTACGTCGGTTAGGACAACAAAAGAATATATGTTCCAATGTTCCTTCATCGAGGCCACACTCACAGATTGAGTGATCCCGTACCCTAATTTTGGCTAGATGAACCGGAGTACACGCATGACCTAAACGCAAACGACAGATTGTTGATGTGGCTCTTTTATCGAACTGCCTGTGTTTAGTAAACCAAGGTCTCGTAGGAATAGAGGGCTGGATTTGGCTGTAGAATTTACCTCTCGAACTTTTGGAAACATCCCATTCTTTGGACCACGAATTAATCGTATTATCGCTGAGCAATGGGGCAACGTCCTGTGGATATAGCATGAAATGCTCAAGCGAACCTGTCTGTATGGCAAATTTGGCGCAGGAATCAGCACTTTCATTACCCGGAATGCCGGAGTGTCCAGGGATCCAAGCCAAAACTACCTCCAATCCGAGTTGCCTACACTCAAAAAGAGCTTCTCTAATTCGGTAGATTAGAGGAAGCTTCGCCTTAGAGCGAAAAGTATTCGAAAGGATAGCCTGTAAGCAACTTTTGGAGTCAGACAGGATTATCGTTCTATTGAGCCCATGAGCCTTAACAAACATGATCGCCTCAAAGATGGCAACTGCCTCGCCCGTAAAAACAGATGACATTGGAGGGCATTTGTAACCTAATACAATGTTAAAAACGGGAATCCACACAGCAGCCCCAACAGGATCGTTGCTGTTCATTTTGGATGCATCGGTATACACATTGACCCAACCAGGAAATCTGGTTAGAATTTCCCTATTAAAACATCTGCGGGCATCCGTGGAGTCCTTATCAACTCCTAGGCTAGTAAGCACGTTCGGTCGAAAGGTGAGAGCGTCGAAAGATAAAGAGAATAGTGGGTTTAACTGGTTCTGAATGACGGGGTTAGGGAGACGCGTAAACTTAAGGTAGCTCTTAAGGAGACACGGGATTTTATCCTCTGAAAAATTATTTTGTGATCTACATAAATCTAATAAAAGTCTTAATTTACCAATGAGAGCATGTTGAGAATTTTGAACAACTTTAAAGAAAAATCTATCGCAAAGATATTGTCTGCGTAAATGTAGTGGGGGTTCCACACATTCGACTTGCATTGCATTTGTAGGGGTCGATCTCATTGCTCCAAGAATAATGCGTAGACCTTTATATTGGATCCTGTCCAACTTTCTTAGAGCAGTTTTATTGCATGGCTCCAGTACAAAAGTACCATAGTCCATATGACTACGGACTATTGCATTGAATAATAATTTTTGGGTATAAGGGTGGGACCCCCACCACACTCCAGACAGAGAACGGAGAACATTAAGATTCTTTTCACACTTATCAGTGACAAAATTACAGTGTGTAGTTCCGGACAATCTGGAATCTAGCCAGACCCCAAGAAACTTAACAGAATTTGACTGCGGAATTATGGTATTGTCTATTTTAAGATGGACTGGAGGAACGGTTCTCTTTCGGGTAAAAATTACTGTTTTACTTTTAAGTGCAGACAATGACAGGCCATGATCCCGCAGCCAAGTATTCAAATAAAATAAAGCGCTATTAATTCGACGAGAGGCATCCTCAATTGAGTGGCTTGAACAGTAGAGCACTAAATCATCCGCATATTGAAGGATGTTGCAGAAAGAATCAACTACAACTTCCAGATCAGCTGTGTAAAGACTATATAATATGGGGCTCAGAACCGAGCCTTGAGGTAAGCCTTTCCAGACAGTCCTAGGGGGGGAGTGATTATCTTGGTTTTTAATGATGATTGACCGCTCCAACAGGAGATTCAGACAAAAACGAATTAACTTCTCAGGGATACTCAGCTGAATGAGCTTGCTCCTGAGTTCCGGAAGTAAGACATTATCGTAAGCCGATTGGACATCAAGGAAAACTGCAACTAAATATTCTTTTTTACAGAAAGAAGTACGGATATCAGTTGTGAGGATACTAAGACTGTCTAGGGTACTCGCGCCTTTCCTAAAGCCAAATTGGGTTTTTGCCAGCTTTGAATGGTGCTCCACAAACCATTCTAACCTTTGTTTTATAAGGTGTTCTGCTATTTTACATATCACCGAGGAGAGTGCAATGGGCCTTCTACTATTTGGAGAAGAAGGATCTGATCCAGGTTTAGGAATAGGGATAATCAACTGAGTCTTCCACAACTCCGGGATTAGGCTATGGTCGAAACATTCATTAATAATGTTCAATAAGTAACGCTTCGCGGCATCTGTAGACTTTGTAATAAATGAATAAGGAATACCATCCAATCCCGGAGACGAGTCCCTTAAACCATCAATAGCCAACTCAAATTCATCAAAGGAAAACCTATCATTTAACTTTTCGTTGGATAAATGATTATTATTCACCAACCGCAACTGAACCTCATCCTGAGTTGGGACCCATGGGGGAGCCAACTTGTCTGAAAAAGCCTCAAGCCATAAAGATGGATCATTTGTATTAGTATTTTCAGTGTTAAGAGACCCTCTAAATCGTTTGATTTGATTCCATACCAAGCTGGAAGGGGTTCTGGGTGCAAGGTTAGCACAGACACAACGCCAACCTTTTTTTTTCTTTTTGGAGAGCAATCTAGTAGTCTGAGCTGCAATTTTTTGATATGCAAAAAAATTATCCATAGTCATTGCGTTATTATAATTAGATTCAGCCCGACGCCTTTTTTTAACCATTTCAGAGCATTCAGCATCCCACCATGGAGTGGATATAATCCCTTTAGAGGGCTTTTTACGAGGGATGTGCCTATCAGCACAAGAAACAAGAGAATCTTGAAATTGAGAGTAGCACTGTAAAACATTGCCATCATCAGGCGAAGGAAGCTCACATACCATAGCATCAAGGGACGAAGAATATAATGGCCAATTTGCAGCCGAAAGTCTATATTTGAGAAGAGGAGATGGGTTTGTTGCAGGTGTGACTCTGTTGTCCAACGACACCAGGACTGGATAGTGGTCACTTCCCTGTGTGCTAGGCAAAACTTTCCACATTGAGGAGCTTGCTAAAGATGGCGAGCATACGGTCAAGTCAACAGCACTCGGATTCTCATTAGGACGGACTCGTCGCGTTGGAGTGCCATCATTAAGAACACAAAGTTCAACGTCATCAAAAATATCCATTAGGGAGTAAGCAAATGGGTGACAATCACTTGACCCCCAGGCAGTATGATGGGCATTAAAGTCTCCCATAATCACCATGGGGGGAGGGATGGCATGAAACAGAATAGAAATGTCAGCTATGAGTTGAGAATTGGGAGAATTAATGTAAAATGAAACAAAAGAAATATTATACAATCTGACAGCAACTATATTAATCAAACTAGGATGGGAAGGTAAAGTAATAAGAGAGTAGGGTAAATTACGATTTACTAACAGGGCACAGCCTGCATGACCATCATCTCTGTCATCCCGGAAACAAGCAAAACCAGGAACCCTGAAAGAGGAGCCCGGTCTCAACCATGTCTCCGAGATGGCTAAGATAGAAGGTTTATATTTATTTATTAAATAATATAAATCACTTCTCTTGTGTCGTACACTACGACAGTTCCACAGTATTAGACATATGGGAGCTATTATTAAGGGCCAATTTTACCAGTGCCACGCTAATCGGAGATTGATAAAACGAAGATTAAATTGATCGCGTTTTCGTATTGCGTTCGATCTCGGTTCAAGTACAAATGGATTTTACCGACTACATTTTGATCGCGTTCATGAAAACCAAACTTTCGCCAACCTAATAAAGTAAACTCGCAATTGATTGAAACAATCATAGACAAAACGATGATGAGCGAGGGCAAAATGGCTGCCACGCGATGCCAAATTTTAGAGGAAAAATAAGAATAGTTTGACAATTGCAATTTGTTACAAGGTCACAAAATTGTTCCACTACAAAATGGAAAATTGAATTTGTGTTATAATATTTTAAATTGTATTATTTTATTACTGCACTATAAATATATTTATTATTGTTAATAATAAACTATAATATACTTAAATATTATCAAAATAATTAAATTGATTGTAAATTAATGAAATCATATGTTTGTTGTGGATATTTCTATTCATAACTGGCAATACCAACGTAGCTATTTGGGAAATTTTAAATTCTGTCATAATTGCTGACCCGTGGTGTTGATATTGTGAGATTGTGAGTGATTGTGCTTTCGGATTTGAATTTTTACAAACGAACTGCAGAGGAAGTGAAGTGAAAATGAAACGCAAACGAGAACCAACATTTGCCGCCAGTGAAAAAAATACTTTGATAGAGTTGGTGGAAAAGTATTTCGATATAATCGAAAATAAAAAGACGGACAACGTTACAATTCGAGCCAAAAATGAACAGTGGCAAAAAATTGCCACTGAATTTGATTCTGCGTCGTATCTCCATCCCAGAGATTCAGTATCCCTGAAAACATGTTGGTAGAATTTAAAGAAAAGGGCGAAAAATTTAATAACCTTGCGTAATCAACATCATTTGGCTACAGGTGAGTACACTTAAAAAGTACCTACATAAAACCTTAGAAACTTTGAGTAATTCTAATTTCTCTTTATCCAATCTGTACCTACCTTCTTTTTTCTTTTTTACCTTCTCTAGTTACTTAGCTTGGGGCTAGATGGCGATGTGTGGAATGTCCTGCAATATTTATTTATATTTTATATTTTTTATGTAACAGGTGGAGGTCCCCCAAAAAAATTTAATGAAGATCCGGTCATTGAACGTGTATCTGAGATAATACAAACAAGAGTGACCGGCTTCGATAATCCATTTGATACCGATGGCGCTCATGTTCTAGGTGAGTATTATATTATCTATACAATAATATCATGCTTTGTCCTGAATTTTCGACTTCTACATAGACAAAGTCACGGGCAAAAGTTAGTATTAAATAAATGAGGTAATCATAAATTTTTGATACTTTGTCGATAGCTTATGTGCATTATTTTTACAGCAACTGGTAGCAGTACAGCAGAAGCTAGTACCAGTGCAGCAGTAGCTCCCGGAGTCCCTCGCCTCATATGCAGCCAGAGGCTCAGAATCCACTGCCCACTCCATTAAGGTTAGTAAATCTCTATCTCTACATGTTATAAAACAAAGTCCCCCGCCAAGTGTGTCTGTCTGTATTTATATGATTGAAAATTATTTTGTGTTGGATAGCGAGAAAGGCAGTATTCTTATATTTTACCGGAACCGGAACTATTAAAACTGCAGTGCACTGCTAGTAGTAATAGTATATACAATTAAAGTTTTCACATATACATGTCTGGTGATCTTAGATTAATTTATTCTGTTCTTTTCAGTGCAACTACTACCTCTGCCAGGGCCAGTCGTTGGAGGCCAGTTTTAAGAAGGGAGCAAAGTTTGAATGATGAGCGTATACAAACTTTGCTCACAACTAATGCCTTTGCGGAGGAGGAGCATCGACTTAATATGAGTATTTTAAAGGTTCAGGAGAAGGCGGAAAGAGAGAAACTAGAACAGGAAAAGCTCAAAATAGAGCAGGAAAAAATAAAGCTGGAAATATTAAAAATACAGCTAAATAAAATTAAAAGACTAGATTTTTACAAAATAATGTTGTTTTATTAATATTTTACAATCACAAATTGATCTTTATTTAACATTCATAAACACATTGATATATTTCATTGATATTTATAGATACTTACTTTTATTTAAATTTATAACATGCTCAGAATCTATACTTATAATATAAAGCTAAAGAGTTTGTTTGTTTGAACGCGCTAATAATCTCAGGAACTACTGGTTCGAATTGAAAAAATCTTTTTGTGTTGGATAGTACATTTATCGAGGATAGAGATAGAGCCTCTATGCTACTTTTCATTTTGATATTCCCACGGGATCGGGTAAAACCGTGGAGCGCAGCCAGTTTATACATAAAGCTGTACCCTTATATTGTGTTCTGAGCATGTTATTTAATTTCATATAATTTTTTAGTGATTGTACCTAGCTGAGACTTAAAATAAGTAAGCAAAAGGTGGAATAGTCAACCTTCTCCCTCAATTATCTTGGTAATCTGAAAAGATACAAAATAGGAATTACTTTCTACTTTTCTAGGAGTATAAATATTGAAATAAAAATAATTAGTTCATGTGCCTTGAAAAGCAAAAGCTTTCCCTGACTAGACTGAGCTTGAAGGAAGGTCTTAACATTGATCTCTACATAGTATAAAAAAGTAGCTTTCCTCTGTCCGTACACATAGCATAGCATTTTTTTTTTTAAATATAATTAAAAGAAAATCTTGCTAGTCACTACATAGTATAAAACAAAGTAGTTTTCTCTGTCCCTATATCCCTTTGTACGCTTAGATCTTAAGAACTACGCAACGGATTTTGATGTGGTTTTTTAAATAGATAGAGTGATTCAAGAGGAAGGTTTATATGTATAATACATGCATGATATAGCCGTGCGAAGCCGGGGCGGGTCGCTAGTTATTGATAAATTCAAAAAGGTGTAGACTTACCGTGCAAAATAGTTTGTTACAAATTCATTACGCCTTCTATGATTTGGATTAGTCCTTTGTAGTCTTCCATCTCCACTTCCAGTATTTATATTTCCTTGATTTAAGTCCTTGTTCAAACATAGCTCTTCTATAACAGTTGTTAAAAATGTATGAGTCATGGGTGCTTCCTGGCCATCGTGCAACCACATCAGTGAATTCCAGTTAAGCATTACAGATCGCTTGTACATTTAAAGAAAAATATTGTTTTCTGTTTCGAAAAATCTCCGGGTGATCTCCACCTGAAAAAAAAAGTAGTAAGTAAGTATATTTCATAGTGCACTTCAATATTTTAAGAAACTCATGAAAATTAAAAAAGCAATGCCTAACCTGGTGATTTTATAAATTTCACATGAGTGCAATCTATAGCACCTATAACATTCGGAAATTTAGCTCTCTTATAAAATTCTATTTGTGTCTGGCGGATCTCTTCTGGTAATTCACGAAAATAAATGTGGCGAGGTCGCAGTGTAGCAATAGCGGCGCTGACTTTGTGCACAAATCTATGGGCAGTAGAAGTGCTAAACCCACATAAATCTGCTGCAGTCATTTGATAACATCCTGTTGCGTAGAAGCGTAGGGCACATAGCAATTGATTGATGGGTGATACACTGTTGTTCCTAAAAAAGAACAAACACATAAGTATAGGTTCAACCGCATACCGGGGTAGTGAGAACTAACAAACTACAAAAGGGAACTTACATATTTGTAGGAAACTCTAGTTTATCTTCAATTGACTCCAATAAGTTTAGAACTGTGTGTTTCATGAGACGAAATTAAGGATTTTGTTACAAGATTTCGTCTCATGAAACACACAGTTCTAAACTTATTGGAGTCAATTGAAGATAAACTAGAGTTTCCTACAAATATGTAAGTTCCCTTTTGTAGTTTGTTAGTTCTCACTACCCCGGTATGCGGTTGAACCTATACTTATGTGTTTGTTCTTTTTTAGGAACAACAGTGTATCACCCATCAATCAATTGCTATGTGCCCTACGCTTCTACGCAACAGGATGTTATCAAATGACTGCAGCAGATTTATGTGGGTTTAGCACTTCTACTGCCCATAGATTTGTGCACAAAGTCAGCGCCGCTATTGCTACACTGCGACCTCGCCACATTTATTTTCGTGAATTACCAGAAGAGATCCGCCAGACACAAATAGAATTTTATAAGAGAGCTAAATTTCCGAATGTTATAGGTGCTATAGATTGCACTCATGTGAAATTTATAAAATCACCAGGTTAGGCATTGCTTTTTTAATTTTCATGAGTTTCTTAAAATATTGAAGTGCACTATGAAATATACTTACTTACTACTTTTTTTTTCAGGTGGAGATCACCCGGAGATTTTTCGAAACAGAAAACAATATTTTTCTTTAAATGTACAAGCGATCTGTAATGCTTAACTGGAATTCACTGATGTGGTTGCACGATGGCCAGGAAGCACCCATGACTCATACATTTTTAACAACTGTTATAGAAGAGCTATGTTTGAACAAGGACTTAAATCAAGGAAATATAAATACTGGAAGTGGAGATGGAAGACTACAAAGGACTAATCCAAATCATAGAAGGCGTAATGAATTTGTAACAAACTATTTTGCACGGTAAGTCTACACCTTTTTGAATTTATCAATAACTAGCGACCCGCCCCGGCTTCGCACGGCTATATCATGCATGTATTATACATATAAACCTTCCTCTTGAATCACTCTATCTATTTAAAAAACCACATCAAAATCCGTTGCGTAGTTCTTAAGATCTAAGCGTACAAAGGGATATAGGGACAGAGAAAACTACTTTGTTTTATACTATGTAGTGACTAGCAAGATTTTCTTTTAATTATATTTAAAAAAAAAAATGCTATGCTATGTGTACGGACAGAGGAAAGCTACTTTTTTATACTATGTAGAGATCAATGTTAAGACCTTCCTTCAAGCTCAGTCTAGTCAGGGAAAGCTTTTGCTTTTCAAGGCACATGAACTAATTATTTTTATTTCAATATTTATACTCCTAGAAAAGTAGAAAGTAATTCCTATTTTGTATCTTTTCAGATTACCAAGATAATTGAGGGAGAAGGTTGACTATTCCACCTTTTGCTTACTTATTTTAAGTCTCAGCTAGGTACAATCACTAAAAAATTATATGAAATTAAATAACATGCTCAGAACACAATATAAGGGTACAGCTTTATGTATAAACTGGCTGCGCTCCACGGTTTTACCCGATCCCGTGGGAATATCAAAATGAAAAGTAGCATAGAGGCTCTATCTCTATCCTCGATAAATGTACTATCCAACACAAAAAGATTTTTTCAATTCGAACCAGTAGTTCCTGAGATTATTAGCGCGTTCAAACAAACAAACTCTTTAGCTTTATATTATAAGTATAGATTCTGAGCATGTTATAAATTTAAATAAAAGTAAGTATCTATAAATATCAATGAAATATATCAATGTGTTTATGAATGTTAAATAAAGATCAATTTGTGATTGTAAAATATTAATAAAACAACATTATTTTGTAAAAATCTAGTCTTTTAATTTTATTTAGCTGTATTTTTAATATTTCCAGCTTTATTTTTTCCTGCTCTATTTTGAGCTTTTCCTGTTCTAGTTTCTCTCTTTCCGCCTTCTCCTGAACCTTTAAAATACTCATATTAAGTCGATGCTCCTCCTCCGCAAAGGCATTAGTTGTGAGCAAAGTTTGTATACGCTCATCATTCAAACTTTGCTCCCTTCTTAAAACTGGCCTCCAACGACTGGCCCTGGCAGAGGTAGTAGTTGCACTGAAAAGAACAGAATAAATTAATCTAAGATCACCAGACATGTATATGTGAAAACTTTAATTGTATATACTATTACTACTAGCAGTGCACTGCAGTTTTAATAGTTCCGGTTCCGGTAAAATATAAGAATACTGCCTTTCTCGCTATCCAACACAAAATAATTTTCAATCATATAAATACAGACAGACACACTTGGCGGGGGACTTTGTTTTATAACATGTAGAGATAGAGATTTACTAACCTTAATGGAGTGGGCAGTGGATTCTGAGCCTCTGGCTGCATATGAGGCGAGGGACTCCGGGAGCTACTGCTGCACTGGTACTAGCTTCTGCTGTACTGCTACCAGTTGCTGTAAAAATAATGCACATAAGCTATCAACAAAGTATCAAAAATTTATGATTACCTCATTTATTTAATACTAACTTTTGCCCGTGACTTTGTCTATGTAGAAGTCGAAAATTCAGGACAAAGCATGATATTATTGTATAGATAATATAATACTCACCTAGAACATGAGCGCCATCGGTATCAAATGGATTATCGAAGCCGGTCACTCTTGTTTGTATTATCTCAGATACACGTTCAATGACCGGATCTTCATTAAATTTTTTTGGGGGACCTCCACCTGTTACATAAAAAATATAAAATATAAATAAATATTGCAGGACATTCCACACATCGCCATCTAGCCCCAAGCTAAGTAACTAGAGAAGGTAAAAAAGAAAAAAGAAGGTAGGTACAGATTGGATAAAGAGAAATTAGAATTACTCAAAGTTTCTAAGGTTTTATGTAGGTACTTTTTAAGTGTACTCACCTGTAGCCAAATGATGTTGATTACGCAAGGTTATTAAATTTTTCGCCCTTTTCTTTAAATTCTACCAACATGTTTTCAGGGATACTGAATCTCTGGGATGGAGATACGACGCAGAATCAAATTCAGTGGCAATTTTTTGCCACTGTTCATTTTTGGCTCGAATTGTAACGTTGTCCGTCTTTTTATTTTCGATTATATCGAAATACTTTTCCACCAACTCTATCAAAGTATTTTTTTCACTGGCGGCAAATGTTGGTTCTCGTTTGCGTTTCATTTTCACTTCACTTCCTCTGCAGTTCGTTTGTAAAAATTCAAATCCGAAAGCACAATCACTCACAATCTCACAATATCAACACCACGGGTCAGCAATTATGACAGAATTTAAAATTTCCCAAATAGCTACGTTGGTATTGCCAGTTATGAATAGAAATATCCACAACAAACATATGATTTCATTAATTTACAATCAATTTAATTATTTTGATAATATTTAAGTATATTATAGTTTATTATTAACAATAATAAATATATTTATAGTGCAGTAATAAAATAATACAATTTAAAATATTATAACACAAATTCAATTTTCCATTTTGTAGTGGAACAATTTTGTGACCTTGTAACAAATTGCAATTGTCAAACTATTCTTATTTTTCCTCTAAAATTTGGCATCGCGTGGCAGCCATTTTGCCCTCGCTCATCATCGTTTTGTCTATGATTGTTTCAATCAATTGCGAGTTTACTTTATTAGGTTGGCGAAAGTTTGGTTTTCATGAACGCGATCAAAATGTAGTCGGTAAAATCCATTTGTACTTGAACCGAGATCGAACGCAATACGAAAACGCGATCAATTTAATCTTCGTTTTATCAATCTCCGATTAGCGTGGCACTGGTAAAATTGGCCATGTTAAACCTAAGTTGGAGAGTCTAGATGCAACGTTGGGCGGTATCTCAAAATTATTTTTAGAAATTAAGGATATAATTAACATAAGCAAAGTCTCCACCAAATTACTATCTGATGAAGAACTATTATTGTTAGAAGCATGAGGGTTATCAAGTGCACAACCATTTGGTTGAGATGAAGGAATTTGAGAAGTAATATTATTATGAGCTATCCTATCATAGCCTTTACCAAGAGAGGGAGGAGGAAGTCGGTTAATAAACACAGTCTTTCTGTGTGACTGACCATTAGCCTGAGGCTGACTATTACGTAGGTTCTGAGTATTGGGTTGAGAAAATCTTTGCGGTGAAAGAGCCATTACCTGAGAGTATTGTTTTGTAGTATTAGGGGTTCTATTAGCGGCTTCAACATATCCTATACCTTCCTGTGCCATTATTTGTTTTATAGACTTTTGTCTCAATTGTTCCGGACAATTTTTGTCAGTGGAATGGTGAGGACCTGTACAAAACATACACTTGAGTTCAATAACCTCGCACTCTTCTCCTAAATGACCTTTGGAACACTTGAAGCATCTGGGTTCGGATCGACACTGAGCCTTTACATGACCAAAGCGACAGCATTTGAGGCATTGAATGGTGGGGAAGTTGTATAACTCTACAGGAAGAGAAGTGTGGTAACTAAAAACTTTTTCAGGTAGATTCCGTCCTTGAAAAGTTATAACTACGGTCTGAGTAGGGACCCAGGTAGGATTACCATCTACGAATACTTTCCTATTAAGGCGACGAGCTTTCAGCACTTTACCGCAACCAGTAGGGACAATTATTGATTCCGCGAAATCATCCATTGATAGATCCACAGGTATCGTTCTGACAATTCCCATACGCGAAATATGATAAGATGGAATTGAGGGTTCATATTTACTCAGGGTAATGCTTTCATTAACTAAAAATTTATTGGCTGCGTCAGCCGATTTAAACTCCACGGTCACCCTATTCCTACCAGCCTTTTTAATGCCGCCAGGGCAGATGTCCCTGATCTTAGCGTTCGTTAAAAACTGTCCAAATTTTATGGGTCGTAAAGTAATACCTGCAGCCGGATCTGACTCAGGAATACTTACTGAAACAATGAATGGACCCATGTCTGAGCTCGTGTAAGCTTTGATTCCTATAACCAGATCCGGATGCAGGTAAACAGATTGGATGGAGGCGTTCGTCGTCTCAATATTCGTAATAGTTTTCTTGGAAGATGTATGCTCCGGTTCAATACGCCTTTTGTTGCTGGGATTTGTTGTTGTGACCCCGATGGAGAGGGATCATCAGTGAGTACATATTCCATAGCTGGCCTCTCCTGATTTATGTCCGGGCCATGCCGCGGCAGACCCCCTGAGGCCGCCATGGCATATACTCGGTACTTACCGTATTATAATTAGTTTATTTGTTAGTAATTATAGTTAAATGGGTTATAACAATACTGCTGCAGTAAACCACGCTTAAAGTAAGCTCTAAAAACCACGATTTTACACCAGAACTCTCACTAACACGTTGTCAGCACGAACTCCTAGCAAAATCCCCTGGGAAACTGTCTACTAGTCTGTTTCGAAAACACTTTGAAAAAAAAAAAATCATTAAGCGCCTTTAAAAAAGGTATTTGCTAGCGCCATAGTTAGCGCTTCCGATGGACAGACAGGGGAAAATTATTTTTTGCACCAAGCCATCAATATAATTTAAAAAAAAACGAGTAAGTACTTATTAAAATATTTATTTACGATAATAATTATACAGAAAATCGAATCCTTAACTGATACCTACTCTAAATAAGATAGCATGTAAGCAACTTCAGTGAGATCTTGAGGCACTGATTCATGATAACAAATATACAGCTCTCTTGGCTCCGGCTCACTGAACACCCGTCTGAAACAAATAACACAAGGACGTCTTAACACAGAGTCTCACTCATAGAAATCGACGTTCGCAGGGACGAACTTGTGATGTCTATGGCTTTAGACAGTGGGTAGAGGCCCAAAAAAGCTGATTAACTTTCACCCTTCAAAATTGTTTGATACCCCCTAAAAACTCTTGGTCTAATTTTGATGACTTTCACAGATTCAGTTTACATTTTTATTTAGATGCTTTTTAACTGCATTTTATATCTGATTGAACACAAAGAGACCCTGTTTGTCTGTCAAGTTGATTTAAATGTAGTTTTTTTTCCAAAACCGAAATGTCCAATGAGTGTTCTTAGAAACTGATTTTTGACAATATTAAATATTTATTGATTCTTTTTGTCATAGATTTTTTTAAAATATATTTTCACCAATTATTTTTAATTTGGTTTTCATATTTTTTCTTACCCAACAACCCAAAACTGAAAAGGTTCCATATTTTTCTTATTGACACGACTCTGGTACATTATTTCGGTTGGAGCTTGGAACAGCATTCCATGTTCTTTTACAGCAACCAGAATCTTATTCAGTGGATTGCAAGGCGCGTGATGTTTTTTGAACCTAGAAAAATACAAAAAAAAACCTTTTTTAAGCTCAGTAATTCATATTTCAACTAACTATTTATCCTTAAACTATTTATAAAAGTCTAATAAATTGATGGAACACCTGCATTCACAAAAAAGTGTCACGGTAATATTGTGTGACATCGTGCGTCATGGAAATATGACCAGACGCGTCATGGTAACTCAGGAAACAGAGTATTTAATAATAATATCGCTCATCTGGGCTTGAGTTATGGTGTGATGAGTGACGAATAAAAGACTTATATAAATGAAAAATAGTAGATAGTAATAGTGGGGCAATTGCAATGATATGGTAGCATGATGGTAAATATTTGGTAGGTATTATAGGCAATACCTATTTGCTTAGACCTTCAAAATTAAAACCAAGAGTTTTCACACGAATTTCAACGTTCCAAATTCAAATCACTTTATTCCCTTGGGAGTTTCATATAACATTATCTCCCTTGGGAATAAAGTCTTGCTTCAAGTTGAGGTTAATAGGGCTTTAATCCGTGATTAAAGTGCTGCAGGTGTGAAAATATATATAAAGGGAAAAAAAGGAATAAATTTTTCATCGTTTTCTTATGACGTTATCACGTAAAATTATCCGTAAACCGACTATACAGAGAACCGCGAGAACAGCTTGTATCAAAATAAGAAACAATTTACCTTATACTGTGTTGCAAAACGTCATGTATTATCTTACAAGCAGATCTAAAAGTCCTTACAATATAAGTGTAAAGTACATTATTAGCTTGGATCTCTATGTTGTTAACGGGAGCGATTAGTATTCCCTTTTCAGATTCAAATTGAACGAAATGGAATAGTACATTTTCGTCGCCGGATGTTATTCTGAAAATTAAGATATTTAGTTAAATGGTTTAAATTATAGAATACTAACTAGCTTTTGCCCGCGACTTAGTCCGCGTAGGAGTCGAAAATTGTTCTAATAGGATTGGACCAAGGAATCACGTTGTCCTATACAAACTTTGCCCCCCTCTTTTCATTCCTAAAGGGTAGAATTTCGGAAAATTATTTCTTATTGGATGCCTACGTCATACAAAGAACACACCCTCCAAGTTTCAGGTCTCTACGATCAGCGGTTTAGGCTGTGCGATGATCCGTCAGTCATTCAGGACAAAGCATATTTTTATATGTATAGATAGCTTTTGCTCGCGACTTCGTCCGCGTAGAAGTCGAAAATAGACCAAGTAATCATGTTGTCCTATACAAACTTTGCCCCCTTTTTCACTTCGTTCATTTCACGTTCACGTTTTCATTTCGTGGAATTTCGGAAAATCCTTTCTTATTGCATGCCTACGTCATACAAAGAACACACCCTCTAAGTTTCAGGTCTCTACGATCAGCGGTTTAGGCTGTACGTTGATCCGTCAGTCAGTCAGGACAAAGCATTTTATGTTTAAATTTAGGCTGTACGTTGATCCGTCTCAGTCAGTCAGGACAAAGGATTTTATATGTATAGATTTCAGTTAAGTTATAGTTATATTTCACTACTAATTTACATACCAAATAAGGTTAAATAGCCAAGTACTTTATTATAATTTTGACATCTTATTATTCTATTTAATGTGAATAAATGATTGATTTGATTTGAGTTATAGTTGTATAACGGACTATTAAAACTATTAGATTTAGACACAGATTTAAACCATAGTCTAAATTACGTACAAAAATGTCAAATAACTTTTATTTTAGACTATGGTTTAAGAGGAAAGGGTACCCGGGGCTTTCTCCATACAAACTATTACAAACGTAGTCGACTGTTTTCTCCCTGGATAATGACACTAGAGCAAATATTTTTGGTGCATAAAACTTATAACAGCCATGACCATGCCCCTATTTTTTGTTTCTTTTATTTTTTTTATTTTTTTCATTTTAATTTCCTTGATAATTAGAAAATGAAAAAAACCAAAACATAGGGGCATAGTCATAGCAGTTATAGGAATTATGGCACAAAAATATTTGTGCTAGTGTCATTATTCAGGGAGGAAACAGTCGACTACGTTTGTATGGAGAGCGCGCAGGTACCCTTTCACCTTAAGTAGGAATCTCGGACTATTCTTAAACCGCGTTTTGGAATAAGGGGAATCTTTGAATGAATGCTCTTACCTTCGTACAGCGACATTATTTATATCACTAAGCAATGATTTTCTTATATCTGACATATCTATGCTGCTACTTGCTCTGCTTACATCCTAGTAACATAAAAAAGATTAATTTTAAAAATATATGTATAAATAAAAATACAGTCGAGTTGAGAAGCTCCTCTCTTTATTAAAATCAGTGAAAAATTTGGTTTATTCGTAACCTGACCCGAAAAACGTTATTACCCGGTAACGGGTTAGGTTAAGAACTGCTTTCCAGAAGTTCAAGCCGCGGTGCGCAGCTAGTTTCATATAAGAGACGGGACTTTATTGTTACGAATGTGTTTTGTTTTTCTCAAAAGTGCTGAGGTGGAATTGTAGGTGAGATTACCGATATTTTTGGGTAATGAGATGAAAATTCCTTGTCATTTCAAAGTTATACTAGTTTTATAGGGAATTTTTGTCTTGATCACACCCAAAAAGTTTGTAAAAATCTCACCTACAATTCCATCTCAGCACTTTTGAGAAAAATAAAACACAGTCGTAACAATCAATAATTTTCACCAACGAAGGCGACCGGTCCCAGTAGTAACTATTTAGTAGGCTGTGTACCAAGGTCGTTGGCGTATGGACCCCCCCTTAATAGATGTTTGTGACCACTGTCAGTAGGCAAAGAGGTCATCGTACGAAATTCTTCTTGCTTCACGATCGCACTTTGATACCGCCACCTTATCTCAATTTTTATTGTGTAAACTGACCTGTCGATCCCAATCTGAATCGGAACCGGATGAATCTCTTCTATTCCGTTGTTCTCTATCAGCTCGGCGGCCTTTTATACGATCTTCACTTATTTCACTGCAATAAAAATAAATCAAGTTTTGACAATATAACAAGAAGTCTGTTATCCTGTCCCTCCAGCCCTAAAACCTGTACGCTCGCTGACCCAATGTCAGCTAATAACAACTCCAAAGACCTGGCAGCACGCTGGAGTAAGCGGATCTGACCCTACCTAAACATTTCCACTTTGTTGAAGTTATAATTCTTTGGGCGCGTTATGAAAAATTGATGAGAGAGACAAAAGTCACATGCAGCTTCGACCTTTTTTACTACTGCTGCCAGGGGCCTAAGTCTGCTAACACAATTGTGTTTCAATAGAGTGTCGATGGAATCGTAATAGACATTTTATGTCAAAAATATGACATTACAAGTCAAATTGGTATTCTTCTAATGTTAACTATTCTAGTTGATTGAATCCGGCGTTACTTTTCGGAACTCCATATCTGCATATAGTTAACTATTATATCGAAACACCACTGACACACCCCTGACTCACTTTGGTATTCTGCTCTAGAATCGTGGCTCAATGGGATCTCGATAGTTGTCAAAACGGTATATTACTTAGCAACATATACCATATTGCTAGGTAACACCAGCGACGTATCTATTACCATTCCATTGAGACTCCATAGCGATTCTATTGCGATGTTATTAAAACTTTAACAGAATACCAATTAAAGTCATTATCTCGTTATAATATCAATAGTTTCGATATAATGACAATGGTAAATCCAATAGTGCAAAATAGCAGAATAAGGCCCCAGGTTTTAGGGCTGGAGGGGCAGGATGCAGCAATACACCTTTAAGCTACCAATAGTTGTATTAGTTTAGCTTCATCTCGCTCACCTTTTTAAGCTATTAGAATCCTCAGAGTAGCTGATATCCAAGCTGGATCTGTACTTCGAAGCCCCATTGTACCATGGATTGTATAAACTATGATGGCTGCCATAATTTACGGAGTTATCACTCGTTGAACTCATATTGATTTGTTCCGATGAATTGTGACGGCGTTTTACATCTTTTGTTAGCTTTAATGTTGATGATTTTAGTGTTGTATCCGTTTTTAGAGCTGAAACATAAAATATTTTTTTAACTTAATATAATTTAGGCATACTTATAACAATTTAAAAGGAAACTAAATGTTTGCTTGTTTTGCTAAAAAAAACTTGTTAAATATTTTTTAAAATATAATAGGATAAGTATAACTAACTAGGTATAACTATAAGTTAAACCAAGACATTAATTGTTGATTAATTGTTAATTCCATGCATAAAACTGGCCACACAGAGCAATCTGGTAACACCGTAGTGGTGGTAGTCATTATTATTATACACTAGCGCCCCGCCCCGGCTTCGCACGACTGTATTATGCATGTATTATATCTAAATACCTTCCTCTTTAATCACTCGATCTATTAAAAAAAACCGCATCAAAATCCGTTGCGTAGTTTTAAAGATCTAAGCATACATATTGACATAGGGACGGCGAAAAGTGACTTTATTTTATACTATGTAGTGATGAAGTGATAGTGATTACTGAGAGCACAAATTTCCATAGAATCAAAATCGACTAAGCGAATAAAACCATTAAATAAGTTACACTAACAAGTAATCTCCTTCACTTTACGTCCATATTTTGTCAGTGATTCGGGTACTATTTCAATATGAGGCTGCATATTAGATGAGAACCATGAAGCCAGGTGCTTGTCAAGACCAACTTCATAGATTAGATCCAAACAGCTCTCGCATTCTTCTACGTAGAATGGTGATGGGGGTGTTGGCCCCACTGCCTGGAAATTAAATGTAGGTATATTTTAATAAATAAATATTATATTTTATTATTATTTATTTTATTTTGGAACACCAATAGCATTACACACCATAAACTGTAATATAATCACTATCACTATCACTGCATAGTATAAAACAAAGTCGCTTTCTCTGTCCCTATGTCCATATATCCCTTTGTATGCTTAAATCTTTAAAACTACGCAACGGATTTTGATGCGGTTTTTTTTAATAGATAGAGTGATTCAAAAGGAAGGTTTATATGTATAATACATGCATAATATAGCCGTGTGAAGCCGGGGCGGGTCGCTAGTATTATATAATAAAGTTTTGTTTTTTTTTTATAACGAATAGGCTCTAAAACTACTGGACCGATTTTGATGAAACTTGATATGAGGATACATTGATTCTTTAGCAGTAACATAGGCTACTTTTTATTACGATATTCCCACGGGATCGGGAGTTGCGCGGGTGAAACCACAGAGCGTTGCTAGTAATATTTCCGGCCAATATACACAGCGCCATCTAGCCCCAAGCTAAGCAAGGAGGCTTGTGTTATGGTAGCCAGATAACGGATAGAATACTTAAGTACTTTTTTTGTAATACATACATAATATACATATTTGACGACCCAGTTGGCACAATGGTTACCATGCCGGACTGCCAAACACAGGGTTGCGGGTTCGATTCCTGCCACAGACAAGTATTTATGCTTAGATATTTGTCTGTGGTCTGGTCGTTTCTATGTATTATAAGTATATATTTACAAAAGAAAAGTATATAAGTAGTATATCCGTTGTCTAGCACCCATAACACAAGTCTAGTTACTTAGCTTGGGGCTAGATGGCGATGTGTGGAATGTCCTGCAATATTTATTTATTTATTTATTTATATGGAAACACGCAGACCAGAGACAAATATCCGTACAAAATATTTGTCTAAGGCGGGAATTAAACCCGCAGCCTTCTGTGTCGCAGGCGGGTGTTCGCCTGCCGCACCACAGAAGCCGTCAAAATAAACTAGTCTTATTTTTATTAGTAAAGCTTATTATAAAGATATATAAGATTTAATTAAACCTTTCCAAGGAAACAAGAAGATAATTTATATAGAAATTTATAGAATTAGAAATAGAAAAAAGATATGAAGAAAGTCTTACCATTCCCATAATAAAGTTGCTATAGATAGAGTGCCATAGATCTTAAAAAATAATGCCATAAAAGCATAAAATCTGATAGATAAGATCCCATAGCCACAGCCACCAAATTAGTAAAAGAAAGTTACCTAAAAAAAATATTAATAACTTTAATTTTACTATCATCATTGACTAAGTATTACCAGAGACAGACTTATTTATCACTATCACTATCACTACATAGTATAAAACAAAGTCGCTTTCTCTGTCCCTATGTCCCTATATCCCTATGTATGCTTAAATCTGTAAAACTACGCAACGGATTTTGATGCGGTTTTTTTAATAGATAGAGTGATTCAAGAGGAAGTTTTATAATATAATACATGCATAATATAGCCGAGCGAAGCCGGAGCGGGTCGCTAGTTTAATCATATGGCATAATACATCGAATAATGTTATAATTCCAAGTTAAATTTCTTTATTGGTCTGTTAAACAGAGAGCGTTTGTGTGCGCAATGAGACATTTCAAGTACGTTGATTGCCTTCCACTCATGAACAAAAAAGCGTCGCACAAAACCCCCTTCATCTCTAGATGGCGCTCACGCTATTTATACACTAAATACATCATACGTACAGTTTATACCCAATTTAATTTTTTGAGCAGTAATAGTATTTAATTCCTGTAACAGATGTTGTTAGTAAAATACGCGCTATTTGCACTCTTTTTCGTATGTATGAAATAGCGTAAATTACAAATAGCGCGCTTTGTATGGGCGGTGTTCCTGTTCGTCTATTCCTGGTCATTTTTAGTCAATGCTATCATTAAAATACTTATGTTGAACAAGTACTTACATCTTCAGTACAACCACCTGCTTCCATCAATGTTGCTAAAATAAATTTTCCTTTGCCAACAATAAGAAGAAACCAACGACCGTCTGGAATTCTTTGAAAAAGAAATTTAATCTAGTTAGCTATATTTATGAAACGTCGTATTAGTTACATCTATACTAATATTATAAAGAAGTAAAGTTTGTGTGTTTGTATATTTGTTAATTTGTAAGGGGTAATCTCGGGATCTACTGAACCGATTTTAAAAATTCTTTCACCAATAGGAAGCCACATTATTGCTGAGTGTCATAGGTTATATACTTTCACTTTCACCAATAGAAAGCCACATTATTGCTGAGTGTCATAGGTTATATAAAAAACCGAAAAATAAAAAGGCTTTTACGTGGTAGTCCGTTTTGCAAAGTGAATCGGAGAAAAAAACGGTCGAATGAAAGCGTTTATTACGAACGTTGCCTTAACTATGAAAGATATATTTTTAGTTCTAAAGAAAAGATGTGGAGCTTGAAAATGCCTACAAAAAAGTCAACGACAGCATATGTCTAACTTTTATATTTAAGTTACAAAAAGTATTTTTTTAAATATTAGAATAGATAATTTAATTTATTGACATTATGCCCAACGAAGTGGGCACGGGTTAGCTAGTCATTTATAACTCGAGAACAGTTGGACCGATTGCGATGAAATTCAGTATACAGGGTGAATTTTTTATGTGGGCCTTCAGGGCTATATCCTAAACTATGAGAGATAGCGAAAAATGCTGAAAGGAGTCGCGTGCCCGATTTTGACAAAAAATTTGCCAGACTATGTTTGTTTCCAGGAATTGATCTCTATTAGCAACACTATCGATTGGTATAAAAATATAGGATTTTTTTTTTTTTGCAAAATCAACAGGTTCAATTTCCGGCTAGGGTAATGACTTTTTAAAAAATCTAATGATGCAGTTTTAGTTTTTGTCAAAATCGGGCACACAACTCCTTTCAGCATTTTTCGCTATCTCTCATAGTTTAGGATATAGCCCTGAAGGCCCACATAAAAAATTCACCCTGTATACTGAATTTCATCGCAATCGGTCCAACTGTTCTCGAGTTATAAATGACTAGCTAACCCGTGCCCACTTCGTTGGGCATAATGTCAATAAATGTCAACTGAAGGCCCACATAAAAAATTCACCCTGTATAGATAGCTAGACACTTGGATTAACACATAAGTATGACTGCGGGGCTCAGCCAATCTATATATTTTTTTTTGTTTGTGACATATGGGCTCCTAAACTACTCGACCGATTTTGATGAAAATTGGTATGAAGATATATTAAATCCTTGGCAGTATTATAGTCTGTCATTTTATCCCCAGATTCCCACGGGAACGAGACTTACGCGGTTGAAACCGCGGACCACTGTTAAGAGGAAAGGGTACCGGGGGCTTTTTCCATACAAACTATTACAAACGTAGTCGACTGTTTTCTCCCTGGATAATGACAGTAGAGCAAATATTTTTGGTGCATAAAACTTATAACTGCCATGACCATGCCCCTATGTTTATGTTTTTTTTTAATTTTTAATTTTTTTTTATTTTAATTTCTATGATAATTAGAAAATGAAAAAAACCAAAACATAGGGGCATAGCCATGGCAGTTATAGGTTTTATGGCACAAAAATATTTGAGCTAGTGTCATTATCCAGGGAGGAAACAGTCGACTACGTTTGTATGGAGAGACCGCAGGTACCCTTTCACCTTAATAACTTCACTTACCTATATTCGTAAACATCATTTTTATTATGATTCCTATGTTCATTGATGAATACCTCCTTCCAAATAATCAACTTATTGATATCATTTTCACTGCTCAACTTTAGAATACAATTTAGTTTTAAGAAAGCATTGACTTCCATCAAATCTTGGTCTTGTAAGTGACTGTTGAGTAGATATCCTGAGTAGTATAAGCATGTGCCAATTACTGTGTAAAGTCTTTGAAAGTTTTCTACATCATCCGTCTGAAAACAATGCATAAGACAGGGATCAGCAACCTGCGGCTCTTTGGATGTGAAGCTGTGGCTCTTTAGTTCCTAAGTAACTATTATATATTTTAACTAGCAACCCGCCCCGGCTTCGCACGGCTATATTATGCATGTGTTATACATATAAACCTTCCTCTTCAATCACTCTATCTATTAAAAAAAACCGCATCAAAATCCGTTGCGTAGTTTTAAAGATTTAAGTATACATAGGAATATAGGGACAGAGAAAGCGACTTTGTTTTATACTATGTAGTGATAGTGAAGAACTGCCGCGAGTTGAGGCACTTATTTGACGCATGAAAGTCTTCCCGATTGCTGCAGTGAGGTAAAGAAGTTTGCATTCGGAGTGCTGACTATCATCAGAAACTTTATTTACGCAAGTACTATTCATTGTTGGCAAAAAAAGTAGTAGCTCTTTATGAAGTTTGAAATTTTGTAAATTGTAGTTTTTGACTCTTCCAACTCAAAAGATTGCCGACCCCTGCTAAATTGCTGAAATTTCGTTTTCATACCTTATCTATCTATATTTTTAAACTACTTAATCTATACTTACTAATAATATTATAAAGACGAAAGATGATTTTGGTTGTAATGAATAGGCTCCGAAACTACTGGACCGATTTTAATGAAACTTGGGTATGAGGATACATTGATTAATTGGGAATAACATAGGTTACTTTTTATCCCGATATTCCCATGGCAGTTACGAGGGTGGAACCGCGGAGCGCTGCTAGTGAAAAACAAAGAAATATACATTGTAAAAATACCTAAATATATTGATTACATACCCATTCTCTATAATCAGCTGCTTCCAACTCAGTCAAAGCATCATCAATTTGAACTCTTACTTCTAAAGGTAAAATAACTGAATGGGCTCCTAATACATCTCCGAAACCCTCTCCCTTTTCAACCATTTCTCTATCTCCATTTAACAATCCTTTGCCATGAATTATACTGACAAAAATACGAGAAAATAATCCATCTAACTTATCAATATTATTCGGTTTTGTAAAGCAAGCTTTTAACGAACCATATAAAAATTCTACAACCCGGACGACATCTTTAACAATTCTTTTAGCATGAAATATATCTACTTGTTTATTTGGGAAAGCGATTAAAAGTAAATCGTTGTTAAAGTTCGCATATGTTACGTTAACTAAGTTATTGTTAAATAAAACTGTTGAGCAATAAGGCTCACTGGTTCCTAATGACTTCGGTGCCAAATGATTTAAAGTGACGTAGGCTCCTCTTGTGTTATAAAGAAAATTCTGGTTATAAGGTCTCGGATAGCAATATAAGACACCTTTATCATCGACACTGTTGTACTCTATGTCATCACAACAAATGTAAATAACAGAAAATAGATAATCTTTTATGATTTGTGTCATATTTTCTTTGATATGTTTATCTGTAAGAAGTCGATCGAGATTGAAAGAGTTTTCTTCAGCTGGCATTTGAAATGTCAGCTTAGGATTTCCAATATCTTCTGAAACTCTATGGAGAATGCTGTTTAAATTGTAAGCGTTGACATCTATGCCATTTATTTTGGTCAAATAGTAGCCTTTTTTCACTTTTAATGAGTAAATTGGTTTGGCTTCGGTTAAGAAATCATCTATGATTAAAGTTTTTCCATCTTTGTATGATTTTAAAGTGATGCCAAAAAGTTTTTCGATCTGACAGTTCTTCTCGCTGGTGAATATCATGTTATGGCTTATCTGTAATTTTTTCAGTTTTAGTTGAGTGCGATATTAATCTGTTCTAAGAAAATGCAAATTTAAATAAAGCGAAATCAAAACACAAAGGGTGGTCAGACAATGGATAATAAATCCTTATCAAATGTAAGTGAAAATTAAGGTATTTTTGGAAATTCTCATTGTATCTTAATTATTAAAGATTCATTTCAACTTACTTGAATAACTATATTTTCATCTTTCTTACTTGTCTGGCTTACTGTAGGTTCTGCATCTTTTCTCCTAGTATTATCTGATTTATCAGCACTCTTTGATTTGTGTGCCCTTAACACTTTGAATATTCTACCTGTGACATAGCATAATTTTATTTTGTGTGACAGATAGGCCTTAGTTCCATTCATATTGAGTCTCAATTTTATGACATTGATACTTCAACTTCGGATCAAAAGTAATCTGTATTAATACTGAGGAATCCAGGTACAAATCGAATTCCTTTAAGATTTGCTAGAGATGGAGGGATTTTTGAAATAATTTTTACCTCAAACAAATATGATATAAACTCATGTTCGATTTATTTAAAATGTGAGAAAGTGGTATATCTATACTAATATTATAAAGCTGAAGAGTTTGTTTGTTTGTATGCGTTAATCTCAGGAACTACTGGTTCGAATTGAAAAATTATTTTTGGGTTGGATAGTCCATTTGTCGAGGAAGGCTATAGGCTATTTTATATTTCGATATTCCCATGGGATCGGGAGTTATGCGTGTGAAACCACAGAGCGCTGCTAGTTTGATGCATTAGTTATGTGTCGATCATAACTACCTAGATTATGAAGATACTGGGTACCAAGTTCAAGCTTTTTTAAGTAAAATAAAAACAGGTTGTCATGTCACGTTTGTTTTATTTATGACCACCTCCGAATACTTCAGAAAGTTAAAGCCATTTTTTCTTACAAATCTATACTTCTATTAGAAAAGATTTTTGTGTCAAGCCAATGTTGTTTAGTATTAAATTACCAAATACTCGTGTCTACAACGTCAGTGTTTTTGTTAATTGTTGTTTCGGTTGATTTTTAACCTATAATAGATTGACTGTGGCATATTATTTAAGTATCTACACTAATATAATGAAAAGTAAAGATTTTTTTGTTGCTATGTTTGTAATGAATAGGCTCCAGAACTACTGGACCAATTTTGATGAAACTTGCTTTGCGGATACATTGATTTATTATTAGTAACATAAGCTACTTTTTATCCAGATATTCCTACAGGATGGTGAGATATGCGAGTGAAACCGCGGAGCGTTGCTTGTATTTATTAAACCTCATAAAATGTATTTACCTTTAGAAGAACGCCTTGTTGAAGATCTTTTAAAATCGTTTCTAAGCTTAAAAGCTTTACAGTTATCAAGTAAAGGAGTTTTTGTACTTTCAGTGCTTTCGTCTACTGCCTTGACTTTTATGTAAACAAGTTCTCCGTCTTCGCAAACATCTGAGTCCCATTCTGGTACAGAACTGAAAAATAATTTATACATCTTTAGTTTTCTTTACCAAGCAAAAATTAAGGCACAACCGAAACCGCCGAACCCAAACACCTAAAATTTTGTTCTCTAAATATCATAGGAACCAAAGAAAAAATAATCACTCTAAGAGCTAGAAAGAGAATTCCTAACGGATCCGGGTGTTAAACGAGTGAATGCGGGGTAGCTATCTTTGTATTTTAGGTTGTTTGTTTACCTTTCTGAATCGGAATATTTTGAATCATCAGCCGAAGAATCAGTCCAGTCATTATCGGATTCACATGGACTTTCGCTACTCATTTTCCCTTTAAATCCAATCACATTTTTATTCATAATTTTATAAAAACAGTCGGAGAAATTCGAAAATTTCGAAAACTTTATAATAAAATTACATTTGTCATTGACACTGATTGAAATGAACCACAGATTATTTTGAATTTACAAGAATAGGGTAAGGACATGGGCTGGAAAGTTTGATTGGCTGGATAGTCTGAACACAAATAATGCAAAAACCATAAACACAGCAAGTTTGTTAAAACTTTGTTTTTCAGATGTCATTTCCGGTTACAGAAAAAATGCTTGAAAATTCAAAAATGATGTAAGATGGTAAAACGGAATATTCACAATTTATTTATTTCATTCCGCTTCAATGGAGAATAACAACTTCTCCATCGGAAATTAAAGGAAACGTTCGTTATTATGGGCATAAAAATCACATCATAAACTTATAAAAAGTCCCAATGGATGGTGAATATTGTAATGACGGAAGGCAAAATGAATCTCTATCGTCTTCAGCTGTATGCAGCGAGGTTTTATCATATAGCAGACAAGATAACTTAAGCGATCGCGTAAATTATTCATACCATTACGATCCCAAGTCAAATCAATTTTTGAACCTTTTAAATGCAACAAGAAAAAGTATCCCTGAAGGCAATAGCGCGCAGTGTAAAAGTAATGAAAATTATTGCTATATAGATAAAGTAAGTTATTTTTATTTTTAACTGCCTTACGTTTAGAATTATTTATTATGCTGATAACATAGACTAACAGACTAGGTCCATGGCTGATAATAAATCTACCTAGTGTAGGTATATGATACCTACAGTGGTGTAGGTATTTACCATTGCTGTGTAGGAGCAATTGCCCAGAAGACCAATTATTATTCTCGTAAAAACCGCACCTATTCTGTTACCTATTTCTTTGTGTGTGATAATTTAAAAGTTGTCGTGTGCCTGTTCCAAATAAATGTTTTTCTTTCTTTCTTTCTTTTTCTAAAAACCATTTTTCAAATTACATTTCAATATCATTTCGATTACAAAAATACACGGTATTTATCTCTATGACTCAAAGTCAGTTTTTTTTTGTCAAAAAGCGGAGTATATGGGTATTTTTGCAATCGAAATGCAATCGGAATGTAATTTGAACAATGTTATTACGAGAATTGTCCTTCTGACCATAATTCTGTGCTTCTTGACTATATATAAATCTCGTGTCACAATGTTTGTCCTCAATGGACTCCTAAACCACTTAACCGATTATAATAAAATTCGCACACCATGTGCAGTTCGATCCAACTTGAGAGATAGGATAGCTTACATCCCGATATTTCCACGGGATCGGGAGTTACGCGGGTGAAACCGCGGAGGGCAGCTAGTGGTTATATATTTTCATTTTTATTTTCTCAGACAAACTTAGTCCGTTAGTGGCTTTTGTATCCTTAAAGATATATCTATTTTGTGTGGTTTTCATTAATATTTCCTAACCTATTAAAAAGGAATTTCCAGGTTGCTGTCTCAATAAATTATATTTTAATGAGTCATCATCATCATCATCCGATCGATGTTCCCGGTTGCATCCCTCTCGGGAGCCCGGGGTCCGCTTTCCTACTTTTACGCCTCCACTTCGCACGATCTTCGGCATCCTGGGTTGTAAGGCCATTTGCACTCATATCACCCTTTACGACGTCAAGCCAGCACTTCTTGGGTCTACCCAGTCTGCCACGACCCGGCGGAGGCGCCATGGCAAGACATTTGTTCCCCACGTAACTAGCCGGTTTTCGCAAGACGTGGCCGTACCAGCGTAGGCGACATTCTTGCAATTTATCTGCAATGTCTCGGACATGAAGGCTGCCCCGGATGCGGGAGTTCCTGACGCGATCCTTTCGCGTCACTCCATACATCCAGCGTAACATCTTCATCTCCAATTATATTTTAAATTCAAATTATATTTTAATGAGTAGATAGAATTAATAACAAATTAGCACCTATATCGCGTGTTTTAACGTAGTAGGTACTTATAAGTACATTTTTTTTTCAGGAATCTCTTACAAAATTAAAAGACGGCACGAAAAAACTCCTTGTTTTATTGGAAGAAATACAGTCAAAAACTCATGATAAAAATAATAATGCTAAGGACAATCAACGGCTTACTGAGTTGTTAACACCAATACCGAAATCGAACTCTGTACGAATTTATTTATATTTTTTTTTATTTAGTTTGTGTTTTTACGTTACCTTTTATTTGCTTGGTAAGTAATTTTTGCGCAGTACTACCTAAATTGTTTTAGCTGCGCTGCGTAAAAGTGAGGAAATTCCTCATTGCATTCTGCCGTTACGCCCTTCGACTAACTAACTACGTTACGCCAGTCTTCTTTTAAAAGTTGATGTTTTTTAAACCCCAGTTGTAACGCCAACTTTTTTTTAGCCACCTACTGCATCGGATATTATCGGCGAAATAGCTTTCAAACAGTTAGAAAGCCAAGCTAAAACTTTGGAAGCAATTCATGTTGAGGCAAGTACCGAGCCAATAAAACATCACTACATAGTACGAGTATAAAATAAAGTTGCTTTTTCTGTCCCTATTTCCCTTTAAATGCTTAAATCTTTAAAACTACGCAACGGATTTTGATGCGGTTTTTTAATAGATAGAGTGATTCAAGAGGAAGGTTTATATGTATAATACATGCATAATATAGCCGTGGGAAGCCGGGGCGGGTCGCTAGTTCCTTACTATAACTCAAGTTTTAGTTGTAATTAACTACCACAATCACTTCATTAGGCCTAATCGGGTACCTACTACCGCAATCGCGGTTTCATTCGCGTAAGTCCCGACTCAGTGGGAATAAAAAGTATCATATTTTTTCCCCTAATAGACTACGCCTGTGTTTGACCGTGAAATATTTGAGTATTGGTTTCTTGACAAGTTTCCCAATAAGTACCAATTTTAAAACTCACAAATGTTGATTATAAACCTTTCAAAATTACTATTTCTATTTTTTTTTTTTCGAAAAATCGCTATTAAATTGAGAAAAAAAAGAAACATTTCTTCATTAATTTAAATTGTCGCACGCACGAAAACAGTATAATATGACGTTACCGCACCAACTAATATCTAAGGGTCACTCCAGAAGCAGAGACTGCAGGTGCTGCCTGTGGTCATAAGCACGTTTTGTGTCTTGTGTTGTGATCAACAGGCACATACCTAATCGTAAAATGTATTTTTCACAAATTGTTATTCATATTTTCTACAAATTCTGTAATGCCAAATTTTTTGTCCCATTTCCAACATATTTCATATTTTATCATAAACTGTTATTTATTTACATAACGAATTGGTCTTTTAACTTTGCTTTTTCTAGGACGATGTTGAAGATGATTGTTCCGTATACAAAAGACTAACACGAAAATGCAACTGTTTAAATTCACAAGAGTACAACGATTTCGTCATTCACTTCAATGAGGATACGAATTACTTCACCAATAACATTGGGGAGATCATTAAAAATATGCGAATTGTCAAAAAGTTCTTGTACATGGGGGGAAATTATACCAAACGAGCGTTAATGTTTTTAAATGAGGTAAAAACTGATCATTTTAATTTTTTACAGTTAAAAACTTGTGTTGTCTATTAAAAATATTTTTCAGGGTTTATCTGAATCATCCCATACAGAAAAAGTGGACATAATACAAGGTTGCTCCCACGCAGATGTTTGCAATGTATTCGATGAACATTCTCTCGTAACTATATGTATTTCATGGCCTTGCAAATATAGTTTCTATGGGGATTCTGTTACACAGGTAAAGACATTTTGATTGATTAGTAAATGGAGACACAAACTACAAAAATAATTGTGATGATCGAACTCTTTTTTTTCAGGGTCTCACTTCAGACTTGCTTTATAAGTTAGCCCAACTAGAAGAAGGCCGTAGATATCTCAAATTCACATCAAAAGTAACAGCCGATATCAAAAAAGTATTGAGAAAGAAATCTGCGTATTTAGAGCCAAATACTTTGGATTGTTTGAACGCAACTATAAATCTAATGAATCCACCATTAACACAGCACGTTAACGTGGCTTATTACTGCAAAAACGACGAAGGTAATAAGTTTAATACGAAGTTCCGTAAGAATATTAACGAATACCAAAGCCCTTACAAGTCTGAGAAAAGGGTAGCAAAAATAGATCCCGTTGATTTACCCAATATTTGCATAAGGAGACCATTTATTACACCAACTTACACTGATTAAATTACAAAATAATTATGGAATACTTTCAAAAGTGTAGGTACTTGCATACTTGCGAATAGAATGCTAAGACCGGCCTAGCGCCATATCGGAACGTTATTTTTTTTTAAATTTCATTATTAACTAGCTGCGCTCCGCGGTTTCACCCGCGTAACTCCCGATCCCGTGGGAATATCGGGATAAAAAGTAGCCTATAACCTTCCTCGAGAAATGGACTATCCAACACAAAAAGAATTTTTCAATTCGAACCAGCAGTTCCTGAGATTAGCGCGTTCAAACAAACAAACAAACTCTTCAGCTTTATAATATTATAGTATAGATAAGTAAGGAAAGTACTTACCTACCTGATAATATAGCTTTCTGATGATAAATTATTTTTTTAAATCGGTCCAGTAATATCGGAGCCTATTCGTTACAAACAAAAAATCTTTCTTCTTTTTAATATTATAAGATTTATAAAATGGCGCCAGGTCGGTCTTATCAGCATTCTAATCGCACTGTATTAGTCTATCATTTTAAATTGCCACTGCGCCTAAATATTATTTCTTTTTCTTAGGGTTTGTCACTAAAACTATCGGTGCATTAGTGCAATCCCGACAATACATGACTTTAGATGAAATATTCACGCATTTAGACCTAATTCAAAACATGAGCAGTCAAGACTATTGCCATGTCGAATTAACATCTATTCTGCCTGCCCTGATTGTGTTATTCAAGCAGATGTTGCTAGAATACGATAATAGTGAAATGAATATTATTATAACGAATACATTGAATAACATTATGTCGAAGAAAAGTTTAGGACCGCTTATGAATAGTAAGACAGAACATTTTGGGACAATCAAGTCTCAAAATGTTGCAATGGCAACTGTTGCAACTGATATGAAGGTGAGCTATATTTTCTGTTATTGTGATTATAATCTGCCTAAATAATTATGGAGCCTTTTTTGTTTTTTTATTTTGTGTGATTTTTTAATTTTTTTAGCCCATAATAACGAAAAATGTAACAATACAAATGCCCCAAAAGATGCCATTAAAGAAAGTGAACAATAAATCTAAGACAATATGTTCTAGTACCAATAATAATAAGTTTAGACAACCCTCATTAAGAAAAGGTAAAATAAAATGATATATTTCACTAACATAGCCTAGACTATTCCGTAGGCGTAGTTATGTTTTAGACTCTAGGGCAAATCGGCGCAGCGCCTTTGTATTTTCGAAAAGCAATATTTATGATTCTTATTAAAGTTAATTGTTTTAGTGCCAGTTCGGGAGCCTCCCCGTGCAGTTAACAGATTAAGAAAAATAGGTAAAGGTAAATAAAGAAACATATTTATTTACCCAGTAGGTAAGTACCTACCTGTAAATATCCTAATAAAACATTTATTTTCCAGAGACAAGAAATGCAGTCATAGTGGTGCCATTGGGCATATAAATAAATAAAACAATCATTTAAATATTAATAGTTTAATTTACAAAATCTAACAACACCCATATGTATAAAATACAATAAACAATAGATAAATAAATAATAAAAGCTAATGGACCACAAACTTCCACAAAATTGAAATGCTCCCATAAATGCTAAGTAAAACGGGAATGTGCAAAATACCTATAGTTTAGAAATTAAGCATTGAATTATACACCAGGGCAAACGAGCATTTTAATTGTTTTAGTAAAAGCAAATAATGTCAATAAAGTTCTTTTTTCACGAAGATATTCACAAGCTACGCAACTGATACATTAAAATGAACACCAAAGGTCACCTACTATGCCATTATATTGCCAATCACTACTAGCCTAGGGCATTTGTTTGACATCGCAACAGAAAATCTAATGATCTAGTAAGAGTCAAAACTCGTGTAAGTATTCATACATCTACCAATCTGTAATCTTCCTATTATTGAGATGTTAAAATAAAATACACTTTCATGTTCATCATATTATTATTCTGAACGAATAATCTCATGGAGGCAAAACAATCTGCTTTAGGAGCTGTGAACGTGCGCGCGCGTTTAGATCTAATAAGTTAAAAAAGAGCGCGCAATATTTCCTCTTGGTGCCTAATGAGATGCAAACTGATCAAAGTATAGTGAACTCACAACACTCAATGATCAATGGGGCACTTTTTTTTGAGTCTATCCCATCTGGCCTGGTAAAAAAGTTTTAACTGGCCCAGTGATAATAGGAAAACACTAGTAGTTTGTGAATATCTTCATAGGAGAGCCTACACGCTACTTATTTCAAGTCACCTAGAAAGATAATTCATCCCTAGTACCTAATCCCTAGTTTCATGGGTAATAAAATTACCATAGACCCACCCATGGGTAATTAAAATTACTCATTTATGGGAATTAAAATTACTCATTCATGGATAATTAAAATTACTCATACATGGGTAATTAAAATTACTCATCCATGGGTAATTTAAATTACTCATGGAACCAGTAATGGGTTAACCCCCTGGGACCACAGTTAACCACTGAATAATTCAATCAAATTGTTTATCATCATAATTATAAGCAGGCCTAGAAGGATGTCTTGAATAAACAGTTATTGATCTTGAATTCATTGGCGGTGGAGCGTTCTGTCTAAACAACATTGCCAATAAAATATAAAAACCACCAATAATTTTACTAAATAAATCTATAGTTTGTGAATATCTTCATAGGAGAAAAGCCTAAACCCTACTTATTTCAAGTCACCTAAATAGATAATTAATCCCTAGTGCCTAACCCCTAGTTTCATAGGTAATAAAAATTACCATAGACAATAGACCCATCCATTGGTAATTAAAATGACTCATGGAACCATTATTTGACCCCCTGGGACCATTGTTAACCACTGAATAATTCAATCAAACTGTTTATCATCATAATTATATGAAGGCCTAGAAGGAGGTCTTGAATAAGAAGTTAATGATCTTGAATGATTTGGCGGTGGAGCGTTCTGTCTAAACAACATTGCCAATAATATGTAAAAACCACCAATAATTTTACTAAAGAAATCTAATAAACCAAGGAACATTGGTGTCGAATTCTTTACAAATATAGACATTTCACGAACGAGAGCCAAGACGAAATTACCAAGGAAGTTAACAAATGCAGTACTGCCAGTGAATGCTGCTATGATTAACGCAAATATAAATGTTACAAAATCTTTAACATTACTTATTGATAAAGCATTTTTCAAATTACCTTTTATTTCACTAAAAGTTTCACTAAGAGACTCGCTTGTTTCTTGTATGTTTGTAGAAATAACTTTGGGTTTCGATTTTCCAGTCAAAATTGGCTCTAGTTCTATAAATGACTCTGTTATATGCCGCAAACATTTTAATGTCGGAATTACTTCGTTTTCTCTGAATTTAAGGCTCTTTATCTGGAACCAAAATGCTCCGAAAGGTTGATTGTCGATTTCTGTGCAAAGGCAAACTGCGCCGGCTGGACTGCAGCCGATAACATTCGTTTCTGTTATACCAATGAATATACCAGGGTTTACAACACTTAATTTGTATTGCACATCAAGTAGATCTCTTATCAGTTCTGTTTCAGCAGCACTTATAACAACAATATCACGATAGCCGATCTGTTGGGTTATTAATCTCCTTTCTATGTAGCGGCCTAGAAAAATTCTAGATTTCAAGAGATCTTTTGCGAAGTTTTTCACCTTGACTTCATCCTCGCCGTATTCCAAATTTGTCGAGTTTTCAGAAGAATTGATGGATGAGCACTGGGCTAGTGAAATCGAATTCATTTTCTTACAATTTTAGAAGAAGTAGTCTTCAAAAACCCTTCTTTCTTTTGTTGTTGTTTTCAATTCAATTTTTGGTTATGGCATCTGTTATAGCTTATGCCAAACAATTCTGCCAATGTCACGTGAGGTTCAATCAATAACAAAAAGTGTTCGGTTAATTAAAAAAAAAATTTAAAGAAAAATTGAACAGTGATCGCTAGTTGACCGGTGGGTTTGCAGATACATCCCAGCAGATAATTCTCTGAGGACAAAGAGACAACACACAATAAGGAAGAGGGGAATAAAATACTTAATATTATAATACTTAGTACATAAAAATACATAAACATTACAATGAAAAAAGCACACGCACACTAGAATTTTAGTTCGTTAGCCAACAAATATCTACATAGCAGATTTATAAAGGGACTACAAACCAGGGATAGGAGACATTTGAAGGAGGTAGGACGAGGGATATCAGGGGGAAGAACATTGTTGTTGTTTTTTTGCAACAAACTTCGAAACAGTATTTGACTTGACATTGACACTGCTTGATTGTTCCACAGACGTCATTTATTTTTGTTTTAGGGCATTTTTACACGATCCAACCAACGTTTTCAAGAGGTTTGTGTGGTGGCCAAGCGGCCAAAGCTAATCTGCTTGATTCGTTTTGATTCTGTAGTGAATAAAAAAATTAAATGCCAATCTGTCAGTAAATTTTTACATTTTAGTCTGTGGTTTGCGTCGGACGAGAGAAAAATTGAAATGTGTTAAAAATTATTAATGAAAAATTGCAATTATTTGCTAATTTCGTTAAATAAAATGAGTCTTTTGTTAAGTTTCTATTTATTTTAGGATTATGCATTGATATAAGTGTTTCAAGGAAGTCTTAGTTTACGTTTTTATTTACATTTACGGTTTCGAAGGAAGCGATGGATAACTCAACGATACAAACACTGGAGGCTGCCGCTCAGATGTTGATGGTAAACCAAATAAAATTCAATATAATTTTAGTTAAATCCTAGCTCTAACGACTTTGAAAATAAAAGAACAGCAAAACAGTTTTACTCAAGTTTTTTCACTCATAAATCCAATGTGCACAATATCACAGGGGATAATTTTTAATTCAATTTATGTACCTTCTTATTATTCTTCTTCTTACAAAGTTCTCTACAATCTTAATAATCATAATAAAATCTACTTTCAACAGAAAACAGAACTTATAAACAAGCATTTTTCTTTGAAAGTAATTTAGACAAAGACTTACTGAATATACAATGGTATTGTTTGAGAGTTTGAATTAAAAAAATAACACGTTGCTCCATCATTTTAGGCACCACCGAACATGGTGACATCGGAACAACGTCACCAAGCTGAAAGTGTGTTTCTTGAGTTCCGTAGCACTAAGAATCCTTATCAAATGTGCCGAGAACTGCTTGAAAAATCTTCCTCAGACTATGTGTCATTTGAAGCTGCTAGTCTATTGAAAACAGCACTTATAAGAGAATGGAGCTTACTTTCGGATAGTGATATTACTTCTCTCAGAGTATATTTGCTTAATTATTTGATGAGGAAGGACAGTCCTCCGTTTTTAAGAGATAAATTGCTACAGGTAAGTCATTCAAAGTAACATTTTTTAGACAGCTAGCTAGCACATTAAATAGGAATGTAGAGGACAGGTATCCTCCCAAATAAATAACACTAGATGTCACTGCTGCTCTTACGAGTCAACTAAAATGGGTGTCCCCTAAAATATCCCACTTAGTAGTTTATTTATTTGTATGAATGCACTCTTGTGGTGAAAACCTCTTCATGCACTGGATGGATGTCCCATGCCTATAAACTTTAATTTTCTTTTCCTTCACTTAACATTATGTAATGGTAGGTTTTTATAAATGTTCCATTTATTTTATCAGACAATCGCAATTATAGTTAAAAGGGGAAGTATCGACGACAGCGGAAGAGAGAGAAGGGCTCTGCTCGGTGAATTGGAGAAAATAATCCTCAGTGCTCCGATAAACCAGCAAAAATTGGCATGCTCATTAATTCTAGCCATCATGCAAGAATATTCTATCACAGTTAAATCAGCCGATGTAGGCTTAATGTGGGAGGTGCATTTCCGACTGAAGAAATCTTTTGAAGCATCAGATTTGAAAAGAATATTCAGATTTGCAGTCAGCGTTCTTGAACAAATCGTTCGTTCTGGTCACCGGCCAGAAGGAGAACAAGCATTACTCACAAAACAGTTATTAATGATCGTAGAATCAATACTATGCTGGAGCTATGTATCTGCGTTGCTATCAAAAAGATTAATTGGAGTTTTCGAGGCGATACATGAAAGTGATACGACCCCAGCGTTACGTTTAGGCATGAGCTGGATGGACACAATAATGAAGCCTGAATTGCTTGCTCTATTCTTCGAAATACACATGTATGTGAGAAGTAATCCAAATTTATTGAATCATTCAATAACTTGTTTGATTCAGTTAGCTAGTCTCAGCGGTTTCGCTGATAATTTAAAGAAGCAGTATTTAGATAACTATGTCAATAGTTTTATGAATGCGATGGCGTATGTGGAACCTACAGATAGAGAACTGTTAGGTATTGCTGATATATATAGGAGACTGAACCAGTTCTTTAAGCCGGCTTGTATAGCCTCACAGCCACCTATCTTTCTACAAACGCTGACTACTTTGACGTGTCATTGTATAAGAGGCGCTGTTGTTGAAGAAAATGTAAGTATCATACATAATATACTACTTGCATCTCACGAAGTTTAGTTGTTAGAAAAACCGGCCAAGTGCGAGTCGGACTCGCGCACGAAGGGTTCAGTACCATTATATTCTGTTTTAAGTATTTGTTATAGTAGCAACTTAAATACATCATCTGTAAAAATTTCAACTGTCTAGCTATCACGGTTCACGAGATACAGCCTGGTGACAGACAGACAGTGGAGTCTTATTAAAAGGGTCCTGTTTCTTCCCTGTTTTCTGTCCTGTCCCGTTTCTTTAGAAAAAGGAAAACTGAAGGGCATGTTTAAAGCAAACAAAGGTTGAAAAAAGATTGTTCTAAATACATAATCAGGCGGGGTACGCGGCTTAACGGACACATTCACGGCGTATTAAAAGACCACGTTGCTTGTTGATATACAAGAGCTATCCAATATTTTAAAGCCGACTGTCCACCGACAACTAAACTAAGTTAGTTTAGCTTAGTTCGCAGTTTTTTCAGTACTGGCATAGTTTGTGGGGGATGTATGAAAATTTAGCTCAACTATGCGAGCTAAGCTAAACTAAGTTAGTTTAGCTTCAAGATAGATAGATAAATTCTTTATTGTAAACACTATTTTCAAATAACATTAAACTATGTCAATAACAATAAAAAAAAATGGTTGTCTGTAAAGTCTGTTTCCGGACGATAATTTTACGTGATAACGTCATAAGAAAACATTGATGGTAACCATGGCAACGATAAAACGTTGCTATAGTTACCTTGTCAACTATCAAAGTATCGTTGGCTCAGAGACAGAATACATGGGTCGGTGGAGGCGGAGGCGCGGGCGGCGGCGGTGGCGGTGGCGGTGGAGGGGGCGGCGGGGGTCGATGAGGCGTTCCAGTAACGACGTGTGACGTCACACTTTTTTGAACTGGCAGGTGTTCACCAATTTATAAAACGTTATCACGCCAACAAAGCTTAGATCTAAGTGCTACAAAGGGCGGCCTTATCGCTCAGAGCGAACTCTTCCAGGCAACCTTTGGATGGATGGATGGATGGACAAGAAGTGAAGGGCTTCAATACCTCGTATTATTACCATGTTATTAATATTCTAGGTGGACGATGATACAGTATGGAGAGAAGCTTTAAACAAGTTCCTTCACACGTGGAGTTCTCTAGTCAGTGATATGGAAGGATATTTTTCTAATGAAGTGTTATTGAATCCTTGTATAGAAATATTTAACACCTATTTGCAAACGAGATTGGCGCCACCTGATGGTACAAGGTAAAAACTAAATTAAAAAAAAATGGTTGCACTCCAGGGGCCTTTCTGCTATTTGCATTAATGGATTTGTCATTGTCATTATATCGAGACTCTATTGATATTATATCGAGATTGTGACTTTATTTGGTATTCTGCTAAAGTTTTAATAACATCGCAATACAATCGCTATGGAGTCTCAATGGAATGGTAATAGATACCTCGCCTAGCAACATGGTATATGTTGCTAAGCGATATACCGTTTTGACAATTATCGGGATTCCATTGAGCCACGATTCTAGAGCAGAATACCAAAGTGAGACAGTAGTGCATTAGTGGTGTTTCGATAGAATAGTTAACATTAGGAGAATACCAATTTGACATGTAATGTCATATTTTTGACATAAAATGTCTATTACGATTATATCGACACTCTATTGAAACACAATTGTGTTAGCAGAATAAGGCCCCAGGTGCCTAAGTCTGCTAACACAATCTCACAGTTAAAACTTTCCCTAGACAAATATTTCAAAAGGAAAAATTAGCCTAATCGGCCCAGCCATTCTCAAGTTAAGGCGTGAAATAGGGATTAATTTTATACATATAGATTGTAATATTACTAGCATGCTTGACACTAATGGACCATTGGTTCTGCTCCTCACAATATAACTCTAAAACAATGACTCATAAAGTGATAAATATGGCTAGGGAAATGCATCATTTATTTCCTATTATGTCTGTTATGTTCTATAGATACTAACAGTGAATTCTTTTTGTAGTTTACTAGCATTTGCCCGCGACTTTTTTCGCGTAGAAGTCGAAAATGGAACGAAATTTTCACCTTAGAGGTAGAATTTCAGAAAATCCTTTCTTATCAGATACCTACGTCATACAAAGAACACACCCTCCAAGTTTCAGGTCTCTACGATCAGCGGTTTAGGCTGTGCGTTGATCCTTCAGTCAGTCAGTCAGGTCAAAGCATTTCATATGTACAGAAGATTAAATTGTAAAAAAAAAACATTAAAAACATGATTGTTTGAAGGAGTTAATCTTCAGATTTTGGACCGATTTTGATAATTATTTAGCTGATAGAACTGAACCGTGAACTATAGTCTAAACACTATCCCTATATTCACGAGTAAATCTGTATCTAAATCTAAGGTTTAAATCTACATTTCGAACTATCCTTAAACCTCGTTTTGGAATAAGGGGGTGTGTGTTTAAGGATTTGCGGAAAATTCGTCTAAAACAATTCGTCTAAAACAATTCATCTAAAACAATTCGTCTAAAAAACAATTCGACTAATAACAATTCGTCTAAAACAATTCGTCTAAAAACAATTCGACTAATAACAATTCGTCTAACACAATTCGTCTAAAACAATTCATCTAAAACAATTCGTCTAAAAACAATTCGACTAATAACAATTCGTCTAAAACATTAAGTTCGAAGTGAGTTAAGATTCGGTAATGGAGTTATGCTGATTAGCGGATATGTTGGGCGCAGCTGCAGTGGAGTTAATATTTAGAATTCGTTTCTAGCACTCGCCGGCCGCTGCCGCGGCACCGCTCGCTTCGCTCGCTCGGCTCGTGCGTTGTGGTCGCAGTTCTAACATAAACCTAACCTATCCATGTCGGTTCTGGGTAGGGGTTTTTCCAGATGGGTCTTTATATCTCTCTCTTAACTCCACTGCAGCTGCGTCCTACATACCCACGTTTTATTTTACCTCCATCATCGAATGTTAACTCCGCCGCGGCAGTGTACCAGACCCGCAACTCAGTATACCTCCATTTTTGAAACCCAAGTGTAATCGGGAATGGTAATATTTTTAGACGAATTGTTATTAGTCGAATTGTTTTAGACGAATTGTTTTAGACGAATTGTTATTAGTCGAATTGTTTTAGATGAATTGTTTTAGACGAATTGTTTTAGACGAATTGTTATTAGTCGAATTGTTTTTTAGACGAATTGTTTTAGACGAATTGTTTTAGACGAATTTTCCGTAGACGGTGTTTAAGTGGATGGTATTAAATTTCGATATAATTAAACACAGATGTGCCGAGAAACAAGACGATGACATCAGGGATGACTTAGAGGAAGACGAAAGGAAACTACACGGTAACAACTTGCTGACAATCGGTGCTATCGCTAGGAAGGCGCCTGCGCATTGTTCGCATATACTATTTACTCTACTGCAGGATAGAAGTAAAAGGTAAGTACTTTAACACTTAAAAAAGAAAGAAACAAGTTTATTTGTAACCAAAGGAAACGTTAACATAGGAAACTAAAATAAATAAAAATACACAGTGTGGAAAAAGGAATACGACTCAGCTTATAACGCTACATACCGCTTCATTGTGTAGCGCGCTGATTTTCAGTCGTATTCCTGAATATAATAATAAAACATAAAAAAATACATAGTTCCCCAGTATCTAGTCCACTACCATCCCATCACAATAGCTCAAGTAGTTCTGTCCTCTAGATTATCAATAGTTTTATCCAAACCGGAGGTTGTCCTTAGTTGCACTTTATATTGTAGACAGGGATAATGGCCGGTTTAGAATCCACCCCATTGTTTGCTATTATACTTGTTATTGTAAAGGGCCTCTACGTGTTGGCTTCGGCTCCACGCACGCCTTCCAAAGGTCCGGGGCTCCATAACCCCGTGATACAGGACGTATAAGAAACATAAAAAATATTATAGACAATTTAAATTTTGACACAAATGCAATTTCAATTTTAGACTATTTCAATATTGACTCTAATAATCTAATGCATATTACAGTCCCCGGTACCACATGTGGGTCCCGGTAAACAAGCCCCTAAGTCCGGGTAACAGAAGGCCCCACATTTAACTTACTTTGTTGGAAAAGATTAAAAATAATTTCAATAATATGTATTTGTATGTTACAGATTAGAAACTCAGTTGCAGCAAATGCATATGGGCAAAATGCAACTCAGTAGCGGAATAGAATTGTCTTCGTTATTTGAAGATTTACATTGGATCCTGATGATAACAGGTAACCAATTTATATTTATTAATACCTTTTTCACCCAAAAAAATGCACAGAATTCACAGAAGAAAATTAACAGGTTCGTTTCCTGGCTAAGGTACACCTACTTAATAACTTTTCCAAAAATCTAATGTTTTTTTGGTTTTCTTAAAATCGGGCACGCAACACCTTTCAGCATTAAATGGGGCCTGAAAAAATTTGACTGTCTTTCTTGATGTATACAATTTGGGGGTCTTCAAAGTCGCAAATGTATAGATATCGTCTAGGAATGCGAGCTACATGTTTTGCTTCATCGTCACCAGCCATCAGGCGGGAGAGAAAGTGGTTAAACGCTCAAAAAATGTCCAAATGTCCAATGTCCCTAGGAATTGTAATCTGTATACTATTCATATTTTTCAGGTCATTTCCTAGCAATTGACTGTAGTGAACCGGAAACACTGTACATACCTTCAGAACTTGTACAGTACAGTATCAGTGAGAATGCCAATGTTGAATTATCTCTTACATACTTGACTGGAACTAATACGAACCCTCACAATGTCGACCCTATACTCAAGTAAGTATACATAACAAACTTATTACCATCACATACCAATGACATTTCCTAGCAATTGACTGTAGTGAACCAGAAACACTGTACATACCGTCAGAACTTGTACAGTACAGTATCAGTGAGAATGCCAATGTTGAATTGTCTCTTACATACTTGACTGGGACTAATACGAACCCTCAGAACGTCGACCCTATACTCAAGTAAGTATAAATAACAAACTTAATAAAACGATCACATACCAATGACATTTCCTAGCAATTGACTGTAGTGAACCGGAAACACTCTACATACCGTCAGAACTTGTACAGTACAGAATCAGTGATAATGCCAATGTTGAATTATCTCTTACATACTTGACTGGAACTAATACGAACCCTCAGAACGTCGACCCTATACTCAAGTAAGTATACATGACAAACTTATTAAGACCATCACATACCAAGACATTTCTTAGCAATTGACTGTAGGTAGTGAACCGGAAACACTGTACATACTGTCAGAACTTGTACAGTACAGTATCAGTGAGAATGCCAATGTTTAATTATCTCTTACATACTTGACTGGAACTAATACGAACCCTCAGAACGTCGACCCTATACTCAAGTAAGTATACATAACAAACTTTTATTGTTGGAATTTTCGTTCCGGAGCATATTTTGTATAGAAAAGGACGCGGTATAAAACCCTTTTAAAGTGCAAATAAGGGTCAAACGCTAAATTTATTTACCTAACCTAGATTGATCATGACATACGCAAATGAAACCGCGGGGTCCAGATAGATAGATAAGTTCTTTATTATTGCAATAAATTTTTGGGACCTCTGTGTTACTTATAAATTACAAAACAAATCTTAAGTCGTAAGGGTTACTAAGGGTGGCCTTTTTTCGCTCAAGGCGATTTTTTCCAGACAACTTTTGAGAAAAGTGAGGTAAACTTTAGATGTAGATTGATTTTAATAAGACTTGTTACGATATGATAGGTTTAATCCTAGGAATTAACAAAAGTTACTTTTAATCCCGATAACAAGGGATCGGTTATTACGCGGCAAGTTAGAAAATAAATACCTACTCTGAAAACGTAAATAAGATCGGACGAGGCATAACTAACATTTCACTCTGTTAAATCGTTAGAAAGAAAGTAAAAAGAAATAGCTTTCAAGGTTAATAACTAAACGACAAGGTTTATTATAATTATACCTTTGCGTGATTGTTATTCTTATTTCAAAGAGAACCCTAAAAATAACTTGGTATAAAATATAGCTTTTACCCGCGACTTCGTCCGCAAAGGTGTCGAATTTTCAGTATATGGTTGCCTACGTCATACTAAGTTATTCTCTGGCACTCGCATTATATTTACAACTAGCGACCCGCTCCGGCTTCGCACGGCTATAATTATGCATGAATAAACCTTCCTCTTGAATCACTCTATCTATTAAAAAAAACCGCATCAAAATCCGCTGCGTAGTTTTAAAGATATAAGCATACAAAGGGAAATAGGGACGGCGAAAAGTGACTTCACTATCACTACATAGTATAAAATAAAGTCACTTTTCGCCGTCCCTATTTCCCTTTGTATGCTTATATCTTCAAAACTACGCAACGGATTTTGATGCGGTTTTTTTAATAGATAGAGTGATTCAAGAGGAAGGTTTCTATGTATAATACATGCATAATATAGCCGTGCGAAGCCGGAGCGGGTCGCTAGTTATTTTATACTATGTAGTGATAGTGAAGTGCACGATAGTCTATCGATGGATAAAGGACATTTTAACTAATAAATAAAAAAATATCTGTCACATTATGTTACACGAGTTATTTTTATCTGTTTCATCTTAATTTAATCATATTCATTTAAACCCATACAACAAGGGTCATCAGATTAAGAAAATTAAAATTTTTAGTCCACAAAAAATAAGGAAAATGAGTAACAAATGAATCGATATCTTCAATCTTTTTCAATGAATAACAAGGTAAATGCTTTGAAAGATTCTAACTGATGTTTTCTAAGAATTTTTAAGATTTTATTTAACACGTGTGTTACAGAACAAAGCCGATTTTTTTTAGATATCTCAAAGGAATTTTGTGTATTGTCAAGATTCGTTTTGAAATAAAGTTTAGTGCGAACTCAAAAATTTGTCTAAGTATAAATTAAAATGATTTTATTAAATTTAACTAAGCACTCACTATCTATTAATATTTAACTTATTGAAATATGCATTGCAAGCTCCTCCAAACCTTTTTGACTTATAAGAACAATACCTATTTTCTTTGGATATTTGGCCCACTGGTTATACCAACGTTCGGCCTTATTTTATAGATTTTTGGAATGTAGGTGATAGAGGATACACCAATAATCAATAAATTATCATTTCAAAAACAGGGATGAAGAAAATGTTTGTATAAAAAAAACGTAGTAATCTTCTTCGATTTTGAAATTGACAATGTCTTTAAACATATAAAACTGCATTTTTGAATAAATATAGATAAGCTTAAATAATACAAGTCCGTAGTTGGGTTTAGTTTAGATATTTGTAGATTTAGTTTTAAAGTGCTCTGGATAGCTAATTTAAATTGATTGATTAAAATATTTAACAGATTACTGTTAATATTTAGATACGACGCCATCACGTGGTAGCTTTCGGACATCCTCCTGTACACACCTGTTCGGTAACAATTAACTAACTAGTCCTATTTAATTACAGATTGTTAGGGGAAGTATTTCGTATAAGCAAATGGGAGTGTCTCGCTTTGGAGGCGGGCCTTGGAAACGTATTCAGTCCTGAACTTTCAGCTACAATATCGTGGTTGCTGAAAGTATGGGCTCATACCTACTTGATGATAAATACAGCTGATTATTCTGAGGTAAGTTTACAAAGGATGGTTTTATACAGTTTTCTTTAAAAGGTACTTATATGTTTTGTCTGTGTTTTGAAACGAAAAGCCTTTGGACATTTAAGCATATTAGTAACATTTCGAGATGCCAATCGATAGTGGGTATTACGGCGAACAAACAATGCCTTCACACCGAACTTCTAAAGCGTCTCGGAAACGGGATATTTAACCAAACCCGTAGTACTGCGAGAGAAGAGAGGAGAAAATGTATGAAAAGGCCCACTTGCTTTCCAGCTGTCGTCGAGTGAACAACTAATAGTATTATTCTGTCTTTCTGTTTTTTTGCTCTTACGTCATTGATTTTGTTTCAATTATTTTAAAGTTAATCCATTTTATTTTAAAAAATATATACCTACCTTACTGACTAACATAGATATCACTACATAGTATAAAATAAAGTCACTTTTCGCCGTACCTATGTCCCTATGTCCCGATATCCCTATGTATGCTTAAATCTTTAAAACTACGCAACGGATTTTGATGCGGTTTTTTTTTAATAGATAGAGTGATTAAAGAGGAAGGTTTTTATGTATATTATATGCATAATATAGCCGTGCGAAGCCGGGGCGGGTCGCTAGTATACAATATTATAAAGTAAAGTTTTATTAATATTTTTAGCGTATGTCAGTGGTGCTAGAGAGCGCGTTCGGTCGTTCGTCAGCTGGCGTGGCGTGGTCATGCGGGCAGCTCGCCTCGCGCGTCGCCTCCACGTTGCGGTATATGCACCATCAACCTGCAGCCGCTAATGCTGCGTTGACACTCCTCATTACACTAGCTAGGTAACCTACTACAATTATCATTACATAGTATACAACAAAGTCGCTTCCCGCTGTCTGTCTGTCCCTATGTACGTATATCTTTAAAACTACGCAACGGATTTTGATAAGGTTTTTTTAATAGATAGAGTGGTTCAAGAGGAAGGTTTTAGTATTTAAAACAGAACTACCACGCCTACGAAGTCGCGGGCAATTTTCCCGACAGCGGCCAGGAACGGTGTTTTAGAGGTAAACCTCTGATCGCCTTTCACCTTCAGAACAGAGATCCCCACATTCCATCGTTGCTCCCCCCCGGAAGCGTTGGGGGCTTGATTAGGACGCATTATCGTCACCTTGCTAATGAAATTAAAATGGGACAATCCATAAAGTATTCTCTTTCTTTTTTCGGTTCAAAAATTCTTGAAGCACAAACGGGTACCTGTATCACACATTCGAGCTCACGCTGTCTTCATAAAATAACGCTACACTACCGTAGCAAGTTCTAACCCCGCTGTAGATAAAAAACGTAGTACAGAAAAACGTACAATTTTTCTTTTATAACTATAATATTGTAGTACTTAGAGTTATATTCTGGTCCTAGTGTGGGGAGCACAGGTAAAACATTGTTGTATTACTCGTAAGTTTGTTGAAATAAATTATTATTATTTATTATTATTGTTACAGTAAAAACACACTATCACGATGTGAAGAATTCCTAGCGCTTGTGAACTGGGAGATATCTGGAAGCAATCTTCAAGGCGATCTGAGGAGAGAGCTTCATAGGGCTTTCGCTTTAGTGTCTAGGCAAGCTGAAGGTAAAAACATCAGTACATAATATAAACAAAGTCGCTTCCCGCTATCTGTCCCTATGTATGCTAAGATCTTTAAAACTACGCAACGAAAATTGATGCATTATAATAGATAGAGTGATTTAAGAGGAAGGTTTATAGGTTTTATACTTGCATTATATAGCCGTGCGAAGCCGGGGCGGGTCGCTAGTAAGAATTATGCAAAATTGTAATGGTTTCCAAAAATCTGTTTTTTGTTCCCGGGTGATTATTGATTGAATTGATAAAGTTGTTGGTTAAAATAATTTTTTGAATAAGAGAGTTTCTCCAAATATTTTCTTTTAATGAACTAAGAGAACCTGTTAAACTCTTAATAGATAAGTACACCTATTTACCCTGCACCTACTTATTATTTCTTTAGGTTCTGCCAAATACCAGCGTGATTTTACTTTTGTTGATAGGTGTGTTGAATTTGTGTTTAAAGTATAATATGAGGAATGCACACCCAAGAAAAACCTTCTCTGGTTTTATCATCATAATTATCAGCTCATAAACGTCCACTGCTGGACATAGGCCCCCCCCAAACGACGCCACAAACAGCGGTCCTGAGCCGTCTCCATCCACCTCCATTCTCTGGTTTAATGGGTGTTTATGTTTTGTATTTATGTTTATTCTTCATCACTACATAGTATAAAACAAAGTCGCTTTCTCTGTCCCTATGTCCCTTTGTATGCTTAAATCTTTAAAACTACGCAACGGATTTTAATGCTGTTTTTTTAATAGATAGAGTGATTCAAGTATTCAACCTTCCTGGTTTATATATTATACATATAAACCAGGAAGGTTTATATGTATAATACATGCATAATATAGCCGTGCGAAGCCGGCCGGGTCGTTAGTATACAAATAAAAAAATATAAAACAAGTTCAAGGACAGAAAAAAATATTATTTTGGTCCCTTAAAATTCGTTCCATTCGGCCAATATATTCTACAAACTGTATTGTATTTTAGGTCCATTGAAAGAGAGGTTAGTCGATAGCACAGTGGCGCTACAAGACAAACTAACAAGTTTGATAAATATGGATTCAGATACGGAACCTATTAGGAATATGCTAGCTGATACATTGGACTGCTTTATCGGGTTTTCTGAAGGATTCCGTGAGGTAAGTTACACTTCGAAAATATATACACTACAAATAGAACTTTAATAATTTATCAAAATCCATAACACAAATAAAATTAAAAACAAATAAAACTAAAAGAAAATTACAATCATTAAAAACAATAAACAAATAAAAAATAAAAATTGTCGCCAATATGGCTTATTCTTATAATCTATAGTCTATACTAATATTTTGGAAAGATTTTTTTGTTTGTAACGAATAGGCTCCGAAACTACTGGACCGATTTTGATGAAACTTGGTATGAGGATATATTGATTCATTTTGAATAACAGGCTACTTTTTACCACCATGAGTTTCTTGTGCCTTCTTCTCATTGGTGGGCGCTTTCCGAAGGTACGCATCCTAACTTAATTTTTAAGACGCTGCAAAGTGATGTCATGCATGGTTATGATTCTTATTGAATGAAGAATTTAGACTTTGATTTTCCGATATTCCCACGGTTTTAAGAGTTATGCGGATGAAACCGCAGGCGCAGGTAGTATTAGATAAATAGATAAACACTTTGTTCAACACACAAAACATTGAAAATAAACACTTTTTTTTAACAGGTAGAATCGATGGATAGACAGTTTATGGTGTTAATAAGCGTCTTGGAAAAAATACCCGGCATCATATTTAGATACCACAACTATCCTGGCGTAGTGTTGCCAGCTTTGAGATTGTTATCAAAAAGCGCTAAGAAAATGACTTTATCGGGACAATTTTGTGAAAGGTAACACTGATTTAAAAATACCCAATAGTTAAAAAAATAAAGCGTCAAAATAATGCCTGCATAAACTATAATTTTTTGTGTTTTTTTTCTAGATTTTTGGAGATTTGTGACGCAACATTTGAAGTGTACCAACGGTGGAATTCTGGAAAGATATCAAATATACCACAGGACGCTGAAGAAGAGGCTTATGAGGTAAATTAGTTGTGTTATATGATATTTCAGGAGTCCACCTAGGTACAGTATGGGTCATAAGTAAATTATCAGTTTGCTACAATAATACTATCAACAAGTATTGGAGTTACGACCTTCTTCTAAAGACGTTACACACAAACATAAATAATTGAATTAAAAGTACTCAGTGTGATGATTATTTTCAACATGTTGGCTATGTCTTTAGTTGGCCGAGAGGTATAAGCCGCCGCCCGCTACACCAACCGAGACGTGGGTTCGATCTGATCATGTTTATTTTCTTCCAGGATATATGCGCATTAATGGAGGTGTTGACCAACATAGCCCAAGCACCGAGTCAAAGGACGACGGCTCTCGGGCTCCGAGTGTTGTTGCCATTGATTACATCGGATCTGCTTGCTTTGCCGTCGCTCGCCAACAACGCATATAAAATGTTGAGGGTGCTTGAAACTGCTGAACATGTAAGGGTTTATCATTTAAAAAATACATATTTGAACAGTTTAGCTCTTAACAAACAGCGCTCCGCGGTTTCCCCCGCGTAACTCTTGATCCCGTGGGAATATCGAAATATAAAATATCCTATAGCCTTCCTTGACAAATGGACTATCCAACACAAAAATAACTTTTCAATTCGAACCTCTGAGATTAGCGCGTTCAAACAAACAAACAACCTCTTCAGCTTTATAATATTAGTATAGGTAGATGTCTCCCCTGGGGGAGCATAGGGGATCCGCGAGACCCTCCGATCTTATTTTAAACTACTTTACGCCCGGGACTTCTTTCGCGCAAGGGTTTGAATTTTTCAAAATCCTTTCTCTTCGGATGCTACGTCATACAAAGAACACACCCTCCAAGTTTCAGGTCTCTACGAACAGCGGTTTAGGCTGTGCGTTGATCCATCAGTCAGGACAAAGCATTTTATATGTATAAATTAGCGCTTATCGTCTCCCCCTAGTCCAGCAGTAGGGCAAGCATGGGCCGAGGATAAAAATTATGTCCACCCGTTATATCCTCTGTCAAGGGAGAACATTATTTTGTCCACCTGACAAAGCACGGCAAAAGGGGAAAGGGTAAGTATATCCCCATTCGACATAACACGTAGACGTTTATTCCCCGCCTATAGCATGGGGACTTATGGAAGACAATAGAGTAAAATTAAGTGAAATAAATGTCGGTTATAGTTAAGTTTAAAGTTATCGTGTCCTGCCGACGTACCTACGGCTGCATAATTCCAGCCCCCGGTAGAGTTCTAAAATTACTATTATTGCAATGATTCAATCTAATAATTTTTGTTTGATAAATTCATGAGTTAGAAGACTTTAAACTTTAACTAGAGCAAATGCCTGGAATCTTGCTTGTGTTGAAAACATTCTTATAACAGCCGTTTTGGAGCTCTACGGTGGGCCTGCAATTATGCAGCCTACCGTACATAAAACAAAACTACCACGCGTACGAATTAACGGGCAACAGTGTTTAATATTTGTATTTTGTTTCAGTTCACAACGTATCCTCTAGAACTGTTCAACATGGTGGTAGCAGCGTTAAGGGTCGGCCTTACCGCAGTCTCTAGCGACGTGTCATCACTCTGCTGCAACACAATCGCAGGCCTAGCCGACAAACTACTCAACACTAGCCCTTACGCAATGCCTTTACTTAGCCTAGCCGAACTCCTACTAATGTTGATTATTAAAATGGAAATGCCAGCCGATTCCATCCCGGCCGCTTCAGCTGCTATATATAATCTGACATGTTTAAAACCGGCTTTATTAGAAGGCTTAGCTAGGCAAATGATTGACGCTTTCGCTGCTAATAATCCGGCCAATATGCCCAAGTTGGAGGAGGCTTTCGGTATTTTAACCAACGGTGTTATATTTGACAGGCATAGACCACACCGAACAAGGTTTCAAGACAATTTCGATAAGTTCTTGACGAGCGTTCACGGCTTTTTGATTGTAAAATAAGATTTAAACTTTTTAATTCATTGAAATATGAACGCTTTGCTATTGATAATTGGATCGCGATGCGATTTGGAGTTCTAAGGAATGTTTAACTTGAAGTTATTCGAACGTTTGTATTGACACAAAGATGTAAAATACCTATGGTAGGTACTTGTACTTGTATACAGGCTGTTTTTCCGCGATTAGACCCTTTTTAATTGGGTCCTTTTTGCGTGAAGATGGAGTAGGCTTGCCCAGCACCTACTGCCCTCTCAGCTTAGTCGACCATGTCCAGAGGAGAGAACTTGTCAATACTTCTGAAGCCAACTAAGCCGCGGGTTTCATCACGATGTTTTCCTTCACCGTAAGAGCAATGTCAATTAGCGCACATAAATTTTTCTTAAGAAAAATACATTGGTGCACGGCCGGCCTGGATTCGAACCCACGACCTTCAGAATGAAAGTCGAGGTATCTACCACTAGGCCAACACCGCTCTCAATAAAATACCTATACAATCACATTCGAGTCTTAGTAACGTCCTAGTAAAGGTCGCTGCATACATAACGGGATAAAACCTCGGACGGTTCATAAAGTGTTCGTAGTCTTTAAACAACATTTTAACGTGATTTTCCCGTGCAGGACGGAACGTGATTTCCTGACATCGTTTCGTACAAAAATATCACGTTCCGTCCGGCACGAGAAAAATCACGTTACGTATGTAGCGACCTTAAGACAGTATTTGACGTGCTTCACGGCGAAGTTAGTATGAAATTGTTCGAAAGGATTCTGATTTAGTATTAGGTATTTTATATCATTGTATTGAAGTGATTGTCTTTGATTCGATAAATAATATCATAGTTAAGTTTAAAGTTTTCGTGTCCTTCCGTGGGCTGTGTCAAATACACTATTGTGTCTAGTTAGTTGGATATCTCGTTGAAATAAGTGCCATGATGGCGTTATAGGTATTGTTTTTTTTTTCTAAAAAGATGGCCTAAGTACAGGGTGCATGATTACGAAAGTTATAAATCCATAATGTATCCCTTTCTTCCATCACTCCTTTCACAAATCTTATGTTTATTTACAACGAAGTATTTGTACAATGCGATTTATGGTTGAAATTCATAACCTGTGTATTGGCTATAGGGTTTAAAAATGACATTTTTCTACAGCAAAAATATTTAAAGAAACTACAGTTTAACTTTTGGTAGCTGATATAATGGGTTATTAATTTTCACCTTACTATAACAGTAGGATCGGCGCGGGCGCACAGAGGGACGCGCCCATACAAATTGTGTCATTATTTCTTTGAAAAATATTATAGTGGGACTTTAAATATAAATCTCAACAGTCAAATAATATATTTTGAAAATAGCATAACAAAGTTGAATTAACATAGTTATGACATCAGTCTGAAAGTATTCAAAACTCAGGAAATTAAAACAGTATCATTTTTTTACAATCTTTTATGGTCTGTTTTACAGCCAAGGTGCAAAAACTACAAAGTATGACAACCTTATTGTCATTTATCTGATAGAATAGAATGTCTATGCACTTTTTATGAAGACTGGTGTAATGTATGGAGGCGCCCCACTGTGTGACGTTGCGTTATTTTGGGACGTCACAATAGGCAATCTAGAAGTATTTTATTGCGATTAATCTGACTAAGAACCTTTTGAACGCCACGCCAGTAATTTTTTAATGAAACTTACCACAGACGCCAACCCAAGTAAAAGTTGGTATTGGTAGTTTAATTCAATTAGTAGTTTAAATCCGTAAAAGCAGTAAAATGTTGACGCCTTAAGTAGATAATGGCGTCTCAGCCAAGCTGACTGAACTAATGGCCCCTCTACATGATGGGTGTAGATGATGATGGTAGAGGGCGTGGTGTCTGATGGCTTATGGTTCGTGGGACTGGATGGCCACGGTGTCGGTTTTTCGGTCGCACATCAAGGGAAGTGGGCAACGATGACTGAACGTGGCCATAGTGTAGTTGCGTTTCAACCATCCCATGGCCATCTCGCTGGTCCAGTGCTGGGCCATTATGTAGAGGAGCCAATTAAGGTGTCACTGGCGTTCAAAAGTTTAAAATAAGGGATTCAGTTGTGACGTCACAATTAGCGACTCTCAAAACGATGTGCGGCTATGTTCACGCCACAAAATTGAATAAGAAAATTGCTGTATGAACTATCATGAACAAAGGCGTATAAAAGTATCTAGTATTCTCTGACAAATGGAATGTTTGCTCTGCCGATCATATTGTTATTCTAATCGCATATATATTACAGAATCTGTAATGTGGTTGTGAATGTGCAGAAAAAAATATTTATTGCCTGTTTTATCAATTTTACTTTTGTAAGGATTTTATCTTACGATTAGTCTTCATTCATAAGTAAGATGAAACAGGCTTATTTTTTAGATATTTCATAGACTTAGGAGGAAAAAGTACAATATTCGTACTTATTTAATATATTGCTAGCTATTAATTCAAAATTATTACCTATGTAAAAATCGGTGGCGTAACTATATTGTCTGGGGCACTTTGCGAATTCATCGAATGGGGCCCCTTTTTAGATGTCTACGTTATTCTTAAAGTTAAATGTAAGAAATAGAGAGCTAGCGAAGGGATATTATGGTATTTGAAAAGTGATTACAGAAATTATATTTGAATCTCTAACAAAACTATTAAGGCAGAAATATTGAATATCAATGTTAACAGTAAAAATCCTTCACGTCCGAGACATTGCAGATAAATTGCAAGAATGTCGCCTACGCTGCTACGGTCACGTCTTGCGAAAACCGGCTAGTTACGTGGGGAACAAAAGTCTTGCCATGGCGCCTCCGCCGGGTCGTGGCAGACTGGGTATACCCAAGAAGTGCTGGCTTGACGTCGTATAGGGTGATATGCGTGCAAATGGCCTTTCAAACCAGGATGCCGAAGATCGTGCGAAGTGGAGGCGTAAAAGTAGGAAAGCGGACCCCGGGCTCCCGAGAGGAATGCAACCGGGAACATCGCTCGGATGATGATGAATGTTAACAGTAAAAATGAATTTTGTTATGACCGTTTTGTCCTCGCGGCCCTTTAGGCCTGGGGCCCTTTAATACGGGGGCAGGGGCCTATGGCATATTGTTACGACACTGCTAAAAATTCCACCGCGCTAAGCACTAGAGTTTGCATAGGCATGCACTTTAAAATAGTGCAATTTTTTAAACTCCGTCTTATTACTTAAAATACCTATTGTAATTATTATATTTAAGATACTCGCCGCTATTATTTAAAAAAATAACTTATTATATTAAAACTTTATGTTATTTAATTTTCTCAGTAGTTTTAGAGCAAAAATAAAAAATCCTCTGAATGTATCTAAATTATTATTATTCATTTATGCTGTTCTTGTTATGTTAATTTCATGAATGTCCAATATATGTGTGACAATAGTAATTTATGCATATTTATTTAACCTTTGAGCAGAGTTATTGAGTCAGTTATTTTGAGCTGATTTAAATAGTTAAAGAGTACAACAGCTTGATAAGAATCTTTTTGCACACTTTGAAAACCAACCACACCATGACCGGCCAAGTGCGAGTCGGACTCGCGTACGAAGGGTTCCGTACAATTATATTCTGTTTTTAGTATTTGCTGTTATAGCGACAACATAAATACTTCATCTGTAAAAATTTCAACTGGTTCTGTGATAAAGTGGTGACAGACAGAAAAGACAGTGGAGTCTTAGATAATGATCCCGTTTTTACCCTTTGGGTACGGAACCCTAAAAGAGAATATCGTCAAACATAAGGTTCAAATGCGATGAGTGAAGACTATCTATAGCCCTACTTTATATTCAAGGCTTTAAGATTTTATCATTGTAGTCTGCTCTTATGATTGTCAGGGCTTCTTGCAGTAAAATTAAGATTTTACTTTATACATTTTTGACAGAAAGCTAAATTATTTATAGGATTTTTAAGTTATTAAAAACATGGTAAACGTAAACATCCCGTTTTTAATAGCTAAAATTTAGTTTAAAATTGTGTCAAAAATGTATGGACAAATCTAAATAAAAGAAAATTGGAGATTTTGATGCCAGTTGGCCCTCTTATTTTATTTAGTTAAAACTATGTATTGTATGTGTCTAATCTACTTATTTGATTATATTTACTTACCTACCTACTTAGGTCTAAATCTTTCTCTTGATTTTTTATTTTGTTCTATATTTTTCAATCTTTTCTCAAGCAAATCTATATCTAATCTATGCATACAAAGGAATTGTCCATTCAAAAATAATACTGGTATATCATGCCTATAAAGTCTTAACCATCTTAAATTATCTCTTTCTGTTATATCGACCTTTTCAATTATAATTCTATCTTTATATGGCTGTAATTCTTCCATCACTATATCACAAAGACCACAGGGGTCTTTTGTGTAGAAAGTTATGATAGGTAATCCTTCTGTCTTGTGTTCCCTAAAAAAAATGACTCAGTGTTAGGTACAAATAATTCAAAACTACATTAAAATTTCATTTATTCATCACACACCATAAAAACAAACATAAACATTTAACTATAGAAAGAATACTTAGTAAAAAGATATAATTAAATTCTTTAAAAAATACATCAAGTAACAATAATCATGCTTAAAGCTAGCGATTCTTAAGGCCGCATTCATATAGAGAGCAGGGTTGTCATTACAAAATAGTAAAACTATCAAACCAGCACAGATGCCTTCTACATGAATGTGGCCTAAGTCAAAGACTACAGCTGTTTAACAGCGGAAAGGCACAAAACTAAACTTAGTCACAAAGGATGATGCCAATAGTGGTACCCACCTCCAATAACGATGTGTAATACGTCATTGGATAGCTCTTTTCAACTAGAATAGAAGTTATAATGGCGACTATTTCGAAATATTAGTCCGTTCAGAGTTATACTAACTTTTATTGAGCCATATTAACAATGGTGAGACGATGTCTAATTACCATTTCATTCATATACTAGCTGTTGCCCGCGAATTTGTACGCGTGGTAGTTTTGTTTTACACACTAAAAGCTTCATCTTGAATCACTCTAGTTATAAAAAAAAACTGCATCAAAATCTGTCAAATAGTTTTAAAGATATTCAGCATACAAAGAAACAGACGAACAGCGAGAAAAGACTTTGTTTTATACTTACTATGAAGTAATAGTGATGATAATAATATAAACAAATAAATAAATAATAATAAAAAAAATATTTTAAGACATTGCACACAACAACTTCTCGCCCCAAGTTAAGTAACTAGGCTTGTGCTATGCTGGCCAGATAACAGGTAGAAAAGTTAAGTTGATACTTTTCTTTTGCAAAAACTTAATATTTTCCACCTAAACCAGAAACAACGACTCGTCTGTCTCGTCTGTCTCGTCTGTCTCGTCTGTCTCGTCTGTCTCGTCTGTCTCGTCTGTCTCGTCTGTCTCGTCTGTCTCGTCTGTCTCGTCTGTCTCGTCTGTCTCGTCTGTCTCGTCTGTCTCGTCTGTCTCGTCTGTCTCGTCTGTCTCGTCTGTCTCGTCTGTCTCGTCTGTCTCGTCTGTCTCGTCTGTCTCGTCTGTCTCGTCTGTCTCGTCTGTCTCGTCTGTCTCGTCTGTCTCGTCTGTCTCGTCTGTCTCGTCTGTCTCGTCTGTCTCGTCTGTCTCGTCTGTCTCGTTGATTGTCTTTTAATTTCGATCGTCTTTTATTTTAATTTTGATCGTCTCTTTGATTACATTTAGATCGTCTTTTGATTTTGTTTCGTTCGTCTTTTGTTTCCATTTCGATCGTCTTTTCTTTCCATTTCGATCTTCTTTTGGTTTCCTTTCGATTGTCTTTTGTTTCAATTTCGATCGTCTTTTATTTTCATTTCGATCGTCTTTTGTTTTCAATTCGATCACCCTTCCTTTTAGTTGTGATCGTCTCATTGATTTCATTTCGATCGTCTTTTATTTTCATTTCGATCGTCTTTTGATATTGTTTCGATCGTCTCTTTTATTTTCATTTCGATCGTCTTTTATTTTCATTTCGATCGTCTTTTTATATTGTTTCGATCGTCTTTTGATTTTATTTCGATCTTCTTGTAGTTTTTTTTTCGATTGCCATTTGTTTCGATTTCGATCGTCTTTTGTTTTCATTTAGATCGTCTTTTGATATTGTTTCGATCGTCTCTTTGATTTAATTTCGATCGTCTTTTATTTTCATTTCGATCGTCTTTTGATATTGTTTCGATCGTCTTTTGATTTTATTTCGATCTTCCTATCTTTCCGTTTCGATCTTCTTTTAGTTTTTTTTCGATTGCCATTTGTTTCGATTTCGATCGTCTTCTGTTTTCATTTAGATCGTTTTTTTCGATCATTCTTCCTTTTTGTTGTGATCGTGTTTTGATTTCATTTCGATCGTCTTTTGATTTCATTTCGATCGTCTTTCGATTTTATTTCGATCATCCTTCCTTTCGTTGTGATTGTCTTTCGATTTCATGTCGATCGTCTTTTGTTTCTGTTTCGATCGCTTTTTGTTTTCCTTTTTGATTTTCGATCATCCTTCCTTTGCGTTGTGATCGTCTTTTGATTTTATTTCGATTGTCTTTTGATTCCATTTCGATTTCAATTCGATCGTCTTTTGTTTCTGTTTCGATCGTTTTTTGTTTCGTGCTTTGATCATCGTTTGTTTTTATTTCGATCGCCTTTTGTTTCTAGAAATCTTAAATCAAATCGGGGACAAGCGGGGTGGGGAAAGACCACTAAAAATCGATTTCACCCATCAAACAATGCATTTATTGGCCTGGTTAGTGTAACTTGAGATTGATGTCTATCTTTTGAAGGCGGGATGTGGTATTCATAGCCACTAAGTTCTTTTAAAAAATGTTTTTTTTTTATGATTTTATGACGTCATTAAGTTTTATTTCATTTTTTTTTAAATAGTCGTCTACTTTGACAAAAATCGATAAATAGTCAAACATGAACGCACGAGATGTATGTTGATGATTTACTATTGATTTTTGAAACTTGGCAGTTATATTATTTCGATCGGACTAAAAATCAAGAAAAGTCAATAGTCAAATATTAACCTTCATTATATTACCTTTCTAATGACATATCATTTAATCTTATTGGAGCGGGTACCAGAGTTCATACATTTACTGGCATCATCCTTTGTTTCGACTTACAATTTTTCAATCATAATAGAGGAAGCTCCGCCTCCTCCATTGCAAATTGAAGCGACCCCTTTTTCTCCTTTCTTTAAGGCATGGCATAAGTGAACCACAATACGTGCCCCGGACATGCCAATAGGATGTCCTAGACTCACAGCGCCGCCGTGTACATTGACTTTAGTTGGGTCTAAGTCTAATATTTTCTGGTTTGCAACAGCAACAACGCTGAAAGCTTCATTTAACTCCCATAACGCAACATCATCTTTATTAACTCCAGTCTTTTTTAATAATTTAGGAATGGCTACAGCTGGTGCAATAGGGAAATCAATCGGGTCACATTCTCCATCAGCAAAACCAACTACACGAGCAATTGGTTTGACATTTAATCTTTGAGCAGCATCAGCTGTCATTAAAATCATGGCTGCAGCACCATCATTGAGAGTTGATGCATTACCAGCTGTGACAGTACCGTTATCTTTCTGAAACACTGTTGCTAAGTTATTAAACTTTTCGAAATTGACTCGTTTATATTCTTCATCTTCAGAGAAAATTACTGGTGGGGCTCCTCTTTTCTGTGGTACTGATACTGTCACTAATTCGTCTGCGAAAGCTTTTGCTTCCCAAGCTGCAGCACTTCTTTTATAGCTTAAAATAGCATAGTCATCTTGCTGCTGTCTGCTGATTTCCATTTTCTTTGCTGTGTTCTCAGCACAGTTGCCCATATGGAATTTATTATAGACATCAGTTAACCCGTCAAAGACTATACCATCTACTAATTGCATACCTCCATAAGAAGTTTCGCCTCTTTTTAAATAAAACGGTACATTTGACATAGATTCCATTCCCCCGGCTAAAATAACATCCTGGTCGCCTGTTTGTAGGCCTTGTGCAGCTAACATGATGGATTTCATTCCGGAAGCACATACTTTGTTAACTGTTGTGCATATCGTGCTTTTGGGCATGCCAGCAAAGATGACAGCTTGCCGAGCCGGCGCTTGACCCAAATTAGCTGAACATACATTTCCTATGTACACCTGAAATTCAGAAAGTTTGTTTTAGGAAGTAAATTAATAAGACTATTTTTTGATGAAATTTTGAGGGAAAATAACAAAATAGACATTCAATTGTTATCTTAAAAAGTGTTGCTAAGTAAATTAGTAGGTAATTGTTATCTTTAGTTTTTTTTAGAAAATGTGATAAGTATCTTAATTAACAATTTTAGAAAGAATCACTGATAGACTTATAAAATGTTATACAGGCAGACTGGCTTTATTGAGTTCAAATAACTGTTAAAGTAGAGAAAGTAGGTTAATATTTGATGAACCTCTTTAACTTCCTCTTGTGGGATTCCTGCTCGTTCTATGGCCGCTTTGACGGCGACAGCTCCTAGTTGCGTTGCTGAAAGACTTGATAAACTTCCTCTGAATGATCCAATAGGAGTTCTGACTGCTGAGGCTATCACCACATCATTGAGTGAAACTTTTGTGGAATATCCAGCCATTGCTGCTAAAAGCTGAACAAAACAAAAACGATTACGAAATCAATGCTAGAAACTAGAACTTCACAAGCCGGGGTTTTTAAATTTTTGGTTAAATAAATAAATCGCAAACATACGCGGAACCACCTTACTGGTAGGTAAGACAGTTCGTGAATGACTGGCAGGCATGAAATAAAGCCTGCCTTATATGTAGTGTTATTAGCTTTTGAAAAGAAACAAACCTTTAGTGGGCGCATTTTAATGCTAAATAGCTGACTTCCTTTTAGAATTAACATGATTTTTCCTTTGACTATTATTCAGAGTATTCACAGAGGGATAAAAGATAGAACTGACTGCAATTGATAATACTTATCGCTATGTAGAAAAACATTCAATTTACATACTGATATAGTTGAAGGCCTTGAATAATTACGTACACTAAAATTAATCTTATTAGAAAGTAATTAAGTTCATTTTAGTAGTTCGAATTAAAATAAATCAAGACGAATAACTTGTTGTATGTAGTGAAAAGAACTTTGACCTGCGAACGCCCCACACCTCACCTCGACCGCCCCGCCCAGGTTTATTTTTAATGTTGCCAGTACTTGCCAGTCAGATGCCAAACTTTTTATCTTTTAAACCGTTATTGACGACCCAGTTGGCACAATGGTCACCATGCCGGACTACCAAACATAGGGTTGCGGGTTCGATTCCCGCCTCAGACATGTATTTATGCTTAGATATTTGTCTGTGGTCTGAGGCCAATTCTCGTAAATGACATTGTTCAAATTACATTTCATATCAATTCGATTGCATTTCGATCACAAATAATACCCTCAAAGTAGCTCAAATACCCTCAAAGTGAGCTTTTTGTTAAAAAAAACTGACTTTGAAGGTATCTTTTGCAATGGAAATGCAATCGAAATGATATTGAAATGTAATTTGAACAATGTAATTTACGAGAATTGGCCTTCAGGTTGTTTATATGTATTTTAAGTACCTATATATTTACAAAAGAAAAGTATATAAGTAGTATATCCGTTGCTAGCACCTATAACACAAGTCTAGTTACTTAGCTTGGGGCTAGATGGCGATGTGTGAAATGTCCTGCAATATTTAATTATTTATTTACCTATTTAAAATCCTTTGTCCTGACAGACTGACTGACGGATCAACGCACAGCTTAAACCGCTGATCGTAGAGACCTGAAACTTGGAGAGTGTGTTCTTTGTATGACGTAGGCATCCGATAAGAAAGGATTTTCCGAAATTCTACCCCGTAGGAAGTGAAACAAGGGGGCAAAATTTGTATGGGACAACGTGATTACATGGTATATTTTCGACTTCTACGCGGACGAAGTCGCGGGCAAAAGCTAGTCATCATAAAAATTGCTAGCAGCACTGCGGTTTCACCCGCGTTACTCCCGATCCCGTACTGTGGGAATATCGGTATAAAATGTTATTGCCAATGAATCAATGTATCTTCATCCCACGTTTTATCAAAGTCAGTCCAGTAGTTTGTGACGATCCGATCGTTACAAACAAAAAAATCTTTCACGTCTTGCAGTCAAGGGTGCATTTTGTGAAAGACCATTTAGCTAATTTTAAAAAAGAATGATGTTCTCCACAAATGGACGTCGTCAATGGCGGACGTTGTTCCGCCATACACGCTAATCACGACTTTCCAACTCGAAAAAAACGACAACCAACTCTGAATTCTGCTTATCACAGCGAAGTACACGGTTAAAGTATAGAAAGTAAAAAATAAAACCACCCAAGCAGTGGCGTAGCGCGAGTCACTGTCGCCCAGGGCGGAGTCGTAATGTGCCACCCTTTTGACGTCTTAAAAATAATAATATTGACAATTTGCCGCCCTTTTGACGTGATAAAAATTATAATGTTGGTGTTTGTGGGAAAAAATGTAACAATTTTATAAAAAAGTGAGCCAAAAATATTTATTTCAAAAACATGGTAAGGATGCGGGGCGACTCGTGATTTGCAACTACTGTATTGGGCGGGAGGGACATTCAATAATTGTGCAAGTGGGTAAGATCTAATTTTGTGAGAAATTAATTGTCTGACTGACCACCACTGATCGCACAAAATATTTATTTCTTAATTTTACCGCCGTCCTAATGGTAGCGCCCGGGGCGGTGCGCTCATCAGCCCCCCCACCCTTCGCTACGCCACCGCACCGGTATCGTGTTCCGTTACCACGTGCTACCTCTGTGTTCACGTGCTACCTCTGTGTACCTCTGTGTTCCGTTACCACGTGCTAGCATGAAGGTACACAAATAGCGGACGGGGCGGGTTATACTTAATAATATCAAAAAAAAATAGAGAGCTATAAAAATGTATTCAAAAGCAAAACAGTAATCAAGTCCTATATTTTATTTGTTTAACGCCCGACAGAAAGACAAACATACAGACATACATTTTTAAAAACAAAAAAAGCGTAAAAGAAATACATTATGGTAACACCGTATTTGACAGTTCATCGTTGTAGTTTCGATGTTCGGTCTTTTGCAAATACCTTCATTCCGTGCCTTCATTATAATCTATGGATCCAATGTGCCATTGATTCCTTTTAATTTAGGGGTCCTTAAGTAAATTTTTGTGCTGCGCCTGGTCCGTTCGCAAAAGTGGATTTGGTGTGATTTGTTGTCTTGGTCTCGACGAGACGTGCTTTCGAAAGAGTTTTATTAAACATAAAATATACATAATTTGTTAAAATAAAATAAAAAAAGACAATGTGTTCATCTAGGTCTCTACATACTGAGTTTCATCGCAATCGTAAAAACTTCACAAAAAAAAATACCAAACGGTTTTAACATATTATATCATACAATGCTTGCTTGGTATTTGAAAGTTCAGGCTTTTAGTTTTATCCACAACTAAGTTATAGGGGGTCAAAAATGGCCTGAACTGTTTCGAGAAAAGGATGGTACGGCCGCCCGGCCCGTGCCGCTTTTTTGCTCGACTTTCCAGATTTAGGATAACATAGTATAAATTCAAAACTTATAAAATCGGTATCCAATACAAATTAATATTAATATATAGGTAGGTATGGAACTCACCATTCCTCAAGTGATCGCACTTGGCTACTTCTTAACATATTATTCATTCACTTGTTCATTCATCACTACAAAAAAAATAGTACTCTGTGGTGTGGCAGTGGGTGCAGTGGAGTGGTGATTTTATTTTACAAAAATCCAAGAAAAAAATCATTATTTTTCTACGTAGGTATGTAAAACATTCTGAATTACAATAATCAGTTTTCCAATGAGTGATATTGTTAAAAGGTTCACAGTGGGTCTTAAATGTTGCTGTTATACTGCCACTGTGAAAGTGGGATACACAAAAAGTCAACAAATCAGGTTAGTGTCGTCCAATAGATTTTGATAGGCACCTACATCGTAATTTACTACAAATAAACTATAAATATTACCCGCTATGTTTTAAGTTGTTAAGTAAGTAAGTAAATGCTTTTATATTTTCTTGTCAGTTCCTATCTTATTCCAATGGTTAGATGGGTGGACCGCGTGAACAAAGCTAGACGTAATTTTTTTTATTGTAGGCATAGATATCTGTATAATACTTATTGTAGGTATTACCTTGGTCTATTAATCTAGAAAAAAAACTAAAAGGTACCTACCTACCTAGTTATTAGTAATTTGGTACATTTTTTTTAATTTTTTTTAAAGAGATTAAATAAAAGGTTTCTATCTATCTTACCTAGGTATGTCTGTCTATAAATCTGTGTTATGGAGGTAACACTACTATATCTGTGTACTATCTACAGTCACATTACAAATTAGCTGAACCCCACGTGACCTCTCTCAGCTCACTCGCAAATCTGTAAGGTAGTAAAGTAATGTTACCTGATTCTATTTTTTTAAACTATATAATATACAATACAATAATAATAAAATAACAAAATAGGTAAATACTATATTTTTTACAGACACGTGGGGTTCAGCTAATTGGTAATGTGACTGTACACAATTGATTTACCATGTTCTAACTTGAGGTGAAGAAGTTGATGTTTCTTGTATGTAAAGACCAAGATTCAATCCATCCACGAGTATGGTTGGGGCTGGATTGTTAAGTTCAAATCCCATCCGCCCAATCCTTCTATAAAGTAAAATAATGTCTATGCTGTATGCCACAGTGTGATACAAATAATAATTGTATTATAACACTTCAAACTTAGATAGGTACTTTTTTAAAATATTTAGAAAACCTTTACTGGAAAGAAAATCCTCACAAAAGATGGCTAAACCTATTTTACACTAAGAACAGTTATACTTTCTTTAAAATGACTAAACTATGCACCTTTGAGACAATGAATCATGATGACTAATAGGCATAGAAGTAAGTACCTAAATTAGGAACTTATATTGACCTACTTTGACAGATCTATCTAATGAATTAATTAAACATATAAACATTATTTTAACAAATTTTACTTTGTAAATAGTTTCTGTTTTAATTAGTTCATTAAAGCATAACAGCTATAGCAGTCTTTCCCAAACTGTGGGTTATTGACCCATCAGTAAGTCGTAAGTAAACTTTAATTGGGCCTGAAACAACTCACAGTAAGTGTATCAAAGATAAGGCTTCAATAAACACTTAATTGCAAAAAGTATCAAAATTCTAGTTTTAGTAGCAGAGACCTATTACTATTCATAGCAGTTTGATGATTCTATGAAAGGGCCTTTTCCAATTTACTTTAATCAAATTTAAGATTTTTGGGCTTGGATCTTATTAAAAAACTAACTTCATTGTAGGTCTCAAACAATGATTTTTTTATTACATAGGGTCATGGTCCAGACTACTTTGGGAACCACTGGTCTATTAATTAATTATCGAACTCAGTACTTTTTTTAACCCTTTAAAAATATTAAATTGCACGGTAACGGCATTTCTACAGACATTTTCTGAAATCCATATTCATTTTCAAGTTTCCAGACCTATATTCTAAACCTCAAAGTTTTGTTTGAGTTACATTGATTTGGGTCTGTTAAATTTCACTAAAATAAATCAATCTAAATTGCATTTTTATCATAAACCAGTTTCCAAACAATTTGAATTAGTTATAAAGTGTAATGAACCGTAATTTTGTAATTGTTTCCTAAGGTGTAATGGTTTTACTAAACCATTGAACCATTTAATTGTTATTTCCTACTTATAGTTAAACATTAAATTATTTCCTTATAAACTTATAACAGACACCTACCAGTAGCCAGTAGTATGTATCTACAGTGCATAGAAAATAGGGTTGCCTACATTTTTAGGGATCTGTACCCAAAGGGTAGATGATGTCAAAAACGCATATTGTCAAACATTTATATTGGACCCTTTTACTGAGACTCCACTGTCCATCTGTCTGTCTGTCACCAGGCTGTATTTCATGAACCGTGATAGCTATTCAGTTGAAATTTTCACAGATGATGTATTTCTGTTGCCGCTACAAATACTAAAAAACAGAATATAATGGTACCGAACCCTTCGTGCGTGAGTCTGACTCGCACTTGGCCGGTTTTACCTAGTTACATAATTTTTATATGTAGGTAAGTACATTTTGGTATTACATATTTTGTGAAGTTTGCGCAGTTTAACTAGACCGTATTTCATTTCTAATCAAAAATGTATGCATCTTTTGCTTTAAAAAATCAAATTATCCATGTAAAAGTAGCACGCGAAGAGAGCGTCCGTAATTTTTTGACAGAAATTATAAAAAAAAAATCCGGAATTAACAATATTTTTCAGACCCATAATACCTACCCATTGTGTATTTTTGCGTAATTTATTATACATATATAAATGTACCTGGTATTTTAATACTTTATTTTATAGTACCTACGTTTGACAACCCTAGGCTAGGAGGTATCTATACATTGTAGTAGGTATTTGTAGTACACAATTACACATGAATTGGTCTTCTTCTCATTAAGACGTGTGAGTCACCTATTGTTAAAGAGTTTCATGTCGTCCTTTGACCTTAATCATGACCTAGTTGTACTTACATAATATGTGTCTGCGGGTTTTCGCAGCTAGACGTATTCAAGTTCCTTTTGCGTTAAGTAAGTAATACTTAAGTGCATCTGCTAGCAGAGAAAGCAATCGGGACTAACGGCTTAACGCGCTTTCCAAATCACGAATATTTTTGACGCACTTGCAAAAAACAATGCAGATAATATAACATGATAAATATGTACCTATTTATGACGTCATAATTTGTAACGAGTGCAAGGAAAGACGGCAGTACCTTCTAACAAATTAGATTTGCTACATCCATTTGGATTCTGTTAACGTTTCTCGAATAGATGCTGCGTGCGTCCCTGATACGATGATACCTGATTTTTATCCAATCGGTCACCCATCGAAGCAAAAACCGCATCAGGCGTTGCTTAACCACATCACTAGGTAAACGATCGGCGCGGGCGGGCTCAGCTTGAGCCCCGTAATGGATAGGTAGTACAGTCAGCAACATAATTGCAGACCCACCATTGAGTTCGAAAATTGCTAAGTATTGTAGGGTTTAAATCCTGCTCAAGTCAAAGGACTTTAAACTTATACTAAAACATGACCCTAAAGTCCCATTTGATTTCTAAACATTCTTATAACAACAATTTTAGAACTCTATAGCGGGTCTACACTTTTGTTGCCCGATTGTACTTAAATAATAACTGCTTCACATATCCATGGATACCTAATTGATTAGCATGTTTTTACTGCATTTTTTACTTGAAGAAATTTAGGTCACATTAAACTTAGTTTCTTGGTAGAAAAGTTGATAATATTGGAACGGTAAATTTATAAATACGAAAATGATATTATTGCGTGTGCCCGACCACGCAAATATCTTTAGAATCTCGCTTTAAAAAACTCAGAACTTTTCTTACCTACTTTACGAAAAACACCTTGATTTTGAACTTGGGTAAATTTTAACAGCACAGTTAAAATATTATTATTTACAACAAAAATAAAATATAATAAAATCACTTCCTGATAGAACCAATCAACTAGGGATGTGAATCAAACAGGATATGACATCTCAGATTACACAATAATTGCGAAACAAATCCTGAGTGTGTCTTTTCAACGTTACCCCTCATTGTGTCTGACTTATCTTGACATGTTAATCATTGTTCTGATAAAACTTATTGCAAAATAAAGTCAGGCTGTGTTCTTCATTCAATTAAAGCTGTTACATCACTGCAGGTACACTAGTGCATTTGTAAGTTGTTAGGAAATCGTATAAAAATTCCTTTACTTGTCATTTCATTTGTTAAAAAAGTAGTGTTGTAGGTAGTTATTCAAAATTGTGACAGCGATAACTTTCTTTTTTGTTATCATCAATAACATGCAAGGGCAAGCAGGTAGGTATCGTTTGATAAACTATACTATGTTTGCACTAAGTATGTCATTAATTAATGAGGTGATGTTTCATCTTTAACTGTTGGTTAAACTTCCACTTTGCAATTTTGTCCAGCAGAACCGTTTTAAATAGATCTTGCGTTATCACTCCGACATTAATCCACACTGAATCATGTTTACAGGCATTCAAATATTACACAGTTACTTTGGCATTAGTGTGCTAACGTTTAGCCTTCTTTGACGCCGCGCAACTTTAATTAGACTAATTAGCAAGTTAATTCACATGTAAACACTAACTCAATACACTGCAATCGACAACGGCATAACGCCATGTACAAGCTGTGGAAAAACATCGCAAACAAATGTGCATAATTTGAATAACTTAACATATAATTACTTGCCGTAAATAGTGGTTAACGTAAGTGATTGTTGCAGGGTTAGCGCCGAAACGAGCAGGATATGACTTAGGACGGGCTATAAAAATGGAGGCGGTCTATTCTGGCGAAGGCAGATATGAACAAACGGAAAATTTGCCAGGAAGTAGCGCAGATAGCGACACTTCCTGTGGTATGTTCGAAAGCAACGACAGTGACCAGTGCAGCGAAGACTTGGACAGATTATCTGACGATAGCGATTTAAGAGAGGACTTACAAAAGACAATACCAGAATGTTACAAATCAGATTCAAACTTTTCATCACAAGCAAGCGACATCACAAACGATGAGGAATTTCAAGCGACAGCTCTGTGCCAATTTATGGATATTCTAAATGATTTAGACGAAGTTTTAGATAAGTCTTTGCTGGCGTGTCTTGACGATGGAACGAAGAGTTTCGACAGCGATGATGAAGATCTCATTTGTAAAATTAAGGAAGTTATCGGGGAGTCTCAGGACTTGTCGGTGCAGTCAGGTCACAGTTCAATGGATGATGATACGCAAGTAGTTACGTGCACCAATTATGCGTCCCCATCAGCACCTTCAATAGAAGAATTGGAAGTGATTTCAGAGAGACCACATTTATCCAGTCTCGGAAGGTCGAAAAGTTTCTCGGAGATATCTGTCGGCAATAGACTAGCTCTGACCGCACCTTTAGAGCGTGCAAGTACGACAAATGAAACATTGAGAAATTCGATGAGAAGATTGGATCCTATAGTCCTCCCGGCTATAAGTTCACAAGTAGAGGAACCTCTCACGTTGCCAGTGATACTTTTCTTGGACCATGTTAATATGAGACCGACGAGCGCTCCAATACAGTTGCAAGTGACTGCAGCTAACCTGAGTAGTGACGGAAGTACGGGTCCATTGATTGTTGGACGACGAACTTTACTCATGAATAGAGCTCTATCTCTGCCTTCGCCTGGAGAGAGTGACATCACAGGAGACTGGACAGGACGGAACACTGCTCGGAGTACGGCTAGAAGTACAAGCGTGTCGAGCTCATCAAACGAATCTTTGGCTATTGCCCCTATTCAAAACTCAACCGGTGCCAGTGACGAAAGGTAACAATCGACCTTGTTTATTTTGAAATCTATTTCGAAATACCCGTGTCCTGTAATGATATGTCACGAATTAACGATGCGTCTACCTCACGTGATTCATACTTACTGATTGTTGTATAAACAGATAATTATTTCGAAATATGTTTTCAGAAACGAAGAGACTGAAGAACCTCCTTTTGGAGTTTGGCCACACCGCATGAGCGCGATGCTTGCGTGCTTAAGTTGCACTGTTGGCATATTTAACATTTCAAGATTTGCCATATTTAGTGTTCATTTCGGAGGTATGTCCATAATTGGGTGTTGGTTAGGTACATATTACTACCTACCTATTTATTATTTCTTACTAATACTGCATAATAATTTAAAAAATCAAGAGTATCAGAGTAATTTCAAAAACAATGGCCCACTTCTATCTAACTTAAGCTGAAGTATTTTATTATTATTTTTGCTAAAAGATAACTCCGAAAATAGAAGAGGATATTTGCGTATAAAATAGCTGATAATATTCACCATAATTGTGCCTATATGAATAATATTTTTTTGTATAATCATTTGATAGTTCATATTTTGCACATATTTTATCATTTTCAGGGTTCCGTATTCAAAGGGTAAAAACGGGACCATATTACTAAGACTTCACTGTCCGTCCGTCTGTCTAATACCAGACTGTATCTCATGAGATAGCTATCACGGTTCATGAACCGTGATAGCTAGACACTTGAAATTTTGACAGATGTATTCTATTGCCGCTATAACAAATACAAAAAAAAAACAGAATATAATTTTACGGGACTCTTATTGCGCGAATCCAACTCGCACTTGGCTTTTAGTGCATATTCAACCATTTTATCTATAAGTACATACATATAAAATCCTTTGTCCTAACTGACTGACGGATCAACGCACAGCCTAAACCGCTGATTGTAAGCATCCGATAAGAAAGGATTTACCGAAATTCTACTCCTTAAGTGTTGAAAAAAGGGGGCCAAGGTTTGTATGGGACAACGTGATTTCTTGGTCCATTTTCGATTTATACGCGGATGAAGTCGCGGGCAATAGCTAGTTGCTGCATACAATCCGATGTCTAAGTCAAATCATAATTACTATACAACATTGCGTAATTATTGTAATCAACGTATGTTTTAATTATCATTTCTTTGTTTCAGCGAGCTTTATAATACAGTTTTTTATACTGTCATTTTTAATCGGTATACCATTGTTCACACTTTACTTATGTTTGGGTCAAGTGTTGGAATCGGGGCCAGTTGATATGTGGAAAATATCGCCTATATTTCAAGGGGTTGGAGTTTCTATATTAGTAACTCAGGCTCTTATTGGAACTTATAGTATAATCGGACTCTCTTGGGTTTTTGTTTTCTTTAGAGATTCGTTTATAACGTCGAATGATAAATACAAATGGGCGTTACCGCACGAATTCAATATTGAAGGTGAGATTCACAATGTCAGTTAATTTTAGGAACTAAGAATCAAGGTTTTGAGAACTTTTTTTACTTTTTAAGGTTCCGTATTCAATAGGTAAAAACGGAACTTTATTGCCGTCTGTCTGTCTGTCACCAAGCTGTATCTCATAAACCGTGATAGCTAGACAGTTGAATTTTTTACAGATGTATTTCTTTTGCCGCTATAACAACATAGAATTTAATTGTACGGAACTCTTCGTGCGCGAGTCCGACTCGCACTTGGCCGGTTTTTTTGTTCGATACAATGAGGTTGTTTTTTTTTTCAGATGTTGCCTTCAGAAATATTTCTCGTAAAATAGAGGAGACTTTGCCGCAGTACTTTTTTGGGGAGGTTTTACAAAAGAGCGGTGATTCTGGCAACAATTTTGGGACAATAAAGTTTCAAGTAGCTTTTAATTTGGCCGTTGTTTGGATGATTGTTTTTGTGTCGCTCAGCAAAGGATTGCGATCTTATGGAAAGGTAAAAAAAAAAAAAACTAACTGTTGCTTAGAAAGTTATTAGTTATCAATGTTTTTTCACGTATTTATTGACGTAAAATGTCACTAACTTATTTTCCATTTTTTAAATATATTTTTAAGTAACCTGTTGCTAACTAGCAACAGAATTGTAGGCCTGTAGAGTTCTAAAATTACTATTAGCTGATTTTTTTATTTTAATAATGTTTGTCTCAATTAAAATGAGTAAATTTTTTTCACTTCAAGTCAAGTAAAACCTTAGAATCTTGCTTAAATTGAAATTGAATTGTTAAACTGATTGCAATCTAGTTTTGGAGCTCTGCGGTGGGTCTCCACTTTTTTTGCCTGATTGTACAGTCAGAATACCAATTAGCTGAACCCCACTTGACCCAGAGCTCACTCGCACAAAAGAAAGTAGTATTTATCTATTTTGTTATTTTTATAGTGTATATTGTATTGAGTATACCTATTGTTTAAAAAAAAAAAACAAGATCAGGTAACATTACCTTACAACCTTACAGATGTGCGAGTGAGCTCTGGGTCACGTGGGGTTCAGGTAATTGGTATTCCGACTGTACCTAAGTACAAGTTAGGTACAGCTATAAGGTACAATTAGGGTTTTTATTAACCTATTAACCCATATTTTGTTTGTTACAGGCAGTTTACATGTTAATATTTCTACCAATAATCGGAACTTTAATACTGTGTACTAAACTACTTACTCTGATACCTTATGATACTGTTACAAATATATTTGCCGAAACGCAATGGAGCGAATTTTTTATCAACAGCAATGTAAGTATCCTATTTACTAATCTACATCCTACATTAATTATTTATTTAAAAAAAACTGAACGTTATCGCTTTAAAAGTAAGTAAGTAAGTATTTATTTGTCCAAGAATTCGGTAATTACAATGGGTCTTAATAGTAATCTTAATATATATAAATCTCGTGTCACAATGTTTGTCCTCAATGGACTCCTAAACCACTTAACCGATTATAATAAATAAAATAATATATATAAATCTCGTGTCACAATGTTTGTCCTCAATGGACTCCTAAACCACTTAACCGATTATAATAAATAAAATCTTAATATATATAAATCTCGTGTCACAATGTTTGTCCTCAATGGACTCCTAAACCACTTAACCGATTATAATAAAATTCGCACACCATGTGCAGTTCGATCCAACTTGAGAGATAGAATAGCTTACATCCCGATATTCCCACGGGATCGGGAGTTACGCGGGTGAAACCGTAATATATATAAATCTCGTGTCACAATGTTTGTCCTTAATGGACTCCTAAACCACTTAACCGATTATAATAAAATTCGCACACCATGTGCAGTTCGATCCAACTTGAGAGATAGGATAGCTTACATCCCGATATTCCCACGGGATCGAGAGTTACGCGGGTGAAACCGCGTAGGGCAGCTAGTAGTAATATAAGTACAAGCGAACTCTGCCATACAAATGGCGTTCAAATATTAATAGCTAGAGCTAGAGAACTAAACTGACTAGGTATAACTAGTAATGTTATTTCTCTATAATAAGTGCTAAAGTAAATATCTAACTAAACTATAATTTTAATAACATTAGATTATAACTTTATTATAAACTAAATATTCTTGTACAACTGTACTGAATAAAAACAATTTAATAATAAATATTCTTGAAGTAAATTTTTAAACTTATTAATAGGAACTACTTTTAAATTTTCTGGTAGGGCATTGTATATTTTTATAGACATAAAATAAGAATTTCTATATAACTATAGTTATTTCTAATTTATACTTAAGAGTTTGTTTGTTTGAACGCGTTAATCTCAGGAACTACTGGTTCGAATCGAAAAATTCATTTTGTGTTTGATAGTCCATTTATCGAGGAAAGCTATAGGCAACTTTTCATTTCGATATTCCCATGGGATTGGGATTTACGCGGGTGAAACCGCGGAGCGCAGCTAGTATTATTTACTCGAAGTTTCGTTTGAGATTCAGCGACCATGGTATCGGGAAGATAGAAGAACTGCGACGACCGTCGATGTGATAATTTTTAATTAATATCGCGTAAAAAAATAGTTTAAGTATAATCTACACTAATATTATGAGGACGAAATATTTTTGTTCGAAACTACTGCACTGTTTTTGATGAAACTCGGTATGAGGATACATTGAATCATAGGGAGTCACATAGGCTTTTTAAAGCGATATTCCCTCGGGATCAGAATTTACGCGGGTGAAACCGCGAAGTGCTGCTATGTGAAATTTTGTCGGTGTTAGTGACCTTTTCGCGCAAAAATGTGTAAAACCATTGCGATGAAATCATATCTACATGCCAAGTTTGTAGCTAGCGTCCTAGAATGAATCATAAGCATAAATTTTATCCTGCTATTCCTACTTAATCGGGACTTAAGCAGTGAAAACCAGGAGCTAGTATAATAAAATGGAAAGCGGATATTTTTTCCGCGAAAAACACACGCAGAGAAAAATCTTGTTAAACATACGAGAAATCTCGTAAGTGCAACCAGAACTTCTGTTTGGATCCGTGACAGCAGTACCCACTAGTTGTCTTTACCAAATATTTTTTATTGAGGACCAACTAGAAATTATTGTACACACTAGTAGTCTACTAGTATACACGGAGAAACAATCTAGTTACGTTTACTAGGTTATTGTAAATGTAACTAGATATTTTTGTAGTGTATAAAATATTCTAGTTCCGATAATTGCGTTTGATATATAAATCAATTATAATAATCCTAGAAAGCAAAAAGGGATATTAAAGTTCGACTACATTGTTTAGTAGACTACGCGTCTGTACGCTCTACGAGAAATGCAGCACTTATGGCTATAGTGGAGTATAGCCACATATCGCTTTAAGTGCGGAGTCCGTAATCCGTACGTAAAATCAAAATTGTCGTCTCGACCAAGGTAATTTGATAAAACACAACGATAGCGCGATCTAAAATTACTACTGGCGCCATCTAGTTGCGACTCATGAAACTAATTAAATAAGTAGGTACACATAAATCTAATTATTAAACTAGAATATTCTTGCATTCACAAAAATGTAGTATTGTAGTTTTGACAATAATTTTGTTGTATAAATAAATGAACACAGTGTTAAATTAACATGATATTCATCTATGACAACATAATTATTTTGTCACAATAACAATTTGTTTTAGTTATTTTCAGAAACAAACAGAATAGTAAGGATAATTATAGATTCTTGTAGTAATTAAAACAATGTTGTTGTGGTTACAGGCAACTTCGTAGTGCATTACTAACATGACGATCATTAATCAGAACACGTAAAGTGTTCTGATTAATGATCGTCGATTCGTTAACTGTACATTTTATTCTACTAAACAATACAAATCATTTCGTTTTTGAAGCAAGAATTATTGTTTGAAATACAAAATTATTGTAGCTTTGATTAAAAATATTTTTCTAGTGTACCATATTAAACATTTAGTGAGGTTTAAAATAAAATCGCAGAGATTACAAGAATACAGTATTTCAGACTAAAATTATCGTGAAAAAATGTAACTACACAGTTTTGTACTTCTGGTTGACTCCGATTTCTCTGCGTGCATAACTGCAAAAATACAAAGCGTAGAATAAGTAACAGTTCGTATACAAATACCGTTATTTGTGCCAAACTATGAGTACAATAGATAACTTATTATTCTTTATTTATTTCACGTCAATCTTACTTATTTTCAAGGTCTTTTCTTTTCGCTTTTATTGTTTTGCATACTATTGTGTTACGCTTATTCTTAGACAGGGTTATTGGTAATTATACTAGCAAGCGGCTGAGGGCCACTTCTGTGCACCTAAACAACAACTTTTGTTCTACGACTCTTGGTAATTCTAACATTTTGAGTTTTTTTTTGTAAATAAATAAATAAAAATAGGTTAATTCAAACACTTTAAGAAAATTGAAATTCGAAATCAGTTATTTTTTTTAAACAAAGGTCATTCAGACTTAAAACAGTAGATAAAACTTAAAAAATAAGTATAATCTTATTAACGACCTCTCCGTTTATTGCTGATTTTCAGGTAAACATAACCTTAAAATTATCAAAAAAATGTTCGAATTCCCAACATTAGTAGAACAAAAATTGTTTGCTTAGGTGCACAGAAGTGGGCTTCAACTGCTTACTAATATAGTTTACTAATAACCCTGTATAACTGTACTTGCTTCGGCAGTAGGTACATATACTAAAATTGGAACGAACCCTGTATAACGAGTCAACGTCTAGCTTATCTATACTTTATCCTATTTATTAATATCATGCATGCATGTCAAATATCCACTTGACTTAGTTGTGATACCTGCATATTTACCTACCTATTATTAAGACCTTTGTAACCAACTAAAAGCAAAGCAATACATTGAATTGAATTACGTTATGTGCCAGCATACAGGGTATAATTAATTTGAGTGGGTCAGTAAAGGCAGGTCCTAAAACCGCTGTAGCTACAAGAAAACGTTCTAGAAACTTCCTTATTTTTAAAATAAATACATTTTATATGAAGCAATTTATATTACACCCTGTATGATCCGTGTCCGTGCCCGGATGAGCCCCGGCCCCTCGGCGGCTGATAACCCGGTCTAATATAAACGTGAAGACCCGACGCGACGGGGTCCGCTTCGGGCACGACCTGGAGCTCTATTTTTGAATCGCTCGTGTGACATAGCTTCGTCGTATACGCCTACAAGTCATGCTCGACTTCCAAGTCGCATGACACCAATTTTCTGTATTTTTGAATCGTTCGTCGTCTAAATTTGAAATGTCCATTTTTATTCGTTTTATGCAGATAATTAAGAAACCGGTAATTACCGACGCACGTCCTAAATAATCCCAAAAGATATACCTACTTAAATATTTTTTGAAAGATCCTTTCCGAATGTTTGACTTTGATTGTTTGACGTTTATTCTACCACTCGCCTGTCGGCGACGAGTGGTGGAGACCACTCGTTACGATCGAGCGATTCAAAAATGATCGAGAATTTCCGATGTCGAACGAATATCAGTAGAAATCGAGCGCTCGACGCGGGGCGAACGATTCAAAAATAGGGCTCCTGGGGCTCTATTTTTAAATCGCTCGTGTGACATAGGTTTGTTGTATACGCCTACAAGTCATACTCGGGTTCCAAGTCGCATGACGCCAACGTTCAGGAAAGTATTTTTGAATCGTTCGTCGTCTTAATTTGAAATGTCAATTTGTATACGTTTACGCAGAAAATTAAAAACCGGTAATTACCCACGAAATAATCACTACATAGTATAAAATAAAGTCACTTTTCGCCGTCCCTATATCCCTTTGTATGCTTAGATCTTTAAAACTACGCAATGATTTTGATGCGGTTTTTTTAATAGATAGAGTGATTCAAGAGGAAGGTTTATATGTATAATACATGCATAATATAGCCGTGCGAAGCCGGAGCGGGTCGCTAGTCCTATATAAATATCTGTCGAAAATCGTTTCCGAATGTTTATTCTACCACTCGCCTGTCGGCGACGAGTGGTGGAGACCAAAAATAGCGAATCTCCGATGTCGAACGAATATCATTAGAAATCGAGCGTTCGACGCGGGGCAAACGATCCAAAAATAGGGCTCCTGGTGTAATGAAAATCATTCCTTATTCTAGAGTTGGGCAGCCGCAGCGCAAGAGACATTCCTAACATGGGGCCTCCTCGGCGCCTGTATAATGCAGCTAACTTCACACAAGAGCTCGAAGAACAAAACCAACTCGATGTTACAGAGGGAAAGCGCTTGTGTTGTCGCGTTTACCTTTGCGGTGCTGCTGTTAGGGTCGTTCTTGGCGAATACTTGCGTTCAAGTGTTGAAGGATTATGGATACGCTTACATTCCGGGGAGTTTTGGTAAGTAATCACTTGTATAAATAAAAATATATAGAAGAGAAAAAGACCTATCACGAATTTTTAATTATTCTTCTTTCTTTGACACTACAAGAGCGAACGAGTCTGAAATTTCCCTAGGGCGTAGGCGCGCAAAAAAAATGATTTTTGGATCCCTAAAAGGGTAAAAAGAATTTACGCGGTGGATATGTGAATATTGCAGAAAATTTCACATGTCACCAGCTTACCCCAAGCGAAGTAACTAGGCTCGTGTTATAGATATATTATATTCCTTACATTAATGTAATTAAAAAAAAGATTATAGGTTTTTGTTTTCGGATTATAAAGGTTTTGAAACTACAGAAACACCCATAGATAAATTATATAAAAAAACCTTTTATAAAATCGGTAAAAAATATTATATTTTTTTTTTTTTAAATATAAATATTGCAGGACATTCCACACATCGCCATCTAGCCCCAAGCTAAGTAACTAGACTTGTGTTATGGGTGCTAGACAACGGATATACTACTTATATACTTTTCTTTTGTAAATATATACTTAATATACATACAGACACCCAGACCACTATAGAGATTAAATATCTTAAACTAAAATAGAGATTAAGGTGAAAGGGTACCTGCGCTCTCTCCATACAAACGTAGTTGACTGTTTCCTCCCTGGATAATGACACTAGCACAAATATTTTTGTGCCATAAAACCTATAACTGCCATGACTATATGTTTTGTTTTTTTTTCATTTTCTAATTATTATAGAAATTAAGATTAACAAAAAATAGGGGCATGGTCGTGGCAGTTATAAGTTTTATGCATAGGTTTTATGCACCAAAAATATTTGCTCTAGTGTCATTATCCAGGGAGAAAACAGTCTACTACGTTTGTAATAGTTTGTATGGAAAGAGCCCCCGGTACCCTTTCCTCTTAAGTACTTAAATTAGACCATTTTCATTACGTCTGAATTCATCAAAGTCTGTAAAAAAATCTGTGTGAATCTCATTGTTCAGTAAATTAAATTTATGTTGTGGACGATTAAAGCTATTTCAATAATGATATTTATGTGGTAATTGCTGCTTTGTTAGAACTGTTACGTATATAACAGATGCTATTCAGTCATAGATTTAATATACGGGATGGTTAATTTAAATGGGTCAGTTGGGCAAGGTCCTAGTACTTCTGTAGCTACGAGAAAACGGTCTTAGGAAGCCTTCCGTCCTTTTTTAGGATTTCCTTACCCAAAGGGTGAAAACAGAAGATTGTCCGTCTGTCTGTCACCACGTATCTCATGCATGGCATGTGATAGACGACCCAGTTGGCACAATGGTCACCATGCCGGACTGCCAAACACAGGGTTGCGGGTTCGATTTCCGCCTCACACATGTTCATTTATGCTTAGATATTTGTCTGTGGTCTGGTTGTTTCTATGTATTATAACTTACTAGCGACCCGCTCCGGTTTCGCACGGCTATATTATGCATGTATTATATATAATAATATGAACCTTCCTCTTGAATCACTCTATCTATTAAAAAAAACCGCATCAACCTCCCTTGCGTAGTTTTAAAGATTCAAGCATACATAGGGATATAGGGACAGAGAAAGCGACTTTGTTATATACTATGTAGTGATATATTTACAAAAGAAAAGTATTTAAGTAGTATATCCGTTGTCTAGCAACCATAACACAAGTCTAGTTACTTAGCTTGGGGCTAGATGGCGATGTGGGGAATGTCCTGCAATATTTATTTGTTTATAAACTGTTAAAATTTTAATTCATTGAAGTTTACCCAAATTTTTGTTCAGATTCAGATTTTAATTATTAAAAAAAAACTGGCCAAGTGCGAGTCGGACTCGCGCACGAAGGGTTCCGTACTATTATCTGTTTTTAAGCTATTGCATAGCTTTTATCGCGGGCTTTGAGCGCGGCGACTTTGAGCGAATCAAGAAATTCCGTAACGAAAATAAAACCTTGTTAGGTTTTATTTTCGTTACGGAATTTCTTGATCTCGGCGAACGCTCGGCCGAGCTACATGGTAGGGGTGTTCCCCTACCATGTAGCTCGGCCGAGCGTTCGCTATGCAATAGCTTTTAGTATTTGTTGTAATAGCGGCAACAGAAATCAATTTTATGGTTGTGACACTTGAGACTCGCCAGCTCTACTCGCGGTGCGAAGCGTCATCGGGTCCTGCCGGAAGACCAGCTGCTGTAGCAACCTATTATTGTTACAGCTATTTTTGCTGAGGCAGAGCCTTTTTGGAGGCACACGGCTCCTTAGCATATTTTTTAAAATAGATATTTTTTTCAGCTGTTCTTATTCTCTGATTATTCTGTCTTTCAATTTTATACTTTTTTGTTCTCTAATATTCTTTTTCATTTTCTGTATTTTTTAATGTTCTTATGGTTGCTTGTCAACATCTCTTAAATTAAATAATTCTTCTAAATATTTATTTGTGTCCAAATAAATGTTTTACTATTATATTCTATAAATCGATAACCTGTAAAAATTTCAACTGTCTGACTATCAGATACAGCCAGACAGACAGACGGACAGTGCAGTCTTAGTAATAGTGTACCGTTTTTATCCTTTGGATACAGAACCCTAAAAATGATCTCCATACGTTTTGTACTAAAATCAAATCATTTCTTGCAGAGACGGTAAAATCATCCCAATTCCTATGGCCAATATCTGAACCATTACCCGGAAACGTGGCTTCAACTCCAGTCCGCTACATGGGCCACTACGGAAGCCTTATAGGTGTAACTGTTTGGAAGACTGGCAACATTGCACGAACTCTGAGCGGCTGGCAACCTTTGCAACTGGCAACGCAACTCGTACCGGCTACTTTGGCAGTGTTACCACCAAATCTGGTAAGATAAAACACAACTAATATAAACTAATAAAAATTTGACTTAATCTATAAGTACATATAAAACGCTTTGTCCTGACGGACTGACTGGATCAACGCACAGCCTAAATCACTGATCATAGAGAGCTGAAACTTGGAGGGTGTGTTCTTTGTATGACGTAGGCATTTGATAAGGATTTTTCTAAATTCTACCCCTTAAGTGGTGAAAAAGGCAGGTAAAGTTTGTATGGGACAACGTGATACCTTGGTCCAATCTACTAATTCTACGCCGACGAAGTCGCGGGCAAAAGCTAGTTATTAGAAGATAAAATGCATATTATTTATTAGTATCCAAGGGTGCCTTTACTGCGTATTTTATAATACGATAACTAGCGATCGCCCCGGCTTCGCACGGCTATGTTATGCATATAAACCTTCCTCTTGAATCACTATCTATTAAAAAAACCGCATCAAAATCCGTTGCGTAGTTTTAAAGATTTAAGCATACATAGGGACAGAGAAAGCGACTTTGTTTTATACTATGTAGTGATGTGATGCTCTATTCCGGAAATGGACACAAAGTACTAAAAGGATTTGTTCCGGAAATGACCTATTCCGAAAAGGAATTACTCCTTTATTTACTTATTATTTAATGGACTCATTTTGAAAATGGCTTAAAAAAGACGTTTGAAATGGAAAAAAGATCTATTACCCTGCCTTCCCACAGTCGAAGGGTTAAATCGAATCTGTCGTAACGCATCAAACGTGTGTGTGTTAATCCAGGTCTCCAGCTATCTAGATAGTCCAGTAATTTTGTGAAAGAAAAGGGAAGGAAGAAATCTTCTTCCTTCCCTTTTCCCTTTACTTGGCGTCGGGTCTCCTTATTACTTCGCGCCAGGTCGCTCTGTCCTGGGTTGTCTCTACTTCTAAATTTAGGGTTCTCAGATCCTTCATGACATTGGACTGCCACGTAGCCTTTGGACGTCCTCTCCCTCTTGGTCGTTCGGGGAGGTCTAGGGCAGTTTTTACGACGTGGTCCTCCTCTCTCCGTTGGACGTGGCCAAACTATCTCAGTCTATTTTCTAGCAATTTACTGGGGATTAGAGCTATTTTAAATGACACACGGATATACTCATTACATATTCGGTCGATTCTAGTGACACCACCCGCCCATCTCAGCATCTTCATCTCGTTGACATGGAGGGTTTGCCCGTGTGTCTTGACATTGTCTTGTGGCATGGTGCATATAACTCTAATATTACCCAAATTACTGCACCCGAGCACCTCAGTGTGCTCAGCGTTTAAGTCATACCTACAATGTTTCTTTTACGCCTTTGACTTTGAGTTCAGATATTTAGTTCGGACCTTGCATTTTCAGTCTTCTAATAAATCATCAGGGCTATATCTTAAACTATAACCCTCTTATTACAAAAAAACTGCAAAACCATAGTTTAAACCTGTACTAAAAGATCTAGGTTTTTGTGTTAGTTTTGGTTTAAAATTGATTCTTATTACAAAAAGTAAATAGACCAAGGACCAGAAAATCCCTGGTTTTAGTCGCAACCATAGACAATAGATAGCAAACTCGAAACAAACCATTCTTTTGTTCGTTCAGCGTTCGAAACACCGTTCCTTTTCACAAAATGGTGGTAAGTGAGTAAATATTAAAAACTTATATAAGAAATCGAATACTAAAGTGATAAAAATATAAATTGTGTGTTCAATTATTGTGAAATAGTGTGACTTGTATTTGTTATTCTATGTTCGCGATTACGTTGTTGTATTTAAATTCATCAATTTATGTAGCGTATATCGGAACGCGGCTCGAGTTAAGCCTTTAAGCCTTTTGCCTGCCCCTTTAGAAGTATAAAAAAAAAATTAAGTAAACATGAAAATAACCTAAATTTCTCAAAAACATAAGAAAACGTAGTGATTATATCCTCTTTGAACATAAGTACGTACTAAAAATATTTACTTATTTATGTTTTTAGTAGGTTTACGTAATATGTTGTTTAAATCTGTGAAAATTTCAACTCTCTAGTTATCACGGTTCTTGAGATAGAGCTTGGTGACGGACAGAAGACGGACGGATAGCGAAGTCTTAGTAAGAGGGCCCCGTTTTTACCCTTTGGGTATGGTACCCTAAAAAGGAGCGAGAATTGGAGTAACGAGGAAAAGGTGAACGTCAGAATTTAATTTTTTGAGGTTAGAAACTTCGTACTAAGTTAGTTAAACTAGGGTGCTCGGCAGTTTATCTTTGACAGGACAGACAAACCTGGTTTTAGCGGTAAACTTCTTTTTGTAATAACGTTTATCTATGTCCATGGTTTTAATCTCACTAAAACGTAGTTTAATTTTTAGACTTCGTTTTGGAATAAGGGGGTTAGAGATAGCGAAAAATGCTGAAAGGTGCGTGCCCGATTTTGATAAAACCAAAACTGCATCATAATATTTTTGGAAAAGTCATTACCCTAGCCGGGAATCGGACCTGTTTATTTTCCAAAAAAATAATCACCCTATACTTTTGTACCAATCGATAGTGTTCGGTTGCTCCGGTGCGCCACCATTAGAAGGGTCGCAAAATTGGAAAAAATGTTTTGTGCGGTCACTGGCGGTCAATAAATTTTTTCAAGAATTTAGCTCTTACCCACTTGCACATATTTAATGTCTAATATATCTTGCAAATCACGAGTCGCCCCGCATATTTACATGGTTTTGAAATAAATATTTTTCGCTCAATCCTTTCATATCGTTCCGTTTTTTCTCACAAACACCAACATTATTTTTAGACGTCAAAAGGGTGGCAAATTTCCAACACTATTGTTTGTATGACGTCAAAAAGGGCGGCAAATTGCCAACATTTCTATTTGTATAACGTCAAAAGGGCGGCATCTCCGACTCCGTCCCGGGCGACAGTAACCCACGCTACGTCACTGCTTACGACTCGTGAGATGATCTGTATACTAGTTTTGTTGTAGGTAACTAAATGATTTCTTCTGTACTTACGCAATTGGAATTCTTACATTGTCTATAACAATTCTATCGACAGTGAAATTGCAAAGCACGTCAGCACAACGTTTCTGCGATTGCATTCACAAGAATGATCTAACTGTTAAGTCATTGTAACAGAGTGTAACCGTAGCTAATCTACTTACACAATATTATGAGTTTATTCGTAAGATTGGTAACCTTGTCTTGGCTATAATTCGTTTAATATTCTATAAAAAAATATCCCTATAAATATAAAATTCTCATGTCGCGGTGTTAGTTACCTATGTCCACTTAAACGGCTGAACCGATTTTTGTGTTTTTTTTTGTATATTCGTTAGGTCTGTAAATTGAACATCTATTTCTAATTTTTACTTTCTTGAAACGAAAGTGGATGATTTTCATCCAAATTGGTCCACAGTCCTAAATAAACAGCTTTTCGTAATTTTGACTCGGTGGGACGTATTCCACATAGCTCAGTGAGCATGAGTTCAAATCCAACTGAGACAAATAATTTTGAGAAATTTTTTTTTTTTAAATTTTTTGTATAATAACTTCTTGGTAACTCCAAAGACTGAAAAACAAAAACAATGCAATGAGTGTTCTAAGAAGGGATTAACCGATAAACCTACTTTTATCTATAACTGTTTATTTAGATACCTAGATTGTTTAACATGGTTTCAAATTATGATTTTCGGAGTATTTGAGTTGAGATATCTAAGGCAAATACATAATTGTTTAGTGTTTTATTTGTCTAATTATTACAAAAACAATCACTACATAGTATAAAATAAGGTAACTTTTTTTTAATAGATAGAGTGATTAAAGAGGAAGGTTTTTAGATATAATACATGCATAATACAGCCGTGCGAAGCTGGGGCGGGTCGCTAGTAAAATATATTCCATTTCGATTGGTAACACTAAGTAACTAAGTAGGAAATACTTCAACGTTTCGGTATTCTTCTTCAAGGCTGTGTTCAAGTGCCGTAGCAATCGTTCTAGCTAGGTTATCTACGTGCAAGCCTAATAACACGGCTAATCAAACAAATTGTATAAATGCCATACACACTTGTTCATACAATATTAAATAAAAGATGATAAATAATTCAAGTACATTTGTTTATTAGCGTAAAATCAATGTGCAGCTTATTTGTTTAGTTGTGTCTGCGGTTAGTTTTTGATTTATTGTTACCTCAATGGATAAAATAAAATAAATAAATAAATATTGCAGGACATTCCACACATCGCCATCTAGCCCCAAGCTAAGTAACTAGACTTGTGTTATGGGGTGCTAGACAACGGATATACTACTTATATACTTTTCTTTTGTATATATATACTTAGAATACATAGAAACAACCAGACCACAAACAAATATCTAAGCATAAATACTTGTCTGAGGCGGGAATCGAACCCGCAACCCTGTGTTTGGCAGTCCGGCATGGTGACCATTGTACCAACTGGGATAAACCATTAAACTATTTATTTTCCATATAAAAACACAAACATAAATACATTTAGTAAGGTATACACATAGAAAATAAGTATGTGCGTGCGTGCATGGAGGGTGCAGTCTCAGTAATATGTTTGTGTAATATGTATATGCTAACAAGAGCTCGTCATAAACTCAGTATTTGCTCGCTGATAATAAGGAATTGCTGGGCTTTGAACCTATTCCATTCTACTGGGGATCCTTTTACTAAGATTTCACTTTCTGTCTATCTGCCATCAGGCTGTATCTCATGAACCGTGATAGATAGACAGTTGAAATTTTCACAGATGATGTATTTCTGTTGCCGCTATAATAGTACAGTCATTTGGTCGAAAAATTAGAGGTTACCTGGAAAGTTTTCCGGGAGTTTTGAAAATTGATAATTTTATAGATTTTGAGGTGCTCTTTCCGAATTTTAACTTTGCCACCTCGTATCTGTGCCGCTCGCGCCGCTATATTGCAAAAATGGCGCCTAAAAGCAGTTTTTTGATAATAACTCCTTTCCAACGCATTTTACAAGAAAAACATATCTATACAAAATAATAGAAGAAAAAATTTCCTACAATTTATGTCATAACCTTTTTTTTCCTAAAACCAATAGTTTCGGCGTACGAGCGCCGTAAAGTGTAGTTCAACACACGTTTCGGCAGAAATACTCATTTCCACACCACCATGAGGTAGAGAAAGTGGCGCGTTTTTTTTATCGTGGTATCCCCAGTAGGCCTAATCCACATCTGACTCACTATTTCAAAATTTAGTTTTGCTTTAATTTGCTTTAATCGTTCAATGTTTTGGTCGGAAGCAATAGCACTTTTAGGTGTTATACAATGAATGCCACCCACAGCATGAAAAGTATTATGCCCATCTAATGTTTGCGTGTTGAAATCGGCGTTGTCGAAAACAAACTGTGAAAACGACTGATCAAAGATATTCAATGGTGAGCGCATTATAGCTGAAACTTCGAACAGTATTGCTTGACAAATGGAAGAAAAAAAGCATTGCTCTTGCACATTCTATTATTGCCGCAGCAAGACCGAAATCTTTTATATCATCAGTTCTGGTCGGAGTAGCAGTATTTTTATTTCAAAAATATGGATCTCGACGATTGATAGATACTTTATCATCTCTCGGATTTTGCTCTTCGTACACCGAAGCAATGCTGTTCGAAGTTTCAGCTATAATGCGCTCACCATTGAATATCTTTGATCAGTCGTTTTCACAGTTTGTTTTCGACAACGCCGATTTCAACACGCAAACATTAGATGGGCATAATACTTTTCATGCTCTGGGTGGCATTCATTGTATAACACCTAAAAGTGCTATTGCTTCCGACCAAAACATTGAACGATTAAAGCAAATTAAAGCAAAACTAAATTTTGAAATAGTGAGTCAGATGTGGATGAGGCCTACTGGGGATACCACGATAAAAAAAACGCGCCGCTTTCTCTACCTCATGGTGGTGTGGAAATGAGTATTTCAGCCGAAACGTGTGTTGAACTACACTTTACGGCGCTCGTACGCCGAAACTATTGGTTTTAGGAAAAAAAGGTTATGACATAAATAGTAGGAAATTTTCTCTTCTATTATTTTGTTTATATATGTTTTTCTTGTAAAATGCGTCGGAAAGGAGTTATTATCAAAAAACTGCTTTTAGGCGCCATTTTTGCAATATGGTGGCGCGAGCGGCAAAGATACGAGGTGGCAAAGTTAAAATTCAGTAAGAGCACGTCAAAATCTATAAAATTACCAATTTTCAAAACTCCCGGAAAACTTTCCAAGTAAAAATACCAAATGACTGTACTATAACAACAAATACTAAAAAAATCATACAACCGAATTGAGAACCTCCTCCTTGTTTTGAAGTCGGTTAAAAAACAGAACCACGTGCGCGGTCGGTTTTTTTTGTTGCGACGGATTGATGCTCTTTGTCACGACTATTCAAAAGTTTTGGGTTTAACTAATTTTAAATTTACTTTTTTTTTAATTTCCAGATATCGCCAGCATGGACAGTGATATTCTACTTCATATTAATAATGTTCGGTATAGCCCAGCAGCTTGCGATATGGCATTGCGTAATAACCGGCATTATGGCTATAAATCGTGAAGCGCTCAGAGTTTGGGAGACAACTATTACCTTCTTTAGCTGTGTTTTTGGATTGGCCATGGGACTTTTGCTTAGTACTGATGTGAGTATACTTTACTATTTGAATATAATATAAAGCCAGAGTCAAGTTAAAATATTTGTATCACTAGTTTAAATTGGATTACCTTGGTTTATGCAATTGTACTGTGTAAAATTGCATAATTGAGCTTTGGGGTCTAAATTAACAATAATTGTTAACAAAATACAATATATCAAGAGAGGTAGCCTAGTGGTGTATATCTCGACTTTCATTCCGTCGTTGGGTTCCAATCTCGACCGGCATCAACGGATTTTACAGATGATGTATTTTTGTTGCCGCTATAACAACAAATAGGTACTAAAAACAAAAAAGTATATATATATTTTGAGTATATTTTTATTAAGAATTTTAGGTTAATTTCATGTTTACTATTTTTAGTTTTTTTGTTATACTCCCAAAAGGGCAGGCCAAAGACATTTAACCTATACAGCCTCGTCTGACAAACAATATTTTAAAGATTTTTGGCTCAAACAGAATATAAAAGTACGGAACCCTTGCGCGAGTTCGATTCGCACTTGGCCAGAGTATTAATATTAGTATTTGTGTATTAGTACATGCGTATTTTTAATTTAAAGTGTATTTCCAAACTTCCAGAGCGGTATAACCATAGTCCACTACATAGACTACGTAACAGTCGGCTCCTGGTACCACTGCATCGTATCTGTCGCGTTGACGTGCGGCGTGTTCGTGGTACGGGGTCGGCCGTACTCTCCAGACGCTGTGGTAGCTGCCCTGTATCCTGGTCCGAGGCGGCTTTCCGCTGCATTGGCTGCGTTATTGAGCTTCACTTGGACTGTTGTCTTGCCGGTTTTATTATGTGTAAGTATTTCATAAAGGTTAGGGCTACCTCACTGGGACGCCATGTCGATGTCGCCGGCTACTTCTGCCCCCTGATTCACAAACCGTCGGAAGGCAACTGAAACGAAAAAAAAAATTTGCTGCTCTTTCACTCCCGCGACTTTTGACGTGTTGCTATCTTTGTCTTTTCAGTTTTATTCGTTTCAGTAGCCTTCCGATGGTTTGTGAATGAGCCCTGGGTCGCTAAATAGAGTAGCCATTGGGTACTGTCTGTCACAAAAAATGGATGCGTTTTTGTGACACTGAGTGATTGAGGCGCAGCTTACACGTATACATTTTATTGACTACTGTGACTACGTCGCCAATACGCGAGTATCTAGTCTCCACAAAGTGCATCGTCTGTCGTGGCTACGCCTACAAACTTCTATACACTTCAATACGAATTGTTTGGGTATGTCGCTATTGCGTCCTGCTGAGGTATAGCCCTTAAAAGCATTCCATTTTTTTCACTTTTAACAATTAAATAATAATATGAAATATATTGGAAAAGGTTAACAATAACTATACTTACTTACAGTCTTTTTTTCGCATTAAAATATATTGCAAATATTTTATTCTTGCAAAATTGTTAAAAAAAGGCAGCTAGTGAATAATTCTATTATGCTTAGTTTTAAACTACGGTTACACGTAATTACCCCTAATTCGATACCAGGATGAAAATATAGGCTACCTAAATGTAAATTATCATACAAAATTGGACTCCCTCGACTTTCAGAAGCCTGATTAATTTGTTATTTTTTTGTGGGAAATTACCGAGTGGATTAATATTCTTGATATTTTTGTTATAATTTATTTTATATTTTATGTTTCAGGCAATATGCGTTATGGATTTCAGAATAGGACAGCAAAAACAACTTTACACGTGGAGAAAACCAATTGGGTAAGAATCATATTTTATCTTTAAGGTGGGTACTGACCTACGTTACGAGGTGTAATGTAACATTCGCATCGAGCGTGTTACGCATAGAACATGTTACGCTGTGTTCTAAAATTGGCGTAACATGCTCGTCAAAACTTTGTGCTCCGCTTTCGCCGCCAGTTCACTAAAGATGGCCGATAGCGAGGACGCGTTGGTATCTTTGATTCTACTTAATTATTGTTTCATCCAAATTAAGAAGAAGAAAAAACGTTTCTGGACATCAAACTTATTTAAAAACAGAGGTGTATCTGCCAACGAGCACCGAGCGGCTCGTTGCTCGTTGGTTTCCCCGTAACACGACGTACTGACTGCACGAATGCTCGCTGTGTAACACGTTACATTACGCCCCGTAACGCCGGTCAGTACCCAGCTTATATTTCAAAAAATAAGTAAGTACTTACTTTCATTTCTAAATCCCACCAGATAGTCCATTGAAAAATTACATTTGGTGTTGCATTTATCAGAGAAAGCAATTTTTTTTTACATCAAGGGTCAGTTTAAAGTTAAATCCAAGTTTGAGGGGTTGTGTAACCCTTGTCCCACGGCCGGCATCTTGGAAAAAAGGGGTTAAATGGTTCTTTTGATTTATCTGACAAACTATAGGTCTCTCAAAAAATAATTGTTAACATTTTTTGTTGCAAATAAGATTATCTACAACTTTTGTCCAGTAACTTTTAGTCGTAAACCAAAAATAAAAAAGTTAAAAGCGAAAATCCATTACTCTGTTACATTAGCTCTTTTTACGGTCCCATCTGGCTGAAAGCATGAAACTTGGCATGTATGTAGCTTTTACATAATAAGAAATAGAAACAATGAACCCTAAAATTGACTATCTACCTATAACTACGTATTAACGAGAATTCGCAAAAGTATGTAATTTTTATTTACTACTAGCTGCGCCCCGCGGTTTCACCCGCGTAAGTCCCGATCCCGTAGGAATATCGGGACAAAAAGTATATGTTAATCCATGTCTATCTACTTACCGAGTTTCATCGCAATCGGTTCAGTAGGTTTTGCGAACAAACTTTCACATCTATAATATTAGGGCCATTTGACAGATGTCAAAGTAACAATTGACAGATGTCAACGTGTCATTTGACAGATATCAAATTGTCAATTTTTTTGACACTTTTCGGTATATTTTGGACAATTTACACAATATCTATAGAAAATGTAGCCTATGTCCTATTCTGATATCTATGCTATATTATTGAAGAGTTTCATTAAAATCCATTCAGTAGTTTTTTGCGTTAAAGAGTAACAAACATCCATACATACAAACTTCCACGTTTATAATATTAGTAGGATTTTAATTTCTCACATTGTATTCCCAGATATTTCCCCGTATGGACGCGTCAAGTAGCAGTGTTTATACAACAAGGTGCCTTACTTATCATCCCGGTAGCCGCCTTCGTGCAGACGTGGCGGTACCTGAATAAAGGACCACCCGATATTTTAGATGTAAGTCTTGTATTTTCTAAGGTTTTTGCGTCTTGAACACATTATTAAACTAATTTAATTGGACGGTCGACATTCCATATATTTTTGTTAGACTAATTTTCATCTTAGTCTGCATGTGACCATAGGTTCTGCAAAGTTCTCTAAACGTTAGGTTTTAACAAAAAACTGGCCAAAGCGAGTCGGACTCACGCACAAAGGGTTCTGCGCGAGTTTTATTCCGATTTTAGTAGTTATTTTTAAAGCGGCAACAGAACTACATCATCTGTAAAAATTTTAACTGTCTAGCTATCATGGTTCATGAGACACAGCCTGGTGACAGATAGACAGACAGACAGACAGTGGAGTCTTAGTAATGGGGTTCCTTTTTTACTCTTTCGGTACGGAACCCTAAAAACAAAATAAGTGCGATTATATCCGTTAAATTAGTTTCGTTGTAAGTATTTGTGTACTGATTCTTTTACTCTTTGAGATGCTGATCGGTCTATCAGGCTGCTTAAAAACTAAATCAAAATCGGTTCATCCGTTCGGGAGCTACGATGCCACAGACAGACACACACACAAACACGTCAAACTTATAACACCCCGTCGTTTTTGCGTCAGGGCTTAAAAATGAGTGAGATGTGAGATAATGCGCATAATTTAATATAAAAATATTAAGCAATTTAATTTTTTTAATATAATATCTCTAGTAAGAACTGTATACAATGTGTTTGAACGAAGCGTTTCTAATACGTAGAACAACCTCCTTTTGTATCAGAACCTTTCGTCCAAAAACCTTGAAAATTTTCCTATGATTTAAAAGTTACGGCTACAATAATTTCACCTTTATACAATTTTCGTACGCTGCAAGGATTACGTCGATCCTGAATGTGTTGAGGAATCGGTAAGGTTTTTACCAAATATATGCCACTAGCTGCGCCCCGCGGTTTCACTCTTGCGCACAAAGGGTTCCGTACCCTTATATACTGTTTTTGTTGTCATAGCGGCAGCAGAAATAGATCATCTGTGAAAATTTTAACTGTCTAGCTATCGCGGTTAGTGGAGTCTTAGTAATAGTTTCCCGTTTTTACCATATGGGTACGGAATCCTAAAAATTATCTTTTGTTTTGAAATTGACTATAGTTAACTGTTGTACAATTATTATAGTACTTATTATTTTATATAATAAGTACGTATTTTTTCTGCTTTTACAATTAAGACTTCTTTGTGCAGTAAAAAGAAATAGGTAACTTTATAATATTTTTAATTTCGTTTTTACAGTCACACTCTTAAATAAACTAGTAACATAAAGCAACGTCTTTAAGCCGGCTCCACACTACTCGTGAAGTTGATCGAAGTAACCCGAATTACATAGTATGAGAGGCATTTCGGGGTACTTCGAGCAACATCGACTCGCCTCGGTTGACTTCCGCTCGTTGTCGGTATTTGTGCACGAGTCAAAGGGCGCGAGGTGACTCGGAGCTCGAATACGGACGTTTCTCGTGAAGTTGCACGAGTATGTGGACACGTACAGTCGGCGGCGTAATTGCAGCCCCCGGTAGAGTTCGAAAATTACTATTGTTGGAATGTTTAAATTCTAATATTTTTTTGTTTGATAGATTGATGAGTTAGAAGACTTTAAACTTCAACTAAAGTAGGTGTCTAGAATCTCGCTTGTTTTAAAAGCATTCTTATAACAGTCGTTTTGGAGCTCTACGGTGGGCCTGCAATTACAGCCGACCGTACTTCGGACCTCGGTCAACCTCGTTGAACACTTCGTTGAGTAACTTCACGAGTAGTGTAGCGGAAGCTTAATAGTATATTACAAAATTAACCTAGTATCATCTCTTTTCACAGCGCATACAGAACCTGTACCGGCCACGTTTGGACCAGCCATCCCCGCCCCCCCGGCCCGCTGCAGCCGCCCCAGCGCCCCCAGACCCCCCTCCTAAGTACACACCACCGCCTTCATACTCCACGGCCACTGGAGCGAGGTTATTGAACACTTTACGACGGAGTTTTAGGACGTTGAGACGGTATGTACGCAGTTACGTTGTTTTTGACGTGATAATGTATGTTAAATTGATGGAACACCTGCCTGCCTAGCATGAAGACCATAACACGATACAATAAAGCGATATAACTACATCAACTCTCAAAGTATGATGGATAAAGCCGCCATGTTGAATTTTTATCATAATTTATATCGCAATTTATAATAAACTGCATTCACAAACAATGAGGTCATTGTCACGGTCCCGAAGTGTGACGTCATTGTCACGTGTCGTCTTACTACCCTCTCGGCTTACTCGACCATGTCCAGAGGAGAGAACTTGTCAATACTTCTGAAGCTAACTAAGCTCCGGGTTTCATCACGATGTTTTTCTTCACCGTAAGTGCAATGTTAATTAGCGCGCATAAATTTTGCGTAAGAAAATTACATTGGTGCACAGCCGGCTGGAATTAAAACTAACGACTTCCGGTATTAACAAGTTCTATCCTTAGCTAAAGATAAACATTGCTGACGCTTTCGCTATGTAATGGCCAATTTAGGTATTCCTCTATTTATTTTTCATAAGACACGTACAACTTTGTGTTTGTAAGTTAGTCTACAGAGATTTAACTAGATTATTCTTTGTTTCAGAATAACAACAGTCCGTTCTGATTTACACAACGACGATACATCACAACTACCGATCACATTAAGTGAAACCGTCGACAGAGAAACGAACATCGAATCCCAACCACCGAACTACACCGGAGTCTTCACAACACCATCTATAACGGTCACAGACGAAACCGATTCAAACGCACCACAAAGTTCCACATCAAGGAACTCATTAACCCTAACCAGAGACTACTTAAGACGGTCTTTTGTTAGAAAAAGTGATTCGGTTAAGAGTATCCGATCGAGTTTGCGAAGGAGTTTTAAATATAATAATGCTTTAACGACGAGCCATGAGTATTTGGTGCGTGATGCTGAGCCTATATCTAATACAGTGGCTATGTCGGCCATGTTGGATAGTGAAGGGACGTCGCACGCGCGAAGCCTTGCCTCTGTGATATGAATTATGAAACGATAACATCACTATTTGTTGACATTTCGGAGTTAAAGGTTACGGGTCTTCGCCCATATGACCTGCCCAGAGCTTGCTCATGATGGTAACATAATAAACGTAGTGGGCAAAGTCCTTAAAATGATTCCTTTTCCGGTTCATAAAGCCTGAAGTTTAAACAATTTAGAAAATGTTAGTTACAGTTTTAAGCATCACTTTAAAGCTTCACCACACACTGCATTTTTGCAATATTTGTTTCTTTTAATACTTATCGCGGTGTGTGGTTGAAGCTTTATAAATTGAGATAAGAAATTTAAGTATCTGCCGAATCCCATTTCTGATGTTGCATCTTACATCAGAAGTGGGATCCGACATATTGTACCTCAATTTAGTTTATTATGTTTTAGCGATATTGTTTTAGGTTAACTATGTATGGAGACGTTATTATTTAGTTTTAAAATTAGTAACGGTATGTATTGCCGATTTTACTTAGATGTATTTCTAGTGGATTTTTAGTACTTACTTAATTATGAAATCGGAATCTCATTTACTCCACTATTTTTGTATAATTATTTTTGTGTGAGCACAATAATTTTAGTAAAGCCACATGGCTGTACTAGTTTTACTAGCTAAGCTAGTTTAAACAAAATACATAATAAAAATGTAACGTATACTTAATTAAAACGAATGATAAATTGTGAGCTTAGTTTACATTCTATGTGAAAATGTTATCAGTAGTTGTTTTTTTAACACCCACTTAGGGGTTATTTTATTGAAATACGAGACTCGGCTCGTAGCTCAGTGGTAAAGAGCAACTTTACGGTAAGGCGAGGGTCGCGGATTCAAGTCCCACCGGGGGCTCAAATGTATTTTAATTTCTTAAAATGTTAATGTCGTTGTTAGAGCGCTTTCAGATTAGCGATTTTTCTGCGTGTAAACGGTGTTTTCGCGCGCTACATTTCAAAACCGGAAGCGAGGGGTTTATTCCGGAATGTTCGCTCTAACCAGTAGTGATGGGTCAGTATCAACATGGATTATGCTTTTTAACCGACTTCAAAAAAGGAGGACGTTCTCAATTCGTCGCGTATATATTTTTTATTTTTTAATGTATGTTCGCCGATTACTCGAAAACGCCTGGACCGATTTGGAAAATTCTTTTTTTGTTCAAAAGGGGATAATTGCTGTACAAAATGTGCGCATCCAAAAACGAGCTTATACGCGCACATAAACCGCTAGTCTGAAAACCGCTCTCATACTAAATGTAAGTATGACAAAAAAAAATAGCATGTGTTCGTATGTCATAGTTAGTTTTATCTAAATTATTGTCATGTTTGAGAGCGATATATGTATCGAAAAAGATTGATTAAATAACAGGAAAATGTTATGAGGTTCGATAAGTCAAAGTTTTTGAGAATGTTGTGTGTAGAACCAAAGACAATACAGTGAATTTGCTATTGATTCTTTTAAATATATTGTCTTTGGTAGAACTTACTCGTTAATGCTAGTTTTATGATATAGTAAAATGTGTGTAAGTACAATGAATTTAGAAGTGATAAGAAAACTGGTTGTCCCATTTAGTTTTAAGATCAACTCGCTTTTCTTAGTTCCTTATGATCGTGCTCAGAAACGTTCCTAAATAAAGTTTTAATTAATGCCTTGTTAAAAGAGCGAGACAAAACGAATAAAGTAAAGAAATAAGTATTGCAGGACAATGATAATAAATATTACCTAATAATTTAAGAAACTAGGCTTGCGTTATGGTAGCTAGACAACAGATAGAATACTCTTTTAAGCTATTGCATAGCTTTTATCGCGGGCTTTGAGCGCGGCGACCGAATCAAGAAATTCCGTAACGAAAATAAAACCTAACAGCCCCCATTCCGCCTACTATGTATTTTTTAATACATACTTAGAAATCCCAGACCACAAACATTGAACCCGTAGCCTTTTGCGTCGCATGTCAGTGTTAGAGTTCGTCAAACATTAGTTAGGAACGGTTCTGAGTGCTGTTTGTTAGTGCATTTAATTTGTGCGCATTTTATAAAACATTTCTTGGATATTTCAATTAGTTCTAGTCAATAGTAACTTCCACTAACTTTTAGATCTAAAACATCACATTTTATTATGAGTTTTTGTTTTGTTCAAGACTTCTATTACATTCCACATTATCTCAAAATTTTACAAATTATTGGATGATATATTAAATTTTTTTTTATGTATTTTATTTTGTGTTTTACAAAAAATCCTTATTCACTTTCCTTTAACCTCCGACGCAAAAACTTTGATGTGTTTTGTTTGACGTGTCTGTATGTCTGTTTGTGGCATCATACTTCCCGAACGAATGAACCGATTTTGATTTTGTTTGAAAAGTTAATAGTCGGCGGGAGTGTTCTTAGTTATGTTTGATCGATATCGGTTCGGGAAAAGCAAAGAAAAGTCATAAAATTTTGTGCTCGTTCTGCCCATTGACAGTGTACTGCTAATGGGGACAACGGAACTAAAAAAAAAACTTGAGAGGTGTCAAGGGACACCCGGATGGAACGAAGTTCCTTTCGATGAATTAGTGAAGGAATTGTAATATTTTTTTTTGTAAATAATCGTCGCGACACCGCACTGTTCAATGCGCAATAGAAAGACGAAACGAAAATAACTGGCTTGCTTTCTATGAGAGAGAGAGATAGAGAAACATGCGCACGCCGCACGGCTTACAACTATAGCAAAAAGTGTCGTTACAACTTTTGATCTTATTTTTTTTCCGTCTAGCCCCCTTTCGCAACGCGCGATAAGGAACTATCGTTCCTGTTATCCCCATTGACGTTTTCCGGTATGGGGGATAACGTTAAGTTATAAAATGTCCTTCCCATTGGAACATAGAAAGAGTGCAGGGAATTTATGTTTACAACGGGCTAGGTGCCAACATAATGTTATGTTTACAACCTTCGTTTTGTTTTTAAGTATTAAATTAACGAGTTATACGGTTAAATTAACGGGTTAAAGTGTTCCCTACATCTATTAGAGAGATGTTGGGAATTAAAAAAAAACATTATTTGAGTTACAACCAACTACGAATCCAACACCACTTTTCCTTCTGTAAAGTAGCCATTTGTTTGAAAAAGTACTAGGCAATCAGAACTTAGTAGAAGTCGCGGAACAAAAAAAAAACATATTTGAGTTGTAACCGACCACGAATCTAACACCACTTTTCCTTCTGTATAAAGTAACCATTTGTTCGAAAAAGTACTAGGCAATCAGAACTTAGTAGAAGTCGCGGAACAGAAAAAAGAGATGGAAATGGTAAGTGGGCGTGGCAAGGGTTTATAAACTGAGCTCAGTTCTTTATTATCATTATCAACCTTAACGAGTATGAAATAAAGGTTATAATTGCGTTTACCGAGAATAACGCCATCTATGGTAGATTCGCCGAATTCGTTCACCAATTGAATCTAGTTTGTTGTTTGATTACAAAATGTCGAAAAAATACTTTATCGTCAATGGTAAAATTAATTTTATCTTGACGTTTGAAGGTATATTTTCAAATGTACGGTTTGTGTGATTTAGGTTATTTTAAGCAACAAATACAACCAATCAAACGAATTGTTTATTATAGTATGCAAAATATGAATACATATCCATTTGTGTTAATGTGTGAGTTTGGCGACATCGGTTCTGCGGTGTTCCATACATCACACGATTTATGAGGATGTTTGTACTAGGCTGTAAGAACTCTGTAGGAGGTATACCTACTGCTTCGCTTAGGAGCAAGCCCGTACACACTTTCCGTGACTGTGTAAATTGTTAGTAATTTGTACGTAAGTACTAGGCTATCAGAACTCAGTAGAAGGTATGACACAAAAAAACGATATTTAATGTGAAATCATGCTCTAAATATAATTTTTCCAGCTTCTTTAATACCTTCATTGCCATTGCATATTTAATATTTTTGTCAGGAGAAAAATTGAAGAGAGAGATAATTTATAAATGTGATTTATCTATTTACCGTCTGATTGCCTAGTACTTTTTACAGACTAATGGCCACTTTATACAGAAGAAAACGTGGTGTTAGATTCGTGGTCGGTTGCAACTCAAATTATGTTTTTCCTTTCGTGGTTCGTTGCAACAAGCTACATCTGATTATGAGACAGAGTCAACGGGGATAACGGGCATACACCAAAATAAATATAAGTACCTAACCCATCTTGCTCCAGCTGTCTACAAGTTTCATAGCTATGTAAATCACTGATGGCAAATGTAACAATAAAACGGAAAAACTGTATAATTTTTAAAATTCTTTATTGTGTTCATGTAAAAATTACAAAACAAAATCGTCACTTAAATCGATACAAATGGTATATTTATATTAGATCCCTCGGAAAAAGCAGATTTTCTATCAGTCGATAATTTTATCGTTAAGCCAATCCATAAAACTTATAAGTCGAAATCGCTCACTTGGAAATGTTATCTTCATTATGAAAAACGTCTAAATTATCGACCAATACAAAACCTGTGATTTACGGGGGCTCTTATTCTATAAAGTACTTAAAACAAAGAAGCTGAGGAAATTAAATGTTATTTTTTAGAAACAAAGGAAAGGAACAAAGGATGGATTAAAAGATAAGATAAGAGAAACAATGGGGAAAAATCAAGGTAATCAAAGTTAGATTCACATTTCATGACCTCAAACTTCAATGTTAGTCGAAAAAGATGTTTGAAACACATAAAACAACTCCCGTCACAAATAAACGATAATTAATTCGATCGTTTTAAAATAAGACATTATTAAAAAAAATCTGCCATACACAAATGGCAACAGATACCAAAAATATGGCGGGAAAAATTCATGATTTACATAAAATCACGAGTCGCACTGAATCAGTGTTTATCAAACAAACTGCATACAATAATAACCTTCCTTTTTTTAAGTTGGTTAAAAAAATATTTAAACTAGTTTGAACAATATTGTTAATTTCCTAAACCTACAGATCACATTATTCAGTCAATAAATAATCATGCATTAGGTATCGATAAGGACCCTGTATACAAGCAATACTTTTAAGGTAATATAGGACTGGATATTTTAAAATAATGAGTAATATGCACTGAGTCACTATATTTCACTGGAAAGGTCAAGACAAAGAAATTTTTTGCAGACATTTTTGCTGTTTATGCGGCAAATGTCATAATATTTTAGATTAACTTTCCATTTTACCCGACTTCAAAAAGGAAGAGACTTTCAATTCGACGGTATGTTTTAATTTTTATGTATGTAACGCGATAATTCGAAGACGGCTCAACAGATTGAGATGATTTCTTTTAAAGTTACGAATAGCTCGATGGACGAGCGCTAAGATCTAATTTTATAGTAAAACAACCTTTTTTTCTTCTTATTCCTTTTTAGGGGAAGGCAAAAGGTTAATTATCATAGCCCATACAGTCTTGTTACACACTTCGTCTATATTACCTAGCCAATCTAGCCTTAGAAATCATTATTTTTTTTAAATCCGGTAGCAAATTTGGTCTGAAACTAGTTTTTTTTTTCGAGATAGCATTATTGCCTGCTAATGCGCGCGCACCTCGCATCTTTTTGCGGCAAATATGTCTTGTAATCTCCAGTGAAACATAGTAACTCAGTGCTTGGACATTTAGGTGTTATTTCGCAATAATGTTCAATGCCAGAAAGGGATGCACATATAGCACATAAAAAAACAATGCTGATTGGCGGAAAATATAGAATCGACCATTTCAAATCAACTGGTTTCAAAATTGGTCGATTAGAAATAGTCGAATCTATATTTATAAAATTCGGCTACAGTCCACAGAATACCCTATTATCGGGTATTGCGTAGTCTGGCCGGATTTATTAAAAAGATTTCCGTAAAATATACCTATAATGTACATTCGGAATACCAATTAGCTGAACCCCACGTGACCCAGACAGAGCTCACTCGCACATCCGTAAGATTGTCAAGTAATATTACCTGATTTTGTTTTTTTTTAAACAATATACTATACAATACAATATATAAAAATATCAAAATAGGTAAATACAATTTTTTTACAGATGTGCGAGTGAACTGTGGGTCACGTGGGGTTCAGTTAATTGGTATTCCAACTGTACCTATTTTGTCAGCAATATATTTCAGAAAGGTATTAAAGTTTTAAGGGTCCATAAGAGATATACCTATCGTATCAATGAATTCATGTTAAGTAATGACTTAGCTGCTTTTGTATCGGTGGGTTCTTTCTTCTTGGACGGGTCAAGCATGAAGCATTTCCATAATCTGTGAAAATATAGAAAAATTACTAGTTTTTGCAAGTCAGGATTGGTCTCTTTCTACTTTAGTATAAACTATCGACCCGCCCCGGCTTCGCACGGCTATTATTATGCATGTATTATACATATAACCTTCCTCTTGAATCACTTTATCTACTAAAAAACCGCATCAAAATACGTTACGTAGTTTTAAAGATCTAAGCATACATAGGGACAGACAGCGGAAAGTGACTTTGTTTTATACTATGTAACTAGCGACCCGCCCCGGCTTCGCACGGGTATATTATGCATGTATTATACATATAAACCTTCCTCTTGAATCACTCTATCTATTTAAAAAACCCCATCAAAATCCGTTGCGTAGTTTTAAAGATTTAAGCAGTCAAAGGGAAATAGGGACAGAAAAAGCGACTTTGTTTTATACTATGTAGTGATGAAGCATCATTTTATGTTGATTGGCTGAAAAGTGTAAGTAGGTATTCTTTAAAGATCTTTATCTTTCTTAAAAGTGTGGTACGGTCAGAATTGCAGACCCACCGTAGAGCTCCAAAACTGCTATTATAAGAATGTTTTCGACAGAAGTAAGATTATAAGGGCTTGCTCGAGTTCGAGTTTCTTTCAACTCATGAATTTATTACATAAATATAATTATAATAAAAACATTCCAATTTTAGAAATCTACGGTGGGTCTGCAGTTCTGACTTCGACCGTCTGTTGTAGGACTTTTTTTATTTTATAAAAATATTTACGTCATAAAACGCACCTAAAAGAGCGTAAGTAGAGCCCTATATAGAGCGTGCATGGAGGCTCAAGAAACGACCACGGCTGTGTTGTTGAATTGCATGGTACTAGCGGAAATTAGACTCAAGGTGACGTCAATAGCCTACCTTTTGAGAAACCACATCTAGTGGCAAAATTTATGGAGGAGCTGGGCTGGTTCTTCTCATAAGAAGTGGAACCTCACGCAAAAAGGACCCAACTAAGAGGTGTAATTGGGGAAAACAGTCCGTATACAAGTACAAGTATATAAATATTATTAGAATAAAAACTTTCCAATTTTAGAAATCTACGGTGGGTCTGCAATTCTTGACTTCGACTGTACGTTGTGGCGCGTTTTCTTTTACAAAATAGGACAATTAAAGTCATAAAACTCACCTAAGAGTCTCATCGGCTCCAGCGGAGAGTACAGTGGTGCCATCTGGCGATAGTGCTAGATGCAGCACTCTGGCCATGTGGCCGGTCAACTCGGCAACTCGGGTCATGAGTGGGTACTTCCATATCACAAGCTGGTTGTTAGCGTAGCCGTGGCCGGAGATCAGCTCTTTGTAGTGGGTGCTCCATACTATTGAACACACCTGAAAAGAGTAAATAGAATTTTTAAAGGTTTTTTAGACAACATAAATAAGTAAAACAAAATTTTAAAAAGGAGATGAAATTATCCAATGAACTTTGAAAAGTTCGCATAAAATGTTTCAATTTCAATATATTATAAAGCTGAAGAGTTTGTTTGTTTGTTTGTTTGAACGCGCTAATCTCAGGAACTACTGGTTCGAATTGAAAAAATATTTTTGTGTTGGATAGTCCATTTATCGAGGAAGGCTATAGGCTACTTTTTATCCCGATATTCCCACGGGATCGGGAGTTACGCGGGTGAAACCGCGGGGCGCAGTTAGTGTAAAATAAAATTGACCAAGTGTGAGTCGAACTCGCGCACGAAGGGTTCCGTACAAGGGCGGCTCCAAGATTTTTTCCTTAAATCCGCCCTTGGTTCTGTCCGTACCATTATATTCTGTTTTTAGTATATTTTGTTGTCATAGCGGCAACAGAAATACATCATCTGTTCTATTTCAACTGTCTAGCTATCACAGTTCATAAGATACAGCCTGGTGACAAACAGACAGACGGACGGACAGTCAAATTTTCCTGTTAAAATGTTACATGTTGAAACATGTAAAAATAGTAGGTCGAACGAAGTTGATTATGTTATTGTAAAGGTTTGCGTTTTATTTACCTGTGACTTAGTATCGACAGTGTTAAGATTGGCGCCAGTATTAATATTCCAAATGCGTATAGTCCTATCCGCCGTTCCACCGCCAGAAGCGAGGATCCCCGAACTCCAAGGACACCAAGCCAACCCTTTCACAGCAGCTAGATGCTGGTTGAACGAGTAAAGGTGTTGTGTCTGCGAGTAGTGCTGGCCTTGGGCTATCGGCCAGATATTCAGGAGATTATCATTACCACCCGAGGCAAGGTATCGTCCGTCCGGAGACCATTTGAGACCGCATATTTCCTGGGTATGCCCATTAATGGTGGCGACAGCGTGTTCTCTCTGTCTTACGTCATGGTGTACGATGTTGCCGTCGCGTGCGCCGCTCGATACGATGTGGAGGTTCCAAGCGAGAGAACCAACACGTCCTGTGTGCCCGTCCATTACCTGAAACGAACATATTTTTTAAATGAAAATCAGTCATGAAGACACAGTAGACTTCAGAAATGCTGCGGACTTGTGCGTCAAGAGCAATTATGATTGCCTGCAGGTTTGCACAATTGTCACCATGCCGGACTGCCAAACACAAGGTTGCGGGTTCGATTCCCGCCTCAGACAACTATTTATGCTTAGATTTGTCTGTGGTCTGTTTGTTTCTATGTATTATAAGTATTTAACAAAAGAAAAGTATGTAGTATATCCGTTGTCTACAACCCATTACACAAGTCTAGTTACTTAGCTTGAGGCTAGGTGGCATAGATGTGGAATGTCCTGCAATATTTATTATTATTATACTAGCGACCCGCCCCGGCTTCGCACGGCTATATTATGCATGTATTATACATATAAACATTCCTCTTGCATCACTATCTATTAAAAAAAAACCGCATCAAAATCCGTTGCGTAGTTTTAAAGATCTAACCATACATAGGGACATAGGGACGGCGAAAAGTGACTTTATTTTATACTATGTAGTGATATAGTTCGCTCGGGAACCCTGCAGTCACACTGGACAGCTATAGATCTTCACAATTCACTTACCCTCATCCTCTTAATCCTTTCACAATCCCAGAGCTCAACAATAGCAGACGAAGTTCCAACAGCTAGATGCGTCCCATGTTGAACCCATGATACAGAACAAACAGTTTCAGAACCCTCTAAAGATAGGAGCTGTTCAATTTGGCCGGTGCCCGCGTTCCAGAGGTAAACGGCATTGCCAAGTGCCACGGCTAGGATGTTTGATGAACTCCAGTCTACTAGGTTTAGGTCTGTGAAATCGGTATTGAAAGTTAGGCACACATTTATATTTTCACAGAGAAATATGATAACCTAGAGATGCATACATTTTTAGGTATAACAGTTAAAATAAATGACATTGTGCACTATGCATTTTTCAGGACAAAGTCTTAACTTTGTATTGTAAATTTGTTTTTTATCTTGTGATGATTGCGTTATATTGATAATATAAAACCTAACAACATTCAACGAAAATAAAGTCACATTTCTTATGTAAACTCATAAACTGAACATTGTATACTAAAAATCTCTGGTTTTTTATGTTATTTGAGTTAATATTTTTGTAAACTTTTTATTGATAAATGAATAAAAAAATAAAAAAACTAAGAATTCGTAGAGGTGGCTAAACTTTTGACCTGTGAGGTATACTTATATTCAAAACTATTTTTAGGTAATATAAAGCTTACAAGAGAAAATTAATTATTATTACGTAAAATAGAAAAAAAATAGTTTTTCATTTAGTTAAATGGTTGGGGGGGGGGGTCAGATATCTACTCAAAAATGCTAAGCCTTTTTGGATGGATATTTGACATTGGATTTTCTCCACATGTTTAATAAATAACACACATGCAATTAATTCTCGCGGGCTACCTAGATCGCCTTCGCGACGAGTAGACCACGGTCGACCTCTTGGCCATCCGTGTATAAACTGGCACATATTTTTATTGAAATAAAACTTACAATAATCATCCAAAATATCAGGAGCATCTAAAATCCTATCCGGAGCCTGTGGAATGTATCTTGTTGTGTTCTTCACTGAAGATGGTACTTTAGCCTGAAAAGAATAAACAATATGCGAAAAACAGCAGCAACAACCTTCACTTTAAAAAAAATGTTACATTATTCTTATTAATATACTATTAATCAAGGGACAAAAATGCATAGCTGTTATTAAGTTAAATTTACACTAATATTATGAAGAGAAAATAATTTTTGGTTTGTTTGTTTGTAATGAATAGGCTCCGAAACTACTGGACATATTTTAAATATTCTTTTACCAATTGAAAGCTATATTATCAGGTAATAATATAGGCTAAAATATAATTTAAAAAAAGTTAGAGATGTGTAAGACAATCGCAATATTGTAACCAAAGGTAAAAAACTTAAAATAGTTTTTGCCCGCGACTTCGTCCGCGCAGTAGTCGAAAATGGACCAAAGAATCACGTTGTCCCTTACAAACTTTGCCCCCCTTTTTCACAATTTAAGAATTTCGGAAAATCTTTGAATATTTTGCGGTGAGCGAGCAAACGGCCCGGCATGGCAGAGCGGAGAAGTGTCTAGTCGGGCGGCCGGGCGGCGCACCCCGCTGCCTTCTCCCCGTGCCTCGCACATCTCTCGATCTCTCACAGCTCACATCTCTTCTCCGCTTTGGTAGAAATAACCTGCTCGCTTTGCAGCACATTTCCTCTCATCTCATCTCCTCTCCCTTTGGTGGAAAGTTCCTTAATTATCAACATTTTTGTTGTTCATTTTCCTTACCTGCGAATAAACAACTCTGAGCCTGTTCTGATAGCCTTCTGGTGCCGCTGGTGCTTTACAAGTGTACTGCAGTAGCCTGCCTGGTTCTGTATCAGTGAGCGCTCGGCTTATGGCATCACCACCGGATGTTTGTGGGGCTCCTTCTTCTGGCTTTTCTTCATCGCGGTTCATCTAAAGTTAAAAACACATCACAAGTAAATATTTTTTTCTCAAACATGCTTGGAAGGAGAATTATTTTGAAAACCTTCTTCGCAATAAATCAAAATTGCTGTACTGGCCAAATAGATGAGGTTGGCAAATGTTGTATGAAAATCCATATCTGTCATGTTTTAGTGGCCAAATCGCCACAACTAGGCATTGATGAGACTTAAGTATGTGTACATCGGCCCTCATTTACATGTTCGTCCCCATCAATACCTCTTTTGCTGGCCGCTGCAGTAATTTACTATATTTACTTAATAATAACTAGGATGTACCATATAATGACACAGGTCATAGAAGGAATTACTTCTCGATCAAATAAATTATGTGTGGAGCCAAAACACATAGAGGTCTCTGACAATAACAAGTTCAATAGCAAATTTTGATGTGGACACCAAACAAATGCAGCCAAAGACAACCTCCAGTTTGGATAGAACTTTCAGAACTAGAGACAATTACTTGGGCTTTTAACAGACTAGTACTTACCATGTAATGACACAAGTCATAGTTGGAATTGCTTCTCGATGGAATGAATCTGTCAGCTTTGTTGGGAGTTTTCGATGCTTTACTCGGAGTGGGTGTTGTAGACCGTCCTTGAATATAATTAATTTCAGTATAATAGTGATAGACATATAGCAAAAGTGTAGGAAAAGGAAGAATATTGCTCAATTAGTACTTTTTAGGCTTCCAAAGGGTAAAAACAGGACCCCTTTACCAAGACTCCACTGTTTGTCTGTCACCAGGCTGTAAGTATCTCATGAACCATGATAGCTAGACAGTTGATATCACACATGAATGATGATGTATTTCTGTTCCCAATATAACAACAAGAACACTGTACTAAGAACAGAATATAATGGTACGTGGTGCACTTGGCAGGTTTTTAGGTTTTATAGTGATAAATATATTATTATATTTAGGTATTTATGATAGAATTATTTGTTTACCTGGAGATTTGTTTTTGGAAGGAGTTTTCTTTCCTTTCTTGTTCTCGTTGCGCGTTGGTGTCTTATTACTCGACAGTACACTGTTATTATAACTCTGGTTAGCAGAAACGGAGAGTTTTTGCATAGATTGGTTGCAAGCACTAACATTCATGGAATGGCTCTTGAAAGATGCACTCAGCGAAGGATTAAGGTTTTCATTGTTGCTTCTCTTTGAAAAACGTTGCAGCGGGCCCCGAGACAAAGGTCCGTCCATTGTAGCTAAACTGTTTATTTCATTCAGGTAGTTGAATTGAGCCATAACTTTTATACCACTCCAAATTTATTTTTACATGCACTCAAAAGGCAATTTTACACTATTATCAGTTAGTGATTTACAGCTAAATTCATTTAATATTTACTAGAGGCGATTCAATCGAATTCAAAGAAATTAATAAAAATCACGTCAGTTGCTTTCATACACAATTAAAATTCGTTATTTTGAAATTTGGTGTTTCCAACTTTGGAAATATTTTACCCAAAATTTAATAAAGAAAAGAAGTTCCTCATATTTAAAAATTTCTTCAACAAAGTCAATGAATGAATTTATGCATTGAGATAAAATGTGATTATTATTATTATTATTTTTTAATTATGATAGGTCAGCGTTTGACCACTATCACACCTGCCTGATGGTAGGTGACGATACGGCCTAAGATGTAACACGCCTATGTTTTATTTATTTGTTTGTAATGATGAGAGACGTAGAGTACTCGTTACATAAGTAAGTACATAATGAATAATAAAATTCTTTTAATCACAATAATTTAATGTGATACATATTATTAGTTCTAAATAATTGTAAATCAGTGTAGTGCAAGTAAAGTTAGTAAAACGAATTGAATTTAAATGTGAAGACCACGTGCAAAATTATACCCTACTACTAAAAAATAACATAAAATGTGGGATACTCTTCAATGCTGGCAGCACTATTGACACTGACAGTTCGGTCGATCGTTTTTTTTTTCGACAAGTGGCTTCGGACGACTTGCAAATAATGCTTAGGATTTTTTATCAATAATGGCTTCGCACGGCTTGTGCATATAGCCAGTATCAAGTAATATTTTGCCTTAAAGTATTTTAGGCATTTAGCGTGAAATTATGGCCCTATTTTCAGCAATCGGGCTCTAAAGACTCGAAAGTGTCGAGGTGCATGGGTGCAATGTATCTTTGACAAGGCCATTGGCCGTACCCATAGCTCACCCTTAGAGCTACAATAGGCCGTACCAAGTGCCTAAGGTTTAAAATCTCTGCATAAAAACAATGCCCATACTAGGGCCCTCGCCCACGGGGCGATTTTTGCAATGCAAACGCGATACTGTCGAGCCGTTGCGTAAACGCGCGACAGCATCACTGCATCGCTACAAAAAGTCGCCGTGGGCGAGGGCCCTAAGTAATAAAATATTTTAGCTTGAAAGGTTTATAATGAGAGAAACAAGCGTAATATTTAAAAAAATAATGTATATTTCGAAATGGATTATAAAATGTTTAAAAATACAATACAAAGTAAAAACATTCATTACCCCATATCAGGAGTTAAATTGAAATTAATCTAAGAATACATTCAAACAGAAACATAGATACATTATAACAATGTCATTCAATTTTTACTAAAATAAACTAATTAATTAACTAAAGGCAGATTTAATATACCTAACAGCGTACTTTTTAATCATTAGGTATTAATAACAAACAATAGAAATCATAGTAAACTAAAAAGCCAAAAAAACGAAAACTTATCGAAATAAAAGCACAACATTAATTATATTGAGATCTTCAGGCCTTATGGCTTTAAAATTTACTATCATTCTTAGAGTAATAAAAAGTAGCACCATAATTAACAATAATATTTACAGAAGTACTTAATAATAATTTTATACACATAGAAATCCTCTATTGTTAGTAAAGTTTCTAAAACAATTATTTTATACCACAATAAAATCCAAGACTACATTTTTTAAAGTCGGACCCTTTCCATTTCCACTTCCCATTTTTCATTTATTATTATCTATAAATATAAAATCCGAAGTCCTGACTGAGTGATATATCAAGATACAGCCCAAAGTAATGAACGCTTCAGGCTAAAATGTAGCATACAGACGTAGGCATTCCTAGAAAGGATTTCAGAAAACTTAAATCCTAATCGGATGAATTCGGGGGCTAACTCTATTTCATTTTAAAGCCTGTGATGTCCCACTGCCAGCGCTAAGGCCTCTCTACTGTTCTACCATAGTTTTCGATCTTCTACGATGAATTGATTTTGTTACCTAATTGTACTTACGTCTTTAAAAGACCAATGAAAAGTGTGCTCACGCCTTTAATGACTTGTATATTATTATTATTACTGTTTATTATGCCCGCAGGGCACCTTGAGGCGAGGTGACGAGGAGTACGACCCAGCGGTCCCGAGTTATACAGGGGGAAGTTACCGTTCCTCACTTCCGGCTTGCCTTAGGTTGCTGGTCGGAGTGAAACCTGACAAGGAAGCGGTCCCCCGCCTTTGGCCTGCCTTCCCCGATCTATTATTTAGTTTTATATATTATAATTATTGCATTGATTGAATACAACTTTTAAATAGTTTTAAACGTTACTTAAATAGAGGAATATTTTCTATTCACCTAAAACTAAATTATTTACAATGGCCAATAGAAATGGCACGTTAGATTCATTAGTTTTTATCCCATATTGAGACTAATTATATAAAATATTAATGTATTTACGAAAAATGTATAAAACCTACAGTAAACTTAGAAGAGCGAATTGGGATTCATGTTACAAATCATAATATTTTAAACTGGAATAAAATTACCCTAAATATATATCGAAATTAATTTATATAAAATTGAGCACATAAAAATGTAGCAATGTTTTGGAATGGTATCATTGCATTTTTTTTATCATAAACGTAATATACTTTTGTTCGTATTTGTTCATTTGTGCTAATATATCTACTAATATTACGAAAAGGTAATATCTGGTTTTGTTTGTTTCTAATGAACAGGCACTGAAACTTTTTTCATTAAACTTGGGCTACCCTTTAATATTTGGGATAGAACTATACAATAAAACCGCTAGCGCAGCTAGTTTGTGAATAAAATGAGCAAAATTCGTTATTATTTCGCATAAGAAATCTTAATTTAAAACCTTAAATCAAACATTTTTCTACTCCTAACCATACAAAATCTACTCAGTTCCAATTGCCTAAAATGTTTTTAATTTCTCAATATTTATAATTATCACATCCTATTTTACGAATTCACTCATTTATTAACATTATTTTTATGTTATTTGTTCATTTTTCATAAAAATTATAAAAGAAAACACTATATTTATTATTTTATTAACTTTTTAACCTGACAGTACTTAATATTAAATTTTATCACCGGGCCTTTCGAACTTAGTGTATTTTTGTTTACTTTCGAAAGGACCAATGTCCATTCAATGTGAGCCATTCAGACTAAGTACCCTTTCCAAATGATAAAATAGTAAAATTCTATCTTAAAAATGGTTTCTATTATTAAATTAAGTGATAGCATTAGTAAAACGAAATGCAATCTTTAAATCGGATATGTGAAAAAGTAAACAATATACAATCGAATTCAGAACCTCCTCCTTTTTTCGAGTCGGCTAAAAATAAAAATACATAATAGACAAGTTTATACATCACTACATAGTATAAAATAAAGTCACTTTTCGCAGTCCCTATATCCCTATGTCCCTTTGTATGCTTAGATCTTTAAAACTACGCAACGGATTTTGATGCGGTTTTTTAATAGATAGAGTGATTCAAGGGGAAGGTTTATATGTATAATAAATGCACAATATAGCCGTGCGAAGCCGGGGCGGGTCGCTAGATGATAATAAAAAAAGGTATCGGCAATATGAGTTTTTTGCAGATAATTTCCTAACAATCTCACGGTTATTTCTAGAATATCTATTTGTTTAACACAACATTAAATTAGTAAATAAATGCATTGATCGTTATATAGAATTGTTCATAATTATTTCTGAGCACTTCTGAACTTACAATTACAAATTAATAACTATAAAAAAAGCATATTTGAGCATTTTGAAATTTCAGAGAGACCATTTTATTCGTTTATTCGTAAAATTCAGTACGATATAGCCATACGTATAGTTTACATTATATTAAATTTTATTACGCATTTGAGCTTATTATTTTTCGCGTAAATTCCAAACATCTGTAGCGACTCTACGCTATTTGAGACTAGGTGTATAACGACCCAAAAAAACTAAAAAAAACTACAGTAAAATAAGCTAAAAACTAAAATCTCAAAAATCCGTATATCGTAAGACTTGAAATCAAGCCATTGAATGCAAGTTCCAGACATTGTAGTGTTCTGGAAAGCTTGAACGTTGTATGAATAATATTGTAGAGGCAAACACAAACATTTGCTTGAAATATAAATAAATATTGCCGGACATTCCACACACCGCCATCTAGCTAAGTAACTAGACTTGTGTTGTGGGTGCTAAACAACGGATATACTACATAAATACTTTTTCTTTTGTAAATATATACTTATAATACATAAAAACAACCAGACCACAGACAAATATCTAAGCATAAATACTTATCTGAGGCGGGAATCGAACCCGCAACCCTGTGTTTGGCAGTCCAGCATGGTGACCATTGTGCCAACTGGGTAGTATCTGTAAATATGAAGTAGTAGTTATATACTAGATTTCTTTAGTTGTCCTTTTTGTTTGAGGAAGGAGTAGGTTGCCCAGCACTTATTCTACCCTCTCAGCTTACTCGACCGTGTTAAGTAATTTATCGATGTAGTGCTACGTATTCCGTGACGTCATCACGTTCATAACATGTATATGTCCCGGGTTGTCAACGGTCACGAAGCATGTGAATTTATCATCGTGACAGAGCCGCTTCGCGTGCATACCTGATAGCTTGATGCATGCTAATATTTCCTTCTTTTTTGAGCCTTGTTTGTAACTGGAAATGAGAAATGCAATTAGTAAAGGTCGAAAAAAAACCAGACTGTGTGTGAATTCGAGTCCTACATAGACAGCGCCATCTATCCTAAATGGCGGTACCCAAGTCAAAAGTTCATAACCTGAAGAACCTGAAAAGATTCTGATTGATATTTCATTTGTTTTCAAACTAATTTTCACTTTCTTTTGTGCGACAATTTAACAGTACTATTATCATCATGTTTTCTCTTTATTTTTTTTTGTTTTTATCAACCGCCTCGGTCGTCGCAACTGGCAAGTCTAATTGCCTAACTAACGCACTTTACCATTTTCTTCTGGTCATAGACATAATTTTTTTTGTCCCATTAGTCCAGAAAGCCACATTGAGCTTTACCTTCAATCTTTATTTACAATCGTCAAAACGTTCAAGAAATTTTCGTCGATAGTTAACACTACTTTAGTTGGTATGAAAGTGGGTCATTTTTTCTCTTGCCAAGGACAGCGGGACAAACAGTTTGAAAGCAAGACTGTCCCGCCGAAAGTAGGATATTTAATATCACGTTAGTTATAGATCGAAAATCGATTTTAAATACACTGACTGCCTGGGACAGCGGGACACACATTTTAAAAGTGGGACTGTCCCGCCCAAAGTGGGACTGTTCCGCCCAAAGTGGGACTGTTCCGCCCAAAGTGGACTGTTCCGCCCAAAGTACACTGTCCCACCCAAAGTGGGACGTATGATTACGTTAGTTAGAGATCGAAAGTAGGTTTTAAACACATTGACTACCGAACAGCCTACAATTTTTGAGTAAAAAGGCTTGTAAAACTTACGTTTTCCCTTTCCATATAGTGTTCCAGCAATGCTGCGTGAATATCTCGTCTCCAAAGAAGAAACTGGATGGTTTGTTAGCGTTATTATCACCGGATATGGACAGCTCGCCCATACGGTTCTCTAAAGGAGTCGTTGCTAATGGTGACATTGCTTTTATACCAGGCCTGTAATATACCAAGTTTTATTATTACCCGTGTAACTCCCGATCCCGTGGGAATATCGGGATAAAAAGTAGCCTATAATACTACTTTATAAGTAGCCCAATAAATCAATGTATCCTCATATTAAGTTTCATCAAAATCGGTCCAGTAGTTTCGGAGCTTATTCATTTCAAAGAAGCAATGTAATGTATCCTTTTTAACACGCTTTTATTAGTTTCACCTGTATGTTTGCTTGCTTGTATGTATGTAATTATAATATTAGTTTAAATTAAATACCATTGCAACGATCTGTTGTCATGGTAACCAGCATCGAAGGCCATCTTCGAACAAACTCGGCGGCGTTATAAAACAAGCCAAGTGCGAGCCGGACTTGCCCATGAAGGGTTCCATACTATTATATTCTGTTTTTAGTATTTGTTGTTATAGCGGTAACAGAAATACATAATCTGTGAAAATTTTAACTGTCTAGCTATCACGGTTCTTGAGATACAGCCCGGCGACAGACAGACAGTGGAGCCTTAGTAAAAAGCTCTCGAAAAAGGAGATCCAATCCAATGTATACCATGTTAAAATCAAAATAATTTACCTTGGCATTTTGCTACTGGCCCTCATTCTCATAACATATGTAATATTCCACCAAACGATTTCAGTAGCCATCGTAACCAGCACCAAAGGAGGTTGGTCATCTTCGTCCAAACTAGGCGTTAACGAAGGAGATGTAATATGCATAGAGTTCCGATAAAGTCTATCGGGAACAGGGGAGAATGTGCAAGATTGCACTTTTGTTTTATGGTGACGGAGTAGGCTTATCTGTCTTTGACCTTTTACGTTCCAAATCTGGAAAATAATCAGAAATTAAGAAAATAAAGAGATTTAAAAAAATTGAAATTAAAAAACTAATAGTACATTAACTTCGAAGCAAATCACTCTCAAAATAACCTTCTACACCTTTTTAACCCCGTTAGGGGATGAATTTCAATCATAGTATAAAACAAAGTCGCTTTATCTGTCCCTATATCCCTTTGTATGCTTAAATCTTTAAAACTACGCAACGGATGTTGATGCGGTTTTTTTTAATAGATAGAGTGATTCAGGAGGAAGGTTTTTATGTATAATACATGCTTAATAAAGCCGTGCGAAGCCGGAGCGGATCGCTAGTAAAATATAAAGCACGGAAATTTTAGTTACACGGTTAGAAGTACGCGTCTACACAGTCGTGCAACTTCGCGAGAAACGTTCGTAGTCGAACCCCGCGTCACCTCGGGCCCTTTGACTCGTGCACAAATACCGACACACCCCGAAGTGCCTCTCACTTCACGAATAGTGTAGGCTATATAATTTTAGCAACTCACCACAACATTGCCAGAATCTAGGCCAACAGCCAGTATATTGCCGTCCGCAGTGAGATCACAGGATAATATTTCGTTGTTCAGTTGAAATTCTTGTATTGCAGTCAGTTCTATGTCGGGACCTTGCTTCAGTTCAAACGTCTAAAATATAGTAGAATAAAAGTGGTGAAATTAAGGCTGTCAAGTTCTTAATACTGGTTGTTAATCCTTTTATAAAGACTTTAAAGTAAAAAAAAATTGGTTTTGAAATTGTTTAAGAAAAAACGAGGTAACGCAGCCAGTCTTTTGGGCACATTTCTTGGGACCATTTGAACTTTTAATTTTTATGAAACGTAAGGGAGGTTAATAATTATTTAATTTATTATTAAATTGTTATATTTTATCTTTTGTTACTATCAGAAAAGACAAAATGTTGAAGAAAAACCGATAAACAAAATGTAATAAATGTTTTGAATAAGTAGACACAAATATTTATAATAAATAGACACAAATATTTATATTTAAAATAACTTGTATGCTCTCTTAGCGAACTGTTTTCTAAGTTCTTTTGAGAATATAAGTATATAGACTCGTTAGTCTACTACGGAGTATTCAATATATAAAACTTAAGAAAAACATTTTAATTTAATTTTTTTTTATTTTGTATTATTTTTCTTATTTTTAGTTTTATTTTATGTCATTTTATTACTATGATTTGTTTATTTGAATTAATAAAGTTTTAGAATATCTCTAGCATGATTTCAGAAAAACATACCTGACACTTCATATTCAAAGCATCACAGATAACCAGAATCCTCTTCTTCATAGCCGCGCAACTAATTTTAACAAAAGATTGTCTCGCGTTTAATATACAGCTCAAGTTCAAATCTCGATCCCATAACTTAACACATGAGTTAGATTCAACAGTAATAAGTCCAACTTCTGGTATCCAGAAACATTCGACGAGGCCACTGCCTTTACAGAGGCTCTTCTCACCGTTGGGGAACAATCGGTCTTTCGATTCGAGACTCGCCTCGCTTTCTGAATTCGATTTTTCTGATACATTGTTCTTTTTCTTTACACCTGAAGCAAAATAATTGAATTTTTTTACAAACAAACAAATAGTATACAAAGATAGGCACGAAAAACATAACCCTTTCCTGTCGGGTAAAAAACAAATTTTATAGCTTAAAAGCTGAAGAGTTTGTTGGTTTGTTTGAACGCGCTAATCTCAGGAACTACTAGATAGAATTGAAAAAATTGTGTATTGGGGAACTATGGATACTATGGGTGCCTGCCGTAACAATGTCCAATAAACACGTAAATTAAAATAATAAATCTTGTTGTTTAATAAATACAAAATTATTATTACAACAAGACTAGATGCTCTTTGAGGTTTTACAATAATAATTCATTTATTTCTTTATAAACATAGATGGAATGTTAAATACACAAAATGTTACCTCAAGCAAGCGAGCTCAAGCTCTAAGTTCAGAAAGGAAAACGAGAGAGTAGTAGTGCCAATAAAACAACATCTGTTTTACCTTGAATATCATTAAGTATTTCTTGTGAGCCCAGTAGAGTTTTCCCTGCTTGTAACATAACAGACCTCCAGCTTAAATCATCAGTCCATTTATAGGCCATGATACACCTATTCTTCCCCGCAACCATCAGTAAATTCGGGTTGACAAAATCCATATACTCGACAGGGCTGTACATATCCATGATTGTGATTGTTTCTTTGGTTCTGAGCGTGTATTTCTTTACATTGCCAGATTTGAGACCGTAGACGATGTGCTGATTGCACGGTGTTATTTTAATTTTTGTTATTTGATCGTCTGATTTTTCGGATATCTCTGTTAGTGTCTTTTTGCCGCGCATTACCTGAAAAAAGACATAGATTTTTAACATTTTCGGGCATATAGGAAAAACCGGCCAAGTGCGAGTCGGACTCGCGCACGAAGGCCCACTCGGCCGATTTCGCGTTATGCCAAAATATCATTTTTAAAATAAGCGTTTAGTTTGGACTAAGTGCATTTCTGTCTATGTCGCACCTCTTTGAATCTAGATGTAGTTTTAGACATTTCTTAATGAGTTTTTTTCCTCGTTTTTATTTATACATCTTCACTACATAGTATAAAATAAAGTCACTTTGCGCCGTCCCTATATCCCTATGTTCCTTTGTATGCTTAGATCTTTCAAACTACGCAACGGATTTTGATGCGGTTTTTAAGCTATTGCATAGATTTTATCGCGGGCCTTGGGGGGCGAATCAAGAAATTCCGTAAAGAAAAAACCTAACACCCCCGACAAATGTCGGACGACAAAAATGTCGGACGACAAAAATGTCGGACGACAAATGTCGGACGACAAAAATGTCTGACGACAATTTTTTTTATGTCGGACGACAAATGTCGGATGACAAGCGTTTAAAGGAACTATAGGAAGAGGGATTACTTCTTGCTTCAAGAAACCTTTTTATGCAATAGCTTTACCGCGGCAGTCCTCGAGTGCCACACGTTTTTTTAATAGATAGAGTGATTCAAGAGGAAGGTTTATATGTATAATACATGAATAATATAGCCGTGCGAAGCCGGGACGGGTCGCTAGTTACTAATATTATAAAGAGTAAAGATTTTTTTATTTGTAACGAATGAGTTCCAAAACTACTGGACCGATTTTGATGAAATTTGATATGAGGATACATTGATTCATTGGGAGTAACATAGGCTACTTTTTATCCCGATATTCCTATAGGATTGGGAGTTATGTAGGTGAAACCGCGGAGCACTGCTAGTACTATGATTTAAATGACTTACCTGAATATTATTCTTATCATCGACCACAGCCAACAAAGGATGCGGGCAACTTTCATTGTTACTGCAAATCCCTTTCAAATTCAATGGTTTCAACGTATGCCGATCCAAACTGCTTGAGGTTTTTAACAATTTCTTCGTTACTTCCTTGTGATTGGCAAAAGATTGATGTCTTTTAGGCGTGTTGTTAGCACTTTCAGTGCCACTGTTCGATGCAGAATTTAACGGCGTCTGCGGCGATGATGTTTGTAGGAAACTGACATCGAACTTTGTTGTTAAACGGACCTTTCTGTAAGGGAAATTTGATCTAAAATTTGATATAAAAACGATGAGATTATAATTTGGTTTGTTAGTGGGACGACACAAATAATAACGGCATAGTTAAAGCATTAATATAAATCTATACTAATATTATAAAGCTGAAGAGTTTGTTTGTTTGTTTGAACGCGCTAATCTCAGGAACTGCTGGTTCGAATTGAAAAATTCTTTTTGTGTTGGATAGTCTATTTATCGAGGAAGGTTATAGGCTACTTTTTATCCCGATATTCCCACGGGATCGGGAGTTACGCGGGTGAAACCGCGGAGCGCAGCTATAATAAATAAATATTGCAGGACATTCCACACATCGCCATCTAGCCCCAAGCTAATTAACTAGACTTGTGTTATGGGTGTTACACTACTTATATACTTTTCTTTTTTAATTATATACTTAAAATACATATAAACAACCAGACCACAGACAAATATCTAAGCATAAATACTTGTCTGAGGCGGGAATCGAAGCCGCAACCCTGTGTTTGACAGACCGGCATTGTGACAATAGTGCCAACTGGGTTGACTGAGGTTAACAGAAGCAAATATTGCTCGCTAGCTGTACCCAGTGGTTTTATTGATCTCGGTACATGCAAGGACGATCTTCCTCTACAGTTTAAACTACCCCTGTAAAATGTTTTCATCCATATCAATAAGAAATTTGACTATAAAGAGTATACGTATTTGTGTACGTATACGCACATTTTGTACGCATTAAAACACATTACAAAACAAAAACAAAGTTAACATAATTTTCGCAAGTTTTTTTTCTTATGCCCGAATACTCAAACGAATCTCAAATATTTAGGGGTTTCCCTAAATATTTAAGAAGCTCTTATCCTTGAATGTCAATTTAATCACCACTGAAAATAAGTAGCCTTTCAGTACCCATTATTTACCTTCTTTGTTTGTTTTTGGTGGTGAATAAATGTATTTTTATTTATTTATTTATTCGGGCGTTAAACACACACAATACAGCCCACAAACCACAAACAAACACACAGCACACAGTTTTATCTTACCCATTCTTCTGCGTGGTTATGAACGACGAGTCCAGATACCATACTTTCGCGGAATTTTCCATAGAATCGGTACCGGTCAGTAAAACATCGGAACCGGGAACGAATTCGTCCATTACTATTTCACTTACTGACATTGCGATTACGTTTCTGTAAATAGATAGATAGATAAAAGATGTAATACAAAGGCACACGACCAACAAAACAAGGTAGAAATAAATTTCAATTTCACCCGTTCCTGAGAAAATTTTTGGTGACACACAATGAGTGTGATCAGAGTGATCTTTTAAGGTTCCTTTTTTTACCTTTACCCACGGAACCCTAAAAACAGCCAAAAGCCACACAAGTCGATCCATAAGAAACAAGCAAAGGGTACATCAATAAAAGTAAATTAAACAAACCAAAGAAAAAAAAATAGAAATACATATTTTATTAAACAGTGTTGGAGTTTAGCATAATAATTTCTTCCCTAAGTACTTTTCCATTCCCTAAACTATAGCGATTTTCATCCAAATCCGTTCAGTCGTTTAACAGTGAGTGTCCAATCGTTAAACCGTAAAGAACAAACAAATAAATAAAATACAGTCGTACCATATACATACACGTTAAGCGAACGCTCGGCCGAGCTACATGGTAGGCGGAGTGAGATGTGTTAGGTTTTATTTTCGTTACGGAATTTCTTGATTCGGTCGCCGCGCTCAAAGCTCGCGATAAAAGATATGCAATAGCTTAATAAAATGATAAAGGATGTAGTTTCTAACTTACCCTCTTCGATTATCCAAATGAAACACATAGGAATTAGTCTTCAAATCAATACACAACACTCTACTATCATCTGTAGCTACGAACAGCAATGTACCAGTTTTATTCACGGCTATTGACTGGAAATTCATATCTTTCTTAACCTCTTGGCTTGTGATCACTATTCGGGTGTGCTGTTGCAATGTACCAAATGTACCGATAGATTTCATGTTGATTTTGAACTCGTATTGGGTTATTTCTTTTTTCTTTAACGTTATTATTTTATTGCTGCCTTGAAATTGAAACAATGCACGTTATGGGTTGGACTTTTAGAGGGTTATTGGTTTAGATAAGTAAGCGATCAGCTGTAGTAAATTTCATATGGAAAACTGCTGCGCTCCGCGCTTTCACTAGCGTAAGTCCCGATCTCGTGGGACAGAACGGGATAAATACAATCAGTTCAGTAGTTTTTGCGTAAACAAACAAATACACACATACAAACATTTACATTTAAAATATTAGTAGAATAAAAAGTCATAATAAAATGTATCTCAGCAATTAGTTTTTTTTTTACTTTAAAGTCCTTTTTTAAGCCATTTAATTTATTTTTTTGGCTATTAAATTTCGTGAAGTAATTAATAAAATATTGGACTCAATTTTTTTTAAAGCTATACTTAAGTTATTTTGTTTGCTAAAAACTTACCAGGAACATTTAGCATGTCCAAAACCGTTTCCCATTCAGGTGATGCGTCTTCGAAAGATTGGAATCGTTCCTTAGTCTTCAGATCAACTATTTCAATACCTTTCCTACTACCTGTAGTGGCTACGGCGATATACCTACAAACAAGAAAAACAAAACAATATTTAATTACAGGAAAATAAAGACCCACCTTTTCCTGTAATTTAATATTTGGTTATAATATTACAATTGCCAGGCTGTTTCCAGGTGGGCAAGAGCGATCTTTGCCTAAATATACCTACTTTTGTACCCGACTTAAAAAAAACTGGCCAAGTGCGAGACGGATTTTTAAGAACTTTTTCACCATAGTCTCCCCTGGACTGGCCGAAAATCTTCTATACATATAAAATGACTGACGGATCAACGCACAGCCTAAACCGCTGATCGTAGAGACGTGAAACTTGGAGGGTGTGTTCTTTGTATGACGTAGGCATCCGATAAGAAAGGATTTTCCGAAATTCTACCCTTGAGAGTGAAAAAGGGGGACAAAGTTTGTATGAGACAACGTGATTCCTTGGTCCATTTTTGATGAAGGCGCCGGCAAAACCTAGTTAAAAAATAAGATTGGAGGGTTTTGCCGTTCTGTAATAATAATTTTCTAAAACTTACCTATCATTAGTGCAAGGCACACAACACAGCAATTCAGTATCTCTACCGAAATTATCAATTTCATTCAAAACCTCTCCATTAGGTTTGTAAAGTATGATCTTCTTGGTAGCCTGCGCTATTAGAGCATCTTCGTTTATTGTCCACCTGCAGTTAATTACTGGACCGTGTTTGGGCAGTATTATTATGTTTCCGGGTACGTTGTTGTTGTATGACTCATCTGGTTCTGAAAAAAAAAAAGAATTTTCCAAATTGGCGACTATAGGCGTTTTCGAGTAATCGGCGGACATACAGTATGGGTCATAAGTAAATGATCAGTTTGCTACAATAATACTATCAACAAGTATTGGAGTTACGACGTTCTTCTTAGAAACGTTACACACAAACATAAATACTTGAATTAAAAGTACTCAGTGTGATTATAAATATTAAATATTGCAGGACATTCCACACATCGCCATCTAGCCCCAAGCTAAGTAACTAGACTTGTGTTATGGGTGCTAGACAACGGATATACTACTTATATTACTTTTCTTTTGTAAATATATACTTATACTTATAATACATAGAGACAACCAGACCGCAGACAAATATCTAAGCATAAATACTTGTCTGTGGCGGGAATGGAACCCGCAACCTTGTGTTTGGCAGTCCGGCATGGTAACCATTGTGCCAACTGGGTCGTCAAGTTTTTAACATGTTAGCTATGTGTTCAGTTGTGTGAGTGGTATAAGCCGCCACCCGCTACACCAACCGAAGTGGGTTCGATCTACAGATTACGTTGTTATAATGTTTAAATAGTGCTGCACAGGATTGAAAACGTTACGGTGGGCAGATACTTTTGACCGTGGACTGTACATAAAAAAACGCGACGAATTAAGAACCTCCTCCTTTTTTGAAGTCAGTTAAAATTTTTACTCCTATTGCCGCTATAACAAATATTAAAACCGAAAATAATAGTACGGAACTCTTCGTGCGCGAGTTCGACTCTACTCTTCTAGAGTTAAACTCTAGGAAAAATAAACTGGTTGCCTGTAAAGTCGGTATACGGGCGAAAGTTTTACGTGACAACAACTGTGCTCGAGTGGAAGGGACGCGTGCCTTTCACTTTTTATGTCTGTCTCTCTCGCTCTTAGGCGGGCTAACCATGCCCGCGTGCCTCTCACTCGCTCTCATTGTGAGCGCATAACGTCAGCGGAGCGTAACGCAGTTTCTTGAAGTGTCACCCGGCAAACCAATTTATAAAACGTTGTCACGTCAAAAACTATAAGACAACGACTCGTTAAAGACGACCTCTGTGGCGCGTCGGGCGAACACCCGACTGCGACGCAGAAGGTTGCGGGTTCGATTCCCGCCGGGAACAAGTATTTATGCTGACCATAAATTCTTGTTTCTGGTTCTGGGTGTTTTCTATATGTATAATATGTATATATTTACAAAAAAAAAGTATATAAGTAGTTTATCCGTTATCTGGCACCCATAACACAAGCATTAAGTTGCTTAGCTTGGGGCTGGATGGCGATGTGTAATGTGTCCTGAAATATTTATTTATTTATATTTATAAGATTGTTACTTTAGCAAAACAAGAAGACTAAAGGAAGAAGACAAATAAAAGATAATATCTAGTTTTTGTATTAATTTACCAAAACTACATACTTATAAAGATTACTAGCTGCGGCCCGCGGTTTCACCCGCATAAGTCCCTATCCCGTGGGAATATCGGGGTAAAAGTAGCCTATGTGTTAATCCAGGTCTCCAGCTATCTAGATACCGAGTTTCATTGTAATCGGTCCAGTAGTTTTAGCGTGAAGGAGTAACAAACATACATACACACACAAACTTTCACATCACTACATAGTATAAAATAAAGTCACTTTTCGCCGTCCCTTTGTCCCTATTTCCCTTTGTATGCTTAGATCTTTAAAACTACGCAACGGATTTTGATGCGGTTTTATTTAATAGATAGAGTGATTCAAGAAGGTTTATATGTATAATACATGCATAATATAGCCGTGCGAAGCCGGAGCGGGTCGCTAGTTTATAATATTAGTAGGATAGGATAGTAGGAAGTAGGATTTACTGGCTTTGTACACAAATCGTGCGTAGTCAAAATTTAAAGAACAAAAAACCTTACCTTCTTCAATAACATTGTCTTCATATTCGTCTTCAAGGTCATCGACGAACCACAGTCTAATGACACTGTCAAAGAAAAGCGCGGTAACTATTGGCGGGTTCTTAGAGTCAGCAACGCCGATCCATTTTATGGGAGGCCTTTTATCGCCTTCGGATAGTTCCTTTTTCAGTTTGTTTGTCGGTATGTGGAAGAACTGGAAAAAATATCAATTTAATAACATTAGATATTTTTTTAAAGTAGCCTGGATTGTCCCACTGCTGGGCAAAGGGGTCTTGTCTCTTTCCACCCATCGCGGTCCTCTGCAACTTCCGACCAGTTTGGCTTAAAGCGGTCGAGATCGTCTCGCCAGCGTTTTTGACATCTCCGAGCAAGCGAGCAAACATAAGACATAGTTTAAAAAAATATTGAATGCTTTTATTCAACCGACTTCAAAAAAAGGAAGAGATTCTCAATTCTGAGTCAAATCTTTCTCAAGCTCCTAACCAAGAATAAAAATCACGAATTAAACTATCTTAGACCTTATTATTATGAGCCTATAGTGTCCCTCTATACTCCTCTTGCCCTAATCGCGATCTTGTGAGACGGATTGTACATCTGTAAGTTTGTTTTATTGACATGTTTGAAAGTTTAATAACATAGATAAAACTAGCATATTATTTAAATTGAAAACAATTATTGATTAATGCAATTACTTGACATTGGCTGTATGCACATGACAGTTCCTGTGAATTGGGAAGGCACAACTAAAAAGCCGGCCAAGTCGGACTCGCGCACGATAGAAAAGCAAGTAGATAGAAGAAGAGAAGAAGAAGTAGATAGTAGAAGAGAAGATAGTGGTAGAAGTGGATAGTATAGTAGTAGTTATAGCGGCAACAGAAATACATCATCTGTGAAAGTTTCAACTGTCTAGCTATCACGGTTCATAAGACACAACTTGGTGACAGACAGACGGACAGTGGAGTCATAGTAAAAATGGTCTCATTTTTGCCCTTTGGGTTTTTGCCCTAAAAACGAATGTAATTACCTTGACAACACCTTCGTTAGTTCCAACAAGCACATAGTCTCCAAGAAAGCAGATTGAAGTAATTATGTCATCGACGTCGATCGTTGAATGTTTTATACCGTCAACATCTTGCTCGGGCCTATTCGGAAATAAAATAAACTAAAACGACAACGTTAAATCATTGTTAGGAATTTAACATGCACTAATAAGTATTCAATGCACCGACTTATGGTGGAAATCCCACCAATACTCGTAAAAATTTTTTTTCAAAATACATTGCAATAACTTTCCGTTTTTTTGTAATTGAAATGCAATCGGAATGATATTGCAATGTAATTTAAATGTAATTTAATTTACCCTTCAGGTACGGAACCCTAAGAAGAATAAATCATTAAATAACTTACAGAAACTCGAAGTAAAGTTCATTCTTCTCGCAATTAGTTTGTGCAATCTCAGAGGCCTTAGTAAATAGTATACCTTTAGTTTCATACTGTAATATACTCTGTATTATGTCAGTGCACTGGTAGTGGTACAAATCTGTACCGTGCGTGCTTAGATATGCTTGTATACATTCAATTAAACTACGGTCTAGAGCCTGAAAACAAAAACACAAAGATCATTAAACATAATATGTAGCAAGCAAGGTATTCGATGCGATCCCGACCGCGCATTAAGTATGGGTCGTAAGTAAATGATCAGTTTGCTACAATAATACTATCAACAAGTATTGGACTTACGACCTTCTTCTAATAGACGTTACACACAAACATAAATACTTGAATTAAAAGTACTGTGTGATTATTATTTTCAACATGTTAGCTATTTTCTTTAGTTGTGTGAGTGGCATAAGCCGCCACCCGCTACACCAACCGACGTGGGTTCGATCTACAGGTTACGTTGTTATAATGTTTAAATAGTGCTGCACAGGATTGTAAACGTTACAGTGGGCAGAGACTTTTGACAGTTAATTGTACTATGATTGATTCTGTGACCAATGGCGAGTTGAGTATTATTTGAACTGATGGTTTTAATTTATTATTTTTGTATGGATTTTGGGAAAGTTGTAGAACAAAAGTTAATCATTAAGGTGCACAGAATTACCCCTCAACGGCTTGCTAGTGTAGTCACCAATAACCCTGTATTGTGTTCCCATCCGGACGCAAAATAGGCGCTCAGACGTCGCGTTGCGGAAAACAGCTCAAATATAAAAATATATTGTGTTACATGAGTTGATAAATAAGTACTTTAAAATCAGTGTTTAGTAATAAACAGTTAACTTACGTCATGAGCAATATAATTCTCATAATTCCGCAGATCTAATATCACATCAGCTTGGCCAGTCAGTCTTACTTTATTGCCTAAAAACTTCAAATCCAAAAACAACGCCTTGAACAAACTATACCTAAAAAATAAAGCATATAATAGTATATCTGACTTAAGAACGACGGCCACGGTAAGACTTAACCGAGGATGTGTACGGTTAATTCTTTATTTTGTTTATATGGATCGCTTGGAGTATGAACAAAATTCAATCTGTCTTTCCTGATGTGTACAATTTGGGGATCTTCAAATCGCGAGTGAACAGGTATCTTCTAGGAAAGCGTGCTACATCTTAGACCGCATCGTCACCTACCAGCAGGCAGGTGTGATAGTGGTCAAACACTGACCTATCATAAAAAAGACGTTAAAAAGGTTAAGCGACGCCGGGCGCGGTCATTACTTCGAAGGGTAGCGAATCAGTAGTCTGGCAAAAATGTGTTTGCGTGAGCCCCTCCGTGCTTCGGAAGGCACGTTAAGCTGTTGGTCCCGGTTGCTACCTCTAGTAGCAGTCGTTAGGTCAAGTTAGCAGCCTTAAGGCGATCTGAAAACTCTTACAATTGGTGAGCCACGCCACTATACGAGAAGAAGAAGATCATAAAAAAGTCATATTAACAGGTATCTTCATACACCTATTTGTATTTTATTAAGCCCACGCCAAATGCCAATGGCTTCATAAAATAGAAAGGATCTATTCCGCTCAACAACATAGAATAACTTCAGAAAGGCAGCCGTTCAAAGAACGAAACTGAATTTGGTATTATGTCCTCAGGCATCTTTAGTCTTGTTTTGATTTGCTTCAATCTCTGGATGCCCGGTACTCCGGATTGGCAGCAATCAGACCTTGGCGAGTTGTAAGGCGTGGCGCGAGGTATGTTTTTCTTACAGTGTTTTCCATTACAGTAAGAGCATGTCTTTGTACTCTTAACTTCACAAGATTGTAACAAGAGTGATGAACAGATAAGACGCATGTGTGACTTGAAGAGTGATGAGTATGAATGCAGAGGGATGGAGAGAAGAAGAAGACTAAAAAAAGATGGATATTTTCCTATCTTTTCTTCTTCGTAAAAGATGAGATGAAAGCGGACCCCGGGCTACCGAGTGGGATGCAACCGGGAACATCGCTCGGATGATGATGATGAAAAGATGAGATGAAAGCTAATAGAGAAGAATGGAAGAAAAGCATGTGTTTATTATAGTTTACATAATATCTTGTATAGAAGAACTCACCTTTTATTATAATCATGCGTATTCAATATATGATAACCGATATAAAATGCAATATAACCATCATCAATAATTTCCACTGGCGTATTACTCTTAGTATAATTGTAACTGTTCAAAAATTTATCATGTAACTTTCTCTTTTCATCTTCACTGACACACGACCTTAGATAATTCATTATAATGTCATGGACTTCGTACAAATAATTCCTTTGGTCCTTATCGTACGTTTCTATTATTAAAGATTTCCTCTTGAGTTGTTTTAGTATAGAGTTCACTTCTGTTATGTCTTTATCCCATAATCTGCAGAGGACTTTGGCGAATATTTTTACGTTATCCGGTAATATTGCGAGCTTTTTGAATAAGTGAATTAGGTTGTCGTTTAGTGAATTGACGCATACTTCGATTGTCTTCATAGGATTTGCGTTTGGTCGGGTTAAAAAACTGAAAAAAAGACAGTTTGTAATGATTGGATAAGTTGGTAGGTTCATACTTGCTTATGTTTTGTGGGCTTTTGAAGCATAAAATATAGCTATCTCTTTCACTCGATTTTTGATATACAGAAACATATCAAAAATCGAGTGAAAGAGATAGCTATATTCCTATTTCCTTGTCTATTCGATTCGGGTAATTTTTGACAAATTCAAAATCAAGCCTCTTAATAATGACATGATCACATAGTGACATAAGTTCTAAATATTTAAGAGGAAAGGGTACCGGGCGCTCTCTCCATACAAACGTAGTTCGACTGTTTCCTCCCTGGATAATGACACTAGGGCAAATATTTTTGTTGCATAAAATTTATAACTGCCATGACCATGCCCCTAATGTTTTGTTTTTTTAAATCTTAATTTCTATGATAATTAGTAAATGAAAAAAAAAAACCAAGACATAGGGGCATAGTCATGGCAGTTATAGGTTTTATGCAACAAAAATATTTGCTTTAATGTAATTATCCAGGGAGGAAACAGTCGACTATGTTTGTATGGAGAGAGCGCTGGTACCCTTTCACCTTAAATAGATAATAAAAAGGTAGTCTTTGCACGCAGATAAACTTTATCCCCCTTATTCCAAAACGAGGTTTAAGGATAGTCCGAGATGTGGATTTAAACCTTAGATTGCGACACAGATTTACTCGTGAACTATAGTCTAAACACTATCCTTTTATAATCGATAGGGATAGTGTTTAAACTATAGTTCCCTATTTAATCTATAGGGATAGTGTTTAGACTATAGTTCACGAGTAAATCAGTGTCGAAATCTAAGGTTTAAATCTAGATCTCGGACTATCCTTAAACCTCGTTTTGGAATAAGGGGGTATAACGTTGCCTCGCAAGTTTGCGGCGAATTGACATGGGCCAATGGACACTTATTACTGTAATTTTAGTTCACTTAAGCATTTTTTTTACTTGTGACGGAACGGACTATGCATTTAGGGAGTAAATGGGAACATTTGAGTGCAAAACAAACACTATCTCAGTTTGTTTTTGCACTCAAATCTTCCCATTTACTCCAAAACGGCTGGACCGGTTTAGATACGGTTTTATGTAAAATATTGCAGGACATTTCACACATCGTCATCTAGCCCCAAACTAAGTACTCATATATACTACTCAAATACTTTTCTTTTATAAACTTACTAGCGACCCACCCCGGCTTCGCACGGCTATATTATACATGTATTATACATATAAACCTTCCTCTTGAATCACTCTATCTATTTAAAAAACCGCATCAAAATCCGTTGCGTAGTTTTAAAGATTTAAGCATACATAGGGATATAGGGACAGAGATAGCGACTTTGTTTTATACTATGTAGTGATATTACATAGAAACAACCAAAACCATATACAAATATCTAAGCATAAATACTTATCCGAGGCGGGAATCGAACCCGCGACCCTGTGTTTGGCAGTCCGGCATGGTAACCATTATGCCAACTTTGATTAATTGTATTAGTAAGTACTTACACAAACTCTTTCTTCTCCAGTTTCTTCACATAATAATCCCAATGTCTCGAATCGTGCTTTAATTTCTCCTTATTCTCAGCCAACTGAGCACCGATGAGAGCGATATGAAACGGGCTGCCTTTACACACTTCATGCAAGGTTTTAGCCTGACGTGGCAACTTTGATACTCGTTCGTCTAGACATTGAGCGAATAATTCCAGAGATTCATCTTTTTGGAAATTGTTTTCAATCTGGAAATTACAATACGATTATTAATCTATACTTATACAGGGTTATTGGAAATTATACTAGCCAGCCGTCGAGGGCTAGGTACTTCTGTTCACCTAAACAAACAACTTTTGTTCTACGACTTTTGGAAATTCGAACATTTTTTCGAAAATTTTGAGGCTAGGTTTATACCTGAAAATCAACTGTTCCTTACACGAAGAGGTCATTAACTTTAAAATTTTACTTATTTTTTAAGTTTTATCTACTGTCCTAAGTCTGAATGACCTTTGTTTAAAAAAAACAGCTGTTTTTCGAATTTACATAACATCAAATTTTTTATTTTTTTTTCGAATTTCCAAAAGTTGTAGAAATAAAGTTGGTTGTTAAGGTGCACAGAAGTAGCCCTCAACGGCTTGCTAGTATAATTTCCAATAACCCTGTATAGGTTGATTTTTTTTATATGGGCCCACAGAGCTATATCTTCACTATCACTTCACTTCACTATCACTACATAGTATAAAACAAAGTCGCTTTCTCTGTCCCTATATCCCTATGTATGCTTAAATCTTTTAAATTACGCAACGGATTTTGATGCGGTTTTTTAAATAGATAGAGTAATTCAAGAGGAAGGTTTATATGTATAATACATGCATAATATAGCCGTGCGAAGACGGGGCGGGTCGCTAGTAAACTATAAGAGAGAGAGAGAGCGAAAAATGCTATAAGGAGTTGCATGCCTGATTATTGAAAAAATCATTACCCTAGCCAGGAATCGATCCAGTAAATTATTCAAAAAAAAATTGATTATTTTGTAACTATTGTTACAACCAGGGGCAAATGAGATTTAAACACGCTTTCAGCATCAATGTTTTATTCTTGAAATGTAGGGTTCTGCACAATAAGCCAATTCACCAATTGCAATAATTAATGAATGATAATATCACACAGACATTCCGCCTTTCGACTACAATTAAAATGCTGGCAAGTCGAATACCAGTCAGCATAATCTTCTTCCGGTACAATAAAGGTCATATTGCAAGTCGCTTGTCTTGGTGGCAGTCGATTGTAAAACTTCGTCACGACTTAGCCCGGGGCAGCGCTTGGTCAGATTTTACTACATCTTCAACTGTATTTTGCGTTAAAAAGTAGATAAGTGTCACACTACACTATTAATTATTCAACGAATCTTACCTTAACAATTTGCGGATCATAATTAGAAACAACTTCAGTATCCCGTGTCGTTATCATAATCTTGCATCCAACATCGAAAGCCTCCACACATATCCTAACGTTCACTTCATCTAGGACCAAAAGACTTTCCTTCAAAGATTGGTCACCGAACTGCTCCTTCAGTCTATCTCTCAAGTCAAACTTCGACCAATCAACTGTGGATAGCGATTGGCTGTCACCGTTGGAACCAATACTTGACATTGAAATGGAAGAATTCATGAAGGACTGCCTTGTGTACATTGATGTCGTTTTCTTCAGTAATCTGAAAGTTAAATAAAACTAATTAATACTTACACTAATGAGTAATTAGTACTGTCTCCGAACATAATATTTCCGCGTAGCAATATTTCTATTAACATTTTTCCCTACTTGAGTTTTGACCTGGCCGCATTTTTAGATATTTGCTTGCTCAACTTTTCTGAAATATGCCTAATTGGCATTTTTCACAATATTTTTATTTCATACGCTATATTATATAGAGGAAAGATTGTTGGTAATGGACCGATTTTGATGAAACTGGGTATAAGGATACATTAATTCATTGGAACTGACGCAGGTGAAACAGGACGCTGCTAGTCACTACATAGTATAAAATAAAGTCGCTTTCTCTGTCCCTATTTCCCTTTGTATGCTTAAATCTTTAAAACTACGCAACGGATTTTGATGCGGTTTTTTTAATAGATAGAGTGATTCAAGAGGAAGGTTTATATGTATAATACATGCATAATATAGCCGTGAGAAGCCGGGACGGGTCGCTAGTAAGATTATGAGCTACTCCATCTGTAATTTAATTGTCTAACTAAAATATAACTTTGCACGCAAGTACACATAAGAATATTGGTGTACCTACGTACATAAATATAATCTAACAAAATAATAGTTAAATTATCAAACATTTATGGATGATTTAGTCATACTTTCACGAGATAAGAAAGAAAGTATGATAAATATGATTATCTAAAGAGGGTTTCTTTAGGGCAAGAGCACACCGAGTATCGAAAGAATAATGAAAAAACTTCAAACAAAAATTACTTGTTTACAAGGTTAGGTTTTTGAAGTTCCTACATGTGTAATTTATTTATTTATTTTACTTGAATTATAACGGTTACAAACCAATTACTATAACTAAAGACAACAAATCATACATAATTATATTCTATCTCTCGCAAAACCTCAAACATACTGACATTGCATCTTTCCATTCATCCGCAAACAAATCACATTCGGGATAGGCGACCAGAAGAGCGTTAAGGGACTTGAGAGCACGAGATAAAGGGGACTGCCCGTGTGACACTGTTCTGGACGACGGCAACGCTAGTAATTTGTGCTTTCGGCCCCTCAAGTAATTGTCAGGGACAAACAGTCTACATAGTAATGGCGTCAGATGTTGATGAAGAAGATGAAAAATACGTAACTTTAAATGCTTATAATATAATAAAAATCGGGGGTCCATTTTGATTCTAAATTTAAATGGTATACAAGTAGTTGAGGTCCATAGAATTTTTAAGTTCTATTTGGTTGTTCTTACAGAATCAAGGGCACTTAAAGCTAAAATAGCTATTAGGCGTTATACAAAACATACTGCCAATTACAGATTTACTATCTTGTATTTTTGTTGGTAAAAAAATTCCACTGCACTGCCGTAGGCCGGTGTGCGCTGGCCTTTAGAAAAATGACTTGCTATTCATTGGGGCCAACAAAGGGCGAAAATGATCACCGATGTAAATGTATAAATCAAACAATATTTTGTTTTATGTTTTTTTTGCAGTAGCAAAAAAAAAGAAAAAAATAAAATAAATAAAATATGTAGATAGAATATTAACTATAGCGTCTTATTGAATCTTAATGACTAATTTAATTAGTTTTAAAGTATGGCGCTAAAATAAATTGATAATTAATAGCTAATATTAATTCAACATTTTATTTTAGCGCCATACTTTAATTAATGCTTTAGTTTGTATTTAATGCTGAATATTGATGATACTTGTTCTACCACCGGGAGGGCGACCAGCTGTCCCAACATGGTATCGGGTTTCTCGTCCACAGGTCCCTCGTCAACAACATTGTTAAGATCGAGAGCGTTTCGAGCAGGGTGGCATACCTTATACTCAGAATAACCAACCGGTATTCGCTGAAGGTCATACAGGTATACGCGCCACACTCGAAACGCCCCGACGATGAAGTGGAGGTCATGTACGACGATATTGCACGTGTCATGCATGCCTCGAAAACACACTACACGGTTGTGATGGGGGACTTCAATGCGCGGCTTGGCAAGAAGAGCGGTGACGAACTGAGAGTGGGCCAGTTTGGATTTGGACAGCGAGACCAAAGGGGCCAGCGATTGGCCGACTTCATGGAAAAAGAGGGACTCTTCGCGATGAACTCTTTTTTCAAGAAGCGGTCGTCCAGGAAATGGACGTGGCTGAGCCCACGCGGTAACAAGCATGAGATAGACTTAATCATGACGAATCACAAGCACATATTCAATGACGTCTCTGTGATCAACAGGGTGAAAACCGGCAGCGATCATCGCTTAGTAAGAGCGTCATTGAATATCAATGTTAAGCTGGAACGGTCTCGTCTGGTAAAGTCTACGGTACGCCCAAATCCTGTCCAAATACAAAATCCCGAAAGCTTTCAGTTGGAGCTACAAAACCGCTTTGAATGCCTCGCGGAATGCGCAACAGTGGACGAGCTGAATAATGGGCTGGTGGAAACTGTCCAAGCGGTCGGATCGGAGTTCTTTAGGACCCGCCGCAGAAATAAAACACAGACACTCTCGGATCACACTCTGCAATTAATGGCAGAGAGAAGTGAAATGAGGCTGCAGTCTTCGGCAGATATGTCAAGATACGGTATGCTCAACAGACAGATCTCGAAGTCAATACGACGCGATTTGCGCTCCTACAGTACTAACTGTATTGTGAGCGCAATAGAGCGGAACAAGGGCTCCAAGGTGTTCACGAGAGATCTGTCTATGGGACAAAACCGGTTGACAAGGCTGAAGACCGATAGCGGCAGCATCATATCCTCTAAGTCTGAGATCTTGAGAGAGCTTGAAAAGTTTTATGGACAGCTGTACACCTCATCGCAATGCCCTGCAAACAACACGGCGGGTGATGCAAGAGCCCGTTTAACCCGATACTATACCGAAGATATCCCGGACGTCAGCCTGTACGAGATAAGGTCGGCTCTCAAACAGCTCAGAAACAATAAGGCACCGGGTGATGACGGAATAACGACGGAACTTCTGAAGGCAGGTGGATCACCGGTACTTAAAGTCTTTCAGAGGCTGTTCAACTCCGTCATCCTCGAGGGACAAACGCCAGAGGCGTGGAACAGGAGCGTGGTGGTGCTGTTCCATAAGAAGGGTGACAAAGCCCTTCTAAAGAACTATAGGCCCATCTCACTGTTGAGCCACGTCTATAAGCTGTTTTCGAGAGTTATCACCAACCGTCTTTCTCGAAGGTTTGACGACTTCCAGCCTCCCGAACAAGCCGGGTTCCGAAAAGGCTTTAGTACCGTAGACCACATTCATACGCTCCGGCAGATTATACAGAAGACAGAGGAGTATAATCGGCCGTTATGTCTTGCGTTTGTGGACTACGAGAAAGCCTTTGATTCAGTCGAAACCTGGGCAGTGCTGCAGTCCCTCCAGCGGTGCCAAATTGACTATCGGTATATCCAAGTGCTGAAGTGTTTGTATAGCAACGCCACTATGTCTATCCGGCTTCAGAACCAGAGCACAAATCCGATCCCATTGCAAAAAGGGGTGAGACAGGGAGATGTTATCTCTCCGAAACTGTTCACCTCTGCATTGGAGGATATATTTAAGCTCTTGGACTGGGACGGATATGGCATCAATATCAATGGCGATTACATCACTCATCTTCGGTTTGCCGACGATATAGTCATCATGGCAGAATCGCTGGAGGACCTCAGCAGGATGCTGAGAGACCTCAACACCGTCTCCGGACAGGTGGGTCTTAAAATGAACATGGGTAAGACAAAGATCATGTCGAACGCCCACGTCGTACCCATACCTGTTCACATTGGAGACGATGTTATCGAAGTTGTTGATCACTAGACATAGGCCAAATGGTCCAACTAGGTAAATCCAACTTCGATAAAGAGGTCAGCCGACGAATCCAACTCGGTTGGGCAGCGTTCGGGAAGCTTCGCAATATCTTCTCGTCACAAATACCACAGAGCCTCAAGACGAAAGTTTTCAACCAATGTGTGTTACCAGTGATGACATACGGATCCGAGACGTGGTCGCTGACTATAGGCCTCGTTCATAAGCTCAGAGTCGCTCAGCGGGCTATGGAGAGAGCTATGCTCGGAGTTTCTCTACGTGATAGAATCCGAAATACGGAAATCCGTAGAAGAACCAAAGTCACCGACATAGCTCTCAGGATTGGTAAGCTGAAGTGGCAATGGGCAGGTCATATAGCTCGCAGAACTGACAACCGCTGGGGAGTAAAGGTTCTCGAGTGGCGGCCACGATGCAACGCGAAACGGAGTGTTGGGAGACCAGCTGCCCGGTGGACCGACGACATTGTGGCGGTCGCGGGTGGTCGGTGGATGGAGGCGGCTCAGGACCGCTGTTTGTGGCGTCGTATGGGGGAGTGGGGGAAGTTGTTGATCACTATGTCTACCTAGGCCAAATGGTCCAACTAGGTAAATCCAACTTCGATAAAGAGGTCAGCCGACGAATCCAACTCGGTTGGGCAGCGTTCGGGAAGCTTCGCAATATCTTCTCGTCACAAATACCACAGAGCCTCAAGACGAAAGTTTTCAACCAATGTGTGTTACCAGTGATGACATACGGATCCGAGACGTGGTCGCTGACTATAGGCCTCGTTCATAAGCTCAGAGTCGCTCAGCGGGCTATGGAGAGAGCTATGCTCGGAGTTTCTCTACGTGATAGAATCCGAAATACGGAAATCCGTAGAAGAACCAAAGTCACCGACATAGCTCTCAGGATTGGTAAGCTGAAGTGGCAATGGGCAGGTCATATAGCTCGCAGAACTGACAACCGCTGGGGAGTAAAGGTTCTCGAGTGGCGGCCACGATGCAACGCGAAACGGAGTGTTGGGAGACCAGCTGCCCGGTGGACCGACGACATTGTGGCGGTCGCGGGTGGTCGGTGGATGGAGGCGGCTCAGGACCGCTGTTTGTGGCGTCGTATGGGGGAGGCCTATGTCCAGCAGTGGACGTGTATGGGCTGACATGATGATGATGATTGATGATACTGAGCATCAATTAAAAATTAATTATAAATAAAGCGGTGTTGGCCCAGTGGTAGATACCTCGACTTTCATTTCGAAGGTCGTGGGTTCGTCCAAGCCTGGTTTGGATGGATTAAGAGGAAAGGGTAACGAGCGCTCTCTCCATACAAACGTAGTCGACTGTTTTCTCCCTGGATAACGACACTAGAGCAAACATTTTTGTTATAACTTATAACTGCCATGATGAATATGATGATGCCCCTATGTTTTTTTTTTTGTTTTTTTTTAATCTTAATTTATATGATAATTAGTAAATGAAAAGTTTGTATGGAGAGAGCGCCCGCGCCGGTACCCTTTCACCTTAAGTTCAAAATAAAAACAAAACTCACTTAGTTTGTTGAGCGATTATATCATCATCAGTCTTGCAATTCCCTAAGTTCAACCAAAGAACAACACCGTGGAAGTTGTTAATGATAAGTTTAGGGTTCCCTCGAAGCGCGCTGATTGCGGCACAAGTTTTACCGGACCCAGACATGCCGTGTAGAGCGAGAATCTTGTGCCGCTTTAGATTTTCTAACTGCTGTACTATTTCGCGTTCCTGGTGAAATAAGAACAGTTTTATAAAACACTAGCGACATGTCCTGCTTCGCAAGGTTTAGCGGAAGAAATTCGTTCAGTCGTTTTTCAGTTCAACGCATTCAGATAGACAAACGTGGATGGCGTACTTTGTTTTATATGTAGTGATAGTGATATTGAGTGATTATTGGTTTACGCGGCGTGCGCCAGTTAAGCTTCCCAGTCGGCACGTTTTTTTTCTTCTGATTATCTACTACCAATTCCTTCATCTATTCAGGGTAAATTTTTACATACTCATCGTCGCTTCCCATCAGGTGAAATGAGGTGAAATGCAAACTTATTTAGTGTAAAAAAGAAAGGTCTAATAGCACAAGTAAAGGGAAAATTCCAAAAATATCAAAAAAAGCTAAAAATTAAGGTCAACTTTGGTACATAAAAGTTTTCGCGAAAATGTGAATTTGCCTATATCTTTTATCGTGTTGACTCAGGACCTTGATTTTATACACCTAAGGGACTATAGACCTCAGTATCTGGTATGAATTTCAACTTGCTAGGTCCACCCGTTCCTGAAAATATCGGTGGAACATACGGACAGACAGACGGACAAGAAAGTGATCTTAAAAGGGTTCCTTTTTTACCCTTAAAAACAATACTTACAATAGCAATCCTTCTAACATGATGATCAGGTAACCTCGGCACGTCTCCCTTACTCAAACTGTCCTCGAAGCTATCATCCATCACGTTATCGTTGTTCTCGACCAGTTTGTCTCGAAGCCACGAGTAGTCTTTGGCTAGGCTATCGACGAACGTTTCAAAGGCTGAACTGTTGCCTTTCTGTATGAGAAAGTCTAGTACATATTTTGTGCGATCTTCGCGGCTTGTCTGAAATATAATAGATAACAAATTATAATTTGCAAAATTTAGAATGCGAAATGTCTGTTACGTTTTCATGTCTTAACTCTCAACAGCTAAACCAATTTTGATTAATCAACACTAATATAATAAAGGACAAGGAAAGTTAGTAGTTTTTTTTGTTTTTTTAAGAGAATCATGAGTTTTCGATAGGTGAGTAGGTATTTTCAAAAATGACCCGTATCGTGCGATAGAGAGAGTTTAAGTTCGGACGTAATTGCCTTCATTTTGCTTTCAAATAATGTTGCGGGCCGTAACGTTTTTACCCCCTTTATCCTTCACAAAATGAAATAATTTGGTCTCATTTAATTCACTGCATCTTAGTTAAGGTTTATACGTTTTTCTTTTTTAGTAATTCAGTTTAGTCTATTAAAAACAATTGAAACGCTCGATGAAGTTTTTAAGGCAAAAATAAAGATATTTAGATACTTACTAATAACTTTTATATTAGGCAATATTTCTTTAAAATAAAAACGGTTAAAACTAGTTTTCCATTAGATCTAGAACATTTCGAAAATTATCAAAATCGGACTTCGTTTATAGGGGGGGAAACGTTACCGCTTTTTGTATGAAAATTTACAGCCTCACACTGCCTGCCTAGCATGACGACCAAAACACGATACGATAAAGCTATATCACGCGATATAACTACATCAACTCTCAAAATATGATACATAAAGCCGCCATGTTGAATTTTTATTATAAACTAGCTGCGCCCCGCGGTTTCAACCGCGTAATAATTTTCTACGCAATTTTCTTAATATTTTCTTTCATAAGAACCTTCTCCTGACAATAACAAACACAACAAAAAAAGAATTGGCCAAATTGGTCCAGGCGTTGTTGAGTTATGCGCTTACCAACACATTTTGCGATTCATTTTTATATTATAGAAGATTGCGACAAAAATTATGATAAAAATTCAACATGGCGGCTTTATCTATCATATTTTGAGAGTTGATGTAGTTATATCGCGTGATATAGCTTTATCGTATCGTGTTTTGGTCGTCATGCTAGGCTAGCAGGTCTTAAAACGTGCGGCTTAGTTGCCTGCAGACATTAACTAGTTATTTTGTCCAGACACGGCCGACTAAGCTGAGCAAGCCTACTCAATCTACACTAATATTATAAGAGGAAAGATTTTTTGTTTGTTTGTTCCGAATAGGCTCCGAAACTTCTGGACCGATTTTGATGAAACTTGGTATGAGGATACATTGATAGAAGTAAGTAACATAGGTTACTTTTATTTTGGTATAAAGTTAGATGGGACCTTGGAGAAGCCTATACAACATGTTACGGAGCCCTTCGTGCGCAAGTCCGATTCGCACTTGACCGGCTTTTACCTTGATGTACTTGTATGCGGGCTGTTTTCCGCAATTAGACTCTTTTTAATTGGGTCCTTTTTGCGTGACGATGAAGTAGGCTTGCCCAGCACCTACTACTCTCTCAGCTTAGTCGACCATGTCCAGAGGAGTAAACTTGTCAATAATTCTGAAGCCAACTAAGCCGCGGGTTTCATCACTATGTTTTCCTTCACCGTAAGAGCAATGTCAATTAGCGCACATACATTTTTTTCTTAAGTAAAATACATTGGTGCACGGCCTGCCGGGATTCGAACCCACGACCTTCAGAATGAAAGTCGAGGTATCTACCACTAAACCAACACCGCTCCTATCTTGGTGTATGAATATAAAAAAATTGTAAACAGAATCACATAATATCACTTCACTTCACTATCACTACATAGTATAAAACAAAGTCGCTTTCTCTGTCGCTATATGTATGCTTAAATCTTTAAAACCCTATGTATGCTTAAATCTTTAAAACTACGCAACGGATTTTGATGCGGTTTTTTTTAATAAATGGAGTGATTCAAGAGGAAGGTTTATATGTTTAATACATGCACAATATAGCCGTGCGAAGCCGGAGCGGGTCGCTAGTGATAATATAAAATATACTGAAATACATTAGCTTACAAAGTTGTCATCAACTATCGGACAAAGATAAAGTATTACAAACAGATAATAGAAAGCTATAACCGTTATACTTTCTGTCATATACACTGTTGCAATTTATAACATTGCTATAAACACATAGTGAAATAAATTAAATATGACCGATAAAGAAGCATCTACCTACATATGCCATCAGCAAGATAATGGGTAGCATATCATTGACTTCTATTTATGTCAGACGATTACTGATTCAGGGTCAGTTTGATGGGTCAGTAAAGAGAAGTGCTAGAACCATTGTAACTAACTATATGATGAAGTATTCGTAAAAGGGTGCAGTTTTTACCCTTTGGGTGCGGAACCTTAAAAAAGGAGAAATAATTAACATCTGCATTTTTTAAATCAGTAGTAATTACTTACAGTAAACGAGAAAATAGTCATTTGTCGAGTAATAATTTTATTACATAATATCAATTCGTTTAATAGGTACGTTTATGAATAACTAATATTATATGAAATACTAGCGACCCGCTCCGGCTTCGCACGGCTATATTATGCATGTATTATACATATAAACCTTCCTCTTTAATCACTCTATCTATTAAAAAAAACCGCATCAAAATCCGTTGCGTAGTTTTAAAGATTTAAGCTTACAAAGGGAAATAGGGACATAGGGACGGCGAAAAGTGACTTTATTTTATACTAGCTGCACCCCGCGGTTTCATAATTTTTTCTTTCATAAGAACCTTCTCCTGACAATAACAAACACAACAAAAAAAGAATTAGCGAAATCGGTTCAGCTGTTCTCGAGGTTTGCGCTTAGCAACACATTCAGCGATTTATTTTTATATTATAGCCTTTTTCTGTCCCTATTTCCCTTTGACCGCTTAGATCTTTAAAACTACGCAACGGATTTTGATGCGGTTTTTTAATAGATAAGAGTGATTCAAGAGGAAGGTTTATATGTATAATACATGCATAATATAGCCGTGCGAAGCCGGGGCGGGTCGCTAGTAGCTTTATAAATTGCAATAACTTTCCCCATATCTATACTAATATTATAAAGCTGAAGAGATTGTTTGAACGCGCTAATCTCAAGAACTTTCGAATAGATTTTTGAAGTGAAAACTTCTTATGGCGCGTTGGGCACTTTTGTGGGTGAGCATTTTCAACCGATCTCGCGACAGATGAGATTTTATTTGTGTTAGTCTTTTTGTTTAACTTATACTGCCATCTATTACACAAATTGAGAAACTTAGTTTCTAGAAAGACCGCTATTCGAATGTAGATGGCGCTGATTTAAATTTTTTACTGCCATCTAGCGAATAAAAAATAAACTATATTTGTTTAAGTGAGTGCTAATAGATGGCAGTAGCAGATCGTTTCAAGAAATATTCTATGAGAAATAACAAGTTTATTGTTTTCACTTCTGCCTGCACTCCCGGAGTGCGCTGTTTTTTTTTTCGTGTTGGATATTCCATATATCTAGGAAGGCTATTATGTTATTAGCTACTCTTTATTTTGATATTCCCACGGGATCGGGACTTACGCGGATGAAACCGCGGAGCGCAGCTAGTATTTTCTATATAAGACCAATGATTTAATAATAGATAAGTACCTACAGAAATAGTAGAGGGATTCCCGGCAGTGGAACTTTCATCTCAATATTTCCACGGGATCTATTACAGTATAGTAGAAGACTATAGTATGTAACAAACATTAGATAATTACGTCTCTATCGGTATTTTTGTTGTTTTTATACATATAAAAACAACGAAAATACCGGTCAATTTAGACGGTCAGATAATTGTATAATTGTTTTCAAGTCTGCATTTAAACTGCTCTGGTATGCTACTCAGATTTGTAATGTTCTAAAAATAATGGCCACATCAGAGATTTATAAAACAGTCAAACATATAAATCACAAAGATTTTTACAGTTTGAAAAACTTTTCATCGTTTACGAAGTCATAAAATATGTAATTACAGGAAATTCTAATTAAGTACTTAATTTGTTTTTGCATTAGTACCTATAGTCAAATACTAAATTATGCGTCAATTTATGCGTCAATTATGCGTCAATACCACAAATAAGATTATAGAGGGTAATAATGTGAGGTAAAACTATTTAATAAGAAAATATAATATTATTTCAAGTTTAAAATTAATTCAATAGGTACATAAAAAGTTGTTATTATTTTATAACAAAAAAGGTCACTAGCTAGTCAAATAACTCAGCAGCTAGTATAGTTTAATAGGATATACATATGTAATATTTAATTATTAGATATGTATATATGTTATGGACCAAGTGATTAATTGGATATTATACATAATGCCCGGGCATTATGAATAATGACCAATATGAGAGTGCAATGTGATTAAAACTATTGAAATAATCATATTGCCCGGGCATTATACATAATGCCTGTCACGTATTGGGCAGGGTAATAAAAATACATGTTTTATTACTGTTAGTTCTATTTAAGACATTAAATCAACATTTCTTTATTTTTTCTTTATTTTATAGATGCTTGGACCTCCGTGTCCGCGCAACAAACTTAGGGGGGGGCCTTAGGGGGTATAAAGGGGACCTTAAGGGGTAGAACTTTGGGAAATCCTTTCTTATCGGATGCCTAGGCCTATGTCATACAAGAACACAATCTCCAAGTTTCAGGTCTCTACAATCAGCGGTTTAGGCAGTGCATTGATTCGTTAGTTAGCCAGGACAAAGCATTTTATATGTACCTATAGATAGAGTTCTACTAAAATTAACTTACGATATTAGAAAGAAGATCAAAATCAGCACTGGACAAAACATTCGTCTGATACAACTCGGCAAAGATGTGGTGGATATCGAGGTCGTCGACTATCGCCTGATAGTTGCGCAGGAGTTTACCACGGAAATCCATCTTGGTTGGTTCATCTGTGAAGGAATAACAGTCATAAAAGCAAGGAAATAATAAAATGGGTTAAGGTATAGATAAATTGCGCGACGCTTAAGAGGAAAGGGTACCGGGGACTATTTCCATACAAACTATTACAAACGTAGTCGACTGTTTTCTCCCTGGATAATGACACTAGAGCAAATATTTTTGGTGCATAAAACTTATAACTGCCATGACCATGCCCCTATTTTTTGTTTTTTTTAATTTTTGAATTTTTGTAATTTTATTTTCTATGATAATTAGAAAATTAAAAAAAAACAAAACATAGGGGCATAGTCATGGCAGTTATAGGTTTTATGGCACAAAAATATTTGTGCTAGTGTCATTATCCAGGGAGGAAATAGTCGACTACGTTTGCATGGAGAGCGCGCAGGTACCCTTTCACCTTAAGCTATATATTAGGAGCATAATATCTGCCCTTGCTTTAGGCTCTGCGCAAACGGACCACTGACCACAGCCCCCGGTGGTCAGCCTCGAGCAGTTCACACGATTCTTCATACATTTTGTTGTGGCTGCCACCTACCACATGTGTGCGCCGCGTTTGTACAAAATGTATGAAAACTTATGTGTACTGTTATTGTCTGGCCACCGGTGGCTGTAGTCGGTGGTCCGTTTGCGCGGATCCTTAGCGACGCGTTGCCATCTTTGAGAGGAAAGGGTACCGGGGGCTCTCTCCATACAAACTATTACAAACGTAGTCGACTGTTTCCTCCCTGGATAATGACAATATAGCAAATATTTTTGGTGCATAAAACTTTTAACTGCCATGACCATGTTTTTGTTTATTTCTTATTTTTTTAATCTTAATTTAATAATTAGAAAATGAAAAAAAAATAGGGGCATAGTCATGACAGTTATAGGTTTTATGGCACAAAAATATTTGTGGTAGTGTCATTATCCAGGGAGGAAACAGTCGACTACGTTTGTATGGAGAGAGCGCAGGTACACTTTCACCTTAAGATTAATATTATCTGTAAAACCGACAAAGTTATGAAGTTTCAGAACTCCGCAGTTCAATATCTATTGTTTTATACCTTCTGATAGAATCACATTTATTATCACTTTCCAATTTATAAGATGCTCTATAAAATTCAAGTGTTCAGGCCAGGTTCAAGAGCGGAACTGTGCCGGAACTAGCTCATAAAATACTGATAACATAAAAAACAATACGTATTATTTATTAGAGATGGAAGGAATGCCATAAGCCTGAATCATAATGTAACAAGGATATTCCGATAACTGAATCAAAGATTATGCAGCTATCAGAAATAGAATTCCTAGCATGTACGTGCAATATACTTAGGTATTTTTCATTCTAGGAATTTCCATTGATATTCTGACAAATCTTACAAATTGACGAAAAGTAAATATTGTGCTAATGATTAGACGACTACCATCTAGCTTCTATAGATAGATAGATAAACTCTTTATTGTACCATATTAAACCTTAAAATTAATAGAAACCAAACAATATGGCACAATGGGCGGCTTTATCGCTAAATGCGATTTCTTCCAGGCAACCTTTGGATGGACTTAAAGAAGGAGATGGGTGGGTTGTACATAACGTGATTGGAATATAATCTATACAGTAATCTAAATGTTTAGATTGGTCTGTTACCATCTTGCGACATCACTGCATAGTATAAAACAAAGTCGCATCCCGCGGTCTGTATGTCCCTATGTATGCTTAGATCTTTAAAACTACACAACGGATATGGATGCGGATTTTTTAATAACTACATAGAATAAAAAACAAAGTCGCTTCTCGCGGTCTGTCTGTTCTTATGTATGCTTAGATCTTTAATCCTACGCGACGGATTTTGATTCGGTTTTTTTAAATAGATGGAGTAATTCAAGAGGAAGGTTTTAGTATACAAAATACAACTGCCAAGAGTACGAAGTCGCGGCCAACAGCTAGTTGATATTAATTTACGAATAGGATAGGAATTATATAGTTTTTACAGTTGTGTTACACAGTGATTATAAACGATTAATAACTATAACCGGTTAAATTTAAGACAAACCTTTGTAGACTGCCAAAAACTTGTTACCACATAATTGAGGATAAAATATATATTTCTCTTGATTTACACAGATATGATTAATACACACAACTATGCCAATAAAAATGTTAATTATAGTTTAAATTTTATTTCTCTTGGAAAAACGCAGAGATGCTTTAAACACACAACTATCCCAATAAAAATATAAATACAAACTGTATGTCTCAATTGAAATATGAACATGACCTTGCCGATTAGTACCACCTACATAAAGTAATGGGTAAATAACAAAATCGTCATACTCAAATTGGAGAACAACCAAGTCATTGACTCTACATAACTTAACTTAGATTTACAAGGTTGGAATTGATAAACAATTAGGTGGGCATAGATGAACATACACACATACAGGGGCCTTATTCTGCTATTTTGCATTAATGGATTAACCATTGTCATTATATCGAGACTCTATTGATATTATATCGAGATTATGACTTTATTTGGTATTCTGCTAAAGTTTTAATAACATCGCAATAGAATCACTATGGAGTCTCAATGGAATGGTAATAGATGCGTGGCTGGTGTTGCCTAGCAACGTGGTATATGTTGCTAAGCAATATACCGTTTTGACAACTATCGAGATTCCATTGAGACAAGATTCTAGAGCAGAATACCAAATTGAGTCAGTGGTGTGTCAGCGGTGTTTCGATAGAATAGTTATAACAATAGGAGAATGCCAATTTGACATGTAATGTCATATTTTTGACATTACACGTCTATTACGATTCTATCGATACTCTATTGAAACACAACTATGTTGCAGACTTAGGCCCCAGGTCAAAAACATTACCCTTCCTTTTGGATTCGCCGTAGTCGGGTAATAAACTGTCGGGTGGGACATTCAAAATGTGCAATAGGTAAGAGCTTACTTCTTGAAATATCAATTGTCTGACTCAGTCTGACTGATCGCCAGTGACCGCACTAAATCTTTTTCTCCTAATTTTGCCGCTCTCTTATTGGTGGCGCTCGGGGAGGTCCCCCCCTTCTCCCCTCCCCCTCGCTACGCTACTGAAAATAGGTACAGACAGTGTAAGTAAATATGTAAGTGCTTAGATCATAGTATATAAAAGCTTAGAAAGAATTGTTTTCATATATGTTTCTATAGTCATATTCGGTTTTTTTATATACCATAATTTAATTAATAAAAAAAAATCAATAAAAACACACAATAAAATAAAACATCCTAAACCTCATCCCGAGGCATCGTCGTTCCCATAGGGCTGGCAAACATGTCCCTCCGGATGGCCAGACTGACCCACTGAGCAAAAAGACATCAGCCCTCCAATCACCAGACGTCTGGCCGAGACGCGCGCCGAGGTTTTTGCATTGCGATATAAGTTGAGACAATAAGGCGCCCGAAAGTGGCCTCTTATCTCAAAATAAGTAGGTATTTTTCTTAGTCAGAAAAAATATTAGAATTATTGACTGTGTGTATGTTTAGTAGGTATAACATATTAGTGTAGACATAATATTATGTCAAATATAATAAAGATGATTTTTTTTGTTTTTTTTTTGTAACAAATATGCTCCGAATAAAAGGGAACCGTTTGAGTTGGTATGGACATGTGATGAGAAGAGAAGAGACGCATGTGACTAGAAGAGTGATGAGTATGAATGTAGAGGGATGGAGAGGAAGAGGACGACCAAAGAAAAGATAGATGGACTGCGTGAGACAAGACATGCGAGAGATGAATGTCAACGATGAGATGACGACTAATAGGAGTGAATGGAAGAAGAAAACATACTGCGCCGACCCCAAATAAATTGGGATAAGGGCAGGAAGATGATGAAATAGGCTCCGAAACTACTGGACCGATTTTGATGAAACTTGGTATGAGAATACATTGATTCATTAGTATAATAATAATAACATACAGATATGTATTGATTCCGACCTGTAGCAAGGAAATAATAATTCGAATAGCTCTATGTACTGTACTTAAAATATGTTTAGCCCCATTTGTATACCAAGGTCAGTTTTATCTTTCCCTACTCATTAGTTAACCATTTAGTGCTGTTATGTGACACAGGAAGTTGGTTAAGCAAGTAGGTAGGTAACTATAGGTATTTATAATAATTGATAATATATATTTTGTGTAAATGTGAATCATCGATTTTATATTGATAAGGTAGATGGTATGATGTGGTAGGTACAATTATACTAGATAATTTGAGGGATTCCTTATTGCGCAACCATTTTAATGCGCACCCAAAACTGCGCACCCAAACTATTCCACATTTGCGCACCTGTTTTGTTGCGCTCACGATAGGCATACTAAACTTTTGAATAGAGATGGAAAACTGACTGAAACTATCGATAACTAGTTATACACTTTATTTTTTTTGCAAAAACTTAGGTATAGAGTTTAAATTGATTTTGAAAAAAAATAAGGTCATCCTGGTGAAGTACAGTCATCAGAATGAACATAATGTTTTCAGTCGTTCCCACCTAGGTACGTTCCTAGGTGGAAACGAATGAAAATTGGAAAAAAAATGGCACTAAACATTTTTAATAGTTGGCTATTCCCAGTCATTACTAACTACTAACAACGCTTCTACTTCATTAAAAGATTTATTATTATGAAGCTAATGTACCAGGCCTTCATAGATTATAAGGTGCTATCATTATCTAGTATTTGAAAGATTTTTTTTGCAAAAACAGCAGAATTAAGGACCAGGCGTTCATAAGTTACTGGCGGTGTTTTTTCCTAATCATCCTCAGGTCTTTGCCTCAGTCAACTAAAATCCTATTTGTACGTTGTACAGAACGAAAAGTACCAGGCGCTTATACTTAGCAGGAGGTTTTAACTTATTGGGCTCCTTGTGTTTTCCCCCACACTTCTTAATAAGCAAGAAATTGGCGTGGAATTTTTTTTATTAAATCAGACTGTTACTATAGAAACAATAGTAATTATTATTAAACAATACAATAATTAAACAAAATCAATTGTAACAAAAAATAAACTATACTTGATTTGTAATAATTACTATTTAGTGTCAGAATGGTTTAAGAGAATTTATGATTGAGTATAATTTTATGAGTAGGTAGTTCATTTTTCTGAATCGGCACAGTGTCCTCTTTCCGTGGGTGCCCGCTTATCTATTCATTACGGGACACCCTGTACATATTATACTAAGTGATTTTTTGTAAAATTAATATTTAGTTATTAATTACTTTTTATCTAAATATTAATCGCCAATCTATAATCGCTTAATCACTCATTTTTGGATTACTATAAGTCGTCATGTTACGACGTCTGTCTGTCTGGCTATTTGTAACCGACTTCAAAAAAAGGAGGAGGTTCTCAATTCGTCGGGATATTTTTTTTATGTATGTTCCCCGATAACTCGGAGACGCCTACACTGGAAAAAAAAATATTTGAAAGGGGATAATGGAATTTTCAGTGACAGCGGCACTAAAAATAGTTAAATCAAAAAATAAATTAAAATTTTAAAAACCGACTTCAAAAAAACCTGAAAACACAAACAAAACTATCACTAAGACAGCAGATAACTTAAACATAAAGTACTTACTTGGAAGTCGGACTGGGTTGTATTGAATGTTGAGAGGTATAAAGACATCATGGTGTCACCCAGTCCGACTTCCAAGTAAGTACTTTATGTTTAAGTTATCTGCTGTCTTAGTGACCCAAAATGGATTATTTTTCACTTTCACACTAATTTATTCCACGCCAATGTCTTGCTTATTAAGAAGTGTGGGGGAAAACACAAGGAGCCCAATAAGTTAAAACCTCCTGCTAAGTATAAGCGCCTGGTACTTTTCGTTCTGTACAACGTACAAATAGGATTTTAGTTGACTGAGGCACAGACTGAGGATGATTAGGAAAAAACACCGCCAGTAACTTATGAACGCCTGGTCCTTAATTCTGCTGTTTTTGCAAAAAAATCTTTCAAATACTAGATAATGATAGCACCTTATAACCTATGGAGGCCTGGTACATTAGCTTCATAATAATAAATATTTTAATGAAGTAGAAGCGTTGTTAGAAGTTAGTAATAACTGGGAATAGCCAACTATTAAAAATGTTTAGTGCCATTTTTTTTCCCAATTTTCATTCGTTTCCACCTAGGAACGTACCTAGGTGGGAACGACTGAAAACATTATGTTCATTCTGATGACTGTACTTCACCAGGATGACCTTATTTTTTTTCAAAATCAATTTAAACTCTATACCTAAGTTTTTGCAAAAAAAAATAAAGTGTATATCTAGTGTATATATAAAGTGTATATCTAGTGTATATATAAAGTGTATATCTAGTGTATAGTGTATATCTAGATAACTAGTTATCGATAGTTTCAGTCAGTTTCCCATCTCTATTCAAAAGTTTAGTATGCCTATCGTGAGCGCAACAAAACAGGTGCGCAAATGTGGAATAGTTTGGGTGCGCAGTTTTGGGTGCGCATTAAAATGAGTGCGCAATAAGGAATCCCTCGATAATTTAAGTTTAACTACTCGTACATTATATATTCTGTGGTATAACATCTTCTTGTACCTACGGTTGTCTAATTTCAAAACCTAGAGAGGGACAAAAAGTAAATTTTACAGAAGAGCTAAAAAACTAATTGGTAGAGAGCTTGCCGCGCCGACACTATTACTTGATATCTGAATCAAAAGATCATAACAATTATTATTTTATTTTAAGTAACGTTATTATATTACAGAAAATGAAACATCCACCCGCAAATATTGAGCAAATGTCCACGCGATTAAATGGTTTTAAAGTAGCTATAGTCCTTTAGACGCATAACACCAAATACGCGAAACACCATCTCGAGTCGAGAGGCCACCATGGAAAAAACAGGATGTTTTTGTAAGCTCAGAGGAATCAATTTCTAAATTCTCAAATTAAGATTATTTAGTTTTAATGGTAATTTTAATATGAATTTAATAGCCATGACATAAACGGACAATTCATAAAATTATTTTTAGGTTGTATGACTCAATGCCATCATAACCACAATCCGTAGCAGAAAATTTTCAGCGTAACAAAGACACTTGCAGTTCTTAATGACTCTTATTAGATCAGCCGAATAAATAATGAATACAAGAGGGCCCAGTTTCCCTGAGGAACCCCTTATATCATTGGCCTATGCTTTGAATGATCAGAGCTTTACCGGCGCGGCGTTCAAGAGGGCGGATCGGAAAAAGTGCTTCGAAATTTGGTTCAGACGCATGGAACTTTGTATAGAGGCTGGGGTGGAGAGTTTTTGAAAAAAAAAAAATGAAAATATTTTATCCAAATAAGTTTATCAGTTTCTCAAAACTTTCTGAGTTACCAACGTATATTAGAATATTACTCACACCTAGCGCGGTTCTACACATATTACGGGAAATACTTTTATTGTTTACTACGTTTTCGCTGCACTAAAGTAAAATCGTCGTTGGCAGCACATTTCACGTGCGCCCCATGCGCATAAACGGATAGCACGGGCAACGAAGGAACGTTCTCGGTACTGCTGGGATGGATATTTAATATCTAATATGGATGATGCTACCTGTTGTTTGTTCTGTTTTCTCCGGCTGCCTTCGTATTAAACCGCTATTACGTAAAGATTCTTTAATTTCTTCGATGTCATTTTTTAGTATTTCAATATGCTTTGTGTATTGAGCAGGTATTGCAGTAGTAGGTTTTCTAGGATTCAGTTTTTTTAGCTCACTTTTGATCAGGGTCATCTCAGTTAAAAGGGCCGAGATGTCGGTGTGGTCAGATGTCACGTAGCGTAGTTTTCTGATGTTTCTCGATACGAAAATCGGCAGTGCGTCTTGGTCGTATTTTTTAATATACTTGATGATAATGATGATTTCTTGTAGACTTTTATGTTGAGCTCCATTTACTTTACGTAGTCTTCTTTTGTTGGGTGCTAGTGCTAGTACACTCCAAATTATCTCACGCGCATCTTCAATTTCTTCTGACGTGTATGCACTGATGCAAGTTTGTAACACAGCTGTTTCAGACATGGTATCAACTTTGTCTACGATAAAAGTTAGTAATTCGTTGATAATAACATTGCAAGTCAAGCATTTAGGTACGGTAACACTACTAGAGCAGCCAGAATGGCTGTATGCGTCAACAGTGTTTGGTGGCGATGAGCGACTCATCATGCACGCGAGATGTGCACCATTAGCGACTGTCCGCGCGAGACTGATACTGCACAAAATCAATCTATTATATTTATTAATAATCATCCTTATTTATTTGTCCAAACAAGTTACATTTTATGTACTATCTAGAAGAATAAGAAAACTTATGTCGCGCATGACGCGAATAGCCATAAAACAATTGGTATGTATCAACACTGTAATATTAAATTATATTTTTGTAGTGTGGCAACACCACGCTTGGCTTTGACTAATTTTATATTCATGTTGGTACTGTGGTAGAAACATGGCGGGAAAAAAGATGGCGGCCGAGCTCACAAGTTGGAACAGGTGAGGTAAAAGCACATGGTCGCGAGACAAGTTAGAAGCTACGAGCTTCTAGGAGGTTCATCTGGAAGACCTCGGTGAGTGTTTACTTTGTAATACCTTATGTTGACATAAACGTGCATGATGAGTGGAAAGATGAGTAGACTGTTACCGTTAGGTATATTCTTTCCTTTACCGGTAGTCCAATCTTGCAGTGCACAGCACACTTGGTGGTCAAGGACATTGGACAGGGAAGTCTGGAACTCCCATGTATTGTAGTGTGGTCCGGAAACACACTGGCACGGTCGACTGAGCTGGAGCAACCGTGGCGAGGCTATGGGGATGGTGGAGGCCTCCGGGGGGCCATAGGCCCCCTGTCCGACTAAGTGACTAATATGCAAACACGTTCATAGTCACCAGGGACACACCCTGTTTAGATCGGAGCAAGTCGACCGATGCCCAGCTAGATAATAGAGGTGCATACCCATAATTAAAGTACAACATGTACATGTGAAAAACAACTGTATAGCAAAGAGAATGGCAAAGCACTTAGTAAAACCAATAACGCATAGGAGTGGCACAGCCACACGAGAGAGGCTGGACCTCACTCTAAAAGTATACACATGAATAACAAGAGCTTGATAAATGGGTCGACTCATCTCTCTACTCTCATGGCAAATATGTATATTCTATATTCTTATGTGGCTTTCATATATGTGATACCAACATTTAGTAGTTGGTTTACTGTATCGCATGTAGAAGGCGCCACAACTTATATGATAATTGAAAATTTACATATAAGCATAATATTACAAATATCTAAGAGTACATTCCAATTAAAAGCCTCTGTTACCTGAGCTTGTCTGATAAATCTGAAGAGTTTGTTCGTTTCTTTGATCTACTAATCTCAGGAACTACTGGTTCGAATTAAAAAAATATTTTTGTGTGGGATAGTCAATTTATCGAGGAAGACTATAGGCTACTTTTTATCCCGATATTACCATTAGATCGGGAGTTACGCTAGTGAAACCTTTTTCGGAGATGTATTACTCTTGACGTGATAACGTCTAGTAAATTGGTGGAACACCTGCATTCACACAAAAGTGTCACGGTAATATTGTGTGACGTCATGCGTCATGGTAATATGACCAGACGCGCCATGGTAACTTAAGAAACAGAGTATTTAATAATAATATCGCTCATCTGGGCTTGTGTTATGGTGTGACGAGTGACGAATAGAAGGCTTATCTAACGAAAAAAAAATAGGAAAAAACAAAAGAAAATAAAAAAAAGGAATAACAATTTTCTTAAGAATAAAAATTAATTACGTAATTACGTAAAATTATTTTTTTATTACTTAAAAACTCCTTAAAAACTAAGTATTACAAACGTAGTCGCCTGTTTTCTCCCCGGATAATGACACTAGACTCTGTGTCATTTGCTCTAGTGACTAGAGCAAATATTTTTTGTGCATAAAACTTATAACTGCCATGACCATGTTTTTTGTTTTTTTTTTAAATTAAATTTCTATGATAAATAGAAAATGAAAAAAAAAACCAAAAAAAGGGGCGTAGTCATGGCAGTTATAGGTTTTATGGCACAAAAATATTTGTGCTAGTGTCATTGTCCAGGGAGGAAACAGTCGACTACGTTTGTATGGAGAGAGCGCAGGTACCCTTTCACTTTAAAGGCGCGATTCCATTAGGCAAGTCTTGCATGCAAGTATGACGTCACATTTGCGAACAAGTTGCTTGCATTGGTAACATGTTTTGAGGGTGCGCAAATTGCATGCACGTTTTTCTTGTGGACGAGTTGAAATGTTAAACAATTGAGTAGGACATCATGGGTGAAATAAAATAAAGTATAAGTTCAAACTATCTCATACAACTTGTAGCTTGTATGCATAGCAGGTTTGTTCAATTTGCAACTTGTATACAATTTGCCTAATGGAATCGCGCCTTTATGATATGAATTAGAACCCATGGATGTGACTTTAATTGATCCATTTCAAATAATACCGTCAAATATTTGTAATATTGACCTTATTGAGCATGATCACAAAAAAATACGTGAGTTTCGTGTGCCTGCTTTTCATTGGTAGGCGCGTTCCTAAGGCACACATCCTAACATAGTTTTTAAAACGATTCTATGTGATCTGGTACAAATTGTATTATTCCAAATGAATAAAGAATTTTGAGATTTTATCCCAAAATTCCTACGGGGTCGGAAGTTACGCGGGTGAAACGTGAAATTCAAAGCCTGATATATCAAGTAATACCAACGCACATGATAAATCGTTGGTCCTAAAGACATATAATCTATTAAGGATTTTTTGAAATTCCATTCTTCCTGTAGGCCATGCGGGCAAAGCCGCTGGCAGAATTGTATCACTACATAGTATACATAGTATCACTTTTCGCCGTCCCTATTTACCTTTGTATGCTTAGATCTTTAAAACTATGCAACGGATTTTGATGCGGTTTTTTTTAATAGATAGAGTGATTCAAGAGGAAGGTTTATATGTATAATACATGCATAATATAGCCGTGCGAAGCCGGAGCGGGTCGCTAGTGTAGAATAAAATAATTTAAAAAAGAGCAAAAAATTACCTGTATTTGTGAGTAAACTGCATAGACAATAATAATACACGAGCAAGCGTTTTGGAGCATAAGGTCAAAAGCGCAAAATGACAAACGATTGCAAATTGTCAAAAGAGCAGAATGTCAAAAGAGCAGAATGTCAAAAGCGCACATAGTCAAAAGCGCAGATTGTCAAAGGCGCAGAATGTCAAAAGCGCACATAGTCATAAGCGCGGAAAGTCAAGGGCGCACAATGTCAAAAATATCATTGCGTTGTCAATTTTAATCGTCGTTATTTTTGATTAGTCAGACTCGCAATAGGAAATGAAATACCTACTCATTGATATTTTTAGGAAACTTATTTATTTTGATGTAAACTAAATATAAATCAACATAGCAATAATAGACCAGGGTAGAAGCCTTTAAAAATAAAAAAAAGTGAAAGAAAATAATAGTAGGATGAAACCCATTAGAATCGGAGGGGAGTATTATAAAAATTAAAGGAATAATAATTTACGGGCGATCTGAGGTCGGGAAGGGTATGGGGGTGAGCTTTTAAGGGTAAAAAACGGTTTATCTCGATTTCCGGCAAAACTAAAAGTCTTATGGAAAAAACTCAAATGGCAAAGTTGTAGGTAATAAAAAGATCTAAAACTTTTGTATTCACACTTTTTTCACATAACCTCAAAATTTATGTGAAAAATTAAAAAAACCAAGTTTTTTGTTTTTTATGTTTATATTTTACAAAAATGTTTTTTTTTTCCACGAAATTTGGTGAAAACTTTCCTTTTTATGTCCCAAATACGCTGTAATTTATTTGATTAGAATTTATTTATTATTATTTATATTATTATTTATCCAATTCATTTATTTTTCTTAAATTTAAATTTTTATAAAAACAAACTGATTACAAAATATATACATCACTATAAAAACTTATAAAATAATTCTATCTAAGCTTTAAAACCTAACCTAAATAAAATTTAATTTACAAGTTTTAAAAATAATGTATAAATTTTGCATATAAAACAGTAAATCATTATAAAAACCTAAACCTAGAAGTCCGTCGGCAGCGAGGCAGGGCCTAGGCTACCGATGGTTAGAGCCGCAGAGAAAGGAATCTTCTGACAATACGTGCCGTATCCAAGATGACTGCCTTCTGGATCTGACCCTTGACCCAACCATCCAGCGAGAGCCTCTTGAGGTGTTATATTATTATTTATATTATTATTTATTTTTTCACCTTATTTTGAACTAGCTGACCCGTGCCCACTTCGTTGGGCATTTATTTTATTATTATTAAAAATTAAATTATCTATACTAATATTTAAAAAAAAAACTTTTTGTAACTTAAATATAAAAGTTAGACATATGCTGTGGTCATGCTGTCGTTGACTTTTTTGTAGGTATTTTCAAGCTCCACATCTTTTCTATAGAACTCAAAAATATATCTTTCATAGTTAAGGCAGCGTTCGTAAGAAACGCTTTCATTCGACCGTTTTTTCTCCGATTCACTTTGCAAAACGGACTACCACGTAAAAGCCTTTTTATTTTTTGGTTTTTTATATAACCTATGACACTCAGCAATAATGTGGCTTTCTATTGGTGAAATAATTTTTAAAATCGGTTCAGTAGATCCTGAGATTACCCCTTACAATTTAACAAATATACAAACACACAAACTTTACTTCTTTATAATATTAGTAGTATTTTGAATTAATATCGAAAAAAACACCCTAATTTTCAATCGAAAATTCACCCGTCAAAATATCAGCTTTTTTTCAAAAAGTTGGTAGGCTTTCTGTTCGCTGAAATCTCTAGGTACTTTCCGATGGTGAAAAAAAATATAAGTACATGTTACTATAATAAATCTCAGAAAATGCAAAAAACCGATCGAATTTTTTCGAGTCTGACTAATCAAAAATAACGACGATTAAAATTGACAACGCAATGATATTTTTGACACTGTGCGCCCTTGACTTTCCGCGCTTATGACTATGTGCGCTTTTGACATTCTGCGCCTTTGACAATCTGCGCTTTTGACTATGTGCGCTTTTGACATTCTGCTCTTTTGACAATTTGCAATCGTTTGTCATTTTGCGCTTTTGACCTTATGCTCCAAAACGACGAGCAAGTAATCAAAATAATTAATCTTCGATCAAGAAATAACTTTTACTTAATAGACTATTCAAAGACAAAACGGAATGATTAATAATGGTGCAATAAGTTAATTCAATGATAAGCAAAATAATTACTGATTTCAATTTTTGCGTATGTCTTGCCATAAATGGATAGAACTTCAAAACAAGTATTTATTTATACAGTGTGTAATTAAAACCGTGTAATCGTTCTTAGGTACTTGTAGGTGCTCCCAGGACATTAATAAAAATATATATAACTAGCAGCGCTCCGCGGTTTCACCCGCGTAACTCCCGATCCCGTGGGAATATCGAAATATAAAAATAGCCTTCCTCGACAAATGGACTATCCAACACAAAAATATTTTTTCAATTCGAACCAGTAGTTCCTGAGATTAGCGCGTTCAAACAAACAAACTATTCAGCTTCATAATATTAGTATAGATTTTGCATGAAAACAAATTTTAATGAGTTAACTATTTTAAATCGGAGATCTTCACTACATAGTATAAAACAAAGTCGCTTTCTCTGTCCTTATATCCTTATGTATGCTTAAATCTTTAAAACTACGCAACGGATTTTGATGCGGTTTTTTTTAATAGATAGAGTGATTCAAGAGGAAGGTTTATATGTATAATACATGCATAATATAGCCGTGCGAAGCCGGGGCGGGTCGCTAGTATAAATAAATAAAAAGATTTTTCCAAATCGGTCCAGGCGTTTTCGAGTAATCGGCGAACATACATAAAAAAAACGCGACGAATTGAGAACCTTCCTTCTTTTTTTAAGTCGGTTAATAATAATCAATATTGCAGGACATTCCACACATCGCCATCTAGCTCCAAGCTAAGTAACTAGACTTGTGCTGCAGTTTATAAAAGTCAAAAATTTTTATTTCTTTGGATGCATAATACCTTAAAAGTAGGTATAATAGACCACATAAAAACGTCTTAAAAACTAAGTTAGGATGTGTGCCTTCGGAACGCGTCCACCAATGAGAAGAAGGCACAAGAAACTCATGGGGTTTTTTTTTCATGTTTAATACTATTATACTAGACACAACCTTCTTGAGGCTAAAGAGAATCCACCACAAGATCTCTACAATGATATAGACGACTCACTAGAGACCGTGCCACGCACGCCATTCAGACATACTTAAACTCCCTCTAAATGTCATCGACAGATTGCAGGAAAAGGAGATAAAAACGAGTCAGACTACCGCACGAAGGGTTTTATACCATGTTGTAAAGCAGCCCAAATTTTTTTTTCTGTGTTTTTAGTGATTGTTGTTATAGCGGCAATAGAAATACATTACATATCTGTGAAAATTTCGACTGTCTAGTTATCACGGTTCATGTGATAAAGCCTGGTGACAGGCAGACAGACGGTGAAGTCTTAGTAATAGGGTCCCGTTTTTACCCTTTAAGTACGGAACCCTAAAAAAATAAAGTACAGGAATACTAAATTACTGAAAATACTTATTCAGAACTTTCAAGACGTGCCAATGCAAACTATTATTGGCACCATCCGCTTATATAAACAATCATGTTCATTTCATTTTATTTATTTGCATGTGTTGTCACATAGAAATATTCCCAAATTGTGGGTAAGAATATTTTCGGGCAAGGACCTAGGGTACCTTCAACTGCCCTAGAGAGATTACAGGGTTTTTTTACACACTGTATAATTTACTTTTTATTTTAATGAAATCTGACTCTAAGTACTACATAAGTGAGATATTATACTTTTTAAACTTTGACGATGTGTATTCATAGTTTTTTTCCTGGGTCTTCATCGTTTTTTTTTCTCTTACTTCGCCGTTTCCACTATGTTACAATAGTCATGGTCGCGAGGAGACCACATGTGAATAATTAATAAGTGAGATATGATTTTAAATTAAAAAAAATATACCTACAATGATAATGAGCAATCGCGATTAATTCGTCAAAGATACCGGCCGATTATGGTGGATTTTGTTCCCTATCTCTATCAATTAGTTAATAGTTATAGATAATTTGACAACTTCTGTGGCGCGGTGGGCGAACTCCCGGCAGCGACGCAGAAGTTTCCGGGTTCAATTCCTTAAACACATATTTATGTACAGTCACATTACCAATTAGCTGAACCCCACGTGACCTAGAGCTCACTCGCAAATCTGTAAGGTTGTAAAGTAATGTTACTTACCTGATTCCGTTTTTTTAAACAATATACTATACAATACAATATAATAAAAATAACAAAATAGGTGAAATATTTTTTACAGATATGCGAATGAGCTCTGGGTCACGTGAGGTTCAGCTAATAGTTAATGTGACTGTACAGTGTGCAGATATTTCTTTCTGAATATTTCTTTATGTATATATTTAACAGAACTAAATAAGTATTCTATTTGTTATCTGGCCACTATAACACAAACCTAAAATGTACTATATTTTATTTATTAATCCTACGTATGATGCCTACAGACAAATGGACAAATAGACACTGGACCGAGATACTGAGTTGTTTCTCAAGTAATGCATGGATACTCATACAAACACACTTATTTCTCAATGTCAGTAAATTATACCTACTCATTATTATTTTTATTTTTAGAAAATTGCAGTCTTAGCTAAGTCAAACCACATGAGATTTAAGTATATTCGTTTTGAAGCCTATTTTTTTATTCAAAAAGACAATCTTTTGAATTCCAATTAAAAGTGCCATAACAGTCAATTCCATAAACAGATTAACAAAGGGTTGAAATCCACAATGAACTTGTAAAGAATATAATAAAACAGCAAACTAAAGTTATTGTTCCAAAGCAGGTAAAAAAAAGTCATGTTGTGACAGGTTCTATTAGATAAGGCAGTATAAGTGATTACCGAGCATAATTTTATTACACTTATTATGATTTATAGTTGAGAACTTGGATGATATGGACATAGAGATTTTTATGTTGGACTATACTTACCACCTATTTGTTTTATCTGTTTTAGAAAATTATATATGTATATGTCAAAAACCTGAATATCTATTTTGAAATGTTCAACTTTATTTTATTTTGTTAATCGTTGCTTGTTGTAGGTATAAAAACTAAATAGGATAACGAGCTTTGACTGAAGAACCAATTACATCTAGGGTCAGGCTACCGATCAATGAATTTGCCATTTTTATGCTTTACTAGCTGACTAGCTGATTCCCCCGCGTAAGTCCCGATCCCGTGGGAATATCAAATTAAAAGTAGCCTATGGCCCTCTTCGATAAATCGACTATCCAACACAAACATTTTTTTTCAATTTGAACCAGAAGTTCCTGAGATTAGTGCATTCAAACAAACAAACAAATTCTTCAGCTTTATAATATTAGTAATGTAAGTATAGATTATTACAACAATTTCATGCCGAGGACTTCTTAAAAATTGTCATTGGTCAAACAAGAACAAGAAGATAGAAGATAAACGAGAGTAAAAAGAATAAACAACATGGCAGATGATCCTACTAATATTATAAATGTGAAAGTTTGTGTGTGTGTATGTTTGTTACTCCTTCACGCAAAAACTATTGGACCGATTGCAATGAAACTCGGTATGTAGATAGCTGAAGACCTGGATTAACACATAGGCTACCTTATATCCCGATATTCCCACAGGGTCGGGACTTACGCGGGTGAACCTGCGAGACGCAGCTAGTAAGACTACTAGCTGCGACTACGAGTTATAGACATAAGTTAAACGTAAAAGAGCAGGCATTTACCTTTCAGCGATACACTCAAGCCTGAACTAGTGTGTCAAGAAGTATGAATATTGTAGGTACAGTTCGCACTGAGAATGATAACTCTTCATTAGTAAGTAAGTATAGAAGGGATATGTGTAGAATTAAATTTTTATATAAATACTGAGTTGTCGCATAGCTCTTCCACTTACCGCAGGTCATAATTCACGGTGCGGACTGTACAGATGTAACTAACGATTGTCATGGGATCAGGACCAACTCCAGTAGATGTATGTATCTGGCTACAATTTCTAGGCATTGACAGCATAATTAACAATATACATAACATCTACATACCCTTGTTAGTTAGTGTGATAGTTTCTCAGACAAAAGTCTCACAAACAATAACATTTAGCATAATAAAAGTTTGAAATAGAAAATTGTAGTTTCTGATAAAACACTAGGAGAAATTGCAGATTCAAAGATTCTTGCTGGTTTGTTAGTAGAAGCTTTATCATTCATAAAAATAGGTTCAACATTAGCGTTTCATGATTTACATCATTAGATGTTAGAGTTAAATGAAATTAGAAGCAGTAAGTTTTCAAATTGACTAATAAATTAAAAGTTTTCATACAACAAACTTACCCGCTTTCTTTATCTCTACGAAACACTCATATTCTGTTTATAATTTCGATGATTTCTTGATTTTCTGAAGTGGTGTCTCACACAACACGGGATTTATTCGAACTTAGACAAAGCAAACAATGCGCGTGCTTAGATTGAATGCAGTTTACTTCATGTGAAGCGCGTTGATCGTTTTAAAATGCAACAAAATGCAAACCAAGGCAAACGAAAGAAAACCAAGCCATGGATGCAACTTCACATCACAACAATCCAAATAGTGCTGCCATTCTAGAAATAAAAAAACCTCAATATTTTAGAAAAACCATTTTTTGAAAATGGTACTAAAAATATTATTAGTAAAAGTATAACTTATAATAGTATTAAATGCTAAACAAACAAATAAATCTTAAGTCAATACGTTTATTTATAATCTATGTATTTGTATTGAGAAGATTGTATGAAATTCGGGTAACATTTTTGCTGTATTCAACTAGCACAGATATGAGAAAATGACAAAAGTTGATACGAGTGCACGGTGAGGAGAGCGCACGAGTGCAAAGTAATTTCGAAATTATTTTGATAGATTATCCGCTAAATGAAAAAATCACGGATTTTGTGATTTAAGTTATTAGATGGCAGCACTGAATACAAATTGATTTGACAGTAGACTTACATGACTTATCATAATGGTAACGTCATTGTCAATGTCACACCACAAGACCACAGAGTAAAATTGGACTTTTTCAGAGAAATGGTTTTTTCAAAACTGGTTTTTTTTCTGAGAAATGGCACGAACGTGTATTTCTATGGATTTTGAAAAGATTTTAAATGATCCGTGATTCCTACTCATATTATGATAGTTACCTCACGCTTGTGATGTGTGAGATACGAACGTCAAATTCTATGGCCTCACGTCTTGATGTGGGATGTTTTGTTATCTGGACATTTCGGCTCCTCCGGAGTCGGAGGAGGCTATCAAATTAGGACAACGTTTGTTAATTCGTTACTTTTCTCCTGTTTGATTTTCTCGGACCAACGGTGAACGGGCGGGCGCGGTTAGTTCTGGAATTATTGAGATTTGGGAAGAAGCGACATCTCTCGTCAGGAATGTTAACTAATTCCAACTGCTTGATTATTGGGATTATTGATGTATGTAACTCAATATCAACAGATGTCGCCGAACCTTAAATTTTATGGGAAGTTAAAGGTTCACAATACGTCCGCTAGGGGCGCTTTTCAACTTTTCATACAATTTTCTCGTTTACACGAAAAAAACTGGTACTACGCCACGGGTACTCGTATAATATGGTTAACGTCTTTGAGTAAAAACGAAATACTTATATAGAGATATTACCAACACAGAAAAAAAAATCCCTAGAGTCTATTGGGAGAGGACGATTTCTTGAAAAAAAAAAAAACCTTTTTTTGTGTAGGTACTGGTTAGTTTTATCTGTAAGTAATTTTTGGTAACTTATTACTTACCTTTTACTTTATTTATCGCGAGTAAATAGCGCACTACGAAAGATGCGCTTTTTATGCTATATTTTGTATTTATGATACGTATCTTTGAAGATACAACCGGAGATTAGCTAATATCTCTGCAATAAATATAAAATAGAGCTCAGGTAAAAGCTGAACGCCTTAGTAGAGCAGATGGTAAACCACAAAAGCTCTCTCAGTGCACTGTAAACAGCCATTCTTTCGAGGATCAAAGTCGCTATGAATGGCGTTGTGTGGCGGGGCTAACTTTTAATAAGATTTATTGTAACTGATCTTGTTGTGACAACGACAAAAGAGCTCGATTCTTGCCGGTAAATATCAGCTTTGTGTGGTCTACACATTTATTGTTGTTGGTGTTTAAAGTCAAAATATATTTGCAAACACCTGGACTTGAAAAAGTTGATGTTATTTTCATTTGCATCAGTGACCTACCACGTGGTTTAATTGCCCTACATATTTTGTTAATAGAATAAGCCTTTAGATAGATAGATAGATAGATAAACACTTTATTGCACCATAAAGACAAACACGAAAAATAATTACATAAAAAAAATAACACAAAATAAATTCTAACTTAAGTGAAAATCTGCTAAAAGAAAACCTTTATAGCAAAAAAACCTAACATAGCCTTTATCTGCTAAAAGGAAGCCTTTATAGAATGTAAAGAAAACCATGTATTAATCACACTTAGGTACAGTTGGCAACAGAATTGGAGACCTATCATAGAGTTCAAAAATTACTATTATAGGATTTTTTTCATTCTTTTAAGAGTTGTATAGTAAATTCATAAGTTGAAAAACTTTAAACTTTACCTCGAGCAGAGGCCTAGGATAAGCAAGATTATAATCTTGCTTATAAAGTTTTGGAGCTCTACCGGTGGGTCTGTACTTTTGTTGCCCGATTGTACATGTAGGACACTGCCAATGATGGTTACCGTATCTTAATAAATCCAATTTTTTTTGTAAATTTAGCCGTACCTATTTTAAATTATTTTTTTACGTTACGAGACTTTAGGTGGGATTACCTACAGTTATTAGTTACATAAAGTTCTTCTCTCTATCTCATAGTAAAGCACAATCATGGTTTGCTTTTGGTTGCTTTAAAAAATCATTTTTTTCTCTGCATCTTGTCATAGGTATAGGTACCCAAAAAAAGATTGATTTGAGGAAGGCTCTTAGGGCAAACTCTGAGAGCCCTACTCTCTCTGTACCTTCTCGATACGTGAAGTGAATTATGGTAATATAAAGATACCTAAGTACTTCCCAATCGAAAGCATTCGAAGGCACTCGCATCAGGAGAGCCCTAATCTTAATGACATTACAAACATAAAGTTGTCCACTTTCACGTCACTAAAAGGCGATTGTTGTTAAATTTAATGGCACATAAAATAAAATGAAATAGCCCTGAGTCACGATAATTACTGTATTGACGAGTTAACTTCTTACCTAATGCATTAGATCTGGTTTATTTTAACGAGGGCTATAATTTTTGCATACATGTCAAGTACTCCGTTGTCCCTTAGAAATCGTTTGAGAGTTAATTAGGCAAATACCTTATTTATTTCTACTTAAAACAGTCAATTAACGCTTCCTTTACGAAATGACGGTATTTTTACCTAATTAAGATTTTTAGTAAGGCTTAGGCATGTAGTGTAGACACGCCATGAGAAAAATACCTATCATCTTTTTTTTAAAGTAAAACTAACATGATTACTTATTTTCCCTGCTAAAGTTAGTTAAAACGGTATTAATTTACGATGTTTTTTTAATTTGAGAAGCTCGATATTCAACAGCATCGAAATAAAATAAAAAAATATGGTAAAAATCCCATTTTACACAACTTTTTAGTAGCAATTCAATAAGTTATTAAGTTAAATCGTGAAAATCTGAATTAGGCATTATGAGTAAGGCCCGTATTAATAAATCGCTCTCAATATCGATCTTGAGTGCGTATCAATCGAGTGAGTCTTGAGATGCGGTCACTATCTTAAGTTAGGCGTTAATTAATAGATAAAACTCAAGTTTTAACCAGGCTGATATCGCTCTTGAAATTTGAAACTGATCTTGAGAGCGACATTGAATGACAGTAACGCTTTGTTCTTACCTTGAATGGTATGTTCTTACCCTATGGTAGGTAGTGTCGTCATATTTTGCTGTCAACTTGTTTTTAATGTGAATTTTTTTTACAAAATGTAAGATTTTAGTACTAAATAATTATTTAAATGCGAATGATTTGTTCAAAAAGTCATTAGCTTAAAATATCATCATAATAATTGATTTCTGACAAAATTTGTTCTAGCTCCATGTTCCTGAACTACAAAACTAACGAAACAGCTAACTTATGTCATGTATGACCCGCCATCAGACTTGAGTTCACGAAACTACATCTTGAGACATATCTTGAGAGCTGAGTTTGATTTATTAATACGGTATTACTCAAGTGATACGTCGCTCTTTAATCGCGTCTTAAGATAGGTTTATTAATCAGTGCAACAACTCAAGAGCAAACTCAAGATTGAAATCGATATTGAGTTCGGTTTATTAATACGGACCTAAGTATGCCTTTTAGTTAATCTAATGCTTAGACTTACCTCATAAGTGTTAGGCAATTTGTGTGTTGTGTTTTGTACCTAAAAATAAAAAGTCTAAGTATACTTTTTATTTTTAGGTATGATTTCATCATAGACTTTTTGCTTTTAATGCTTATTGCATTTTAGACTAATTGATGTGCTCACACAAAACGTTTTACAGGTTAGGATTTCTGTTCAGGAGAAAATTATCCTATTTATAACTTATCTTATCTAATTTTTCTAAACAAAAGAAATGTATCTACCTATATATATTATGAGACTATCCAAAAATGGAAACTTACCTCTTATCACCCAGATTTAGATATTTGCCTCCTTTGAAAATGTCGTAGTTTAACAATCCAAGCACGTCTGTGATTGGTCATTTCAGTATATCTGTGTTACACGCTATACGAATCCAGAATGAATTAAGGGAATTGCGTAGATCTATTCCGATTTTCAGTCGTATAAAGACACCATTTTGTGTTCATTCAGACATTTATATAGAAACGAAACGCCTACGTTGAAACCCACAGCAAAATCGCATCTAATGTTATTATTCTAGCTATATCATGCTGTCAATAAATCTTATTATTTCACAAAGTGTTGGTGAATGTCTGATATCTCTACCCTTATTCTCTTTTACTTCGTCACCATTGTGTAAGTCTACCATTATCTGGGCTTAAACGATTTAATTTTGGACTTTCCCTCAATTTTCATTGGCGACACTAATCACGGCCCACGGACAAGATAATCCTAAAATTTATTGGTCGTTACAACCTAAACTGTCGTCAATAGTATTGATGCTGTGGCTGTACAGATTTATAAACTGTTTGGTGCTAATGAAATTATATTGAATTGCCATAAATAAGATGACAATAAAGGGGAGCTCACAAAGGTTTGATTACAATGGTGTTTCGACTAAATAGAGGACGATGGTGAGACCACCCTTAATGTTTGGGTGTGTTGTGGTCAACAATGGTGGTGTTGGGTCAAGGTGGTGCAATTACTAGAAATGAAAGTCATATTGGCTCTATAAATTATACAGGAAGTTAGGAGGGAAAGGTGGTTTGATAGGTACCTACCTACTTAATTAGTATTTCTTTAAGTAAATAAGTAGCTTCTTTCAAGGAAGTGGCGTAGAAAAATGCGGTGCAGCGACTGTAAGAATTTATAAGTGTACTTAAGATCTATTGGTTCGTCACTTTAAAATTATTAGAGGTTCTCGAATTGATTTATTTTATGGTTATTCATAAATTGACGAACCTAAATACGAACCTAATATGAAACCTAAACCGCGATACGCTAAATATGTATGTATTTGGCGCTGAAACGTAGTAACATAAAAAAATATGTGAATCTATAAAATTATTCCTGAAACATATAGGTAGTGACATTAGCTAGTGAGAAATTTCAAGGAAATTCTTCAATTAAGCAGATTTTTTAAAATTCTTTTATGAATTTTAATATAATATACAATATTTTTGAACGATTCTCCCAAGGTTTCATTTGGTTCGTGACGTGACCAAAATTCTTTTGGACAAAGGGCTGGTGGGGTAGCCGAGTGGATAACGTAGGTAGCATCGGACGAGGCCTTCCGTCAATATCATGGACAGCGGGGCACCATTGTCACTGTGTCCATTGTACTCGCTGACGCTGCGGAGCACAGACCAAAAATCATTAATTTTGTATCACAAAGCAAGAACCCACAAATCGAACACCTGAAAAAAATTAGGGCCCATTCAGTCGCGGTCACTGACATACGCATTCGGATGAATTCGAGTACAGACTGTTGAAGTTTCGATTCGAGTTTTAATTATAAGTCGGTCAAAATCGAATGAAATCTCTTCTTAACTTCGTTCGCTGTGAAATTAAAATTAAATATTTCGTAAACAGTAACTGAGATAAGCAAGCTAAACTAATAAAAATTGTTTTATAACATAGGCGTTTTTAGAACCAATAAAATTGGAATAAAGCAGCTTTTGTCAACATCTCATAATGTAGAGCAGTGTTAAGTTTAAAATATAAAGCAAGACTTTAAACAGTAAATCGATACGTAGTGTTTTGTTGCATAAATCATTCGTTCTTTTGTGATTAATGTCACAGTTAAATGTAAAGATTCATATTTAGTGCAGCGAGCCAGTTTCTAAACGGTCCGTGACGAATATAACCGGATTAACCAGATACATTAAAAAGTAAAAAATATATATCTTCCTACTTAGCGTAAACCGTAGGAATATTTTCTATTCTGTGGTGCAACTTTTTACCCGACTACGGCAAAGTCAAAATGGAGGGTTATGTTTTAGTTTGTAAATACGATTCCTCGGACCTCCTAGACTTTATCAAGTCGATATAAAAATCAGCCGCCTTAAACATGATTACGTTGCATTAGCGATATCGCCAATCGACAGATTTTTTTACATGAAATTATTGATATAAGCATTGTATAAAATTGACATAACATGAAACTTGTCTACCACTTTTTTCCCATAACGCAAGACATAAGTGACTTTTCGTTGACTTTATGTCAATTTCACACTATAAAATCTGTCGATTAGCGATATCGATAATAAAAAGTAATCTTGTTTAGGGGGGCAGGTTCTCTATGGTTATTCGCGAAATAATATTTTGTTTAGTTAGGTACATAGACTGGGGAACTTATTAAGCTCATTAATTATGTTCGAATAATCTTTTACATTGAATTCTATCAAAACATCAGAGTCATTCATTCATTAACAATCGGGCTGCGGAACTAATAAGATTAAAACCGCGACTAGAGATACTGCAGCTTCATTCAGCTGCATTTTCAACACAGATGTTTAGGTACAAATCGAAATTAAAAACCAAAAGCAAAAAAACGTGTCCATTGTCACAACGAGATTCGCTTTTATCCCATAAACCGGAATCCGGGACCCTCCGCAAATAATGCTAATCATAATGGCATTACATTCATTCGTTGGATTTCATCAAGTATCCCAAGATCGGTTTGAATTGCGTCAGTTTTTTTGCCAATTTCAATGGTTTTCTTGTTAAAAACATTAATCTAATCAGGAGGGGAACGATGACTGGTGGGTGAGTTAATTTAAAATTCATTGTCAGTTGTGTTAATCACTTTTTTACCTACATACCAAACTGGTTTAATTTTAAGACCCATACTTTTTCCACGGAATTCCTCCTATATTGCATAAATACAAGGCTGTGTAGTCCCAGCATAGAATAGGGCTACTCCATATCTTCCCGTGGGTGACGTAGAAGATGACTAGGGAAGATCTTTTGTAGACTATCGTACCTGGGTCCCTCACGATGTGGTGGGTAAACCATCGCAGCAACAGCATTCCTAAGGAGGGTAGGTGTAACGCAGGTGGCTGGCTGTAATAATATTGCCTAATTTTATTGCAGTATAAATGAAGAAAACATAGATAAGGGCAGGCAGATATAGAAGAAGATTGCATAATTACCCGATAGCATAAATCAAGAAATGATGTATTTTATATTTATAAATAAAACTGCAAAATAAAGAACATTTGGTGACAATATCCGCAGATCTAACAACAATGTGAACTTAATGCCAACTTTACAAACCACAGCCATTAGCACAACTGATACAAAATATTTTGACGTCAAATATGTATGGGTCTTTAGGGAATCCAACCATTAGACCCATGCAGGCACTGTAACAAAGTGAATGGCAGTCAGCAACGAAGATCGATTCGATTTATGCGTTTTTTGCAGATTCACACAATGAACCCCATTTATTGATAGATAATAAAAGAGGCGCAGGGAATAGAACAGTTGGTTGGAATCGATTCAACTTGTAATGTGGTTAGTTGCGGGTATCAGAATCACATGTCGATATCATTCTATGTCATTAAGTTGAATTAAGGATGCTTATTTCTAAATTGTATACTTAGACTTACAGTTTATTTAAAAAACAGACAGTAAATTAAAAATATACAATTTTTGCCCAAAAATTTTCTGACTTACATTTTATTTTAAAAACATTCAGTATAGAATTTTTGTCTAAAAAATAAAAGCAGCAGAACTATCACAATAACTATACTTACAGTACCTACTAGTAATCATACCTATTAATAAAAAATAAAATAAAACCATACCTTTTATCAAATATAATTTTACTTACTCGTTGATTTAATTTGACTCTTCTTATAGTTTTCTACTAATAATCTCTACTAATAATAAGTCATTTTTATTATGTTAAAAAATTACTATTTTCGTCTATGATTTTTATCTTATGTAAAATTCTTTTTAGGCTTTACTATCACTACACTGCCGCCGTTTCATATAATTAAGGTATCTGAAAAAAATAAAAAATGTGTGTGTATTTAGGTATACATTTCATTCAATTTTCAATTTAAATCGAGCGACATTCCGATTGAGAAATATGTCAAAAACAAGCAAGGCAATAAGTGCATTCTATATTAACTTCGGTTAATTTTACAGTACAAATTTTATTTTAATGACATCTCAATGAGTATGCCAATAAAGCCCTTTTAATCTTCCGCTGTTTATTATCCCTTTGTGATTCAAGTTCTGATCAAAAGATAAGAAAATAAAAGTTTAAATTTCCGGTTTACTTTGATGAAACGAAGACAGATTGAAAAATAAAATAGTGTTTGCCATTTCGGCATCTTTAAAAAGAAAATGTTTATTTTTACTTCATAATTGAGGTTAATTTGTCACAAATTAAAATTTTATGAGCCGAGAATAAGGTTCTAACGTGAAAAAAGAACCATGATTTTAATGGTGCTCATTTTTCAAATCGTAAAATCGTCACAGGTGTCTAATTAAATTCAATACCTTATATATTTTGGACCTGGAAATATGATATTTACGTGGTAAGTACCTACTTTTTATTTGAACTTCTATTATCTGTGGAAAGTAGCTAAGTATTAGGTATCTATAGTTTTGATAGCAATTTTCATAATAGAAACATAAATGTTGATCAAAGCACTTGAATGAAGTAGGTACATAACATAATATTCAATATCAGTAATGAAAATGAGAATGAATATTTGGGTGATGTCATGTAAGTCTAGTACCTAGTGAACGAGTTGACAAGTGAGTAGATAACCGCTGTTTTATCACAAGTGCGTCAGTACAGGAAGGATTTATTTGTGGAGTAAGTTTCACTTTATCACAAACACCTTATTTAAAAATATTATATCGAAATATTAATTTAAACTAACATTATTATATTTACAGTCACACGCTTTTCCCAAGAAAAACCATTGAAGTTTTATGATTAGGCAAAACAAACAAAGTAAGCACGGCCATGTTTATAAAAGCTCGTGAAGCGCGCTCCTGTTCATGCCAATCTTGCGGCGAGCAACTTGTTGCCGTTGTGAACTTTTCAACGAAAAGAGAAGCGTATATCGGACGACCCTGTCAGGGGAGGAGCGACCGCGCGGGGAACATGCCGCGCGCCTCGCCGGCCGGGCCGGTCGCTCAACTTGCTTTGCGACCGCATCCAGTCGCTTCTCACACGTGCCCGCGGCCGGCTGTGCTGCATCTGACTGTAAACTCGAGCCGTTATGCGACGTACTTTGAAACAAGTTTGACGGGAAATTCGTTAAGTTTTCCGAACGCTTACGGACTAGCGTAGCGATGTGCGCGATAAAAGTGAATCAAATAGTGACAGTTTAATTGAAGTGACAGTTAATAAGTGAAAATCCAAAATGTTATCGTTGGGATCATTGTTGTTGTGGAGCGCAGCATACTGCTGGATGTGGGTGTTCGTTGATGGAGCTTCCTTGACCAGTCGGGTCGCTGAGGCGCCTCAGGAGTGTGAGTTGCAGCGGGTGTCTGATGCCAATGAGACCCCTAGCGTGCAACTCGCGTGCTCCTTGCGCACCGCCGCCGGCGCAACCGATCTACTGGCTGGCCTAACTACATCGCAAGCACAACGCATCACTATTCTGAATCTACACTGCACAGATGTTCTATTCTTCGAAAGTTCCTTAGATCTCGGTAGAAGAAAAGAAGAAGGCACACAAATTTTGTCTCGATTTCATAATCTAAAAGAACTGAGAATTGAATCGTGCAAGATTAGATATGTTCCATCTGAAGTGCTCTCGCCGCTCAGTGGGTTAAGAAGTTTGACCATACGGACTCATAATACAGACTGGTCTGCAATGTCGATGGAGTTTCACAGAGATACTTTTCGTGGATTAACCGATTTGAGAAATTTAGACTTAGGTGACAACAATATTTGGACTCTACCTTCAGAAATATTTTGTTTGTTGTATAATCTGAAAGAATTGAATGTTACCAGAAACCGATTACAAGACATTTCCAATTTGGGATTTTCTGATTGGGGTAACGGACCAACCGCACCAGGGAAATCCTGTAATACAGTGCTAGAAACTTTAGACATGTCTTACAATGAAATAAGCGCCCTGCCAGACAATGGATTATCAAGTTTACGAGCTTTGCAAAAGTTATTCCTTCAAAACAATCGAATATCTCAAGTTGCCGACCGCGCTTTTGTAGGATTGAGTGATTTACAAATGCTTAACTTATCAACTAATGCATTGACAGCCTTGCCACCTGAAATGTTTCAATCTTCAAGAGATATAAAACAAATTTATTTGAATAACAACTCGCTAAGTGTATTAGCTCCCGGACTTTTGGAGGGATTAGACCAATTGCAGATATTGGATTTATCTGTAAACCAGCTGACAAGCGAGTGGGTCAACAGAGACACCTTTTCAGGCTTGGTTCGATTGATTGTTTTGAATTTATCACATAACAGAATAACAAAAATAGATGCGTTACTATTTCAAGACCTCAATAACCTACAATTTTTGAGTATGGAGAACAACAATGTGGCACGTATTGCTGATGGGGCCTTTTCCAATTTAAAAAATTTACATTCACTTTCATTGGCGCATAACAATATAATTGAAGTGGACAGTGGACATTTTTCTAACCTCTACGTTCTAAATCAGCTGTTTCTGGATGGAAATCGAATTACTAAAATCGACTTACGATCTTTCGAAAACATAACTAAGTTACATGATTTGGGTCTCAGCGGGAATCAGTTATCCGAGGTACCAGAAGCAATAAAAACCTTGAGGTTCCTTACGTCTTTGGATTTAGGCATGAATAGAATAACAAAAGTAACCACGACACAGTTTGAAGGCTTGGACGATTTGTACGGTTTGCGGCTCGTGGGCAACAAAATTGAAAAGATATCAAAGGATACATTTGCAGCATTACCTTCCCTACAGATACTAAATTTGGCTTCAAATAACATAGATCAAATAGATGATGGAGCTTTTTCTTCGAATCAACAACTGAAAGCAATAGGATTAGATGGCAACAAACTAGTGGACTTGAAAGGCATTTTTAATAATACACAACCTCTAGTTTGGTTGAATGTGTCAAACAACGAGCTATTATGGTTTGATTATAATCATATACCCGTAAACCTTGAATGGCTTGATATGCATGAGAATAATGTGGAAAAATTAGAAGATACCTACGGTATAAAAGAGACATGTAACCTAAAAATGATTGACGTCAGCTACAATAAAATTCGTAGCATAGATAAATTTTCGTTTCCCAGCCATATTGAAACGATTATTTTAAATAATAACAATATCGAAAAAATAAGTCCTGGAACATTTTTACAGAAATTCAACCTAAACAAAGTTATGCTGTATTCGAACAAGATAAAAACTTTGGAATTCGGAGCCTTTGCGATACAATCCGTACCAGAAGACAAAGATTTACCGGAATTCTATATTAGTGAGAATCCTTTTGTCTGCGACTGTACAATGGAATGGCTTCAAACAATTAATCAATATAGTGAACTTCGGCAGAGACCAAGAGTGATGGATTTGGACAGCGTGCGATGCACTTTAACTCATTCACATAAACCTGAGATGCGATTACTCGAAGTGAGATCTTCAGAATTTTTATGCGAGTACGATTCGCATTGTTTCACGGTATGCCATTGTTGTGATTTTGACGCTTGCGATTGCAAGATGACTTGTCCAGATAGGTGTTCGTGTTATCATGATCAAACGTGGACCACCGTTAACGTAGTCGATTGTTCGAATGCCGGCTACGATCACGTACCGGACCGTATACCAATGGACGCGACCGAAATTCACTTGGACGGAAACGATCTAAAAGAATTAAGTAATCACGTTTTTATTGGTAAAAAGAAACTACAAGTATTGTACCTTAATAACAGTAATATTAACACAATACAAAATAGAACATTTAACGGAATTGAATCATTGAGAATTCTTCATTTGGAAAACAATCATTTGGAAATATTAAGAAATACTCAATTCACGAAATTACAAGAGTTGAGTGAGCTTTATTTGAGTAATAACAAAATCAAAGTAATTGAAAATGATACCTTTAACTACTTGTCTTCACTTGAGTACTTGGACTTGGATAACAACGGTTACGCCGATTACATGCCTTGGAGAATTATTGCAGACGGCGATCCTCGACTACGTGTGTCGGTAGATGGGAATAACTGGACATGTGATTGTAAAGACGTCGCACAACTCAATCAGTGGTTGACAAAAAAATCAAAGGATACCGAGACCATGATGTGTTTCACAGTGAATGGTCAACCAATGAATAAAACTATCGCTGCAGTCACGAGAGAATGTAAGACAGAAACTACAACCGAAGAAACAGGAACCGAGACATTGAAGAGGCTATTCATTGAATCGAATGATGGTGGTGAAAATTACATTCCATACATAACAGCCGTATTGATAATAGTAGCTATTTTATTTATACTGTGTGCCCTATTGTTTATGTTTCGAGAAAACTTTAAGCTGTGGTTACATTCTAGATACGGCATTAGAGTCTTCAGTTCGACTCCGAGAGACATGAACGACAATAAAAACAAAAGGTTTGATGCCTTTTTTGTCTATAACCCCCGGGACGAAGACTTTGTGAATCGTGCAGTGAGTTCAGAATTAGAAAACTTAGGACATACTTTGTGTCTACAACACAGAGACTTACAATTACTCGAAAGACGATCAAGTGACAGTTTAGTAAGTGCATCAGAAAGTTCAAAAAGACTAGTGATTGTGTTATCAATAACGTTTTTACAACAAGAGTGGTACTCACCGGACTCTAAAGCCGCAGTACAAAGTGCTATAAATTCAGTAAACGTAAGGCATAGACGTCAGAAAATAATATTTCTTGTGACAACGGACCTTAGTGCCATAAACATTGACCCAGACTTAAAAGTGTTGTTAAAAACATGTACAGTGATAGTGTGGGGTGAGAAAAACTGTTGGGAAAAGCTAAATTTTCGGTTACCGGACGTGGACGTCACGTTGCCAAACCGGACGCTTCATAACCCAAATAACTTAAAAAGTGGTAACCGGGAGGGGTTCAGTCGTCATGGGAATTTAAGGTATACGGCCCCACCGACATCACACGACCCTTGGTACAAGTACGGTATGGCTCCGCCTATCCTTATGATGTCCAGTCCGATGCATTCGACGAGCGCGAGTGCTGAAGTGTCAGCCCGAAGTACCGAGGACGAAACGTGCTCGGTAGCCAGTAGCGAAGGCAGGGGTGACGACCGCCTACCTCATCATCACAGCTATGTCTCTATAGACAATCATCAATGTGAGGAGAGGCCTCTCAGGCCTCCGCAACAAATACCAATGTCGAACGCACCCCATTCTCGTAAGACTTATTTTGTTTAGGTTTACCTATTAATAATAAAGAACTGATCTTTGTAAATAACTTTTGTATCGTAAACTTACCTTTGGTGCTGTAAAATCAAAATAGCATTTATACATATCCATTAAAATTGTTATTTATTACTTTCATTGCCTTGTTAATATAGCACTTCAATTTCGGTTTATTATATTTTGCAAAACATTCCTGTTAATAGATTATGTCTTGTTTATTAATGTATCTGATTTATGATTTTGTAATGTGACATTTACTTATAATAACGGCTAGTATCTTAGGGTTCCTGATGAATTTAAGTCCTAACTTTTGTAAACATATTATAAATACTTACAGAATAATTGTGATAACGTTAGGTACTTAATTTGTTTTGTGTAGTTCTACATACTATGTGAATGCAATGATTGTGTGACTTTGTATATAAATTGTAATGTAAAAAATGTTGAAGAACTGAACCTAGTCAATTGTAAATATTTATAGCTGTAATAAATGTAAAGTATTATGTTAGAATAAGTATAAATGTGATTTAACTTTTAGTTAGGTTTTGAAATTATTCGTATTTATTACGCTTCCAAATGCAAAATATGAAATAAAATAATATTTTATCTAATTATTTTTTTGGTTTTCTTTAATAAGTAGGTACAAATTGTTTCTACAAATTTGTTTTAGTTTAGTATTTCATGATGTAACTATTTTTTTACCGAATTTATTGTGTTTTTTAATAACTAGGTATATTATTAAGATAATTGGACAATGGCCCAAATGAAGAGGCTAAGTGCGGAAACAGCCCCGTAAAACTAAACTAACTATAATATTATTCATGAGCACAAAATTAAATCTAAAAAGCCTCAAGAAATTACTAGAACTCTCTAGTCTTATCAAATAAACTAGCGACTCGCCCCGACTTTGCACGGCTATATTGTGCATGTATTATACATATAAACCTTCCTCTTGAATCACTCTATCTATTTAAAAAAACCGCATCAAAATTCGTTGCGTAGTTTTAAAGATTTAAGCATAGGTACATAGGGATATAGGGACAGAGAAAGCGACTTTGTTTTATACTATGTTGTAGTGAAGTGATGATGATAGTGAAGTGATAAGTTAAACGTTAATTATATCTGCATAAACACATCAAATTGAGCTTATTAACATTAGGCAGGTTTCGCAGAAATACATATATTGTCTGCTATACGTCCTGTATCACGGGGCTATGGAGCCCCGGACCTTTGGAAGGCGTGCGTGGAGCCGAAGCCAACACGTAGAGGCCCTTTACAATAACAAGTATAATAGCAAACAATGGGGTGGATTCTGAACCGGCGATTATCCCTGTCTACACTATAAAGTGCAACCAAGGACAACCTCCGGTTTGGATGAAACTATTGATAATCTACAGGACAAAACTACTTGAGCTATTGTGATGGGATGGTAGTGGACTAGATACTGGGGAACTATGGATACTATGGCACCTGCCGTAACAATGTCCAATAAACACGTAAAAATGGCAGGCGGAGACTCGCCAACTCTCAGACTGGGCCACCCTAATTAGCCGAGTAAATTACAATTATTGTCTGCTATTATTATTATGTCCCGTATCACGGGGCTATGGAGCCCCGGACCTTTGGAAATTCGTGGACCCAAAGTCAACACGTAAGTATATAGAAGTCTTTTAATATAACAAGTTCAATAGCAAAGTATGATGGACTCCAAACTGGTGATTATCCCGGTCTGGACTATAAAATACAACCAAGGACATTTGCATAAGCTACAGGAGAAAACTACTAGGCCTATGGTGATGGGATGATAGTGGATTGGTTTCTAGGAAGTTAAACATATTATTGTTTGTTATATTATGTCCTATATAACGGGGCTATATAAACCAAGTTTGCCAAACGTTTCAATCCTTACATTGAAAGGCGAATATACAACATTGTAGCAGAAATGTGTGGCATTAAAAATCATAGTTTGATCAAAGGGAAAATTCAAATAAAACGCTGGTTAGCTTCCCTAACATATGATGACACGGAATCGCTGCTAGTGTATATTGTGTAGCTAGCTAGTTATCAAAATTATTATTTATTTATTTTATATTATTATGTGTCTTTAATATAGTATATAATGTATGTAAATTTAGTTATTTATTTTTCAAATTTAATAGCATTAATTTATATTCCAATTCAATATCGATAACCCTGTGAAATAATAAGTATATTATTTTGAGTTTATATTTTAATAGATTTAGGTTTATGGTTTGTTTTCATATTGTAAAACAGTTAATCGAACGGCATTTATCTATTACCATTTTGTTAATTATTATTTTGGCACTTCACAATACAGACATTAGTCTAGTGTGAGGGCTGCAGTAATTCCATTCCATATGTCTTATATCACGGGGCTATATTGTTATATGTACTATATCACGGGAGCCCCGGACCTTTGGAAGGCTTGCGAGGAGCCGAAGCGCATAAAGGCCCTTTACAATAACTAGTTTAATGGCAACTCATGATGTGTACATCAAACCGGCGATTATCCCTGTCTGCACAGCCAAGGACAACCTCCATATTATGATTATTAATTAATTAATTTCAAGCACAGTTTTTAAAAAAAGTACAGACCCACATAGAATAGATACATAACAGACATATAATTACTGACAACCAAATTATCTGTTTACCCCTTCGACCATATAACGACTATTTTTTCATAGACCTCTTCCAATTATCTTTGGCTCTGGCTGTTCAGGATCACGTCGGATCCGCTGCAGATTCTATTTCATCTTCCCAGCGTATGAACTCTCTCCCAGGTTTTCTTTCCTAACAATAAAGGTCCAAAAGTAAAGGTTAAAATACTTTTAAATAAAGTTGAATTTTATTTCTATCCGCCCGTCGCCGTCGGATTTGACTTCATATCTAAAATCAAGACAGGTGATCGAATAGGGGCGAACGTCAAATGTTTTTCATTGACATAATCAATTTACTGAATGCTTTGTTCGCTCATCTACGGTTGGATGTATAAATATTTATTTTATCTAAATCGATCGAGTCGGATAAGATCATGCTCGCGGGTTTAAGATTTTAATTTTAAAAGCGGCCGCGACATTGCGCTCGCGCCGAGCCGAGTGCCCGCTGCGAAACTATAAATCATCATTCGATAGAGCCGGATGATCAATAAAGACCGTTTAATTGACTTTATATTGCAACTGAAGATGTCCCAATGATATAAGTAAATTCATTTTTTAAACTTTAATTATTGCTCATGAACACCAACATTTTTAAAATAAGGTCGAAATAACAGCCCATCAAATTTAATTAGTTATTACTTTTTTTTCGTAAATATGACTAATTTAAATATCAAAATACCTATAACATTATTTTGTAATGCTCGCACTTATACAATAATCAAGTTTTTCCAACCGACCTTTTTTAAGGCTTTGGAACTGTCCTAAAATATGAAAGTATCGTAATGAATTAACCATGTATGATTAATTCCTCGGGAGATTTCCTAAACCTAATAAAGGACTCAGTAGTTAGAAAATTATGTTCTGAGGTGGGCAGTTTACTAATGTTACATTTTGATTTCTAACTCGGTAAAAAAACCGAAAGAAAAATCGGTTTAAAAAAAAAGCGGTTATCAGTTCGACCTGTATTAAAGTAAGTATGCAATATTATCGTCATTGCACAATCTTCATATTATTATTGTGTTAGTATATTAGAGCCTATGCAAGAAATAGATTACTAACAGTGAGTATTTTCAGTATTTTTATTAGTTTATTTATAAGTTTAATCAAGTTATACCATGCTACTTAGCTCGTTCTTGTATTACATTACTTGGTAAAATAATTTTAATCACATTATTTTATTCAAAGAATAATTAGATAGGTAAATTCTTAGATGTTCTATACTACTACTCTTCACTAAAGTTGATTAGGGTTTTTCATAATCAGCCCCACACCACTTAGGCTACATTAAATATTATAAATATAGTCAATAATTATCCATTTAAATACTACGTTTTAGGATTGTTGTAGGTTATTATTATATAAAAACAAAAATGTAATGTTTGTAATTAATATTTAGCTGTCTCTTATTGTTTCGTGTATTTATGTGTCGTGTGTTTGTTCGAATAAATTCTTTTCTATTAAATTTCTATTTAAAATAGCAAAATATCTTAATTGAATGATCATGTAACATAATCCGGATAGATGTATCTGTAATCGAATATCGATAGTGGTATAAATTACGGGATTCAAATTGTTGTCATCAAGCGTCGCCGTGTCAGTACACGAGTTCTATCTATTCGTGCCAACACTTCGAGCTTTCGACCACTCATCACCTTTTTTTTTCCTAGCGGAATACGATATCCGATCATTTATTGTCTACCACGGACTATTCCAAACCCGTTTTCAATGTATTACGGACGTTAAGTTTAGATGGGAAATATTCAAAGCCGAGGTGACAATTGATCGTGTCCCTTAGCAAAGACAAAAAGCAGAATAGTTCGATTAGTTATGTCCCTTAGGCGAGTCGCGTAGGCAGAGAGGAAACAATAGATTGGTTCTGCTTTATGATTCTATAAACGTTTATGTTCCGATAAACGACCTTTAAATTTTGGAATTGAGATTGTGTGATGTTATCTATATCCGGACAGGTTTATTATGAAAGCATCGTCGTTGACACTTATGGAAACACTCACGTATTTATATAGGTATACTAGAACGTGGTTAAGGTATTTGCAATTCCAATATGAAGCGAGGGAAAAAATATTTATTGTTTCATGTTCCAGGTTACCACGGGAAACGTCTGATTAAATATTTTTTTCTTATGATTTATTAGGTACGTAAGATAAAAAAAAGTTAACGATGTTGTTTCAGTTTTTATGTTTTACAATTATAATAATCAAATGTGGTTGTAGATGTAGGAGGGTTTACTTACAAAGATAGTGTCCATTAACGGTCAACTTTAAATGTATCGTTTCCTCATATAATAGTAATCGTGACCGCCCATAGCTACCCAAAATCGTAAATATCAGACTGAGCTAATGAAATGTTTAAAGAAATGTTCGAACTCTTTCGCGTAGGATGTTTAAGATGTCATAATAAAACTTTTCGATTATTGCTTTGAACGTATAAACAAATAATGTCCAAGCTATGAAAATCATAGCAACAATAAAACAAGCTCGATTAAACAGTTTTTTCGTTTAAAATAACTCATGAATAAGTAATTTTTTTATCATAAAACGTTAACATGAATTCCGAGGAGTGGTAGAGTTTAATTTACTCAGAAAACTTTTCTCTAGGTCTAGGTGAATTCCCCAATTAAATATAACGAATTATTTATAATTGTTTTAAAAATGATACTATAGCCAGGTGGTCATCTAATAACAGTTTTCTATCAAAGATTAACAATAACAGACATAGTTGTCTGTGGGGCCAATGCTCAAGGAGGCATGTTTGTAATAATTAGGTCTGCAGCTGTTTCCGTTGGTGGGTGGAGTCACAGCTTTTTTTTAATAAAAGCTCCCCCGTTATTGGAAGAAAGGAATTACAAATTTAAATTCGCCAAGGGAATATACCGCGACACTGTTGAAAGTAAGGAATGCAATGCATATGTTGCGAACATAATGAGTTAGGTTGATGAGTTTTTGTTTTCTACGAAAATATTAAGCTTTTTTGAAGCACGCTGTAACACCGTTACGTCAGCTGTAAAGGATGTTGTAAGTAAAACGGGCAGTTTATTCCTATTTTTATGGTTTTATACATTTTTGTAACAGATTACAATTAGTGTTTAATTGATAAACTAATTGAATTTGATTGCATTTGATCGTGTCGTGGAGTAATTGAAAAAGTTAAAATAGGCATAATAGATAGATAGATAGAAAAATATACTACACACAAGGTACATACAAAAATAAACAAAAACGAAAAACATAACCATTTCCTTGCAGTCGGGTAAAACAATTGTACAAATAGAAATTTTTTTGAAATAAATAACATAACAATAAACTTTTAAGATCCTAGAATACATACCTAACCCATTAATTTCTTATTATTTATTGCTACTGAATTTATTTATTGACTAGCTTTACCTTTCGTTTAGGGTGCTTAGTCTGAATGGTCCAAATTTTATACACGTTGGCTGCATTTTCGTCACCTTCTCTACCTCTTTATTGGATGATGTTTACTAACTTTAATTATGCATTATTTTAGGTAGGGATATAATTTATTATATATGTCAGTCAAAACCTAAAATATCAAGGAGGTATAAAGTCATCACTTTATAATTTAACACCATACGTTTTTCTCTACCACAACATAATGCGTAAGTATGTAACAACGTAAGTAACAATTAACTTCTGCTTAACACATAATGCCTATGAAATTGACACACATTAATGTGTATAATGTATGTGTTACAATGACTGCTTATAGGGTTATTGCAGTTTTAAAATATGATATTATACACACGGTGTAACAAGGGGGGTGGATCATCGGTTGTTGGGGGGTAGGGTACCTCAGTACCAATCGATTTAACCCCCATGTATGTTCTGCAATATTCACTGGTTCAAAAGTTAATTAGACTTTAGTAAAATTTTAGTCAAAATCAGATTTTAGCCAGAACTTCGCAATTGCAACCAAACTATCAGCACATTCTGCTTTCTTTTGTTAAAACAAGTTCAATAGCTTTTGTACCCCTACACCAAAGTCTTAGATTTATAAAACTCCAAATAAAACCAATTAAGTAATTTTTTTTCCCAAAAACTAATTTTTACATTATCTTTGATTGGTTCTAAGAAAATTTTTAACAGATTTTTTTTCTGCAACAATCTAGAAAACTACTGGCTTTTATGTAGAATAAACCCTGCAAGTTTCATTGGGCTCATTCAGCCCATTTCATTGGGCTCATTCAGCTCAGCTCACATTTCATTCAGCTTTTTGATTGACCTGCGCAATGATAGTAAAATAGGCAAAGAATTGAATGTATCCTCAATGTAATTTTATCAAAATAGATATACTTAGTAGCTTTTTTTCAGATTGATTCGTAATAAGTACTAATGTTTTTTTTAATAATAGCAAGTTTTGATAAGATAAGATAAGATAAGCTGAGGCTTGAAGGATTCAGGAAGTACAGGACGTTGAGTTTCAAAAGCAAGGCAACAAAATTGGTCTAATTGATTTTAATAAAAAAAAAATACTGTATTGTTTAATTTAGGTGAATAAAATTCGCGAAGAGACCTTTTAAGAATTAACTCTTAGTTTCTAATAATTAATAAATTAAATTATTCATACAAAAGACATCAACGAAATACTTTTAAAGACAATATTATAAAAAATACAAATATGTAATAAGAAAATTAATGTCGCTGACCAAACTTTTCACTACTTATAATAAAGTAATTGACACCATATTCAGTTCATTGGTTCACGTTCACGAATGTAGGCTAATTTCACTTCTGAGATAACTCGAAGCAAAAATAGTCAACAGAATTCAAGCAGTTGGTAGTCCACTTGAACTTCTGCGTTTCAGTAAATATCAATTTTAGGTAAGTAATTTTAGGAGTGGTGTTGGCCTAGTGGTAGTGTTGCCGAAGGATCGATAGCTTTTATCTGAAAAAGTCTATACTATCGATTGGCCTATCGATACTATCGATAGCTCAAAACGTGGCAATAGTATCGATAGTTTTGTTGCTCGCGAATAATAAATTATCGATAGTATCGATAGTTTTGTATTGCCAGTATCGATAGTTTTTATGCCTCGTTTTGAGTAAGCCTCGTAAGTAGTAAGTAAGAGTAATGTGAAAAGCCTCGATAGCCTATCGATAGTCTATCGATACTATCGGTTTTCGATAGTATCGATATACATGTATCGATGGTATTGCCTCGTTTTGAGCTATCGATGCTATCGATAGGCTATCGATACTATCGGTTTTCGATAGTATCGATATACATGTATCGATGGTATTGCCTCGTTTTGAGCTATCGATGCTATCGATAGGCTATCGATTCTATCGGTTTTTAATTAACTATCGATTGACTATCGATTATTCAGCGATAGCCACCTATCGATTGGCAACACTACCTAGTGGTAGATGCCTTGACTTCATTCCAAAATCGTGGGTTCGAATCCCGGTGCAACAATGATTTTTTCTTAGGTCTTTATGTGGGCTAATTGACATTACTCTTAATGTGAACGAAAACATCGTGATGAAAGTTCTGTACTCTGGACCACAGCTGCTGCTGAGAGGGAAGTATAATATAGGTAACTGGGCAAGCCTACTCCTTCCTTACGCAAAAAAGATCTTGTTGCGGAAAAAAGCCCGTATAACAAGTTTTTTTTTTTTTTTTTTTTCGTTTATGTTCTGCGTAGCTCGGCAATCTGTTTCCACATTTAGCTGATCCTTTGACTGGTCCACTGCCTGGGTGTGTCATATGCGCCATAAAGAGCGGTCCATTGACCCCTTTATCCATCAGCTGTCAAATCGGTCAAGGAGGTGCGGTACGCTGTTCCTCCTCAGTCTTGAAAAGCTAATACTACCAGGTCCCGATAATTTATTCGCTAAAGTGTTGATATGTCTAGATAGCTTTTCCTGGTAGTAAGAGCTCCTCCGCGAAATCTCTTCCCTGACAGTCTTCAGCTCAAGATCTCTCAGAATGTATTTATTCCCAATGCAGTTGGGAATGCCAAACATGCGTCTCATCGCTTTGGTTTGGAATCTTTCCAGGATTTCTATGTTACTGTTACTTGCTGTTCCCCAAAGTTCTATGCCGTATGTCCAAACTGGTTTCAGTATTGCTTTGTACACAGTCATTTTGCTTTCGTTTGACAGTTGGGAATTTTTCCCAAGCAGCCAGTGCATATTCCTAAGTTTAGTGTCGAGTTGCTAGCGTTTACTCCAGATATGTTTTCTCCAGGTCAGTCTCCTGTCTAAATGCATACCGAAATACTTTGCACTCTCCTCTTGTGGTATTTGTTCGCCGTTGAGCAGCACTGGAGGGCAATTTCCTTGTCTAAGGGTGAAAGTGACATGAGCGGATTTGCTTTGATTTGCCTTTATTCTCCACTATAACAAGTACAAGGTAGGTAAGTAAATAAAATATTTCTTTCTCCGTATTATCCTTATATCCAAATGCTTTCAATCCTATATCTTATTAATTGACCATAACCCCAAAACTTGGGTGGCAATAGATTAAACCTCTGATAAAACTTTATTTTTAATTATCATCTATGATCATGAATACGCACAAACCCCTAATTTCTATTTTTGATATACGTCCTCGGTGAAATGCCGAAAAAATACAACAAGGATTTTTACAATTGGGAACCTTAATACGGAAGTGGTAGAGTGTAGTTTCCTTTATCATTTTGCCCGCATTGGAAACACATGTACGCTATTAGTCATACAAATCTAAGGTATTAAGGACCACATTTATCTAAGCTTGAGGTATGTGATTTTTGAAATCCTGGTTTTCGTAGACAGATTGTTTGAAGGGGTCCCGACTAATCCTGTTGATAAAGTTATTTCCACAAAGGTGTAGGAGAAAACCATTAGATTATCTACTTTCGTATTTATTGAATTGTGTGGAAAGTTATTCTTATACGAAATATTATAAAGAAGCGCTGTAGTGACTGGGACATTTATTAGATAAATAAATAAATAAAAATAAATATTGCAGGACATTCCACACATCGCCATCTAGCCCCAAGCTAAGTAACTAGACTTGTGTTATGGGTGCTAGACAACGGATATACTTCTTATATACTTTTCTTTTGTAAATATATACTTATAATACATAGAAACAACCAGACCACAGACAAATATCTAAGCATAAATACTTGTCTGAGGCGGGAATCGAACCCGCGACCCTGTGTTTGGCAGTCCGGCATGGTGACCATTGTGCCAACTGGGTCGTCAAATAGCCTAGTCTAGATAGAGTAGGCTTGAGTAGCACCCTCTCATCTTAGTCGACCATGTCCAGAGGAAAGAAAAAATCCTATTTGTCTGGAGCCAACTGAGCCGCGAGTAAAAAGGTATATAAGTAGTATATCCGTTGTCTAGCACCACTGCAGACCCACCATACCCCCAGGGTCCCACCATGACCAGGGGTATGGTGGGACCCTGGGGGTATGGTGGGACGAAACCATACCACCATAGAGATGTGACCTAAGGACTTCGACGTATCTATGAAAATATTTATTCATATTCCATTATCAAAACTTAAGTTAGCACACATAACACAAGTCTATAGTTACTTAGTTTGGGGCGAGATGACGAGGTGTGGAATGTCCTATAGGTAATATTTATAATTTGTTTATTTATTATCACTATCACTTCACTGTCACTATCACTACATAGTATAAAACAAAGTCGCTTTCTCTGTCCCTTTGTCCCTATATCCCTATGTATGCTTAAATCTTTAAAACTACGCAACGGATTTTGATGCGGTTTTTTTAATAGATAGAGTGATTCAAGAGGAAGGTTTCTATGTATAATACATGCATAATACACCTAGCCGTGCGAAGCCGGGGCGGGTCGCTAGTTTAATATAAAACAATTTGAATATGTGGTAACCTAGTAATAAATTCATTTAGCTCAACGAACAGAAATATACTTAGATATCGTTTTTCCTTATTTTTATTTTTTATTTTTTTTTATTTATGAATGGTAAATTAGTTAGATCATCGAGTAAAATTCCTGTTTTGCTCATTGATATTAGTATTTGTTACAGTAATTCTTCATATTTCTATTGATGTTTCTGTCCAATTCGAAGACACGGTCGAGGACCCAGTTAGCACAATGGTCACTCACCAGGTCGGACTGCCAAACACAGGGTTGTGGGTTCGATTCCCGCCGCAGACAAGTATTTATACTTAGATATTTTTCTAATTAGTACTTAGCTTGTGGCTAGATGGCGATGTGTGGAAAGTCCTGCAATATTTATTTATTTATAATTCTTTTGGTATAAAGAAACATTTTTTTCAAAATAGTACTTACCTTGTTTTAAGTCTACTTGTTTTTTTAAACAGCAACGAATTAAAAATACTGCTACAAAAATATGGGCATAGGGATGAAACTCGGCATATGGATAAGTTTGGGGTTACACTTGTCACAGAAATCTATTGTAATTGAATATGCTGATGAGGGCAGAACCTTGCCAATGTTACCACAATAACGAACTAACTCGTAATTTATCTGTGACAATAGCAAGTTAGTTAAAAACGACCGTAGAAATATGTAGAAGCACAAAAAAGATATTGAGGGTCTCAATATTAAAAAAATACTAACTTGTTTGCGTTAAAAATCACGATATAACTTACCTACGAATATCCTACTAATATTATAAATGTGAAAGTTTGTGTGTTAGTTTGTATAATATGTTTGTTACTCCTTCACGTAAAAACTACTAAACCGATTGCGATGAAACTCTGTATGTAGATAGCTAGAGACCTGGATTTAGGTTATTTTTTATCTCGATATTCTCATCGGATCGGGACTTACGCGAGTGAAACCGCGGGGCGCTGCTTGTGAATAAATAAAGGACAAGGAAAAGTTCTCTATTGTTTCAGATAAAAGTTGCCAGAATTTCGATGATTTTGAAGTAAAAGAAAAACTGACGCCACACATTCCCCGGAGTCTCTTCAATGTTTACGACTTTTTACAGTTCTTTTGAACGATACTTGTATGGAAATTAGTTTGAAAACACTGTCTATTACGGTTCAAGTTATTCGACTCAGCAGACTCTATCGTTATCTATGCCTATCGTGCACGAAAGTAATCCAACAAACAAGGATTTTTAAAGTTTCTTTATCAGAATCAAAATCTTTATATGCTAAAAAAACACAGGTACATTAGATGTTAATTACATAAGATCCATATTATGTTCTACCGTACAAAGGCATGCAAATAATTTTAAAATCAAAATATTTAATTAATTCATATAACAGTTCTACGTTGGTACCATAAACGGTAGAGTTTATTATATGGTAGGGACAAACGAATCAATAGATGTGAAACATATGTTAAAAATACCTGGTAAAAAATAAAAACAATCTATTTCCCTTTGCTAAATGTAAAAATGTACTAACAATTTAATACCCTATATAAAAATTTATAACTGTTTGAATGAAAAACTAAAATTCATTAGGATTATTTTAGATAAAGTAACTAAACTATACTAAATAACAATTAAATAACGAAACCTTAAATTAATTAAATAAACTACCTACTTTACTTACACTAAATTAAAAGTCCAAATGGGGATCCCTATATATTCATATAACATAATTTTATAATCAATTAGTTCATTGTTATAATAGATCTTAGATCTTAATGTCAATTTATAACAAAAAGAATACGTAAATTTGGTATAAACCAGGCAAACACTCAATATAGTAAAACATATAAAAATAAAACACAAGTGAATAAAAGGTACAACAGAGCACAATAAAATGAAAAACCCCCTACATGCTTAAAATACTTTGTTGTCGACTCTACTAAATTTTTGTTCCCTAAGGATTCGGTTCTCGTCTGTGTCCGTGTGCGCTCCCTTTGTACTCCCGCCACAATGCCTACTTACTCTATCTTTTTATTTTGGTCACGGTGCTTGAATTACGTAATTAGCGGTAGCTTATTGGAACTTTAGGGGCGTCTCGACGCTTTTCAATGTTATTGAGCGCCGTGCCGAATAATAAAACGTGAAATTTATGCCTCTTTTAGTAATTGGACTTAAAATTACCGAGTTATTTTAATTTACTTTTAAGTTTACAGAGAAATACTGTTTTCATAATATAACAACATTATTTATTTTAGTCTTCTAGAATGTTTGAAAACTTTCGTCGAAAATTGAATACAAACCAGTTGCGCTAATAAATAATGAATTAATAACAAGTGGTCACAAGTGCAATTTATATTCAATTGTATTGAATCTCATTTATTTACCCCGACCTCTATTTCATACCCCAATAAATATCGCACATTTGGCGTAAGAGCGAATACAAAAGATTAAAAAACAGGGGGTCGCATAAAAAACAGCCGCGGTTATCTATTACTATATAGTTAATGTTTCACACACAGATGTTACGTAAATCCCTGTTGCACTTCGTGTATCACGAACGCAGGAAGCTGTTGTTTTTAGAAGAAACATTCCTACTTTCCTTACCTGCATTCAGTCCGTTAAGCAAATATCCAGAAATAGTTGTACAGATTAAGATAGGTGAGGTACCAACTGTGACTGTTTCAAACGATACGTTTGAAACAGTCACAGTAAAGTCGAGTCATAGTAAGGGTGACCCACTTTACCTTTTGATAAGATTATACCTACTGACTATATCCTGAAACTAGGACATATTTTAATTAATGAAAAACCAAGGATGCCTCGTCGTATTTTTACACCAGCAGCGCTCCGCGGTTTTATTCGCGTAACTCCCGATCCCGTGGAAATATCGAAATATAAAATAGTCTACAGCCTTCTTAGACAAATGGACTATCCAACACAAAAATATTTTTTCAATTCGATCCAGTAGTTCCTGAGATTAGCGTGTTCAAACAAACTCTTCAGCTTTATAATATTAGTATAGAGTTTAGATTTCCTTAAGAAATTATTCCTAATCTCGTTTCTTTGATGTAGGTACTTGTGGCAACGGTACCAGTATAATTATACCTAATCATTTCAAATGTATCCCATAGTTACTAAGCCATGTCGAAACAACAAAGGAAGTTTTGATCCTCTGTGAGTCATATAACAAAGGAAATCTAGGTAGGTACCTCAATTTTAACAGACTACTCCGGGACCTATATGTGGCTCAGAGCGACCTTTTTATTTGTCTACAACCGGTGTTTGTATTAGATATCTTTTATAAATCGTATCTGATGTTATAATAAGAACATACACAAGGTATTCATATTTCATCTTACATCGCAAAAAAAGACTAACGCTCAATGCACGCGGTTTCTCGACAAAACGAACAAATAGATCAGTCAGTGGCAACAAGTTCGAAATTATTTCCTGTTTCGTGGCACACCCATCTGCTATTTACAACAAATCGGTAAAGAAAATATCGCATTACAATTTATACAAGAGGGAGTATTGAATGCGCGGATGTTCACGATATTTGGGAGACGGTTTTGTATTTTTTGGCGAGCATTTAAGATTAAATGACTGCGGCTGAGGGCAATTAATGCGATTGTACAATGGACTGTGCGATGGGCGGGCAACAGTTCCGACCGGAAAGGTTCGATCGATGTACAATCGACCGTAATACGATGCCGTGTGGACCCACCTGTACCCTACTCAGGTTTGTTCTTCGATTGCAGCGTAATTGCTGCTATTTTAGAAGTCTTTCTATACACGTAGAATTTCTTCAGAAATCAAAACAGTATTATATAGCCATATTAACTGCCATATTAAAAAAAATATTATATCAAGGAAAAAATATACAAAAATAGGGCTTAGTAGGCTACTCTCCCACTCATAATCTCACACATAAGAGAGTTGCCCATGACCTGAATTTGTCAGGGTAGTTTCTCTTGACAGTGTGTGAGAAGCCTACTTATACATTTTTGAAGTGGTTAAAGATGGTGTTCGATTTTCAGACCTATCGAATATACACAAAAATTTCATACAAATCGGTTTAGCAGTTTAGGTGGAGTTTGCTAACTAACACCGCGACACAATTTTATATATAAAGGGATGGATTTACAACGACGATTTTTGATCCCTTTATCATCAATTTAATTTATCCTAATTTATCGCTTGAAACTTAATGTTTAGCCACAGTATATCTATTCTTAGCCAAACAATTTGAATATATTGTGCCATTTAGCAACCTTGGTATATTCGATAAAGTTTTAAATCACAGCGGGATCACTAATTAGAAAGAAATTTTTAGGTGTGCCGAAAACAGTAGGTGGCAGTTGTCTACATTAATGGTACGTTATAATATTTCTTTCAAAGTTATTTGAGGTATTAGAGTAATTTTATTCATAGATAATTTGATGCTAACATTCGAAGTAAAACTATTTAGAAAAGGCACAACATAGTTATGTAAAAAAAACAAAGAAATTTGGTCAAAGAAAGTTTTCAAAATATGTCTTACAAGATACAAAAAAATATATATTTAGTTGTTTTAAAATGCAAAGTTTGTAAGTATTTATTTAATCTTTCTTTAAATACAGTTTATCTAGTTTTTAAGAACTTAATAGTGTTCTGTAAGTCAATTATTTTAATATATTTTATACTAGCGACCCACCCCGGCTTCGCACGGCTATATTATGCATGTATTATACATATAAACCTTCCTCTTGAATCACTCTATCTATTAAAAAAAACCGCATCAAAAAAAAAACTGGTGGGAAATGTCATTTCCCACCAGTTTTTTTTTTTACTCAAGGTACGACATGACCAAGACCATACGGTCGCATAAAGCCACATCAGCAACATCGACAGGCGCGGCATGGTCATAGGTCGCTTTGCCCATTTTCGTCTTTACATTTATTTTATTAAATAAGATATCTTGAACTAAATATACCTTCTTGAATTTGATTACTGAGAAAAAAGTTACTAAATACTAAACTCTGGCAGTATGCATATGAGCCGTGCCAAGCCATAATTATTATTCTTTGGTGTAAAAAAAAAAGCAAGGAGGTTAGATTTTTGAAGTTCCTAATGCGTAATGATACTGATACTGGCTACATGCAGATTGCACAAGCCGTGCGAAGCCATAATTTGACATGACAGCTGTCAGTGAAAGCAAAAATCCCTAGGGCTGGAAATTTTATTTTCAATACGCTTCTCAGGCACCTTCAGACCTACTTTCCGAGTATGAGTAATGAAAAAGATTTTTAGAAGAAGAAAACAATTTAGTCAGATTGTGTTAGGTTAGATTATGTTACAAGTAGAATAATCAAACAAACGAGTTTCGTTGTGAATCCAGGTATAGAAGTTCATACAAGTTTCATAAACAAACGAGACAAACGATCAAATCATTCCTCTTTATAATATTAATATATAAGGTAAGTAGGTACATTTAATTTTAGTTTTTAATTTTTTAATTTCATAATAATAATACTTTCTCTATAATAACTTAATATTTTCACCTTTTTTTAAGATATGTATATTACATTTTCACAATTACCCACCTTTCTTCTAAACTTATTCAGTCAATATGCCTCGTTCTTTTCCTGAAAATGTAAAGTAGGTTCATGAATACGCTGCACCGCAAAGCCAAATCCAATTGTTGCCCGAGAATGAACCTTTCAGCTTTCAGTTTCAGTACCAATGAAGATTTCGTCTCACGAGTTTGCGAGAGAGGGCGTTGTTTTAATGAAACGGAAAGTGTTACAGTTTTTATAAGACTCTACGTCACGAAATGGTCACACAAAAAAGGATTTATACTAACACTATTAGTTTTCTACTAAAGTTATTCAAAATATGATAATAATATTTATCAAGTTTTTTTGTTTTTATTTTGAAGAGCTCGATATTTCGATGCTGTTGCAAACAGTATTTTCGTCTCGTGAAAACGATGTTTTTTAAGTTTTGGAAAAAGGTTATTATAGACACAAAATTCTAATAAAGTAACTTATAAGCAAGATCTTCTGAATCTGTTGTTGATTTAATTTTATACATATATTTTATCTAATCTTTGTGGATTAAGTTTAAATAACTTAATTTATAACAGAAGACTGATCCAGTTTATTAAATATTAATTAAGATAACAAATTATGGTCTACGAATAAGTTAATTAAGTCATCAAATCACGATCCACGACAGTAAAATACGAATACTTATTCATAACTCTGAATCCCACGAACAAAACCATATAACAAACACACTTGCCAATTGGTCGACTTATTATGGACACTAATTTATATGTGGGATGACATTTAATATCCAAGTGATAAATACCAAGTGTAGTACCCGAGCGCGCGCTGAGAGAAAACCTTGTGGGGGGTTCAGAGAATTGCGCACAACACAGTGTGCCATATATTACCTTTTATTAACCACCCTTAAAAGAACATTTTTAATTGCCTAATCTTTAACATCGAAGGCCAGGAGGTCTGCTTGATGATACATTGTAAATTGAACCGCTTGCCTTTAACGGACAGGTGCGGCAATTGCCGTATTTATTATACTATGTTTAGGGTTAGGCTTCGTTTAAGAGTCTAGAAATAGTTTTCCTAAAACAACCGATATAAAATTCACTGCTTTCTTAATTAGTGTGTATGTCTAAAGGAAATACTTAAGTTCTCAATCAACAGTTCAACAGAATTACCCATCTTCAATAAAACAAACAAGTAGCTATGCATTTATATAATAATTTTTATAATCGAAACCTGTATTTTAATTAAACAATTTAAAAATTTAAATTAAATTATACGCTATTTATATTTGAGTAGGTTTTATTGAAGAAAATAGAATTTGGAATATTATTAATCGTAAAATACTATGGGATTATTATAAAGCTGTGTTATAGACTCGACAAAGTATAAACGGAAAGTGAGTAGGTACCTATAGGTGGTTTAATGATTAACATTCACTCCAGGTGACTGAGACAAGCGGGATCATACTAATAACAAACAGGATTTCGTTGTCAACTGTCAGAATAATATTAGTATGTTAGTCCCTTAATATTTAAATGTATACTTTTTAATTTGTACAAAACCAATAAATATTTGGATATCACATAGGTAATAAAAGTCGTTCTTAACATAAAGGTGTTATGAGTACCCACTTCGAACATAAGAAATTTAATTTATAGATGACAACGTTTTACTGTTCAACGACTTTGAATTTTTGTTGGCTTATAGGATTATTATATTGAATGGCTATGCTACCTATCGCGTGTTTACAACTGTTTCTTAAACTCCGCCTTTATTTGTGGAAAGGCGTAAACAATAGCTCTTGTCAGAAACTTAGTAGGCCAATAGAATTCCGAAAATGTAGCCTACGTAGAGCCAACTCCACTGTACTAGAGTAAATACTGAATTAATTTAAATTTTGCACGTTTTAAGTGTTATTTATGTGGCGAATAATCAGTTGTCAGACTATAAAACAACCCTATCATATTTCAACTTGTTTTACCAAATTTTTACATGTCTTCTAATGAGCTGATTTGCACAAATACCTAAACAACACCTACGGAAATTCTCTATAAATACACGACAACAGTCCACCTTTTAGCCGGTATCTTTCCTCTTTGTATTAAAACATTTGCCAAGTCAAAGCAGTCGTTTTTTGTAAAACCGTTTTGTATCCCTGCAATTGGCCTGCTATTTCAGAGATAAGTTTGGCGTGAATGCGATAAAGAGCCACTCGTGAATTTCGCGCAGCATTTTGACTGACGGAAACGGGACTCTTTCAATGCAATTCTTACTTACTCTACAAATCAGATTCATTGTACCAAACTCGTATCTAGTCTTTAATATTCCGTTTATTTGTTCCTACTATTACTCGGTCTCATCTTTGATTTGTATTCGCTTTTAACAATATACTGAATATTAAAGGACATTTTAGAATGGAGTGTTTATTTAGGTAGCCTGAAGGTTAATGGAAACCTATCTTGAATATGCATAAAACCAGAAATCCAATTTGTGTTTGCATTAAATATTACAAAATTAATTTCCTTATTCGTCGTGGAGAGGGCGCACGCGCCGGTTCCCGCGCTATGTAGCTCAAAGCGGCCGCCATGTTTGCATTTCGATCCGCAAGGAACCTGTGTTTAAGTTGACTCTGGAATTATATCGCAGCGATTAGTGTAATAACTGGTTGGCTTGCAAGGCTTTTTCTTGTTTCAGCGAGCCCTTTCACTTCAACATCCCTTCGTATTGCATCGGTGGATTCGATTGTTTGAATCGAACTGCATTGTTTTCCGCGCCATAAAATGTACCGGCTATTTTATGATCGCTTTTATTTTATCTTACTGTGCAATTAATCATTCGTTGCTCTTTTATTTATAAACACTCGGCTTAAAGCGATATTAATTGAAAATGAACGTGAGGGTAATTTGTTTCATTAATTGCCAGCATCTCGTGTGTTTTCATTGGGGAAGGCTCCTGATTCTGACACTGATAATTTTAATTCGTATTGATTTGAAAAATGGTATGGTCGATATCAAACGGTTGAAATGATAATGCATCGGACTCATTAAGCGGGTAAATTACATGTTCTTTTATTTATACCGACATTGCCACGATCATGCTTTGGGTGGGTTTGGGCCAGAACGCGGCACGTACACTTGTGCATAAATAGGTGCGACGGGCTTCAGAAGCAAGTTCGAGTCATACTAAGTTGACTCAGTAATGGAGAAGCTTGTACTGTATTGTCTGAGAAAAGGATAAATATTGATTGTACCGCAAAGAGGAGCTTGTAATTGCATGTGCGCGATGCGGCCCGAACGGAGCTTTTATAAAACTTGTTGGAAACCGCACGGAATGTAAACCAGAATGCCCCAGGACATTAATGTGTATTTATTGAGGGCGTCGAGTAATGTTTTTATCGGAGTCGTTTAAGGAACGTGGCGATTTGCCCGGATATGTCTCGTCAGTTTGGTTTTAATTTATTGTGTTACAGAGCTTTGTTGTTCCGAACTTCAACATGTATTTGTTCTTAATATCATTATGACTGATCTGTATCGTTTTATATAATAACATTTTATAAATTATTTAGTTATAGCACTTGACGTTTAAAGTTTCCACAATTGAAATGTGGGCAATGTTATGAAGAAGCAGCTGCCATACAAGATGTGAGGTAGAACCATTAGTGCCTCGGGGTTATTAAAGGGCTAACAACGCCCAATGAGCTGTTGCACTGAAATGTTCATTACAAGTATACATAAAACGTTTCAATCAAAGAAAGGGTATTTTAATTACATTGTTACGTTGTGTCTTGTATTTTGTTGAAGCATATTTGTAATAGTTGGACCTACGTCAATATGCTCGTTTTTTGTGAATATATTTTAGGATGCAAGTGTCATTGGATGTCATTGGTTATTCTCGTTCGGAACGAGCCAACTAATTTGAAAACTTATTTATTTTTATTCTGTTGACGTTAGGCAAAGGTATTTCTGGACATTCAGGTGTGGTCTTTTCAAAAAAACAGAACAATTTTTTCTTCTTGACATATCTTTCTAGCTATTACTTTACTTTGTGTATATCGTGTTCTGTTTACTCTTGTGTTGTACAAATAAAGTTATCTATCTATCTATCTATCTTGGATATTTTTATCGGTTCCGGATTATATAGCACAAAACAAATCATACATTTGATTGGTATACCATAGCTTCAGTCAATCATGATTTGTACGATCTAGTTACCGGTGCAATTGTTAACTGGAATTGATTGTCTAGATTAAATCAAACGATCATATCGGTCATCGGTCAAGTCCGGTCATTTGCAACTAGCAATAACTATTGTCTCTACTAGCCGCATGCTTATTCATAAGATTCGTTCTCGGTTACAATAGCATAAAATACAGGTGTATTGTGCAATAACTTGCCGTTTTATTTGCAAGCTAATTTGTGTTGTAGAGAGAAGAAGCTTTAAATAAATTAAAGGTCAAAGTTCAGCAGAAAAGCTACTCTAACGTACATATAATTTTAAAGGAAGTGATTATTTTGCTATTCAAAGGTGTCTCCAACGAAGGCACTTTTAAATCCATTACAACGAGAGATGTCGCACGGCAATTTTCCAGTCACCGCTCCTGCCCACACGCATCGAGCTTATAACCAAAAACAGCTAATAACTATCATCTGAAATAGTTGAGTAGGACGCGTGAGTGAAAATTATGATTAATATCTGTTTAGCTAACGGTACATTTTAGATGCTCGCGATGGGAATTATTTCGTTGTAATAAAAGGTAAATCTTTCTGAGTTTCTCGCACTATTGTCTTGGTGTTCTTACTAACTGTTAAAGGGCGTCAATTAGTTGATGATAGTGACGAGTTTACTTTGTTTTTTTTTTTTAACTTAGAGATACATCTCACATGATGCTTGTTCGTTCTTATTTACTTGCAAATAACGTTATTAAAATGGGATATTAACAACGTTTTTATTGTGTAGAGCTTGATATGTCGATGCTTTTACAAGCACCATTATCACAAGACTGGTATATCTTGAGAGAGGCAAATTAGAGGCGACCGTTTCGGACTACCTCCCTTCGTGTACGATTGCTTCAGGAGTGTTAGTTTAAAATTACTTGCAAATAGTAAATATAGTTTTGTCATTTACACGATCTGGAAATCTCTTTGTTTAACACATTCCGGATTTTAAACCTTTACAATAATAGGTTAGTGAGTCACTGCCTTATCACGGTCGTAAGATTAGTTTTTCTGCAGTAAAATTATCATATTCTTAGAGATAAGACATGCATTCGTTTGCATAAGCTGAGTTCTTTACCTGTTGGTTTATTATTTAAGGGTTATGTAAAAATATACTTATTGAATTTAACTTTTAAGGCGGTAAGTAGTCAATACCTATTACAAATACCTAAATTCTTAAGATCTGCATCAAATAGATGATAAATGTTTGACGGCGGTAGCTACAAACAGACATGAATACTAGAATCAAAACAATAGATAGGTACTACTAAGATAACTATTGAGATTGTGTCAATGACAAATTTCCAAATAGCAAAATTTTGAATAAACATGAGATAAACGTGAGATTAGATTTTCCACGTACGCAGATTACACGCCAATTCAAATTTCACAATATGTTTACAAAACAGATGTTTTTATCAATTTAGAAACAGTAAAATTAACAAAGCTAGTTTCTTCATAGATACAATGTTAATCATTGTCTGTATAAAACTCAAATTAAAACGCCGCCACTCTGCGCCTAACCGAACGGATGACACTCCACGTCTCTCGTCACATTTGTGTTTTTGTTTTTTTTTTTCAATATGATTGCAAAGTCCTAATAATCACTTATGTCTTCTAACCTATAAAATAATCAAAATGACATTATATAAGGTATTTATGTACAATAGAGATGAAGATGAACAGATATAATTATCGCATCATAAAAGATAATTGGCAATAATTTCAATAGAATGCTTTCTCATAAAATTTTAAAACAAATTTTAGTAATTGGCTCATTATAGTTACCAGTTTCTTCTCATAAAGATACTAATAGTACCTACATCTGCAATTTGTTTTGTTTAAGAATAAGTATGACATTATGGTCCATTTTTTTCAATAAGTGTTGGAGAGTGATCCTACTCCCTTACGCGCTTGTGGAACGGCAATCGATCATGATCTGTCACATTTCAAAAACCGGTAATACGTAAAGTATAGCGTGTTTGAGAGCAATCATGGATTGCAGTTTGTGAACCCTTACTCTGAGGCGGCCTAGAGCTTTACTGACAGCCTCTATTTAATAATAGTCTTCGCGTGGAAGATTATCTGCACCGCGTCCGCCTTAAGCCTGGTTGGTAGTCCTGTCCGCCGTCATTATGCAATTGAAACTTAGTGAATTATTACGCACGATAATAATCTCCATAAATAAATAAATGGAGCGTCTTCTTGCTGGGCGGTGGATTATGTTGTGCCGTTCCTGAAGGATCCCTTCCTTTCACGTTCAGTATTTGTTTACCTTTTTCGCTTTGAAAAGAGTTATTGCGCGGCTCGTTACATGTAAAGCGTGTAGTTTACTGACGATGTCTTATTTGTTTCTTTTTGAGTTATTTCTTCTAATGTTGAATGGCATTCCTTATACAGTAAGCTTTAGTATCTATTCAACCTGTTCCCCATATGGTTACGTTTCAAGATTTCAAAGAAAATAGTTTCTTAGTGTATATATTATGGGCAGTTAGAAAAGACAAATTCAAAATGGGTCATATAGAAATAGAATTGTTTCCTATATCTCCCTAAAGGATATCTCGGTGGCCAATCAATTACTCGACACAGCTATATTCATAGGCACTAGAGATTGTACGGGGCACAATCTAATTGAATTTATGCAGGATTGCGACAACTCTACAAATGGTTTATTGCTAATTGATCGAGTACGGGAAAGGAGAGCTCTGCAATATGATATCGGAAACATGTAAGGTTAACATTGATGATATTTTATTATACTTATTCTACTCTAATTGAGCATTGTGTACGCTCAAACATTGAGAATGGCCAGTCGTAAAGTAAACCATGTTTCAACAAATCATAAGTTAATGTGACTAAGTATATCATTTAAGTCGGACAATGCAAGATTATGATTAGAGGTTACGGTCTTGAACACGGGCCGCTATTTCGAACTCTGAAACTAATAAAAAAACGAAAGCAAACACTAAATTAATATTTACCAGACAAAATTGACTTGTGCGATGGCAACAAACAAAACAAATGGGAATCAATAAGATCGATGCCGTCGTGAGCTGCTATAAAAACTTTAAAGTTAATTACTAATCACTATAAAGCAAACATTCAATTTACAAGGTGGGTTAATTGCTTTGGCCCGCAAGATGCTTTGTAAAAAGTCAGCTAAAAACCGTATCTTAACTTATTTCTTAATTATAGACCAAATCGTGGCGGCGACGTAGGCATCGTGGCAACGGTGACTTGACGGACCACTGGATCATTTACACGTGGACTGCTCCTATTACTAAGAGATAAAGTTTAATTTACTGTAAATAGCTGAGCTTTAGTTGTCTTGGCCAATGGTATCTCCGATAATTATATGGTTCAGATAGAGGTTATCAGCCTCATAGAGCCATGTATGCCTATGTTATCTTCAGCAGATCTGCAATGAATTTGTTTTCCTAAAGGCTTCTGAAGTGAAATATTTTAATACTCTTTACTATGTGTCAGTTGATATGAAATGAAAGTTAACGAATGGTAAGGTTATACTGAATTTAAATAAGTAAGTATACACACACTAGTTTAAATATCATGGGTGGCCTCCTCGATAAAATCAATTCTTTTCAAGCAATTTGATCTTTTAGCCAAATTCAACCACGAAGAAATTGTTGAATTACATTATTTTTATGTGTGTATAAAATAGCTTTCTAAATTTTCATTATAAGGAGATGCATTACTTATTTTACCTATATTAATATCTAAACTAGTAGAGGTCAGTTTCATTTTCGAAGCTGGTGAAGAAAGACAAAGTGATAAAACAGTTAATAAATGCATGTTCCACTGTTAATCCTTTTGTTACCTATGGCCTTGAGCTATTTAACAAATGGAATTGCTAGCATTGTCCTCAGACAGAATTAAGCCGAGGCGTGGCTCTAATTTGAAAAAGCCAGACATATAAATTTTACTCTAATCCTACAATTGTGAGAGAGGAAAATTGGACGCAATTTTGTACGCACTTACTCTATAGCCTGCACGTTGTCACGGTTTATTGCATAATGAGTGTGGGGTGACACCAGAGACAATCCCAAACAACATTTAGATAGGTACTTTCATAATATTTACAGTCGTAATTACGATTATGCACGTTTTCACTAGAACAGAGCAGCATGTATTTGCTATATCCGCTAATGACGAGTACTTTGCAATTCGATACACTCTCACAGATGGTGAATGTTTTTTGAGCTTTCTTATATTACATAATCAAATAACAACAACTTTATAATCGGCTACGATCAATACAATGTCATTATTTGTTTGAAACATTTGAATAGTAGATGCACTTCGGCAATTAAGAGAAACAGATGCTCAATTAACGTTCACTTATCGGAGTAATCGAGATACGAAGAGCATAATAATGTAAATTAGAAGCATTACGAATCGAAACTAACTTTAAGTTGTTTTAATTCATTTAGTAGCATTGTGTTGGCGTAATCCTGGATCTCTTAGGCCATTTGTCGCCGTGAAATCAGTCTGAGTGACAAACAATACGCGATGGGAGACATAATGTTGTGCCCCCGAGTGCCACGAGTTGGCTCTGTGTCCGCTTCTGCCGACACGGGATGCATTGCACCCGTGAGCTGGTTAGCACAACCCTAAAAGGTTACTGCGGTTACAGCGTATATTAAACCGACTGTAATTGTGTCCTCATAAGCGGGCTATGCCTTACTCTCGATATACAATGCAACACGATCGATTGAGACAACGATACAAGACAATATTATAGGTAAATGACATACATAATGTTTGGTTTGTGGTTCATGTTTATGATATTGACATGATCATGATAGTAAATTTTAAGCAAGTAATTTCTGATCTTATAAGTAACATATCTATTCTTTGTTTTTAGATTTAGTATATTTATAAATTGCATTATGCATCATTCTTTTTAGATTCATAAACAGCATAGTTAAAAACTTTCTAATATAAACCCCACCGGAACTTAAAAGCATCAAAAGTAGACAAGGCAGACTTTTAAAACTCTGAAGTATTCCTTGTTGCATGTTAAGGTTGCGTGTTTTGGATCGATTTACATGTTTTTTTAACGTATAATAATACTAGGTTGCTACTGTCTTGTTTTTCATAACTCGTTTTTTGTTAATAAGACGAGTAGGAGGGACTTGACGAAAGAAATTTTGTATTAGAACAATTTCGGTTTATGACGACAGTTATTATATTAAATTGAGAACGGTTAGTGATGTAATGATATTTTTTATCTTGTCACTAACAAGATGTTGAATAGAAAAAGTTATTATGTGAAAGTAATCTTACTCTCTCGTGCGTAGATATAACGAATTCAATTGTTATGATTAGATTTTGAACGTACGATAAAAAAATATTTTTTTTTATATAATATATTTTACGTAGACAGTAACAAAAATATACGAAGCAACTTACAGTGAGTTGCTTTAAGAAAAAGATGATAAGGCTTTGCTTACTCGACTTGACAGAGGCACTGTTGCTGTGCCCTCAGATTTAAAGTTATCACTATATTTCTTCGACAATTTCTACAACTCCCAAAAGTACAAAACATTGTAACTGAATTAAAATTTACCTTCATGCAGGGAAATCAGAAAATAATGAAAGAAAATAATATTTCTACGTTGGTTATTTTAATTACAATGTCAAATAAAATTAAAATAATAAGAGTAAAAGTATGAGGGTGAAATAAGTGCCTAACAAAAGATTTTATTCTCAATATGGTAGCATCTGAGAAAGCCAAACAATTTCTGTTCACATTTATCAGCGTGATCTTAGATGAGATTATCTCATGACGTGACAAAGTGTGGCACCTATTAAAATGAAACAGGAAAAACATTAAAAATAGGCTCAGAAGTTCGTTCACATGGCTTCGAGGGCATTGAAGCGTTAATTAAATTAAATGAGAACTGTTGTCGATGTAAAGCAGAACGATTAGGAATGATGGCACGCATCGATTTGTCACAGTTCGGACGTGGTCCCGTAGTTGAGGGCTTGGCTTGACCGAACATCGCATCCAGAGATGTCGATGTCGATCGACCACGGCCTGGCACTTCCGCCCGCCATTCACGAATCGATCAGGTATTGAATATCACCCACCATTCATCACGAAATCGATCGAACCGAATGTTTGAGATATCGATTTCATGGACACGTTTCCGACGTTTGTTGTGTCATACCGTTAAACTTAGTCGTGTATTTTAAAGTTTTTATCGCAATAACCTCTTTGTTAGTACCTAATAGAAAGTATAGAACAAACCTATCCCAATGGACTGGAATCTTGATTTAAAACGAACAGTGTGCGGCTCATAATAATTTAAGTATTTTTGTTCTTATTAAAGATGAACTAGCTTCTAAATGAATAAAATTGATTGGTTATACACACTGTACACCCAAATACAAGACCCATCACATTAAATAGGGGCTTTTGGATGTAAAAAGTAAAAGAGTAGGGCGCGGGTCGGGATGGCCGGCGAGGAGGTGGAGGCGCGCGGGCCGACCTTGGCGCGGCTCGTAAGACAAGTCGATTTTGTTATTTGTTTAAACACAAGGCAGCACTACCTGTTCCCCAGACGCGCGCCCGTTGCGCTGCGTGCTGAGATGCGCACACACACTACCACCTCCGTGGGCTTCGATGTCGAATTATTGCTCGGGCATTTTACGGCGATTTCTATAATGAAACCGATTTATTGTACTTTCGACATGCTGCACAATAACATACTATATATAGATAAAGCGTACGAGTGTAATCACGTTTAATTTTTATTGACTCGAACCTGTATCGGGATCATTTACTCGCATCACTTCAATTAAAAATGAAACCGTGAAGAAATTTATAATAATTATAATCGATACCGTCCAAATAAACTTTTCTTTCAAAGCCGACGTTTAAAGATAAGCTATGAAAAACTAAGAAAATGTAACTGGATCCTGTAAAAGCTGCGGAAGCCACTATAAAGTGCTGCTATAATAATATTTTATCTCGGGATTCACTGCTACCTGTTAAGGATAGATAGTCGTTAGTTGTGAATTTCTGATCAACGTAGGTAACGGTTGGTCGGACTTATATATAAAATTGAAGCTTTATCATCCGTATTTATCTTTTCGACCTTTAAACACTTGAGATGAAAGAATATAAATTATCCGAACGAAGATGCGACGTACTTTTAAGGGTCATTCCTTTACGTTAAATAAGAATAAGTATGCAGATTTTAACGCATAATAATTGATAAAAAGTCGTTTGTTATTAATGGTACCCAGAAACGGTGGTACCTTTTATGTCTTCATAAATACTGGCCAATAGAAGTGCTTCGTGACCTCTGCTTAAAATCACTGTTGCGATTACGTTCCAATGATTTAGATGGCCCATTACTGGGTCGTCTCCACAGATGGTCCGTTGAATTACAGTCTTCCCGTTTGCTTTGTTAGTTTTGTACCGACGACGTTGGTCTCCTCGGTAATTATGAGATCATGTTTCGTAGTTATCTATTGATTTAGAACTCTTCTAAGTCTCAATTATGAATCATCGATTATCGAGAGAGTTATGTGAGACGGTCCTCTATCATCATAGTTTCCTTGCTCTCTCAGTTTATTAACCCCGCATCAGTATTCTCGTGAGCGACTCGTACTCTACATTATTGACTTTATTGACGTTTTGTATGCTAACGTTTGTAATAAAAGATCATAGGCTGGCATCATCTAATGATTCAGATTATGGTCAAATGGCATACTGTATCATTCATTATCTTAACAAGATATCTGTTTATTTAGAAAACAGAGCTTTCCTGTTGAGTAATGATAATTTGCATTAATTATCAACTGCTTATCGGAGTAGCATCAGACTTTGCGAACTAATCACCGCATTGGCGTAATGTATGTAATCAGTAATTGTGAAATGCACCCGTTAACGTAGTTGAGAACATGAAGAGGATATCCATCTATGATAGTGGAGTTTCAATATCCTTAGGGGGAATTCTTCGTTGAGTCAAGAGTCGGCAGTTGCAATACGCAAGTACAAGTGTATCGCGTTCGCGTGACTGGCCCGACACGAAGCGCCCGCGCACATCATATGTACTCTTCTGGCGTTCTCACGACATATTTTGACATTTCACTGACCAAATATAGAAGCCATTTTTGATCAGTTCGAGTATGAAAAATGCGAAGAATGTAAAATGTTTTCCACTTTACCGCGTTTTGACAATGCACCAATGCGAATGCACAGTTTTAACATCGACCTATGTTTGCGTTCGGATCAAAAGGTCGCATTCATATGGAGATTTAATAGATAAATTTTTACAGTTGATATTTTATCGTTTTATTGGCATTTTATCAACGTCAAGGGAACTTTGTCCATCATCGATGGAAGAGACGGTCATAAATTTTACTAAACCGCTACCGCGACCGATTTGGTTAAAGCTACCGGCATCTATTTTTGGTTGGTTTTAAATCATCAAAGTCCATATACCAAAAACTCAATCAATGCCCATGAAATTTACAAGGCAGATAAAATTTAATTTAATGTTTTATCGATGGGAGTTCGAGTGTGTGCGTGTGTCTGTACACAGTAATTATGCGGCGGTGCTGCGCGGGCGCTGCGCCGGTGGTCCGGTTGCCCCGCGCTTCCCCGCGCTGCCCGCTCCACACAAACTCCTTCTACATCTGGGAACTCATGCCGGACACTCGCTCAACTAGGTAAATATCGCCTTCGACTCCAATACTAGTATCAGGTATTGTTCTATTGTTTCTTGCTATCATTGTTTTATTACGTTTCATAACAATTTGACCAAGTTCTAATTTTTGTGTCTTCGAGAGAAATAGTTGGAACACATTATGGATTCTTGGTTGTCAGGGACTCAAGGCTGTGACCGGTGTCGTCCACGTCCTTTTGTCTACTTTTATTTGCCTGTCAGTCAAAGCGCCTCGTTTGAACGTATGGCTTGAGAACACGACAATGTAGCTCATTGTGAGCGCCTTTTGCGACCATTACAACACAAAATTTCGTTGTCATGCATAAAACTATCCATGAGATGTGCCGTGTTTTATTTTATTATTGTCGATGTGTGCGATTTTGATATATCGACCAATTATTAATTTTACTATTCTTATTTTGTTTTTTTTTTGTACTGTGTAGGTAATAATAGTCCTTGAGGCAATTAATATAATCGCTATGAAATTGTTTGTGATATGATTTTATAAAAAAAGTATTAAACAGCGTATCGGAGATCGTTGATACTAAATGTCATCGTAAATTATTATATGATCTAAAATCAACCTAGATAATGTTTCAATATTCAACAGTACTCAATTTTAATTGAACTTGTAGCATTCAATTAACAACTATAGACCTTTATAGAGATATATTTTAATCAAAGTATTAAAAAGTCAATACTCTGAGCTAATTGATACAAATCTCAATTGAAAATAGTGTGGCGAATTTAAATGGCTTGTTAGAGTTTGTTTTTGATACTAAATGCGAAATTTTCTGTTGATGAGCGAACGGCACTAAAATATATGTCGTAAAAGACTGAGTGATTATTGAATGATGATGGTCGCTGATGGTAATCATCGAATAACCACCGATCGTATTCAGAGGTTTCACAAACATAATGAAGTAATTGATTATGACCGAAATTTGTTTTTTATTGGGAATTATATGAGTAGGAACGAGTTCTTTGATAATTATTTCGTATTGAGACAATTTATACTGTAGCTATTTAAAAAGTAGCTTTTACTTATATTTACTTATACAAGATTTGCTAGATAGGTTCATTTCTAGTATTAAAACAAACAAAACTGATACTTAAAGGCTTCGTAGAGCAGCAGTTCTACCTATATTTATGGTTATTTTCATGTATCTTGCCAATCGTTTTATATTGTATTAATATAGCCTGTTATGAACTATTGATTTTAAAAGCGTAGAGTTCAGTTCGTTTTTCACAAATTCCTAGTAGATTAGGAAAAAGGAAATATCACCTAGGAAAGCGTGCTACAATTTAGGCCGCATCGTCACCTGCTATCATGTAGGTCTGATCGTGGTCAAAGGCTGACCTAACATATACAAAAAAAATGACAACCTAAAACTTTAGCCACATTTTTAATAATGGAAAAACAACTCGTTGATGTCTTTTGTACGAATTTTAAGGTAATTTCAATAATATTTGCGTCTCTCTCTACCTGCACTCATCTTAATTGGTGAAAGTTTGCCGCAAATTTTAATCACTCCCCATTTACTAAAGCACTTTTAGGGGTTGCAAATAACGGTATCTACCTGCTGTTAAATTTCTAGCCATAAAAAGGGTTTGTATATTTGTAACTGTTATTTTAGTAAACATATCGGTTTTTGCACAGTTTTCGAACGGTATTCTATTGTTTTCAATTGTCTTGTTTGCAACTCTTTTAAAACCCTTCGCCAATTTGTTTGGAATAGCGTTTTGAGTAACGGGGTGCAATAAAATTCGGCGCCTTTGGACCGTTAGCAAATTAACTTTACAAGGCAATTACAGGCGTAAATGTTTTTGTGTGAATTTTCGATTATTTGCACGCCATTACCGTTTATTGGGCGGCAAGAGTTGACATTGAAGTTCCGTTATTTTTTTTCGAAATATTCCTGGGAAAGTTAGACGACAATTAGCTTAGAAAGTTTTAATTGACGACTAGTTTATGATTTTTGTTTCCTTTCTTTTTATCTGCGATTGGTCTTGGAACCGACTGTTGTAAGAGTGGATGACACGACCAGTAAAAAGGATAATAACATATTGCGGAAAACGATTTTAAAAATTTCGCATACAGCCATTATCAATGCAACTAAATAATTCATATTCCATTCAAAGATGCTTTATGGGATAAGAACACACAATTTATATACTAAAATAGGCGTAATATTCAAATTGCGTTTTACAGGGTCCGTATCGTCCAAGGATCGAGATAGCATTCTCGATCGGACAGATAAGGCGGTGGACTCACGGCTCTCACAAGATACATAGCGAATTGACAAGATCCCTGACGTAGGCCGGTGGTGCCACAACCATTGTGAACTATCCCTATAAATAACAGAACACATACAAAACAAGCGCAGATGCGAAGATTAGATCCTCATCGATTCGATTCTTCTTGTCTTTGAACTCGTTGAGATCAAAGTTCAGAACTATATTTCGCGTTGTGATAACGTAAGTTAATAATAGAACCGCATCGTTTACGTTGAATACGGAAGTTCATTTTGAAATGTTGAGTTCTAAAGCAACTGCATAGTATCATACTGGCCTGGCCTGGTTTCTACTATGTAATGACTAGAAAGCTCAAGAAAATTAACCTAATAAGTTTATCATTCAGTAAAACCAATCAAATAAACCAGAACTTCCTGCATTCACTGTCAGCGCACTTCTTTTTACTCTATGACTAATTCCGAACGTTTCGCACGCATTTGCATTTCAAGTTGCTGAATGGTACCATGTTACATGGTGCAATTACGCAAACAATATAATAGCATGGTGTCTACCATGTCCGGAGGTTTATTTACTGCCTCATATTTTGTTGAAAAGAAATGTCAAGACATCCTCTGGTATTGCGATTATCGTGTCTCATAGCTTGGAGCCAGTGCTGCTTGGTTGAGACTAGAGTCTATAAAATATGCTCGCCGTAGGAGGAGACAGTAAACACCCATTTTAGTTCATGTGTCCTTTGAAGTTCCGATTTTGAAGTGGATTTATTAGAGGTTACTGAAATGTTTTCATACATGTTTGAATTTTTGTCTATATTAGGTAGGAATATAGACTTTGGTTAAGTAAATGTTTGAAATCCTTTTGATATTCAAATGTTTTGTTAAAAATATAATTATCACTGTTCTTTTATATTTCATACAAGATTGAGATGAACCTACGAAACATATTTAGTACCTTCATTGGTTTGTTTTAAATAGTCAGATTCTAGTTTATGTTGAATGTAAAAGAAGTAATTAACTGAAACTTTAATCTTGCAAGATAAAGCGAGCGAACGGAAAACGTGATACATAAATACTGAGAGGCGCACTGAACAAACTCGTAAATTATTAAAAAAATGTATCGGGCTCTTTAAAAATATGTGTTTATAATAAGAAAGGGCCTTTAAAAGCATTTACAGATTTATTGAGGAATATATTAACATTTTTGAACCTAAAATGATGTTTTTAAATGTAAGGAGTAGCTGTAATCTTTGATATGGGTTACTTGTATTGATAAATAAAATATTTAAAGAAAAAATGACGGTGAAGTGATGTATAGCAGCCAGTCTTGACACGCTAAATCAAAAGTTACAACGTCCTCTGTCACCAAAACGGGTTTGGATTGTGACTAATTTCCATTTCCAAGGAAGCCGACAGTACGTCCTTCTCGAGGTCTTTTGGTAAATTTTTAGTATATCATAGAGACAGATCTCACAACAGGTCCCAGTTCGCTCTCACCGGTGTCTTTATCCTTGCCACATAGACCGTAATAACCATATCAAATAGCGTGTCCTTGTGCCATGTTGCATACATAAAGCCAACGGACGAACAAAGCTGTTCTATAAAATAAAGAAATGCGTTTTGTTTCCGTCGGGCGAGCCTTCCATATCTAATGTTGACTTAAAATGCGTCAACGAACACGTACTTTACCTAGATGTGACAAACCTCAATCCTTTCTTTCAATTTATTAGTTAGCAGATTTTTATCTAATCAAAATCTGATAATATTGCTGTTTTCATTTGTCAACTTACAAGTAGAACAGGGATTATAAATTGTAGAGACAATCGCTTATCGTTGCTATCAGGTTAAATAATATAATGGGTTACTAGGAAACGTTAATTATTTTGTGATAATACATATTTTGAATGTGACAGAGAGCAATCTAACCGCGCCTGAGCAAGGTTCGCTACGTGAGGGGCATGAGAACTGTACCATTCGACCCCGCCACATAATTTTAGTTCTCGTCCTTTGTGCTCGTCGTCATTATTATTAAAGTAATCATGGCCGCCCTCCATCATTCTCCAATCGAAACATTATGGGATATAAACAAAAGAAAGCAAGTGGAATTCAATGAAAAGCCATTATGTCGCGGAGGGCACTTCACAAGGTCTGTTGTCTCAATATTTTTCTTAGTGGATGGAGTTGACGCGTCATTCTCTCGCGTACCTACTTTCAAAAACGCCGAATGGAATTTTGAAGGGTCCTCGATAATGGTCCATATTTACGGCCTTTTGATAATGTTATTTAAGGGTATAAAGACTGAATAATGGTAAATAATGATGAAACATTGTCGCGTGGTATACTGTTTGTTTATAACATTTACGTATGTAGATAATTATAAATTGTTTTGCGCTATGACAATTGTCATTGGTCTTTCAATATAATTTTATTGAAAGATCAATAATTATAAATCCAACACTATTTCTAAGAACAAAATTTCCACGTATTATTCAAGCGCGATGAAGATTTAGATATAGCTCAATGTGACAATGCATTGGGTTGAGGCGTGATCCGACAGTCGGTTAATGCGTTTATGGTCGGTGTGTTTGAATCTCCATTAGAAGAGTCCCGAGGGTCTGTGACAACGTCGGATTAGCGCAACGATCCTTTGCCTAAAGATAGATATGCCGATGCGTCCGATTGTATTCATCAGACGATGAAATATCTACTATTTACTCAGATATCACTTTCAAATTGAAATCTCGTGTTCGAGATAGGCTATATTCACTTCATTTAACCCAAACTTTTATTTTGGGGCTTTGGGTTGTGTTATATTTAACAGAAATGTATTTCCATAAAACTAAGGAACTTCAATGATGGACCTCATAAAACGGAAAAATAAAATTCTATTAACAATTAAAGTAAGAAAAAGTTGTTCTGTAAAACTTCAAGAATTTCATTCTTATTTAGAAGTTATTACCTTGAATTGTTTAAACATTCTAAAATTCATCATTAAGGAATAATAGCGTAATAAAATTTTAAATATATTCACAAACTGAACCCGGATTAAAATGGAATGTACATGTTTTGAAACTCATAAGAATATTGTGGCCGACTAAAATGCCTTTCGTTCTTGATCACGGAGAATGCTTTGAAGGGAGCTAAGTTCATAAATTGGTAGCGAAGCATTTTGAGATTACATCGTTTTGTGGGCAATTTAGGGTTTAGTCCAAAGCATTATTACGGTAACGTAAAAACCGATACTAAATAAACGATTTAACGGAATCCACTTGAGTTTCTATCAATCGATTTATTTACCTTCATACTGGTTTAATAATTTTAAAATGTACTAATCCCGACTGGTTTGCTGTGATCATTCAAAACCAGCTGCAGAGAATTATATCTAAAACATGTTTTCGTCATTAATTGACCGTTTAGATAATGAGATAAAATGTGTATATTTAGTGCTAGTGTTGACTAGTTTTGAAAAGTAGTGTAAAGTACCCCCCCTCCTGCCTAATTTAAATCTAAATAAACTACCTAACTTAAATCAATTTATTGACTATCTTAATATATTTAGCATTTATAAATTATGGAAATTTAGTATTTATAAATATGGGGAGTTGTAGTTTAAAATGGCACGTGACGTCTAGTGGAAATAAACCCTAGATATGAAGTGTAATAACCAGGTCCTAGTGACTCGAGATTCCTAGCAAAATATTTTTAAATAATCTAAAAACCAAAAAGTTCTTAAGCAAGGACGGGTAAATATCGTGTATGTGGATATCCTATGATTTTAAGAAAATAATTAGAAAATTGAAAATTCGTAAGTGAAGACGGGTATGGACGGACGGACGGAAGGTTAATATGATGTATGTATTATACATATAAACCTTCCTCTTGAATCACTCTATCTATTAAGAGAAACCGCATCGAAATCCGTTGCGAAGTTTCAAAGATTAAAGCATACATAGGGACATAGGGCATAGGAACAGAGAAAGCAACTTTGTTTTATACTATGTAATAATAATGATAGTGATAAGTCAAGATATAGACAATTTAATATAAGTCACATAATAAATTTATAATATAATAATATTATGATTGGTAGACTCTGGTTAACTCCTTCCTCTCACATCGCGGCGTTGGAAACCTGACGTTTCCTAAGTTTTACGATATACAAGCCTGGTTCATAAGTGTTGGTTCACAAGCTTGGTTCATTTGCACATGTGTATATATTTAGGATCTACTTATACCTGACGTTCCCCAAGTTTTACAATATACAAGCCTGGTTCATAAGTGTTGGTTCACAAGCTTGGTTCACTTGCACATGTGTATATATTTAGAATCTGCTTCGCATTTGTAGGCAGGTAGACCATCATTGCCATTTGGTCTGTAAAGGAAAGCAGTGTGAGCATTTCATCATAACATCCCTAACACGGGGCAAATAGATAAACTAATTATGGAACGAATACACATTCCATATTGTATATTATAACATTATATCCAGACGATACTAGACGTGTCTCCTGTAAAGTTATATCGCCTACTTGGAGATAATATCGTACCCGCAATCCGGCCGCCAATGACTGGGTAATGCCTACAACTATAAATGCTACCATTCTATCTATGATCTCAAAATCCACAAGCTCTAATCTAAAAAGCAAACCACTACAATAGCAATCCGCTTCATAATGGTCATACAGAACAATTAACTGAACAGGAATACGATTTTAAAACAGAACTAAAAACCGACTTATATAATTTATTAATCTGTGAAAGAGAATGAAACGTAAAATGCTCAGTAGGAAAGTACTAAAGTACCACCTACCTCAAACTATCCATAAGTCGAATGGTGCATTAGCCTAGCACATGTAAATCCATGTTAAGTGCTCATTCAACCATGCAATATCTTGAATATTATCAGTGGATTATTCCTAGTAAAATTCTCTTCTTGTTCTTTTGAATTTTTTATCACCTGACTTTTCTCTGACAATATTCCAATGCTGTCAAGAATACCTTTTTTATTTTAAAATACTAATTGTTTTCTAAAAAGATCGGAATCTTCAAAAAGGTTTTATAATATTTTTGAGAATTTTAATTTTATAACCCAACGGAAGAAGGTTGTTCCGTTACAATCGCCCCCCAAAAATTATGACGGCGATTAAGATTCTAAGCCAAAGTAATTTTTCCCAAAATTAACTTCATTGAAAAGTTCTAAAATTTAAATTCAGTATATCTCTATTATTACCACTATAGTAACCTACTATTATAATTCATTATAAAGAAACCTGAGAATGGCTTCAGCGATTTGTATCACTCGCCTCCCGGAACTTACGACAGTAGTGAATCTTTAAACAACGTAAATAATTCAAAATACCTTTTATTAATAATTTGGAATCAAATTTGTCAATAGTTAGAAAATTCACACTAATGTGCAAGAATGGAATGTTTATGAATACCTAGAGTAGAGTGTTTTTAAACCGTTTTGATAAAGATCGATTACGCCGAAATAATTTTAGAAATGAGCATAGCCATTTGGTTAAACACTTTCACAACCAAGTACCAATGTCAACCCAAAGAACTTGGTTTCCCAGGCCAAGTCAGCCCTATGGCACGACGTTAACTTTCTTAGCACTCTATCTCTCTGTTGATTACTAAGACCATTCAACGCCGCTCAAAATCGACAAGAGCACTATTATGTCATGTCGTTGTTAACCAACAACGGTTCTGCAATTCCATAAAATAAGTAAACGAAATCCCCCTCTACTCAAATCGGAGATCGCTAAGTGTGCGTAAATTTGATTTCCTGCGTGATCGTGAATTCTTTTGTGAAATCAGTTTCCTGATGAATTGTCTGCTGACCTAACTAACTCCAAACTCCATCACAAAAGAATTCTGTTTAGAGTAATGTTATGGACTTTTCCAACCATCAACAAACCATCTATTTACACATATATTTGAAAAATTTCCAACCCTTCATACAAAATTATAAAATCCTAAAACACATTCTATGAAGGAATATATTCATAGAAGATTCCAAACATAAATCAATCTCGCAACAACTATCAGAACTATTTATTTCCCTACCAACGCTCAGAACCATAACTTGCAAAGGTGGATTTTCTTCACGCTGTCGGAAATATCTCAAACAATTCATGCAAACAGATTAAGAACAAATTATTAAAACCTTCAGAAAATAATTACCCCAATACAAAGTTTCTTAAATAATAATAAATAACACAAGTATTGACAATTAAATTAATTTATTGAATATAATTTTATTATAATTAGCTTTAATTATTATTGGAACTATCATAATTTGGATTATTCTGATTCGACCTGATACGAATGAACTCAAATACCGAAATTATGAATGTGTGTTCATTAGAGTAGAGCAAAACAGGCCAAAACAATTTCATCATCTATTCTTCATGACTGTCTAGTGCAAATAGGATTCTTCATTTGTTTCATGGAACAGCTGAACTGACAGACAACTTGAAGAAACCTAGCTACTTTCACCATGAAAGTTTACGAACCAACTTTGTTTGATAACAAGTCAATATTTACTTATAAATATGTTCCGATTCATGTCTTTAGCACTACTTAAAGATGTTTGCAGTAGGTTAGGTGAAATAGAAGTTAATAAAATCTCCGATGTAATGAAATATAGGAACACCGAAATTATGACAATCATTTCTCTAGAAAGTAATTTACTTGACATTGAAAGTATCCTAACACCACTCAGGCAGTACAGAGATGCATCAAGCTTGTATCACAGGCTTCGTTGTCTGTTTGTGGAAATAAAAATTTTTTTGATGTGAAAACTTCTTATGGCGCGTTGGGCACTTTTGTGGGTGAGCATTTTCACCAGTTCTTGCGACAGATGAGATTTTACACGGATATACAGTTTTCACTTCTGCCTGCACTCCCGGAGTGCGCTGCTTTTTTTTTTTTTTGCTCCACCCTAGTGTTTATGCGTGAATACCTATGTATAGTATTTTTAAACCCAATTAAATACAATTCTAAGAAAATCCAGCCCAAAAATCTACTTATCTAAGGTCAAAAGCAAGACTACCCATCGCAAGATTTATCTAGCCTTCTAGGGAACTCGGGGTCCTAATCCGAATCGTTCCTATGAACTAATGTAACCATCAACAGGGTAATTCTCTCTCACGAACGCCTGTGGCTTCTACAAAACCCTTTCCGAACTAGAACTATCCGAATAGCTGTTTATGACGAAGATCGAAAATTAGTCGCTTTTATTCCCTAGCAAAATATTCAATTAGGCGTATGTGCAGTGTGGGGAACATTTCTTTCCTGCGTGTAGAGTCAAGAAAACTCATGAGGTCAGCTCTGCTTTTGCACATTTAACCTAACACCTTGCCTCTCATGAACCTTTCTTTGTTCAGAGTAGTGAATAATCTGAGTTCATCTTTCTCAGGCTGATTCCAACTAGCTGAATTGTCAAGGCCCTTTTATACGAAAGGTACATGAACCTAAACCAAAAATTAAACCTAAACGATTTCTACTCAAAATAATCAAAACTAAACAAATCAAATTCTGCTAACAGTCACCCTTTACCACCCACTTTTATGGCTGTACATTCTCCCAAACAATCCAGCTTGTATTTCACGAATCTTTTTAAATCCAAATTATCTTTTTTTTTTTTTTACAACGACAATACATACAACACCAAAAAAAACTAATACATATTGAAAAAAAAACATAAAATTCAATACATTCCCTTTTCAAAAATAAAAAAAAATATATATATGAGATATAAAAATATCTCATATTTTTCCGAACGAGGAAAGAATCCTCACAATACAATTCAAATAACTCCTTATTGTTTAGCTATATTCCCGAATCAACCTACAACTCAATTTCCAACTCAGAAGGAAAGAAAAGAAATAAAAACAAAATAAAACAAAAAAGAAATAAAATTAAACTACTCATAATACCTTAACAAATGAATTGTATTAAATTTCCCTCTTACTTTATTGGAAATAGGATCAATCAACAAATAAACATTTTTGTAAGGAATCTCTGCCACCTTGTAAGGTCCCTCATATAATGATTCAAATTTCTTTGTGATAAATCTCTTTGAATTGGATTTATTTAATTTTCGAATTTTCACCATATCACCTATTTGATATTGCCTAATCCTATAATTATTATTAAATTCTAAACTTCGTTTTTCTCCAGTTTTTTCAAATTCTCCCTGGCATTTTTTCTAATTTCATCTACATTTAAATGTTCTTCTTCTCTATTAATTATTTCTTCAATTGATAATTTAATTGATTCTCCATACATAACTTCACAAGGCGTATAACCTATGCTCTCATGATAGGTGTTATTATATAATACTTCTAATTTTGGCAACACCGAAACCCAACCTTTATGATACCCGTTACAGTACGTCCTAAACAAACGACCTAACTCCCTATTTACCCTCTCTACTGTATTAGGCCTAGGATTTCTAACAGTAGTATGGATTGGTTTTATATCTAACTGCCTTAATGTATCTTTCCATAATTTACTAATAAATTGAGTCCCGTTATCAGACATTATAACCTTTGGTTTGATAATTTCTACAAAAAGTCTGACCTTACTAACCACCAATCTAGCTGAGGCTCTTCTAAGTGGATAAAACTTAACAAATTTACTGAACGAATCTTGGAAAACCAGAATACAACTCATTCCAAACAATCCAGTCGGCAAAGGTCCATATAAATCTACCATCACTAAATCTCCTATATTTCGAGAAATAATAGATTGACAGGATCCTACAAAATTTTTGTTTACTGACTTTGTCATTTGACAAATATGGCATCTTCTCACTATCTTTTTGACATCTCTATCTATTCCTGTCCAATAAAAACTTCTTTTAATATATCTTGAAACTTTATTGATTCCTTGATGACCCATTTCTATATGAACTTGCTTAATTACCTCTTCTCTCAAGTTTTCTGGTAAATAGATAACTTTCTTATGAGATAAACCTATTTTTATGTATAGAATTTCATTTATAAGTTCAAATTTCTCGATATTCCTAATTTTCCTATAAGTCTGAACATCTTGTTGGTTTAAAAATCCTAAAATTTCTCTAATTTCAGAATCGTTCCTCTGAAAATTAACTATATCTTTTAATTTATTTATCAAATCTTTATTTTCTCTCACTTCCATATAAAGGATTTCTGGTAACCTTGATTTTTCTTCCTGAATGAACTCACTTTCTGGCGGATACCTAGATAAAACATCGGCTACTAAGTTCTCACTACCTTTAACATGTTCTACCGTATATTGAAAGTTTTCTAAATAATTGATCCACCTTGCTACCCTAGCGTTAAATAATTTCCAAGTTTTTACAAAGGTTAAAGCCTTATGATCTGTTCTAATAATTACCCTAGAGCCTCGTAAGTATGTTTCAAATTTCACTAAACAACAAATAACTGAAAAAAACTCTTGTTCTGTGACCGTCCAATTTAATTGGGGTCCATTTAGTGTCTTACTATAAAAACCTATAATTCTAGTCTCCTGGTTCTCGTCTATTTGATACAATACCCCTGCTAGCCCTATTCCTGAACTATCAGTTTGCAAATAATAAGGCTTATTAAAATCAGGATGATGTAACAGAATCGTTTTGACAAATAAACCTTTTATTTTATCAAAAGCGTTCTGCTCCCTTTCTTCCCATTTCCAAGCAACTCCTTTCTTAAGGAGGTTATACAGAGGTTGTGCATGTACATTGTACTCTGAAATAAATCTTCTATAAAAATTACATAAGCCTAAAAATGCCCTCACTTGTTTTATTTTCTTTGGTACTGGAAATTCCTGTATTGACTTTACTTTACTAGGATCAGTTTTTATTCCTTTTGTCGAAATAATATATCCTAACATCTTAACTTCCTCGCACAAAAATTCACATTTCTTCAAATTACATGTTAAACCAGCTTTCCTTAGCTTCCCCAAAACAATGTCTAGATGATTTAAATGTTGTTCAAAGGTACCCGCAGTTATAATGGCCAAATCATCTAAGTAATTAACACAGAACTCTCTAACTTCATGTCCTAGAATAACATCCATTGCTCTACTAAAACTACCAACAGAAGTTTTTAAGCCTTGTGGCAAAACATTATAAACATAAGATTTACCGTTAAAAGAAAAACCTGTATATTTCTTACTTGACTCAGTTATTGGAATCTGAAAATATGCATTATTTAAATCTACCACACTTATGAAATTAGTCCCATGAAAGGAATTCATTACATCTAATTGCATAGGTGGTTTCTCCGTTTCTGCTATCATAAATTTGTTTATTTCTCTTGCATCAAGTAATACTCGAATAGTTCCATCTCTCTTTAAAGTGAAAGTTAAAGGACTGCAATAAGGAGTTGCTGATCTACTAATCAAGCCTTGTTGTTCCATTTCTAACAATTTATTTTCTATTTTTTCCCTGTATGCATATGGTATAGGATAAGTTCTTCTAACTATAGGAGTATGCGGTTCCATTCTTATCTCATGTTGGTAGCAATTTGCTTTTCCTATGTGTGAAATAAACAGCTCCTTATATTTAATTAGTATTTCCTCTAACTTTTCTTTATAGCATGCGTCTAATTCTATTCCAATTTTAATTTCTAATTTATTATCTTCTATAGGCTTTAAATTTTGTTCCACTCTCAACTCATTTATAACCTTTCCGCGAATAGAAAATTCGACAAATTCTGAAAACCCTTCAATTTCAAACTTTAAACCTTTCCGCTCTTTTTCCAAATGAATCGTAATTTCATTTTGTTTTAACCAATCAAACCCTAATATTACTTGATTCACTAATCCTGGCACTATCAAAAACCCTGTCTCAATTTGTGCTTTTCCTACCTTAATTGGGAGCAAAATCATTTTCTTAATTTCAACACTTTTGTGTCCTACAGCAGTTCTAATCTGTATCGATTTAATGGGCATACATGGAATATTTCCCTTTTTTTCTTTATTTAATTCTGACCAAACCTCCTCTGAAATACAAGTTATGTCACTACCTGTATCTACCAAAGCAAACATTTCTATATTGAAAATTTCTATTTTAATTTCCGATTTACAATCAATTTGGGAATTTAATTCTTCATCTTCCTCAAACACTGACATTAAATCTTCTAATTCCGGCTCTGATTCAAATTTAAAACTAATTAATTCATTAAAATCTTCCGTACCGGTATCTAAAATTAATTTAGTATTTATTTGATTAATTTGTTCCTGTTCGGTTTTCAACATTAAAACCTCTACAAATTTATTCAAAATTACAAGTTCATCCAATTTTTGCGTACTCAGCCCTAATTCTCCTCTTCTACCTCTTAATCTCCCTACCAATGGGTGCTTTAAGCCTCCTTTTCCTTTCCCTAAAATTTTTCCTGGTTCCCATCCTAGTCTTTTCATTATATTAAAACCTTTGCCCCCTATATCTGAGGTTGATCCGGGAACTTCTCTATCAACCCTTATTAATTTAAATCCCTGTCCTCTTCAAGCGTGATTATGTTTTCCACATTGGCTTGAGTCGGTCTCTTCCAATTGTTTTGGTACTTCTTCTGCAATTCTCGCTTCTTCCTATCTTGCTCTAAGTGCTGCTGTCTCACTTGGTTTGTAGACGAAGTTAGTTGTATCTCCTGTCTGTCAATATCAACCATATTCCTTAGATATTCCGCTGTCTCTATGATTGTCTCACATCTGGTCGTATACCAGCCCTGCTGAATAAACTTGGGGAAGTGTTTGATCAAATCCGATATTAATTGCTTCTCTGGAATTTTGTAACTCAAAAGTTGGGCCCTTCCTGTGTAGCGTAGGAAATACATAAGCATTGTAATCCCAGTTCCTCTGATCCATACTCCTTGTACGATATCTCTCCGTAAATCATTCTGCTCCTTTTCTCCCCAAAATGTAGCCAAAAAATCTCTCTTGAAATCTTCTAGGGTATTCCACCTTTCTTTATATATTCGTGCCCAATCTCTAGCATCTCCTGTGAGACATTCTAAAATTTTACTTATTTCTTTCCCTTCACCCATAGTTTTTTAATATACTGGTCTAGATCTTCCAAAAAGGTCATTGGGAGATCTCCTGCTTTTCCACTAAATTTGGGTTTCTCTACATTTATATTTCTAATATTGTAAACGATTTGTTTATCAATTTTATCCGGAAATCCTTTTTCCAAAATATTAGGAGCTTCCCCTATAAATTCACGTTCATTTTGTTCTTGTTCTACATCTTCAGTAACTTGCAAAGATTCCGATGGAGAAGGTAAGTTGTTCTCTCCCCCTAAATTATCTCTATTGGTTTCATTTCCCGTGTTCTTTAATTCTTTAACTACTTCATCTAAAGACGTGACTTTATCTGTCAATTTATGCAAGGTTTGAGTCAACTTCTTAAGAATTTTTCCTGAATCATCGGATTTTACCTTAGGTTTCACAATTCTTATATAACGTCGACGCCTTATCATTGGACCACTATTTCTTCCTTTATTTTGGTTTTGAGTAACTCTCTTTACTATAGGATTTGAACTTCCTTCTTCTAGTGCCTCTGCTCTTTCTTCTACAACAGGTTCCACTCTAACCTCATCCATAGGTTCCTCACTTTGTTCTATTATAGATTCATTTCTTCCTTCCTGTGAATCCAATACCTTTCTTTCTCTTACTAGCTTACGTCTTCTGCTACTCATTTTATCTACTGAATAAGCTCCTGCCTTCGAATAATCAAAAAAAAATATTAAAAATAACATATTTACCCTTCCTCCGAAGGCTATAGTAAGTTTTGAATTATTATTTAAATTTCGGAAATTAAATATTCTGGATACAAACAAAATAAAATTTTGAAGAATCTCGATCACCCATCCGTAGCACGGTAGCAATTGGCTTCAAATCATTTGATTTGAAGCGCTGAACTACAACTCCCCGAAATAACCTAAGAAAAAAATTTGAAGAATATTTCAAAAGTCTATAGAATATACCTACCAGTTATATTTTTATTAAAAATGGACCAAATGTAAAGTAGACCATGTCCTCAAGCAAGTGTTTGAAATTTGGACCAAGTGCGAAGTTAGACCAAATGCGAAGTAGACCCAATGCGAAGTGATCCGTTTAAAATAAATCCCTAATATTGTGGAAGACCAAATAAATAAAAAATTTATTTGTTTTTTTTTTTTTTGTCCAATTGCGATGAATTGCGATGTAGACCTAATGCAAAGTGAACCAATTACAATAAATCCCTAATAAATTGCCAAAGACCAAATAAAAAAATATAGTTTATATTTTTAGTCCAAATGCGAAGTAGACCTAATCCGAAGTGAACAAATTAAAATAAATCCATAATATTGTCAAAGATCAAATTTAAAAAAAAAATGTTTACTTTTTTTTTCAAAATATATTTTTCACCAAATATTTTTTCACCAATAACAAATTAAATTACCTAAACGTAAAAATCCAATCCTGGTGATCATGACCCCAATATAAACGAAAAGTCAAATCCTGGTCACGGGGCAGCAATTGTAGAAAACCCCCCCCTGCCTAATTTTAACGTAAAAACACTTACCTAAATTATTCTATTTATTACTATCTAGACATATAATTTTAAATATTTAATTTTAGCATTTAGTATTTTAATGGAAATTTAGTATTTATAAATATGGGGAGTTGTAGTTTAAAATGGCACGTGACGTCTAGTGGAAATAAACCCTAGATATGAAGTGTAATAACCAGGTCCTAGTGACTCGAGATTCCTAGCAAAATATTTTTAAATAATCTAAAAACCAAAAAGTTCTTAAGCAAGGACGGGTAAATATCGTGTATGTGGATATCCTATGATTTTAAGAAAATAATTAGAAAATTGAAAATTCGTAAGTGAAGACGGGTATGGACGGACGGACGGAAGGTTAATATGATGTATGTATTATACATATAAACCTTCCTCTTGAATCACTCTATCTATTAAGAGAAACCGCATCGAAATCCGTTGCGAAGTTTCAAAGATTAAAGCATACATAGGGACATAGGGCATAGGAACAGAGAAAGCAACTTTGTTTTATACTATGTAATAATAATGATAGTGATAAGTCAAGATATAGACAATTTAATATAAGTCACATAATAAATTTATAATATAATAATATTATGATTGGTAGACTCTGGTTAACTCCTTCCTCTCACATCGCGGCGTTGGAAACCTGACGTTTCCTAAGTTTTACGATATACAAGCCTGGTTCATAAGTGTTGGTTCACAAGCTTGGTTCATTTGCACATGTGTATATATTTAGGATCTACTTATACCTGACGTTCCCCAAGTTTTACAATATACAAGCCTGGTTCATAAGTGTTGGTTCACAAGCTTGGTTCACTTGCACATGTGTATATATTTAGAATCTGCTTCGCATTTGTAGGCAGGTAGACCATCATTGCCATTTGGTCTGTAAAGGAAAGCAGTGTGAGCATTTCATCATAACATCCCTAACACGGGGCAAATAGATAAACTAATTATGGAACGAATACACATTCCATATTGTATATTATAACATTATATCCAGACGATACTAGACGTGTCTCCTGTAAAGTTATATCGCCTACTTGGAGATAATATCGTACCCGCAATCCGGCCGCCAATGACTGGGTAATGCCTACAACTATAAATGCTACCATTCTATCTATGATCTCAAAATCCACAAGCTCTAATCTAAAAAGCAAACCACTACAATAGCAATCCGCTTCATAATGGTCATACAGAACAATTAACTGAACAGGAATACGATTTTAAAACAGAACTAAAAACCGACTTATATAATTTATTAATCTGTGAAAGAGAATGAAACGTAAAATGCTCAGTAGGAAAGTACTAAAGTACCACCTACCTCAAACTATCCATAAGTCGAATGGTGCATTAGCCTAGCACATGTAAATCCATGTTAAGTGCTCATTCAACCATGCAATATCTTGAATATTATCAGTGGATTATTCCTAGTAAAATTCTCTTCTTGTTCTTTTGAATTTTTTATCACCTGACTTTTCTCTGACAATATTCCAATGCTGTCAAGAATACCTTTTTTATTTTAAAATACTAATTGTTTTCTAAAAAGATCGGAATCTTCAAAAAGGTTTTATAATATTTTTGAGAATTTTAATTTTATAACCCAACGGAAGAAGGTTGTTCCGTTACAGTAGCTTCTGATTAATTTCACTATAGATTCAAAATAATAAAATACTTAGAAATAATAAGCAATATTGCAGAAGTAAAACTAATTATATGTCCAGTGTCCACTAGTGTCCGTTGTATTACATGATCTGAGCATATTGCTGGTGTTAAATCCGTCCCTCCGCGGTTTCGCCCGCGTTTCTCCTGATTCCCTGGGAAAATCGGGATAAAAAGTAGCCTAATATTTCCAATGAATAAATATATCCTCATATCAAGTTTTATCAATATCGGTCCAGTAGTTTCTAAGCCCATTCGTTACAAACATAACCACAAAGAAATCTTAACTCTTTATTATATTAGTGTAGATACTTAAATAAATTAGCTATTTCAATCTATTTACTTATGTAGATTAAAAATCAACCGAAACAACAATTGACAAAGACACTGACGTCGTAGACACGAGTATTTGGTAATTTAATACTAGACAACAATGGCTTGATGCTTCAGCAAATATTTATTCGACTCTCAAACAACTCCCTAGTTAATAGGTTACTTGATTGTGAGTCATCTATTGCAAAAGCCTTCAAAGGGTTGCCTACTTTACGTACTACACAGAGACAATTCCGCTAAACTGTTTTTGTTATTGTTTGGTTAATAAATAAACATCCCCTTGTTTCGAGATAGAAACAATGAAGTTTTAACGGGAAAGTGTTTATTGCTATCGCATAAGAAATTGCGAAATTGTAAGGTGAATTATATTCTCTACGAAGGCACTCAAAACGTTATAGTGTTGGTAATTTTAGTATGGTAAACTGTTGCTGTAAACATATGATAATTTATTACTGACTTTATGAGATAATTTTATGAGACTTATAAAAAGAAAGAAATCAAACAATGTTATCTAATTTTTTTTAAATATACAGCGCCCTGTGGTTTCAGAATCGAAAATAATACCTGAAGAAAAAGAAGCTTATGTGATACTTCAATTATCTTTGTAACAAGTTTCGTAGCAATCGTTCTAGTAGTTATCTCTTTGTTATAGAAAAAAGTACTCCTGGACTTCAATGATGTTGTCATCTTGTGATGCAGAATAGGTCCTAGAAAGCTTGCTTAGGTTGAAACAACTGGCATATAAGATAAAGAAGAAGATTTACCACCTAAGCATAGTAGTCCTGTATTTATTTTAGAAATTACAGAACCAAATACCTGTATATATGCTTTCGTTTCTTTGTCCTTCAACATACGATGAAAGTTTTACTACATATTTATTGTGTTAACAACCGGTATTTTGTCCATTGGAAGTGTGAGAGAAGTCATAACAAAATAGTAAATATAGTAATAAACGCAATTTATTGAGAATATCATTTTATAAATATTGAATCTGGTTTGTTATTGTGTTTGTTATCTTTTTTAATAATCATCCAAACTAAGTATTACAGATAAGACAATCAAGAGATTGGTCAATTCGTGAAATTGCATATAAAAGACCAGAATATCTAGAAAATATTGTAATAAAGATACTTTCTACCCTTGAGTTTATTTTATTTATAGCCGAAGGGAACTTTGGTTGTCATGTTAAAGTATTTTTACCGGACTTGAGTCTACCTTTGATAATGTAAACTGTACAAAATTCTTAATTGTCAAAATAAACGCTATTTATAAAGTCAAGAATGAGTAAGAGTAAGATGAATATAGCCAAAACCTAATAAAACATTACAGTTCACAGATTCGTTTTTGGACAACCGACATGGGAAAATAATCAGTGAGATTTATTCATACTCACGTGTTTTCACTAAAGATGGATCTTTTTGGAATGTCAACACGATACTAGAGCACATGGTTTTAATATTATGTGAGAACGTTTTAGTCATTTCTGTCCGTCGTGATGCTCTCATTTATACATTGTAAAGACAGTAATGTAAATAAACATTGCATGTTCATGTCATGATAATTTGCAATATGAACTATGTAGGTACAGATTGTACAGCCAAAGAACAACCCTTTCTCTTCTCAACGTCTTCCGTTACTTACCCAAGTAACCACAGAATTGCCCCAAGCTACCAAATGCTACTATGGACATAAAATATAATGCTTTTTGTGTCGTCACCAACGTATCGCAGATGTAACATAAGCCTTAAAGCATGACGGATAAGATTAAAAATAGAGCAATGAATTGATTGTAAGGGTAGGTTTACACAGGATCCGAAGTGCAACGACAGGACAAACATTAGGCTTTGTGCTGCTCACAGTAAAGTAAATATTGATAGTTTGCTTCGGAGAAAAATGCATTCGGACAACAGGAGAGCCGATGTGTACTGTTTTCATTATTGAAATTAGTTTCGGCTGGCTTCTATTGTGCTCTATTATATTCTCCACGGTTTGGTTGAGTTTTGATAGAAGCCGACACAGGGACGCGTAACTTTAAATTGATCGCGTTATAATTAACGTGGCAGTAAAGTTTCCGATGTGTGTTTGTTTTGTACGGTAGTCGCGAAGCGGAGTTGCTGTTATCGAAGATGCCGAAAGGAACCTTCATTTTAATTTTTTAACGTGAAAAGTTAATAAAATCTCTAAACCCGTAGGTATATGCCCAGGACTATTTATTGTTCGATTTTCATGATTTTTTTGGTATTTTTCAGAAGTAAAAGAAGAGAAGGAGTACTTTAGAGTCAATATCGACCCTCTGGGCATATATGGGTAGCTAAAAGTTATTTTAATTTGCTAAATTTGGTAAATGAAAATTATTTCTTGCTGGATATCTGTCCAAAGTCATTCAGCTGAATCAATTGATATTGAAACTATATAAATAAAAGGGGACGACGGAACTTGCAGCTGGAGCAAGTAATATTCCGACACAGGACGGCCTTACCATACCGAATCTATCTTATAATTTAATTAGTTACTGCTTTATACTTATCTTTTTTTAAAAACAACAAGTAAAGAAAGAAATAAATTTTTATTTTCTGAAGACATAAAAAAAGACACAAGAAAAAAGTATTAAGTACAACGCCCAGAAAAAAGGTTCGTCCTCAGCAAGATGCTAGAGCTAGAAGCCGTAGCGCTGATTTTCAGGAAGAACCAAGTTTGTTATATAACGATTTCTTAGATAAATAATAATGCTGATGACGATGATTAATTGTACCTACTTTTTCTGTAACTTGTGTGCTCAATAAAGCGTTCTATCTATCTAACGCCTACTATAAATATCCATCTATCTATCAATAATCTATTAATCCATAATATTGTAATGGAAATATTTTTTTGTTCGTAACGAATAGGCTCCGAGATTACTGGACCGATTTTGATGAAACTTGGTATGAGGACACATTGATTAATATGGAGTAACATAGGCAACTTTTTCAATCGAGACTTACGCAGGTGAAACCGCGGTGCGCAGCTGGTATTATAATATAAGTTTTATAGCTCAACCCTTTGAACGGAATCCACTATCTACGTACCTATCTAAGAATGTTTTCGCATAGAAAAAACTAAACATTTCTCGAGGGTATATTCTGATGGCGGCCAGTGTGGTGGGCTGATGCGTTGCTTGCATATACATGCTAAATGGAAGAATTGTTTCCTATGAGTAGGGTGGCAATGTTAACGAAAATATTAGGAAGTTTTCAATCCAAGTAATTCATTACTCGTAGGCTTGTAAGACTTAGGTTACTTTTACCCGCGTAAGTCCCAATCCCGTGGGAATATCAAAATGTAAAGTAGCCTTCCTTGATAAATGAACTATCCAACACAAACATATTTTTTCAATTCTAACCAGTAGTTCCAGATTAGCGCCATTAAACAAACAAACAAACAAACTCTTCAGCTTTATAATATTAGTATAGATTTCTACGGGATCATGACTTAGTTAAAACTACGGGGCGCAACTAGTAATAAATATTTATAATAAATCAGTTAACAGAGCGCACAGTGCAAGCTCCTCTTGCTTCCTTACTGCTCCCATTTAGCTACGGTACTCGTGAGTTCTAAAATCGCGTTTGTTAGCCGTTTACTATATCATCCATCATAATTCTCAAAGGAGTTCTATAAATTTATGGTCACACAACAAAAACAAGGAGACTAAAGCAGTAAATTGCGGTCATAAAGCTGGTCAACCACACCTTCACTGAAATAAAACGGTACGGTTTCCATTCACACCACTGTCCTAAAATATTTATCGTCTACTGACTCTAATAATGCAACATTAGGTGATTCTGTCGTTGAAAAGGAACATTGTGCTACCTACACGATCATTAAACGAACTGAATAAGGGAACAATAATGTACTGTTTTATTACAGATCTCTGTAAAACATTTACCGCACCGTGCACCGTTCTGGGTGTCATTTTCGTGACGGATTAGCTAATTCCTCGATGGTCTATGGTATACCTACCTATCGAGCGTTGCGCTATGCCATTCTTTACGCCTCCATTCGACCATTGTTTAGTGCTTTAGTTGGCTATAAACGATTCTATCTGGGACGTTATCTAGTAATTGATTTTGAGGTTTGTTACTATTTGAATGTTTTCCTCGCCTAAAGCCGTGGCTGTGAAATATTAGAAACTGGCAGTTGGCTCCCCATTTCGTTTACCATAGTTGAAACTTAATATACAACCCAGGTAGGGACTTTAACTGAGTAAGCTGCCTGAGGGGCATGGTGACCAAAACTTTTACACGGTGAAAATATTTGGACGTTAATCTCTATGACTATTTGTTAATAACTAGTCTCTTTCCGCGCTCAGTCACTACCCAAAGGGTAGATTACGAGCTATCTTTAAACACTTATCCATACATATAAAATCCATTATACTGACTGACTGACTGACGGATTAACGCACAGCCTAAACCACTGCGATCGCAGAGACCTGAAACTTGGAGGGTGTGTTCTTTGTATGACGTAGACATCCGATTAGAAATTTATTAATTGAATTAATCGATAAGGATTTTCCGAAATTCTACCCCTTAGGGGGTGAAAAAGGGGGGCAAAGTTTGTATGGGATAACGTGATTACTTGGTCTATTTTCGACTTCTACGCGGACGAAGTCGCGGGCAAAAGCTAGTTAGATATAATAGGTACCTATTTGAAATTGTGTAGCAGATTCAATTTTGTAAATGAATCTTTCTAAGCTAATTATAATCTGCCGTATTAAATTTCCTCCGTTCCCTCTTTGAATAACTGGTTATTAATGCTTTTTTTTACAATAAATCCATTTAAATTAGTTAACATAATTTAATTTTGTCGAATGATGTTCGTTATTTAAGACGCAAACATCGAGACATTAATATGATTCTGGATCTAATATCGGATTTCGAGGTGTTAACCTAACACCATAACGTGACATTATAAATTGTTTTAAATTTATCACTCTATTTGCATAATGTTCGAAGGAATGACGTGTTTTACTGTTTATTCTACGATTTTTCATAGATATGAAATTGATAAGAGTAATAAAAGAAGTTAAATTTATTCGTTACGTACGGTATTGAAGGAAACGCCTCGTTAAATTTACAAAATGAAGATATAAACACGTCTGATTTTTATTGTCGAGATAAATTTTATTTTGCATTAATGTCGAATGAATATTGTACTGTGAAAATTATTATCTCCATATCGATTAGTAACCAGGTAGGCACGTGACTTAATTTCGGTTTCTTCGAAGGTTTTATTAGTTCGATTTACCTTTATGATTTACGAAATTATATGCTTTTAAAAAAGGTTTAATCGAATTAACTTATATTTTTCACGTTCTGTAAATGTCAGTCATGCATGAATGATTAAATACCATTGGTACTAAAATGACTTTACCAAGAAATTAGGTTAAAAATGCTGTGCAAAGATCAAAAGACCAATGAAAATGAAACAATAAAAGTAAACAATTGTACGACAGACTAATTTAGATCAGAGCGTTGTTTTCCATGTATAAACGGTCACAATTCGGTCTCAATACAAACACAACATTTCACTCTGCTCACTCCAATGTCTACGTCAATACGTTAAACATTTTGTTCACTTTGAAGATACTTTAACTAATGTGTGGGAAGTCAGAAGCAGACAACAACACACTCGGTCCTTACTGTCTAAATATAATTACGGAAATATTAAACAATCGCTTTGATTTTATTATTGTTTTCCTAGAAAAATAGGTCGGTTATTTAATTTAGTTCTGTGAATACACTCTTAAAAGTGGCAACAAAGTTAGCTATTTCATTAAATAAAATCCAAAGTTAAATTGACTACAAGATTTTTTAAAACAATTCCGTGAACTTCTATTTTATCGAATGAAAAACGTAAAGTCAAGTAATAAAGGTTTAGAAACAACTAGTTCAGGTTCGTACAAAGTTTTATCAATTCAATTAAAAGTTAATCTGTCGAGTGCAGCTTCCGAAGCAGTCGAAGGAACGTTAAATTGGTTAATGTTACCTGTCATTAAGGTTTCCGATGCCTCAGAAAATGTTAAGGAGGTCTCATACATGTCGACAACAACGGCGGTGACTCGATTTTTAAATGAGCTGTGTTGGAACAAGAATATTTCCTGACTATACTCTTGTTTAAGACATTACATTCGATGTAGTTAGTTCATTTTTAACTTAAGTGTTTCTTTCAGAAACATTTTTTGTTAAATTACGAATTATAAGATGTAGAGTCCACGACTATAGAGAGAGTTTTTTTTAAATTTAACAGATATCACTGTTTTTAAGATATTCGCTGAAACTTTGTATGTTAGAAATGAGTTTCTATCTATAAATTATTGGCTGAATTATACATGTAGAGTTCATGAGTATAGAGAGAGTTTTTTTTAAATTTAACAGATATCACTGTTTTTAAGGTATTCGATGAAATTTTGTATGTTCAAAATGAGTTTCTATCTATGAATTATTGGCTACTGAATACAATAATAGATGCAAATAGTGGCAAACACAATGTTATCAACGGGAGTGTCTCTACCAGAATGCTGACACATTGACTATTATTCGTTGAATAAAAAGTAAGTTGACCGGCCGAGTTGACAATCGGTAGCTCCCGGTATAATAAGTAGGAATTTACATTTCACCGACAATATTTACCCCTCTTTGTTTCTTCAGAGTTTTAAATTGTAAATTTATAAACGCCGCAGTAAACTTATCCATCGAGAATCGAGAGATTCTTTTCCTGACGCAGTTTTAAAAATGAACACGTTGTGTAACCTCAAAATTACACCGTAAAACAAGTAAATTGGTTCTACTCATTAATTTCATAGTCATTTATGCATACACATACAGTTTGAAAAGCCACCCGCCATCGTTGCTCTTTAATGTATTTTCAACAAAAACTTAATTAAAAATGGTATCTCGCGTGTTCGAAGGAAATGAACTCATTCTTTGGACCCGTTGACTGACGGGCTGACTGACGGGCCCGTCATTACGAGGTGCGTCCACCGTTGCACGACCCCCGATGCCCTTCATTGCTTATCTGGAAAATTATAACCGCAGGCGAATTCAACTTGCAGTCAAAGGTCAGTTTATAGTGGCGCTGTTGTGTGTTTTGGGAATTTCGTAGTTGACGGCATGTAGTAAATGTTTATTACCTAATTATTATCTTCTGTTCATTAATTTCTCTTCGAAATTAATTAGTGTAGGCATGTCCACGAGGATCAGTATTCGATAAGAACAAACAAGGCACGTGTGTAAGAGAATAAGGTAATACCTAAATAGCTATTGAATTCTATCTTGTAATACAATAGGATGAGCATGTAGCATTTTTTCACGTCCATTATGAGGCGTATTGATGGCAAAAAGTGTAAAAAACATATGATGGTGGTATGAAGAGGCTGGTTTCAACAAAACCAACACGGGCATGCCACAAATTGGCGGACTAAGGGGACTGGCACGTCGTGACTGAGCCGCGGGCGCGCACATCCAACACGCGTCTTCTTCGCACGAGCAAAGCGACTAGCGGAATCATATTATTCATTTTATAAAACTGGGTCTGGAAGAAAGGACCTGAAATATTTTATAAGATCTTTTTGTAACCTACTTCATGCAAATAAATAATATTTCTATTTCTGGTCGCGATCGCGTTGTAACTACAAATTACATTAATATTTACCCGACGTTTCGATCGAGTTGCATCGATCGCGGTCACGGGAAGATTGCATAAGCTGTGAGCGCCCGCGCCGCCGTCGATGTGATGATTATCTATTAGCGGATTAATAACATTTTACACAAAGTCCCACGATCCACTAACAGAGTCCACCTAGGTGTACCTACCATAGGTACCTACCTACCATATCCCGCAATTCACCACAAAACTCCGTGGACAAGAGCTTTTTTCTTCTCGTTGTTCACCTAAGTTCTCTTGTTGTCCTTTGTCCCTAGTTGCCTGTAACAATTTCTTTTTTTTGTGCTCTTCATATCGTTTTGTATTGCTGAAAAATAGCTTGCAATAGCGATTGTAAGCTATTAATCAGATTAACATAATAACATGATAGAGTTACTGAAGTTAAAACAGCTTGGTTAGAAGAGCAGCGATGTATCAAACTCAAGAACTTTAAATCAATTATCTAGGCAATTCATTGCTAAATCAATATATCTTGGAATGTTCTCATAGTTTCTGTCAAGCTTTTAATAAATATTTTGATCTGTATATTCGAATTGTCCAATCATTATTATAAGCTGACTAACTTTAACCCGTGATTATATCCGCGTAGGGGTTGTATTTCAAATTCCTTGTTTAGCGGATGCCTAGTCACAATAGCTATTTGTTAGAATAATTATACCGATCCGCCCGCTGCTGGTCGCTGGTTTGAGCTGTACATTAATCAGTCAGGACTTTGAATGTTATATTTATAAACATTACTAGTTGCCGCGCTGTACAAAAAATTAGGAAAAATATATAAAAAAAATACATGTTGTTCGATTCTAAGACCTAACAAATAAATATTTACAAAAATTTAATACAAATCGGTTCAGCCGTTTAGGTGGAGATTGTTAACTAACAATTTTAAATATATAGGGATAAACTAATATAGCTATTTAATATAATGTTCAAGTTTTTCAAATACGCTTCCTCTTATCTTACTTTACATATTATTTTTTAATCCTCAACCACTATGCCCTCTCCCTTTTAGGTCCAGTACGATTATTTGCTCAGTAATGGTAGAAATCCATTAAACAAGCTCCTTTTAGTGATTGAACAAAGACATAGCTAGAATGCATTTTTGAATTGCATTCAGTCAATTTGCCAGCGCTAAATTGCATACCTTTTTGAAGCGAAGAACTTTTTAGTCATGCTGGATTATAACCATATTTTCAAAATTAATTTTCTTATAATATTGGCTGACTTGCACAATAATTTATTTAAAAAATTTTTTTTAGACTAACTCTCAAAGTGCCAAACTGATTAAATAATATCAACCTTGTGAATTTATATATAACTAGCTGCCCTCCGCGGTTTCACCCGCGTAACTCCCGATCCCGTGAGAATATCGGGATAAATTAAGATGTAAACTATCCTATCTCTCAAGTTGGATCGAACTGCACATGGTGTGCGAATTTTATTATAATCGGTTAAGTGGTTTAGGAGTCCATTGAGGACAAACATTGTGACACGAGATTTATATATATTAAGATTTTAAACTGTTAAACTGTCTGTTAAAAGCATTTAGCTAGAATTTGTTTTTAAGCACGTCATGCCAGTCGCCCAAAGAATGATGCAATTTTTTTCTCGTAAAGTTCCTTTTAGGATGAACTAGCTTGATTATTAGAGCAGTAAAAATCTATTCGTTTTATCGATTCATGATTTACAATACATGTCAAATTGAAATGTAAATCGCATTAATTCCTTCGAATATAATCTGAATTCACATTACATAAATACAACCTAGCTATCAGATTTCAAATGTATTCTTCTTCTGTCCTCTTACTTCCTACTTATACGGTCAAACGCTTCATATAAATCTATTGATGGATATAATATCATCTACGACCACCCGACTGTTTGTCCAATTCAAATTAAATTATGATAATTTTAACTTAGAGCATTATTGTGAATAAATATGAATATGTGATGGGAATCTCTTCGGCAAGCGACGTGCAAGATGAGATTTCTTATTACCGGACACCATCAATATTATTACTTTGCTTATTACTTAGGTATGTTATTCTACCAGCTGTGCTGCTTCACCCGCGTAAGTCCCGATCCCGCGGGAATTTTGAGATCAAAAAACTTTTTAATCTCACACGATTTGTATTCATAGCAATTATTTATGACTATTGTAACATAGTCTTCGAAACGTCGAGGTAAGATAAATAAAATTACGCGATTAAGACCCGGGAAAATAATTACTTACTTCGAGATCAAACTCAAACATCGCTTCCAAATAGTTCCAATCCAAGACTGTAAAGAGAATAAAAACAAACAAATAAATAAACCACTTTTTTATAATATTAAGTTAAAAATAGCATTATTACGGAATATAGGAAGGAAGTTTGGTGAAACCATATACATATATCATATTTTTTTACTAAATGATGATTTCGCAAGAAATGAATACATAAATGTTTGAAATCGATATCGTTACTAATAATCTGTAAATCAATAACAATAAACTGCATTAACGTCATCAGATAACATAATCCGACTTAAATAAGAAATTAACGCATCGAACTTCATAATTTCTTTTCCATTGAATTGCGATACACAGATAATTGCTCCTGTTGCATATCTCAGATGCTACGAGTATTACTTCTTCTTCTTCCGTGCCTTATCCCGCTTTAATTAGGATCTGCTTTCCTTATGTATTCTGTTAAGAGTTGTCGGCTAATTGCTCTTTCTCAAATAAAGTTTTGTTACGGTCCACCACCTGGTCGACCTCTGGTTTTCTCGTTTTCTGGTGCTATCACTTCAATCACTTATATAGGACTAGGCTAGGGCATCTTGGGGGTCTTCAAGTCGCGAGTGAATAGGTGTCTTCTGGGAAAGCGCGCTACATCGTAAGCCGCATCGCTACCTACCATCAGGCAGGTGTGATAGTGGTTAAACGCTGACCTATCATATGTAAAATCTACAAACATAGCATACCTAAATTACATTTATTGTTCTACAATAGCCGGCAAGTAACCGGCAAAGTTGTTGATAGCACAAAAAATATCGCCGTCGGACCGTCAACAGCCTTCATTTGCATACACCGAACATAAATTCTCGTTTGTAAGAACACACTGGCACTTTTATTGTACGGTATTTGTTGGGAGCAAAAACTGACAGATTTTTTTTATAACGAGATAGACCACCTTAACATGGACGACCTTTGATCGTTTCTATACAAATATTAATTCTTTGCATGTTGGAGCAGTGAGCTAATCGTTTTTTATTGGTCACGGCGCTCGTGAGTGGCTTTTTATGTGGGAGGTATCGAGATGACTTTGATGAGATGAGCCTCGATCGGTAATTTGCTAAACTGTTTATTTTACAAAGATTTTATAAAATTCTAGACCAGAATGTAGGGAATTCGTGAAACCAGGTTTTTACGGAGCTCATTTTGCTGCCAGTCTGCCTGCACTTAAACCAGTCTAGTAAGTTGGTTTTTGCAGTACACTGTAATTTACTTTTCAATAAATTTAAGAAACAAGCGTTTCTACTTAACTTTTTTTCATTATTTTATAATTATGTGTAATTTCTGTTTGCTTTTGAACCGGGCATTGTATATGATGTTCAGTTTATGGTTATAATGACCGGCGACAAACATGCAGCGTATCATAGGAAACTATAAAATAATAAATTTAATAAAAACAGAACGCTGATCATGTGGGTCGGAAACGATGGTTTGCACAATGTTGAATGTTAATATGTATGTATACAGTGTGTAAAGAAAAACCCTGGGGGTACCTGCAAGTTCCTAAGAGGGATTTAGGAACTTGCAGGAAATTATAAAAAGTGTAAAAAATATTTTAGCCTGAAAATAAAACAGTTAATTTTAATTTAAAGTTCGGAAAAAGTACCCCAATTTAGGAAAATATAAAGAATTTTCAAAATGTACGAAGTTGCAATACTTACAGCATGCTCTTAGGTTAATAATGGTACTGTCGAGTTTTAAAAAATCCCCATACATACATTTGTTTTTTGTTTGGGGGTTCTTAGTAGGTACGTAGAAGGGAACAGAGTTTTCGTAACACACTGAAATAAGTTAACCACAAAATACATATTATTTAACGATTACGAGTGATCATTAAAAACGTTGTAAAATTGATTTATTGTACTACCAAGTGATTGCTCCGTCGATATTTCGAGCAGAGACGCTAAAATTGTAAACCGAATTCAACGGACACACGTTCATTTGTTAATTTTGTTCGGCACAGACGTATTAGGTTGTAAATATTAAACACTATAAACGTCAAGAATACGCTTAATAATATCTCAGCTTCTGGCGAACCTTGGCTTGCACTTTGGAGTGCCTGTGCTTGTAAAAATATACAACTAGCTGCGCTTCACGGTTTCATACACGAAAGTGTCGATACCGCGAGAAATTCAAGATCAAAAGTATTAAAAGTTCATATGTCATAGGGGATGACGTCTTCTGTATCCCCTAAATGCTGATTTTCATCCAAATTGGTCCAGTCTTTAGACCGTTAATACTTTATTATTTAGGTACTTAGTTGTCTCTATGTAAGGGGCAAAATACTGAACCGTACATAATTATGCAGTATTGCACTACTATGCAGTATTTTAATGTAATTAAAAAAATCATTTATTAATCAGACAGTACCACCAATTTGTAGGTAAAGTGAATGTCAAACGCAAAGAAACGTCTTAAAAACTAAGTTAGGATGTGAACAATTCGCCCACCAATGAGAAGCAATCATAAGAAACTCATGGGGTTTTTTTATATATTGCTCACAAAGGTAAAAATTACAAATCATTTAAAATAGAGCAATTAAAAGTCATATCTATTGGTTCTTATGTGTACGGCTTACCGCATAATTTATCATAACATAATGTCCTCAGTAATTATTAAATACAATTCAAATAATTATTATTTTAAACACTGAACGTGGGCATTTATTTCCTATAGCTTTTCTCTTTTCTCTTTCAATATCGTATATACATACGTTTTGTTCCCGTGATCGTCTGTCCGAATATCAATCAGGTTTACGACGTTATAAATAACAGAGCGATCTGTCGCGAGCTTGCCAACGTTGATTTTATTAAACGGCAATAAGGATATCAAATGTGTGAGACTTATATATTTTCTTAATTAAATCTAGAATTATAAATCAGTTCAAACCAGCTCCTCTGTCTAGAGTCATTGACTTATTCTTTTAAAGAGCAACAGAAAGACTGGCATTACAAAAATTAAGCATAAGGGCGCGTTCAGATGACACGCGTTGACCACGCTTTGAACACGCGTTGAAATTTGTTCTATATGTAATTTGAGTCTTATGACACATCAATAGATCTCAAATTGCATTTATCAAGTCCACCCGCTCACGCCACGCGCCCGCCCCGCGCCCGCCTCGCGCATGCTCCGCGCCCGCCCCGCGCCCGCCCCGCGCGCGCCTCGCGCACGCCCCGCGCCTGCTTGCAGAAATGCAATTTGAGATCTATTAATGTGTCATAAGACTCAAATTATGTATAGAACAAATTTCAACGCGTGTTCAACGCGTGGTCAACGCGTGTGATGCGCGTGGTGGGCGCGTGGTCATCGCGTGTCATCTGAACGCGCCCTTAAGGAAACTTGACTAAAACTTGATTAAGCTACAGTCAAAGGTATAAACAGACCAAGGCGATGAGGACGGGATGATCTTGACTCCTATAAAAATGACTGGTAGCTATTGCAGCTACAGATCGTGATAAATGGAAGAATGTTAGAGAAGCCTTTGCCTGCAGTGGGACAGTGTAGGCTCATAATCAATAAAATAATGGTTATTGAAATAAAATTTAATTTTGTTCATTTAGCTAAATTTGTAGCAACCTCAAGAAAAACAACAAGTTCAATTAAAATATTAAAATCTTTCGCCCATTCGAAACCGATCAAGTAAATAATTATGATACAGTTCCGCATGCTAAGCCAGCAGTTGACCACGAGATAGCAATAAATTTAAACGGAAACTGCTTTTATATAAGTTTTCATACATAAATACGTCTAGTATTGATAAGTTATTTGAAAAGTTAATCTCGCCGTGACGTTTCGAAATTGTATACGATGGAAGTAAACTGATGACTTTTGCCATAACGGGAGATATAAAGGCGATACCGATCAATATATTCGTATTAATCTATCTATATCTATACTAATATTATAAAGAGGAAAGATTTTTGTATGTAACGAATAGGTTTTGAAACTACTGGATCGATTTTGATGAAACTTGGTATGAGGTCATATTGATTCATTGAGAATATTCCCACGGATCGGGAATTACGCGGGTGAAACCGCGAAGCGCTGCTTGTAATAAATAATCAGTCAGGCAATTAGGACTTTGAATTTATTTATTTTGTGCGGAGTTATCGATAATCATAATAAGAAGCAGTTTAGGATACTTTTATTCTATGAATTTTGGATTAAATTGTTCTTTTGGAACATTTTTTGTAAAATTTTTAGGTAGGTACTAATGTTAATTCGAAAATCAGTGATCTTTTGGTTAATGACTGTTCCGTGGATGTTACAGCTCATTGTCAGGTACATAGCCTGTAAATTTTCGAAAAAATTCCAAAAGTCGTGCACAGTAATACTCAACCGCCTTAATATGATTATCTATACTAATATTATAAAGCTGAAGAGTTTGTTTGTTTGAACGCGCTAATCTCAGAAACTACTGGTTCGAATTTAAAAAAAAAAATTGTGTTGTGTAGTCCATTTATCGAGGAAGGCTTTAAGCTATGTTACATCACGCTGCAACCAAAAGGAGCGAAGAACCAGTGAGGAATGTTGAAAAAACGGGGAAAATTATTCTTCTTTGAGGGCTTCCGTTGTTCGTTTGAACGTGCTTATCTCAGGAACTACTGGTTCGAATTGAAAAATTATTTTTGTGTTGGATAGTCCATTTATCGAGGAAGGATATATATATGCTACTTTTTATTTGATATTCCCACGGGATCGGGACTTATGTGGGTGAAACCGCGGGGCGCAGCCAGTTATCAATAATCCTGTATAACAAAAGCTCAACGTTAATACATCATACAAGTATGATGTACAGTACATCACAAAGATTTAGCCTGTAAACGGTTTAGACTGAAAGTTGTCGCATGTCATCGCCTGTGTGGGACGTATTGTATTAAGACACTTTACTTGACACGCCTTCTATAACAAAAATCACTGAACCCCGAGAACTGGTATTGTTTTGTTCGGTCCTACGTTTAGATCTGGTTCCATTGTTTCTCTGTTTCAATGGTAAAAATAACTATGAAAATATTGAAACGCATATTGATAAAAAAATGATACTAAGTATTATGAATTGTGGACATCGGAATAGCCTGACTGTGGCCCGAGTTCACCCATTTAATATAAAGAAAGAAAGAAAGAAAGAAAGAAAGAATACATTTATTTGGACAAGCACACGACATAAGACAATCAGAAAAGTAGTAACAAACATAAAAGCACTAAAACAAAAGTTAAAAAAATAAAAAATAAAATAATGATAAAAACAAAAAATACACAAAATGTACAAACCCGAAACCCGTGTTAAGTTCGTATGATTGTACCTATATGTACTCGCGCTGCAAAGTGCTCTCCCAGGCTCCAGCAATATTCGCCTTTGTCCCCAGACGCAAATTCACACTACGAGGATGCATGCCAAAAATTGTACTTAACTCTAAAATTTATAGTTATTATAGATTTTTTTTTACATCTACATAGTTTAAAAAACCGTTTCGGCTATACCCCATAAGTAGCTCGTTTGCAGAATTTAGTTTGAATATTTGAAAATTGTTTCTTAGCATATGGAATAACAGCTTTCTGTATGCAAGATTTTAATCAGATCCATCGATTACTTTGAACTGTGAGTTGATATTATTGTAGCAGTCAATCAGCCAGGACTTTGAAATTTATATTTATAGATTTATACCTACACATTATGGTTCTACGGCCTTTTAAGACACACTTTTTAAAATTTGCTTACAGACTTATTGTCGTCTCTTCCTTTATCATTAGTATAGATAGCACAATGGAAACAAACTGACATTGCGATCGGGCTGTTAGAATTTTGTTGACTAAATTTATTTATTTGTTTTTGATCTTATTCTGCATGTCACTGGCCCACGCGCAAATAGTCGTCTTGTTCAGTTTAAATCTATATATTGCGCACTTATTTGGTATGATTTAAAGATGCTTTGATATTATTTGTCTTTGAATGTTTATCAATTTTAATGTTTTGTTGTTCTTAGAGCTATTAATACTAAAAATATATTAGTATTCTAGCAGCAGCGCTCCGCAATTTCACCCGCGTAACTCCCGATCGCGTAGGAATATCAAAATGAAAAGTAGCCTATAGCCTTCCTCTATAAATTGACTATTCAACACAAAAATAATTTTTCAATTCGAACCAGTAGTTCCTGAGAAGTATAGGATATTTAACACAGCGCCAATTTAGCCCTAAGCTTAGCAACTAGGCTTGAGTTATAGATGCCAGACCACATCAGCAAGCCAGACAACATACAGAGTACAATTTTTTGTAGAAACAATACAAAATACCTAATAGTTAGCTTATATGAATTTAATTTTAGTTACAAAACACTACGACTGCGGTCGCATATGCGTAGCCCACTGCGATGATTCTCATAAACGGACATTTAATTACAAATGTTGCGTAAATACCCAATTAATGTAATTACAGTTGATTAATTCAAATTAACTTTGGATCATAAAACTATAAGTAGCTACATCGGTTACCTTCACATAGTTTAAGATTCATTACTACTACTTTAAACTCATTAACTTTGTAGCTGGGCAAATGCCCATGGACTCAGCTTAAATTTATGATTCTTACACTTTTTGTATGATGACGTGTTAGTTGATTTTATATAACGGTAAATAAGTTTAAAGTAAATAATAAAAATAAACTTTTTTCAGACAAAGTTCATAGGTTTGAAAAAATTGTGAGTAAAAGACAGACGGACAAGAAAGTGATCTTATAAAGGTTCCTTTTTTTACCTTTTTGAGGTACGGAGCGCTATTTTTTTTTAAAATCGACGCATACTGTACATTGTGATGTACAGTATGCGTCGCTAGATCTTGCAACTTACGTCTTCAATCAAAACAAAAGTTTATTTCCGAAGTTCATCGCTCAAACGGTAACTGTGTATTAATGTAAATTATACTCATTAGCTACTTATTTCTATTTGAATTTCTTCTTTTACAATGCCGGTTAAATAATTGGAAGAAATAAGCATAAATTTAATAAGACTAGATTTCATCGCGGCGTATTGTGTCGATAGTAAGATAAGTTGAAATAATGATTATATTGTGGGTTAAATTTATGCATGTGTAGCATTGTTAGTGTTTACAATGAGAAAGTTTATAGTGTATTTGTATAGTTGTTAGTAGTAATTGCGCGTGAATTCCTTAATTATGGTCGTATATTTTGAGTTAAATGTACTAGGCGGGATACTGATGGATTAAAAAAAAATAGAAATCTTTAATTTAGTACTTACAAAATTGAAGATGCAATAAAAACGCTTTCGAATTTGTGCGCCAGTGAGTCGCAAGTTATCAAAAGAAAAAAGTAAATATTATACAAGACAACAAATAAAAATATAAGTAAAATAATAATTACAATATTGTGTTTGGTTTGATTTATAAAACGTTTGTGTCTTGATATTTGTATCAGTTACTTTTATGACAGTGTGGAGTTAATAAAGCTCCATTATTAGGTCTATAAAGACAAATTGAAGTTTTTCTTAATTACGAAATAAGAAAAGTATATTCGCCTTCAACTCCACAGGCTTCAGTTAAGTATCAATCAATGATTTTAATGTAGAGTCTTTAACTGGCAATCAACAGCACCTACTAATTAATAATTAAGTACAATTTTATAACAAGCATTCGTATGTTTTACCACACCAATTAAACTACGTCTTTCCTCAAATAAGGTAAGACAATTATAATAACTTCCATTCATAGACTAAAACCCGGAATGTCATGTTTGTATAATAACACTATAATACTGCTTTTATTACTGTTGTATTCATAAAGTTATGCGTTCTCGTTTTAAGTGGTATTTTGGATAAGATAAAAATGAAAATCACCTTTTTAAGTTTACCTAAATGGCTTTCTCTTTAATTGACTGCGGGTTTAAACAGTTTAGGGTTTAAAACGCCATTTGAGGTTTTTAAGAGCGAACGTTATCCTGATCGTACTCGTAAAACAAATGGAGTCTAAGTGCGGACGAACAATGTTTATGACCATTACTTATTTATACGTAACTTAATAAAATTAAAGGAATTTCTTGAAATACAAATAACGTGGGAGGAAGAACTAAGCAATATTACGTGAATTATTTTTGCACTTTTACTGAAACAATTGTGATGAAACCTAATATGGAAAAAGCCGAAGTTTTGGAATGACACATAGATCTTTAGAAGAACTAAGCAATATTACGTGATTTATTTTTGCACTCTGAACCAATTGTGTTGTAACTTAATATGGAAACAGCCGGAGTTTTGGAATGACATAGTCTGCTGATCATTAATTAAAATTAAAGAGCGCAGATAGGTGACGTTCATACATTAGGTACTCAAACAATCTAGTCTTTGACAAATACATACTACATACATCGGATTGTGACTGAGTCAATTAGGGGACGGGGACCTAATGAATGAGGACCATGCGTAGAGGCGGGTCACGTATCTTCTACTATTTTGACTTTAATCATAGCTGCTGATACTTCTATGCGGTATGCGTATACTAAGTCACTGATGTGACTCAAAGTGTTTGTTAATAAGTTATGAAAAACAAGCTTGTGGTCGCATCTCTAAGATTGCGATGCGATTATGGATGTAGAACGTTTGCTGCGACTTTGATACGCATAGAATCATACACTGAATGATTTGATTCTTTAGGTGAATTTTAGGAGTCCGTACCTCATAGGGTAAAAAAGGAACCCTTATTAGATCACTCTCTTGTCCTTCTGTCTGTCAGTGTGTCACAAGCAATTTTCTAGGGAACGGATGGACTTAGAAATCTTCTCGTTGGCCCTGATTTTGAGACTTTGAATCATAAAATTTGACTTCGTTTATAATAATATTGATGACATATCGACAATATATCATTCATGGACAATAACACGGACCAAACAATACGATACGAAATTAAATGTGGTCAATATCGAACACGGCAAATAAATATTATCAACTGACATTTTTGGTTATATTTTTTGTCGTTTTTCTATACTAAAGACAAAGGATATCCGCCCACGGTCGTCGAAAGGGCACCGAAAATTATTACGGTGTGTTCACTCTTCGTAGCATTCCACGACTAATGATTTCGAAATATATCCACCCCCTGAATGTAAAGCGACCCCGCCCCCTGAATGAATTGAAACACTGCTCCGGTTTTTTATTTAATTTATTTATTAACTGGCTTTTACACGCTGTTTCGTTCGCGCAAACTGTGAGCCGAAAACATACTTAAAAATATTTTTAAAAAAATACACGACTAATTGAGAACCTACTCCTTTTTTGAAGTCGTCTTTGAGTTCTGTCATTTTTTGATGAAATTTAATTTTCAATTGATCTGCCTATGATCGTAATTAATATTAGTGCTTTGTAGATTTTATTGAAACTGATCTAGCCGCTAGACTGTAAAGAAAAACAAAATTTTGTTATTTTTATTATTATAGTAGTGGCCAGAAATCGCATCCCGCGAAGTAATAAAACTCAAAAGTGGTTTGACTCTGTGTGTGTCAGTCGTAAGCTTCCGCAAGATTAAATGTGTGTAAATGACCACCCAATATCAACTTCTGCACCCAGTTTTATTGCCTTGCGGAGCTGAAGTTCTGACCCTTACTATATTTCGGGCTATCAAATGTAGCGAAATTATAGGTTAATTTTTTAAAGAAATGCTCTTGATTTATGGGCCTAACTATTAAAGTGAGCTATGGGAATACATTTCGGTTAGGCAGGTAACGAAAAGCATTCTTGTAGAAGTAGACAAAGTTAATCGATTTGAATTGTAAATGAGACAGTTTGAGTTTTTGCCAACCTGCCTACTCGTAAATAATAGGATTTCATTAAACATTGTAGAGCTAATAGGCAAAATTATTTTGAACTATTATTGTCTTATATTAAAGGCGAAAGATGACATTATTTTGTTTAAATATTCGATTACAGCACTGATTGAAAGGCATTTCAATTAAATTTTTTTAAGCCTGCGAATAGATATTAATTTAGTCATTTGTATTATGAATGTTTAGTTTAATTAAGCATATTTTGACGTTCAGTGGCCACAGTTAATGTCACAGATTAAATAAACTACAAAATATAAGAATAGAAATACAAAAGCTCAATGTATTAACACTAAGCTTAATTTATTGACATCTACGCCAAATCCCGTAAACTTATCGATATTTTAGAGGATTAAAAAACTCAGTCTAAGTTTTAAACGTTGTCGATTTATGTGACTTTCCAATAGACAGTAGCTCAGTAGCCGTATGGTATAAAATAGTCGTGACTATAAACTATGAAGGAAGTTCCGCTATGAAATCATTCAAAGCAAATGCGATATGTGATTCACTTTGATTTATATTATAATCCATGCTACCGCATATCGATTTAGCTTATCGTTTGGTAATCAATTACGCATATGAAACCTGTATATATTTATTGTTTTGACGCACCAAAAATTTCACGATTTCTTGGAAATCGGTTCTTAGTCAACTCTACCTATAACACAGTGCTTAATAATTTTGATTATAAATAGGTAAAATTAAAATGCAGTAAATAATATTACCATATTTTTTGCTAATCACATTTAAGCAGTATAAAGTAACTTTATCTGAATGTACTTAGTAGTTAGTGTAAATGTCATGCAACAATGTTTGTAAAGAGCACTATTATAGGACCTAAAGGTAGTTCATCTCACCTTATATCAAATCGACACAACTCTGACGGATGTAGCTAATTCTACCTCCTCCTCTTATTTATTTAATCGTATGGCATTTAATGCCTTTTAAACTTCGAAGCTCGTTTAGCACCACCTAGAGGACGCAACCTTTAGATCGTCCCCCACCTTTTCCTCTAACAATTAGGTTAAATTAGCTACATTCTGTTTCCTATATCTATTGCAAATTATGACGTAATATCAGGTTTATTTGGTTTTTACAAATTACGCTGAATTAAATATAGTCCTCCTTATCGATTACCTTCTACTAATACTTAATGACTTAAAAAACCTGCTTTATCAAATGGGGCCTAATATGACTGGCCAGACCATCTTTGGTTTTAAGTACTCTACCACAAATGTTACAGTACGGTGAATTAAAAACATAGCAAATGAAGCCATCTAAAAGCAACAACAGTTACTTAGAAATGTCATTATTTGTCTCCAGTTAGCATGCAGTTATCTCCATCGAACACACCGGTAACCTTACCTATGCACTTTAAATTGAAGCTGTCTATTTCCTTTCTAAACGAGGTCGAAACTCGAGCCACATTCTCACGTTAAATGTCGACTCAATTAAAAACTACAACATTAGAGCTAGTCATGGATTAACCACCATTGATATGAAGATTTAGGAACTGTAGGACCTTTATTGGTTTTTAATACTATAAATAATTGTAACCATAAACAAAGTTGGTAGAGAAAGCTCTTAGTAGTTTTTAATGTATTTTCCTAGCTTGCATAATTTGTAAGAAGCATAATGAACAGATGGATACGCCAACGAAGAAAATAGGAAATATTATCTAAAAAAATCTAGCCTCAAGCAAAGCAACTAGCCTTGTGTTTGATGGAATACTTACCTAAATACTTATTTTGTAAATGAACAAACAAACAGAAAACCCCAATATCTGTTTACAGAAAAAAAAAATATACTCAAATACCTGTTCGATAGCGGGAATCTAACAAGCAACCTTCAGTCGTCAAGTTGTGGTCACCAAGATGCCTAAGAATTAACCACTGTTCCAAAAAGGTCTCCAAACATGAAACCTCTACCTACTTACCTGACTCAGCGGCCCAAAGTGGATCATGACCTCCGAAACCAGAGAGCCTTCCATAGCCCCCTGTCCTGCGCAATTTCTTGCCAATTATTGACTTGAAGTTAGCGCATATCAGCTTCCATTGTGTCCTTCCAGTGATACTTTTTGGGTTACACATGTATTGTATGCGTCTTCTTCTTAAGGCACCTGTGGTGTCTTAATTTCTAATCCCCCTAGGGAGTACGGCATAATGGCCTAAGTTGCTTTTAAAGTGTAAATAGTAGTCGTAGAGTATAAATTCCTGGCATACATGATGTTGTAATGATTATTGAAATGCTCGGTAGGGTGTGAGTCCATCGGAATCAAAGGTCTCATCTCAACCTCACGGATCAAAATATTACACAATGAACGAAATTCACGGCTTATGAAAGCTGATCTCTTGTAATTTCGTGTTGCAATCAAATCAACTCAAGGAATATGACCTTTATGCTATTCTCATGTTATTTTTTTACCATTGTAAGAGAAATGTAAACGTTTACATGATATGATACCTAGACAGTGGACATGTATTACTTAAATGGACACTTTTAAACTTTGTGGTTGATATAACTTGCATGATATATGGAAAGATGAGGTATTGTTAGTTTGATTCGTAATATAAATACAATAGACATTTGATATAGGTACAGTGTGCCTTTTATATTTAAATATTGCTTATATTTACCGCTGTTCTAAGGTGGTAAGTCAAGAAATATTATCCAAGGCAGAGCGAAATTTTTGGGGGAGGCCTAAGCTACGTCCTGTGGCTGATGTGATGATGATATTACTTATCCCATACTTATCCATCTCCTATCATCAATATATCTATGTTTGTTTGTTTGCATTGTATAGGCTTCGAAACTAGTCCACCGATTTTGATGAAACTTGTTATGAGTGCATTGATTCATTGGGAGTGTCATTGGCTACTTTTTATCTCGATATTCCCACGAAAACCGCGGAGTACTGCTATTTTATACATTTACTAGCTGTCCCGGCAAACGTTGTTTTGCCATTTACAAAAAAAAAAAAAACTGAAAGAAACAAAATAAAAAATAGATGTTGGCCGATTCTCAGACCTACTGAATATGCTCACAAAATTTCATGAGAATCGGTCGAGCCGTTTCGGAGGAGTTCAACTTCGAACCCCGTGACACGAGAATTTTATATATATAGGGATTTATTTTGTTTTTGTGCATGACTACTATAAAATAAAATAATAAACAGTGAGAGAGGGCTAGACTGAAAACCAACTCTCTGAAGCTGCGTCTCTGAGCCTGCTCCTTATGCCATTATTTTTTCTAGTATAAGTGTTAATAAATAAATAAATAAATAATAAATATTACAGGACATTCCACACATCGCCATCTAGCCCCAAGCTAAGTAACTAGACTTGTGTTATGGGTGCTAAACAACGGATATAATACCTATATACTTTTTCTTTTGTAAATATATACTTATAATACATAGAAACAACCAGACAAATATCTAAGCATACATATCTAAGCATAAATACTTGTCTGAGGCGGGAATCGAACCCGCAACCTTGTGTTTGGCAGTCCGGCATGGTGACCATTGTGCCAACTGGGTCGTCAAAAATTACTTGAATTTACTTGTTTACCATTTCGAAATTATAATTTTGTTCAAATGTGAGGACGGAAATGATTAATTAATATTTTTTTATTTTTCATTGGAACGTGACAGAGTGATAACTTCATAAAAAGTAAAAAATAAACATATCCCAAGCAATTATACAACAATTTCTTAATACATCAGTTTACCAAGCACCTAATGGCAAATTAAAAAACCTGCTCCGCTCACGATTCGGTCTCAAACAATCACTTTTGAATGCTATCCGAATTGGTTATAATTATTTTGATTGGACTTGAGTTCCATGTAATTAATCATCATGATTTCGCTTACCATATGTCTGCTTTTATTAATTGTAAGGGAGCAAAGGTAAGGGAATAAGTAGGTTTTAGCTTTTGAGTTTACTTCAGATAAACCGCATCGTATCATGTACAGTCACATTACCAATTAGCTGAACCCTACGTGATCCAGAGCTCATTCGCATATCTGTAAAAATATAGTATTTACCTATTTTGTTATTTTTTATTTATTGTATTGTATATTGTTTAAAAAAAACATCAGGTAACATTACAATTTGCGATTGAGGTCTAGGTCACGTGGGGTTCAGCTAATTGCTAATGTGACAGTACCTATAATACATTTACTGTGTTATCTGAATTTTTTTGTCATACAACCAGTAATTAATATGCGACACCGTTTAAGAAGAAAGGGTACCGGGGGCTCTCTCCATAAAAACTATTACAAACGAAGTCGACTGTTTTCTTCCTGGATAATAACACTAGAGAAAATATTTTTGGTGCATAAAACTTATAACTGCCATGACCATGCCCCTATTTTTTGTTTTAATTTAAATTTATATAATCTTAATTTATATGATAAGTAATTATAAAATGAAAAAATAAATAAATAGGGGCATAGTCATGGCAGTTATAGATATTATGGCACAAAAATATTTGTGCTAGTGTCATTATCCAGGGAGGAAACAGTCGACTATGTTTGTATGGAGAGAGCGCAGGTACCCTTTACCTTAACAGACACGGTCTTCAAGTCACGAGTGAACATCTAAGACCGCATCGTCACCTACCATCAGGCAGGTGTGACATTGGTCACAAGCAGGACCTATCATTTTGAATTTTCAGGGTTATAGTTTATAAATTATTATACATTTTAGGGGAAGAATTGCCGACTACCCAGGACAGATTTTCCTGGGCCACAGAATGAGGAGAGCTGCCTCGATTTAAGTGGGAAAGAGCGAGGAAGAAGAAGATAATAATAATACAATTATTAATCATCATGTTAATAAAACACAACATTAATAACACCCGTTGATGTGTCATTTCGCTAAACGCACGAAAGTGACCACGTGACAACGTGAATCGGACTTTAAACGCACGCAATCGCGATCGCCACAACAAATGGTGTTAAAGTGATTAATGTACTCCGAAACAAATTTGATTATCTGAAAAGCTCCGCGGTTTGCTGGTTGCATGGAACGCGTTAAATCGCGAAAACGATGTGTGAATACATTGAATTGCTGTTAATAAACACGTGATGAAGACAGGGTTTATTAACATTTGACCTGACACTATTACTCAAAATATTTTCGTACCCTTTTATCGGATCGATGGGCTTTAGTCTTCAGATGTTTTCCCGCTGATTTTTAAAAAGATTGGTCGCTTAAGCCCTGTCCAAACCGTCACTAAAGTCACGCGAACGCCCCGACAACGGCACAACCAGCTAGCCAAAAGTGTGCTAATAATACAAGGTGTTTGGTAGATGGTTGGCTAATTTATGTTCTTAGTGTTAAACTCGTATTGTGCACATAATATGATGGGAAGACGCTGGCTTTTAAAACACAAGGTTTCTTAGTTTAAGAGTCAGAGTTCCACCTACTGAGACTGTACGTTTATATAACAATAAAGATATTATTTATTTTTATTTTTTTTATTTAAATTTGACACGTTTGTACTGGTGGAAATTTTTCCTCCACCAAACACTAGTCATTTGTTGCGTGGTTTGTACTGAATTTTTATTTTAAAATCATTTATCAGTCGGATTTCAGTTCTAGTTTTGAAATATTCTCAGTATTATACTTTAGGAATCTATTGTAAAAGATATCCACGAGACTGCATCGCTGAGCTTCTATGCGGAATCGATGTTAAGTCAAGCGTATGTCCTTTCGTTTAGAGCAGCTCAGTAAACATTACTGAAAGGAATTGGGATAATAGAAAGATAAGAACATATCGTACTGTGCATCTATTTGATTCAGACGGAACTTTGGTTTAAATCTATAGTCCTTTATCTCCAATATTTAGTTAAATTTTTGATATTTTGAAAAGAAAGGCTGGACTGCGGCATTTAGATTACATATTAGGTTATTAAGTTGCGCTAGTCGTGTCGAGAGGATTGCGCGACTTGTCATGCACGTTTGTATAAAGCTTAACAAATTATCACAGTGTTTTAAAAAATCTGTTTGAGCAAACCTAGCGTGTGAACACAATGAATTTAAAAATATAATTGCGACTGATTCAAAAGAAATAGTTCATAATACAAAACAATCTTCATATTTTAATAAGAGTGGTCTAAAAAAGAGATACAATCAACAGTGGGTGTGTTCATAAAACCGGTTACTTCATCAAGCAACGGTTAGAATAAAAACCTCCTTTGACTATAAACTTCCTTATTTAAACACGAAAGGACATAAAAAAACCGTATAATTATGGAATTCGAACCAAATCTACCACACACAGTTTTTACGGTATCCATTATCTTTTTAATTAGACCGTATTTTAGGAGCATATCAGAAACACCCATTAAAACCCATATTTTCTCAAACATTCAAATCAAAGTAAAACTACAAGGTAGTAAATTGATAACGGAATGATTAAAATTCAAATGAAATGTCTATTTTGATTTCTTAATGTGTTTAATTTCGATGCGAAACCGTAGATTGATATTACTAAATTACAAAACCTCTTAATCTTAAGACTTTATACCAAAATATGATCCAAAATAAACCTGAACAAATTTGCCTCAAGTCTTTAAGATTTCTTAATTGATAATTTATAATAAATAATATAAGTGTGGTAAAAGTATAGATTTGCCCAGAGCGAACATTCTTAAAACTGGTTCAATTCAAAGCGTTCCGCAAATATAAGAAGAAATCGAATGAAGTTATTATATCCCCTTGATTAATTTAAATCTTGTTTTATAAACAATAATAAACATCTTATTTGGTAATTATACATATAACGGAATACGTAATCACTGCAACCACAGTGTAAGATGATACAGTCAAAAAAACTCAGAAGGTAGGTAAAGTAGTGTGGTTTTTCTCCTAGGAATTTCAAAATTGCTAAAAAATAGTCAAAATAATATCAAGTCTTAGGAATTATAGTTACTAAACGAATTATAAGTTTATAGTATTTTCAATTTGTACTCCTTTTTTATTTTATTCTTCAAAAGAAAATCATACTTACAAGTTTTATTATATTAAACACTAGCGACCCGCCCCGGCTTCGCACGGCTATATTATGCAAGTATGTATTATACATAATAAACCTTCATCTTGAATCACTCTATCTATTAAAAAAAAACCGCATCAAAATCCGTTGCGTAGTTTTAAAGATTTAAGCATACATAGGGATATAGGGACAGAGAAAGCGACTTTGTTTTATACTATGTAGTGATAGTGATAGTGATGATAGTGATACTTATTTTCATGTCGCGTTAGGTAGGTAGAGATCTTTCGGCCTTAAAAATTACTACCCATTTAATACCAATCTAATGTTTAAACTAAGCCCGCGACTTGGCCCACGAAAATTCCGATTCCGTGAAATATACGGTTAAAAAGTACAGAATTAGTTATTTCAGGAAATCGTTTCAACATAATGAGTTCATAAGTTTTGTTTTTGTTTAAAGTGGTAACAAACACAAATACAGACACACAAAACTTCACTTTTAAAATATACTATGTATCAACGGTTTCACCCGCGTAAGTCTCGTTCTATAGGAATATGAGAATAAGAAGCCTGTTATTCCTACAGATTTAATACATTAAATCTGATTTAATACATTAAATCTGTAGGTACACCTTCATACCAAGTTTCACCAAAATCGGTGCAGTAGTTTCGGAGCCTAATCGTTACAAACTAAAAATTAAAAAAAAACCATTTTTCTTTATCGTTAGTGTAAAAGTAGAATGCCCCACTGTTAACCTCTACTGTGTAAGCGGCCGTATAATTTGACGGAAACGTTGGAAAAAAAAGTAATAATTATAATAGAAGAAGAGATGTAATAACGATTCATTATTATCATTTTGTGTAAAACCCGAGAATTGTGTCGGACTTCACTAATGAAGGACGAGACCGTAAATTATATACACAGACAGACCAGACGCATAATATCGTGAGTAAAAATGAAAGCAAGTTACGATTGTTTAAAATAATGGTTAGTTTACGTGAAGACTGGAGCTTTCGCATATTAACTTAGAAATGTTAATAAATTCGTTTTCTCTTTACAATTTGGTGGGGATTGGTTTCCGTGGATTAGCATGAAGCCTTCTAAAAAATGTGATATCGAGACAATCGTCAAAATATAGGACTACGGGGATATAGGTAAACTAGGTCTTCCCGCGGAACCCGACGACCTATCACTTCATCACTATCACTACATAGTATAAAACAAAGTCGCTTTCTCTGTCCCTATATCCCTATGTATGCTTAAATCTTTAAAACTACGCAACGGATTTTGATGCTGTTTTTTTAATAGATAGAGTGATTCAAGAGGAAGGTTTATTTGTATAATACATGCATAATATAGCCGTGCGAAGCCGGGACGGGTCGCTAGTCTTACATATTCTGTTGAGTTTTACTTATTTATGACTTACTAGCGACCCGCCCCGGTTTCGCACGGCTATATTATGCATGTATTATACATATAAACCTTCCTCTTGAATCACTCTATCTATTAAAAAACCGCATCAAAATCCGTTGCGTAGTTTTAAAGATTTAAGCATACAAAGGGATATAGGGACAGAGAAAGCGACTTTGTTTTATACTATGTACTCGTAGTGATATTGAACTGAACCCTAATTTTGTTATCAATCACTGTGAACTTTACTCGTTACAACCGCAAAAGCATGTGGTGGAAGCCAAAATCTTCGACAAAAGATAATCTATTGTAAACTAACAAACAGTTCAAATCACGCAATCCATAATATAACCTTCCCCAATACGCTCACAGCACGCAATACTTAGCCCTCTAATTATACTAAATCCGATTCATACCATCAACCGACGTAGAAACTTCTTTTCCACTCCAAAGATCTCATAGAAAGGAAACATCCACAAATTGTAATCGTATTTCTAAAGGATAGATTCACTCAACAAACATAACAAATGATTTTTAAACATGTTTTTTCACAAACAAAACATATGTCATCATATTTCTTGTTGCTTATTAAATCGGCGTCAGGTAAAACGGAGATTTTCTATTGTTCAAAGTTTTTTTTCGGATATACAAATAGTCTTAAATTCGATTGCTACCTGCTTTCGAGTGCGGATTTTCGGAATTTCGTGTTTTAGAAAAAAGTTGATGCTCACCGCAAACATTGTTTTTATACAACATGCGTTGGGTTCCAAATGCTTTCATGGATCATAAACATTTTTAATTTCGGACCGAAATAAAATAATATTGACTAACTTATTAATAGTTTGTAGATCTTATTTATAAAACTCTAAACTACAAAACCTATTTTTCCTCAATGTTACTGTAGGCAACTTCTAAAATAACATTAAAAAAACATTACGTTAAAACTTTAAAAAGCTAGAATCAAGTTTTCATAACACAAGGCCGTCTCTTAAACAAATTATTCCGTACGTATCTAAATTGCCTTTAATTATACCAAGCTTTATTGAGCCCTTGTAAAGTTAAACTGTTGGTGATCTCTGATCGCAGTAGGGAATCAAAAATAACAAAATTTCGTATTAGGGATCTCGGCTGCTTATTGCTTAACAGAACTTTGTATTCATTTCAAGATGCAGTACATTGCTTCGTAAGTTTCTTCTTCAAAAAAGCTTTTTATAGTGCGGTTGGCGCAATGTATTTTAATTTTTTAACAACTTGAGGACTGTCGATATAAATCTTTTTGATGTTCAGTTGGCGAATGCTCAAAGACGTCATATGGTGATCGGTACGATCCCTCTTTGTTTATGGGATTGTTAAAAAATTAAGTGGACTTTTTGCATGTTTAGTTTTTAGTGCAACGATAATTTACTAATGATAGGTTACATGACAATGACTCGAATAAAATTTATGTAGTTTTGTAGGATTAAGATTTACAGCTGTTTGTAATGAACTATAGTAATAATTACGTATGCAGGGCGGTCTCTTTTGAAGATTTTTGTAGGCGGAACTTAAGAATATTGGTCAAGTCTTATATGCTCCCAAGATTTGTAATAAATCCTAAGTAATTTAGGTATCGTGCGACTCATTTAGTCTGCCGTTAGATTAAAACATTTAAGCAAAATTTTCCAAAAGAATTTCACAGAAAATTATTAAGTAATTTCTTTTAGGTATTGTAAGAAAATGAATTACGAAAGAAAAATACTTTATAATTATTTCTTGCTAAACGAGTCAGTCCAATCCAAGAACAATATTTGTCAAACTCTCTTTAGTTACTTACTTACTTAAGAAGTTTATTTTTCTCGCAGGGAAAGAAAATTAGTACGAGTTGAAATGGAATTTTACGTATAATTGCAGTGGGTACAAGTTAATGGAATAATTATAATTATATGAGATGGTAAAAGAAGCCGGTGGCCACCCGCTGTCCGTTCCATCTTCGCCGATTGTTATGCCCAAAAAAGCAATTAAAAATGAACCAGTAAGAAATTGCTTTGAATTGTAAACGAAAAAATGTTTGAGGTAGATTTCGAATGATAAAATATAGTACTACTTTATACGGTATAATATACGCGTACCAAATATTAATTAAACTCTAGGTATACCTATAATATTTACCGAGTTATAGATTTCACTATTGAAACAATGAAATTCAGTGTTTGCAAAGTCAAAGTCAAATTTCTTTATTCATTTCGATGCTTATGTATAGATACATTGATCACTTAAAATCGTCTTAAAAACTAAGTTAGGATGTGTGCCTTCGGAACTCGCCCACCAATGAGAAGAAGGCACAAGAAACTCATGGGTCATTTTTGGAGTTGGATTAGATTTTGATTGAAATGACACTAGAATAAAATGCTAGTATCGAAATCTACCTTTACGATAGTTGCTACCAACCGGGTTTATTTTTAATTCACGCTCTAATATGCCGCATTTGATGAGTTTTTATGATAAGTAAATGACATTCACAGAAAATAGCCACAATAAAATGTGATGAGAAATTGAATTCGTTTGTCGAAGCGATTCGCAACGCGGCAGAATTCTTTTCATATTTCGACAAATCATTTCAAGTATTAGGCACAGACGGAATGAGCTTAGAAAAATATTAAGGCATATTTTTTTTACAGATTAGGCGTATGATTACATTTTGTTGAGAAAAAGTAATGGGATTTGTTTTTATTATTGCAATAAAATTCTTGGGTATAATTCGTGTCTGCGCATATAGTTCTGATAAAGGACCGCACACCTGCCCAGTGCGTAACAAAATATTTCGAAGACAAAATAAGATCGAAAATGGTGCAATTCTACTAATATTTATAAATGTGAACGTTTGTGTGTGTGTGTGTATATATATGTGTGTTTGTTCCTCCTTCACGAAAAGAAAAAAGTACTGGACGAATTGCGATCAAACTCGGTATCTGAATAGCTGGAGACACATAGGCTACTTTTTATCCCGATATTCCCGTGAAACCGCGGGGCGCAGCTAGTATTCTATACTAGCGACCCACCCTGGTTTCGCATAGGCAGGAGAGCATTTAAGCCTGCATTTTTGAATTATAGAAACTTAAACCTTTCTCATTAATCACTCCGTCCATTGGTAAAAACCGTATTAAAATGCGTTCAGTAGTTTTTGAGTTTATCGCGATCAGACAGACACTAGACAGACACAGTTTGGGGACTTTGTTTTATACTATGTATAAAACTAGCGACCCGCTCCGGCTTCGCACGGCTATTTATGCATGTATTATACATATAAACCTTCCTCTTGAATCACTCTATCTATTAAAAAAACCGCATCAAAATCCGTTGCGTAGTTTTAAAGATTTAAGCATACAAAGGGATATAGGGACAGAGAAAGCGACTTTGTTTTATACTATGTAGTGAAGATAGATGATGTCATTGGACGTAGACATTTAGTAAATTATGAGAAAACACTAATTCTTTTAGAGACAAACTTCGTTAAAAGTGCACTTCCTTTTACAGTCGAGAACACCACAATATTTCGTATAACTCATCATCATAGAACAAATACCGGTTCAGCAAAGCCTGAAGCTTTCTCAGGCTTAATGTCTAAAAATAAATAGGTGCAATTGGTATGGGAGTCAAAGTTTGTTATTGCGAGTGAAATTGAGCTGTCAACCGTACGGAGTATTAACAAATGGCTACCCTATGAATATTAATACATTCCTATAATAATATTCGAATAGTTTGTTGTTGTTCCACTGAATGTTGCTTTGATATATGAGATTGGTACATAAATTAATTCCGATACTTCTACTTAGATAAAGATTTACTTACTTTAAAAGTAAAGAAGAAAGAAGTTGATCCATAGTCAAGTCAATTGTTACTGATGGTTGGTAATATGTAATTTTATACTAAAAACTGTTTATTTAACCAAGAAATTCTTTTTTAAATATATTATTTATTTCCATTTGGATGGTATGCGTCCACCCACACAATTGTGCGTAAAACGAAATCAATACTTATGCAGCAACTAATGATTAATGGTTTGATTTATGGAGTAAGATTATCATAAAAACGCTGAAATAAACAGTCCCAAAGTGCTTCGCTTTTAGTCTTTGATAATCCATTAAAGAAACAACAAACTTCCTCCGTTTGCGTTTTTATTAGTTTTTTACTTGCGGGCATTTCATTCACTAGTTGCTAGAGTATTTTGGTTGTACCGGATACTTCTTAATTTTATAACTGTTCGTTAAATAGGCTGTCTTTCTTTTGTTTATATAAGTCACGTACACAGTACGTATTTTAACTAAAGTTATTTATTCTAAGTATAAATATGAAATTCTAAGTCCTGACTGACATATAGATCGGTATAAAATTTAGCACAAAGATAACTATTATGACGTCGGCATCTTGCTGAGAAAGGGGCTTTCAACCCCTAAAAGATTGTTTTGCATAAGACTTGACACTACACTACAGTAGTAATCAATTAATTAAGTAGGTACCTATTGATAGCCCCCGATCAAGTATCAAGTCTCAAGTAAGACATTAACAGACATTAGGAGTTTGCTTGACAAGACTGTTCCGACTTACGCACCTTCATTCTTGAAGCTTGAAAGTTGTCGTCAAGTCTCTTTGAGATGGATTTATGAGTCAAAAATGTTTTAAAAATGTTAATTATTACACGGAAAATTGTTGTTTAGAAAATCTACAGAATTTTTTTTTGTAAATAATAAACGACATAGGTAATTTTTCAGGACATTCAAGGAAATTTAGTCTTTATACCAAAAAGTAAGAAAATAACATTACCTACAAACGGAAGTAACGGAACACATAAAAACACTTAACTCAATTTAGAAGTTCAACTTAGTTACTTTTAAGGATAAAGAATAAAAAATATCAAGTAGTTAAAAGATTTCAGCTAAATATCTTAACCAAATAACATTAACTAACAATTGGCGTTAGACATTTTTGAGTTTGTTTTTGCATTAAAACTTTTCAAAAAGTTTTAACGTTAAAACTTTTTTCAGGACAAAGAACAAAAAAGTATTCAGTTAAAAGATTACAGCTAAATTAACCAAATACTTACATTAACTAAATTTAGTTATCGGCGTTAGAAATTTTGCGTTTGCACCTCAAAACTTTTCAAGAAAAAATAACAAACAAAATCAAGTAAAAGATTTTAGCTAAATTCCTTTAGGTATAAAAGTATGTGTATGTTCATAAAATAGTAGGTGTATGTTCATAAAATTAGTAAAGCGTAGCTCCTTACCTAGTAGAAAGTCGGGACACGAACTAAGTAAATTTACATGTATCACGTGCGAGACGGGGTTTCCTTGTGGTCGTGCCATCTCCATTTTTAGGGTTCCGTAGCCAAAGGATAAAAACACAGGGTCGCGGGTTCGATTCCCGCCTCAGACTGCTATTTATGCTTAGATATTTGTCTGTGCTCTGAAGGCCAATTCTCGTAAATAATATGGTTTCAATTACATTTCAATATCATTCCGATTGCATTCCGATTGCATTTCGATTGCAAAAGATGGGTATCTTGGTAGCTTTTTGTAAAAAATAATAGCTTTTTGTAAAAAATAAACTGACTTTAAGGGTTTAAAGTCAGTTTATTTTTTACAAAAAGCTAACTTTGAGGGTATTTTGAGCTACTTTGAGGGTATTATTTGTGATCGAAATGCAATCGAAATGATATTGAAATGTAATTTGAACAATGTTAATTACGAGAATTGGCCTTCTGGTTGTTTCTATGTATTTTAGGTATATATTTACAAAAGAAAAGTATATAAGTATTATATCCGTTGTCTAGCACCCATAACACAAGTCTAGTTACTTAGCTCGGGGCTAGATGGCGATGTGTGGAATGTCCTGCATTATTATTATTTATTTATAACCCTTTTACTAAGACTCCTCTGTTCGTCTGTATGTCTATCCGTCATCAGGCTGTATCTCATGAACCGTGATAGCTAGACAGTTGAAATTTTCACAGATTATGTATTTCTATTGCCGCTATAACAACAAGACAGTACGGAACATTCGTGGAGTCCCACTCGCACTTAGCCGGTTTTTTATACATCCAAGCTTATTTTCTATTTTATGCGAAGATTTTTTACGCCGAAATCGTGTATATTCTGTTTAGTCGTGAGTGAAAATGTTATATTACGATGTTGCAAGTTAATAAAATAAAAGAGGGTTATGTAAATAATATTTTATGTAGGTATACAATATGTTACGACGGAGGTTCTTACATACGAAAGGGCATTGTAAAGACGTTTAAGCGGACGACGTTAAAAAATATAAAAAAATTCCAAAATTTGGAGGTAATCTAATTATATCATCATTTCATTATCATTACATAGTACAAAATAAAGTCACTTTTCGCCGTCCCTATGTCCCTATGTATGCTTAGATCTTTAAAACTACGCAACGGATTTTGATTTTTTTAATAGATGGAGTGATTAAAGAGGAAGGTTTTTAGATATAATACATACATAATACAGTCGTGCGAAGCCGGGGCGGGTCGCTAATATTTATATATATTCATATTCATTTATTCGTGCATAAACATAGGTAATTACAATGGTCTTATCTATCTATGCTAACAATATTATTTTTAGGAAATATTTTTTTGTTTTTAACGAATAGGTTCCGAAAATACTTAACCGAATTTGATGAAACTTAGTATGAGGATACATCGATTCATTGGGAGTAACATAGGGTACTTTTTATCCCGATATTCCCACGGGATCGGGCTCGCGCACGAAGGGCTCCGTACCATGTTGTCCGGCAACAGAAAAACACACTCTCTTTTATACTCTTACTAGCGATCCGCTCCGGCTTCGCACGGCTATATTATGCATGTATTATACATATAAACCTTTCTCTTGAATTACTCTATCTATTGAAAAAACCGCATCAAAATCCGTTGCGTAGTTTTAAAGATCTAAGCATACATAGGGACCGACAGCGGGAAGCGACTTTGTTTTTTATTATGTAGTGATATTTTATTTATTGACATCAATGAATATGGATTTTTTTAAATGTATTTATTAATTATAAATGTGGATTGATTACGGTTCACAATTGATAAGAAAGTTGTTGATGTCGAACGAGATGGATCGGAGACTCTACCTACTGATAAGATTACTTATTACTACTTGCGCAGCGCGGTTTTACCCGCATAAGTTTCGATCCCTTCAGAATTTCGGGATAGAAAATAGCATATTTGTTATTTTAAGGCTTTAGTTATCTATGTACTAAGTTTTATTGCAATCGGTTAGGTAGTTATTTCGCGAAGAGGTAACAAACTTACACGCATCTATCAAAAACTTACAGTAAATTAAGTATGTATTTAAAATAATTTGACGACCCAGTTGACACAGTGGTCACAATGCCGAACTGCCAAACACAGGGTTCGATTCCCGCCTCAGACGTGTATTTATGCTTAGATATTTGTCTGTGGTCTGGTTGTTTCTATGTATTTAATGTATATATTTACAAAAAAAAGGAATTTAAGTAGTATATCCGTTGTCTAGCACCCATAACACAAGTCTAGTTACATAGTATGGGGCTGGATGGCGATGTGTGGAATGTCCTGCAATAATTACAAATATTATAGCAGGACATTTTTTTTTCAAATTGTAACTAATTAGTTAGTATGTATAGAGAAGGATTTTTCGGTAAGTACCTTTTTTACATTTGATTTTTTGTAAGCCTACTGCTATACTTATGACTTTAAAAATAGGTGTTGATTCGTCGTGTTAAGGCATATTGCTAAGTTTTCTTTAGGATCCTATCCAGACCGAAGTTTTAGGTACTTGTATATGCGCTTTTTTCCGCAACACACCTCTTTAGCTGGCTCCTTTTTGCTTCAGGATGGAGTTGGCTTGCTTCTGTCTCTACTTTCTCAGCTTAGCAAATAAGCCAAAATTATTGAAAAGCACACTTAATTTGGTACTATACAATATGCCTAACTTAACAATGTGCTTTTCACCTATTTTAGTTTATTATTATTAAATAATAAAAATTCTTGTGTTGCCGTTGTTAATTTTCCCACTGTGGTCCTCTGTGTCAAGATTACAGTATGTTGATAAACGAACCACCACGCGAGTTAACACGTTTGATTGTCGTTAACCATTGAAAGTCAGTAAAAGGTCAGTCAAATAAAAGAATTCAATATTATCGCAAACATTGGACATTGTATTGATTGTGTCGATTTTGACAGTGAATCAATTTGAAATGTTTATACTGACCAACTTAAGTCGAAGCTTCAATATTCGTTTAACAATGGAACAGTAAACTTTAGCTTTGTAAACAAAAGATCCAGATTTGTACAAGAGGAAAGTGGTAATGAATTCAACGACGGTAAAAAGGTGTTGTTCGTTTCCAATGTAACAAATATCGATCGTCGAAAAGATAGCCTTAGCAGTTGTTGAATCGATATAGACATGGCGCTTTGATTACTCGATTCAATCGTATACTAGTATATGCTCGAGAGAGACGGTCTGGTTCGGCCCGTGGTAATGTTCGATACCTATCTTTGTCGGCTGGCCTGTCTGTTCGCCGATCATTCGAATGTAACACATTACGTATTTATGTTAAGCAATTGATATAACGTGTAGATGTGTAAGTACGATTGTAGGCTCCACAGGCTACGTAAACACCTACAATTTTCTTAATTACTCTATCCCCTTCACTTCTGTACTAAATGATTTCTTTTTTCGTTTTCTCTTTAGAATTACAAGTTGAAGTGATAAGGATGCTTTATTACTCATTTACAGACTTTAATGATTCATCATTTAAAACGACATTAATAAGGCGTACCTACTTTCTATTAATTAAACTTGAATGTTAATTTGATGTGGGAATAAGATATATGAACAATCTACACGTAGCAGCTTAAAATGTCTAATTTGTATAATTTTCAACGGCTTAGCTTTGTGTACGCCAAAGCTTAATATGTTGTAAGTAGGTATCTATTAAGGAAACATTATTGTACAGTTTGGTCTCGTTAAGTACCTACACGTATATGGATTGCAATATCCTATCGATTTACCTAATATTTGATTGTCATAATATTATGGAACGATCTTGTTAGTAACATATTCACAATGTTATTACGAATGTGGCTACAAAATATCTTGGTTGCGTAATCTGATCACGACTTGTCCACCACTGAAAGACTTTAATAGACTGAACAATGTCGAACGATTCGAACCTTATCTGTACTCTTCTATTGATGGCATAAACTCTACTAACATAACCATTGCTGTTATCGAAACCTAGGAGTCCAATCTCACGTACATAACGTTCGATGTATAACGTGCAAAGAAGAATAGTGGTAAAAATGTTCGAATTCAAATGACACGCAAGGGCTCGGTTCGTTGATTATTTGGACGTTTTGACAGGTGACCATTCTCGTTACCACTGTCCCTGTGAAAGGTAACTGTTATCTAAATGCAAGGCTAATTGAATACAAAGGAAGCGATAACGACGGAATGCACTTTATGGTATTGCGTAACGAGTTAATAGACGATTGTATTCTTATACGCTCAAAAGATATCTTTTGTGACTTTCTTATTTGCACCTTTAACGCCTTCGTCGTTTTGAGTGTTATCTTCCAGCAATGATAGTCTGTTATTCCAAGGCTTTTAAAAATGTGACATTAATTAAAAGGCAGTTTAATTTTATCGTTTTTTTATATTTCTCTATTTATTAAGGGACTTTCTACCTTGGACAGGATACATTTAAGTTTGAATTTCGATTGTTGTAGAGTAGAAACTAATAGTCCAATAAGATACAGTAAGGAAATCCTAAGATTTGTTCGATCATAAAGGATTCATGAATACGTCACTGACAAAGCGAATGCCCTGAGAGTGGTACACACACAGCTTCTGTGTTCCCAGGTAATGAGGTCATTAAATATGAAGCGACCCGCTCAGGTAGGCTACTGAACTACAGGTAATGTGAGAGCGTTGTTGGCTTATTGGTAGATACCTCGACATTCATTCTGAAGGTCGTGGGTTCAAATCCCGGCGGTCGTGAACCATGAATTTTTCTTAAGAAAAAAATATTTGCGCTAATTGACATTGCTCTTTATGTTGAAAAAAATAGTGATGAAATCCGTGGCTTAGTTGGCTCCAGCAGTATTGACAAGTTCTCTCCTCTCTGGTTAACTAATCTGAGAGGGTAGTAGGTGCTGCGCAAGCCTACTCTATCCTCACGCAAATAGGACCCAATTAAAAAGGATCTAATTGCGGAAAACAGCCCGTTTACAAGTCCAAGTACAGGTAATGCGCTGAGACATATTATAACAGATGTATATACTTACTCGATAATTAATGCGAAAGCTTGATGGTTTGTTCTCCCTTCAAGGTTCAACGGTATGCCAGATTTTCAAGGAAATTGCAGGTGTATTTCATAGGTACTATACTTTTTTGGGGCGCAGCTAGTAGGTATGTGTTAAATGACTAGGACTCGATCAAGTAGAGCCAAACTCTAGTCGCAAGTATACCTAGATAGTTATTGGTAATCATCTACTTCTGTGCACCTTTCTATACCTAATTAAAAGAAGATTTAATGTTTACCCGTGAATCAGCTGTAACTTATACGAAGAGGTCATTAACCTAAAAATATTACTTTTTTTAAGTTTTATCGAGTGTTCTAAATCGGAATGACCTTTGTTTAAAAAATCAGCTAATTTTTGAATTAACTTAACCTAATTATATTTTTTTATAAATAATGTTCGAATTTCTTAAAGTCGTAGAACAAAAGTGGTTTGTTAGGGTCCCAGAAGTAGACCTCTACAATTTTGTCTAATATAAAACCCTATTTACAATTTAAGGAAAAATAAGCAAATATTATTCAAAAAAGTGATCAGACTTTAAAGAGTATGGGCAAGAGAAGGCACTCTCAGATTTTAGGGCGGGAAAAGAGAGTCAATGTGCGTGAATGTGTTGATTAAAAACGTAATTCAGGCTTGCTTGTCACGTATGTGATATACATACTACATAAACACTAAAGAATAAAAGCTCACTACCTACTTATTAGTAGATTGGTGGTAGCAAATGGCGTTCAAACAATCAGCCGTAGGTGATTGCGACTCAATGTATTTCACACACGTACCCTAATTTCTAGAGTGGACTACTAATAACAATCGAACTATTGTAAGAAAACAATGTCTCCCGACAGAATGGTTGAGCAAACAACGAAGAAGAACAACTAGTACCTATTAGAGCGTTTAGCTTTGACACTTGGTTAAGGTTTACAACAGAAAAATTGGTTGTCAAGTGTTGAACAAACGAATTGTCAATTAAAACATAAAGATTCTATATTTAGGACAAGTATTTGGAATATGGAAAAGTTCCGCGAATTTTCCGCTGTTCCTTCACCTTTTTGCTATCGTATAATCTGCTCTAATTAATTTAGAATTGCTTTTGTATTCCTTATCAGATAAATGTCAACACATAAGTTCTTATCAACGAACATTGTAGGAAACTCATTCTAGATAAGATATACAAAAATATAACAACGTTTCTTTTTGGGCAGAGTGCAGTGAACAGCCCTTATCGCTTCCTCTGTCGAACACTCAGCTTATTGTCGTAGATTAGTTAATGATTCATTAGGTTTGTTACCTAAGTTCGGCAACTTTTCGAGATAATGTCGGTCATTGACCGCCGCGGGCAAGAGTTTCAGGGAAACGTTATCAGTCCTTTAAGAGACCGCGACGCAGTGCAAATTACGACTTTTATACATTTCCGTTAACTCTTCCGAGAAATGAAACGTGGCTTTATGAGTTGTAATTTCATTTACCTATCAATCAAGCGCCGCAATTCTCTCATTCACTTTTGCGGAAACTAATAATTCTTATCATGTAATTGTAAAAGTAACTGCACTAAATTGTTTTATTAAATAACGACGTCGAATCCAATCCCATTCCTTTCTACGTGAAGTAGGTTCACTTAAGTTGACGTAAAACAATAATAAAGGTAGTTTAAACTGGTGACACGTATACAAAAACAGTCACGACAAACATTCGAAAACGAAATGTGAAATATTGGTAAGTACCTCCTTATAACAACAATGGGGTTTAGTATAATACCGGCAAAGCAACTTGGGCTTACATGGAGTTGGTCAGGGTTTGACTCTATGGAAAGAGGAAGAAAATAAACTCTATCGTGGTGTATTGTAGAGTTCCTTTTGTCGTGAAACATATTAAGGCCTAGTCATCCTGACAGTGGGGGTAGTTCGAGTGCCCTTAACCCATCGGTATCTGAACAAATTTGGATGATTGCGCCCGTACAGGCTGTCAATCAAACTCTTCAATAGAAGCTAATGAATTTTATTAAACTGCCGTACATTTTCGAGGATGTTATTGTTGATTTTTAATAAAACTTTTGATGTATCACATGGTCCGAACTTCATTTATGCCAATTAAGTGGGGATTCGAAATTTGTAAGACTTTTAAAGGATTGGAAAGAAGATTGATTAAATTTCATCAATGCAGATTTTGATTGGATTTGATTAATGCAATCGGACTTTTCTTAAATTTAGCAAAAAAAGTTATTGCAGTCATAAAGTAAGCGGGTCATTCAGTCTTTTTTTTATTCATTTAAGTATCTGTTATATTCACGATAAAGCTTATTTTACGTAATATTTGCTGGACAATGCACTATTAAATCCAAAATAACCTCTTCCCCACAACATGTTAATAGCCATATTTATGAGTGATGGATGAAGCGCATATTAACTGCAAATTTAACAGTCTTGCCATATATGAATAGGTATGTTGCTATTAATAAAGTGTATAAAATTTAATTTTACAGTTTTGTCGATAGAATGTTCAAGGTATTACCAGAGTTGGAGGCTTGCGTGGGAAATTTTACGTCAATTATCCAATTTGCAACTCGACATGCTGTTGTTGAATGCTGATATGTTTGATCATTACGTTATTTTGACAGGCGATTGTTTATAAAACATGATTTAATGTCCTTTGAAGATGGTTGGGTGATGTTTTTGAATAAAATTTTACAGCGAGGTTGATATAGCGTGAAAGGTTATCTTGAAACTTATTATTAAGTTTAACTATACAAACATTTAGATATTTTGAAAATAAAAAAAAGTCTTAAAAAGGCTTATCAATTTTTTTTTTCATTTTTTTTTACCTCTCTTGTCCGTCTGTGTCACCACCGATTTCCTCAGGAACGGGTAGATTTAGCAAGTTGAAATTTATAGATGCATTGGCTAACTATTACATTGTAAATGAACTCAATTTGCCCAGTAGCCATATTTAAATGGCAAATTCTTCTGTATCTGTTACAATGTTACATAAACTGAATACTTGCTCTAACTACAAATAAAAGGTAAAAGAGATAAATCACAAACTGAAAATTTCAACAAGCCCAACAAAACGTTTACCAACCAACAATTTTCACATTATTCTATCCATCATCACATACGTTTGCAATAAGAAAGTTCCTGGCATTTTAGATAATGATGCCCATCTAAAACACTTGAGCGCATCGCGTCATACCAAATTATGATTAATATCTGGGCCCTGGCTAGTTAACGGAGGTATGAACTTCGTGCAGTCTCTACGGACACCAGTACCTTTCTAGAGACATTTATTTACAGACTGGTTTATACTCTGCTTCAAATTCATAATTTTCCAATGAGTCTTTTAAAACGACTACTCGCTGACATGCCACGGCTACCGAGATAACATCGACTGAACCATTAGCCAAGTGATTGACAATGTTAGTTTGTTGTTAGTAATTTTGTTTGAAATTAGAGCGTCGAATGTTGCCTCTAGTCTACTCGTTCGTATTTGTGAGAAATGATGTTGACACGTGTTTGTACAGGTTGATAATGGACTTTACTAAGTGCTAACAGATAAAATGTGCGATTAACTTCTTTATTGCCTAACTAAGATTGTGCAACTTTAGCGAGCTTTTGCTCACGTCTCATTCTTTTGCAAGTCTCGATTGAACTATATCTGAATTGATAGCAAAAGAAATTGGATACAGATTTTTTTTAAATCTTTAAAAGTATCTTGTACAATCTCACTCATAAGATAGAAGGATATGAAATAAATCCTACTAATATTATAATTCTGAAAGTTTGTGTGTGTGTGTGTATGTTTATTTGTTACTTCTTCACGCAAACACTACTGGATCGATTGCGATGGAACTCGGTACCTAGATAGCTGAAGACCTGGATGAACACATAGAGTACTTTTTATCTCAATATTCCTACGTGATCGGGACTTAAATAGTACATTGTTATCCTAGGTGTGAAAGTCACTCATTACAAGACCCGAGACGGAGTTTGGCGCCCGAGCGTAGCGAGGGCGCGAATAGTTCGAGGGACTTAATGAGTCTTTCACCCGAGGTAAACACTGTGCTTTTCATTACGAATAATACATGAAATTATTCCTAACAACGAGAGTGAATGAGACTATGAGACTCCATACCACATAAGTAGGTACTCATATGTCCATACTACCTGATCCTCTTACAAGGTTGGGACCAAAGAGGTTTAAATAAGATATCTTGAACTAAATATAGGTACTTACTTGAATTTGATTACTGAGAAAAAAGTTACTAAGTACTAAACTCTGGCAGTACCTATGCATGAGCCGTGCCAAGCCATAATTATTATTCTTTGGTGTAAAAAAAAGCAAGGAGGTTAGGTTTTTAAAGTTCCTAATGCGTAATGATACTGATACTGGCTACATGCAGATTGCACAAGTCGTGCGAAGCCATAATTTGACATGACAGCTGTCAGTGAAAGTGAAAAGCCCTAGGGCTGGAAATTTTATTTTCTACACGCTCTTCAGGCATATTTAGACCTACTTTCGGAGTATGAGTAATGAAAAATAATTTGATAAAATAAGCAGAAAGATTCATAGTGAGTATTTTCTTCAACTCTAATTGTATAACAGACAAATGCCTAGTTAAAATATAATGCTACCGTGTAAACAAAGCGTAACAAGCAAATAGATTGTGAAATAATCGAAGTGAAAACAATGATTCAGTTCAAGCAATTATCAATGACACAGAATGGTTGCATAACGGTGAGCTATCTTATACTGTCGGCGTCGTCGGTTCTATAATGTGGTACAATTTGTAGGTGATTTAATATTGATTCGATTCTATATATTTGCCATGTTCAATACTAAATCATAATACATAATCAAGTACAGTAGAGGGAACACAATTATCCGCGTAGTGAATGTAGAGTTCTGCTTTTGTGTCAAACGAAAAATTGAGAATGTAGATCATTTTTTCTTTTTTTTTCTTTTGTTTTATTGGGTACCGTATCCAAAGGGTAAAAACGAGACCCTTTTACTAAAAAACTGTTCGTCTGGCCGTCTGTCACCAAGCTGTGTCATGAACCGTGATAGCTAGACAGTGGAAATTTTTACAGTGATGTATTTCTGTTGCCGCTATAACAACCAATACATAAAACAGAACATAATGATATTTTTGCTCGCCTTCGTATAGTTTGACCATAAGGATTTTTTTTCAGTTGGACAAACCAGTTAGAGTATCATGTATGATAGATAATTTCTTTATTGCAAACACCAAATGTAAATTACATTAAATAAAAAAAACAACGTTTAAGTCTAAGTGTTACAAAGGGCGGCCTTATAGCTCAAACCGATCTCTTCCAGGCAACCTTTATCAGGGGAAGAAGCCTTTCTTGCCATGCTGTAAGTAAGACTCTTTCATAGGGCTCAACCATTTCGTTTCCCAAGAAAAATCGCGAGCGATAAATCGTCACAATGCGACAGACCCTTTACTGGCTTATTGTCACTCAGCCTTTACCTCAAAGTTTTCTCAGTAGGGGCAGCCAAATGATACAAAATTTCATCTCCCTCTCAAATGGGCTGGCTGAGTTTGATCTAACTGCAGCGATGTGATAACACGCCGTTGCTAATCCCGCTGGCAACCGAGCTCTGTAAATCTATCCGATACACTATGTTAGATACAATGGAAGAGCTAGTTTCCTCCGGTAATATGAACGAATAATAATCATCATTTTTATGAATAGGCAAACTTACAAGTTTATAAACATCGAACGCCTCATTTAAAACTAGTAGGATGGATATTACAAAAAATAATTTTACTTTGATATAAAATACATTCATTAATAACCTAAGCAATTTTATTATAAAAACTTAATACATAATTCCTATTGAACTCTAACAATAGGTGAGCCACACCACTATACGAGAAGAAGAAGAAGAAGAACCGACTCATTATTTTTTCTTCACCCATCCGATTTTCATTCCTTACTCTATCTTTACTACCTTTTATTATTTATTCTTTATGCAACCGATAGGGTATTCCTAACTCAAGCGGATATGTTAGAATACCGAGTTTTTGATGTACGGTTTTGTACAAGGTTTTGACATCATTTATCCTCCTCCTTAATCGTTTCATCAAAGTTGAGAATCGTAAGTCGTGACGCCGTACAAGGACGTCTCGTTTTATATATTTCCCTCAGCATGGTGCACATATTTCATAGGTCTTATCCAGTAACAATACATCGAGTAATCCGCATTATTTGGCGAAATGAACAGCAGAGTTGCATAATCCCTGGTCGATGCGTTTGTCATTTGTCATTGTTCACGCACGAACGTGCGCTTTTACATTGTAATGCACTTTCAACAATGTTTACTGTGTTTACTTTATCAGGTTGATTGTGGTTTCACTGTGGTAATTAATACAAACTTTAATTGTTAAGCTTTACATACAATTCCTTTGATTTTTATAATCTTATCTTACTAATAGACGGACCAATGATATAGAATTTTGTTTTAACAAAGGGTTTCCAATACGAAAAGGGTTTGTTATGCCCGAATACTCAAACGACTCTCAAATATTTAGGGGTCCCCTAAACATTTAAGACGCTCCTATTCTATTGAAGCATACACTTAATTGTTAATTTAGTCGCCACTTAAGATAAGTAGCCTTGCAGCATTCGTAAATTTCGAGGTTTTCAAGATGTCGGTCAGTACTCTTAACTAGTATTTTTCAAAAAGTGATTATGTAAATGTTGTAATACTATCGACGCAGCGCCATCTAAGCAACTAGGCTTGTGTTGTGGTAACCAAACAATGAATACTTGACTTGAAATACTTGAATACTTGGACTTGTTTAATACGATCACTAGTTAATTCTACTTGCTCAACAGATTATGATCACTTATGTCACTATTCAATTTAAATTGTAAGAATAGTCGATTTATCATAATCAACAGGTTCCTTCGGCCATTAACAAAATGTTACGATAAAGAGTAAATATCAATGATTGATTATCATCCAGCCATATCTAGAATCTCGGCGGTATCCCATTTCCGTGGTCATCAGTTAAATATTTATCCCATTAAAGACTACATCCATTATAATCTTGAGAATTATCTATCGCTCGTTGAGATCTTTATTAAATTACATTTGAAAACAACGTATCCGGGTCATAAAATATTTGGAAAATTAATATTATTTGAGTTGACAATTTTGTTTTAAATAATTTAAAACAGGATATTTACAATTTTTTTGCGTGAGTTCAATATCGTCACTAAACTCACTATCACTTTCTCCCTCTCTACCTCTCTTCCGCTTTTCCTCTCTTTCTCTCTTCCTCTTTCCCTCTCTATGGAGTTAGTAAATGTGTCATCACAGGGAAAGATCTCTTTCTAGAGCCGGTTGGTTTATTCTGGATTCCTATTCTGGATTGACTAATTTATATTATTTTCTTGGCACTATGCCTTGCAAACTACATTTTTTGTGGTTTGGGTGTTTCTTTATATTTAATAGGTATTTATTTTAAAAGAATATGTGTTATCTCTTCCGTGGTTGGGTTTTTAAGGTTATTTTGGACTGAAAAATCTTTACCCAGAATACTAACTCAATAATACGCCTATAGGCACCTGTTTGTGACTTTATTGTATAGATTTACAGCAACAACAAAATCATTAACATCAAGTATTGATTAAAGCTAGACACGCACTGTGAGAGTGAGTTTCCACCACCACTGTGTTCGAGCTCCATTGTCAAACAAACTCCAAATTAGATTTTAATAATAAATTAGGACGCAATTGATCGCCATTTCATTTCCCAATTTAATGTATTATTAATGGTCTAGAAACTATTAATGCGAACGCAGACGGAAGATTTTTTAATCAGCTCTCAACTCTGCAAGATTGTCAAAAACACAAGCAGTACCTTTATACTAAATAAACTAGCGACCCGCCCCGGCTTCGCACGGCTATATTATACATGTATTATACTTAAAAACCTTCCTCTTAAATCACTCTATCTATTAAAAAAAACCGCAACAAAATCCGTTGCGTAGTTTTAAAGATTTAAGCATACAAAGGGATATAGGGACAGAGAAAGCGACTTTGTTTTATACTATGTAGTGATAAGAGTTTTTACAAGAATGTGTAGTAAGTACATAAAACAGTAGGTAAATTATTGTATAAACCCAAACTTATAGAATTGTCTCGTCCGCAGCGGGGCAGGGTAAAGGGGCTGTTTTCTTAAATAACCTACTTCTTTTGTAAAAAAAACCGGCCAAGTGCGAGTCGGACTCGCGCACGAAGGGTTCCGTACCACGTTATATCCTCTCAGCTGGCAGTGATGACCGCCCGGCGGTTTCTTCATATATTTTTAATATGGGAGCCCCACCAATTTTTTCTATTATTAGTATATTATGCTGTTATTAGCTGCTATTAGTTATGACCCGCTCTGGCTTCGCACGGCTATATTAAGCATGTATTATACATATTAAACCTACCTCTTAAATCACTCTATCTATTGAAAAAAACCGCATCAAAATCCGTTGCGTAGTTTTAAACATTTAGGCATACAAAGGGATATAGGGACATAGGGACAGAGAAAGCGACTTTGTTTTATACTATGTAGTGATAGTGATAGCGGGGACAGTAATACATAATCTGTGAAAATTTCAACTGTTTAGCTATCACAGTTCATGAATTACAGCCTGGTGACAGACAGGCAGACAGTAAAGTCTTAGTAATATGCTCCCGTTTTCACCCTTTCGGTACGGCCCCTGTGTAAGTTAACATCTGTCTTCAAATTCAAAGGTTGTCAAATCGGCCGATCATAAAATCTGCAGTTTGCGTTAACCCTAAACTAGATTCTCCCAACCGATAATTTATGAGGCGCGCGACATCAATTTTGAAGTTGTTACATTTTTTGTCGCTTCTAAAAACTATAGAGTCGTTACCTTGTTTATTTTTGATGTTAGGGACTCTAATTTACCACATGGTGCTCTCTTACTTAAGAAAAAAATAATATCCACACGATTTGACGTAATTTAGGTTCTGTTATGACGAAAGCATCATATGTTTTAAAGAGTAATTTCTATCCCTGCCGTTATTAAACAGTAACTGACTTTTTTCGTCAGGTAAAAAAAGGTTAACGAGAAGGGTGCTGTTAGAAAGAAAAACTAAACTTCAAAAGTTAATAAACTTGTTAAATTTTTTTGTAGGTATTTACTTACTGATCAAGTTAAAAGTTTAAATTATAATAAAGTCGAAATAGAAAATCGTATTAACTTAGTGAGTACCTAGTTAATACTAGGATTTAATAGGGTTAATACTAGGATTTTCTATTTCGAGTAGGTATACTAGCCAATAGCCAATAAACTTGTTTGTTTGTTGTTGTTTCTATAACCTAGTTTGTGAGAGACTGGTGCCAGAAAAATAATAATTATTTTTTCAAAATCTAACATTATTAAAATAGAAAACCACAAGATATTTTCTCTATGCCAGTGTCCTATAAAGTAGGACGAGATGTTACACATATTTCTATTTAATGAACTATGAGTTAAGGATATTACTTGGGTTGGGAGAAAAAAAAATTAGGGTAAAGTTAAACGTTTTTTCTTCACCACGTTTCATGTTGCTTTTCTTTCTGTACCGGTGTAGCTATATATCTTTTCTTATATTTAGGTACAGTCGAAATACCAATCAGCTGAACACCACGTGACCCAGAGCTCAGTCGCACATCTGCGTAAGGTTGTAAAGTAATGTTACCTGATTCTGTTTTTTTTAAACAATATACTATACAAAACTGTCACTGCAACTGAGTCATGCGGGGTTCAGCTAATTGGTATTCCGACTGTTCATAACCTTATCTTTGTGAATAAGAAAAAAAAGAACAAAACAATTAAACCAATGCAAGTGTACATTCCATAAACACAAGATAGGTTGACTTACATAAAACCTGGTCATAAAACATCTTCTCTGAGGCTAAAGTTAATAACATAGCATGAATAATATTAGAAGTAAAACACTAAACAATAAAATAAATATGTCTGGACCTAAGTGCCTGCTTAGAAATAAAACTTAAGGGAAAGACTAATCGACTCTGACTAGGAATGGTCAAAGATGCGATGTTTGCATGTTAGTATATTTAAATTCCAAAATTTATGATTTTTATTCTTCTCGGAGTGATAGTTATTCCGTGGTTGGCTTATTGATTTCAATCACCAATTTTTCTTCATTAACGACCTCAATCCGAGACAGAATATGTATATTATAATAATATAAGTAAGTTGTATTGTGATTTAAAAGTCAAAATTGTGTAATACGGCATTATTTAGCGTATAGAAGCAGTCTGATTTAAATTTTTCTACGGTATGATCTGAACAGTAGCGATTTCTTACTCGTTATAGGAAATTAAAATGGTAATAAGACTCGACTCGAGATTTCATCGTTTTAATTCAATTACCCTGTTCTAATTTCAACTTCTTTGTGAGTTGTTTGTGGCTTTTTCTTTCTTTTTAATTAACCTAATGAGAATGGCGCGTAGGTATACAATAATTATAGGAACTTTCAATTAAGGTTCCGCTGGTTGATCATGTTTCCATAAAAATGAATTTAGAGTGTTATCCATTTATTCTTTATGGAATTTGAAAAAACAAAAGTTAAATCTACATAACAAGTCTATATCTAGCCCATGTAGGCGACGAAATAGACAAATTATATTTAGTTATATTAAATTATATTAAATTAAATATAATTTGTCTATTTCGTCGCCTACATGGGCTAGATATAACCTTGTTATGTAGATTTAGCTTTTATTTTTTCAAATTCCATAAAGAATAAATGGATAACACTCTAAATTCATTTGTATGGAAAACACGATCGACCAGCGGAACCTTAAGTAAAACGTAACATCTTTTTGAAAGAAAGAATGGTGGCGGATAATTAAATAGTTTGACGTTATTATTAACGAAGTCTTGTAACTCTTTGTGATGCAACTTGTTTGTAATTAATACATAGAATTAGGGTATACGCAGTTGCGGATTTTTTTATTGACTATAATAATATACTAAAAAGAAGAATAGCTAATTCATTCATCTATTCATCTCATCTTACGTCAAATACTGGTTATGTAAAAAAGTGGAACTTTTGCTTGGCACCATCACTAGATGTGATAGGAATACCTACTCTCTACTTTATTCCTATTTCAGATTTTTTTTAATCAAATAGATCAATCTGACAGCACACATTGACAATTTTCTACTGAATAACCAAAGAAAGTGCAAGTAAACTTTCAAAGATTTGGGTCCATAAAATGGCGACTTTTGTTCGTTTGACAGCCATTGATAGCACAATAACTTTGGTCAATAAAATGATGAATCGGTCGCATCTTGTCACAATATAGAATGGAACGCCTCCTTTGGGGTTTTCCTTGGGAATAACGGTCGATTTTAATATTTTCATACAAACGTGTGTACACGTTTAAAGACAACGTCTGACTTAAAAAAACATTAGGCTTAAGTCTTTGTGTGGAAGTACGGCATTGTCTCAAGTAGCTTGGTTGGATACAACTCTTGCATCAAACCGATTATTTCAGGAGATGAAACTTGGCGCCTAAAGTGGTAAAACTGTCAGTCAGAGATGGAATTTATTATAATTGGTTAGTGGTTACCCTCAGTAGTTAATCTGTCCATGTAATCATTATTGTATAGGTACAGTACCGACATCTAAGGCTACGCAGACCATAATTTTACTAAGAACAAACAACACATAGATTTTGTCAAAAAATACTTGAGATGTAAAATTTCTGATGGAATAAGGATGGAACTTTTAACTTCTAAAAACCGAATTATGCTTTAAAATTACCATAAAATCAATTTAATTTAGCCACGTTATTGTAATTTCAAAGCATAATTACGCTCTTAGGAATAAATTATCCTTAAATTCAATTAAATTTATCCGATTTAGAGTAGTTTCAAAGCATAATTAGGCTTTTAGGCGATTGAAAATAATGTTTTTTAAATAAATATTCCGACGAAATAAACATTTCGATTTGTAATTGAGTATCTACTATTTGCTAAAATCTAGCTTTTGTTTTTCCCGTCGAAATTATGGTCTGCGCAGCCTAAAATTGCTTCTGCAAAAAGATTAGACTTTCGTTTAGCTGCCTCGTCAGCAAATAATTAATGGCCAATATGTATGTTCCAAGGAAACATTTCCCGACAACAGAGGTAGGTAAAGCTTACCGCAAACTCCTAACAATATTTTAAATAGGACCTACTTACTTTTCTCTCTCACTAGTCGATCTTGCTGGTTGCGATCTCCAAGATCGTGAACCATTCTGCATCATCCAGCGGTTTGTAAGGTTTGTTCCGATCTGTAACCATTCGAACTACTTTCTCAAACCTGGACTATTTTAGCTGGTTTGACTATCTTATACGTCTTTTTCGTTAGCCAAGTTTCGTCCTGGCCTCTGATAATATGTCGGAAGAGGATACGTCGCTGGCATACCGTGGAAAGACGATATGCTGCTGTAGTGCTAAATTTATATTTTCTTAAGAGCTAACACTGCCCCACTGCAGGGCAAAGGCCTCTCCACCTTTCTTCCATTGATCACAATCTGTCGCTATTGCACACCAATAATTCCTATAGGAGTTAAAATCATCTCGCCAACGTTGCCTTGGTCTGCCGCCTTGATCTGCCGCCGCGTCGTATTCTTAAGGGGTACTGTTCTGTTATTATTTTGGCCCATAGTTCATCTGACATGGGACATACAATGGCCCCCCAATCGTATTTTAGCTTAGCGGCTTTCTGGGAGACGTCAGCATTGCAAGTTCTGCTTGTTAGTTAAGTTAGAATTTATTTATACACTTATTTTATGTTTTTAATCAAATGGCTTGAACTGACAGAAGTAACTGTCAATTTTCTTTAGAATTACTGTCGATTATATAAACCATACAAATGAAATGTCATTTTGGTCTCTTTGATTAAAAAAGTGACATATATATCTATTATTATAGTGTTATCCAAAACCAGAGAGAATTACGTTAAAGGGTATTTCGTACTGGGTGCTCGCCGAATTAAAAAATAATGAAGTTATATGAATCATTTTCGAGCCTATAACATTATACTTAATCATTATTTTGTAAACCGCGTATCCAGAATTACATATAATTTTCTAAGAGTATTATGTTACACCAAAATAAAACGAAAACTATCGTTTTATATTCATTTATCGCATTCTTGTCGTTTAGTATCGTTTAACGTCACGGTGTTGCCAGTTCATTGCATTTTATCTGTCAACTAGCTTTCACCCGCGACTTCGCCCGCGTAAGGGTTTAGGTTTCCACAAAATCCTTCCTATCGGAAGCCTGCGTAATAATAGCTAACTGTTCCAAATAGCCCAAACCGTCCATTGGCTTAAGTTGTGAGTATATATTATATCAGTCAGTTAGAACTTAAAAATTTTGTATTTCTAATAAGCGTAAGGCGCGGAGGATCATAGGCTCCTGGCACAAGGATCAAATCAAGAGTGACATTAAAATTTGACAGATGTCAATTTTTGATCGCGTTTTGTTTCCATTTCGATCGTCTTTTTTTCGTTTCGATCGCCTTTTGTTAACCGCTTAGTTCAGTAGTTAGACTACTATGAAATTTATTCCTTTTGGACAAAATAGTTTGACTTAAAAATTTTGTATTTCTAATAAGCGTAAGGCGCGGAGGATCATAGGCTCCTGGCACAAGGATCAAATCAAGAGTGACATTAAAATTTGACAGATGTCAATTTTTGATCGCGTTTTGTTTCCATTTCGATCGTCTTTTTTTCGTTTCGATCGCCTTTTGTTAACCGCTTAGTTCAGTAGTTTGACTACGATGAAATTTATTCCTTTTGGACAAAATAGTTTGACCAGAAAGTTTGATCAGCAGGAACGTACTGATCTTGCATGCTTAATTAAAATAAGTACCTATCAAACAAATTGTCAAATAATACCAACCAACCATTACCAATGATGTGCGTCTGTGGCGCAGCGAGCCAACACCTGCGACGCAGAAAGGTTCAATGCTGGCCTCACACAAATATCTAAGTAGAGATATTTATTTCTAGTCTGGGTACGAAATATATAGTATCAATTACCTGGATAAAGCGAGCCTAGTTTCTTAGCTTGGTGCTAGATGGGGCTGTGTGCAATGTCCTGCAATATTTATTCATAAAAAAAAGAATAAATATTTTTTTACTTGGCTTTGTTGTTAGGTATTATGTATGTCGTTGGACGCATAGAGCATGCAACCATAGTAAAAAACATAGGCAACCGATCGCTCTGGAAGCCTTTGGAGGAGGCCAGTGGACGTCCTGTGACTGATTGATGATGTAGATTTCTAACAAACTTTATTACGAGTAACCTCAATGACCCCCGTACGTGACGTATTGTTACAAATTACGTTAAGAAAAAAAAAGGAAAATTATATAGTAAGAGATTGAAGTTATGCGCGTTTAGTTGTTTATTGTTAGTAAGTCATTATATGTAAATTGTGAAGTCGTGATGATGGGTCAACAGATAGTGACAAAGCATGTTTTGCAACCAAGGAATGATAATTGTTTCTAAAGCTAGAACGTGTGGGTGCCGGGAGTTGCGCTCGCTGCTCGCGTCGAGTCGGCGCGGGCGCACCTGCCTCTTTCTCAGTAAAAACGAAAGATTCCCCATACAGATATAACTAGATTTCATATTTCATAAACGTGATCTTTGAGACACGCTCCCAGAATATCGAGTTCACTCAAAATTTTCGTCTCGTTTTAACTATGTTGACGTTTGTGGTGTATTTTATTTGTTTAAGCAATATCTTAACGTTAAACCTTTAATGGTTCTATTGTTTTGCTGTGATACTTCGCGTTTATCTTAAATTTTGATGCATGACATTTAAATATTACTGAAGTTAAGTAGCTTTGCTTCGCCTACGTGTTTTTAATTTATATTTATGGGCGTTATTGTTGTTAAAAAACTTAAGAGTGTAACACATGCTTATTCATACAAAAAAGTAGCTCTTTAATCCCCTACTATTGTCCGATTTCAGAGTTTCTTTTTTGATAAGCTAAGTGTAGTAAGCTTACTTAGACCATAGTGCTTGTATTTCTTAAAAAAAAAACGCTTAAAACAATCACTCTTGACTCTAAAAAATAACATTTTGTTACAATTTATGGGATAAAACAGGTATAAAACGAAAAATGTATCATACAATGTCATTGGTATTATTTACAAAAATAAATGAATAAAAAACACATACTTATTAGTTTATTGAACAAAAATGATACAAAATGTGAATAACATTAACAACGGACTTCGCACTAGGAACACGTCCTATATTTCGAAGATCCAGAACAGTCAATACGTTAATAAAAACTATTACGTTAAATTAAAACAGAAAAGAACAACATGAAACAATCTTCACAGGCCCTGTAATTGCGTAAATGTATATAATTATGTGTCTGTGCAATAAGTTTAAATCATACTTAGACACCAAGACGTTGGCAAGACAGCAGTAGACAGGCATAGGTAGTAGCGTATGTGTTTTACAGTCCTTTGTACAAGAAACTTAGTAGACAACCTGACAACCTTGACGTGTAGGGCTACCAACATTTTTTTGCTAGAATTTAATTAGCCTGTTCCTTTAAGCGATAAAGCCACCCATTTGTTTAACTTTTACCTCTAGCTTTCTCGTGTGTTTTTACTTAAGTGTAATTGTCTATGTTTTGGGTGTTGTGCAGATAAAGCTTTTATCTATCTATCTAAGCATCAGAAAAATATAGTACCCGTCGGTAAAATATAGTGCCTCAATAATCCGTACCTACCTATTCTGAAATGTTCACTTAAAATAACTTCTGTACTCAAACCTAATGCATTAAGATTAAGTACCAACTGATTATGTTATTAGCTCATATTTTTAAACTTCTAATCATTTTTTGTCTCGTTTGCTCTGGATTGGAACTCTTTTAGCCCGAGAGACCACAAATTTCTTGACTTCTAAAAACAAATTAAAAGAAAATTATTCCAGGACACTATAAAAATATTTTTTAGACAATACTCCGAAAGAATATTTATATACCTAAAATATAGTATAATCCTACAATTCATATTAAGGTTGGAAACCCTGTACGCGTCTTCAGTCAGTCGTAAAAACTGGCTACTCTTTTCAATGCGTAATTTTGTTTAATTACTAAGAAGGTAATGACATTACGAATGAGTTTATTTGTAAGTTTATGTTTATTAAGAAGTAGAAACTGTTTCGTTAAGAATCTCTCCCTATAGACGCTATAAAATAATTTCTTGTATTAAGTAAATGTTCTTGAAAATAATAAACTTTTAAATTAAGGATCCGTTTATTATTTAAGATTTTTTACTATAATGAATTACTCTCTACCGTCTACATAGGAAGAGAATTTTTCTTTGCTTTTTTCTGCACCTATTTTTATTAAAACAAAAGTTTTTGTCTACGTCGTATTGTGGTTAAAGTCAGGTAAATTAGCAATATTGGGAGATAAATCTATACTATCATCGAAATATTTTTTGTTTTTAACGAATACGCTCGGAAACTACTTGACCGAGTTTGATGAAACTGCGTATGAGGACGCAAGATTCATTGAGAGTAAGCTACTTTTTATCTCGATATTCCTACGATAGTCAAACGGCGGAGCTCTGATAGTTCTTTAAACAGACGGTTAGACGGACGAGATAGTGATCAGGGATAAGAGTTTTTTTTACCTTTTGAGGTACGCAACCCTAAAAAGGATAAAAGTCAACCAAATTTTTAATTTCTCTTAGCAGTATCATACTAATGCTCTTGCTGAGTCTGCTTAGCCCTTGGGCTTCTCTACCCTCCACCTTTGTCGGTCTTGAACTATGAAAAACCTCTAGATTCATCCCGCTATCGTCTCCTGGGTCAGCTTTGGGCTAATTACCTGTAGGTGGAATGGAATACCGCCTATATAGTATACGAGGTCTCCAGCTATCTAGATACAGCGTTTCATCGCAATCGGTCCAGTAGTTTTTGCGTTAAGGAGAAACAAACACACATGCACACACAAAATTTCACATTTATAATATACGACCCGCCCCGGCTTCGCACGGCTATATTATGCATGTATTATACATATAAACCTTCCTCTTGAATCACTCTATCCATTAAAAAAAACCGCATCAAAATCCGTTGCGTAGTTTTAAAGATCTAAGCATACAAAGGGAAATAGGGACATAGGGACGGCGAAAAGTAACTTTATTTTATACTATGTAGTGATAGTGAAGTAGAATAGCCCTGACACTTTTTAAAATTTCCACGAGAATACGAAGTCTTAAAATCTGTAAAATACATAATTAATTCAAGCTCTTGGCTCGCATTCGACTATGTCGCTATGGGATTTGGCTTGTAGTTGCCTCTACCAGGTGGTTAAGCTTATTTGGCTATGTTCTATGTACAATTTGGCTGCGATGCTTCGAAACAAATTTTGTGGGCACTAGAATTCAAATCTTTAAATGTAAATATGTTATTTTTGACACGGGATATATCTAACGTCCGACATAGTTAACATAATATTGATAGTGTTGAATAAATTTAATTTATTCATTACTTATTTATTTGTCGAGAATTTAGTAAGGGACGAGACGGTTCGCCCGAAGATCGGGTCTTTCCGTCCTATTAATTGATTTCGTCTGTCATGTTTATTCTTTGCAAAGTTTTTCGTTAACATCTTTCCTTAAAGAAAGTGTAATAGGGTAATAATTAAAAGTGAACATAGTTTAACTAATTGTGTTAATGCCAGGTTGCGTTTAAAATAATTATCGTACTATAAATAGCAGCGTTATTATTCAGTTGTCAGTGAAGGCCGACAATGTCGCTGATAATCTCGGTCTACATGTGCTAATTAAGGACATTCCTTTGAACAATGATCCCGGCTGTCTTTTACTCTAACTTGAATGACACAGGCGAGCCTTTCTTACAGTTAATGACTGACTACCAGCACTACTACCACGTCGAAAAGTAGACTTTAAAGTCTTTTCAAAGAACATTTTGCTTTATCGCATCCTCGACATAACGATGTATTGAATAGTCACACCATCCATTGCAGACGAGAGCTGGTCACGTAAATAAATAGTGAGATGTAACCGAGCGTTCGACGTTGTTTTTATCAATGTCGTGGTGTGAATCGGTTGCGCGGTGGCAATTCAGTGATCTCCCTGTGATAATCGCGATCACGGCCCTACTGACGTTTCTTTTATTTTATCGCAAACGGTCGCGGGTAGATAAAACAGTAATAAATAATCCGGGCAAGACATCGGCGGCGGTACGTGTGCCCAGTTGCGCTTTCCATTTGTTGTATTATACGCGTAATTATGCCTTACACAACTTGCAGTCTTATTTATTGTATATCTCGACTGGGAGCATAGTAAAGGATAATCGTTCGTTAATCGGGACTTGTAATTAAGTTAATTTATGTACTAGCCGTGCATAATTATAGTTGAACATGTTGTATAAACATATATGTGGATATGTAGCAAAATAAATCACTTTATTAAATTAATGGTACGTGGGTGCACTTTTTTCGATAAAGTTTTAGTAAATATTCCGAAAGCGTATCGTCAAAATATTCAGAGAAATCTCTTAGACGGCAGAATATCGATAACAAAATATGTTTATAGAGAACAAAGTTAGAGATTATGCGCTTCGCATCTCGAGTCGCGCCTTATTCCTTAGAATCTTAGGTCTTGTCTTGATTCTCGTCACGTGTTTCCTACGGGATGTGATGCGGTTGGGCCGCGGAAATCGCGTACTGTAGCTAGCAGGTACTTTTAAAACTATAGAGAGTAAGTATAATCAGAACCTTTTTAAATGGCGGCCTCTGTGGCGCGTCGGGCGAACACCCGACTGCGACGCAGAAGGTTGCGGGTTCGATTCCCGCCGGGAACAAGTATTTATGCTGACCATAAATTCTTGTTTCTGGTTCTGGGTGTTTCCTATATGTATAATATGTATATATTTACAAAAAAAAAAAGTATATAAGTATATAGTTTATCCGTTACCTGGCACCCATAACACAAGCATTAAGTTGCTTAGCTTGGGGCTGGATGGCGATGTGTAATATGTCCTGAAAAAAAAAAAAAAAAAAAATTTGTGTAAAATACTTTATGAATTGCTCAGATGGCCAATTCTCGTAAATAAATCTATTCAAATTATATTGAAATATCCTTCCGCTTGCATTTCGATTACAAAAAATACATTCGGATGTACTCTCTATTTTATAAGTATTTTAATTCTATAAATAGGCTGTATTAACGGTAAAACCATTCATAATAAGAAATAAGTAACAGATATCGGTATATCTGTCTGTGCATATACAAGGTAGGTATGCTTTTGCCTGCAATTAGATAGATATATATTATATCAACTAGCTGCGCCCCGCGGTTTCACAGCGTAAGTCCGATCTTTAAATTCTCACCGTTTAAACCTTCCCTGGACTACAACAAACACAACAAAAAAAGAATTGGCCAAATCGGTCCAGCCGTTCTCGAGTTTTAGCCAGACTAACGAACAGCAATTGATTTTTATATATATAGATGATTTTTATATATATAGACTAGCTGCGCCCCGCGGTTTCACCCGCGTAAATTCTCACCGTTTAAACCTTCCCTGGACTACAACAAACATTTCAAAACCGAAATCATCTAAATCGGTTCAGCCGTTCTCGAGTTTTAGCGAGACTAACGAACAGCAATTGATTTTTATATATATAGATTATTTAAGCACATTCGAAGCTCAGGAGTAAGTTTGTTCTCAAACTATAGATTATTAAGATCTTTGCTGGCCCGGAATTTAACTCTAGGTATATTTTGTTGATCTTTATTTATCAATATAAGATTTTAAACAAACATGGTTTTTTTAAATACTAAAGTTAATTGAAACGGGATATTTATTTTCCATTTTTTATTTTATTTTGTAGAGTTCGATATTTCGTTGTTTAGTAAAAATGATACTGGTAACAGCATCGAAATAGGGAGCTCTACTAAATAAAAACAAAAACATGGTAATTATTCTGTATTAAATATCGATTCTGGGACATTTTTATCTAAACTTAAAGGCAAAAAACCATCCGTTACTCCAATGGTTATCTGTGTATACCTTCTCCTATAAATTATTTTTCAAATCGTTATTTTTATAGCCTCATTCTTCTTATAGGCAATACTGGAGGCCTTCAAGGAGTTTGAGCCTTCCACCAAACAAGTAACAGTATTTACGTTACCAAATACTTATGCGTCATTGTATTTTTACATCCAATTGGTATGCGGTGGATGTCTTCGCGTCATCTGCTACCTTACAACTTTAAAGGGGATAGATACAAAGTAGTTTGGGTAGAATACATATGAGATTTTTAGCTACCTGACTTTAATAGAATAAAAGCAAAGCAAAGTTAGTCCCACAGGTTGGTCCTGTAGGGTAAAGACTTCGAGTATCAGTTTCCTATGTCGCCATTTTCGTTAATTCGTCTCCTTCATTTTTAGACAGAGTCAGAAAGTTGTCGGTTTCTTTAGTTGGTCAAATTCCTTATTTACCGGTTAAGTTAAGTACCTAGACAGTTTCACCAGGTTATCGGTTAAATTCAATTTTAGCGGTAGGGTTAAGTTGTCATTTTGGGTCATTCCTTTTTTTGGGCAGGAACATTTATTTCCTGACTGTCCCTGAATAGAATATAATTTTTTGGATGATATTTTAATCTTCTTCTCCTATAGTGGTGTGACTTTTTCCAATATTAGTAGTTACCAACTATTTAATGTATTGAATATATATTTTTCAATTTGTTCTAGCTCTCGTTCGGTAATCAGGCAATATTCACGCATGGTATTTTTTATTAAAGTACTTTCTCTATCTCATTTCAACAGCTCTAAGATAAGAATTTTTAAACCCACTTGACAGTAATACAAAAACAATTTCCAACACATCAGCCTTTAATTTTTCTTGATTATAAATTCATTAACGAATGCCGTCGAGCACGCAATCATATCGTATCTAATATAACGAACCAATTGCTCTGTCAATCATGTACTATGAGACTGGCATAAGATTGGACGGTAGGTATTATAATCATACTGTGTCGTCAAAGCTCAAAGCCGCCCAGCGTTTAGAACTGACAGTGAGATTGAATCATCAAGCCCACGCTTCAAGCATGAAACTGTGTGGCCACGTTTAAAATTAGCTTGTCATAAGTAACTATGGCAAGCCATCAAGTTTCACAAAATTTGATATAAGCTTCTTGCTTGCATCAAGCGTTTGGCCACAGCTTCATTTAATTCAAGCAATCGTATGATAATTTTGACTGTGCCGGGAGCTTTTTAATTTGGTTGTACCAAGAGCACTGCCGCATCGGTACCTTTGACGTTCGATTCAATTACTTCTTAATACCGCAGTCAGCGTAATAACGGATTATCCTAAATGTGGACACGGCCTAACACGATTCGAGTGTCAATTGAATTGGGTGCGCTAAAGATTAAGTTTTGATTTAGATAATGAATATTCAAACTAAGATCAGTGAAAAGATAAAGATATGTCGACAATGAATAAAGATTGAGCCGAAGCCGCGGGTGGTTAATTGGCGAGAAATCTTTACGAAGAACTTGTGGAATGACCACTCGTAAAAAGAGAATATATTAACGTTTTATTGAAAGTTATTATCCCTCTATAATAATACTGCCTATTATTTTTAGGAAGTTAGAATCGACGTCTTTATCTATTACAATTTACCTGCCAAGCACGTAGTCGTAACTATATAAGAAAACATCACATAATATACGGTATGCACGACTACACGACTAATGTCCAACTAGAAAAATGTCCAAGAGCATAATGATGTCCAAGCATTGAAACGTCTAACTAAAAAAACCGGCCAAGTGCGAGTCGGACTCGCACACGAAGGGTTCCGTACCACTGTATTCTGTTTTTAACCCCGACGCAAAAACAAATGCAAAAAAATGGATGGCGTTAGTGGTAAAAATACATGAATGAAGGGTAAATGGCGGTTTACGGTTTAAAAAACTACTTACCTACCAGATCTCGTTCAAACCAATTTTGGGTGGAAGTTTGCATGGAAATGTATATCATATTTATATTTTTTTAGTTTCATCATTCTCTTATTTTAGAAGTTACAGGGGGGGGGGACACACTTTTTACCACTTTGGCAGTGTCTCTCGCGTAAACTATGCAGTTTAGAAAAAAATGATGATAGAAACATCAACATCATTTTTAAAGACCTATCCATAGATATTGCACACGTATGGGTTAGATGAAAAAAAAATTTTGAGTTTCAGTTGTAAGTATGGGAAACCCTAAAATATATATTTTTTCTATTTTTGTGTAAAAATCTTAATGCAGTTTCCAGAATACATCTACTTTCCAAGTTTCAACAGTAGGTATAGTTTTTAAACTTTCGGAAAAAAGTGGCTGTGACATACGGCAGACAGACAGACATGAGGAATCTATAAAGGTTCCGTTTTTTGCCATTTGGCTACGGAACCCTAAAAATGAACAACTATATAAATGTCCATCGTACGCCTGGCTAGATACGATTCATAATAGTGGAATCAGAAACTGAAATGGAAACACTTTAATACTAAAGTTACTGCTTGTAAAATAAACAAACACGGATCAAAGGACAGTCGTTATGAACATTTCAAATTACCAAAAATCTTTCAAGAATCGATTTCGGTAAGCAACAAAGTTAATTTCGAGAAACTAATTTGAATATTAATTCAAAATATTTGAGTCACAATCACAAGGTCTCGTTAAGCTCAAAGTTAAGAGGCTTTAGTATGAAATATTTTCATTCCTAACCATATTATACAGCAATATAACGGCCCACACAGACTACAAATTCTCTGTCCATTATTATTTCATCAAAACGGTCATATATATTTTTTAAATATATATTTATACCTACTCTTATTTAATAACTAGGTGTTGCCCGCGACCTTGTACGGGTGGTAGTTTTGTTTTATACAGGGTTATTGGTAATTATACTAGCAGGCCGTTGAGGGCTACTTCTGTGCACCGTAACAAACAACTTTTGTTCTACGACTTTTGGAAATTCGAAAAAAAAATTAAAATTTGAAGGTTATGTAAATTAGAAAAACAGCTGATTTTTCAAAACAAAGGTCATTCACACTAAGAACAGTAGATAAAACTTAAATAATAAGTAATTTTTTTAAGGTTAATGACATCTCCGTGTAAGGAACAGCTGATTTTCAGGTAAACTCAAAATTTTCAAAAAAATGTTCGAATTTCCAAAAGTCATAGAACAAAAGTTGTTTGTTTAGGTGCACAGAAGTGGCCCTCAACAGCTTGCTAGTATAATTTCCAATAACCCTGTATAGATACTAAAACCTTTTTCAAAAACTACTCTATCCATTGGTGAAAACGGCATGAAAATCGGTGCAGTAGTTTTTGAGTTTATAGCGAACAGATAGACAGACAAATACACGCGGCAGAAGACTGTGTTTAATAAATGTAGGAATATTTAATTTAATAATAATAATATGTTAAACAAACTTACAAATTATTTTTGATCAATCTCTTTTATACTAATTAACAATAATTTGGGTTGTCTTAAATAATTGAAAAAGAGAGCAACCACTAACTCCTATAACACAAGCTCTGAAGCTAATCAGAGCAGAGGAGTAGTAGGTTATCAATATGAGCAAATTTACCTACAGTAAAAAGTATACTTACTTAGTGAAGCATTGTAATTATTTGATGTTGTACAATTTTATGAATAAACTTAATTATTTTATTTTATACTAGCGACCCGCCCCAGCTTCGCACGGCTATATTGTGCATACATTATACATATAAACCTTCCTCTTGAATCACTCTATCTATTTAAAAAAACCGCATCAAAATCCGTTGCGTAGTTTTAAAGTTATAAGCATACATAGGGATATCGGGACAGAGAAAGCGACTTTGTTTTATATTATGTAGTGATGATGAAGTGAAGCATTGTAAATAACTGATGTTGTACAATTTTATGAACAAACTTAATCATTTTATTTTATATTTGAATTCAATCTGTTAATTATATTGGTTGCTTCATACTATCAGTCGAGTTAAAGTTTGTAGTCTGCAGGGGTTTTTAATAGAAGTTTTTCACAGCCTAATGATATTTTATGAAGCTGTAATTCAATAATAATTATTTGTATTAGTATTAACGACAAAACAAATGTGATTAATAAAAAATAATCTGATAGAATACATGAAGGCTTTAGTCGCTTCAGAATTTATTTTACTAGCTTAGATCCCAGCATAAATTATTGGAATAAAAAAAACCCGCAAATATTAGACTATTCTAGAGAAACTATTTCTTTTTTACTTACTTTTTGGTAAAAGTAAGTAAAAAAGAAATAGAAGATTAGGTATCGGAGATGGTTCTCTGTATACCTAATCTTCTGATATGCTCTTTCAAACTTACTTACATTCTGAATTCTTCCTACCTTTTACACGTATATTTTAATATTTAAACCAAATAACCACCCTAAACATAAATATGACTAGGTTTGCAGTATATTATATCGACCGGCAAGAATCCAAGATGATATCAAGCTCGCTCTATGTGACTTATGGCGTGGTACTATAAATAAATCTAGCAATGATGTCACCTAATAAATAAATATTTAATACTTTTGTCTAATTTGTGGTATATTCATAAATATTTTGACAGTAGATATCTAATACTTTGATATATGTTACTAGACAATTTTAATCTCCACAAATTAGGAATTTATTTAAGTTCGGCCGTTTTTTTACAGTAGATGCTCAAACAGTTATCACATTTGAAAGTAAGTGATTTTAAAATAATAAATCAATTAAAACTAGTCACTAAAGATAGTATGTTAAGAATAAACTTAAACCACGTTGTGAGTCCTGTAGTCTTGAACATTTAAGGCGACAGTTGACATGTCAGCAGAAAATTGGATTTCGTAAAATAAATATGTCGCATTTACTTTGACTTCTATACAAATTCTAATAACAATCTTAACTGCAATGAATATAAGGTTTATTTTAGAACAATTGGAATGTGTAAAGACGATCGTTGAGAAGTTAATTTCAAGCGCGACTTTTGTGCTCAAAAGATTATTGTCCACTACGGCGAAGATGATTTCCTTTTTGCGAAATATTTTATTTGTTCGTTGCAGGCGCGAGGATTAATATTTCAACAGTTGAATTGTTACGTTTTTGAATGACACTTGTCAGTTTTTAATTTAAACTTGGCGCAGGCAAATTGAGATGAAACGTTTTAATCCTTTTTGTTATAACAATAATCCTGTAAAGCTCGCTTTTGATGTGAGTTGTGTGATTATTGTCAGTTCAGAGTTAATTGTTTCTAATTCCTTTACTTTCGTTCTCGCTTAGTTTACTTTTACTTTGAGAGATAATCTGGTTTTGTTTGTAACAGTATTACTTTCGGTGTTGAGGCGATGCGTGACTTTTGTCTGTCATTGTCATCTATTCATAGTTGTATGACGACGTTGTTGTTTTATTGTATTATATTATATTATAAAATAATTCCTATCGCTCAGCAAATATATGGTATGGTCTAAATTTCGCATCGTCTCGACGAAGGCTTTCCTTTCACACTAATCGGTTTTTACATACGTCTGCTAACTGATCAAAAGAATGCGACCAATAAAACGTCGTATTAAGAAACACAAAGATATCGGAAGTGATGTTGTACACCCACACAACTCTAACAAACATTATAGATTCACAGTTTGTTAACTTTCGACCGCGTAAGTTATAAACGAAAACTGTTAATGTCCAGTAATTTATTTCGTAATCATGTTTATTTATACGCTATCATATTTTAATAGAATATTATAATGTTCTCTTAGAAGTAAACGATTGAAATGTTCATTTCATAAGACACGCAAAATAAACGATGTAAAGGCATAAATTTTATGCTTAATGTATCGCCTTCTCTCTTAATCTTATTGAAATTCGTTCGTTAACTGTGTAAAATTGTCTTTTTATTGAGGTACCTGATTTATTTGACAGTGTATACCCGTGAACAAGACCAATAAATGTATCGTCTTGACTTGGCCCGGTGTACCTTGTTTTAAAAGACGCTCTAAACAAAATAAACGTTAACAGAATGAGACAGGTCACCACGAAAAGAACTTAACTTTCATACTTTATACCATTTATGAATAATAATTACTTTTATGCAATTTTAAGTACAATAAAGAACGTTCATTTCAATGTCCAAAAAACATTTAGCATAGCAGGATACTTCGAGTCTCAGTAGGGCATTTTCAAGCAAATGTCCAAAAGGTTTTGGTATAAAGTTAAATATGATTTTTAAGGGAACGTTAAGTGTAAGAATTTGCCGACAAAGAGGTGAATTAGTTTTTGATCAGGCTTGTTTTGAGTCGTTCGCTTTCATATTCTTTTTAATGTAAGACATAAATAGTGAATAATAAAGATTTGTCAAACATAAGCCGGTTCCGACTGTTTGTATAATAGAGAGGAAAACCCTTTTATCCGAATATGACAAAGCAAATAATTGAACGAAAGATTTTACTGTTTTATGAAGGAAAATATTTGTTTATTGTCCTTCATTCAATATAATGTACACAATAAGTATGTGAGATTTATTTGTCGTAAATATTTGATAGGCCTTTATATAATTTACTAGCTGCGCTCCGCGGTTTCACCCGCGTAACTCCCGATCCCGTGGGAATATCGAGATAAAAAGTAGCCTATAACCTTCCTCGATAAATGGACTATCCAACACAAAAAGAATTTTTCAATTCGAACCAGCAGTTCCTGAGATTAGCGCGTTCAAACAAACAAATAAACAAACAAACTCTTCAGCTTTATAATATTAGTATAGATTATAGAATATAGTACTGTTTTGCGTCAATCGGACCTACCTATCTTACATAAGACATACATACCTATGTAATTAATTGTTAAAAAAATATATTTTAACGATCATGATCAAAATTGAATGTTTATAATAACTAACGCGACTTTGTTTTGTACTACCAGCGCTCCGCTGTTTACCTAACCTGCGTAACTTCCGATCCCGTGGGGATATCAAAACGTAGCCTATGTTATTCCCAATGAATCAATGTATTCTCATACCTTTCAATAAAATCGGTCCTCGGAGCCTTTTCGTTATAAACATAAAAAGAAACAAAATAAAAATCTTTCCTCTTTATAATATTGGTGTAGACTTATAGAATTTCAAATTACTAAAATGTCTTTCCTTTACTTTATATTATAAACTAGCTACCCGCTCCGGCTTCGCACGGCTATATTATGCATGTATTATACATATAAACCTTCCTCTTGAATCACTCTATCTATTAAAAAAAACCGCATCAAAATCCGTTGCGTTGCAAGATTTAAGCATACAAAGGGAAATAGGTACAGAAAGAGCGACTTTATTTTATACTATGTAGTGATAGTGATAAATCCGCCATAAGCCAAAAGAAATCTCACTTGACACGTCCCTAGCAACAGAATAGCAATAGTCGTCGATGCGTCACATGGTCCAACGGAACTTGCGGTATAGGAAACGGAAACCGGCCGGCCGTTTGCACCGCGTGTTCTGTGGGACATTTTCTAACCACCTTCTAAAAGGTACAGTCGGCTGCATAATTGCAGACCCACCGTAGAGCTCTAAAACGGCTGTTATAAGAATGTTTTCAACACAAGCAAGATTCTAGGCACGTGCTTTAGTTGAAGTTTAATGTCTTCTAATTCGTCAATTTATCAAACAAAAATTATCAGAATGAAAACATGCCAATAATATTGATTTTTGAACTCTACCGGGGGCTGCAATTATGCAGCCGACTGTACCTCTAGACTTTCTTTGATTAAGTATTTTAGGACGTGGTAGAGATCTATAAACCTGATTTCAATTCAAGCTAAGAAACTCTATACATTTACATAATACCTCGCTGAAATAGAATGCATTTTCGTAGTATTCAGACTACTTATAGGTTAGTGCGAGTTTATGACCGAAATTAGTGTGTGTTCTTTTATTAGGTTTTTTTATGGATAAACTAGCGACCCGCCCCGGCTTCGCACGGCTATATTATGCATGTATTATACATATAAACTTTCCTTTTGAATCACTCTATCTATTAAAAAAACCGCATCTAAATCTGTTGCGTAGTTTTAAAGATTTAAGCATACATAGGGATATAGGGACATAGGGACAGAGAAAGCGACTTTGTTTTATACTATGTAGTGATTAAAGTGTAACTCTACCCATTTAAGATTCGCCATGTTGATTGCAATGTGTTCCAACGAAGAGTTTTATTACGGAAGGGGATTCTACTAAGGGTCTTGGTTAGGAATTTTTGATAAATGACGTTTTTTTTTGGAATATTTGGACCTTTTGAAATCATTTTCTTTTAAAACATTTGTAAATACGAACTTATTTGGAAAATTTTGAGGATACCTGAAAATCAGCTGATGTTTCTTCGAGTAACAAGTAATTAACCTTAAATATTCTTATTTATTTATAGAGTTTGGATTGGATACTTCAAACATTAATGTTCTTTATTTCTAATAGCTGAAAAAATAGCTATTTTTTCAATAAACAATACTGGCTGCATCAATGTATTATATTAATAAATACATATATCATTATAATATTAATATATTTAACGTCAATTACTTCTGACAGGTGATTTTCAGGTATCCTCAAAATTTTCCAAACAAGTTCGAATTTTCAAAAGATTTTAAACTAAATGTCTTCGAAGGTCTAGAACAAACCCCTTTAAGTAGAAACCCTTCGTGGGAACACATTACATACACTTTGCCGTGACGTAAATCCTAGACACGGTAACATTTCAATGAAATAATATATCTCAATCGCAAATGAACTTTAAAAACAATCATTCAATAACAGATTACTATAGAAGACAACGAAATCGAAATGAATACAACTTTCCACGACCTTGAATACGTATGTATTGTTATTGTTTAAGAGTGTATCTAATTGTGTTTTGTAATAACTCTGCACAATCAAATCTAATTTCTCAATACGTAGAATAGAGCGTGTTCGAAATCCACAAAATTATATGAATGAATACTTTGTATTAACTTTTGATTGGTGTAATTATGCGTTCAGATTAATGTAGGGTTAGGAATGTATAAGCACTTTATTAGATTTTAGTTACCGACGATGCAGAAGGCTGCTGGTTTGATTTCCACCTCAAATAAACATACAAATATTTGTTTCTGGTCTTAGGCCCGTATTAATAAATCGCTCTCAATATCGATCTTGAGTGCGTATCAATCGAGTGAGTCTTGAGATGTGGTCACTATCTTAAGTTAGGCGTTAATTAATAGATAAAACTCAAGTTTTAACCAGGCTGATATCGCTCTTGAGATTTGAGACTGATCTTGAATGACAGTAACGCTTTGTTCTTACCTTGAATTATATGTTCTTACCCTATGGTAGGTAGTGTCGTCATATTTTGCTGTCAACTTGTTTTTAATGTGAACATATTTAAAAAAATGTAATATTTGTATGACCCGCAATCAGACTTGAGTGCTGAGTTTGATTTATTAATACGGTATGACTCAAGTGATACGTCGCTCTTTAATCGCGTCTTAAGATAGGTTTATTAATCAGCGCAACAACTCAAGAGCAAACTCAAGATTGAAATCGATATTGAGTTCGGTTTATTAATACGGACCTTAGTGTTGTTATATGTATAGGTATTATTTACGTATTTACAAAAGAAAAATGTAGGTATGTGAGTATTCTACGTTATCTAGCCACCATAACACTAGCTTAATTGCTTAGCTTGGGGCTAGATGGCACTATGTGCAATAGCCTGCAATATTTATTATTTTATTTATGATAATAGGTAAGTACTTCATTTTTTGTGGGCTTATTTCCGTTGAATAGCGTATTTTTTTAATTTTTAAAATAATTAAAATCTACCAAGCAATCCATTTCAAAAACCTTATTTAGGTACATATTTTAAAGTTATTAGATGGTAAACATTTAAGTATCTAGATATTTTATCCGTTGTATACCTACCATAGCACAAGTCTAGTTACTTAGCTTGAGGGTAGATGGCGCTGTCCTGTAATATGGAAGAAAAGCAAGTTTTGTTAAAATTTCTTAAATAACCTTATTTTTAATTTCTTAAATAACCTCATTTTTTTCTAGTTCAATCTTACTTTTACCTAAAAGTAAGATTGAACTAGAAAAAAAATGAAGCACGCTGTATCAAAGTAGTGGCCATTATAACATATCCACCTGGTATTTATTTTATTACATTATCTATTAGGAGGCTTCGGGCCATACACGAATTGATCTCATGAATTTTGCAATATCCTATCTTAGAACATTAAAAACGAATTAAGTTTAATAATAATTACGAAATGCATTTCATTGCATTTTTAATTTCTTTTTCATGTAAAGATTAAATTACATATTTACACAATATAAACAATACTTATAATATGGTTTTAATGAAAATAATATCCTACGCATATAGAATAAGCACAAAAAGCGTGTTGTTATGTATGAATAATTTAAGTACTAATAATTTTACTTAGGTATACCTACTTACATGGAATGTATAGTCATTATTAGTTAAATTTATCAAATGTATGTATGTGATGTAGCTCAATATTTTTTGTTTTTGAGTTTGTTTATTTTTCATGTGATAATCCAGTTCGATTTTACGTCAATAACAGAAGATGGACACTTCGTTATTATAGCCTTAGTAATAAATTTTATTACTGTCTAAACATTATTTTGGTACATTTTAAAATGAATTTTACATTGAAACTGTTAAATTTTTAACAATGTGTGAACTTTGAACGTGACTATGGAAGTATAGCGGACGTGTTCAAAAAGTTTGTGACAAAATTTCACGATGTTATATCCATTTCGCTAAAAGCCAAAGTTTTGAAGGTTTTTTTGTTAAACAACTTAGTTACCGTTGTTGAATTTTTAAACGATTAAAAAAAATCGTAGTTGGGACAGTACAAAGCATCTACAAAGCAGTCTATTAACAGTTCTTACGAATTTTGGCTTCGCCGCCATCGCTTCAAGGTCTTATTCTTACTTACTTACCTACTTACATTTTTGCCATCTAATACGTGATCAGACCAGATGAAACAGAACAGTTCGTCCAGGTTTGTGAAGTGGTTCTAATGACTACAGACCGGCACTAGTGGAAGATCCTTACAAACCGTTAGGTATAGAAAAATGGTGGTTGGCATCTTCAGGTACGAACTACCTATAAGAGAGAATAAGTAGGTATATATATTTATTTTCGATGATATAACATGTCTTTAACATAAATGTGTAAACATTATTTAAAATTAGCAGAAATAGAGATCTCTAGATATTGCATTTACACCCAATGACTTTAATGAATCGAATAACGAAGTGAGTTCGTCATGAGGTGTTGAAATAAACGGCTCAACGCCAACGGTCTGTCCCCGCCCGGTAGAGTTTGGGCTACGATACGGAAATATTGCGCAAAGGAATCACGCTGAACGAGCTATGCGATACTCTGTGGTTGTATCGTTTTCTGTAAGAATCTTGTGAGACCTGACTTTTATGATTGAGGAAAGCTGTAGATTTAAAAGCGACTAGTAGTACGACGTTAGTCAATTCATATAATGTTAATTTGCGGAGGTCTTGCGTTTTCAATCGTTTCTTCCATCATCCTTTACTTACTACTCTCCTTACTTTATTCATCCTTTACATATACTTTTTAGCCATTACTTTACTTGATGTGTTCTGTTTCTTCCTGTGTTGTACTAATAAAGTTACCTATCTATCCTTTAATTCCGGTTTGTAGAGGGCTGAATAATCGCGCAATTCTTCCATCTTATCATAGTGGTAGTTTGCAAAGAGCTAAATGATCACATACATTTCCATCATCCCAAAGTGTATGTTTGCAGATAGATGAATGATCGCGAGATTCTTCCATGGTTCCTTAGTGCCGGCTTGCAAAGAGCCGAATGAACGCTTGATTCTTCCATCATCCCACAGGTTGCAGGGAGCTTTAATGATTAGGTACTATGAAGTACATGCAAATTGAAAAGTGTTAAAAATTAAAAACTGTGATATCGTAAAGTTTCTTATTTTCTTCGGCGAATTTCTTATACAAAAATCTAACTTCAATATTATTATAATCTTTCGGTGTTATATTTTACGACTTGTTATGTATACTGAGAGGTAAAACAATATTAACTTGTCAATTATATTACTCTGTACGAATGAACGGTCATTTACTGATTTTTATTACATTGGATGTGGCATTTTAATGATCCTCATTTCCGTTACAAAACAAAATATAGATGCATCTAGTTCAAAGTTGTAAAATTATTTAATATTTATCTATAACAGTTATGTAAATTTACCTACGGACAATAATTTAAAAATATGTAATAGGTCTAACGATAGCGATTCAATTACTGAACCAATCTGTTTGTATACTCGTCTTAAAATGTTTTTTTTTTCATAGGCAAAGAAACTCTATCACAAACTTTCAATTATTATTATCATCGAGGAGGCTCACAGCTAAGCGCCCGCGCCGCTCGCTGATCGTTTACGGTCGTGTGGGTTAAGCGACACCTTGCGCGGTCGTTACTTCGATGGGTGGCCAATTATTAGTGTGGCAAAAATGTGTTTGTCCGGTTGCTACCTCTAGTAGCAGTCGTTACGTCAAGTTAGAGGCCTTAAGGCGATCTGAAAACTCCAACATTAGGTGAGCCACACCACTATACGAGAAGAAGAATTATTATTATCTAACAGTTGATATTAAACTGAATATGCTGCATCAAAAGCAGAACTATAAGTCGGTACAAATATTATGAGGAACAAACATGGTCGTTTGCAACGAAGTCAGAGAAATACATCACAATCCCAGGAGACCCAAGGATATTGTACCTGTATTGCCTAATTTAATCACCATAACAGACAATAAAAAGTCCGAGGTGGACTGGTGCACGAAAAGTTCCGTATGGAAGCCCCTCTTAAATTTTTATATCTGTTTTTAGTCTTTGTTGTTATAGCGGCAACAGAAATACATAATCTGTGAAAATTTCAACTGTCTAGCTATCACGGTTCATAAGTTTCAACCTGGTGACAGCCAGACGGACAGACAGACAGTAGAGTCTTAGTAGTAGGGTCCCGTTTTCACTCTTTGTCTACAGAACCCGAAAAACAAATAAATAAACAACGAGATAATACACTTGCATGTAAAAACGCTTCTGTCAAAGAGCTATTTGTCTCTTTCGGAGTTGTAGCAACATTTCACTCCAATGTACTCACATTTTATCTTACCTCTGTTTTTCTATTTTCCCTGCTTGATGTATGGGACGCATTTCCGCACTTTCGAATAACACTTGTATATTCCCTTTTATGTGCGCATTGCTTTAAAAATGTATTCGCAGTTAGGGGCCTGGCTTTGGCAATACGGAGATATGTTAAGGAATTATTCAAGATATACCTAGTTTCAATGTTCGTTTCGAAACTTCCGATAGCTTGAATATAATTCATTTCCTATGGGACTACCGTTTGTACGATGTAAAAAGATTCTTATTAGAATCTTCTATATCTTCTAAGTAGGTACAGTTGACTGCATAATTGCAACCCCCGGTAGAGTTCAAAAATTACTGTTATGTTTTAATTCTAATATTTTTGTTTGATAAATTCATGAGTTAGAAGGCTTTAAACTTCAACTAAAGCAGGTGCCTAGAATCTTGCTTGTGTTGGAAACATTCTTATAACAGCCGTCTTGAATTATGCAGCCGATCGTACCTATTAAGTTGTAAATATATTGCTGTAAGACTTAACCTTTGAAAATTTTCTCGTCTAACTTAAGAAATTCTTATTAAAATAACGTTTCAATGGCATATACGTACCTAGAATTAGTTACTTGCTATGACGTTACAATTATTGTGGATTTCTACTTCTTTTACAATGTCTCTAGTGAATTATATTTAGAGCAGTACATGTTTAGTTGGTATTTCACAGTAAAGCTAAAACTTCCTCGATATAGTCTGGATATAGTCAGCATATTATTTAGATAGCCGTTACGTTCAATCCACTTCTCTGGCTATCTTTTTCATCATACAATGAAATGTATAGTTTGGATATTTAAATTTCAAGTCTCAAATAGCATGACACATCGGGTTTACTATTTTCGTTGTCTAGGTCGTCGTGTAGAGATTTGTATGTTTTTTTATTTGTTTGTTTTTTGTATGTTTGTTTGTTGTTTTTTTTCTTGGTGTCAGTTCTTAGCTCATGTCTCTTCCTGTGCTGGTTGGGTAGTATACTCGTATCCTACGGTTATTTCTGAGCTGTCATCCTGGTTTGGTACCAGCAGTCGGTAGCTAAATCCTTACCTAACGCATTAAGTTAATTAGATAACCAATGATGAGTTATGTTATTTTATAGCTTACTACCTACACAAACATGTTAACGATGTTTCTACTTTAGAGAATGGCATTTAAAAAGTCAAGAGGGAAAATAACGATGCATCTGCTATTATGAGAGTGAAGACACTCACATTATTTCTATAATAATAAATACGTATTTGCTTCCACTTTACCTTTAAAGAGGAACGGGTACCGGCTCTCTCCATACAAACGTAGTCGACTATTTCCTCCCTGGATAATGACACTAGAGCAAATATCTTTGTAGCATGAAACTTATAACTGCCATGACCATCTTCGCCTTATTTTTCTTATACGTCTCATTTTTATATGTGGTTTGTTTTTTCTCTTACTTTTACTTACTCTTACTTTTTATGATAATTATAAAATAAAAAAAAACCAAGACATAGGGGCCAGTTATAGGTTTTACGCAACAAAAATATTTGTGCTAGTGTCATTATCCAAGAGATGTTTGTATGGAGAGATAGCCGAGTAGGTACCTTTCTTCTGAAGTACCAAGTAGAGGTTAGTACCTAGCTTATATATTATATTTAGCACAGTTTACTGACGTAACAGAGCAAGTTATATAAGTGTTACAATAAAATTAACGTAATAAAATACTAATAACGTTCTTTGTAACTTATCATTTGCAGCAATCACCAATAATAATAAAACAGTTTCGATATAGATTGCCGTTACAATGTAAGACATAAAAAATAACCACATAACAGTAAATAATACCTAGTACCCTCCCAATCAACAAGAATTTACTACACTACACATCATCTCAAGCGAACCTTATAAGAGTCTTATCAGAAAATCTCGAATGACCACACGCCGCGCTGTTTTTGCGCCTACAATTTCTAATGGCCCATAGTAATGACCTCGTCTCAACGTTTACAAAACAGATATTAAATTACCACTGTAATATATTACAATTACCGTTCGAAAGGCGTATTTCAATGGGCGTTGTGATATTGATCGGGCAGCATTTCATCAGGGCGCTGGGCGACAGGAGCGGGTATTATCTCTAGTTGTAGGAAGAGATCGTAGAACGTTGATCTATAGTCTCTCGTATGCCAATTAGCCAATTAGAGAACGCAAACAACAAACTCGCAGAGATAAGCGTAGTTTTCGTGGCTTCCCGGACCTTTCAGATCATTAATCGAACCCAAGTTCAATGTCGTATTTTATAAAAGATCCCCGACACGATCAAATTCATATAAAGTCTCAAGCATAAAACTATGCAAGTGTCTTGAATCAAAATTTGTTCTTAGTCGCTTGATGTAGAACATAATATCTGAAAAAAAAAAAATCTTGATAACAAGAAAGAAAAATGAAATAAGGAAAGAAAGAAAAATACAATATGGAAAGAAAGAAAAATGAAATATGAAAAAAAAATGAAATAAATAACGGGATCTAAGTTAAACTGCGCGACTTCACCCTGAATAGCAATTCTTCATCACTTTACAGATACTCATATTTTTGTATGGAAGCAACTAGCTACCATCTTCCAAATAATCATCAAAGTAGGACTTCTTACGTCGTGAAAAAAAAAAGAAATTAGGATACTAACTAAAAACATAAAGTTTTTGAAAAGGGACGTCATTCTGCTTTTTTGAATTCAGTTAGAAATGGTTGTAGATCATACCTAATTGCCAACGGCTATATAAGGCATTCACGGCTTGTAGTAGTTTTCTGCGACAAAATTGAATGAAGTTTAATGGACAATTCAGCGGCTAATGGATTTTTAAATTGTTTTTGTATTTTTTTTTCTATAAAATCTTGAAAGTTGTACTAGGTTTTGAACGTTGCTTTTTTTTGTTTCATTGAAGTAAATAGTATATTTTATGCGTTATATTACTTTCTTTTATGTTCTTTTAGTACTCTTAACCGTTCTTCATGAGTGCACAGTTTCACACTTGCAGCTTGGCTTAAATGTCTACTTGATCATGTCCTGGACGTTTTACTCAAGAGGTCTCGACCGCTATTTGTCGGGACACGAAGCTTAATTTTTAAATTAATACATGGCTTATGAAGAATGTTGTAATTAGATAAGTGTCAGATGACAGATTACGGAATGGAAACATTATGTTGGCTTCCCATTTATGGGTCTGTATTTATTACTGGAGTCGGTTGCAAGACCTCTTATGGGGGCAATTTTCGTTGAAATTTTAGAAACGTGACGAAACAACCACATTAATCTTTTTAGGAAAGTAGTGATGATAAGTGTTTAAGTAAATGATGATAAAGATAGAAGAAAATGATGATAAAAGAAAATGTTCTGAGACAGGGCCCGACAAAATAGCTCTATGGGATTGCGGATGTTGATTATAAACTGTGTTATTTAGAAGGTCAATCAGATAAGATAAACTTGCAAAGAAGCCTCGACAAAATTATCTGATAAGAAAGCATTTTTCCTGTTAGTACGACGCCGCAAGAACCTGTGACGGCTAGCTTCCACATTATAGTGGTGCCACAAATTCTATAGGTTATGTTTTTTGCTAAAAGGTCTAAACAACAACTCACTCTTATTATACCTACACATCAGTATAAGTTGACATCTGCTGTGCTATTCAACGTATTTGATAAGTACAATTTGAAGATAATAATATGTCGACAAGAAGTAATAGAGTAAGATTCCATTACATTAAAATGTATGTATATTAAGTATATATTTACAAAAGAAAAGTATATAAGTAGTATATCCGTTGTCTAGCACCCATAACACAAGTCTAGTTACTTAGCTTGGGGCTAGATGGCGATGTGTGGAATGTCCTGCAATATTTATTTATTATTATTTATTTATTTATTCCGCCTATCACCAACATTTCGTGATTTTATAAAAGGCCCCAACACGGTAATGAACAACGAAGTTCAGACCATAGCGGCTTGGAGAGTTATCAGGTAGCAAATCACGAATACGAATACCACGAATTGGGATATTGGTCTGTAAGGTCGATTATTCACTAACATTTATCAATAATCCATTTTTTGGTCCTACAATTAATCCTTTCAGTTTAATTAGAAGGATATAGGCATGAAAAACGCATGAACTATGGGGTAGATTGTTTAAAGGTGTATCAAAGAGCTTAATCCAACGTTAACGAAGGTCGGAGTAATCCCGTCACTTTGGGATATACGCTCGGACACAATTAACGAGATATTTTACCATAACAGTTTTCTCTTGTGAATTTAATGAAGGGTTTACGTTCATGTTACGTGTAATATTCAGCTAATTATCGGAAAATTTGAGTAATGATGGTATCAGGAAATGTGAGACTTGATACGTGGCGAAATAATAGACCAGTAATTTGTTTTACCTTTGTTTTAAAGCATGACTATGGCGCCCTAATTATAACATAACTTGGAAAGATGTAATGAGATTTTCACAAGACATGGTTTAAAATTGACACCAAACGGTTCAGGTAAAATGTAAAAAATGTGAAATCTTGAGGTCAAATTATTGGTTGTGTCTGAAATAGCAAAAAAAGTAAATATAAAGAAAGTTCTGTTGGCAGTTTCAATGCTACTTCATAAAATTCGATAAAATCCCTTCAGCCACTTTGTCAACTGATTCGTAGCTATGTAACAATTTTCTCACTGTTTTGTAATCAGTTACTAATAAACACTTATTTTTGAAGTGAAAACTTCTTATGGCGCGTTGGACACTTTTGTGGGTGAGCATTTTCAGCCGTTCTCGCGACAGATGAGATTTTACACAGATATACAGTTTTTTAATTTGGCTGTGATGTCATATGTACGTCTTAATACACATTAAGACGTACATAATAATATGGTATTTTTTAACAGACGACTATTGACGGACGACAAATGTCGGACGACTATTTGTCGGACGACTATTTTTTTTTTTTCATCTAAAACTCTTTTTGCGTATGTTCTCGCGACATATGAGATTTTACACAGATATACAGTTTTCACTTCTGCCTGCACTCCCGGAGTTTGTTTTAGTTCCTTTCAGCCACTTTGGTATCTTTACGTAATACGTAACGAAACTTTCTAGATATAATCAGCGTTACCATTTACAACAATATTACAAATCTTTTTTTTTTAAATCCAATTTTTGGTGCTTCCATGACGGATTTAGACGACCACCCTCGATTGGTTATAGAAACTGTTAATGATTGTTCATCCGTTAAGTTTCCCAATAGTACGCAATCGTTAATTTGATTAATTATAGGAACTAAATTCGTAATAAAATTGATTTTAGGCGATGTTACCATCGTCTGTTAGTGTCAGTTTAAAGTTTTCTTCCACTGTAATTTTTGTCATTTTAGGTTGAATAAAGAATACATTTCGTTAAAAATATGTTTTTTTTTTAAATTTTGCAGTCGGCTTAGTTAGGAGTATCGTTTCGGTCAAGTTCAGAATATTATACCTATTGGTTGAGACGTCATCGGTTGGATACGGCATAACCCTCAGCAAGACAAATTTGCGTTGCAGGTACTTTTTATAGCCTTTTGTAATGAAATGTGTGATCACTATCACTATCATCACTACATAGTATAAAATAAAGTCGCTTTCTCTGTCCCTATTTCCCTTTGTATGCTTAAATCTTTAAAACTACGCAACGGATTTTGATGCGGTTTTTTAATAGATAGAGTGATTCAAGAGGAAGGTTTATATGTATAATACATGCACAATATAGCCGTGCGAAGCCGGGACGGGTCGCTAGTATTGTTATAAAAACCATGGTTTTTGCTTGTGCTATCGGCGTGTATCACTATATATTACAAAACAAAGTATCCTTGCAATGTTCTGTCTGTCTAAACTCTGAACGGATTTTCATACGGTTTTCAAAAATGAACAGAGTGATTTATGAGTAAGATTTACGTTTTTAGGTTTTGTATAAATTTTTCTTAAATATGACAGATTTTTATACGTAGGCGTTTATGCTGTGCTTTCCGCGCTAACAAGAATATAAATAGCAAAGCTTATAAGCATTAAGGTGTCTATTATTGCGTTTATTTTTTAGCATCGCAAAACTGTAGGCGTAGTTTCTTCACTGACAATGGAAGACTTGACAAGAGCGTTGATATCTTATAGATGTGGTGATCCCTTGTAGTCACTCGTTTTGCCGACTAAAGGAGTCAAGTCATTCACTGGTAAATACAATAACATCGGCAAAACAACCGTTAAGGCGTACCGTATAGAAATCAAGGGACCTTTATCAGTATCAAAGTACCAGCGATTTCTGTCGTTTGCGTCTATTGTTGGTGTGGAGCATGTGTGGAGTGACAAATAAAACACGTCATAAATCATCACCAAAACATGGTAAGCCATGTAGTCGTTTTGCTAAAACAGTTGGGTATAATAATCCTACTAATATTATAAATGTGAAAGTTTGTGTGTATGTTTGTTAGTCCTTCACGCAAAACTATTGGGCCTCTATTTTTGAATCGCTCGTGTAACATAGCATCGTCGTATACGCCTACAAGTCATGCTCGACTTCCAAGTCGCATGACACCAATTTTCTTTGTTCGACGTCTATTCTACCACTCACCTGTCCGCCACGAGTGGTGGAGATCACTCGTTAAAAGGAAAGGGTACCGGGGGCTCTTTCCATACAAACTAATACAAACGTAGTCGACTGTTTTCTCCCTGGATAATGACACTAGAGCAAATATGTTTGGTGCATAAAACTTATAACTGCCATGACCATGCCCCTATTTTTTTTTTCTAATCTTAATTTCTATGATAATTAGAAAATGAAAAAACCAAAACATAGGGGCATAGTCATGGCAGTTAGGTATAGGTTTTATGGCACAAAAATATTTGTGCTAGTATCATTATCCAGGGAGGAAACAGTCGACTACGTTTGTATGGAGAGAGCGCAGGTACCCTTTCACCTTAAGATCGAGCTATTCAAAAATAGCGAATTTCCGATGTCGAACGAATATCAGTAGAAATCGAGTGCTCGACGCGGGGCGAACGATTCAAAAATAGGGCTCCTGAACGGATTGCGTTGAAATTCGGTAAATAGATAGCTGGAAACCCAGATTAGCGTATTGGATACTTTTTATCCCGATATTTCTAAGGGACTCGAACTTACGCGGGTCAAACCGCGGGGCGCAGCTAGTGAACCATAAATATTTATACAGTTTTCTCTTACGTGTCCATTATATGCCATGTCTCCGATTAGTTGCTGGATATATTTCCCGTTACTACGATTTATTATCGACTATCTCTGTGCGTAGTGGGATAGAACCAGCTTGTGACGTAGAAGGGATTCGATGCCTGCCATCGAACAAATATTTGTCGAAATACAGATATTTATTTTTGTAGTACCTACGGAATTGCGTACGGAACCCTAAAATATTTTATTATGGATCTAGCTGCGCGGTGTCACCCGCGTAAATCTAGGAAATAGATAAAAATTAGCCTATGCCTTGCTCATCTGTCTCTAAGCAATGATTTAATAAAGCGGAAGAGTTTGTTTGTTTGAATGCGTTTATCTTCGGAACCATTGAGTAGGTAAAATGCAACTTCTTTAGTCTGTCCACTCTATAACTTTACTAGCTGCGTCCCGCATTTTCACCCGCGTAAGTACCTACCGATCCCGTGGGAATCTCAAAATAAAAAGTAGCATACAGCCTTCCTCGATAAATAGACAATCCAACACAAAAATATTTTTTCGATTCGAACCAGTAGGTCCTGAGATTAGCGCGTTCAAACAAACTCTTCAGCTTTATAATATTGTGTTTCACGACGTTCATTCAACGCGGTCTAACATATTGCATTAGTGTTTGCACTATGCGGCCTTCACAGACTTTTAAAGCTTCGCGGGCTTTTTTTTTTTTTTTTTTTTTTTGTGTGTGGTATCCCTGTACCTACGGTTGGTACGCTTGATACCATCACTAGCGCCACCTACCGATATCGACGTTATCGGATGGATGCGAGCTTCTTCATTCTGTGTTTGTCTGCCGGTCTTCACACAAGTCACCTCAAGTTTGAAGCAGTACCTATTTGGTCTCTGAAGATGGGAGGAATCAAAAGGAAGCAAGAAGAGGAGAAAATAAGGAAAAGGATCGCCGAGTTACAACAAGAATTCAAGACTAATCATCGTCGCATCCGCGTCATCGATTCCTCATCAGAGAGTGAATCCGAATGTAAGTTTCAAAAATACCCTCCATTTTATGAATATGTTCTCAGATGCGCGTCATGTCCAAGAACTGAAGACCTTCTACCTGCGGTGTGCCTGCGGTTTTTTGTGTCGAAATATGACGTGTTACTGCCTATACTGGCAAAAAGTACCGTCATTTTGTACGATGACGCAATGTCGATAAAACGACACCATCTTGACCAAAATCTGACGAGTTTCTGCCTCTGCGCAGATAGATACCGTCACAATAAAAATTGTGTTCTAACACAATTATTTGGTCCCACAGCACTGGTGGACATGGACAGCGAGGCTTCTGCGTCCCGACAACGGACCGTCGTCGTGACGTCGCATCGCGTCACCACACAGCCGACCCACGGCCCACGCCCACGCCATGGTTCACGGCCCACGGCCCGCGCCCACGCTATGGCCCACGCCCACGCAATGGCCTACGGCGTGGCCCACGCCGGTCGTGGTCGTCGAACCACGAGGCCGACGACCGGAAGCAGCCACCGCGACCGCCGCCATTACTTCGACCGACGACGACGCTCCCAGCCCAACTGCTGACGTCACAACGACGCCAGGCTATGATCTCGACGTTGAATCCGAGATGGAACTTGGATGTGAAATCTTCGAGTTACTAGGTGACGTAACGACACCAGAAACTATCTTAGGACTGTCTATCCACAAAGATGATGCCATCTGCTGGCAAAATATTCTTGCCAAGGGCCTCCAAATAGTCGCCAAAGAATAACTACTACGAGGAGTACCTACTTCACACCCACAAATTGTGAGTTTATCCTTGCACCAGAACTCAATCCATTCGAGTAGCCTTGTCAGGCTTAGCAGTGGCAATGGACAAGCTGCTACTATTAAGCAGTAAGGAGCAAGAAATTTTGAAGCTGCTTAGCGTCGTCTGCCGAATTTTGTGCGACGCTCTCTTCTGTGAGACAAAAACTATTAGAAAACTAGTTCTTGCAGCCGTGAATTCGAATGATAGAGGAAAATTCCTTTTCGGTGACAATGTCACTGAAAAATTGAAATCAGCAAAATCGATTCAAAAATCGGGAGAAGATTTAAAAAATTGGTAATTTAATCGAGCTGCGTCGGAAGCCGACATCCAGGGGCAGAGCGCGCGGAGGGACGGCGCCCACGACCAGGAACAGCAGCACGCGCGGGCCGCAGGACCGAGCACGACCTCCGCGAGCATCACCACCACTTCGGCGCGCTCCCTTACCGCTCACCGGGCAAGCAGCGATGACGCGGAGATCTATAAGGTACCATACGCTGGTCGTCCCAAATATTTTATTTATAAATGGTCTCAAATCACTGATGATTTACTGTACTTCAATGGATAAAGGGTTATAAAATCCCTTTTAGTCTAGTACTGACCAGTACCTTATCAAAATTTTTAATCTAATATAACACCCCGTCGTTTTTGCGTCGGGGGTTAATCATTTCAAAATTAGTTGAAGTAAATGTAGAATTTGCAAAAGCTCTAAAAATAAAATAGCGCGATATTTATGCCATATTATCTGAGTGCCAACCTTTATATCAATTTTTGTCTGGCATCTTTCTTCTGCCTAAGCCAAATGGCGACAAACGATTTATTTTAATAAGTTTATTGATATAACTCATTTTGAAATGGAGTACAATAGTACTCCAATACGATAGTATTGCATTAAAATTTGGAACTTATTATTATCAATGGCCTCTTTAGATATTAAAGACGCATTATTTTTCATACCTATACATGAATCAAATAAAAAGTACCTACATCAGATGTAAATATAACAATATTCTGTACGAATTTAATTTTTTACCGTTTGGCTTGTGCAGTGTGCACTGCACCCTATGTTTTCACCAAGTTGATGAAACCGGTTATGGAATACCTACGATCACGTTATTTTATTTCCGTAATATTTTTGGACGATAGTTATTTAGAACCAATTCGCAGTGTCAACGTAACGTAAACAAAACAGTTATGTTAATCGAAAGCCTCGGTTTTAAATTAAACTGCGAAAAATGTGCTTTGGTTCCAGCCACTGTGTGGAAGTTTTTTAGAATTTGATTCCAAAAACATGATTTTAACATTCAAAACCAGAATTAAAAAACAAATCTTAAAATTTTTGAACTTATAAATCGTTAATCTTGATTGTATACAAAAGAATTCGAGCACCTTAGTATTTATTAAAAGATCCTAGTTACGAACAAATTATTAAAATACCCACTAGTTTAAAAACTGATATGTGCTGGTGGTTGTCTAATCTAATATAAACAATGAACATACTTTTACTTCTCTAAATTCAAACAATTTTAAATCGTTTTTGTTTCGGATGCGTCCCTCAGTAGATAATAAAAATAGTTGTGGCTATTAAAAAGAACACGTACTTAATTTACACATAAATGAACTGGAACTAAAAGCATATTTTCTAGCGTAAAAATGTTTTGCTTAAAATGAAAATAAATCGGAAATATTGTTGCGTTTAGATAATACTACGGCTATTTCTTGCATAAGCATTAAATACTACCCATCCTAGCTACATCTCAATAAAATAGCTCAAGATCTGTGAATGTGGCGTGAAAGGCGTAAAATCTGGGTTTTTTGCGTCGCAAATAAATATTAAAGACAATCACGAGACTGCTCGTAATTTTTATTTAATATAACGATTGAGAATTAGCATATTATGCATTTTAATTACATACAGTTTAGCTCAGCCAAATGTCGGTTTGTTCGCTAGCAGATGAAATGCAAAATGCCCTATTAACGTGGATTAATGATCCCGACTCATGGAAAAATCTATTACTTTAGCCTTTCCGCCTTTCTCACTAAATGTAAAATTATTACATAAAATTATAAATGACGAAGCAGAAGGTATCGTAGTTGTTCCATACTGGCCAATCCAGCCTTGGTTCCCCGTTTTTAAGCAATAATTGTTTCAAGTTTGATAATCTACGATCCCGATATTCACCTAACAGATCGTCACACAAACTGTACTGAACCCTAACGCTAGTTGCCGCGAAATTATCCGGCAGACCTTACTAGTTATAAAATTATCACCTGCATTTTTAGAAATATTTTTGCAGTCGCTATCAGATAAGACCTGTATTCAATACAATAATTGTATAAACAACATGTGACATTTGTGTTACAGATGCGCGCGCATTAAAATTTCACTCATCATTTTTTTATAACGCGCATAAAGAAATATAACTTCAAATATTTGATTGCATATTGTGTAGAACATCAATATGATTATAATAACGCATCTGTTTCAAATGTTATCGATTTTTTAACTTATATTCAATAGTGATGTTAGATATGTGTTCTATATTATGTAATGCACCATAAATTCTTATAAATCGGCTTTGTCTCTTATTACACAAAATCTGTCAGAACATGATGATATATTATATAACGTTATATGTGAGGGGTGTTTAGATTATGACCTCCGGCACCTAGGTATGAAATAATCTGGGATCCCGGTATAGTACTCAATTATTAGGTGCAAAAATGCCCAAATAATAGTCTTAATCTAGAAACCCTATCGAAGAAGACACTGACTTTATTGGCTCTAGTGACTGCAAATAGGGTATAGACCTTTTCATTAATTAGATGAAGTAATATTCAAATTAGTAGTTCCCGTGACTGTACATATATTTATTAAAATACCAGATATCAATAAAACTACTAAGACCGAATTGTCCACAACCGATATTAAAACTACCGTATTTTTGAACAAAGACCTGAAATTTGCACAGCTAGAGTTTTAGGCTTCTTTATTCTAAGTTAACATCTCAGAGTTTAAAGTCACTGGATTAAAGATATACACTTGAAAACAGTGGAATTGATACTAAGGTGTTTGGTGGTCATAGTACTCGACTTGCAGCCACATCTGCAGCCAATAGAGCCGGTGTTAACATCGAAATTTTAAGGAAAACCGCTGGTTGGAGTGAAACATCAGTTGTATTTCTAAAATTTTATAATAGAAATGTTGCTAATAACAGTGTACAATTTGGATAAACGATTTTATCCAGTAATAATTAGGTTCCTATTTATATAATTCATTAAATATTTCAGTGATTTAAGTATAGCTTAAGTTGCTTTCAGTAAGTGTAATTCGTTACGAAAAATAAATATGTTTATTTTTGTTACATAATCCTATTTTATTTACTTACCTAGTTCTCTGAACATCATGCAATATGTTAGACCGCGTTGAATGAACGTCGTGAAACACAATTATTGATCAAACGAACTTACCAAGTGAAGTTCGATCACAATTGTGTGAACGACTTCATTCAACGCGGTCTATACTACAAACCCTCCCAAATACCTACTTACTTAGCAGTAAATAGGTTCATACAAAAATAACCCTAATCCCTAAAATAAAATGAGGAAATGTAGGTATGTAGTTACATATAGGTAGGTATAGCTCTGAACCAATGAAGAAGCTCGCATCCATCCGATAACGTCGATATCGGTAGGTGGCGCTAGTGATGGTATCAAGCGTACCAACCGTAGGTACAGGGATACCACACACAAAAAAAAAAAAAAAAAAAAAAAGCCCGCGAAGCTTTAAAAGTCTGTGAAGGCCGCATAGTGCAAACACTAATGCAATATGTTAGACCGCGTTGAATGAAGTCGTTCACACAATTGTGATCGAACTTCACTTGGTAAGTTCGTTTGATCAATAATTAGTATAGATTAGGTATATACCTATAGATGTACACTCATCTAGCAAAATCTCTTTGGTTTCAAATTTCCATACATAGTACAAGTCCATTCCAACATTCGCAGTACTACGATGGACCTATTAAAAAGGGCAATAAATAAAAACGGACGTTTACCATTTAAGCAGCTGAAAGCAATGTCTTACTTCAATATGGAGCATACTTGTCTTAAAGAACAGGTCACCTGTTAAAAAGATTCCTGTAAAGGAGCCCTAACTGACTGGATACGTTGAAATACAACACAAAAGCTAGAGATGCTAGGAATAGTGATTTTGTCGAATACCGAATATACGGCTAGTTATTTGGCCGCCAAATATTCGGTGCCACTTAGATATTCCACGGGTAATCTAAGAAGAAGAAGAACCATCCATTATCCAAGCCTAGTAGAATTTACTTAGATTTATTTATCTTCTCCCGGTACTAGTGTATATAGGAAGCTACTATTTTTAGAAGCAAGACTAATTTATGAGAAAAAGCGCAAACGTTTGCTATCAACAAATGCTGAAAAACTTGTTTTCGTTCATAGCTTTTACATAGATTTTAAGTTAGTATTTAATATGTTAATTTATTGTCAAAATGTGGCTCGTAGAACTGATGACCGAAAAGTCCTAGATTGGAGACCACGTACCGGAAAGCGCAGCGTGCGCGGGACGGCCTCCAATGGACGGACGACTTAATTAAAGTCACGGGAAGACGTTGGACGCAGAAAGCATGAGACCGATTTGCTCTGGAAGTCTTTGAGGGAGGCCTATGTTCAGCAGTGGACGTCTTGTGGGTCATATAATAGTGATTCTTAAAATAATTTATTTGCGCTACTTTTTTTTACTATTCAATATTTGACCGAATATTGCGTTCTCTTAGCCGAATACCGAATAGTTGCCGAATGTTCGTGGCATCTCTACTAGAAACGAAGCAGCGCGGCGCCCCTTTGTACATTTTTATACCATTGTATTGCCTGTTAGCAGATAGGTAAATTGTACCTATGACAAACGTTTAATGAGGTGTTCTTTGAATATAAAGGCCTGCTGCCTTACTCTTGACTTACAAGCCCAATGTCCAATCCCAATCTCAAGCGAAAATATGTCAAATGGCACTCTTGGAAACAAGACTACCGCCACATTGGAATTGAATTGCGTGGTAATTAGTGGAACTAAATGCCATTGGGATTGGATTACGGGATTGAGAAACGGTACTCTTTGACGCTTGTTTGACAGCTGAATATTGCATATATTGATTGTGTTTGTATTGCGGATAGTCCCAATAACTAAAGTGTAGGTAACTTTGTTGAAATTGCGAGTTTTAATTTTCAAGTAAAACTGTAGGTACATATAATGGCTCGTTTAATATTGCACAATGTTATCCTCCGTGAAGCCAAAAGGATGGATTTACGAGAAAGACGTAATTTTCGTCTGATTGCCCTCTACACCGATAAAGCCTTACCTACTATGAACGAAGACGAATGGTGAACTATGGCATCACCAAGGTAATGTTTCGTGAATTGTACCAAGAATTTGGAGCCCTTGATGCCAGTTACAACAAGTCAAATGATATTAGCTCAAAATACAAGGTTACATAATTAATATTTTTTACGTGTTTTGAACATTGCCTACCACCGTAACAGTCCCTATAGTCCACAGCACATGAGTACAGAAGGACTACAGTCTCCATAGTTCCCTATTCAGTCCACCTACCCCATCTCAACACATTACTTGTAGTAAAATTTCCACAAACTGAAGAAGAAAGTAATACGTAATAAAAGACGGTTTGTAAAATTCTTTTGAATCATTTTATTTACTATGAACCTGCCATCGGGCTCAGCATTACACATTATTTGCTTGATAACTTCTGTAGCTGAGTACATTTTTTACATTTTCAGATTTTCTGAAAGATTTGGCATCCCTGCGTAGGCTTCATTCACGGGATGCATGTGGCTGTAATACGTCCATCTAAAAACGAAGAAAGGTTTTTAATAGGAAATATTTACATTCAAGGAATGTATACGGGAGGTCGTGGGCTTGCCATTTTTCTACAATGAAAAGCAGGCATTTCATTTCATTTGATAACACTTGATTGATTAACTAACATGCACACAACTTAATTTTACATTGTAAAAAAAGATTTTCTTACCTCAATTTCGCAGGGATTTTAATAAAATAATCACAAAATAATTTCAAAACAAACAATATAATTTTTACGACAGGACTTTGACGTGGCTTGTCTCTTTGACGAAATATTTTTTTTCTTGTTGGAAGGTCCCCGTACAATTTGCAATAGTGCCATGATTCATTTTTTATTAAATTCTTGTGTAAATACATTTAAATGTTAAGTATATGGTAGTTTTTATTGTAAAATAGCAATTAAAATAAATAATTCTAATATAATATAGTATTTTGCTTATTTTTTCGTAAGTTTTATTCTTTCATTCCATAGAGGTTAGTTAGATGGTCTGAGTTTCGTTCGTTCGATTTCGGCCTTTGTTAGTCTGTGACTTTGACGTATGTTACTAACTTCATGTCTTATTTACAATCCCGTCACAATCTCAAGGGTAACACAATCCCGGCAAAATTAATTTCAAGAGTACCAAATGACAGCAACATTGGCCTTGTATTATAATTGAATTGAGCTTGAGCTTGTATTGACATTAAATTGAAGAGTAAGGCAACTGGTACTTTCTGTTCTTATTGATATTGCAGTTTATTTGTAAATTGTTGAAGTGTATCGCTTATTTGTAACTTTTAATCGCTACTTAAGCGGTTTTATACGTAGTAATAGTGCATCCGGTCTTACTACTTCGAATAATAATAGGGTGTTTCGAACGTGTATTCCATTTTGAATACATGTTTTGGTCGGAGTAAATACGTAGATGGGATATTGGATTCATTATTACTGAGTACGTTGGTTTGGTACGTAATTAAAAGATGGGGTTGGTACCTTCTTGGGTAGGCCAACGAATATTAATTTCACTCAAGTTATTTTGGTTTGGCTCCAATGTTAACCGACTTCAAAAATGAAGGAGGTTTTTTTACACAGCGCCATCTCGCCCTAAGTTAGGCAACTAGGCTTCTGTTATGGTAGTTAAGGTACATAAGTACTTTTCTTTCTTTATGCTTTGTAAATCCGACGCTATTAGTCGTCCCATTCGCAATTCGTCAAAATCGCAACCCGTCCCATTTTAGCTCGTCCCATAGTCGCAACTTCTCTCATTCGCAAATTGTCAAAATCACAACCCTTCCCATTTGTAGCTCGTCCCATTCACTATTTATATTTGCAACTCTTCCCGTTCGGCTCTTGGCTCTAGTGTGCTCTAGTTAAGCTTATTCACGGCGTTCCGAATTACTGTAAATTTACTTCTTTTTTTGTAATAAACTAGCTTTTCCGGCAAACGGTTTATTGACATTTACAAAAAAAACTTAGTTATTCTTAAACTTATTCTCAGACCTACTGAATATACATATAAAATTTCATCAAAATCGGTCAAGCCGCTTCGGAGGAGTAACACTAAAACTGTGACATAAGTTGTTTATTATTAGATAGATCGGCATTTGCACACTATCTCACAAGATGGTAAATGACGATGCGGTCTAAGATGTAGCACACTTTCCTAGAAGATATATAAATGCTCATGATTTAAAGACCCTCAAATAAACGAAGGCCTTTGAGAGACACTAGTGAAAAGTAGGAAGATGGCAGTGAAACTAAAACTTTTTTGACCCACTCATAGCTTTAAGGTGGTACCTGCGCTCTCTCCATACAAACGTAGTCGACTGTTTCCTCCCTGGATAATGACACTAGCACAAATATTTTTGTGCCATAAAACCTATAACTGCCTTGACTATGCCCCTATGTTTTGGTTTTTAACCCCCGACGCAAAAACGACGGGGTGTTATAAGTTTGACGTGTCTGTGTGTGTGTGTCTGTCTGTGGCATCGTAGCTCCCGAACGGCTGAACCGATTTTGATATAGTTTTTTTTTGTTTTTTCATTTTCTAATTATCATAGAAATTAAGATTAAGATTGTATGAAGAAAGATTAAGATTGTATGAAGAAAGCCCCCGGTACCCTTTCCTCCGTTGAAATCCCGTATTCATAATTATGAAGCAATATTGTTATAGCGTTCCCAAGGTAGATAAGTACTTTACCAAAATCAATATCAAACCGTATACTAAAACATTTTAATATTAAATGTCGAACCAGGATTATACACAGCAAGTTAATCGTTTCACGAATTTTAAATTAAAGTGAGATCAGAGAGTAGATTCTGTTCTCGTTATTAACAAAATTCGAATGTGAATTTTCTTTAATAAATCATTGAGCAGTTCTGGGAAGAGATTACATTGTGTTTGTTCAGTGGTTGGAGGATTTACAGCTTATTGTTGATATTTGAATATGGCCATTTATGTTATGGTTTTGTTTAAGTTAGTAACTAGAGTGCGAGAGGGGGTTGATCCTCATTTTCTTTTGTATGATAATAATAATCTGTATGAGATATGTTCTAGTTTTTTAGATGCTTCTAAATTATTTCAAGTAAATTGTATCATCACTACATAGTATAGAATAAAGTCGCTTTCTCTGTCCCTATGTCTCTATGTCCCTATATCCTTATGTATGCTTAAATCTTTAAAACTACGCAACGGATTTTGATGCGGTTTTTTTAATAGATAGAGTGATTCAAGAGGAAGGTTTATATGTATAATACATGCATAATATAGCCGTGCGAAACCGGGGCGGGTCGCTAGTTCCAAATAATAAAGAGTTTTGAGTTTGAGACATAATATACCTACCAAAAGTTAGGTCTAATATCTTTTAAATTTTACTGTCACCTACCTACAAACAAGCTAATAGTGTTGTTATTAAGTTAGAAATTAGGTGTTAATATTATATGTATATAACTAGTTACTTACAGTGTAATTTTCTAAAACCTTTGTAGACTGAAGTTGTATCTTATCAGCAAAAAGGAATGGTAACATGACAATGAGATCGGGTAGCTCCGCCACTAACTCAATGATAATTACATACGTACAGTCGGCTGCATAATTGCAGCCCCCGGTAGAGTTCAAAAATTACTATTATTGGCATGTTTTCATTTTAATATTTTTGTTTGATAAATTCATGAGTTAGAAGACTTTAAATTTCAACTAAAGCAAGTGCCTAGAATCTTGCTTGTGTTGAAAACATTCTTATAACAGCAGTTTTGGAGCTCTACGGTGGGTCTGCAATTATGCAGCCGACGTACATGACGAACTACTGCCACGAGCTACTGCTCTATAACCTTCTTAAAATATTAAATAGTATTTTGTAGTGCCGACAGAAGTCAAAAGGATTTGTTCGTGTCAAATTATGAATAATCAAATTACAACGACACCGGAACCGACGGCGACGATGTCAGAAGATCCTTTAACAACCTCTCACGAACAATATTTCAAAGCAGGAAAAAGGTTTCACATAGAAAAATGAAATACTTATATTCAAACACCTAATTAGTTATTCATGTATTCCGAACACGGTGACAACCTCGACGAAGACTCTCAAAAAATATCAAAAACATTCACTGTAATAGTAGGACTACATACCTTGAATGTAAATTAGCAAGAAATAAAAAACCTACGAAAACGAATGATAGACGGCCGTATCTAATACGAAATATTGTCTTAGTATGAGTTTTTTTCTATTATCCTACTAATATTATAAATGTGAAAGTTTGTATGTTAGTTTGTGTTACTCCTTCGCGCAAAAACTGTTAAACCGATGGCGTTAAATCTCGGGATATAAAACCAATCATCAATCAGTTCTTTTCCATCCAAAGGCTGCCTGGAATAAATCTCGCTTTCAGCGATAAGGTCGCCCATTTATGTAACTCATACCTTCTAGCTATTACTTTACTTTGTGTATATTATCGTGTTCTGTTTCTTCCTGTGTTATAGAAATAAAGGTATCTATCTATCTATGTAGATAGCTGAAGACCTACATGGGCTACTTTTTATCCCGATTTTCCCACAGGATCGGGACTTACGCGGCTGAAACCGCGGGGCTCAGCTAGTGGTAAAATAAAATCCTTATTCATGACGAATAGATCGAATTAGACACGACGAATTCCTATTGGACAAAACATACCTTAACACCCGCAAAACGATACCAATACCGATTATAATTAATGAAAATAAAACAAAGCGAGGGTCATAAATTAAGAACAGCGGAAAGGGTCCGACGCATATCGAAGGACCATTTAAGAAACCTGTACATTGGAATACCATTCCGTGGTGCATAGTTAAAATGCCCAAAGAATAGCTATTCATTAGTGGGAGCGGGTGCGAGAATGAGGATTCTTTAAGCATTTTGAATATTCCGTCGGCAAGGCTTATATTGTCTTTAGAAAAATGCCTTGGGTCCCTGCAAGCTTTAACAGTAAATTATGTCGAAGCGTTGTTCCTTGGGATAAGGTATAGATGGTGAGGTTTGCACATCCTAGTTCATTATCTACTAATTCTTCACATATTATCATTATCGCATTCAACAATAGTAGTGATTATAATCAGCATTCTTATTCGAATATCCTTGTTGGTAAGTATTTTCGAGCCTGGTAACGTTTTTGAAGCTTGCGGTAAATGCTACCATACTAGTAACATAATATGATTGTTTCAATACAAAACAATTAAATCTACGCGTTGATCTCATGCCATTGTATGTCATGTCTCCAAAATTAAAAAAAACGGATGGCATTCCTGGAGTGCCGACAGAAGTGAAAAATTATAAAAAAAACAATTAAAAAAATCTTATTTACTAAACAACTACTAAATATAATATGCACATGCATATATGCACACACTGTAGGTGCGTCTCGTAACGGTGTCGCGAGTTCAGAGATTTTATCTCATCTAAAAATATGTATAAAAATAATTAGACACGACAAAAAATAAAAATGCAATAGTCGAGCAATCATGTTGGTTGGTCTTGAATGTTTGACAATCGTTTGAAACATCGTTGTGTCGGTCGTATGTGTAGAGCCTTAATAAAATGATAATTTATAAGAGATCTGACCTGCGAACTTCCTTTTAATTGATTAAAGCTTAATGGTGTAGCAGCTACAAGGTGAATTTAAGACATGCAATCATTAAGACCGTGTAAAATTATTCAGGATCCTGTCGAAAGGGTACCAAGAAGTTTGCACTTTGCATATTTAAAGAAACACTCGCCTTATCTGGCTCATCGGCGATTCTGTTCACAGATATTCTCTGAAGAAAAACAGAGTACCAAAGGCCAGGATTCTTACGGCCGGGTGCTCGCATTAGGACAAAATTAAGTGCTGTTATGTGTTCGGTTGTCACATTAAAATGCCTTCGGTTACTTCACACCGCCATCGCGCCACGGTGAAATAAAACTTGGATTTAAAGCTGTAGCAGTACAATAATAATTATTCGATGAATCTTTCGCGATGTTACTTTATGTTTATGCGGTGCTAGATTTATTTCATGACTGACTTCGAACAACGTCTGCAATGTAATTTTAACCACCTGGATTTCCTCGATGTTGCTTATTGTTGACTTGAATTAAAAGACAATTGGGCAATCCGTTTGTTGTTTAGAAATGAGTCAACGGTCCGTGCAAGAGTCATTTCCGTAGCGAGTTGATTTGTTACGAGCATTGAGATCAATTAAACGTGAGGATGGTCCAGCGAGCTGTGACGGTACGAGAAGGAATCCCGAGGGAACTGTACCTCGAGGCTTCTGAGCTACGCTTTTTAGTTTCCCAAAAAACCAGTCGAGATCACGTTTGTTAGGTACCAATTGAAGAAGAACATGATCTATCGATTTAAATCAATATCGGGATCATTTCATGTTTGGTTCATTAACGATGTTCCCACACTACAGTTTCTTAATATTATCATCGTTACTTTTACATCATCATTAATGTTGAGTGTTAGTTTTATAACGTTTAACAGAATGTACCTGGACCGGTTTGCAGTACACTGATAGGTTTGAACAGCTTGATGGTTGTTGTAATACCCCGTGTTATGTTAGAGCCTTCAGCATTGTGACAGCTACCGTTGCTGCACGCGAATTAATTGCAACACCGTTATCTTTGATACTGGTCTAATGTAAATAAAACTGGTCCAGAGATAGCTTTACGACGGATGTGACTAGAATGTTATTAGATTTGAGAATGAAATTACCTTATCCAGAATCCGATTAGAGTACGGTACAACGGACAGTGGACACACAAGACACAATTCTAGATTAAAACTTACTATTCATTTTTAATTTCATCTCTTATCGTATCCTTCGTCATCTATAAATCATAAAATAAATTTATAAAATTCAATCAACGTCAGGTTGATCAGTTGATTGATTAAATCAGGTTGAATAAATTGTCTCACCAGTGACGTAATATTATGTGACCGTGCCAAATAGAGTCAGAACTCGTTCTGTGAAATATTTTTTTGTAAACAAAAAGTCGGTTGTTAATCTCCATTAGTTGACCAAAATAAAGAAAAATCTTTGCATTAGAATAGCGAGTTCTTTCTCACGCGTTTGAAATACAGACTTGATTGATTTTTTTGCAAAGCATCGGGTTCAAATGAAATGTCTACGGTTAAATTCTTTCTTAGAACTCCTTGATTTATTTTAAGTTTGTATAACGTCCATTTTACATGCTTAAGGTGTTATTTTAATAGCTGTTCGAAAACAAATGCATGATGATTTATCTACTTAACACAAACTTTCGCTTTTACCTATATAAAATTAGTGTGTCTTTTAAATATAAATAACAAATAATAATTATATTAATCTTAAATAAAAATTAAAGAGAAATAAACAACAGTTAAATAAGCAAAACTTAATTTCAATAAATACTTTAATAATAAAAAATCAAAAGTCCAAATAGAAGAACGAAAGTCTTGATACGTTGCCTCGTTAGATTGCGATGGTTATCCGCTGTCCAAGGTAGCAGCCAGTCCTTTGGCTTTGGTCACCCGAAGCTAACATTAGCAATGTGGAAACTTCTTTTTGAAAACGTCTTGTGCCCATTGTTCAAGGGCCGAAGATCTTCGTGGCATTCGGCAAAAATATCTAATATGTATCTATCACCGATAGAAGTATATTTCTGTTGATTTGCCATTTCCGTCACTGCCACTACGCGCTGCGGCTGCATCGCCCACCTCCTGGAAATGGAGCAGATATGGGAAATTCAATTAATAAAACAGTTAGGTTTACTGGACTAAGTATTAATATCATTAAAATGTATTTTATCCAAAACTATATCAATGCTTCCGGTTAAAAGACATTGTGTTATGTATAGGTAGGTAACGTAATGTTATGTTTACAAAATTTCATTTCATCTACGCATAGTACCTAGTCATTTGTTAAATTAGGTACCTATTCAAGGTATCAGTTGCAAAAACCATTATAATATTTATCAAGTGTATAATTTGAATCATCAAATTTTATGGTTCGACTTACCTACGGGCGTACATTAAGTAATTCAATTACACCGTGGTTTACCGTTAACAAAATATTAATATCAATCATAATCATCTTTATAGAGATTTGCTCGAATATTCGGGGTATAATCACTATTGTTTTATAGACTGTGACCGTAATTGAATTTTAAGACAGTGTTTAAAGAATAATGGCAAAAAGTTCGAACAAAAATAACAGGTTTGCAAGGAGGAGGATGTGTAATGGCGTTAGATGCAGTTAAAGAAAATGAAAAAACGCGTGACTTTTAATGCTTTTTTCTTTATTCCACACCTAGTACACGAAATATCAATTTTGTTGTAATCTAGAAATACAGATAATTTTATATTTAATAGTTTTTCTATTGATGTATATACTCAAGTACCTACTGCTTTGCAATCGTTATATTAGATTGCCCATTGCCAACATATTAAAGAAATTCCATCCTTATACTTTGAAGAATTTAGAAAATAGATTATTGTACTTACTGAGACAGGCCACGAGAATAATGTTTACATATTATTATTGCCAACAGTGAAATTTTTCTAATTATTATCAACATGGCATTATTGAGTTTGTGTGAATACCGGCTAAAAGTAAAGAGAATATAGTACCAGTATATAATTATCCTTTGTTCTGATAACATGTCAATTTAAGTATAAAATTGGCAGCTTTACAGACATTTGAAATATGTTTCTGTCATAAATTTTATATGGAACCTCATGGAACGACACGAAAAGTCACGCAACTCCATTGAGAGTATAATATTAGTTCAAAGCGCGACCCAGACTAGAATTGACTTGTTCAGAAATACATAATTAGATCCCGTAAAATTTTATTGTTGTAGGTACTTGCCTTGAAATATTTCCATACAAATGAGCTATAATTCTTTTTAAATTAAGACCACAGTGAAGTTCAATACGGACCTTAAACGATACTGATAAAAAAATCAATAAATTATTGAGAGTTATTGCAGCAAACGCATCGCGACTCGAGACTTAATAAATGTCTGTTGTCTTAAAATCAACACGATATTTGCCTTTCGATGAATTAGTGTTCATTTTGATACCATTTACGATCAATAATGCTTCATAAAATTGGTGCGTTAAATCTCAAATCATTTTATTGGTCCGTTCCACAAAAGTTTTGATAGTTGGTGGTTTTATTTCATTGCTATCAATAAATTATTGTAAGGCAGTTAGTTGTAATTATTGCATTTTATTTTTTTATGGCTGCGGCTGTATAAACACCGGAGTTGTGATAAAGGGGAACTTTCTAGTGCAATTAATACAAACGGTTTACATTCCGGATAGGCTGCATGTAATTTCATAACATATAGGTATGTGTGAAAAATATAGTACAAAACTAATACGTTTACTTTTTGATGTGATAACGTCATAGAAATGAACACCTGCAATCACAAAAAAGTGTGACGTCGCGTCGTGGTGTCACGTTACCGTTATTGACAAGGAAACCATAGCAACGTATTAAAGTATGCAATATGGTAATGTCAACGATAAGAGTCATAAGTGTCATAAGAGTTCTTATAACTTTATACGTAAAATTATCGTCCGGAAACCGACTTTACAGACAACCGTAAACCGATTTTTTTTTCTAACTACATCGATTATAAGAATAATGGACTAGCACAGTTAAATCTGAAATTGGGTAAAATAAAGAGATTTTTATTTCAATATAGCTATCTTTATGTTTAAATCGGTATTGCGGTATCCTTATAATTTTTAAATTTCTTATTTCTTCCATTGATCTCTGCGTCTGTCACCAACCTTCATTGACAGCCAAAGACACAGCTGTCATTTGTCCGAAATGTCGTTTCTTATACTCGTTCTGTAGTTACCATCTTAACACTTCTGCCAAGTTATTAAATGCAGTTGTTTGCATTGCTACAGTCTCTCTTTGACATCTTCCTTGCCATATTATTCAACCGCATAACTAACTTTGTTAAAGTCACCATCGAATTAACTCATCATTTCGAACGACACTATCTGAAAGCGACATCGATCAGTAGCACGTTCGGTTATGGTAAATTAATATCATGGTAAATAAAATGATTTTAAATGAGTGTCATTGGCTCTCATGATCAAGATCATACAAAAACTGCCGATTAAAAAAATAAGAAGCAAAAAAGAAATGTTAATGTTAAAAATTACTAATTATATTATGTGTAAGTGAATCTGAAATTATTTTCAAATATTTAAATCAGTGTTTTTGATCCCGTGTTAAAAGTTTGACTCCTTGGTTCTTTGTTTATCTTTGTACGTGTCAATTTAGCTCTGAAATCTTAATTTAGCTGTATTTTATATCTAGCTCACGTAAAAATTGTTATCACATTTGTGTAAGCTTTTATAAGACTTCAAAAAAAAACTAAACGTACTAAATGAGAATTTTTGACTTCGCATCTAACAATTAAAAGTTAGCTACAAACTTTTTATTTGTTAGATGCGAAGTATTTCTGTCTGTCTGTTTGACTTTTTCACGTAGAAAATTAATAAAAGACGACAAAAGTATCTTCAACAGTTGTTTACTCAAGAAGCTCACTAGTAGACGTTTATTTCTCAATAAATAATTTTAGTTTTTACTACTAACTTCACATTTTCTTATGATATTACGATAAAAGTTAAATAAACTTATTTAATTTTCTTCTTATAAAATATACTCGTTCATCAAGAATGCCCGTTGTTCACGCATACATCGCTTTACTGACATTTTATTCGATTCTAAATTGAAGTAGTAAAAATTACAATATACTTGTATATTTTACAACACGATGTAAAAATCATTTTTTGAACGAATAAAAATACTATCTTATTGCTAATTCGGGATTTTTTGATTTAATAACATACCCCCAAGTACTAAAAAATTTTCAAAAACGAGATATTTAGTATGTTTTAGTAGTTTTAAAACTATCCCTGTAATTTTTTTAATCTTCCATTCTTTGGCTTTTTCTTAATTCATTTGGGGTCTAAAACAACTGGACCTATTTTTAAATTTTAAGTTTAATCATAATTAGGATACGAATGCTTGGCAGTTACCGATTTAAGGCACTTTTTATTCGGAATCTGTGCTGCTAGTGTAAATTAAATGTTAAACATATGTTAACATTATTCCCCCTTACTCCAAAACGAGGTTTAAGGATAGTCCGAGATGTGGATTTAAACCTTAGATTTAGATACAGATTTACTCGTGAACTATAGTCTAAAAATTATCCCTATATAATCTATAGGGATAGTGTTAAGACTATAGTTCCCTATACAATCTACAGGGATAGTGTTTAGACTATAGTTCACGAGTAAATCTGTGTCTAAATCTAAGGTTTAAATCCACATCTCGGACTATCCTTAAACCTCGTTTTGGAATAAGGGGGATGATATTTCTTAAAAACATGTTTTTCCCTTTTTATTATTTTCTATTTCAACAGGTTGTTTTTGACTTTGATAATGTTTTATACATTTTCTTGTATGAGAAGAACGTACAATTTGTCGTCTAATACCATTACTTCTACTGCCTGAAGCAGTACCAATACTATTTGTATATATCGAATACGATGTGATAATTAATATTGTATTCGCAAGAGTGTCTGTAACTTGTTATTACTTTTTTGTCTTTGGCCTAAGGCATTCGGAAGGCTGTAACTTATTCATTATTTATTTTTGTTTTAATCTATTGAAATAGAGTGGTAGAGCTGGTTTATTTTAAGCTTAGGTTATTTGTTTTTGGATAAAATATAAGACCAAATCGGTTGTTTGTTTTTGGTTGAATTAAATTCGATTAAATAGATTGGGTACTATTAAATTGGATATTTTTGTAGTTCTAGTTCCGAATCTTTCAATAGATGGCAAGCTCTATAAATATCATAAATTCTTAAAAAAATGCAAACTAGACAAAAAAAAAATTAGAATCACAATGTTTCTTAAAAAAATTATCATTAGAAAATGAGTTTTACTTCTCATAGAAGATAATTGCATATTGAAGATGGACATCTTTCAATTTTTTTTATTCAGTCCATAGTGATATTCAAGTGGTATTATTATCTATCGAGGCAAAAGAAACTAGTCCTTTTTTAAGTAAGCCTTATTGAAGTTTGACAATGTAGGTACGGCGGTACTTTGTTGATCATTATTGATCTTTTCTTATCGTATTTTTTATTAACTCTAGATGTCAAACAAACTATTGAATTGTACCTAATACCAAAGACAATAAAAACTTTGATCACTAAGATTATTATCCCTCAGAAAATATCCTACAAGATGTTTGCATTAGTGAAACGACGACGATTTCCGAATCGAATTTATTTTTATAATCGAAAGTAAGAACCGACAAGTGTCGTAAAAAATCTCGAACACAATATAAAATAAACCCTTCTTTTTCATGGCCATACTCGGAACATCTTCGGTTAATTTCTCAATGCATATTTCCTTTATATTAAACAGGGATCCTTATTCTGTATGGATGATACCGCAATGTCCTTAGTCACATTGCGATATGAAATTCAAAATTTTAAGAACTATATAACAGAAATAAAAACACCATGTGTATGAATATGTATGTATATGTACCTACATGAATGTTGAAGGGTAAGTTTATTTACAGACGAACAAGTAACTAAACTATACTAAATAACAATTAAATAACGAAAACTTAAATTAATTAAATAAACTACCTACTTTACTTACACTAAATTAAAAGTCCAAATGGGGATCCCTAGGAAGTGTGCCCAAAAGGCTGGCAGCGTTACCACGTTGGATGGCGATGCTTATCCGTTGTCCGAGGTACGAGCCAGCCCTTTGGTCACCCGAAGCTAAAACTAGTAATTTTGAAACTTCTTTATAAAATTTTAAGGCGTCTGGACCCCAAGGACCAAGTGTCTCCGTTGCAAACGGCAGAAATATGTATCCATCACCGATAGAAGCATATTTCCGTCGCTTCGTCACTTCCGCCGCTGCAGCCGCAGAGCCCGCCTCCCTGGAGGTGGAGCTAAGATGTGAAGCCGCCAGTGTGTCAACACAAGTAGCATCCCACACCAACGGTTTGCCACGACTCCAGGGAATCAACGTCATTCCATCGGGACGCTTGCCATCGTCACGTACGAGACCGTTCGGCTCTAAGAGAGCCGGTACGTTGACGCTAACAAGAGCCCGACGAATAACGTCGTTGATAGCGGCGTGGCGTGATATTCTGCCTGCGCTGCGTCGGCAGGAAAGTCCATGGTAACCCTTGGAATCAACTTGAAAGCCACAGACACAATTATGGGTAGATATATATGAACAGCCTAATCTATGATTTTTTTTTTCCGCGCTGGCAACACTCAAGCGATCAGCTGTTTTGAATTTGTCCCAAATATTTAATTATTTTATTAGTTATTTTGTGTATAAATAGCCCAATTACAATTTCATCGCACCTCTAACCATAGTATTATCAATATCTGATTGTTAATTAGTGAAAATTCAGTAAATAAGTCGTGAAATTTGTGACGGTCGGTCTAACGGCTTGTCAATTATTGTTCTGTGTTCTTTTGAATATTTTTGAAAGATATTCAAAGTGATTTAGTGTTTGTGGGTTTGTTTACCGATTGTTCTCGTGAATATATGTTACAGTATATCCTACGCTGATAACAGCCAGGTACTTAATTTCTACAAATTCCATGTAAGTACAATAAATTGACATACCGGTATAACCTACCTACTTAGTTGCTTGAGGATCTGCCTGCTCATTTTCCCAGTCGTTTTTACCTATCATTCTTTTAAAAATGCAGACTAGAAAGGCTTTCGCTGTCGCTTCTCGTCAGGAAACGACCAAACTGCAACTTACTTTACAACAACTAAAGACCGCAAATGAGCAGGTTGTTCTATTGAACAGCGAACGGGACGATAATGAAAAGGAACTAATAAGTACAATAGAACAAAACGGGAAATTAAAAAATAAATTGTCTCAATTAAATTTAAAATTAGAAGATATTACTGCGGAGCGGGATAACCTCAAAATATTAATAGATAGGTTTGATAGTTGTAGTGCAGAGTACGAGCAGGCTTTACGGCGCATATCCGACCTTGAGCAGGAGCTCCGTGAGGCCCATCGGCATATCACACACCTCGAAGCAGCCTCACAGGAAATCACTACTCAACAAAACCAATCTTTGTTCGACGAGCTTGTAGGGAGGTCCCCGCAGTTGGTTGCTGCTCCAAGATCCAGACACACAGACATTATAGATCTTACTAATGACACTCCTAAACACCATTCAGTGTCGACTAAGATGTGTATGAATTATTGCAGCAGCAAGAAACTAAAAAAATACATAAAAATTAGTAAATTTATTAGAAAAAATAAAAATTTAATTAAAAATCATAAAAAGTTCTCAAAAAATATTAATAACGGCAAAAATAGATTAGAATTATTAGATAAATTAAGTCTATGCACCTTAGAGTTAGAAAATAATCAAAGGCAACATGCAGCCGACACTCAAAAATTCCAAATTAGGCTTAAACAATTACAAGATTCGCTTGAATCAGTGAATATCATGTACGATAAATCGAAACAAATTATTGAGGAATATTCGATGGCAATGGGGAAACTTATAAACTCAACATCTCACTACGCTGACCGTTTTGATTCATTATCGGACAAAACAACTTTTGTTTGTGACCGCTGCAGCCAGCCAGACCCAACGGATACACCTGCCTTGTCGAGTGAACGGCTGTGTGATGTCTCACAGCCATTATATTCCTCACCTTATTTAAGTTCTCAAATAAATAAAAAAATTAAAAATAAAATAATAATGTTCAGCGATGAAATTGGAATCGATATGGGCTCAAAATTAAATTATTGCTCAAAGGGACAGTCCTTTATAAATTATTGCATGCCTTCTGCATCTTATCTTCAAATTATGAAAAGAATAAGTAGTTATAAATTTAACAAAAATGATAGTTTGGTTATATTTATTGGAAATAGGGGAAGTGTTTACAAACAAGACTTGTTAAAATATTGTAATACTTTGTGCTCTCTAAACATAGATAAAATTGTAATGTTTACACTACCCTACTGTAAAAACTTGCCAGCTGCGGAAAATAAACTTAGATATAATTTAAATTTAACAATGAACACTATATCATGTTATAATAAGAAGTTCAATGTGATTGACTCTAACCCTATTGTTAGTAATGATTATTATTTGACGAAGGGAAAGCACAAGCTTCCGGATTCCATCAAAAGACAGATAGCATCTTCGCTATGTTATTTTTTTAACTTTACAGCCAAGAACTTGGCTACATACACTGCGCCTTTTGCGCAGTTAAATGACATATATAATATTCAGACTACGGATAGTCATCTTTATCCGATTAATTTAAATTAATTATTAAGACAAAAGAGGGACGCTCTTGCAGTAGTTTTGAGACAATAGAGACCTCTAGCACTTTACAAAGTAATAATAATAAAAAAATAAATTTAGATAACAATATTAGTCAATTATTAATCTCATTATCAAACAAGTCAAATAATAACGATTGCTGGAATAAATGCCCTAAAATAAATAAAGTACAGAAAAATTATGTAAAAAATATAACCCTTGTGCATCAAAATATCAGAGGGATGACAGAGGGCAAAATACTAACACTGGAATTGTACATGAACGCTGAGGATATTGACATTGTATGCATAACCGAACACCATCTCCGGGCTCACCAGCTCATGTTCAATTTCAGCAACCACCGGGTTGGCAGCGCATTCTGCAGGGTAAACACGGCAAAGGGGGGGTCTCTTATAATACTGAACAAGAAATGAAACTATAAAGAAAGAAAAGATGTCGTGTCTATGTCTGTGGAATGTGTAACGGAAATATCTTGTGTAGAACTGGAGCAATTAATAGTAGTATGTGTATATAGACGACCTGTTTTTGAAAATTTTAAAGAATTTATTGAGATATTGGATGAAATGCTGACAAAATTAACTAAATCAAAAAAACAATTACTTGTATGTGGTGATTTTAACGTAGATTTACTGAAAATAAGCACCTTTTCCACGAAACTTCTAAATTTGTATAAATCACACAATTTATCTAACGTGTTTCTGGAGCCTACTAGAACCACTGACACTACTGCGACATGTATTGATAATGTTTATGTTACTGATAATATATCCACAATTAGCAAATCTATCATTAATAAATTAGAATCAGACCATAGTGGTCAGTTTGTCAAATTTGCTATTGTCATAAAATCGATACCAAAAAGGAAAATAAAGTACGTACCGGTGACTGCTGCTCGTCTGGAGGAACTTAGATTGAATTTAGCTAACGTTTTACCGTTTCTACCTTGTGATACGGATCCAAATGTATTATACAATAACTTTTTTTCGGTTCTAAATAACCAATTTCAGTCTATATTTACGTCCAGATCTATGGTAGTCTCCGACAAACGCGAGTTTAGTGACTGGGCAACGGTCGGTATTCACCGCAGTAGACATAAACTATATGAGTTATACGCGGAAAGACAGAGTAATACATCAGGGGAGTTTGGAGCCTACGTTAAAAACTATTCAAGGATATTTAAAAGAGTATGTATTTTGGCAAAATCTCTCTTCATTAAATCTGTGATTAAATCTAGTGATAATAAAATAAAAGCTACATGGAAAGTAATTAACGCTGAAACAGGGAGAGTCGCAGCCAAAACACCGAGTTTAAATTGAGTATTAATGGAAATATAACTAATAATGATCAAGATATCGCAAACGAATTTGAGATTTTTTTCAGTAATGTAGCTATTACTTTGACGAAGGCTTTAAATTCTTCTACCCCCATTGCAGAAGCATTGCTAAAAACGAATGTACCAAATTGTAATAAAACATTTAAATTCCAATATGTTAAAAATCATGACATTATTGTAGTGCTTAAGCAAATAAATCTCAAGAAAACTAAAGATCTATGGGGGATGTCTGTCCCGGTTGTTAAATCAATTATTGAACTGATTATACCAGAACTAGTCATTATATTTAATCGATGTATAGATTGTGGTGTGTTTCCTGATTTAATGAAATTGAGTAAAGTAGTTCCACTGTTTAAATCTGGTAGTACCTCAGACCCCTCCAATTTTAGACCAATATCAGTACTACCCACATTAAGTAAAATTTTTGAAAAACTTATTTTAAAGCAACTACTGAAACATTTCCATGATAATAATATCTTACATAATAAACAGTTCGGTTTTAGTAAGGGGCGCTCGACTACTGATGCGGGTATAGCGTTAATTAAAAACATATTTGATGCTTGGGAGGAGTCACATGATGCGTATGGCATATTCTGTGACTTATCCAAGGCATTTGATTGCGTTCAACATAATACATTGATCATGAAACTACACCACTACGGTATTAGGGACGGCGCCCTGGATCTTATCTCTTCTTATTTGAGCGGTAGGGTCCAGAGTGTTGATGTTAACGGGAAACGATCCCCCGGATCTGCGATAGCAATGGGGGTTCCTCAAGGATCCATATTAGGACCTTTCCTGTTTTTAGTTTATATAAATGACTTACCTTACCTTGTAAGGGACAACCATGGGATAGTGTTGTTCGCAGATGACACCTCCTTGGTGTTCAAGGTTAAAAGGCGTCAGTCCAACGTTGACGATGTGAACAATGCTCTCTCTAGAATAGTTGATTGGTTCAATTCCAATAATTTATTACTGAATGGATCCAAAACTAAATTAATTCGGTTTACACTTCCAAATGTAAAACAAGTAAAAACTGTTGTAAAGATTAATGATGAGGAAGTTGAATTAGTCAGTAAGGCTGTCTTTCTAGGTATAACTTTAGATCCTAAGCTTCAGTGGGGCCCGCATGTGGAAGCATTGTCCAATAGACTTAGTTCTGCCGCTTACGCCGTTAAGAAAATTCGCGAATACACGGACATTGAGACTGCTCGCCTAGTCTATTTCGGCTACTTCCACAGTGTCATGTCGTACGGCATCCTACTGTGGGGGTGTGCTGCAGATATTGATGCTATTTTCATATTGCAAAAGAGAGCTGTTCGAGCTATCTACAAAATGGGCCCCAGGGAATCACTTAGAGAAAAATTTAAAGAGTTAAACATATTAACGCTCTATTCCCAATATATCTACGAAAACTTGCTCTACGTTCACAAAAATCCTGATATTTTCCGTAAAAACAGCGATATTCATAATTTCAACTTAAGAAATAAGGATGAACTGACCGTGCCCGGTAGTAGGCTCCGGAAAATAAACAGGTCGTTTAATAGTACATGTGTGCTCTATTATAATAAATTACCTAAAGAGGTATATGACATGTCCATTAACAGGTTCAAAACTTTTATAAAGCATAGATTGTGCAGTAAGGCGTACTATGATACTTCGTCTTACCTTAATGATAAGAACCCATGGACGTGACTTTAGTTGCTCCATTTCAAATAATACTTTCAAATATTTGTAATATTGACCATTGTGAGCGTGATCACATGAAAAAAAAAAAAAACCCCATGAGTTTCTTGTGCCTTCTTCTCATTGGTGGGCGCGTTCCGAAGGCACACATCCTAACTTAGTTTTTAAGACGTTTTCAAGTGGTCTATTATACTTTTAAGGTATTATACATCCAAAGAAATAAAAATTTTTGATTTGATTTGATTTAAGACTTATACAAGTATTGAAAGTGATATTATCTAAAAGTGTGCCTAAATTGGGAGATGGCAAAGCCTGCAGCCAAAATCCCGACTCCTTCTTCGCAGAGGCAATGAGACGAGCTCGTTCGGCCAAATTGTTTTCAGAAGTTAATAGTTCTTTTTGAATTTTTTCGCAAATTGGCTCGTCCCAAAGTCTCTGCGATGAAGACTCAGTTGGAACGTTCAAGTCTGGACATTCATTTTTCCATTTATCTATAGCCTCAGACATACAAGAAGGTACGGAAATGTCACAGTCATTCCTAATAATTTTTTCGAAGAGGCATTTACAACTATGAATAGAGGAAAGATATGCAGGTAGAGAAACACTTGATATTTTCCGGACGCCAAGACCACCATACCTTATTGGAAGAGTAGCTTGACTCCAGGTTTTATTATTAAACTGACAATTTAGGATTTGTGTTAGTATATTTTTCAAAGTATCGTCTAAGGAGAGTAATAGGTTTATATGCTTAAAAAACGGTGTACACCGAAGAACGTATGTTAATTTTGGAACAAATAGACAAAACCGAATAATAGTGAAGGCAACATGGGCATGAATTTTGAGCAAGCGACTGGACATTTCCGAAAACTTAGAGGATTGGCCAGATATGAAATTTTCATATGAATCACTAAAAATAGGAGCACCTAAGAGGTTAAGAGACTTTTTGTCTACAATTTTGATGTTTGGAGCCAAATCATTAAATTTTTTAAAGATAAAATTTTTTTCTGAAGGTTGTATTAAATCCGAAATAAATAATTCACATTTCGAAAAATTTAGTTGTAGACCAATGTTTTGAAATTGTTTGGTTATCGTCGCCAAGTCTTCAATAACATCGGAGACTGTACCTCCTAAGGTGCCATCATCCAAATACCAGACGTTTAATTTTGATTTAAGTGCCGAAATGATTTTATGAATGCCGAGGCTAAAAATGGCAGGACCGAGTGGATCGCCTTGTTGACATCCTGTTACGGAGTGGATCAAATGGGATTTATATACCAAATCAGATGGAAAACTATAACACTGATTTAAATAGGGGTAGATTTTTTGAATATAGTTTTTAGATTCAAATAAAAAATTTTGTCTATCTATTGAATTGAAGGCGTTTTTCACATCTACCTTCACCAACACCTCACACTTGTCATCTTCCAAGAAAGAACGAACGCCGTGGACGGCTGCTTCACACCCTCCTTTGCTACCAAAACCTAACTGAACGGGTTGAAATTTTGATGTTAATTTAGGGAGAATGAAATTACAGCATAATTTTGAGGTTAATCTGCGAAATGTGCATCCGACAGCTATTGGACGAATTCCCCCATCTTTTTTCTTTAAAGCGACGAGATTCGCTCCATATAGAAGTGGAATAATGTTAGAGTTTACCTTACCTGAGAGCATTAAATTTGTAAGGTCTGTCAAGTCTTTTAAAAGAAGCTTACCGGCGTCCCCAGTTGAGTTACAGACCAGGTCTTTAAGGTGTTGGGGGCTGAGGCCATCGAGACCGCCGGCAGAGCCATTTTTAAAAGACATGACTGCTGCGTAAACGTTCTTGGCTGTGACTTCGAGTGGAAGTTCGTCGACAGGCATGGAATGAAGAGGAAAAGGTGTTAGTGGAAGCGGATGCTTATCCTGTAAAGACTTGAACGTTTCAGGCGAATCAGGAGCGGCAGAATCGCTAGAGAACAATAAATACGAGGCTCCTTTAATATCCCCGTCATATACTTTTGACTCTACCTTTTTAAATAAATTAAAAACGTGGTGTAAATTATTACTGCTAAAGTTATCAAAATTAATATCAGTCGTATTGTGACAATTTTGTTTTATAGATGTAGTGAGAGATACTTTTTTTTCCTTATTGGAGTGTAAAACCGAAAAACTAAAACAGAATAAATCTTCCCATGCGCTTTCAGAATTGTCTTTCACTACTTTAGATATTTTTTGAGATAAAATTTTAGCCACACTGATTCGTGCCCCACGAGGTATTCTTTTAAGTATAGGTACATTACTTTTTAAATTTGAAAGTTTTTGCCAAAATGGTTGTGAATTATTCAAGGATGAAACTGAAGGCGTGGAAAGATCGATACTACTTGTTCCTATACCAGTGTTAAATTTGTGAACCTTACCTATATGAATTTTTAAACCTTTTTCACCCTTGAAAACTTTTGAACATTGATTGCACCTGACAGGGTTGCCTTCGACACCATCCAAAGAAGGCACACTCACATTCCTATATGGCATAATAACAAATAATTTACAAAATAAAAGTAAAACTAAAACAAATAAAATTAAAATAACAGAAAACATTCACATAGAAAAGAAAAATGAAGTGACAGGCCTTGACAACTGAAATTTTCTGGGGCGCAGGCGTTTGTCGTGTCGACCATTGCGACCTCCGTGGAGCCCTATTAAGAGGGTCACAAATATGTTTTCCAAATATGTACCCGGATCTATTAAGACCCGGGGAAGTCAGCCTTCTATTTCACCAAGGAACTTCTATGTCAGTTATCAGTTGACCAGTAATTGTCATTTAATTGCGATAATTGTATATAAATCGGTAGGTATTTCAGTCGATTTATTTTCTTTTATAGATATTCTTGCCTCGGTCGCGTATACGACACGATATTTATCATTTTATATAATTTTAAAAAATTTCGCGACTGACTGCTGACTTGACTTTTTTTTTTTTTTTTTTTTTTTAAACACCATTAAAGTTTGAAGTATCTTTTTTGTTAGAGGTTATGTTAGAGGTATTTGTCATAACAAATATAACGAATTTGCCCACGAAGAAAAAACCATACACCTGAAGAAGAGCTAAATAACATTGTTAAGTGGTTGCTACTAAAACCATGATACCATCGGTGCTGGCGCCGCTAAATAGTACACAATTTACTTTTTTTTAATACCTTATGAATTCGGTTAAATGGAGTAAATCGTCCAAGTTTTAGACGTTGGGTGGTTGTAGGGTCGTTTGTTATGCCACAAGTCTAGATTTTTTTATGATTACTATTTGTGATAGTGCTTATTGTTGTCCATCCAAAGGTTGCCTGGAAGAGATCGATTTTAGCGATAAGGCCGCCCATTGTGCCATATTTTTTTATTTTTAGTTTCTTATAATTTTCTAATTTTTATTTAATTTTTTTTGTTTTAATATCATGTAAGTACTTTGTTAGAATTAATTTTGTGTTTTGTTTTTATGGTACAATAAAGTGTTTATCTATCTATCTATATATCTATCTATATTATCGTATTTATGGCATATAACGGTTTATGTCAATTATCTAATAATATAATTGCATATTATAAAACAAAGTCCTCCGTCGCGTCTGTCTGTCTGTTCGCTATAAACTTTAAAAACTACTGCACCGATTTTCATGCTGTTTTCACCAAAGGATAGAGCGGTTTTCGAAGAAGGTTTTAGAATATAAAACCAAAATACCAAGCATACAAAGTCGCGGGCTACAGCTAGTTTACCAATAAACGAGTATTAAGTATTGGGCACTTTGCAAAAGCATACAGAATAGAGGCCCAATGTAGGTCCGAGCCGATCGTAATTTAGGTTCGTCGTTCAAGAACAATTTCGGTAAATTTGTTTGCGCATGTACCGAGTTTCGTTTAAACATTAACGACGGTCGGGTTATGTATGCGTTCCTAAATAACAATCATTGCGTGCTTGGTTGTACACGATTGGTATTTTAGGTCCATGTTTTAAAAGTAATAAAGAACTTTGTGTTTGATGATGCACATTTTTTGCAACTTTGTTGGTGGGTGTGCTTTATTGGTAGTAGAATGAGGTGGCTTTTAAGAATTATTATTACTTATTTATTTATAGCATATTTCGATAGCGTCTCACTGCAGGGCAGAGGCCTCCCCTCTTTCCACCGTTCCCTGTCTGTCTAGTGCCAGCCGGGTCCAGTCTCTGCGATGCGAATCCAACTCGTTCCTCCATCTCCCACGGCAGGTCTGTAGGCCTGCCGAGGGTTCGCCTGCTGTTCGGTTTTTGTCCGCATCTGGTCGGACATGGCCAGCCCACTTCCATTAAGAACTAAATTTTATTATTTTAAAGGAATAATACTAGTTATCTTTCTAAAACATTGATTACATGTCGTCATCATTCTATTTCCGTCAACGAATCGGTGACATTTTCATACATGTTGTATAACTAGCTGCGCCCCGCGGTTTCACCCGCGCTAGTCCGAGTCTCGTAGGAATATCGGAATAAGAAGTACCTAGCTTATTTGTTAGGGTCTCTAGCTACCTGCTACCGACTTTCATCACAATTCGTATAGTAGTTTTTGTGTTTAGCAATGCCAGTATTAAGGGAAGCGGTGTTATAGGAAAGCAAGACGTAAAGGGAAGGAACGTCACGTCAAGGTAACGTGAGGTCTCGTGGGAGACCGAAGTCTTGGGAAAGCGAAGACGTCGAAAACCGACGTTATGAAAAAGCAAAAAGAAACATTGTGGAAAAAACTGTGTCTTGGGAGAACGGTGTCTTGGAAAAGCGATGTCGTAGGAAATTAAAGTCGTGGAAAGTGAAGTTTGGGAGAGCGGTTAGATTTTAAGAGTCCAGACAGACCCAGAATGCTTTTATGTCACGTCACCGTCGCGGATGGAGTAGGATAGGTTAGTTAATGTGACCAAATTCGTGCGAGCGAAGCGAGCGGTTAGATTTTAGGAGTCCAGACAGGCCTAGAATGCTTTTCTGACACGGAACCGTCGCGGATGGAGTAGCAAACACGTGCGAGCGAAGCGAGCGATTAGATCTTTAGGAGTCCAGACAGACCCAGAATGATTTTCTGACACGGAACCGTCGCGGATGGAGTAGCAAACACGTGCGAGCGGAGCGAGCGTTTAGATTTTTAGGAGTCCAGACAGACCTAGAATGCTTTTCTGACACGGGACCGTCGCGGATGGAGTAGCAAACACGTGCGAGCGAAGCGAGCGCTTACATTTTTAGGAGTCCAGACAGACCCAGAATGCTTTTCTGACACGGGACCGTCGCGGATGGAGTAGCAAACACGTGCGAGCGAAGCGAGCGCTTACATTTTTAGGAGTCCAGACAGACCCAGAATGCTTTTCTGACACGAAACAGTTGCGGATGGAGTAGGTTAGCTTAGTTATTGCGACTAAACATGTTCGAGCGAAGCGAGCGGTTAGATCTTTAGGAGTCTAGACAGACCCAGAATGCTTTTCTGACACGAAACCGTCACAGATGGAGTAGCAAACACTTGCGAGCGAAGCGAGCGGTTAGATTTTTAGGAGTCCAGACAGACCCAGAATGTTTTTCTGACACAGAACCGTCGCGGATGGAGTAGCAAACACGTGCGAACGAAGCAAGCGTTTTGATTTTTAGTAGTCCAGTCAGACCCAGAATGCTTTTCTGACACGGAACCGTTGCGGATGTAGTAGCAAACACGTGCGAGCAAAGCGAGCGCTTACATTTATAAGAGTCCAGACAGACCCAGAATGCTTTTCTAACACGGAACCGTCGCGGATGAAGTAGCAAACACTTGCGAGCGAAGCGAGCGCTTACGTTTATAGGAGTCCAGATAGGCCCGGAATGTTTTTTTGACACATTACTGTCATGGATGGAGAAGGTTAGGTTAGGTTAGGTCCTCCTTTCCTCCTCTCCCTCTTTCCCACCCTCTCATTTTCCTCTCCTTACCCTTATTCCCCTCCCTATTTCCTACCATCCCCTTTCCTCCTCTCCCACTTTCCACTCCTCCCCCTTTCCTCTTCTCCCCATTTCATCCCCTCCGTATTTCCTACCATCCCCTTTCCTCTCCTCCCGCTTTTCTCTCCTCCCCCTTTCCTCTTCTACCCATTTCATCCCATCCCTCTTTCATCCTCTTCCTTTTTACTGTCCTCCTGCTTTCCTGTCCTCCCCCTTTCCTGTCGTCCCCCTTTCCTCTTCTCCCCATTTCATCCTCTCCCTCTTTCATCCCCTTCCTCTTTCCTGTCCTCCCCCTTTCCTGTCCTCCCCCTTTCCTGTCCTCCCCCTTTCCCGTCGTCCCCCTTTTCTCTTCTCCCCATTTCATCCTCTCCCTCTTTCATCCCCTTCCTCTTTCCTGTCCTCCCCCTTTCCTGTCATCCCCTTTCCTGTCCTCCCCCTTTCCTGTGCTCCCCATTTTCTGTCCTACCCTTCTCCCCTTCATCACTCGCTCCGCCTCCGCCCAACTACAACCTTTTTAAATACATCTTGAGTCCTGATCCCGTAAGTCCAGATCCCGTGGGAATATCGGTATAAAAAGTACCCTTTGTGTTAATTCAGGTCTCCAGCTATCTACTTACCGAGTTTCATCCCAATCTGTTCGGTAGTTTTTGCGTAAAAGAGTAATCCCGTAAGTCCCGATCCCGTAAGAATATCGGGATAAAAAGTAGCCTATGTGTTAATCCAGGTCTCCAGCTATCTACATACCGAGTTTCAACGCAATCGGTCCAGTAGTTTTTGCGTGAAGGAGTAACAAACATACACACACACACACACACACATACACACACACAAACTTTCACATTTATAATATTAGTAGGATGGGCAGGTGCTGTCCGTTTGTCAAAATGCTGTGTCTGGCGAAGTCCTTAAATAAACCCGGAAATAGATTCTAATTTCAAGTTTTGACAGATGTTAAGTGTGGGCAATCCTAAACTTGCCAGACAAACCCCGAAACAATAGAAACTTTAGATGAAACTTTCTTCCTAACAAGTTGATGGTCACAACGGGACTCATCAGCCTAGTCATCTATCACACAGAATGATACCCACAAGAATACAAAAATAAAAAAAGTCGCGAGACATGCATTTGAAACGAAGTCCCTTAATTTTATTTTTATTTTTTTATTACTTACTAAGCATACAAAGGTACATAGGGACGGCGAAAAGTGACTTTATTTTATACTATGTAGTGATGTGTAAAAAATGTATCGGTCTCCTTCATTCTCTCTTTTTCTTACTGTTTTTCGTTCCCTATTTTCGTAACGCGTTACGTTTTTTCTCGGCTAGGTACAGTCGGCTGCATAATTGCAGCCCCCGGTGGAGTTCGAAAATTACTATTATTGCAATGTTTTCATTCTAATAATTTTTGTTTGATAAATTGATGAGTTAGAAGACTTTAAACTTCAACGAAAGCAGGTGTCTAGAATCTAGCTTGTGTTGAAAACATTCTTATAACAGCCGTTTTGCAGGCCCACCGTAGACCTCTACGGTGGGTTTGCAATTATGCAGCCGACCGTACCCTCGCCAAAACCCGCGATAAGGAACTTCGGTCCAACAACACACAATGTGACAATGTCGCCATCTGGCCCCAAATTACGCAACTTGGCTTGTGTTATGGTAGCCAGACAACAACGGATAGAATACTTATGTAGTCTTTTTTTGGAATGAAAACTTACTATACTTACAGAAACACCCGAATACAACAAAATATATTTGTTTACAGAAGTAAATGTCTGAATACAAATATTGATTCGAAGACGACGAGAATCGAGCCCACAACATTCTGCGTCGCAGGCGGTAGTTCTTCCACCGCGCTAATACAGAGGCCGTTGAAATATAACCTTCCTGGTGACCACAATTATGATCTCTTCCTCGGTATTTCGCATTAAACTTTGTCTATAGGTATTCTGTGATATTTCCGTACAGACTTAGCAGGTTAAGTATATGTTTTGCGCACACAAGGTGGCGAGACAACGTACACACGTTTGGGGTAGATTGGCAATCCGTCACAAAAGATCGTGAACTATGGAAGGGGAGTAGAGAGGCCTTTACCCTGCAGTGGGACACTACGGGCTCATAATAATAAAAGCAAAATGCGAGACGGTCCACAATAAATTGAATTCAGAAATGAAAAAACCTCGAATTGTATACCCCATTACTTTCAAACGGCTGGACCGATTTCGATCAAACAAAGCTAAGACCACTCCCGACTAAATCACCGACTATCGGTGCACCGTACAGCCTAACTAATATTTGAATAAAAAATGCTATATAAATAAGAGGAGAATTTTAGAAGAATAACGGATGTTTGCTTGTTTTGTTGGATGGTCATACCTATATTTAAATTTCATATACATCCCAATTGCTTACCTACTTCGCTACAGTGCACTTTCGAACTGACGTACATCGCACTTGTATATACTTAAGATCTCACAAACTACTACTAACGAACTAACGAACATCGTACTGATACACATTCGGTCTCACAAATTACGGAATTTCGTATTTCGAAATTCAGTAGCAGAGTCGTTCGAGAGCTACGACGCCACAGACACACACACACACAGTCAAACTTATAACACGCCGTCATTATTGCGTCGGGGTTTAATAATAAATATGGGCTTTTTCGTTTCCTGAAGGCCAATTCTCGTAAATAATATTGTTTAAATTACATTTCAATATCATCCCGATTACATTTTGATTGCAAAAGATACCTTCAAAGTCAGTTTTTTTTTACAAAAAGCTAACTTTGAGGGTATTTTGAGCTACTTTGAGTGTATTATTTGAGATCGAAATGCAATCGAAATGATATTGAAATGTAATTTGAACAATATTATTTACGAGAATTGGCCTTCTGAACATTAAAATGGACGTAGGCCTTAAAACTTAAAATCAATTTTCATAATACCGATGACTTTATTGATCTTTTAACGATAGAAGGCGAATGATGTATTGTGTAGTGTCCCACGCATCTTTATACCGCTAATCAGATATAATGTAAGAATTAGCCATCCATCATTTGACGATAATGATATTTGACGTCGTCTGATAATGTTTATGATAAACGTGGTTACAAATAACTGAGTAAAGGGTTATGGTTATATAAAGTTGACCTTAAAGTGATTTAAAAACGGTAAATCTGATGGTTGATAGATTGGCAGGTGTCTTCGTTTACCTACGTTCTATTTCCTGGCTTATTTTACATATAAAATAATATACTTAAAAGTCAAAATAACACGCCGGGAGTCCCAAACGTAATCTTTTGCGTTTCCTCTTTAGACAAGATTGTTTTCTATTACCGATATCGCTAATCGACATACTTTTTTCTGATTTGTTTTTATAGTGAAGTGACATAAGCCAATGAAAAATCACGTGGTCTTGCGTTAGAGAAATAAATGTTAGACAACTTTCATCTCATGCCAATTTTACACAATGACTAGCTGTCCCGGCAAACATTGTTTTGGAATTTACAAAAAAAAATTAGAAAATAAAGGAAAATTAAGGGAAAGTAATCTTGCCTAAATGGGCAGGGGCTCTATTTTTGAATCGCTCGTGTGACAAAGCTTCGTCGTATACGCCTACAAGTCACGCTCGACTTCCAAGTCGCATGACACAAATTTACTGTATTTTTGAATCGTTCGTCGTCTAAATTTAAAATGTCAATTTTTATTCGTTTTACGCAGTTATTTGAAAAGCGGTAATTACCAGCGGACATCCGAAATTATCCCAAAAGATATAAATATTTTTCAAAGACCATTTCCGAATGTTTGACTATGATTGTTTGATGTTTATTCTACCACTCGCCTGTCGGCGACGAGTGGTGGAGACCACTCGTTACGATGGAGCGATTCAAAAATAGCGAATTTCCGATGTCGAACGAATATCAGTAGAAATCAAGCGCTCGACGCGGGGCGAACGATTCAAAAATAGGGCTCCTGGTCTCCAGGTATGCGGGGCATTTCATTTTGTCCACCGTGTTTGTAGGACTCGTCAAGTGAATTGTGAAAAATGGTTTGAAGATTGGGTACATCATAATATTATTATGTCTGAAAGTTCTGCTATAACGATTGTGCAGAAATGTGCCCCTGCCGTTGGTTATATCTGCAACTAAACAGATTTAAACGGTTTTATTTCGATTACTAATTTATTTACATCTTGACCTTTAAACTTTGTATTTAAATAAGCGACCTGTAAACTGAACCGGACAAGTTATATAAAACAAACCAAATTCATTCGTAATATCTATAACAATTTGAATTTAAACGGGGCTTAACATCGACGAGGAGTGTCAAAAGTGACTGTTTTGTTGTATATCCCGCTGTGTTAGTAGTATTTGAAAATAATGCATCGTAATACCTTGAATATTGAAAATGCCAGCTGTTTATAGTTCGTTTGAGGTTGGAAAATGAATAAAGAAGGGAAAATATACGTAACGTAAGGGGTATGCGCAGAACTCGATATTTATATGAAAATTGAGTTCTGCGCATACCCCTTCTACTTTCCATCTCAGGTCAACATTCGCTGCACGAGGTATACCAATCTTACTTGTTAAGTCCTTAGTTTTATTTGTCATTTTTAGAAGCTCTGTCATCGATGTCATTGATGTTTTGAAGGCAAAGGGATACATTATTATACATAGTATACAGATACTATGTTACTTACTAACTATAGGTACCTCTAGTTGCTAAAACTCAAAAGCTAAACAGTGGAAAGTAAAACAATAATTTGGGCCATAGAAATAACAGTACATGTCATTCTTAAAATTTTAGTTTGAACTTAATGGCAGTTTAAAATCGTGAGCCACTTATAAAACAATCAGATCCATTAGCTGTCTTGATAGAGGCAATTTCAAACAATTGGTCGTCGCAAATTGGAGCATTTAGCAGTTACTTGATAACGTTTATCAATAGAAACTTTATGAAATGATTGTTTGTAATTGTGTAATCTTTGCTGTCTGTCTTCTTTTCATCTATTCTATGCGGTTTTCATACAAGTTATATAAAATTACTTGTATGAGAACCGGTAGGGAACCGCGTCGCTAAGTTTAAATGGGCGGTGGGCTGGACATATGAGTCGTACAAGACAGGAGGTAGTGCAAAGCTGTTCTTGAATGCAGACTGAGAGTCGGGAGAGAAGTGTAGACAGATCACCAGTCATATAAGCACGACTTCAAAGCTCATGCTGGGACAGCGTGATCCAGAAAGACTGGTTATAGGAAATTGTGGAGAGACGTTGGAGAGCTTATGCTTTGCATTGGTACACATGCTGCTGACAAAGAAGAAGATTATTAAAATAATTATTTTTGTGGAATAGGTAGGTAAGTTGCCAGGGATAGCTGTATGTGCATACATCAAAATCTTATCTATTAATATAAAATCCCGACTGATGGCTGACTGACTCTCGACTCGACTGACTGATGTGCCAACGCACAGTTCAAACCAATTAAAACTCTTTGGCCTACAGACACATAGCTATTATAGCGTATCCGCTAAGAAAATTAAAAAATCAAACCCTCGACAAAGTCGCGGGCAATAACTACCTAGTAGCTCTTATAACCTTCCAACCTATGTTTATTCTAAAATAAATTACCATTGCTTAATGTTTTGTAAAACCCTAATTTAGGTAAAAGGCTTGCTTCTCTATTGATGGGAAGGTGAAGGTCACTGAAAGGTTCAGGTCATCCTTTTGCAGAGTTTAGGCTATTCAGAATGATAAATGGCTTGTTAGAGTCTTAAAAGAATTAATCACTGGCGATTTTTAACAGAATTTTTAACATTTTAAGATTCTATAGTTTCAATAATAATTACCTTTCAAACAAAAAAAAACTAAATCAAAATCGGTTCATCCGTTCGGGAGCTACGATGCCACAGACAGACACACACACACACAGACATGTCAAACTTATAACACCCCGTCGTTTTTGCGTCGGGGGTTAAAAATAAAATACAAAAATGTGAAATATTCTAGTAGTAAAGTAAAAATTGATAATAATATAGATGTAAAGGATTTGAAACACATCATTCTTGTCTCTTCTCAGACTCGGCTTTATTTGAAATTACCTATATTCAGGGTGATTTTTTCACATGAGCCTTCAGGGTGAATGTTGAAAGAAGATGCGTGCCCGATTTTGACAAAAACTGCATAATTCGATTTTTATAAAATTACCTTAGCCAGAAATCGAACCTGTTTATTTTCCAAAAAAATAGTTATTCTTTATTTAGTGTTGCTTATAGAGATCAATTCCTGGAAGCAAACATAGTATGGCGAATTAAAAGAAATAGCTCATTTTTGTAGTCTTCGATTATATTGAGATTATTATAAAAGGACTCGCAGTTGTACTACTTGTAGTTTTATACAAATACTCCTTGCATCCTATTTCTTAGTAACAAAATAGTTGTTAATTAATTACACAAACAATAGCTTGTCCAAAAAAAAAAAGAAATATGTCGTATGTGTCGTACTATTGTGTTTCCAGCTGAGAAGCATGATCTTTGATTTGGACGCTTCAGTTTGTTTGTTGGTATGCGATAGCTACGATAGATAGATTAATAAATAATATAGATGTGGTATTTTTTTTTGGGTTTTCCAGTTGTGGATGTTTGTGTGCTTCTTCTTCGTTATCATTAGAATAGCTAATATAGATTTATTTGTTAGCATATACAGGGTTATTGGTAATTATACTAGCAAGCCGTTGAGGGCTACTTCTGTGCACCTAAGCAAACAATTTTTGTTCTACAACTTTTGGAAAAGTCAGCTAAACTTTATTTAGAAAATCACATGAAAAAACAAAAACAGAAACTAAAAATAAAAACACAAAAAAAACCGTTGTGATGAAGCGGTTTACAATGGTTTAATGATGAACTTGAACCGAAATGACTTCTTAGAAAGAATGACCCTAAGGACAATCGTAAACCACATACAAATCGGTCGACCGATAGCCAATTGTAACAACTACATATATACACATACATACCTCACACAAAACCAGGTCACATAGTTAGTATATTAATAAACATTTCTAATAGCAGACCATTGAACGGTGATGCAATTGTTAAGACAGATTCACACGATGCGTGTAATTGATGTACGCTTCAATGATTTTTGTTCACTCTAGATTTCACAATGGAAATATAGGTCTGTCTATACGTGAATCAGTTCCTTTAGCTTAGTGTTAGCTAAGCTTCCTTGTTCTGAGTGCTAAGTTCGAAAGCTACCTAACGCCATGCTGCAGAAATCTATTTCAAGCTTCTAGCTCAGCTAATTTCACCCTCTTAGTGGAATTTCGAATTCCTTAGTAAATACCTACCCTACACAAAGAACACACCCACCAAATTTTATGTCTCTAGAACCAGTGGTTTACGTTGTGCGTTGATATATCAGTCAGATAGGACTTTAAGTTTTATATTTATAGAAAATTTGGCCTATTTATGCATCGTTAATTTATACTGTTCCTTATGCAGTAATGCCTGGAACATGCATTAGATGGAGTAGGCTTGCCCAGAACACCAAAACCTATACCACTCTCTCAGCTCAGTTGACCACTTCAAAATTGCCTAAGTTTAACTTTGATACTTCAAATCGAAAAAATTCCTCTAATCCTACTAACATTATAAATGTGAAAGTAACATTTTGTGTGTGTATGTATGTTTGTTACTCCTTCACGCAAAAACTACTGGACCGATTGCGATGAAGCTCAGTATCTATATAGATAGCTTGAGACCTGGATTAACACATAGGATACTTTTTATCCCGATATTCTCACGGAAGAGACAGACGCGGGTGAAATCGCGGGGCGCAGCTAGTGACTAATAAGTGTAAATACTTTAGTTACGGATTAAAATATCATCTCCTTTTTCCTTAACTAATAATTTTCTTATTAGTTTCTCGTAACTTACAATGACACTAATCAAATTACCACGGTGTATATTTCAACTACACATTTGTCCAAACTATCTACTTTGTAAATTATTTACTTGTCTATTAGCTATTAAAATTACAAATGACGACAATATAAAAAATATTGAAAATAAGCGGCGGCGGTGCAAATCATTGTCCTTTGACATAGAATATGATCCTTTTATGATAAACAACTCCGCACTAAAATGGTTGAACTTTATTATTTAGATAAAAACTCCAAATATTATTAAAATTGAGAATGTTCCGAATATTGTCACACCGAAATTCCGGTTGTCCCATCAGCTTATTTTTAATCACCAAACCGGAACACTGTATTAAACGTTCCCATACTGAGATAGGAATCTGTTATAAATATAATATGACAATAGTATATTAACAATGAAGTATAGATGAGTCGGTAAGCGGGACGGGACCGATAAAGATCCATTCCGTTCATTCATCATTCGGGACTACTGGATATTGATATATACCGATACAAATAGAATGCTTGATTTTATCCGGAATATACTGTAGAGTTTCATTAATACTTGTTTCAATGGTATCCTTAAATTGATTTACTTAAATTTTTAAATAAGTATCTATCAGTAAATAAAACGTTGAGCTTAAAATCAATTATAAATTATAAAACTAATTATACCTATACTAACAGCGCTTCGTGATTTCCCCTTTCGATCCCATGGGAATATCGATATAAAAAGTAGCATTGACTTGTGTGTATGTTAATTTTTTTTTTTTTTTCGTATAATTAGATTGTATTAATGTTTTAAATACAGAATGTTTTCAAAGCCTTAGGAGTTAAAAGTAGCCTTTTTTATTCCCAATGAATCAATGTATCCTCATACCAAGTTTCATCAAAATCGGACTAGTAGTTTCGTTACAAACTAAAAAGAACTTCCCGCTTTTTTATTTAGTGAAGATAGGTAAGTGTAGCGTTCGTCCAGAAATGTACTAGTTTTATTTCTAATACCAAAAAGTAATTGTAAATAACATGACCATGAGGCGTCTTTTAGTCGCAGAGCGCGACACGAGTGAGGTTATTTGCCACTGGTTTTTTGCAAACAAAAGTTTCCAACCTAGAATGTATAATTAATAACTTGTATTTTTACCAGAATATGAAGGCGATGTTAACAATATGATTATGTTATGCAGGTGTCTTCTTCCATCTGCTCTGAACTATAAAACGGGTTAATTTGATTAAACTGAAGACATAATTAGAGATTTTTCAAGTACGTTGTCATAGTTAATTAATTTGATTGATAGACAACGATTTATTTGAATAACTTATTATATGGTAAAGTGCTGGCCTTTTTTACATCATACTTTTTGATCCTATTTGGTATATGTTGGTCCCGACTTGAAAATCTTAATAAAAACAAAATCTAAGTTGTTTTATGTGTAATTAGCGACCCGCCCCGGCTTCGCACGGCTGTATTATGTATGTAGGTATTAAAGATGTAAACTTTCCCCTTGAAACACTCTATCTATTTAAAAACGCATCAAAATCCGTTGCGTAATTTTATAGATGTAATTTGTTTTATACTATGTAGTGACGTCTCGTAGAGAAACACATATATCTTAAACTTCAAAATAAGCTTCTATATATTTTGAATTCGATACTGTTGGAGCCCAAAGCCGCTTATTGCAAAATCCATACGTCTTTAAACGGAATGTGCACTAGTAAAGTAGGTTTTCCGACGTGGGAGCAACGTCACAATAAAACATTATTGTAGACAGATACCGTACCGGCAGCAAACATGATTGAATTTTATTATAGGCATGCTTACCATTTTGTACTTAGACTACGATAACTTGGCTTGTGATTTTGAAATTTTAAGTAAAAATTAAAATTCAGCCAGCCTTTTGGGCACCCTTCCTAGGATATAAATCCAAATTGGGCGACACCAAACATTTTTAATGATTATTAAATGTAAGTACGTAGGTAGGTTATTTAGTTTATTTAGGTTTTAATTATTTAAAAAATTGTTATTAAGAATAAATTTATTCCTTTGTTACTAAAGTAAATAAAGTAAATTTTGTCGACGAAGAACGTGATGTCTTCTTCTTTAAGTTCCACCCCTATCGGAGGTTGGACAGCATCAGGGCAATTTTCACTTTTGAGGCAGCCGCTCAAAGAGCGAGGTAGTGCTGCAACCGAACTTATCCCTCAGGTTGTTCAACCAAGAGTGGCGCCTTCGGCCAACACTTCTCCTTCCAGCAATCTTGCCTTGGATGACGAGTTGGAGCATCCTGTACTTTTCATGATGATGTGATGACGTTAATTTCTAAATAGTGTAGATATTTTGTTGAAAGGTAAATTAATATAATATTTCACTGAATCAAGCTATTTCTTCTTAAAAGACTTAGAACACACTCAAGCCATCAAACCACAAGTCTGAGACTATGCAAGTGTCAAACGATAAAATCGTATTGGATGCGGGAAATGTTAGAACACGCTTGAGATGCGGATAATGTTTTACATGTTGTTTAAAGCTTGATCACAGACGTTTTGATTATCCTTATAATTTTAAAAAATTATTAGCTAGTAAGCGGTTTTAAATACTTATTCGCTAGAGTTTCTTTTTACAAAACATTCTTAGGTTTACGTACATTTTTCATTGAATAAAAATCACAAGACAAATCGACGTGCTTCTGCAATACCTGTGCAATGTTTTAACATATTTTACAATAAAAGACGACGGGTATCATAATATTTAGATAGCTGAAGGAGCCTGTTTTAGACACTTGAACCTGCTGTAAAGTTTAACCTTAAACCCTGGCTATGACGCAGGATGGTATAAACTTAATAAGTAGTCGTAATCGTAAACCAGAGGCAATCAATTAAAATTTGGTAATGGGACTCTAACATATCCGCAGTATGATGCACATTTATAAGGAAGATTGGCTACAGTTTAATACCTAGAGTATGTTGTGAGCGACTTTTAAACGAAAATAAGTAAAGTATACGTAACTTTGTAAGCACTTACCTACAATAATTATATAAGCCACGACAAGCCATAGAACAAGGCTGTGTGTTTTTGCTCAAATCACATAAACTAGTACATTTTACGTTGTGCCGCGCCGCACCATCACGAATACGTGACTTTTTCCCTCGATATATTTATAAGTGACATATTTCTTAACTGAATTTCAGACGGACTTTATAGCAGCGATTCAGGATTCCCACTTCCTGACTCGTTTTATACGCTACAGAAATTTGCAACTTTGCTGACCGCAAATGTTCACATCGGGTTTTTACTATTGGCACATATCCCAATAAAAGCGACGCCATAAATGTACCCCTTGGGGCAAATAAAACACCATTGAACCTGTATGATGTCAATATAATATGCATAGAGTTCTCTTTTTTCGAGGTTTACTACGAAAATGCTGTAAATAGTGGCAAACGAAGCTCTCTGTTACCTTCGACATTGACAATTCAGAGGGAGAGATTGGTTTTTACGTACTCCTGAATAATATATTAACTCTAAGGGTAGGATTTATGAAGGGTGGTCAGGGTTTTAATCTTGTGAAACGACCATAACAAGACGTATGGCCAAATTACTGAATACGTTATTAGTTAAAGCGATTTAATGGCTACTTGAATTCTAGCGGAGATACCCTTTTAATATTTTAATTTAATAGACGGAGTAGAAGTCAGATTTGCGACGATAACTGATATGGGTTTTAAGGGGTAATAAATGAATCTACGGTCTTTACAAAGATTAATAATACCATTGCGGCAGGTGAATTATTTTATAAACTAATCATGATTTGGTATAATCACTACATAGTATAAAATAAAGTTGCTTTCTCTGTCCCTATGTCCCTATATCCCTATGTATGCTTAAATCTTTAAAACAGTATACAGTAACAGTAACAGTAGATAGAGTGATTCAAGAAGAAGGTTTCTAAGTATAATACATGCATAATATAGCCGTGCGAAGCCGGGGCGGGTCGCTAGTAATTTAATAATCTGTAAATATTATATCTAAAGTCCTGACTGAAAGTGGAAGGGGTATGCGCAGAACTCATTTTTTTATAATAATCATTTTTGAAGTGGAAACTTCTTTAGCGGCGTTGAGCACTTTTTCTGTAATGGGTATAAAAATCGAAAAAGCGTAAGACGGATGGAGAGTAGACAGCTATCCCCTCTCTACGGCGCGGCGAAAATGTATGCCTGGGCCTACTGTTTTTAATTTGGCTGTGAGTGTATTAAGACGTACATATCGTCAGTGGAAAGGCTACTTGGCTAAAGCGCCATATTTACCAAAATACGTTTTTTATATCATTGGATTGGATTTTTTTTTCTGCGTCGATTGATGTCGGTTTCGAGTCAATCTGAGCACTTTTTTGGCGCTTTAGCAATCCAAAAATTTAAGAAAAATATTGAATATCAATGACTAAAACGACCCAAATACGTTGATTTTGCAACTGACGTCGCTTAGGAGCTACAATTTTCGGTTTCGTAGCGCTTAAGAGTTTTTTGTTTGCCACATTTTGTTCTCTTCAGTAACATAAGCGTTTCTCCTTTTCTTTAAGCTTGTTGACATTATTATGTTAGCTGTTTTTGCTTACCATGGAATCAAAAAATATGGCGCTTAAGCAAAAGTCTTTGCATAACATTTTGAGACGCGTGGAGTTTAAGCAATTTTTATTGACTTGTGTTTGCTTACTACTTATTGTTATTGTTATACGTTAGCGAAAATGATTGTTTTAAAATTTAGTACTAAAAGTTGAGTTAGCAAAAATGTCTAAATTATTTAGTATAATATAGGGTTGTTCTCAGTCTGCGACTATTTGTTTACTAAGGCTGTGATTAAAATTTGGGTTTAGTTCCTGTACGTACGTCTAGTACTAGTAAATGGTATTTTTTAGTTTATTGACTAGATATACATAACCTTTATTTTTTTATGAAATAGGTTGAAAATTAGGTATCCACTGGTATGGTCAACTTGTAAAATAGGCACAATATAACTTACAAAATAAATACCTATTATTTTTAAAAGTAACTTTTTTTATTCGTTGAGTGCACTTGCTATTTTTAATCTAATTTTCTTTGTGACCAAAAAATAATTTACGATTTTAGCTAAAATAGTTTTTTTTTCACTACTAAAGTTACAGGTATTTAACCAACGAATGGAGTTTTCTTGCTGCCGAGACGTACCCGAAAAACTCTTGTCTCGTAAAAATGGGTGCTATAGCATCGAAATATCGAGATTCATATAATAGAAATCATAATATCCCATTTTCAATAACTTTAGGAATTTACATAATTCTCCACCCAAAAATTGTCTCTACCTACCGCGTTGAATCTAATTGAATCTGCTATAACAATTACACTTACAAAAAAGAAGTGATAGGTTATTATTTTCCGTTTAATAATATATTCAATTTTGTAATAACGATAATCTATACCTTTAATTAAGGAAGAGAGGATAAAAAGTCTATACTTAGAAGCGAATTAAAAATCTATAGATAAACAAAGACTAAGGCCTTTGTTGGCTGATATGGATGTTCGTCAAATTATTATACAATTAATTGAAATGTATTGCTTAACTAAGTAAGTGTAATTTTTCTAGTGGTGTTATTGCATAGCCTCTATGAGCTTTAATTCAAATTTTTAGAAGACTACAGCTTTTGATGGTCGTACATAGTCATCGAGCTTCGCAGCATTAGAAACAAAAAATATGTTTCGATATAAAATTTAAAATCGTAGCGACAGTAATTTATGGAAAATATTTTTAACAAAAACAATGGAATCGCAGCGGATGGGAACAACCCGGTACGAAAAGCACTTATAGCATTTGTTAAAATGAAAATTACTGATTATGAAACTACTGCTAAAACTAGTTTTATTTTTATGAATATTTCATAACAAAAATTGATCAGTCAATAAGAAATATTTTAGGATTATCTTATTTAAGGTGAATAAGCAATGTTTATAATTCACAAATATCAGAACACTCATAAGATACCTACGTAGTTAGCAACTTTTACCTAATTTTGTTTCATAGTTATTCGTTTCATAAGCGATTTTTCATTCCATAACTTTATACAATTTATACATTTCTAGTTTATTAGTAATTTTAATTTACTGTGTTTAAGCTTAATATTATTTATTAGCAAATTTAATGACTACATTTGAGACGTTGATGGTAAATTAGCAATTTTTCCCTGACTAACACTTTGTTATAACCTAGGTAATGTTTGCTAAAGCGACACTTATTTCACGAACCAAGGGATATATAGATCTAGAAACAAATTCTCATTGTGGACGCGTGTATAAATAGATACATTTATTAATTTGAACTAGTTAACGTTAAAGGAAAAAAAGATATGAATTTTTTTCGTAAAAAAAAAACTTTAAACCTCATTTCCCAACAATGTCATTTTGGCGCTTTAGCCAAGCAGCCTTTCCACTGACGATATGGTATTTTTGAACGGACGACTATTGACGGACGACAAATGTCGGACGACAATTTGTTGGACGACAAATGTCGGACGACTATTTGTTGGACGACAAATGTCGGACGACTATTTGTCGTCCGACTATTTTTTTATTTTCATCTAAAACTCTTTTTGCGTATGTTCTCGCGACATATGAGATTTTACACAGATATACAGTTTTCACTTCTGCCTGCACTCCCGGAGTGCGCTGTTTTTTTTTTATTGTGATATGTTATAATTGCATAAATTTCTATATTATACATATCTACTAATATGCCATCAGACCCAGACAGTAAATTTTCGTCGTATTTTATCGGTTCCTTCCGTCACCAATTCTGTGAGTTTTTTATACAAACTACTTCTTTCTGTAGTTCGTTGCCGGAACGTTTTTATCTGTTCAGAATCGTATTAAATAAATTTTATTGCTACGATCGCCAATATACAAGCCGTTGACATCTTAAACGGATTAATTAATTTTATTACCGAAAAATCCTTGAATTATGCAAAACCTAGATTTAATGTTATTAGCCTGTAATCGTCAGAGTCGGAGTTTTATAAGTGCTTTTCTATAATTTTACAAGATTAGTTCATATTATGCTTAATGGTTTAATTAAAAACAGTTTAAGATATAAAAATAAATAAATAAATAAATAAATAAATTTAATCAAAAAATATTTTACATAGTAAACTAAGGACTAAACATACAAGAAAACAATAAAAACACATATGCCTGAACTAGGAGATTCCTGTATCTCAGGCGAATAAGGACTTACTTTAAGTTATAAAATTAATTAAATTACTAATTACTAGCAAAAATATTTGTATTTCCTTACAATAGTTAGAAACAAAAACCATGTGCTTAAAATGTGTTTAAAGGCAAAATCTAATATTTACTTAATCGAATTTCTTAAATTAGCTTGCGGAATTTTTGTTTATTAAATGCGACATGCAAGTTTCCGCGCCGTCATCAGAATAAAAGGAAAAAACTGTGTCAATTAATTATTGTATAAATCGTCGAAATTTGTTTACATATAATAAAAGTATGCGTGCGAGATCTACTTGGTAATTTACTAATTAAGGTTAGTAGGACAATTATTATTCTTAAAAATACTACTTATGTTTAGAGTTAATAAAAGGTGTTCTAGGAGCCTACATAATCTATAGAGTTAATGTGCCGATTTTCTGCAAGTATTTTAGCTGGGCAGGTAGGATCGCCAGTTTTATGGCTACACGGCTTCTTGAATCGTAGGCAGGTGGCACATCTTGGCGTCTCAGCTGTCTTCCTACAGTCCTTTATCCCGTGACCTACTTCGCCACAATGTCCACAGGTGTTGACCTCCTCCCGGCATGTTTTAGCTGCGTGTCCATACTGCTGACATCTAAAGCACCTTGTGACGAGTGTAAAGTCTCTCACAGGGCACGAGGACCAATTTACGAAGACTCGGTCGTTGGTTATTAGGGTCTTGCGAATTTGTGCCGGGACTTCCAGCACGTAATTACAGGTCTCAGCGTCTCTCTTTCCAGATTTGTGACTGAGTTTAATCAAGGACAAAAAATTCTCAAGAGTTGTACCGTGAAGTTTATCAGCCAAGTTTTGTTGATAAATGCAAGTAAAGACGTCCGATTCCTGCATGGACGCGGGAACCCCGATCACAACAATTCTAGGTCTCCGTTTATGTGGCTCGTCCACGGTAAGGCCAGAAGTAGTCAGTTGCGGCGACTGCTTTAATTTTTCAATATCGTCCTTTGTGTCAGTGCTGATGATGATGCCGCCGTTTTTTGTCTTACGCAAACCCCTAACGTGTAATTTCATTTGTCCTGGCTTGATAATATTTTGGACCAAAGATTTTGTCTCTTCGCTAGATTTCATTTTATCTGTGGGATAAATTGCGACAGAGCTTATGTTTTTGGGCTGAACAAAATTATTGGTACCTTTTTTTATCATGTCGGCGAAGGAAACTTTGGCGGATACTGTCTTAGAGGACTCTTCAAGTGCTTGTTGGAGGTCGTAAAGTCGTTGCGAAAGGTCCTGCTTTTCTTTATGGGCTTGTAGGGAAGCATGAGTAGTAATGGCCTTTGTCTTCAGCGATTGATATTGGACGGCCAGCTGAGATGTCCCGTGACCCACTTTGCGGCATAAATTGTTGATCCTTAGTTTTTGGTCCGAGTTCAACTTTCCTTCGGATGCCACAGCGCACACTTCATTTAGGCATGACTCGATAGAGGTCATCCAGCTTTGGATCTCAGAGGTACTCACTAATCCTAGAGAGTCCTCTTCCTGTGGTCTAGGCGCAGGCGCACGTGAAGGCGTGGGCGGCGGGGTACGACGCGTTAACGCGCTACGTTCCTTAAAGGGACTATCCATTATTATATTAATGGAACACACCACACATAATTATTGTTAAAACTTATATCCGAGTGACCTAGATAGATTCCGTTTGAAAGTCTAGGTCACAATTTATGCAAGTAATTAATTTTTTTAATACATTAATTAAATAAACAACACGTCCGATCGTGTCGAAGTCCAATTTATTAGATCCAATTTATTAGATATGAATATTAAGTACTTAATAAATATAATGTGTTGACTATTAGATAATATCCAGTTTGACTGTAGTTTAATAGATTATTGTAACAATTTTTGTGACGATACCTAGAGTAGAGTATGTTTTTTTTATTTATTTATAACCAAAAAATAAAAATAAACTTAAAAAAACATAATGCAGGCCGAAAATCGCAGTAATTTGTCTGGCGTGGTAAGTTTATAGTTAAGTTTGTAGATTAACAATCGAAGTAGGTAGGTATCTAGTAAGTTAGTCCATTGAAATGTTACATTTTTTTGCATTTGTCGGAGGACGCAATTCTATCCTTTAGATATCAAGGGGAGTCAGTTTACAATTAAAGCCAACCTTGTAAATAGATAAATAAATAATCATCACTACATAGTATAAAACAAAGTCGCTTTCTCTGTCCCTATATCCCTATGTATGCTTAAATCTTTAAAACTACGCAACGGATTTTGATGCGGTTTTTTTTTAATAGATAGAGTGATTAAGGAGGAAGGTTTTTAGATATAATACATGCATAATACAGCCGTCCGAAGCCGGGGCGGCTTCGCACGGCTGTATTATGCATGTCGCATAATCGTCGTCGGGTCGCTAGTATATTATAAATGTGAAAGTTTGGATGTGTATGTATGTTTGTTTGTTCTTCACTCAAAAACTACTTTACTGATTGCAATGAAACTCAGTAGGTATTTAGATAGCTGGAGACCTGGATTAACACATAGGCTACTTTTTATCCCGATATTACCACGGGATCGGGACTTACGCGTGTGAAACCGCGCAGTACAGCTATAGTAATAAATAAATGAATATTGTAGGACATAATCACACAGCGCCATCTAGCCTAGTTGCTTAGCTTGGGCTAAGCAACTAGTCCTGTGTTATAGTGGCGAGACAACGAATACATTTGTAAAATATATACTTACCTAATAAATATACATCAGGCAACATAATAAGAATGTAAACATTCCAATAATAGTAATTTTAGAACTCTACAGTGGATCTGCAATTCTGTTGCCGTCTGTACGGTCGGCAGCATAATTGCAGACCCACCGCAGAGTTTTAAAATTACTATTATTAGAATGACAGTCTAATAATTTTTGTTTGATAAATTCACGAGTTAAAAAACTTTAAATTTCAGCTAAAGCCTAGAATCTTGCTTGTGTTGAAAACATTCTGGTAATAGCCGTTTTGGAGCTCTACGGTGGGTCTGCAGTTATGTAGCCGACCGTACATAAACATATGTCTGAGGTGGGAATAGAAGAATTGAAGCTACCTTCTGCTTCTGATGTATCGCAGGTGGGTGTTCGCAAAAAACATACTATAAACTTTTTGATCGTACTGACTGGTCGCCGACCGTTCAATTTGAAGGCAGACGTTCATTGTTGAAGTGAAAACTTCTTATGGCGCGTTGGGCACTTTTGTGGGTGAGCATTTTCAGCCGTTCTCGCGACAGATTTTGACGCGACAGATGAGATTTTATTTGTGTTAGTCTTTTTGTTTAACTTATACTGCCATCTATTACACAAATTGAGAAACTTAGTTTCTAGAAAGACCGCTATTCGAATGTAGATGGCGCTGATTTAAATTTTTTACTGCCATCTAGCGAATAAATAATAAACTATATTTGTTTAAGTGAGTGCTAATAGATGGCAGTAGCAGATCGTTTCAAGAAATATTCTATGAGAAATAACAAGTTTATTGTTTTCACTTCTGCCTGCACTTCCGGAGTGCGCTGTTTTTTTTTTGTTTGTCTTCAAATAATCAAACGTTTAGGTTCATCTTTAATATTTATAAGTTAAGTTTAAACAGCCTATTGAGGTGTAAATTGAAGTTGTTTTACGTTGAATTCGAGATTCCTAGTCGAATATGCCATAAACCTGGAATGGTTCATAAAGTTAACGGGCATTTTGACAAACGAGAACGCACTACGTGTAAGTGTTTTTCTTAGATTTAAATTTTAATATAAATCAGATAGGTATTTCTCCTATTTTATAGCAGCTATATCATCAACAAAATGAAATTATATTATGCCAAGTAAATATAAAAATATCGTATATTTTACCTTTTGACATTAATTTTAGTTCTAGTATTTTCTTGGGATTTGATACTGTAGATAAACATTTCTAAAATGATAAATGAATGGATTATTTAGTTTTGAAAGATTTTGTCTGGTCATTCAATTACATTAAATACATTACTTTGGTGTTTATAATATACAGGGTTATTGGAAATTAATTGACACGGCGTTAAGGGCTTCTTCTGTGCACCTTAACAAACAACTTTTGTTCTACGACTTTTGTCGAAACTTAATACATATGCCAAAAAAAATATTTAAGTGTTTCTCGTACTGTCTGGTAATTTTCTATGTCTATGCGGCAAGTGCGCGCGCGCGATCGGCACGGGGCGCACTGCTGCGTGCGACCCGATCGGGTTGTACCATACCTACTATGATTGATTCTGTGACGTAGACGTAGAGTTGAGTATTATTTGAACTGTTGGATTTAATTTTTATTTTTTTTATGGAATATTTTTATAATGAATTTCCAAAAGTCGTAGAACAAAAGTTGATCGTTAAGGTGCACAGAAGAAGCCCTTAACGCCGTGTCAATTAATTTCCAATAACCCTGTATACGAGTAAATACTGCAGGAATTTAAATTCAATTAAAAGCTTTTTCAAGAAGAGTTCTTTTACTGAAACGCCGACGCGAGTCACATTAGCATTGGCACATTTTTCTCCTTCATTATGTTCCTAGTAAGCTCGCTTACAAAGAGCATAGCGAAAACAATGTACCAAAAAAGGCTGAGACTTTCCATTTCGATTGTACCTATATAATTAATAGCTTCACCTAATATGCTGCAGGCTAAACAAGAAGGCTTGGCCGCTTCACAGATTCCCTTTGAATGTATATTGGGCTCATTTTCTCTCTCACACAAAATCTCGAAATTTGAAAAACAAGTGACATTGGTATAAATTACTTAAACTTGCTTATATTTCATACAGAAATGATTCAAACAGATTAATTTGAAAATCGCAACTTTAATTAAAAGCTGGCTAAAATTGCCAAGAATTATAGTAACTGTATTAAAATTGATATGTTAATTGAATTATGAGACAGGCTATAAATATAATCTTCTAAAGTTAATGTCAGGTTATAAGCAAGATAACACCTACGATTGAGTCTACAAGCAACGATATCAACTTCCGTTAATCACAAAAAATCCAGCCTTTTTGACTTTGATAGAGCAATATAAACATTATCAAATTATATTTAATTGTTTATTTATACAAACACTTCAAACTATTATGACATATTTAAGAAACTTTCACGTTATTCATCTATGGAATTTCGAAACTTAGATCACATTACGATATCGCATATGAGTACGCCTGTGTAAATACCAATAAAAGAACATTATAATTACGATAACATCTCGAAGGCGATGTTTGGGGCTCAATATCTGTGGGATCAGTTAGACAATGTCCACCGACGCGATGGTCGACCCACGCGGACGCGAAGCACGCGCACGCCCCTCGAACCTCTCACATTGTTTTTATTCATCCTCATCTCGCCATCGATGAGTTCTGAATACTCAATTTGATAGTTTGAACCGCTACACGAAACGTGAAACGTTCCCAACTCAAATTACGCCATCAATGGGCTTTAGGAAAAGAAACGATCAATTTTATGGAGCGTCTATAATGGCGACATAAGCGCTTATGGAGACAATATCGATACGAAACTCTTTGTAAAATAAAAATGTTTCGATGGCTGTTTGTTTCTACAATTTCATTTATTGACTTTAGTCAAGAGTTATAAGAGAATTCACTCGGACCTAAAGTTGTTTATACGAGTATTGTGTCCGTGGCTATTTGTTGGCACCTTTTTAACATACCACGGTATCGCTTTGTGTATTTCGATCGTCAATCCGTTCGAGCGAAACCAAAGATGCCTTTCTTTGGATTCTGTAATACAAAATAGTATAAAGTTCGCAGGGAGATTTACAAAAAGCAGAATTAATATCGGAATCATTTCGCATTCGACTCGTGCGCAAAAAGGGTTCCCAATTATGCGCAAACGCAGCGTCCACTTAAACCCGTACATTGCCTTCTTTACCGTACTAAAAGGACTGCAAAAATGTCTATACGACTTTAAAAAATATATGCGACGTCACAAGAAAACCTATGGAAAAATTATTCGATCTTGTATACGTTTGATATTTTAACATTCTCGTCCCTAACGTCAAACAGAAGTACCTCCATATGTCATTGTGTCAAGCGAAGTCGATGCATAATGCATTGTTTTCATTACACTACGAATTTTAACATAAACCGATGTTAACGTTTTATCCATGAATAAAAAGGGATTTTTTTATTTGGTCAACTTTGACGGAATCGAGCACATCGATGGGATTGTGATGGGTTACTTTTTACTCCGATCATACTCAGCAAGGTAAAACAGCCTCAATGGCTGAATAACAGTAAATGCTATGACACAAGTAAATACTTACTTGTTCATTAATATAATATAACCTTCTTCCAAATATTTAATTATTCCGAATCATGTTGAAACATCTATAAAAATATTTTGCACAAATATTTATATGTTATTTGCATGTCAATTAGATTTAAATTAAACGATTTTATATAAATAAAAATCCTCATCAATCGTATGACCTTTCATGTGTAATAATTTTAATTTTTATTGGTCGTTTAGATGCAAAATATAGATTTCTATCAATAATATATTATACAAAAAAGACCGACTTTTTATTGGCATGGAAAATTTAAAAATCTTTGGATTTAATTATTTACTTATCTCAATACAAATCACACAATACTGTCACCAATGAATTCATTAACATCAAAGTTCGTCTTGACGCCTACATAATCTTGAAGACAGTTTGCATAAAATTTTCACTATATTCAAACTTATGTATCCGTCGTCATTGTTTAATGATGTTATTATTCTTTACCAACATCTGGCAACAACTCAGCTAATTTAGTTCCATTTTCAGTCACCTTGCCATATAGATAACTATGTTCTATAGTAAATATCATAAAAGTTACAAGAAGGTTAATATCTTTAGCGACATTCCTCTCTCATTGACAGCTAACTGTATTGAGCGTTCGCTGCTCTATTAACAAATACAAACCTGTGTCTAAGTACTATGCTTCAACAAATAGAGTGTGATTTGCTATTCCGTTCGTAGGAGTGTGTTCGTGTTTGATATTTGTGTTTGTCGCCCAAGACAAACTGAGCGTGCCTCCACGGCCGTACTCATGTAGAAAGCAGGAACTGAATGATCCCGGACCGTTCATTTCGAAAAAAAAATATGGTTTTGTATTTTTTTTTCCTTTATTTTTTCTTTATATAAGTTTTCTATTTGTCACTTGTCACCATAACACAAGCCTAGTCAGACTAGTCACGCACACGCGCGCGTCAAGCTTGTATGAAACGTTATGAAACCTTACAGTCTTGGTCCTTGATTAATCATGTGGCAACAGCTACGATAATACGTTGCCATGGTTGGTTACCTTGTCAATAACATGACGCGTTCCCGGAACAGTTCGGAAAAAGTTCTGTTCCCGGAACAGACCTTTTTTGTGAATGCAATTCAATTTCCATCAATTTATTAGACGTTATCACGTCAAAAATTAAGTGAACGTTTATTTTTCTGTCTTTTACAATCATCACATCTCAAACTACTCTACAGATTTGCATTATTATAATATTTGACGACCTCTGTGGCGCGTCGGGCGAACACCCGACTGCGACGCAGAAGGTTGCGGGTTCGATTCCCGCCGGGAACAAGTATTTAGGCTGACCATAAATTCTTGTTTCTGGTTCTGGGTGTTTCCTATATGTATAATATGTATATATTTACAAAAAAAAAAAGTATATAAGTAGTTTATCCGTTATCTGGCACCCATAACACAAGCATTAAGTGGCTTAGCTTGGGGCTGGATGGCGATGTGTAATATGTCCTGAAATATTTATTTATTATTTATTTATTTTTTAATGGTAACCTTCATGGAACTAATTCTATTGGAGGAAGCTCTCACTGCAACACAGTTTATAACTTTCACATTTGAGACCGATTCTTATCTATTTTTATTATTTAACACCTTTTAAAAAAACCAGGTGAATAATATTAATTATACTAATTTTGAACTGAAAGATTGCGAAGAATAGTACAAAGTTGTAGTTTGCACTGCACCGTTATGTACCGGTAACTCAGCGCCGATTACCTGCTTTCTACATGAATGCAGCCGGGCCAACACAGACTACAGACTTCTACGAGTACGTCAACCAAATTTCTGTAATTTATATAAAGCAGAAATTAATTTGTTTCGTTTTTTTGGTTACCTTTAAATTATACGGTCGTCGCACTAACGAGTATTTGAGTGAAAAAATCGGACAAAAATATTTAATTTATTTATATAATTTTATGTGCAATTAAATTAAATAAAACACAAAGTTTGACCAATATAATAATTATATATTTAAAATTTTACATCTTTTTACATTTTTAGGATTCTTCAACTTCTTCTTCGTCGGAACTTTCGTCTTCGCTTTGTCTATTTTTAAATACCGTGCTGGCAGACATCATTTCTATTGCCTCCTTTGAGAAAGGCTGTCTTTTTTTATTTTGCGTCTTTCTGCTGCAGCTGATAAATGGATCTGAACTTAAAAGAAGTCTGTTTATTATATCTATGTTGCAGTCTCTGCGCGAAAATTTGCGGGAAAAATGTAATCTGTATTGCCTAAAATGTTTGTTTCGGGCTTCAGCTGCCTCTTCCGATAACTGACCAATAGGTAGGAGTGCATGAGCTATTACTTCACCTCCATGTATCAAAATTTTGTGTATGGTTGGTGACATGGGATGCCAACCATACAGATCGACATATATTTTTGCAGTTTCATTTGCGTATGCTTCAAATTTTTCTACATCAATGTTATTGCCACTTGATATTACTTCTAATATAACTTTAAACCTTTTTATTAAATCGACATTGATGCCAGTTATTCTTGAGGAGCATTCCGGATCTGCAAAAAATCTCCTTGACGTGTTCCCGTCATTAGTGTTCCCAAACCCTGCTTTGGGAACATCTACGAGTAATCCCATTTCCTCTTTAAAGGCTTTTTGTAGTTTTTCTTTAGTCTCTTTTACAATTCTTTTTTCTTCTGTAGACCGTGCTTGCCATTTTTGTAAAGGCAATTTATAGGCTAAATGTAAAATAGATTCGAAAAATCGAATTCTTGCGTGAAGAATTGATAATCCAAACTTCAACGTTTCTACTTTACTTTCTTTTTTAATTAATTTATTAAAATCCTTCGAAGTCTGTCCGCAAATGTAGCATCTCATTGTAGATGAGGTGTCTGTAGCAGCATTACATACCTTGCCATCAATCATGGTAAGTAACAGTTTATGTTTTATTTTGCTGCCATCAATTTCTGTCTCCTGAAGCTGTTCGGCTTGGTTTTCAATGTATTGTATTTCTTGTTTTGTGATATCTTTTGTTTCATTTATAAATCTTATACGTATGGGTCTGCAGAATCTGACTGAAGACGGAACCGGATTTTGCCAAATGATTTTTTTCTCCTCTTCTTCAATGATAACAGATAGTCTTAGAGGCACTAGTGAGCTTTGAAAAATATTTGCATCACTATCTCCGTGATTTTCGAATTTTTGCTTGTATTGTGTCTGCTGAGATCCGTCACATCCCCATTTCGAAATTAACACCATATTTTGTTTTTCTTCTTCAGTGCATGACATATTGACAACCTCCGCTATATATTTGTACAAGCGCAATGCAGTGTGATTTAGTAATGCTTGAAGTTTAACTTCTGCGCTTGTCTCAGTGACATGTATTGATTCTTCCTCGGGATAACATTCAATCTTAGCCATTTGTATGACAGAATAGCATGGGTAAATAGCTTTACCAGATCTGTGGATTATTTCCCATTGTCTTCTAGTGAAATCACCTTCAACAAAGATAGCCAGTGCTTCTGCTGGCGTATATTTTTTTACAGTTGTTTGCTTCTTGGTACTAGAAATAACTTTTCTAAGTTTAGTAGCTCTGGTGGGTGAAGCCATTAATTCTTTAATTATTTTTGATGCATCTTTATTTCCTGAAGTGCCCTGACTCACGCCAGCAGCATAAGTCAACTCCTCGACAGATACTTGTTCACGCAGATCTTTTGTTTTTCTCCGTTTGCTACGGTCACACACATCTTCAAATGATTTTTTTGGACGTCCAGGTTTTGGTAAGGTCATTTCAGGCCAGTTAGGTAATTCCATCGAAGATGTAAGCCACACTTCATTACTTTTTAAAAACCGTTCTTCTTTGTATGAAGCTCCTCTCCACTTCTTTTTGAATTCACTTTTAAAGTGCTTCAAACCATTTACCATTTTATGTTTCTCATGTTCCGGACAATTTGTCAATTGGACAAGTCTATCTTCTAACAATGAAAACTTTTCTTCTATTTTGTGGCCCTTGAATTCATTCAAGATCTCCCACAATGCTCTTCTAGTAAATATCTTGATAGTTCTCGAATTATCTGTACGACAAATAAATAAATATATTAACTTAAAATAATTGTGTAATTTTTACGTACAATTTAAAAGTCATATAAAACAAAATGGCGGACGTAGGCGGATGGTTTTATTATGATTTACAATAGCCAACAAATCAATTATTATATTGTTATAAAAGTTGTAGCCCGACAAGACACGACATATACATAAAAACACGATTGTTTGAAAAAGTAAAGCAAAAAAATGTACCTAAATTGTAACTGTTTTCATATCACATAAAAATATAAATTTTATACGACAAAGTAATCATGTAATATTTTAAAATGTAGTACATACCTTCTTCTGCCATATCCAATAAAAGTTTTTTCTAAATTGAACCACACAAACACACAACTGTGAAGCGAAGTTATAGTGCGAACAAAAGTGCCGAAAACAAAGACATGCGACTCCACGAACGGCTGAGTTTCGACTGATTTGTTAAAACAGGTCTAGAGCGGGGGGATTTTTAATGGCCGCCGTCTAAAAGGTCGGTTACCTGGCTATAGGAACAATAGCTTACATGACACTTTTGACTAAGTTGCACATTTTTACTTATGTCCGATTTTATTGATCTAATAATCGTTAGTGCGTCGATCGGCCGACTATAAAGTCTGTAGACTGCTTTGTACTCTCAACCGCATCGGGTACAATAATGAGATGGATGTTATCAACAAGTTCTACTAGACAACTTTTGAATTGACTTTGAATGTTTTGGTAGGCTCTGGAATAGGGTTTTGGGTCTTTAGAGTTAAGATACTGAAACAAGTTATTTGCACAAATTATCTTAAGTTCATGATTTTGGATGTTTTCTTATATAACGAAAATTTATGACTTCCGTGATTTTTATCTAGCTTCCTTCAATTTTACTGACTTCTTCGGAAACTTTCCTTTTATTTATTAGTGTTGTAGGATCGAAAACAACATTACTGTCTCTATACTATATAGTTAAACAAATTCAGTCAATATAAAGTTATTCATTAATTTTATGGAAATATTCTTAGTAAACGCGTCAAACTATCTCTCTGTGTAAGGAACAGAGTATCGGGCCCGGAGCTAGTATGGACGGACCACCAGCGCCGCATCTAGACACCGCGACATCATAATTATTACCAACCACTAGACTATCTCGTTCACATTACCAACATTCTCACCGTATAATAAATTCTACACATGATTATACCCCGTTGACGTTTCAATTTGATACTTTTCTTATCACTCCTAGAGTATTATTGATCGATTTACTGATGCCTATCGTTGGTATCGTTATAAATTACGCGGAGAATTGTCGAAGGAAGTGCATCGGTTATTGTTACCGTCGCTTTGCGTTTTATCTACGTTTTGCAATCGCGATCTGGCCGTGCCCGTCTTTGCAATTTATCTAAACTTTCAGTCTCGACTTGTATTGGAAAATTGTTTACTAGTTGACGTATCTTTTAACCTTTGGAATTCTGTTGCAAAGTTTAGTGTCACACAGGCTTTTCATACTTTAGCAACAAACATAGTGTCACTCACAGCATTCCGTTCATTTACATTATGATTACAACCGTTACATCTCATAAAACATCATCTGACTGATCTTTTGCCGTTGATAAAAATCTCGGCGATATCTATTAGTAAATCTATTGCAATCTATTGTGTAAGTTGACACTTGAGTGACGTTCGATCAAAGTAATCGGTTTACAAGCTTCCTGTCCATATTATTACTATTATAATAGTCATTGTACTACTAGTTATTAATGTCGTACTCACACGACGTCACGGATAATTTATTTATACCGTACAAAATGCAATAATGAAGAGTAGTGGTCTCAAGCCAACGATTTGGAACTAAAGTTCAGACGTTAATTATATTTTCCATTAAGACGCGCCTTTAAGATAGTAAGTTTGGCGTTTTGTTTGTCTCAAGGCGAATCATTTTGGAGTCACGTACAGAAACGTGATACCTAAGTTTTAGAAGTACTTACCTCGAAAGACTCTAGAAGTAATTTGTAAAGACGCGTCCTCTAAAAGGCATTTTATACTCGCAACTGTGTAGGTAGTTAGCTGTTAGTAAAAGACTGCGGCGATTAAAGTTTAGTAATGAAACTTTAATTTATGTTCATAATAAAATATTGCTAAGTTACGATGACGTAGAAACATGATATAGGCTTAAAGATTTTAGTATCTTCTACTCAGTAAAATTTGCTTGAAAAATAAGACAAATACCTTTCAAATAATAATACCTATAAAATTGTTGCGTGTAGACTTGGGTCCAAATTAAAATAATATAACAATTTATCAAATCGAGATGCGACTTGATGTTGAGTTACACCTACTAATCGGTACGATATATTCATAATGTAACCAAACACGGAATTGTAAGTATTAGATGTATAGTTTTTATTCGCGGTGGCCATAGAGAATTTTATAATGATAAATGACTATCATTATAACTGTTGATTTGTTTTGATTGAAGCTATTTAGTTTTATTACGGCAGTATCAATTCACGGTTAATTAAATGTTTTTTCTTTATCTTTATATAGTAGATATCGCCGTATTTTAAGATTGCAGCGGCATGTTAATGGCCGTCTAGGGACCAAACAACCCCTATTTCATTTATGATTTATAGAACTTACCAATCACCTATTGGTTGTAAAACCGATTTATAATCTGCGTGATTTATAGCGATGGTAAAACTTTTCACATCTCCTATCTCGTCGTATCTCGTATTTACGACACTTTTTCCTTTTTACATAGTTGATTGTGTTTACTATGTAAGAGTCATCTTATTGGTTTAAGGCTTTACGTTTTGCATTACCGAAGAAATAAGTAATTTGTTGTGCATCGTATTTTGCGTGTAAGTGGCGTATAATATGCAATTCGCAATTGGAGATTCCGCAGATTGCTAAAGCGGAATCCCATTGAGTGCATTTTTTAAAATGAGCAAACTGTTATTAGTCGTTTATTGCAGTTGAATTTGTACAGCGTCGTCACGGAGTGTACCTGTAGGTACAATTATCTTACTCGCGATCTTCCCATTGTTGTCGAAATTTAAAACAAATTTCCTTTACGAGGGGGGGTCGCTTTTTTCTGCCCTGCCAAATTGGATAAGCACTATAATTATTCTTTTAAGTTCTGAATGTTGTTTTGTGGGTATTTTCTTGTTTATATTCGAAGCGGTTTATGAGGCGAGACGGTGGTGTAGACGTTATTTTAATGATAATAATGTTCTTATCTTCAAGGAAGGCCAGTTCGTTGTAGTCGTGTTATTAGGTAGCATGTCTCCGGTTACTTGATGCTAATCAGCGTAACAAGTTAATTTAAAGAGGTGTAATGGCATTCCTACCGTTTTTATCAAGTGCGTTTGTCTTTGGGTAACAAATTGAAATAAATAAAGTATTTTCTTCAAGACAGCCTCAGGGATCCATTGCGGTGTAAGAAAATCATACTTTTTTTAAACTGCAGTCTGAGTCTGTCGATTTCTGACATCTTGTGGATCTTAAAGTAGCGGTAAGCAATGCATTCTTCTGATATAAAATAACAATAAAGTTAATAAACATGCAATACCACTGAATATTCGTTAAAATATACAAAATCAAATTAAAAGTCACCTCCTAATCAATCAACAAAATGTAACTGTTTAAGTTTTATCTGATGTTTTTTCCGATACTGTGGTTGGTCCAGCATTAAGTGATAAAGGTAATGTCGAAGCCAGATGGTAGATATCGAAGCAGGCATCGCGCATCGGGATCGGTAGCATCCAGTGGTCCTCTGTTCACTTGACATCGAATGACGAATGGGATTGCCACTACAGTTTGTATTAATATTAATAAAAATAATAAGCGTTGAATCTGTGCTTTAGGTAAGTATAGTCTTTTCACAGATAAAAAAAGGAAATTATACAAAAAAAAATTCTTAAAAAGACAAAGTGACTTTAGTATTTTAGTACACCAGCTGTCTATTAGTATATAATTATCTAAAAAGAAAATCTATGCGAATGACAAGTATAATATAGATCTTCCTTAAAACGCCCGTCATACAGACCTAAAATCGTCACCTATTGCCAAACATAAGTACATGATGTTTCTAAATTTAATAGACATTTTATTTTGGCTTTGTTTAGCCAGTTAGCAAAGTATGTATTATCCTAAAGTACGTTGCATTTGAATATAATTGGCGACGTGTTGTCAACTTTCGATAGTTTTATATTTCCCTCTCAAGTATGCATCTGTAACAAAACATAATAAATTATTAAAAGTTAAATTGATTAAAATACCTTTTCATTACTCATACTCCGAAAGTAGGTCTAAATATGCCTGAAGAGCGTGTAGAAAATAAAACTTCCAGCCCTAGGGCTTTTCGCTTTCACTGACAGCTGTCATGTCAAATTATGGCTTCGCACGACTTGTGCAATGTGCATATAGCCAGTATCAGTATCATTATACATTAGGAACTTCAAAACCTAACCTCCTTGCTTTAGGTAGCACCAAAGAATAACACTACATGTATATAACCTCTTTGGTCCCAACCTTGTAAGAGGATCAAGTAGTATGAAGTCTCTCATCCAATCTCGTTGTTAGGAAGAATTTTAAGTATTATTCGTAATGAAAAGCACAGTGTTTACCTCGGGTGAAAGACTCATTAAGTCCCTCGAACTATTAGCGCCCTCGCGACGCTCGGGCGCCAAACTCCGTCTCGGGACTTGTAATGAGTGACTTTCACACCTAGGATAACAATGTACTATTCGTATGACGTGCCTATTTCAAGTTGGACACTTTTGTAACACCCTACGTTAACTTTTGACAGATGATATGTCAGCACTAAATTGGATTTCGCAAAAATAAACATATCTCACTTGTTTAGATTGCATTCGCTTTGTTTAAAGGAAATTAAACCATAATATCGTAGCCCTATATTCTACTTTACATTCGTTGAGTAAAACTATTTTTTTTGAGACTGGTGACAGCTGTTATAATAAGAAAATTTTCTTAGTAAAAAATACCGAAATAATTGACAACTAAACAGTTAACCAGATAAGGTGAGGCATTATTCTTTATTTGCTCAAGGCATATTTTCGCCTCATTCATATGTAAATAAAATTTAAAAGGATCGTGATAGCATTTTGACGAGTTTATTAAAATCGACTGTGTGTGGGTGTAAGGATTGTTAACTAACAAGCTTTTTGTTAACGTTTTTGCGAAGCAATTAAACATTTTTAGTTAATGAGATGACGTCAAACGCTGTTACTAGCTTCAATAGTGCTCAATGCTTACCTATAACGAGTTAATTAAAATACACAAATACATGAAATAAATACCCAGAAATTAAATATAAACACATTAATTTTATTTATGATTCATTATCAATTAATATTTAAGAAAAAGAGTTAGTTTTTGTAAACATATTAAAAAAAAACAAAAATAACAATACATTAAAATGCCCTAATCAAAATCAAAATTAACTTATACTCTCACTTAAAACAGGAGGAAGCCGTTGTCGGCTACACCCTCCCGGTTACGTATCATAATAACTAAGTTCAATATAACTATGTTCGAAATAACTACGGTCGATTCACATAAGTTCATAATACCTAACGGTCGATTGGGCTACACATTATAATAACTAAGTTCAATATAACTATGTTCGAAATAACTAACGGTCATAATACCTACAGTTTAAAATACCTAATGGTCGAAATACCTAATGGACGAAACACCTACGGTTAATTTAACTACAATTAATTCAACTACGGTTTTTCACCTGCGGTTTAAAAAAATCAATTTTATAAAATCCCTAACCAAGTAAAATGGGTAGAATTCGCTTCTAGCACTCGCCGGCCGCTGCCGCGGCACCGCTCGCTTCGCTCGCTCGGCTCGTGCGTTGTGGTCGCAGTTCTAACATAAACCTAACCTATCCATGTCGGTTCTGGGTAGGGAGTTTTCCGGGTGGGTCTTTATATGCTGCCTTTATCACGCAACTAGAGACGAATTTTACCTATTTGACTTGATTAGGGAAGCATATAAAGACCCATCCGGAACACCCCCTACTCAGAACCGACATGGATAGGTTAGGTTTATGTTAGAACTGCGACCACAACGCACGAGCCGAGCGAGCGAAGCGAGCGGTGCCGCGGCAGCGGCCGGCGAGTGCTAGAAGCGAATTCTACCCATTTTACTTGGTTAGGGATTTTATAAAATTTATTTTTTTAAACCGCAGGTGAAAAACCGTAGTTGAATTAATTGTAGTTAAATTAACCGTAGGTGTATTTTATATAATTGATTTTTTTTAACCGCAGGTGAAAACCCGTAGTTGAATTAATTGTGGTTAAATTAACCGTAGGTGTTTCGTCCATTAGGTATTTCGAAAATATGCCAAACAACCATTAGGTATTTTAAACAGTAGGTATTATGACCGTAGTTATTTCGAACATAGTTATAATGAACGTAGGTAAATTAACCGAAGGTATTTCGTCCATTAGGTATTTAGTTCATTAGTTATTTCAAAAATATGTGAAACAACCATTAGGTATTTTGAACAGTAGGCATTATGACCGTAGTTATTTCGAACATAGTTATATTGAACTTAGTTATTTTGATATGTAACCACCCTCCCCAAGCATTTATCACCAAAATGCTGGCAGGATTCGCTGAATAGCGAGACTAACTTGCTGGGACAAGAAGCCGCCAACTCTATGATCGTCAATAGCCTCGACAAGTCGCGCCGATAGCTCATAAAGGTTAATTTTTTATTACGTGTTAATTGTATTTGTAAGTTGAAACAACAATAAAAAATAATCGATAAGGATACCCATTTAAAGCAAAATAAGAATTCCAAGAACCAATCGGCCACAATATCCAATTTCCCCTATCAACATAATGAAAATTACAATACGAATTAATTGAATTAGCATTCCCCACCCAAGCTGTCAAATTTGACATAAATTTCTGTCTGACGTACTTCGGGTTAAGCGTCATGTCGACGTTGGACGTTCCGTCATTTGGAGACAGGGATCAGTGATGCTCAAGTGATGCCCTGATGTGACAACAATGCGGGTAGTCAAGGAATGTTGTTGATTAATATTAATTTGTTGAAATGGAGAATAGGAATAAAATACAGCCTGGCGCAGACGGACAGACGGATGGACAGCGAAGTCTTAGTAATAGGGTCCCGTTTAAACCCTTTGGCTACAGAACCCTAAATATGAAGATGATAGAGGTAGATAGGTAGAGCAGCATAATATAGTGAACGATACAAACAATTATTTAGCGCAATAACTGGAGAAAGGCTGGAGTGGTAAGTTGAAAATGACGTCAATTAAAAATGTCCACGCTGTATTTAGGCGTCATATGTGAAAGTGCTACATGTGTAGTAAAAATCATGTAATAACATACAGGATTTTTTTTTGGGTTTATTTTTAAAATATAATCTTAGTCTTATACTTATTCTTTTATTTTCCGTGTTTAATTAAATAAATAAAATAAATAAATATTTCAGGACATATTACACATCGCCATCCAGCCCCAAGCTAAGCAACTTAATGCTTGTGTTATGGGTGCCAGATAACGGATAAACTACTTATATACTTTTTTTTTAAATATATACATATTACACATATAGGAAACACCCAGAACCAGAAACAAGAATTTATGGTCAGCATAAATACTTGTTTCCGGCGGGAATCGAACCCGCAACCTTCTGCGTCGCAGTCGGGTGTTCGCCCGACGCGCCACAGAGGTCGTCAAACTTCATTATGTTTATGTACAGTCGGCCACAGGATTGCAGACCCACCGTAGAGATCTAAAATTACTATTATTGGAATGTTAACATTCTTATTATGTTGCCTGATGTATATTTATTAGATAAGTAGGTAGATAATTAGTTAATACATAAAAACATGTTTTTCTTCTTAACAGTATTCCGTCGAAATAAGAATCCGTCCTGTTGCCATTCCAACCAAGTGCGAACAAATAAATTTCCTCTATTCAAACTGTTTATATTATTATAAAATTCCAATTAATATTTCCAAAACATTCTCACAGTAACTAATAGAGATGGCCATAGACTTCGCCGTGCAGCGACATATACAGAGAGCCATGCAATTTGTCTCGTCTAACGCCATAAATTGATTGTACTCTCAGCAGGCAGTCCGTTCCTACTTCGTTTATAAATGATACCGATAATAAGAACGTAATGTATGTCGGTTACGATGTTGTATGTTAATATACTTTATTTTAATGAGACATGACGTTATTAGAATTTTAAACTGTTTTGTGCAATATTGTTTACATTAATTCCTTCTGTTTGTTTTAAGGTCTCTACAATTTTATTTATCTTTATTTGTATTGTGGTTTTTAGTTTCATATACACTCTGATCCCTGAAGTTTTATTGAAATAATATACAAAGGAATAAAATATTTTTCATTACATATAAATTATAAAAACGAAAATTAATTAAGTAAACTACCCACTTACATTTAACAAAAATTAAAAGTCCAAAAGACTAGCTGCGTTAACTCGTTGGATTGCGTTGCTTATTCGCTGTCCAAGGTAGCCAGCCCTTTAGTCACACGAAGCTAAAACTAGTATATTTTTTTCTTTCTTTTATTGCTGATCTCTTGTAGAATTTTGCGTTTTTTTTGGATATATATGATAGGTCAGCGACAGTGAGTGATAGGTCTAGCGATCTTCAAAGTGAGAGTGAATCGGTTCCTACTGGGTAAGCACGCTCCATCGTAGGCCATAATGATGCTTACCATCAGGCATATTATGGTCAAGTGCAAACCCATTCCTAATAAAAAAAAATAAAAAAAAGTCAGCTTTTAAACACTATCACACCTGTCTAATGATAAGTGACAATGCTGTTTAAGAGGTAGCCACGCATCCTAGAAGATACCTATTTACTCGCGACTTGCGAAATCTTACGAAACATTTTCTTTATAATAATATTGACCTCAACATCTACATGATTTATATAGCAACAACAACATGTTTGGAGTCAACAATGTCGCTGTTTTCATTTCAATATTCTCCTTGATCGTATGAGTATGCTAATAACGTATGAGCGTACGGTCAACTGCTTAATTGCAGCCACCGGTAGAGTTCGAAAATTACTATTATTGAAATGTCTTCATTCTAATAAGTTTTGTTTGATAAATTGATGAGTTAGAAGTCTTTAAACTTCAACTAAAGCAGGTGTCTAGAATCTTGCTTGTGTTGAAAACATTCTTATAACAACCGTTTTGGAGATCTACGCTGAGTCTGCAATTATGCAGCCCACTGTACATACATTTTTGGTAAGAAAAATGCATTGCTACACGGTCTTCAGAATAAAAGTTGAGTTATCTACCACTGGGCCACTACCGATAACCCTTCGTGTATTCTGCACTTAGTAGTTTTATTTTTTCTTTTCTAAGTCAGTCAATAAGATTTGCGTTAAAATCCAAAAACTTTCTGTTCTATAAATTCGTTACGTCTCCAGAAAGTAGATCCTTACTCACTTAATTAAAACTATTGCTCAACCAAATAATGTAATTGCGTTTAATTTGAATTCTTGTCACCCTTCCGGGACGATTCAATTAAACTTGTTCGTTTCCATTACAGTGGTTGGACCAAACTACAGGATCGGTATCTTAGGGGAGACCCTTGTCCAATATTTTGGTTTTCCTACACTCATTACTTGTACCTTAACATACCTACTACGTGGAGAACATATCAAAATTACATACTTGAATTTTGATTAGGAAAAGGCTAATTGTGAATTTTCTTTGTCAAAACGGCTGGAGGGGGTTATTCAAGGTTTAACATGGACACTATTTTAATGTGTGAGTGATTAAAAGTATAACAGATACAAATACAGAATACTTAATAAAAATGACTCCTTTAGAGGTTGAATTTCCAAAAAAGTTTGTTTAATGCTACCCTACGTCCTAAAAGAAATTCTCATGCGAAGTTCCAGACACGTATCTCTTTATAGTCTCAGAGAATCGTTGATGAGTCTTTTTCCCTTTTATAAATGTTGTTATTATTATTTGGATTCCTTCGAGCTTCGAAGGACATGTTAATTAATTAATTAAGGTCTCGGTTACAGTTATTCCCTGATAGTCAAAGGTCTAACGGTGATCAGAAAACCTTTAAAATGGGTAGGTGAAAAGGCACAGCTATAGGAGAAAATTAGGTGATATCATCAAGTGACTTATTGGACAACTACGAAGGGGTATCAATTGGTGGTGTTTTATATGTGACTATGATCTTATCTTTGCCGGTGTCCGTTATACGGGCACCCGCCCTTTTATTAAACTCTACCATACTGTGTGGTAGGACAAAAAGTCGAAGAGTAGCAAATATGATTTTATATTTTATATTTGACGACCTCTGTGGCGCGTCGGGCGAACACCCGACTGCGACGCAGAAGGTTGCGGGTTCGATTCCCGCCGGGAACAAGTATTTATGCTGACCATAAATTCTTGTTTCTGGTTCTGGGTGTTTCCTATATGTATAATATGTATATATTTACAAAAAAAAAAAAAAGTATATAAGTAGTTTATCCGTTATCTGGCACCCATAACACAAGCATTAAGTTGCTTAGCTTGGGGCTGGATGGCGATGTGTAATATGTCCTGAAATATTTATATTTATTTATTCTAAAAGCAGGATTTTTAGGTTCCTGCTTCCTGCTGCTCTATTTCTGCTAGATATGGTAAACAGTTGATATATCAATTTTTAATTTACCTATGAGTTCCTATTTATGATCTTAATATTAGCATTTTATAGGGACAAGTGATTAATTGTTGAGTGCTATTATTATTGCTATAAAGAAAATGGAAAGTTTTTTAAATTGGGGATAGTCATTCCTCGCTTTTGTGTTCATTCTGATATAGACTCAAAAAGTTGTGGATATGAGTGATCCTAGTGACAAAAGTTGTAGTATAAAATTATTTGAAAGTTAATCAACTCCCTTTCTTTTGTATTACTCACATTAGAGGGTGTGTGTTTAATGAAAACAGGACAAGAATTTAAATTTAATGTTACTCGTGATTGTCTCCATATCGCTATTCGATAAGTTTATTGAATAACCCAGGGTGGATTGAAATTTCATATCGACGACGTTTTTAGGGACAAAATAATAGAGAACAGAATTTTGGGCTCAAATTAAGTGAAGGGTCTCACATAGTAATATTGCGTTTTTGGTCTTTACGAAAGGTGTATTAAATGTTAGGGTTATGAGGTTGGGCAATATTGGAATTATTATAAAGGATTTTAAGAAACATTTTCAGTAACAATGTTATTAGTTTTATACATGTTTCCTGAATCATGTGCGCCGTTGAATGTCTACTTTGCAACAAATATTGTCGCTTTTTAAATGATTTCAATAAAAAAACAACAACATACAGACGAATTGAGAACCTCCTCCTTTTTTGAAGTCGGTTAAAAATGAGGAGGCTTTTAATTCGTCACGTATATATCTATTCTAATAATATAAAGCTGGAGAGATTTTTTGTTTTAACGCGCTAATCTCAGGAACTACTGGTTCGAATCGAAAAAATATTTTTGTGTTGGATAGTCCATTTAACGATTCATTTTAAAATTCCCACGGGATCGGGACTTACGCGGGTGAAACCGCGGAGCGCAGCTAGTATATAATATAACATCCGAGGGTAGATGATGATGATGATGATAATGGCCTTACTAACCAGGATGCCGAAGATCGTGCGAAGTGGAGGCGTAAAAGTAGGAAAGAGGACCCCGGGCTCCCGAGAGGGATGCAACTGGGAACATCGCTCGGATGATGATGATCCGAGGGAAGATGAGATTAAAACATCGTTTCCAGCATCAGTGTTTTATTCTTGAAACACAGGGATCTTTACAGCGTCCTTCGTACTTACAGCAAAATCCACTAATTTTCAAATACAACAAATGACATCACAAAGACATTCCGCCGTTCTATTGCAATTCAAACGTTGGCTAGTAGAAAACCTGCCAGCATCATTTATAAAATAGGTTTATCTTTTGAGACAATGAAGTTTATATTGCAAGTGTTACCATATTATATTTCTGTACACAGAATACTCGATGACGGCTCAACCGATTGAGTTGATTCTTTTTAATTAAAACCCGACCTTAACAAAGTATTTTTTGTTGTTAACATAAACAATTATAGAACAATACAGCAGATTAATTGGTAGTTTGTATTGTGAGTGCACTGACCTCCGAACTGACGGACGGTAATGGTTGGGCACGTCTCTTGGACGTCTCGCCGTCATTGCAAGGGAAGAGTTAATTTTCCTTGTGCATTTAATTTGTTTATTAAAAAAAACGATCGCGTGTGAATGTGTGGGTTCTCTTTGTGGGTCAGTCTTGTATGTTTAAATTACTTGTTAACTTTACCTTTTGGAAATTGTGAATATTTGAACATAGAGGTGACGTTTTTAAAAACATGTATCTTTTTGAACATGAAACTGCGCTCACGTAGAATAACAAATGTCAATGTGATAGATCCAACTAGGCTTGTATGCTCTGTCATCGTCTTAAACATTTGGCGCCTCAAGCGGTCAGACTGGATACGGGTACGACCGTTATTTTTGTATATTTTTAGTTCACCAATTTTATATAGGTACTAGCTGCCTCGACAAACGTTGCTATACTTATGTGTGCCATACTTACCTATACAAAAAAAGTAAATAGATGTTGTTCGATTCTCAGACCTAGATAGATAGATAAATTCTTTATTGAAAACACCATTTTTAAATTACATAAAATATAAAAAACATAACTTAAGTCTTAGTGTTACAAAGGGCGGCCTTATCGCTTCAAGCGATCTCTACCAGCCGACCTAACGAATATACACAAAAAAAAGCATACAAATCGGTTCAGCCGTTTAGGTGGAGGTTGGCAACTTGGAGAAATTTATATACATATATAAGATGCAAACGTAAGCACCTAACTCTACAATCCATCGTATTGTTCCCAAACTAATATTTATTTTTAATTAATACAAAATAAATGATTCATCCTGTTAATAAAAAGATTCTGTCTACATGTGTGCTTGTTGAACATCACAAAAATCGGGTTGAACAAACATTGGTTCGAATATGAATGAAAAATGCTATTTGTAGTCAAGTGCTCTACACTTCTTCATGTCATCTTAAAATTATTTACACACATGTCAAAAGACCATAGAAAGCAAGTGGGTAACTGTTAAAGGTTTACAAAATGAAAACTAACGATGCCGGTCCTACATAAAGCTCTGCCTGCGAAGTTTTAAACAGAAGCAGGTACACTGCAATCAATGTAGAACAGCTCTCCACGGTCATTCATTCCGCAAGCCTGACTGTACAATAAGAAATTATACTTGAATAATCAATAGCTCAGGCAAGTGAAGCGGCTAGTAAATGTTCCTACTTATTATCATAATTGAAATCATCTAAACGTATGGAACGACAACGACATCCACCCATTATATTCTGTGGCTCATTAATACTAACTGTCATAAACATTGTTAGTGTATTAAATGAGCAACAAGAAGTGGCCGCTGTACTGTTTGGGTAAAGGAATCATATTCATATGTAAATGTGTGCGTAAGAGCTTCTGGGATTTAGGTCTTCATTGTTATTCTATTTATGGTAAAGTCAAAGGATTCACTTTAATGAAACAACAAAATAACGTTCCAATTTCTGTGAGAATTGACCACTGAAAATTCATTGCAATTTCTGAAAAAGCGGTTAAAAATAACAACTCTCGTGCCTAGAAAAAGCGTTCACCTGCTTCTCAAACAACCCCGGAGGTGAATGGAATAAAGCAAACAAAAACCATTGCGCTAGTTCCATTCCAGCTTGAAGGAACCGGGTGAATAACCAGCATGAATTTTTAAAGAATTTCGTGTAGTGCAAACTGTCTCGCTGCGAAGATGAAGCTTCTATCTCGGGGACTCGAGAATATTAAAATTCTTAGCGAAGACCAGCTACTAAGGCACAATGCACATTGTCAACGCATAAAGTAACAGAGTTGCTGTTATAACACCATTGTGATGCAGCCCCTTGCAGTTTCTTTACCGTTTTCACAGAGTATTCCTGCGTTTTATTATTCATGTAACAAGTGTCTTATGCGAGGTACCTGTAATGTTAATAATTGAACAAGTCCGTGACGGGAAGACGGGAGTAGTCACGTGTACTACCAATAGAATGTTATTTATTATTATTTTTGTTAGACAAGGCAATATTCAATTTGTTGTTCTACACTTGCATGTTATCAAAACTGTTTCGCATGAAATTTAAGAAACTATGTCCAGATTTCAAACATGATACCTACCTATATGGGAAATACGTTTTGTCAAATATTTTCAATGCAAATTTTCAGATAGTACTCGTAGGTTAAGTTAAAAATGCGTTTCAAACCATTTAAAATTACTAGCTGCGCTCCGCGGTTCACCCGCGTAACTCCCGATCCCGTGGGAATATCAAAATGAAAAGTAGCCTATAGCCTTGCTCGATAAATGGACTATCCAAACCAAAAGAATAAAATAATTTTTCAATTCGAACCAGTAGTTCTTGAGATTAGCGCGTTCAAACAAACAAACAAACTCTTCATCTAAATACATATAAGTATAGACTTATTTTACTGGTCACTTCTTGGCGAGGAATTCAATCATCCAGCTACAAATTGTTTACTCTATACTAAATGATATTTTGTTACAGCTTTAGTTCAAAATGACTATTACTGCACTGTTGTGTTTCATTATGTCGTAAAAGTTTATGCAAATAAATTGTATAAAGTAGTATAAATATAACTTGAAAACCCTACTATTTCTTACGGAATACATTGTGCGTTGATATGAACGCATATTTATGGCTCATTGTTCTTGATATTACTCTTAGCATTAAACTTTCTCGAACACCTTGATTTTATAACTGAGGAGAAAGGTCAAGAATTCACTGTAAATAGGTATATTATTTCAACGGATTACATTTACATAAATCCTATTGTAATAAAAATGTGTTATTTTTCTGAATTTTAAATTTCACGCGACCCATGCATAATAGTATGGATTTTTAATATTTTTTAAACGTGAGCTTGAAAGGTATGCATCTTAAAATATGTGAAAAATTTAGGTAAGTAATTATGTTTCATTTTAATGAATAATTTATTTTTTAACCTACTTCAAAAAAGGAGGAGACGAAGTATCAGTTCGACGTGTATGTTTTATACAACAGCTAGTCGCACGTTCTTTTTCTAATGGGAAATACTATGATGTAGGCAAAAAAAATGATAATATCTAGAATAAAAATGATAATATAGAAAAAAAATGATAATATCTACTAGAATGCTGAATAAAATTTTTATAGCATCATTACAAAATAAATTTCTACTGATTATGTAGTTATATCTTTGATCTTTTATTTATCCAGGAGATAGTGCTGTTTAAAAGGTTCTGCCATCTATTGAGGCATTATGAAACCAGTCCTTTTTTGAATTAGCCCTTTTACGCTACCGTTCCGATAAACTCCATAAACATTTATTCATATATTTGATTTAAGGTTAACATTTGTGTACTTATCGTGTCGTTCACATTGCATTTGCATCACAAATTCATCACTAATTGGGTGTTATGTGGCCAGTTAGTACTTATCTTACACATTAATCTAAATAACACTAATGTTACCATATTTTACGATTCCATAAAAACGAGTCTAAAGTCATTCTTGCGAAACGTAATATAAAATATTTTTCTCAAACAGTCTATAAAATTCTTTACGCTTGTTGCTATAAAATATTTGAAAAATAATATATATTTTAACCTACCAAAATAATAGAAAGATTCTAAATAAAACAAAGCTATAAAGTTTTAAATTGGTTTGCCAAATTAGTTGTCGAATCGTAAACTACGAGACAAAGTTTGAAATGGCAAGTTTTATAATAAAAGGAGGTATTTACAATGATTGAAATAATAAATGAAGGTATCAATTTCATCTATAAAATTAAAAATAATATGCTTCAGACCATTTTACAATTTTGTAGGAAACTAAAGCTGTAGCCAAACCGACATAATTAGTCTAGTCGTAGAGTCGTGTCACAAACGCCACGTCACGTAGGTCGTATAATTTATTAATGTTATGTACAATCTACGGTCAAAAGGTTCTACCCACCGTAACGTTTACAATTCTGTGCAGCACTATTTGAACATTATAACAACGTAACCTGTGGATCCAACCCAAGACTCGGCCAATTAAAGACATAGCTAACATGTTGAAAATAATAATCACACTGAGTACTTTTAATTCAAGTATTTAAGTTTGTGTGTAACGTCTACGTAGAAGAAGGTCGTAACTCCAATACTTGTTGATAGTATTATTGTAGCAAACTGATCATTTACTTATGACCCATACTGTACTTGAAAAGTTTGAAAATAAGTAGGTAATGCAGTTGAGAAGTGAAATGCCGTGCTGACGCTTAACAGGGTCTAGCTTGAAGTTTTAGCTTATCCGATACTTTTTATTCCATTTCCTCGTGAAACCACTGAAGTTTCCAAGAGACGGTAAAAAGTTAGCGACGTTTGTGCCGTATTCATAATTAGACCACACGCGATCGAGTAAGTAGCTAGAGGAATTTAAATTCCTACCATTCGGGGAAAAAATTCATGCCGTTCCCTCTTTGTTAACTACATATACTTTCTACGTTTTGTTTTTAACAAAAAAATGTCTTTGAACTGTAAGCTATGCGCTGACTTTTCTGGGAAAAACTGGGACTCTAACCGAGTCTTAGGGCACGCGAAGCAAACTGTAGCAATTTACGATGTGTTACATAAAACTCGCGTTCCTAAATTCGTCTACTTGGGTGGCCTGGTTTGATAACAATTAGCTTTTTTAGGTTTTTATGGACAATCGGGTATTATAGGAAGATGGTATTTATTGCTTGTTTTTGGTGAGGATCGACACAATTCAAGTGCCTGTTTAATTTTTTCGCAATTCGTTCTCAAACAATCGGTGCGATTTGTCAAATTAATGTTGAAATAACGACTAGCCAATTATTATTTTTTTGTTAAATATATGCCCGATCGTTACTTAGTATTTCGATTTCTAACTTAGTTTTTTTCACATAAATCTATTTTTTTTTATTTATTTAGTGGGCATCTGTTTTTATATAGCTTCTAGCCTTTTTTAATATTCTAAAGACGATTTGAATTCAAATAAATAATTTATAGAACACGACAGTTTATTTTTCATAAACGTGTGAGATGCAATACAAAATGATATAATATCTAGTTTGGTACTGTACTACTTACTACTGTGACAACAAAGAATGCACAAGTGTTTTTAAGTGTCCAATTTTATAACACAGAAGTGTCCCGTTTGTCGGTTGCAATTCATACTATATCAGTCACAGTGTATTGAAATTCAGTAAGATTTTTTTATTTTTTTTAATTATAAATTTTAAAATCAAAAATTTGTCAAATCAGTATAGCCGGATTATTTTTACATACTTTGCTCAGTTTTCAATTAAACCATCTTCTCATCACAAAACTCCTTAATGGGTTACGATTTCTGGTAGCAATTTGGAAAAATTAAGTGCCTTTTGTTTGATCAAGTGGAAATAATTCAATGGCAGTAAAAATATGTGCACTATCATGATAAAAAACCGTCTTCAAATAAAAGGGAAAATAACAGCATCCACAATAATCCACATAATCTGAATGAAAAATGAAGCTAAACTTAAACTAGGTACGGTCGGCTGCATAATTGCAGCCCTCGGTAGAGTTCGAAAATTACTATTATTGGAATGTTTGCATCCTAATAGTTTTTGTTTGATTTATTGATGAGGTAGAAGACTTTAAACTTCATCTAAAGCAGGTGTCTAGAATCTTGCTCGTGTTGAAAACATTCTTATAACAGCCGTTTTGGAGCTCTACGGTGGGTCTGCAATTATGCAGCCGACCGTACATTAAACAACCCGACTTCATATTCTGTTTCTTTCCCTTATCCAGGGTCGGGCCCTTCGTGTTTTCGCACCAGGTTGTACGACAGCGAGTATAGTGTCAATAAAGTTAAGATTTAAAATTCAAAATTGGTTTTCTCAAAAGTTGATACTGTGACCAACCGCGGTGTTGAGTGCATTCTTTGGTTACACCAACATATCGGTTTTAAAACTGTTTCTGAGACAGATGCTCCTGTCTACGTGACACAAATGTAAAATAACAGTTCAAATGAAAGAGGAACTTTCAAAAATAGATAACGTTTTGGGGTAACTTTTCAAATTATAAGGGGAAGTATTCGTATAAACTCTGTGTATAAACTTATATGGGTATTATTGAAGTTATATTTGTTAGGGTACGTGCCTCTCCTTATATTAGAAAAATGGTCAATAGTACCTAAATATAATAAATATAAATAAACTAGCGACCCGCCCCGGCTTCGCACGGCTATATTATGCATGTATTATACCTTCCTCTTGAATCACTCTATCTATTAAAAAAAACCGCATCAAAATCCGTTGCGTAGTTTTAAAGATTTAAGCGTACAAAGGGAAATAGGGACAGAAAAAGCGACTTTGTTTTATACTATGTAGTGATATTGCAGGACAATGCATACTGCGCCGTCAAGTCCCAAGCTAAACAACTAGGCTTATAAAAATTACTATGCCAATCTCCTATACTAAATGACTGGAATCCTTTAAGAAACTTTAGTCGTGTTGAACTATCTGTCAAAAGACTCACTACTGAACCGATTTTGATGAAACTTAGTATGAGTATACATTGATTCATTGGGAATAACATGGGCTACTTTTTATACCGATATTCTTACGGGATCGGGAGTTATTTATCATAAAAATAAATAAATAAACATTTGTACACACATTCCCTTTCTCCTACCGCACGACATTTCACACATCGCCATCTAGCCCCAAGCTAAGTTACTAGACTTGTGTAATGGGTGCTAGACAACGGATTTACTACTTATACTTTTCTTTTTAAATATATACTTAAAATACATAGAAGCAACCAGACCACAGACAAATATCTAAACATAAATACTTGTCTGAGGCGGGAATCGAACCCGCAACCCTTCGTTTGGCAGTCCAGCATGGTGACAATTGTGCCAACTGGGTCGTCGAAGACACGGAACACAGTGATGTAATAGTAAAAGCTTTCGGCTAAAATCAAAAGAGTTATCTTTAACAGGTGCAAGCTATTAGATATTATAAAACAGAACCATTAACGTAAACGGTTAATTCCATTGTCAACTAGCGATAAGAAACTATCAAATTGCCCAATAAATTTAGGTAGGTATTCATTTACTTTAGTATAGCCACTTGTGTAAAGAAAGTTCCTATAGGTACCTAATTCTAAACTCATGTTATGGGTTATATTAATTTTGAGGGTGTTTCCTCGAAAATCAGCTGTTTCGAGTTAGAGGTTATCGACATTGGGGGTTCATTTGTTTTTTTGTTTGGACATGGTCTTTATTACCAAAAACGGATAATTTTTGACCTCCAAATATTAAAAAAAAACTTACGAATCTTCAAAAGTTGTTCGTCTAGACGTCAAGAGCAACTTCCTTTTATTGTCTTGAAATACTCCAGTCAGAACATATTGTTTAACTCCACGCTATGATATTAGGGTTTATGGTTTATGCTCAATGTGTATTTGTGTAACTTATCAGCCCATGATCCATTCAGTAATTAAGTGGACTAAAATTACATTTTTTTAACAGACTTCGAAATTACATACAACTGAATTGAGAACCTCCTCCTTTTTTGAAGTCGGTTAAAAAGGAGGAGGTTCTCAATTCGGTTGTATGTATTTTTTTTTGTATGAAATTATTTAAAATCCTTCGTCAGTGTCATCCATTTGATTAGTGAATCAAAGTGAGCTGTACTCGAACCGACATTGAATGTCTTGTTCTGTAGATTTACAAATTATGCTGCATGGTAATGACAGAAAATCGATCGGACGATTTACAACTACATGTAGTTTGTTGCCGAATTGATAATAATATAGGCATCCTTGCTATCATGTATTCAGGCTTAACATTAATTAAACGGACTAGAGACTTTCAGCGAGTCTGTCGAGACCAACCGCCCGCGCCGCCGGGTGTATGTGGTTAAGCATGCGCAAGCGAATCCCTCTGCACTCGGCTCATGGTGGAGAGAAGGGACCATCGTCAGGTTTTTAGTGGGTAAACCTCTGGCCGCCCACCATCTTAGGCCAGTAGGGAGCCCCACATACCTCCGCTGTTCCCCACCGGGAGTGGCGGTGAAATGCATAAGAGCGCATTTTCCTGACGAAAAAAAAAGCTGGCTCGTTTAGCTTGCTAACACCTATTGGCCGATTATAAATTGCGTTCGTCTTTAGCTTAAAGTCCTTACACTATTACTTATTTGTACCTAATCCCCACGCCTTGCTTGTCACCCATAAACAGTCACATTGTATAAGAGTGTTTTATACCATCCTTTACAAAGTAAAAGTGAAACAATGAAAGTAGTCTTCTATGTTACGACATTTTTTGAACAACTCGCTTTTAAATTGTGCTTACCCAAAAGGCCGTAAATAGGGACAATTTGACATCGTTACACGTAACTTCACTTACCTGCGCAGGAGTGTCTTGTAACCTCTTTGCTGGTCGAATATTTAGCCAGTATTTTTTGGCCTTTTAAGTTTTTTTCTTGTTTATAAAAGGTAATTTTTTATTTGCACAAAACTGTTCGGTTAGTACCGGTGGCACACGATCCCCGAGGTAGGTACTCGATCCCCGAGATACCCGTCTCCGAGGCTCCCAATGGAAGCAAGACCATACGAGTTCTAATTTATACTTATAAATCACTACATAGTATAAAACAAAGTCGCTTTCTCTGTCCCTATTTCCCTTTGTACGCTTAAATCTTTAAAACTACGCAACGGATTTTGATGCGGATAGAGTGATTCAAGAGGAAGGGATATATGTATAATACATGCATAATATAGCCGTGCGAAGCCGAAGCGGGTCGCTAGTCTTCTATAATTATATCTGTACAGATTGGATACAAAGGAGGAAAGTATCTAAGTTTTGTATTTAGGTATTCTCTTTGCCTGTAGCAAGTAACTATGAGAAAATATAATATAAAACACGACTTTTAGTCTTCTTGAAGATTTAAAATACTCGGTGTCACACCGTTATGTAACTTTCTTCATAAAAATTATGGATTACGTATTATATTTTTCTTGTAACTATCATACTAGGAGTGTTTAGTTTTTCGGGGCTGTTTCCACCCTAATTTTTTGCCATTGACTTATCTGTCTATTACACCTAAGTAACTATGCATATGCGTTAAAGATATAAATAAAATATAGACTCATTATAAGGTACCAGCGAGTATTAAGGGCCACCGGCCACCTTAATAAAAAACTTACTATTTCGTAAAAGTAGGAAAAACTACTTAAAAACCCTGTCATTAGATAAATATTTGCTTTATTGTCAATCTGATTTTTTATTTTATTTTTTGTGTTAGTTTGTATTGTATTAGTGGATGTAGGTATGTAGGATAATATTATCTAATAATAATTATTGTAATCTTGTAATCTTTGTAATTATTTGATTTTATATTAATTTATTTTTACTCTGTAAGTATATTATTATGTATTTAAATGTGTATCTGAAAAACAATTCTTTTGTATATTTTCTTATTACAAGGTTTAATTTAACTTGCACTGTTCATATAGGTATGCCTATGCATGTAAGTAAGTAGTTTTGTCACTAAAGTAAAAGGTTTTAATTAAACCTTTAGTGGCCCTTTCTTCCACTTCCGCTAAGCACTGGGCCACTTCCTTCTTCTTCAAGCAAGGAAGGGCCACTTCCGCTAAGCACCTGGGTAAGGTACCAGACATTGGATAAAATAAAAATAAGTACCTACTTTTCTACTTATACAGGAAAAGTATTTATGTAGCGCACAAATTTCGGTATGTTTTAAGCACATTAAAATTATAAATATTGTTTTTTTTATTTTGGAGCTGACTCAAAAACTCTCAGAGCTATAACCATTTAAGTGTTTCTAACAAAACGACGAAGTCCATGGACACAATACTAGCGCCAGCGAGTTTAATAGCGCGCTCTAAATGAAGGTAGGTATATACCTACGTGTCACTGTGTGTATCAATACTGAGATACCCAATAATTTAGAAATTGCAGGAAGTTTTTCACATTAAGTTTTGGTTTTTTTTTTTTAAATTTTTTTTTCGTAAATGTACTCCACTGCCGACATATATTCAGCAGAAAAAAAATGTGCACTACAAAAATACTTTTCCTGTATAGGTATTTACTTTTCTTTTCTAAATACATCCATATTTTTACATCTTCAGTGTGACTGCATGACGTCTATATCCGGGATACGCGACAAATCCGGATCCTAGAAGCATTTGGCAAAGTGGTGCTACTCACGTACCGGAACGGAGCGTTCTATTTCGTTCGTTCCTACAGCATTTCGCACTTCAAACCGACAGTGGGCCTAGATCTGATATTTTTTTGCAAATAAGATTATGGACTTAGAGTGACATGATAATTTATTCTACTGCTATAAATTGTGAATACTGTAGAAGCCTTTTGGTCTGTTATGGCAGATTTTTATACTGTACAAATCTCATAACGAACAAATCTCAAAATCACCTTTTTCCAAAACTGATTTTTAAAATGTTTTTGTTTTTGAATGTCGGAAACCAAACTCTCAAATTAGTCATAATTAAATTACGAATCTTATATTTTATGCTCTTCAAGAAACAGAAAATATTATTATTTAACGTAAATAATAGTTATTTGTTTTGTTTGTTAGTTATAGCGCAGGACAGGGAGCGATGGAAGACTCTCGTTTCGGAGGCCAAGATCCACTTTGGGTCGCTGAGCCAGCGGAGTAAGTAAGTAGTAATAGATATTTGGCTCTTTGGCTCACAAGTGGGTGAGTAGGTACTACGGGGTAAGCTTACGGAGATGAATTTTGAATCGGAAGACTAATTACCCTACGGACAAAAATACATTCTTTTTTGATATAGTTGCAATATTTTAAAGAAACTAAATTTCGGTTATATCGCCGGATTGTAACTTATTGCATTGTTTTTATTATCAGTTGTCAAATAAAAGATCACGCCTTCGCCTACTATAACGTTAAACCAAATATTAAAAATTTCGCCTGTTTCTTCGGTTAAAGTAACCCCAAATGTTTCACCATTATCAGACACGAAATATTTGTACCAATATGTACCTATCTACATTTTACCTAAATTCGCCAGAATGCACTGACATCAATAAATAAGACCATCACAGATTGACAACGTTCGGATCTCTTGATAAAGGATGGTGTTTTTAGTTAGGGATCATTCACAAGGAATTGATATAAATCGTTCTAATGCCATCTATCTTATTTAGACCATTGACTAAACTTTGTAAAGACGTGGCCATATGGCAGGTGTTTAATAATTTTGGTTACTTTTCTTTCTACAAAGGGATTATCCCTGAGTTATTCCAAAGATATTTTCACTGCGTAGTATTACATACTTTTAATAAAATACTTGGACTTACAAGATACAACTTACAAGATTTGACACTTGTAAAATAATGTAATTTTGGTTACTTTTCTTTCTACAAAGGGACTATCCCTGAGTTATCCCAAAGATATTTTCACTGCGTAGTATCCTACATCCTTTTCATAAGAACTTGTACTTACAAGATACAACTTACAAGATTTGATACTTGTAATAGTACACAAGGGCGGATCCAGGGGGGGCGTCATGGGGGTCATGACCCCCCCCCCCCTGAGCTGGTTCCAGGACTTAGGTGGACCACTAATTGAACATAATGGTTTATATAACAATATATATTGTCGCCATACAGATTTCATGTAACTAACTACATACCTTCATTATTTAATTAATTTAATATATGTATGATGGCCAACGTTTGGGAACGAACGCATCGAAAATTTGAATTTTACCGCGCCATATAACGTCCAGCTAGACCTAACCTCAATCGGAATCGTAACGACTTAACTTCAACGAGATGGCAATATACAGGGTGTCCGGTAATGAATGGCCAAGCGGGCACCTATGGATAAAGGACACTGTGCCGGTACAGAAAAATGAAAATTATGTTCCATGAAAGTCTTCCGGTTTCCGAGATATCCGCAAATAAAAAAAAAAACGGTTGCACTCCGGGAGTGCCGACAGAAGTGAAAACTAATAAAAAATTAAAAAAATACCAATTAAAAAAAAAAATAGTCGTCCGACATTTGTCGTCCGTCAATAGTCGTCCGACATTTGTCGTCCGTCAATAGTCGTCCGACATTTGTCGTCCGTCAATAGTCGTCCGACATTTGTCGTCCGTCAATAGTCGTCCGTTAAAAAATACCATATGTACGTCTTAATACACTCACAGCCAAATTAAAAAACTGTATATCTGTGTAAAATCTCATCTGTCGCGAGAAATCTGTCGCGAGAACGGCTGAAAATGCTCTAATAAATATTTCTCTATGTTTTTGATGCCGAAGCCGCAAATGAAGGAATTATTCAAATCTCTTTTTTGGATAGTATTCCAGGATAAATGTGCTATCGAATGCAAACAATAATTTTTATGACACATTGAAAGTTTTATTTTAAACTAAGATTGAACTCTAACTTTATGATTTTTTAATTTTTTAACCTGAATTTTATCTTTTCCCGTAAAAAATGTATAGTCATCCTGGTTCCAAATTAAAAATTATTTTTTACACCGGGAAAGTTCAGGTTAAAAAATTAAAAAATCATGAAGTTTGAGTTCAACTTAGTTTAAAAAAACTTTCAATGTGTCATAAAAATTATTATTTGCATTCAATAGCACATTTATCCTGGAAGCATGCTTTTGCTCATTTTATTAGAAATTAATTTGGTATTAAATAGGTGCTGGTAATACCACATATTATACCTTTACTACTACTTTACCCAAATACTATCCAAAAAACAGATTGGGATAATTCCTTCATTTGCAGTTTTGGCATCACAAAACATAGAGAAAGGAGTGAAATTTTTAAATTAAAAAAAATGGCGGATATCTCGGAAACCGAGAGATTGTCATAGAACATAACTTTCATTTTTCTGATCCGGCACAGTGTCCTCTATCCGTAGGTGCCCGCTTGGCCATTCATTACCGGACACCCTGTATGTACAAGTTATTATAATGTGTTAAGTTTTTCAAATGTACAATAAAAAATAAATATTTTTAAGTAGGTATTTCATTAATAACGTACGTACGTACTGTACGTACGTTATTAATAAAATACCTACTTTATACTTGTATCTATTGCTAACAAAATTAAATTATAAGTTTTTGACTTGACCACGACTATGTGACCCCCTCCTGGCGCCAAAGCTGGATCCGCCCTTGATAGTACATTGTTATCCTAGGTGTGAAAGTCACTCATTTCAAGTCCCGAGACGGAGTTTGGCGCCCGAGCGTAGCGAGGGCGCTAATAGTTCGAGGGACTTAATGAGTCTTTCACCCGAGGTAAACACTGTGCTTTTCATTTCGAATAATACATAAAATTCTTCCTAACAACGAGAGTGAATGAGAGACTCCATACTACCTGATCCTCTTACAAGGTTGGGACCAAAGAGGTTATATACATGTAGTGTTATTCTTTGGTGTTACTTAAAGCAAGGAGGTTAGGTTTTTAAAGTTCCTTATGCGTAATGTTACTGATACTGGCTACATGCACATTGCACAAGTCGTGCGAAGCCATAATTTGACATGACAGCTGTCAGTGAAAGAGAAAAGCCCTAGGGCTGGAAATTTTATTTTCTACACGCTCTTCATGCATCTTTAGACCTACTTTCGGAGTATGAGTAATGAAAAATATTTTTTTATATCTTATAAAATCTTCTACGATATTTTCTTATGTATCTTTGGGATGGTATTTGAGATAATTACTAGGACCACAAAGCTCGGAGAACAAGAAGACTGCCTGCCACTTGGTGGACTAAATATTGGTATCTTAAGGTTAAAGTGTTCCCGTATGTAGGTATATTGTGCATATTTTCCAAAGACAAGCCACTAGTTTGGCCGTCCAGAAGGGAATGTTGCCAGCTTTCTGGGGACCATGTCTTGTGGGGATGCCCTCGAGAACGTTTTCTTATTTAGACAATAATAGTTTTTGTATTAAAAAGGTATTTAATTTAAAAATTGTATATTAATATGTTTTTTATCCGTTATCTGGCAGCTACCCTAGTTATTCGTTTGGTTCTAGATGCCTCCGTATGCATTTTCTTGCAAGTTTTGTTTTTGTAGTTTATTTTCCGGTTTCTCCCAAAATAATTTTTAATTTTATTTAAGTGTGAACAGTTCCTTACGGCACCGTAGTAGTGAAACGTGGGTTAGAAGGACATCCATCTTTATCCGGTCACTGAGAAATGAATATTTAAATCAATTCGCCTCACAAGACAATATCTTAAGACGAAACAAATAAGTTTGAAGAATAAAATCCTATTCCTATAAATAAATATTGAGACAGTTCACACAGTGATATCTAGCCCACTAGGCTTGTGTTATGGATGCCAGAAAATGGATAGAATACTTCTAATGCCTACATCCATCCATAACAATTAATTATTTTTTTTTAAATATTGTTAAGCACTATAATTGATAAGTCAAAATTGTCTACTCCTTTTTTTAAGTTGGTTAAACTTATTAACTCTAAAAGGAAACTTACCTAACCACTATTTTAAATAGAAATATCAACGGGATAGCATCGTGCTATCAATGAACATTTCCTCCAGAATCCATACACTTAAGGTAAGGGACTGATAAAAAGATAATCTTCTCAATAGACCCTTAACGCTCCATAAAGAAAATTGGTAATAAAAACTAATAGACAACAACGCGATCCTATCACAAGTCAATTGGCACTTCTTCGTATAAAGGATAAGAGTATGCACCTATATCTACTAGGGTCCATACCACAGGTCCATACCTAAAACTACATATAGGTTAGTTCTTTTAACTAACGGTTATATAGCTAAAAGAAGTTAAACGAATAGAGCTAATGGGTTAGCTGCTAACCCATTTCTTCATGTGGGTTTCTTGGAGGTGTGACTAAGAGATGTGAGGATCTTGTGCTGATCGTTTCACCATCTCTTACATCTGTGATCTATCTACTCGGCGCACACAATCGTTCTCCTAAGAGTCGGCAGACCAGATATATCGGGCTTAAACCGGAGACTGGAAACTTATAAAACTGATCATCTGTATCTGTATTAGTCGTAAACCATTTAGAACAACGACATCGTCAATGAGAGTTGATGTCAAACAGGAGAACGGGTGGTAAAGTCTTATTGCCAAATCTCTTTGCAGTATTTTTTGTAATAGACTAGCAGCGTTCCACGGTTTCATTCGCATAAGTCCCAATCCCGCGTGGTTATATGTTACTCCCAATGAATCAATGTATCCTCATACCAAGTTTCATCAAAATCGGATCAGTAGTTTCGGAGCCTATTTGTTACAAACGAAAAAATAAAAAAAAACTTCCCATCACTCGGTCAGACAGCGTCTCCAAAAAGATAAACAGAGTGCAAAACGAACGGCTAAAAAGAAGTAAGTATTGAAAAATGTAATGTACTGAAGCTCTACGAGCGGATAGTGGACTCTCGGATCCGACAGGAGTGCACTGTCTCTGGGTGTCAATATGGTATCCGCCCCGGGCATGGCACCATGGACCCTGTTTTCGCCCTAAGGATCGTTATGGAGAAATACAGGACGAAGAATACGCCTCTGCATTTTCTATTCCTAGATTTGCAGAAGGCCTTCGACTGTGTTCCTCGCATGATGATCTGGTGGGCGCTGCGGTCCAAAGGGGTTCCGGAAGCTTATGTTGAATTCATCAGAGACATGTACTGAAATTCTGATTCTGTGATGCGAACTGCTGTTGGCGACACTAAACCCTTCCCTGTTACCGTTGGAGTTCACCAGGGTTCCGTCCTAAGCCCGTTCCTGTTCAGCGTAATATTGGATGCATTGTCCGTTGCCATCAGGGATGCACACGAGCAGCCTCCATGGCTGCTCATGTACGCTGATGATATTGCGCTGGCGGATTCGGATAAGGGGCGGCTGGTCCAACGTGTACACACGTGGAAGGAGTCGCTTGAGGACGGCGGTTTGCAACTTAATGTGGCGAAGACAGAGTACTTGGCTTGCAATACCACAGATCCCACACCTGTCTGCGTAGACGGTCATATGGTCGAGCGGACAGACCAGTTTAAGTACTTGGGATCTGTGCTTCACGCGTCCGGCGACATCGATTGCGACGTCAAGTCACGCATTTCAGCGGCTTGGGCCAAGTGGCGTGAGGTGACTGGTGTCATTTGCGACCCCAAAATGCCGGTTAAACTAAAGGGACAGGTCTATAAAACCATCATTAGACCTGTCCTTTTGTATGGTAGTGAGGCGTGGCCGGTACTTGAGCGACATAAGCAGGAGCTGCGTGTCACGGAGATGAAGATGTTGCGCTGGATGTGTGGAGTGACGCGGAAGGATCGCGTCAGGAACTCCCGCATCCGGGGCAGCCTTCATGTCCGAGACATTGCAGATAAATTGCAAGAATGTCGCCTACGCTGGTACGGTCACGTCTTGCGAAAACCGGCTAGTTACGTGGGGAACAAATGTCTTGCCATGGCGCCTCCGCCGGGCCGTGGCAGACTGGGTAGACCCAAGAAGTGCTGGTTTGCCGTCGTAAAGGGTGATATGCGTGCAAATGGCCTTACTAACCAAAGTGCCGAAGATCGTGCGAAGTGGAGGCGTAAAAGTAGGAAAGCGGACCCCGGGCTCCCGAGAGGGATGCAACCGGGAACATCGCTCGGATGATGATGATGATTGAAAAATGTACTGTACCAACCCCAAAAAATATTGTACAAAGGCATAGAGAAGAAAATAAATAAATTGTTGCCTATTGTTGCTGTCCATCGCAAAGAACATAACCATAGTTTGTAGCATTGATTAATAATAGTTTTGTCTATGTTTCTAGTAAAATGTCATGGAATCAATGGCATATCTTAATACGGTGCAATATGCCGTGCCAGTCCAAAAACGATCTTAGTATGATACTGTACGGTAGATGTAAACGTTACCTACCTATTTAATAAAAACTAAAAATTATTTAACGCAATTAATTTGCAAATAAAATTTAGAATTTATGATTATAATTTATAGCCTTTTAGGTATCTTGTTTTTTCGCTTACAGAGCGTTTAATAAAATCATTTCATTTTCAATTTTATGATACAAGAATATTGTTTTAGGAGTTGGTACATGTTTCTTTGTTTTTATGTTTATTTTATGACTTCTTTTAACCGTCGTGGTTCGTTCAGTAGAAATTAAATGAAACCTCGATTTTTATTAACTTCACTCAATGATTTGTAATACAATAGACTTGTGTGAAGATGATGGGAGACCAAATAACTTCAAGTTTATTTTAATATAATTTTTGATATAATACTACATAGTATAAAACAAAGTCGCTTTCTCTGTCCCTATATCCCTATGTATGCTTAGATCTTTAAAACTACGAAACGGATTTTTATGCGGTTTTTTTAATAGATAGAGTGGTTCAAGAGGAAGGTTTATATGTATAATACATGCATAATATAGCCGTGCGAAGCCGGAGCGGGTCGCTAGTATTAATATATTACAAAAAGTTGTGAAGTATACTCATAAATATAAAAACCATACGTTGCATCGTAGCTCCGAAACCTCAGTAGGAAACTGAACAACCAATTCGAATGCAGTATTTAAAATCTGAAATCTGAATTTTCCGTGATTTCTTTTAGTTTGTTTAATGAAAATCGGTTTTGTTTCTAAAAGTTATGAAATACTTTCCACGTCAATCGAGTATTTTAATTTTTCTGACAAATGACTTGTAATTTCATGATTCTCAGAGCTATTTTTATTTACTAAATTGTCTCACAGAAGAACATGCGTACAAAGATTTTCAATATAATCTATTGCCATAAGTAGACCGCACTACGGTAAAAAATATTGTCGCAAAATTTTGTACTTACCTACTGGTATAACTTCCGAAACTAATTTCTTATCACTATCACTTCACTATCACTACATAGTATAAAACGAAGTCGTCTTCTCTGTCCCTATATCCCTTTGTATGCTTAAATCTTTAAAACTACGCAACGGATTTTGATGCCGTTTTTTTTAATAGATAGAGTGATTCAAGAGGAAGGTTTTTGAGTATAATACATGCATAATATAGCCGTGCGAAGCCGGGGCGGGTCGCTAGTGCGATATAAATTTAATAAACACGTGTCTATTTAACTATTCGTTATTTATTCTGCGCCCCGCGGTCTCACCCGCGTAAGTTACGATCCCGTAAGAATATCGGGATAAAATGTAGCCTATGTGTTAACCCAGGTCTCCAGCTATTTACATACAGAGTCGCAATCCGTCCAGTAGTTTTTGCGTGAAGGAGTAACAAACATACACACACACACACAAACTTTCACATTTGTAATATTAGTAAGATTTACCCGACGTTTCGATCGAGTTGCACCGATCATAGTCACAGGAAAATCGTCGTCGTTTCGATTGGTGCAACTCGATATTAATTACTAGCTGCGCCCCGCGGTTTCACCCGCGTAAGTCCCGATCCCGTGGGAATATCAGGATAAAAAGTAACCTATGTGTTAACCAAGGTCTCCAACTATTTACATACAGAGTTTTATTGCAATCCGTCCAGTAGTTTTTGCGTGAAGGAGTAACAAACATACACACACACAAACTTTCACATTTATAATATTAGTAAGATTTACCCGATGTTTCGATCGAGTTGCACCGATCACAGTCACAGGAAAATCGTCGTCGTTTCCATCGGTGCAACTCGATATAGAATGAATATAATCGCTTAGTCTGGTGTGACGTTTGTGTTCTGTGCAAAAAATAAAAACAACGACAAAGTTTTTGTATTAAAATTAATGTTCTAATGACATCGCTATTTTTAAATCTCTCTGTAGGTATACGTTATTAAACAATATTTTAAAATTATAATTGCACAAGAAATATATCAACAATCTTTATGGTTAACTCACGTTCCCCCTAGAATATGTTTAAGTAAATAAGTAATTTAACAAATCAGATTTTAAGTGGTGCGCCGGTACCGCGTAATCTCTGTTTTGATCAAATTAACTTATGCTTGCTTATGCGCTGCTCCCTAAGGTTTATTTGAGGATAATGAGATGTAATAAGCAACTAGTAGGAAACGAGAAATGTTGATAAAGGCTGAGCTTTGATAAGTTAGCTTTTATAACTTTAACTAGCGACCCGCCCCGGCTTCGCACGGCTGTATTATGCAAGTATTATATCTAAAAACCTTCCTCTTTATTCACTCTATCTATTAAAAGAAACCGCATCAATATCCGCGTTGCGTAGTTTTAAAGATTTAAGCATACTTAGGGATATAGGGACATAGGGACAGAGAAAGCGACTTTGTTTTATACTATGTAGTGAAGTGATAGTGATGATTTAAAATTGATTTTGACCCATGTAGGATTTTGTGAATAAATAAATATAGTGGGATAATAATTCAGACAGTGCCATTTAGCCTCAAGCTAAGCAACTAGGTTTGTGTTATGGTTTCCAAATAACGGATAGAATACTTATATACATACTTTACTATTATAAATATATGTATATATTATTATATACAGAAGCACCAAGATCGGAAACAAATAACTGTACATACATATTTGTTTAAGGCTAGAATCGAATCCGCAACCTTGGCGTCGCAGGCGGGTGTTCGCCCGACACGCCACAGAGGTCGTCAATAGTTTAATATAATTTTTTTTAAACTTAAAAAATGCTCTTAGGCTGCCCATTTGTGCAACTTGTACTTTCTAGCTATTACTTTACTTTGCTTTTTGTATTTATATGTTCCTTACTGTGTTGTACAAATAAAATTATCTATCTCTTAGTGATTCCCTGGGGCCGATTTTGTAAATACCTCGGATAGATCTCTTTTGCAGTATAAAGATAGCATCAATATCTGTGGCACACCTCCATATCAGGATGCCATATGATATGACAGAGGTATTCTTCAGCCTCTGGTACGCGTTTTAGTATTGTTTCATATACTAAAACCTTTCTTAAGAACCACTCTATCCATTAAAAAAAACAGCATGAAAATCGGTGCTATAGTTTTTGGGTTACAGACAAACAGACAGACAGACGCGGCGGAGGACTTTGTTTTATAATATTACTAGCGACCCGCCCCGGCTTCGCACGGCTATATTATGCATGTATTATACATATAAACCTTCCTCTTGAATCACTCTATCTATTAAAAAAAACCCATCAAAATCAGTTGCGTAGTTTTAAAGATTTAAGCATACATAGGGAAATAGGGACAGAGAAAGCGATATTGTTTTATACAATGTAGTGATATTGATACAGAAAAACATTGCATTTTTTGAAGGCATAACGTATGTATTAGTATGGAACAGTGTGTTGTAAATCGTTCCAGATCTTTATACATACAAATTGGGTTTTAGGTTTGCTGAGCAGTGATCGAGCGAGTTTCGTACTAAAGTACGACAGTCTTAGCGCCACCTTATATCAATGGCTATAAGGGTTTGATGCATTTGGTCCTATTAACTTTTGATCCCATTTGCATTTGATTCTATCCACATGTGATCTTATTCGTAAATAATCAAACTTATATCTAATAGGTAGGCTACAAAAAAATCACAAGTTATAAGTACTTATAAGAAAGAAAACAAAAGGTTATTGATATCATAATATGATATCAAAAACCGTTTGTGTTAAACTCTACTATGCATCTGTTAGTATAAAAATTGCAATAACAAATTGACAGCAGCAATTAAACACAATCCAATTACCGATATAACCTTATATTATGTAAAGTATAGGTATAAAGCTATAGGTATAACGATATCTTCTTATATATAAAAATGAATCGCAAAATGTGTTGGTAAGCGCATAACTCAACAACGCCTGGACCAATTTGGCCAATTCTTTTTTTGTTGTGTTTGTTATTGTCTGGAGAAGGTTCTTATGAAAGAAAAAATTAAGGAAATTTCGTAGAAAATTATTACGCGGGTGAAACCGCGGGGCTCAGCTAGTTACCTATGTAAATTAGTTCTTTGATTACTGGAACGTTAACAGTTGCTTATGATTAATGTAATATTAAATCATTGGAACTCATAACATGCGAGTGCTAATTAGAAATGTATTGATAACGCAAATAATATAAATGTTAATAAATGTCTACTGGTTATACTTAACTAGCAACCCGCCCCGGCTTCGCACGGCTATTTTATGCATGTATTATACATATAAACCTTCCTCTTGAATCACTCTATCTATTAACACAACCGCATCATAATCCGTTGCGTAGTTTTAATGATTTAAGCATACATAGGGACATAGGGAAAGAGAAACTGACTTTCTTTTATACTATGTAGTGATTAGCAAGGACGTTGTTAGACAGGCCGTTTATTTCTATATCTATGACTAGCTTTTGCCCGCGACGTCGTCCGCGTAGAAGTTGAAAATGGACCAAGGATTCGCGTTGCCCCATACAAACTTTGCCTCCCTTTTTCACCCCCTTAGGGGTAAAATTTCGGAAAATCCTTTCTTATCGAATGCCTACATCATACAAAGAACACACCCTTCAAGTTTCAGGTCTCTACGATCAGCGGTTTAGGCTGTGCGTTGATCCGTCAGTCAGTCGGTCAGTCAGGACAAAGAATTTTATTTGTATAGAAGAAGACTAGCTGCCCCCTCGGTTTCACTCGCGTTATTGTCGATCCTGTGAAAAAATCGGAATGAAATAAGATATGGTTACCATAATACAAGTCTTTCTAAATTTGTAGTTCGATTGAGTAATTGTCTTAGGTAAAATATTAGACTTTACTTAAATAAAACATTAACTTACTAAAAATGGTCAATTCTAAAGTTTGTTCGGGTTACTATCAGAATATTGGAGTTGTAAAATGACGATATCGTCCGAAATTAAAACGCCATTATAGTTACTAAATCTATCTATATTATACTAATACCTATCATAAAACTGAAGAGTTTGTTTCTTTGTTTGAACGCGCTAATCTCAGGAACTATACTGGTTCGAATTGAAAACATATTTTTGTGTTGGGTAGTTTATTTATCGAGGAAGGCTATAATATATAGGCTACTTTTTATCCCGATATTCCAACGGGATCGGGAGTTACGCGGGTGATACCGCGGAGCGCTGCTACTAGACATATGAACGCTAAATGCCATAGTAGCAAAACGGTGGATCCTAAAAATCTGGGACGTATGACGTTCTTATTATATCAAGAACCTACATACAGTTTTTCCGCTAAAATTTAACCCGGAACGATATTTTAATTAAACGTTGATTACCAATAAACGGGGCTGGGGATTAAATCAAACCAATTTGTATTGCACCATTCGTTAGTGCAGTGTACGTAGTTACGTACACCTCCCACGTGGGGTGCGTCAGTCGGCTGCGATTTATCAGTTGTCGTCGTCGCACGCGTCTCTGACTAATTGTCGTCATAAATCGACGCGTGTGCAATGAGCAGTCAACGAGCGACTGCGCTGCGATCGGTCGCAAGTGTTGAATGATACGCGGTTCACTGGCTTCGCATTAGAGTACTGAAAATGTGTCATTTCAGTTTTAGTATGAACATTTTTGCTCAATGACACAAAAACTAATGAACAGTTTGTTTTTAATTTTTCATTAGGTAAATATTTTTATGGTCCTGAAAACTGTTCTTCACTCATTTAAACTATCGTAAAAATAAGGTAAAAGTTACCTATTTATATCGATAAGGTATAAAGGTAATTCAATTACATCATCTTTTAGACGTTCGATTTAATTTATTTAGCTACGATGTGCAAATTGTGCATTCGACTGGTCTATGGCCTCGTGTTTCATATAGGATTTCGACAGTTAAGAGGAAAGGGTACCGGCTCTCTCTCCATACAAACGTAGTCGACTGTTTACTCCCTGTATAATGAAACTAGTGCAAATATGTTGCATAAAACCCATAACTGCCATGACCATAAGACATAAGGTCTTATTTTTGTATACTTAATATATTTTGTTTTTTTTTTAACTCTTACTTTTTATGCTAATTAGAATATAAAAAAACCAAGACATAGGGGTATAGTCGTGGCAGTTATAGGTTTTATCCAACAAACATATTTGTTCTAGTGTCATTATCCAGGGACGTTTGTATGGAGAGAGAGCCGTAGTACCGTAGACCTTAGTACCTACCTTTTATAAATAGGTGCTTGCTAAGAGAAAATTGACAAATTTTTCCCTTCTTACCACTTTATTCATAATCGTTTAATAGAAGTCCTTTACAATAAAATGTTTCAAAGCCAAGTAAAACGTGGGCACCAAACTGGCGATTATCCAATGCATAAAAATACAGCCAAGGAGAACCTCCAGTTTTGATAGAACTGTTGATAAACTACAGGAGAAATCTACTTGGGCTACTGTGGTGGGACTGAGAGGCCAGTATCCCATATCATGGGGCTATGGTGATCCTTTGGAAGGTTAGTATTATTATTACCTTATTATCAGATAATGTAGGTAATTAAACGGCTGAATCGTAAGGTTTTTATTCACTCGATTAGAAATATAATATTTTTAAAACTTTTTTTAACTTTTATAGGTTGCCTGGAAGAGATCGCTTTGATGGATAAGGCCGCCCTTTGTAACACTTAGACATAAGTTACGTTTTTTTTATCTTTTATGTAGGTAATTTAAAAATGGTGTGTGCAATAAAGAATCTATCTATCTATCTTTAACCCCCGACGCAAAAACGACGGGGTGTTATAAGTTTGACGTTTCTCTGTGTGTCTGCCTGTGGCATTGTAGCTTTGTAGCTCCTACACGGATGAAATTTTTTAGATTTTGTTTCTTTTGTTTGAAAGGTGAATTAGTCGGGAGTTTTCTTAGCTATATTTGATCAAAATCGGTTTAGCTGTCTAAAAGTTATGGGGTATAAGAGTCAGGGTTTTAAATAAAAGTTTAATAGTTTTCACTAAGAAAGCGTCGTAAATTATGGGAAATGTCGAAAGATATTGGCAGACGGACATCAAGTATTACTCTAAGTTATGTAAAATTAGTTTTCGTATTAATTAACTTCTTGGAACAATTTAGTACTTAGGTGTTATAAAGGTAGATAATTAAGAATTTGTTCTTACTAAGACTTAATAAAGAGTGCCTTGGTATGTCTGTACTATCGATATGAGCTGAAGCTGATTGCAATAGAAAGTTTTCAATTTAGCGGATTAGTAAAAGTTTATGTCTTTATAATTGAACCATGCTGATGAAATGCTTATAAAGGTTCCTTTTTTTACCTTTTGAGGTGCGGAACCCTAAAATATAAGTAGACACAAGACACACTGTTTCCTAACGGGAACAGACGCGTCATGGTCATGTTACCATGACGCACGACGTCACACAATATTGCCGTGACACTTTAAGACGTGATAACAACGTCTAATAAATTCATGCAGGTGTTCTACCAATTTATTAGACGTTACCAAAAAAAAAACAAATTACCCGATTAAGACCCGGGAAAATAATGAATTAGTTGCAATTTTGTTGGTTGTGTTGCAGTTTGATAAAAAAGCAATAAAAAAAAAGTTGTACAATGCATTTAACTGAGCCACACCATAGCCCCACACTCCGACTTTGCCTTGGTCCGCAATAATACTATTGTAGAAATTTAACCCTACACAACACACTTCACCTAAATAGGTACAAACCTAACAATAACTTAGGTACTCTATCCAATTAAAAATATACCTACTGGTGCGTTTCTAAGTACCAAGTGTAGTGTGAGAAGTTATTGCGATTCATACTCGACATACTCGTACGAAACGAGGTGATGACAGCATTTCTCACGTTCTTTGCCTATGTGTTAATTAGTACGATTTGACGTTAACATGTTCTGTTTAATTTTATAAAATAGTACGATTTTTAGCATTATGTTATGGGAAGAAATGGTGTCGGAATGTAGTAAGTAACTTTTATAGGTACACAAAATAGGCTTGCATGGACTCATCTCATCTGAATTAAAGCAACGACGATAAGAATTACTATGTAGCATGCTCGCCTATTCATTCTAGACTTCAAGACACTCTCTAGGGTTTATTTGACCATTTTTGGGTTCTATGATTGTATGTATTTTTCATTCAGTATTTTTACTATGTATATTAAAATACTAATTTAACGTAATGTATTCGCCCACAATACAGTATCCTATTAGGAAGGAACTTACACAGGACTGGCATTTTCCCAATGGATCCTTTGTGAATTGTTTATTGTCGTTATTTCGTTTGCGAAAATTTAATATAATTAACGTTTCCACTACTGATGCCTTTGTATTAGGCAGTTACTCTTTACATACTTATTTTTACGTAGAAATTATTTACAAGTTATGATTCAGAAGATTTTATGAGAGAGCTTTCTATTTTGGTCTACCATCTACTTATTTGAATAATGTTAAAAAAACAAGGCAGGTATTTGCAAACAAAGGAAAAAGAAAAACACGACAAATTTATCCAGTTACCGAGTCGCTTCCAAATAACGAACTGTCAACAAGTTTACTTGTAAATAAGAAAGAATGGGGTAATGCAATACAGGGGCAAGCTGGTTGCGGTCGTTCGTGCGTGCCCACTATGGGATAATACCGTCCGTATGGGCTTGTTGGGGTACACTTAAAGATATGAGAGGGGATATTCGTAGTTGGGTAAAGCGAGTGTGTTGCGAGGTTAAATACTGAAAATATTAAGCGTTTTAAAGTATAATAATATATGTAATTGTGATTGTACTGTAAAAGAGCTAAGTAGTAAGAGCTCTAAAAATTGTTTTTGAACCAAGCAATACTTCGAATAAAAAATGTAATTTAGCTCATAACTTAGTCGATGGAGGTCGTGTAGACTAGTCATCACGGTTTGACTAGAGTTTTAGATAACTATTTGGACTAAGTATGAGTTTTAGAATAAATAACAGTTGCAAAAAATTATGCAGAATATAGACGTTTTAATATGCCGATGTTCTGCCAACTACGTCATTTCCTTGATAAACCTTCTGATACGGAGCGAAAAAAGTTCTCCATTTATAAGTCAACAATCCTACTAATATTAACAATGTGAAAATTTGTGTCTGTTTGTGTATGTTTGTTACTTCTTCACGCAAAAACTACTGGACCGATTGCAATGAATCTTGGTATGTAGATAGCTGAAGACCTAGATTAACACATAGGCTACTTTTATCCCGATATTCCCACAGGATCGGGACTAACGCGGGTGAAACTTCGAGGCGCAGCTAGTTTCATTATAAAATTCAGGCACATAAAACACTATTAAAACAAATTCACAAGGTACAGTTAACACAAAAAATCCTAAAAAGTCTAACGAAAAAACTTTCTTAACCGCAACTAAAGCAAACAATTTTCAGAATAGTTCCAGCCCGGGTTGTTTGAAGGAGTACGTAAAGGGTTTTCCACACCGAGGAAAGTTGCATAAATTCGGGCACAGCAAAGTGTGTTCACATGTACAGTGCACGTGACTCAATTTCATGGTACGTAGTACAACCAAAGAGTAACAATTACCTACTAGAATTACCGGAAAAACAGAAGCTCCTTTTTGAAATCCCTTAATATAGAAAGGACGCTACGAATTTGTAGATTATCACGAAATACTAACTCCCATTTTAATACTAAAGGTACAGTCACATTACCAATTAGCTGATTCCCACATGACCCAGAGCTCATTAGCATATCTGTAAAAAATATAATATTTACCTATTTTGTTTTTTTTTTATTATATTGTATATTGTATTGTATAAAAAAACAGAATCAGGTAACATTACTTTAAAACTTTACGGATTTGCGAGTGAGCTCTAGTCACGTGGGGTTCAGCTAATTGGTAATATGACTGTACTCAAATGACTTGGCCATTTTGGTGCTAAACCAATTTATTCACCTACTAAATACATTGATTTACGAAAAGTATTTATTTTTGTGTATTCTACGGATTTTTTTTGTGTCACATAAGTTTTATCATAAGCGCGCCCTGCATTTTCACCCCGAGTAATAATTTTCTGCGCAACTTTAAATTTTTCCTTTCATAACAAAAAAAGAATTAGCAAAATCAGTCCAGCCGTTCACACGTGATACGGTATAAAAAAAAGTATTATTTTTTATATAATTAAATTAATTTACCTGTAACCAAGGTACAAACTGGACAACAAACGTAGTCGAACGTAGCCCTTTAAAGCCTTATGGTAAAGTTAGTATCTCCCATTGTTTATAAACTTCAACGCGTAGGAAACAAAAGATTTACATAAGTTAATCCCCATAGTTTTTATTGTAAAGTTCATTAAAAAAGATTACAAGTAAACTTAATCCCTTCACACATCAGACTTGCTTTTAAATTCGTCAAGTTTAAGTAAATCAAGTTTTAAGTAAATATTGAATTGAGTGAAGGTAGAATGGTCATAATTAAGTAAAATGTTGCCCTACTTTAAAATCTTCATAGAAATTAGAACTTAGATCGGGTGCCATCCCCGATTTCCTGTTAAAATTTTAGGAAAATGTAGAGTCCTACAATTTACACCTGGGGTACTTTTTGAGGTTTGGAATTTTTTTGAGGTATTGGAAATTATAGTAGCAAGCCGTTGAAAGCTACTTCTGTGCACCTTAATAAACAAATTTTGTTCTACGACTTTTGGAAATTCGAACATTTTTTCGAAAATTTTAAGGTTAGGTTTACCTGAAAATCAGCTGTTCCTTACACGGAGAGGTCATTAACCTTAACATTTTACTTATTTTTTAAGTTTTATCTACTGTTCTTAGTCTGAATGACCTTTGTTTAAAAAATCAGCTGTTTATCCAATTTACATAACCTCAAAATTTTAATTTTAATTTTCGAATTTCCAATAGTCGTAGAACAAAAGTTGTTTGTTAAGGTGCACAGAAGTAGTCCTCAACGGCTTGCTAGTATAATTTCCAATAACCCTGTATATGTTATGTTTTTATTTCGATCTTTTTTTTGTTTTTTTTACGATCGTCTTTTCTTTTCCGACCATAAACCGAATGTTTAAAAGTTGAACTATGTGGTACCAAGGTTTCAATAGTTCAGGAGGTGCGATTCTGTAATCGCACCAATGGGAAAAAATCAGGTGTTCTACCACAAGGGTTATTCCCAAGAGAGCAGGATTTATGCGGGGAAAACCTTGGACCACGCAAAGAGGTCACGCTGTCACGCAAAAAACCCAACTATAGAGGTCTTTGCGGAAAATAGCCCTTATAAAGTCCAAAACCTCTAGTTGCACCTAGTTTAGTTAATAAAACTACTAGCAACCCGCTCCGGCTTCGCACGGCTTTATTATGCATGTATTATACATATAAACCTTCCTCTTGAATCACTCTATCTATTAAAAAAACCGCATCAAAATCCGTTGCGTAGTTTTAAAGATTTAAGCATACAAAGGGAAATAGGGACAGAGAAAGCGACTTTATTTGATACTATGTAGTGAAAACCATTCTACACTCACCGAAGTCTACGCAATCTCATGTAAATTCACTCTTATCTATTCTCAAGACAGTCATCAAGGGAAATATTTACCAAATAAGAAATCACGAGTGAAGCAGAAGGCGTTTGTTGATAAACCGAGATAATGTCTAATTAACAGACGAAGCGGGTTTTAATGGAGTGATTTAATACAAATAAATATAGCTGTAAAATAAATAAGGTGTTACTACGTGTTCGTATCAGAATGTACTGATAGTGTTGATGTATTAGGATTTTAATAATGCCGACCGCGATGAATATAAAACATTGTAGGTACTTTAATTACAGTAGGTGGTAGCGTTTAACTTTTTTTTCTAAGTTTGGGCTTCTATATAGCCAGTGTCAAGTACATGTTTGTATCAAGTTTTATTATTTCTTATTCTTTCTTTCATTTTCTTTTTCTTTAATTCTTTCATCTTTTGTTTGCGTTAAAGCCAGTGATAGGTTTTTATAGTAAAGTTCTTGTATGTAGAGTAGGTAATAAGTAGGTACATATTAAAAAATAAATAAATACATAATATTGCAGGACATTGCAAACAGTGCCATCTAGCCTTAAGCTAAGCATCTAGGCTTGTGGTATGGTGACCAAATGACGGATAGCAAACTTATATGATTTTATTTTTATTTTGTAATTATATAATATATAAAAACACCTAGACCAATGCAAATTATCTGCTAGAGGCGGGATTAGAACCCGCAAGCTTTTGCATTGTACAATGTTCACCCGATGCGCCACTGAGGTCTTGTAGGGTAGATATTAGTACAATTAGTACAAACAAGTCTGTTATCACTATCACTACATAGTATAAAACAAAGCCGGGTTTCCTGTCCCATGTCCCTATGTCCCTTTATCCCTTTGTATACTTAAATCTTTAAAACTACGCAACGGATTTTGATGCGGTTTTTTTAATAGATAGAGTGATTCAAGAGAAAGGTTTATATGTATAATACATGCATAATATAGTCGTGCGAAGCCGGGGCGGGTCGCTAGTAAATAATAAAACATACATTGTTATTCTAGGTCCCAAGCAAATTGGTTAAAGCGTATTTATAGTCAACTGCGCAAAATATTATCTCAAAAGTTACAATTCAAGAAACTAACGAAGTCACTTCTCTTAACAATATTCGTGTCCCGACTTTGTTATGTTTGAGTCGGATTGTTCCTAAATAACGTAGGTTTATGCAGTGGCGTAGCGTGGGTCATTGTCGCCCGGGGCGAAGACAGAATTTGCCGCCCTTCTGACGTCATAAAAATTACATTAAAAACAATTTGCCGCCTTTTAGACGTCATAAAAATTATATTGTTGACAATTAGCCGCCCTTTATGACGTCTTAAAATAACATTTTTCACAATTTAGCGCCCTTTTGACGTCATAAAAATATATTGCTGACAATTTGCCGCCTTTTTGACGTCATACAAATTATATTGCTGACAATTTGCCACCCTTTTGACGACATAAAAATAATAATCTTGGTGTTTGTGAGAAAAAACTTAACGATATGAAAAAATTGAGTGAAAAATATTGATTTTAAAACCATGTAAGGATGCGGGGCGACTGGTGATTTGCAACAACTTTATTGGGCAGAAGGGACATTCAATATGTGCAAGTGGGTAAGCTAACTTCTTTAAAAAATAACAATTTGAATGACCGCTAGTGACTGATTAATTGACGACCCAGTTGGCACAATGTACATCATGCCGGACTGCCAAACACAGGGTTGCGGGTTCGATTCCCGCCTCAGACAAATATTTATGCTTAGATATTTGTCTGTGGTCTGGTTGTTTTGTTATATGTATATATTTTCAAAAAAAGGTTTAGTAGTAATATCCGTTGTTTAGCACCCATATCACAAGTCTAGTTACTTAGCTTAGGGCTAGATGGCTGTCCTGAAAAAAAATCCGCATATTGCATAGCTTTTATCGCGGGCTTTGAGCGCGGCGACCGAATCAAGAAATTCCGTAACGAAATTTTTTTTTTCTGTTTTACCGCCCTCTAATGTGGCGCCTCCCCTTTCGCTACGCTACTGGTCTTATGTAAATAGCCGCCTAGTTTACTAGCCCTAGGCGGTGTACAGATATTAAAACCTTTTGTTGCGGCCACGTTGCGGCTTAGAATTGTCTGACAACCTTTTTCGAGGCAAAGAGACAAGTTCTAAGGGGCCTAGTTTCGTTGTAAATAGAGTTAATACTTCTTTTTGTTTTGTTGTAAGAGTATATTCTTAAGATGTAAGGTAAACACGTAAACAGTTGTAAATGTACAGTCGCTTGCATAATTGCAGCCCTCGGTAGAGTCCTAAGATTACCATTATTGGAATGTTTTCATTCTAGTAATCTTTGTTTGTTTTTCTGAGTTAAAAGACGTTAAACTTCAACTAAAGCAGGTGCCTAGAAGCTTGCTAGTATTCGAAAACATTCTTATAACAGCCGTTTTGGAGTTATACGGTGGGTCTGCAATTATGCAGCCGACGGTACCTATCTACTAATAGTCTCTGAGCTAAGCCGCGGATGGACGCACGAACGTACAGTCACATTACCAATTAGCTGAACTCCACGTGACTCAGAGCTCACTCGTAAATCTGTAAGGTTGTAAAGTAATGTTACCTGATTCTGTTTTTTTAATGCAATATACTATACAATACAATATACAATAAAAAACACAACAAAATAGGTTTAAATACTATATTTTTACAGATATGCAAATATGCTCTGGGTCACGTGGGGTTCAGGTAATTGGTAATGTGACTGTACATGGTGAAACAATAAGGGTTTCTTGTTAGAATTACGGAACCCTAAACAGTTGATTGCAGCTGCAAATACTCATAAAATTCAAAAACTAATTAGGGATGTAGGTACACACAACGCTGAAATATAATTTATATGACATGTTTATGTTGTTTTTGTGCTCTGTTTATTCGGATCCTGAATTTATTATCCACATCATTAAAAATCTCGATGGTGGAACGTCGTAAAACTGAAAGTTTAAAGATACAGTCAGACAATATAAAAAATATTTTCATATTTGACGACCTCTGTGGCGCGTCAGGGAAACACCCGACTGCGACGCAGAAGGTTGCGGGTTCGATTCCCGCCGGGAACAAGTATTTATGCTGACCATAAATTCTTGTTTCTGGTTCTGGGTGTTTCCTATATGTATAATATGTATACATTTACAAAAAAAAAAGTATATAAGTAGTTTATCCGTTATCTGGCACCCATAACACAAGCATTAAGTTGCTTAGCTTGGGGCTGGATGGCGATGTGTAATATGTCCTGAAATATTTATTTATTTATTTATTTATTTATTTAAAATTTTACGAAACAGTACCACCAACAGTCGCGCAACCCTTCGATGCGATTTGCTTACAAACTACCGTGTCGGTATGTCGAGTCTTAAACACGGACAGACAGACGGACAAGAGAATGAGGTACCTTTTGAGGTACGGAACCCAAAAACAAACAAAGCTTCTCATTTAAAACGAACAATTAATCTAAGTTATACAGGAAAAGTATTTTTGTAGTGCACATTTTTTTTCTGCTGAATATATGTCGGCAGTGGAGTAGGTACATTTACGCAAAAAAAAAAAACCAAAACTTAATGTGAAAAACTTCCTGCAATTTCTAAATTATTGGGTATCTCAGTATTAATACACACAGTGACACGTGACAGTACCTACCTTCATTTAGAGCGTGCTATTAAACTAGCTGGGGGCGTAAGTATTGTGTCCATGGACTTCGTCGTTTTGTTAGAAACACTTGAATGGTTAATATTATAGCTCTGAGAGTTTTTGAGTTAGCTCCAAAATAAAAAAAAAACAATATTTTTTATTTTAATGTGCTTAAAACATACCGAAATTTGTGCACTACAAAAATACTTTTCCTGTATAGTTACTTACATATTAAGTGGTTAGCAATTAAAACTCGAAATAAATAACCTATTTATCAACTACCAAGGCTTAAACTCACTTTTTTTGACAGTTTTGCTACGGGAAAATTGTCTAGAACTACGGAATACTGTTTTGTTTTTTTGAGGATAAATTCATCTTCTTTGTACCGCGAGATTTAAACATTAAATTATATTAAAGTAGTCAGAAACCATTAATTTAACCCTTGTTAGTTGATAGATTATTAAATTTCGACCATTAAAGAGGTCCACCAGGCCGATCGCCGTATTTTTAAGCAGCGCGTCTTGACTGCGTTTGCGTCATAACTATAGATTTCGTATTGCCCTAATTTCTTAAGACGCACACGTCACGCAAAACTAGAAGTCGCACGCTCGCCGTATCGCGCTAAATATTGACATGACATAAATGTCAAATTAATTTTCACCTAGGAAGAATATTCAAAAATTTCATGCGCATAGACGTGCAGTTAAAGTAACGGTTACGCGTAGCTTCATTTGACGGCAATACCGATTATTGTTTGCGTGCACGTGACGTATGCGAAGTATGCGTCAACTGGACGTGCACTCGACTAATGCGTCATAAATTACGGCGATCGGGGGGCTGGTCCAAAACCTGGCGTGGTGAATTTTTGGAAATACATTCTGTATTCTAATTGCACCTTATTTACATGTTGTGCCTCAAAACGACGTCATTTAGCCAATGATTCGAAACGACAATATTGACAAAAGAGTTTCGCTCAGTAATGCAGAAAATATGCAAAACGAGACGCAACGACTACCAATTTCATCTTTGTGTGGTCCTTCTGAAACGGACATTATCATAACGAACAAACGAAAAAAAAAACAGCGCACTCCGGGAGTGCAGGCAGAAGTGAAAACAATAAACTTGTTATTTCTCATAGAATATTTCTTGAAACGATCTGCTACTGCCATCTATTAGCACTCACTTAAACAAATATAGTTTATTTTTTATTCGCTAGATGGCAGTAAAAAATTTAAATCAGCGCCATCTACATTCGAATAGCGGTCTTTCTAGAAACTAAGTTTCTCAATTTGTGTAATAGATGGCAGTATAAGTTAAACAAAAAGACTAACACAAATAAAATCTCATCTGTCGCGTCAAAATCTGTCGCGAGAACGGCTGAAAATGCTCACCCACAAAAGTGCCCAACGCGCCATAAGAAGTTTTCACTTCAAAAGTTTTTTACCTTAATGAGTAAGAACTTGAATTCTCTTGAAGTAAGAAACAAAGCTATCGTAATTAAACTTTATTGACGCAATCAAGCCTTTAATTTTCATTGATAAATTCACGATATATTGTTATTATTAGCGTCCCTTTTGTCGGATGGGAAAGCAAACAATTTGCAGCAATTTGTTTACAGATGCTAATTTTAAAATTAACATCGTGAAATACAAGAAACGTGCCTCGTACTAAGACCACCTTAGTCGAGAGGCAAGTACGGAACATGACGTATTCACAAATAACCATTGTTATAAGTTTAAAAGATCGTGAACTCTTGAGAAATCAGAATCTTGGTTAATTGTTTTATAAGAGTTATAAGACTAATTGCACACCATTCTAATCCAGTAAACAAATCCATTAAAGGATCTTGCATAGTACCTATCAGTTCGGATATTACTATTTAGTTTGGCATTACAGTTAGCATTTTGGATTTGAACGACGACGCTTTGACACTTCAATTATAGGGTTCTATTTATTTGGCCATACCTGTGGAATTAAAATATATATTTACTAGCGACCCGTCCCGGCTTCGCACGGCTATATTATGCATGTATTATACATATAAACCTTCCTCTTGAATCACTCTATCTATTAAAAAAACCGCAGCAAAATCCGTTGCGTAGTTTTAAAGATTTAAGCATACAAAGGGATATAGGGACATAGGGACAGAGAAAGCGACTTTGTTTTATACTATGTAGTGATACTATGTAGTATACACACCTACCTATACTATATTATAAATGTAAATAAATAAATAAATATTGCAAGATATTGCACACTTTGCCAGCTAGCCTCAAGTTAAAAAACTAGGCTTGTGTTATGGTAGCTAGACAACGGATAAAATTCAAACCGTTCTTAAGTTAATTTATTTGTATTTGAATTGTGTAGGTAGGTATCATTTATGGCCAAAGCAGCCTTTATACTTTCGAGCTTTTAAACTCTAAACGGTTAGCTGATACTCATTGGCCAATTCAGTTTAAAGACAAACATAAAAAAAAAGGTACACCTTTCACTCAAATTAGTAGCGAGTAATAGGCCAATTAGTTTTTATTCTTCGAAAAATAGAAACAACAGTAGGTATTTCCTTACCTTCCCTGTTAGCTCCACCGGTAGTTGGGTAATAATTTCTCTAAAATTAACTGTGCACGGCAAATCATTGCAGGAATAAAAACATTCCCATCAACAATTGTAAAATTTACGATACCCGCCTTAAACCTGATTGTTTATCATAAAATCTAATCACATGCTATCCTGTATTTCCCCTAAATTAGTATAAAGTTAGTACCTACTCTTAAACAATTAAGTTAATATTATCAAATTGTACCATATTTGTTAAAGGCAGGGTGAAGGGTTTTTTAAATTACTACAATGGAAAATTTAAGATCGTCAAAATAAAACTCGATTTTTATAACCAAACTAGCTGCGCCCCGCGGTTTCACCCGCGTAAGTCCGATCTTTAAATTCTCACCGGTTAAGCCTTCCCTGGACTACAACAAACATTTCAAAACCGAAATCATCTAAATCGGTTCAGCCGTTCTCGAGTTTTAGCGAGACTAAGGAACAGCAATTGATTTTTACGAGTATATATATTATTTTATATAGATAGATGACTTTTGGTCGGTATAAAAGTTCCGGTTAAGAAGTTTAAGCTTTTTAGTTTAAGTTTTTAAGCTCAGTCTTAAATTAATTACTGTAGGAATGTATTTTGTTTACTATATGGCGACCCAGCTCATACTGACATTGTCAATTTTTACAGCATTTTTCCTATTAATAAAAGTAAGAACAAACTAATATTTACAAAGAACAACAACAAATACTGTTCTGGATACATCAACTTGATAGCTCCACCCGTTCCTAAGAAAATCGGTGGTGACACAAGCAGACAGATGGACAAGAGAGTTGTCTTATAAGGGTTCATTTTTTACCTTTTGAGGTACGGAACACTAAAAATGGTTTTATATACAGTGAACATCAACCCTTCCAACTTCACAATATTTTAATACACTTCTCACATGGATTCGCAAGTCTTTAATCAAAGGGAAAGGTTATTTGAAACAACTTCAATTTCATAAAGGAAAATACGCATCAGTGAGTTCGAATAGATATCTTTTAACGTGTAGGTATGCTGGTACTGATGTTAAGAAATTTCAGAACATTTTGTAAGTTTAAGAAAAAGGTCGGTCTTTGTCGGATTGAATAGAAACGAGCGAGATGCGAGATGGTGCAAATAGATAATTTTAAGCCAAGTAGTGATTTTTATGGTTAACTAGCTGTCCCGGCAAACGTTGTTTTGCCATTTAGGTACAAAAAAAAAACTAAAAGAAACAAAATAATAGAACAAAATTTTATATATATAGAGATTATACCCAAAAACAAATTCAAATTAGACAGTAAGTAGGAAACGGTAAAATTAAAAAAACGCATTTATATTTTCGTCGAAATTTTAGTTTCTATTTCGTGGATTTTGATGTAAAGAACCTATACCACTACGTTTCCAAAAAATGCAGATATCAATCGGTTAAGTTGATTTTAATTGTATAAGTAGAAAATAAAAATATGAATTTATTGGTAAGAACATGAATTTTAACAACTTATATAATACTAGATTATTATAGTAAAGTATGCATATAGATAAAATACCTTATTGGATAACACTAATCGAATTAATTACTGATTACTATAGGACCTAATTGCTGGTCATATAAATATGTAGATCAACTAATAAAATCTGCGATGAAACCCTCGATTTTAATAACGGGATGTTTTCATGCAACAAAATGTAGTGTTAATTCTGCTGTTAATTGAAGTGTTAAAATGCAATTTATTATGTTGATAAAATTTTATAGCTCGAGATTTTTTCACTGTTCTCAATCTGTTTATTGTCCTAATTAAAATTTCGCAAGACTTTATTGGTTTTTCTTCGATTTAAAACAAATAAAAAATTGGAGTCGGCTTACGACGCTTTAAACAGGGTTATTGGTAATTATACTAGCAAGCCGTTGAGGGCTACTTCTGTGCACCGTAACAAACAACTTTTGTTCTACGACTTTTTAAAAATCGAAAAACAAAAATATTTAGAGGTTATGTAAATTCGAAAAACAGCAGATTTTTAAAAAAACATAGGTCAATCAGACTAAGAACAGTAGATAAAACTTTTAAAAAATACTAAAGTTTCAAGGTTAATGACCTCTTCGTGTAAGGAACAGCTTATTTTCAGGTAAACCTAACCTCAAAATTTTCAAAAAATTGTTCGAATTTTCAAAAGTCGTAGAACAAAAGTTGTTTGTATAGGTGCATAGAAATAGCCCTCAACGGCTTGCTAATATAATTACCAAAAACCCTGTATTGGATGTTTATAAAATTAATATTGCAGAACATTTCTTAGTGCGTCATGATCAAATGTGTTTTTTCACTTTCTCACTCCTGTCATCTGTCATATGCGCAAAAGTGACAAAACACATTTCAACTAAAGAAGGCTTAATAAATGTTTATGGATAAGGTTGTTAATCGTTAAATTCAATAACTAAAATTTAACTGCATTGTTCTACCTACATTAAAATTGTGAACCATTGTAAGTAGAGTTAATTACTTCGTGCTATCTGTTTCATATTAATTTAGTGTTTAATGCATTTAGTTATTTATAGCTAATGCATTTGTTTTTTGTTCTCGTAATCAACTTTACTGCCGCCCAATTGCCGTATTCTTATGCAGCGCGTCTTGACTGCGTTTGCGTCATAACCATAGATTTCGTATTGCTAAGACGCACTCGTCACGCAGTTACTCATGTGGTTTAGGTTTGCGTAACGTGTGCGTGACGAGTGCGTGACGAGTGCGTAACGTGTGCGTGACGAGTGCGTCTTAGCAATACGAAATCTATGGTTATGACGCAAACGCAGTCAAGACGCGCTGCATAAGAATACGGCAATTGGGCGGCTGTTCGAAACACTTTTCTTTGTAAATGATTTATTAATATTGCCATCGTGCGCCGTATTTTGCTGATTCAATTTTATTTTATACATGATATTGATATGTATTAGATTTAATGCTTAGATTAATCTGTTTTTGAAAATTGCTAATTTATAGAAAAACTTATAGCACCCCACGGTTTTACCTGCGTAAATGTTGATCCCGTGAAAATATCGAAATAAGAAGTAGCTTATATCAGTCTTAATCTTAATTATAATAGTTGTATTTTAATAAAATAAATGTCTAAAACTTTAAGCTGAAGGTAATGTTAGAATTTATTTATTTAAATTTTAGCTGTTCGGCTAAAAGGGATTTGAAATTTAGTGTACACAATGATAATGTTTTGAATTAAGTATGAAAGTAATTAATTAAATTAGATTCTCAGTAGTAGCCACCTACCTACCTATAAGTGTAAGTACCTAGTATCCCAAAAATAAGTACAGTTTGTACAAAAAGTACAAATTTTTAATTTTATGTTTCTAAATATATAAAAAATAATATCTTAATATATATAAATCTCGTGTCACAATGTTTGTCCTCAATGGACTCCTAAACCACTTAACCGATTATAATAAAATTTGCACACCATGTGCAGTTCGATCCAACTTGAGAGATAGGATAGCTTACATCCCGATATTCCCACGGGATCGGGAGTTACGCGGGTGAAACCGCGTAGGGCAGCTAGTAATATTATAAATCTCACATTCCTTCATGTACCATCGTTACGTATAATGCCTACTCATCAGAGTCATTACAGGCGATGTTTGTTTAGTAATCTCGGAAAGCAATGATTAACTCAAACCGGATAGTAGAACCTGTTTAAGTCTTTGAAAAATGTTAGCAAATTGCTACCAATTTGTGATCTGGTTGGATCACTGGAGAATACATGATTCTTAGTAACTTTGTAGAATTGTGAGAGAGTGATAGATAGATAGAATGTACCTTTTACACACAAAGATAAATAAATAAAATAATTACTGGCGGCCTTACCGCTAAAAGCGGTATCTTTCAATAAGACTAATAATTTATTGCATAAAAAATAGATTGTTTTTATTCAAATTTTCCATTTTGGAATATAATTCCTTGTAACAAATATTAAAGTTAATAAATTTATTGCGACGTCACATAGCCTATAACAAGCACACCATTGAGACGCTTCTAACGATACCTCATTTGTTGAAATATAGTAAGTAGTTTTGAAGTTACGTGGGAACAGATTGACATACATACAGGTCAAACACATAACCCTCCCTTTTGGCTTCGCCGTAGTCGGGTAAAAAAAGTTGGCCAAGGCCTTGTCAATTTTTTTTTAACGACTGAACCGATCTGTATAACATTTTTTGTGTAAATTCGTTAGGTCTGAGAATCGAACAATATTTTTATTTTGTTTCCGTTAGTTTTTTTTTGTAAATGGCAAAACAACGTTTGCCGGTACAGCTAGTCAATCATTATAAATCATGCCATTTCTCGTGATATATTATGTTTATTTTGTCCTACACAAGTCTTCACGATTAGTAAACCCGTTACAAATTTAATAGAAATTGACCTCTGGTTTGAGTAGCAAAAAGTAAGTAAGCAAACATCACTTAAGTCTACCTATTGAACTCGTTTTTTTAACCGAATTCCAAAAACGGAGAGGTTCTCAATTCGTATGATGTGGAGGCATATGTCAATGATCTTTTTCACCCGTACGCCCGTTTCTTTACACGCACGCTCTTTATCGTACGGTAACGCACACGTCTTTAATAGAGTTCAAAATCATAGATAGAGTTCTAATCATCTCATTTTATTCTATTCTATTCAAAAAGTAAAAGAAATACTAACTTTACAATGTGTAATGTTTTAGATGATGATAAGTTATTAATCTAAGACTTAGATTAATAACTCATTCAATTTTCAATTTTGAAAGACCTTTTTCAAAAGTGTTTGTTTGATCATCGTTTTGTTAATTAATTAGCCTAACTTATAAAAAGGAGTAGTTACTACAGATCTTCGATTGACGGCATCGGCAGTAGGAAGGTAAAAAATCTGAATTATACCCATGAAGTAAGAATTGACTAAGTTTATAAAGACAAGGCTGTATAGGCCGCAGTTTTTGCCTGCCCTGACCGGATAAAATTGATAAAAAAATGTTTTTTTTTTACCAGAAACTTCGGTGGCAATTAATAAAGTCCGCACTCCATCGAGTGATTCGGACTAGATTACGAATAAAAAATGTAACAAATTATTGTTGGTTGCATTCTTATAATAATAATTCATTTATAAATAATAAAATAAATAAAAATAGCCTCTATTCACTGACCTTGTATATATAATTTTAACCTTATTATGGGGTTAGTACCTTTTTAAATCTAATATTAGTAGGTATCTTCAGCAACCAGGTTTTTGGTCAGGTTGTCCTTGCACATAGACCTCCCCCATTATCTTCCACTTCTCTCTGTCTCGAACTAATCTTCTCCATCCTTTTGGTAAGTCATCCTCCCATCTTTTGATTTGACGTCCTTTTTTTCTTTTACCACTTCTAGGATTCCATTCAATTATGTCTTTCGTCCATTCTACTCTATTTGTTCTCATGATGTGACCAATCCAGTTCCATTTAAGTTTCCTTATTTTTTGTACAACCCCACTTACTTTGTCCTTTTTAATAATTCATTTATTTCAGATTAAATATCACAGTGCAGTCTATTGCAGTGATTTCACAAATTCGGAGAAACTTAAAAGTATTTTAGTAGAATTCTTATATAAAAAAATAGTGCGTAAAAAGACGTGCGTGTAAAGTCTGCCGTAGCTTCATGCTCACCCACAACTCAGTAACAAGTAAGTTCAATTAAGATTACAACGAATTCGTTAAGATATAATTTATCATAGTTGATTGGCAGGTCTACTATCGGTTATAGCTACTGGCAAAATTACAACTTAAGTCAATTACTGTTTTGTTAGTTTTCGATGGACAAATAACGGGTCAGCACTCAGTGCGCCTTTTGAACGATCATAACATTCAATAAAGCGAGTGACTAGTGAAAAATGTAATGATGAATTGCGTGTATGTTGTATACCAACCTTTGGACTTCTGTATGATTGGTCTGTGAAGTTATTATCTCCGTTAACTTTGATATTCATCTTCAATTTCTCATCAAGTTTTTTTTAATAATTACTCGTCTGTGTAAAACATAGCAATAAGTATTGATAAAATATAGTATTTAATGTTAAAATAACATCTTGTTTTATAACCTAATTGACGGTAGATCTTATGGCGCAGCGCCTCTCTATCTTTTCTAATATAAATAAAGAGTTATTGAAAGTACATCGAATCCTTTGAAGTAACAAAGGCTAAGTTTTAACCTGATTTTGCCACGGGATCAAGGCATACACGGGTCAAACCGCAGAACAATCGAATTTGATACAAAAAGTTGCAAGTAACTTAGTATGTTCTTTAGGTACTGACAAGGCACAGAAGGCGGTACCAAAATGACGTCTAAATGAAAACTGGAGACCTATTGACTCGAATTCCACGCCTCAATGTGACTCAATTAAGGATCAGTGTTATACTCTTCCTAATTAATTAACTTTATCAAACTACACAGTGTAAAATATCATTTACCAGTAACATGACATCGAGCATTCGCTGTTTTTAAATTTAATCGAACCGCACTTCGAACATTTGCCTGTATTGTACCATTCGTAAGAACATGACTTTAAATTGAAATGCTCAAAGAAAGGTTCTAGTCTATGCTCACCTTTATTTATATATTTTACTAAGTAAATATACTTAGGTACAGATTTACCCGTAGGTACAGATTTACTCGAACCACACTTCGAACATGATGCTCGATGTTTTGTTGGCATTTGCCCGTAGTGTACCATTCGTAACAATGTAACTTTACATTAAAATCCCCGAAACTCAATGATTTCAAATGAATAAAGAGCATATGGCATCATCTTGTTTGCATGAAATCTCTTAATAGCATCTTAAAAACAAAACTAAGTTAGGATGTATGCCTTCGGAACGCACCCACCAAATGAGAAGAAGGCCCAAGAAACTCATGAGGAAATTTTCTAGTCTATACTCACCTTTAACTTCCCAATAACTACAACAATTGTTTAGACATGACCTCCCATTATTCATTTCAAAACAAATTGTTATTGTCAACTCGAAGGTATCAGTTCCGAGGTTGTTGTTATAGGCTTTTATCCTTAGAACAACGCTATCATAAAAGTGTCATGAGGTTCAGTAAACGAGAATATAGTGTCGTGTCGTGCAAATGAGAGCCACCGATCATATAAATTGGAACAGGATTTAATAGTTATAAAATCATTTAATAACAGATGACGATGCCTATCGATATCAGCCAAAAGAGACTAGAGCATTTCCTCGAGCATTTCAATGTAATGTAACATTTTTACGAATGGTTCGATACAGGTAATTGCAAGAAAAATGTTCGAAGTGTGGTTCGAGTAAATTAATAAAGCGAATGTTCGATGTTCTGTTACTAGTAAATGATTTTTTATATTGTCGTCTTTCAGTAGAATCCCTCAAAGACTCCCTTTTATTAAGAAGTCGTCTAGTTAAGCGTGCTATATTATCTTAGACCGCATCGTCACTTAACATCAGATGAGAAAGTGGTCAAACACTGTCCTTATAAATATCCTATTATAAATTATCGATGATACAAAAAATATTTCGCGATTATTATCGTACATTATTATGGTACGCAACGAATTCAGAACCTCTTCCTTGTTTCGAAGTCGGTTAAAAATGAATTTTAATATCAGTATATTATGTTTTTTAAGTTTACTGTCTTTGTAACATTTAAATTTAGCTTATATCAATTTCCACTTTACTGTAGAAACCTTACTTAGTTACTTGTTATTTCCTGTAATAAATATTTATATAACATTTATGAAAATTGGATTACAATGTGTGTTTTTTAATGTGGATAGACGTTTGTAACAAAAAGTTGTGCAACAATAGTTGCTTTAATCCGATTTTTTTTTGCTATTTCGAGCGTTGCTAATGTCGTTGTATTAGAGCTCGCTCATCTTTATCGTGTTTTTTATTTAAATCCTAGATTAAACTGACAGGACGAACTGTCTAATAATATCTTCTTAATATATATAAATCTCGTGTCACAATGTTTGTCCTCAATGGACTCCTAAACCACTTAACCGATTATAATAAAATTCGCACACCATGTGCAGTTCGATCCAACTTGAGAGATAGGATAGCTTACATCCCGATATTCCCACGGGATCGGGAGTTACGCGGGTGAAACCGCGGAGGGCAGCTAGTATATAATAAATTAACCGTTGTGCCTACGGAACAACGGTTAATTTATTAGTTAATACAGTATAGTGATTGGAAAGGTACTGTTCAAATGAATTTGTTAAAAATAATTTTAAGGGAAAATGCATATTTAAAATTTTGTAACGCGGGGCGTTACGTAGTAGTTAACGTACTCAATTACTACGTTACGCCCCGCTGAGTAAAATTTTGGAAATTCACAGTAAACAGAATTTCCAGCTATTTTTAAATTACTTATAGTGTCATAATGCAGGACAAAGATCTCTGTTACCTTTTTCTAATCCCTACTATTTTCGCGGCTAACGCGGCTTTTCATTCGTTTTGACGTGATAACGTTTTATAAATTGGTGAACACCTGCAATCTCAAAAAAGCGTGACGTCACGCGTCGTTACTGGAACGCCTCATGTTATTGACAAGGTAACTATAGCAACGTTTTATCGTTGCCATGGTTACCATCAATGTTTTCTTATGACGTTATCACGTAAAATTATCGTCCGGAAACAGACTTTACAGACAACCATTTTTTTAATTTAGTGTGTGGTCTAAACCTCAACATTAGCCTACATTCATGCAAATAGAGCATGTTGCACAAGTCTGAACCTACCATTAGTTACGCCACGTCGTTTCACCCTATAAAGTACACAAACATTGAACGCTAAACGCCATAAATGTTATGGTTCACTTATGGCGTTATTGCCATTATTATTATACTTTTACATGCGATGTTCTAATTCAATAAATTTACTTTCTAACTGATATAGACCTTCTTTTTGACATTTTACATTTTAATCAATATTAACTTTTGCAGGAAACCGGTCCCTTCCATACGGACAAAAATAGGGAAACAAACAAAAAAGGGCAAAAAAGAAGAAAAAAAATTTTTTTTTGTCCTTAAATATTTACTAGGTAGTAGGTACTTATGGAAAAATATTTACTTACTGACTTTTATAAATTTTGTTTAATTGTGTAGTTGTGTGTGTTTGTTTGTGATTTAATTGGTATTTACATCTTATACCTAGTGTATAGGTGTTTGTTGTCCTACGGGTTGTAGGATAAGTAAGTAAAACACATTGTAAGTTCACAGTTGTATTGTCAGGGTTAGAATAATTAGGTACACAAGATGGGTAAAACAGTGAAAATTAAATAAACATAAGCGCGCGCGCCGTGAGAAGAAACCAGACTAATGGCGGCGCTTGCGTTCAGTGTTACCAACGTATCAACATTTACACTGACAGGAGGTGACGTTACGAGGGTTGCCCGTAGGATAAATACCGGTTTGCTACAATCTTCTAATTAATTAGGCCTAGTTACAAAATATTGATAAGTAGTCATAAAATGCCCCCTTTTTTCAATTACAGAGCAACTACAAGTTTATTATAAGCAAAAATAAAGGTAATATAAGGTAGAACCTATATATATTTTGTATTTATTGCTTATACTAATTACAATTAAAATTAATAATCACACTCAAGGATTCTACCATTTTAATTTTAAGTTTAGGTTTTTTTCCGTGCTTCGGAAGGCACGTTAAGCCGTCGCGTTGGTCCCGGTTGCTTCCTCTAATAGCAATCGTAAGGTCAAGTTAGAGGCCTTAGGGCTATCTGAAAACTCTGACAATAGGTGAGCCACACCACTATACACTCTCCATAGCAACGTAGTCGATTGTTTCCTTCCTGGATAATGACACTAGAGTAAATATTTTGGGCCATTGTCATGGCAGTTATAGGTTTCGTGCAACAACAGTATTTGCTCTAGTGTCATTATCCAGGCAGGGAACATTCGACTACGTTTGTATGGAGAGAGAACCGGTACCCTTTCGTGGTTCCTTAAGGTGAAGGAATTGGCTCCAGACCTATTGAAGAGTTCTCTCCTCTAAACATAATCGTCTAAGCTGATAGGGTGGTATGTTCTAAGTGACTAATAAATAATAAATATTGCAGGACATTCCACACATCGCCATCTAGCCCCAAGCTAAGTAACTAGACTTGTGGTATGGGTGCTAGACAACGGATATACTACTTATATACTTTTCTTTTGTAAATATATACTTATAATACATAGAAACAACCAGACCACAGACAAATATCTAAGCATAAATACTTGTCTGAGGCGGGAATCGAATCTCCGACCCTGTGTTTGGCAGTCCGGCATGGTGACCATTGTGCCAACTGGGTCGTCAAAATAAATAACATGGATTGGTGCTTTATCATAATCAAAAAAATTGGTTGTCTGTAAAGTCGGTTTACTGACGATAGTTGAACGTGACAACGTCTTAAGAAAATACTGATGGAATGGTAGCATTTTTCAAAAGAAAATTTTAATTTCATTTGATACTCGATCAAAACATGTAAATGTACTATAGTATAGCAGCTGTCCACGCAGACGCATCGCTCACTCAAGTAGGAGAGAGACGGATGTCGAACGCTGCCGAACGCAAAGGCCGATTGTGCTTCTTTGTCGCTCGTTCCGCGCTCTCGCTTGCACTTCAAGCCTTACATGGAACGCCTCAGAGCGAGGTAACGTCGCATGAGTCATGTTTTTTCGTGCGTCCAGCCGGCTCTTTCGAATTATAAGACGTTGTCACGTCAAAATATTGCTATTGTGTCATTGTATAGAGAGAGAGGCGGTACCCTTTCCTCTTAAGCTATTACTACGGGATTGGAACTAACGAGTGTAAAACCGCAGGTTACAGCTAGTAAAAGTATACATTTTCAAAAGCAAACAATATATCCATTCCCCTTCAACATATTCCTGTAAATTATTTCTCCTCCTGTCACAAGAAGGGCACTAAGATGACTACAAGTGATTTGGGTATCAAGCAAAGCCTAGCGAAGTAGTTGTACCCTTGTTAATTTAATTTGAACATGCCATCTGTCGGGCAAGCGCCTGTCTCAAGAAGGATATCCAATTACACGTATGTAAAATGCCTTTGGATGAAGTCCCTACAGAAATGCACTTCGGGCTATTTCAAGTTGAAAGACGAATGGAATCGTTGGTATGGAAATGTGTGTAAATATTGTCCTGTCGTAAGCCTTCTTATTTCATACCTACTACTAATAATTTATTTATAGGAAAGTTTGTATGTCTGTCTATTCTACTTATAATATATTATAAACTAGCTAGTGGCTTGTTTGCGTACGGTTTGATTAAATTTTTCTAACATAATATTTTCTGTGGCAAAACTATCAAAAAATCAGTCAGATCAGATCGCCTTTGGTTAATTTGATCGTCTTTTGTTTTTAGCTCTAATTGTCTTTGTTTTATTTGAGATCGACTTTTGTTTTAGTTCAGATCGTATTTTGTTTTAGTTCAGATCATCTCTTGTTTTAGTACTGATCGTCTTTTGTTTGATTTCGACTCAATTTTTTTAAAAATAAATTTTTGCATGGGTTTCTGACTTGTGGTCGCTGGTCGTGGTCGAAATTTTGGATTTTGGATCACGGAGCTTTTCGTAGTCCCTTGGTCCAACTAGTTTTTTCTATTATTCATACGACATCGAAAGGAAAACCGCGGGACGCAGCTAGTATTTAAATATTTAAATAAATTATCTTCATTGGCAACCATCTCCTCTTTCACTTAGAGTAAAGTTGTGTCTTAATGTGATCAATAAGGTAACATGTAATATTGTTACCTACCCATGTGAAATTTAATTATAATAATATTGCTTGACGATAAGTAATTGATTATGATGAACATTATTTATAAGAGGTAGGTATAGATACCGCGCGAAATGAGTTCACCTAAAAAAAGGTTTTTTAAAGTGATACATTTTTCTTGTTGTTAGTAAATGTTTTTGAAAATATTAGGCAGTATTGTTAATCTTCACTAATATTATACAGAGAGGAAAGATTTTTTGTTTTCCCCGCCCCGGCTTCGCACGGCTATATTGTGCATGTATTATACATATAAACCTTCCTCTTGAATCACTCTATCTATTAAAAAAACCGCATCAAAATCCGTTGCGTAGTTTTAAAGATTTAAGCATACATAGGGATATAGGGACTGAGAAAGTGACTTTGTTTTATACTATGTAGTGATTATGTTCCAAGACTGGTACTGGACCGATTTGGATGATTTTTTTTAATGAAGATAGGTACATTGATTCATTGGTAATAACATAGGCTTTTTATCCCGATATTCCCACGATATCTGGAGTTCTTCGAGTGAAACCGCGGAGCGCTGCTAGTCACTACATAGTATAAAACAAAGTCGCTTTCTCTGTCCCTATATCCCTATGTAGGTATGCTTAAATCTTTAAAACTACGCAACGGATTTTGATACGGTTTTTTTAATAGATAGAGTGATTCAAGAGGAAGGTTTATATGTATAATACATGCATAATATAGCCGTGCAAAGCCGGGGCGGGTCGCTAATTCCCGATTCCCGCGTAAGTCCCGATTCCGTGGGAATATCAAAATAAAAAATGACCTATAGCCTTCCTCGATTTATCCAACACAAAAAAACCGAACTAGATGTTCATGAGATTAGCGCGTTCAAACAAACCAACAAAAAACTTTTCAGCTTTATAATATTAGTATCTATAGATACCGTGCGGGGTAGTAGGTACCTAAACACACAGAAAAAAGTTTCTTTAAAATAAGAAATTTTTCTAGTTTTCAGTAAATTTTCAGAAAATAAGTTAAGTAATAAGTCGATATTTTCTAAGTACTACAAGGAGTCTAGGAAGTTATTTTTATCACTATAAAATCAAGGTGGTCCCTATTCAATTAAGAGCCTATATCATTAATGTACATAAAAAAGTGGCAGTAGAGGTACTTACTAGTTTTTTTAAACCATGGTTCTTCTAAAGCTGCTCTGAGATAAAGGATGTCTATAATCAACGACCACCTTAAAACCAACATTGAAAAATCAATTTTTCTCCGTCGAGACATTGTAATTGCGAGGCCGTCGACTGACACAAATTGCAGTTAAGCGCACCTGCGCGAGCGCATCCAGCTATTTACACTGTAAAAAGCTTATTGAAAACTATTCGAAGGTTCGAACTTAAGTTGGAAATAAAGGTTAACTTAAACTCCTGCAATTATACAATAACTTATGGTATTTAAGGAATCTTGTTATTTAAGCAGCATGTGACGCTCTTAAGTTATGTACCTTAGAGGGTCACATACCGATGTTTTCATGGCTAAACTGTTTTTTATAAGTGATACGTTATTTATAACGTAACTAATGTAACTATCAACGGGCTCATAAAAAAGAAATCAAAATGACCGATTTAGGAGTAGGGTTCAAAAATTTTAATAGAGCTTTCAAACGCATACGTACAGTCGGCAACTGAATTGCAAATCCGCCTTAAGGTGAAAGGGTACCTGCGCGCTCTCCATACAAACGTAGTCGACTTTTTCCTCCCTGGATAATGACACTAGCACAAATATTTTTGTGCCATAAAACCTTTAACTGCCATGACTATGCCCCTATGTTTTGGTTTTTTTAATTTTCTAATTATCATAGAAATTAAAATTTAAAGAATAAAAATTAACAAAAAATAGGGGCATGGTCATGGCTGTTATAAGTTTTATGCACCAAGAATATTTGCTCTAGTGTCATTATCCAGGGAGAAAACAGTCGACTACGTTTGTAATAGTTTGTATGGAAAAAGCCCCCGGTACCCTTTCCTCTTAACCCGTTATACAGTTCTAAAATTTTATTATTATTAATGTAATGTTTTCATTCTAAAAATGTTTGTCTAATAAATTCATGAGTTGACTTTAAACTTCAACTCGAGCTCCTGCTCGCTCCTTAAATCTTGCATTACTTAAAAATATTCTCTTAATAGCCGTTTTAGAGCTCTACGGAAGGTCTGCTCTTTTGTTGCCTAATTGTATTTACATAGTATGTTAAAAGTTCTATAACTCAGGAACATTTTGACGACCCGGTTGGCACAATGGTCACCATGCCGGACCGCCAAACACGGGGTTGCGGGTTCGATTCCCGCCTCAGACAAGTATTTATGCTTAGATATTTGTCTGTGGTATGATTGTTTCTATGTATTTTATGAGTTATATTTACAAAAGAAAAGTATGTAAGTAGTATATCCGTTGTCTAGCACCCATAACACAAGTCTAGTTACTTAGCTTGGGGCTAGATGGCGATGTGTGGAATGTCCTGCAATATTTTTTTTATTTTTTTTTATTAACGACAAGTAGTTTTATAATCATGTAGATAATCAAGGATATGCGTGAAACTTATTTTTTTTTAAACTATCACACGAGTTCTACCTTCTATTTGAATATTGAATTTTTGTTATTTTTTAAATCTTAATTTCTATGATAATTAGAAAATGAAAAAAACCAAAACATAGGGGCATAGTCATGGCAGTTATAAGTTTTATGGCACAAAAATATTTGTGCTAGTGTCATTATCCAAGGAGGAAACAGTCGACTACGATTGTATGGAGAGCGCGCAGGTACCCTTTCACCTTAAGACCCGGGAAAATAATTACTATGAATAATATTATTATGGTAGAATGCACATAAAGGATATTGAATATGTTTACGCGACAGAGTTAGATCCGTCCTTCTTTTGTTTAAAGTATCATATAGAAATTATGATAGGTACCGTTAGACAAAAACAACGTAGGCTTTTTCAAGCTTAGCCTTAACAATCTTTATTATTTCACTTATACCTTTAAAGCTTAAAGCTTTCAATAATGACAATGAAAACAAATTTTATTAATATAATAAAATTTTATTGATTTGTAGACATTGAATAGATCGTAGTAATAAAATTGCACATTATCTTATGATCATAATGTTTAATTTTATGTTTTATAATATTTTTCACACTTGTTCAATAATGTGAACAACGAAAACACTAACGATCTTTAATATTATTTTAAAGTTACATTGAGTATTTGTGTTAAAACAACAAGTCAATTTAAATTAATTTTATTTATCGTGTGTTTAGAGTGTCACTAAATTTTTTATTGATGACTCTCACTCTGAATTATTTGATATACGAGGATTGTTTGTATCTTTATTAATTTTGTTGTTGGCTATACATTGATCTGAAACCGAAAACTTACTGAAAGGTCGTTCCCAACGTTCATAACGTCCATTTGGACGTTGTATGGCAGTGCCAGTTCTGTTTGTAACAAATAAACTGAAGAGGTCAATGACCTCTAACCCCAAAAGACAGCTGACTTTCGAGTTATCACACCCTTGGAACTTTTGACAAAAGTTTGAATTTTCAAAAGTCGTAGAAAAGGAAAGAAAAGTCTCTGACTCATCGGAGTATGCCATATCTTCTCTGCCTAATAATATTTAAATTTTCTTTACCATATTAATTTGTTTAGAGTAAGAAAACTTTATAAAGTTTTCTTACTATACTTATTGCTTAGTGGCAAATTAATACGAATTTTAAGCACGGTATCTTATACGTGAAGGTCTCAGAGATACACCGGTAATTATACAGGTTAAGAATACTTCGTTGCATTAAGGAAGTAAAAAACCAACATTAATAATGAAAAAGGTAATTACTAAAAGAGGTATTCGGAAAGGTTGATCAAATTATCATTGTTTGAATAACGGTGAAAACAGACTACATACTTTTTATCAGCTAAGAGTTTGCCGATCGGTCAAATTGTAGGTGTGTTTCACCTAATAAATAAGGTATAGTCTGCCTTTAAATAATACAGTAGACGAACTTGTTGTATCAATAAATATAAAATTATAAATCCTGTCTGTATAATATATCAACGCTTAGCTCATAAGTATAAGATAGCATAAGAAAGGATCATGGAAAGTTCAAACCCTGGCAGTTAGTCTGCCAGGGTTGCAGGTAAAAACCATAGAGTTACGCATAAAGAGTTACGTCACAAAAACAGAGAAAGACTGTCGTTCAAGTAATATTTTGTTCGATGTTAAACTACCGAAATATATAAAAATATACGAAAATAAACATTCTAGAAAAGCGTCTCAGAATGTGCAATATGACAATAATCTAGGGATTTAATGATATTATAGGTAGTAGGTACTTGTAATAACTCCACACTAAAGAAAAACAACCATATATATTATATATTATTATGTAATACTTTCTGCTACCACGTAATTAAATAGGTAAGTATATTTATATTATAAAAGTTAGTGGTCTGTTTCCACCAAGCGGTTGTCTCAGCCGCAAAATTAAAACACTGTAATTTAAAACAATAAACGGTAGGCATAGTCATGCTATTATTTTATATTCATTGAGTTTTATATCTACTTTAATACTGCTTATTTGTGTGTATTAACCATTTTACCTTATATATTTTTTTTTCTTTAATTTAAATATTAAAGGGATTAAAGGGAATTCGTCTTATCCATAATTATGAAACAAGTTACTACAACTACAAGTTTTATTTCAAATTCAATTACAATTCACTAATAGTACCTAATTTAAAAATATCAACAAAACCACACACTAGAAAATAGAAAAAAATTACAACACAATCAGAAATAAACACCACCATGCGCGTCTCCCGAGGCATCGTTCCAGAAGGCTGGCGACATTTGACGAGCCAGTTGGCCCAATGGTCACCATGCCGGACTGCCAAACACAGGGTTGCAGGTTCGATTCCCGCATCAGGTAAGTATTTATGCTTATCGTATCCGTGGGGCTAGATGGCGACGTGTGGAATGTCCTGCAATATTTCTCCCCTGGATTAGCAGATTGAGTCCCTGTGAGTCCCTAAATGAATTGCCCTGAGCAAACAAGCCAACAGCCCTCCGATCACTAGATGCCTCGTCAAGTCGAAAAAATCCTACAAAAAGGCAAAAATAAGGCAACCTGAAAATTATGTGTGCCACAATATATAAAGAGAAAAAGAAACAGTTCATTCTGTTTTCAAGAGAAAGTAAACTTTAGTGGGACTAGAAAGCTCAAAAGTAGTGGCTGTACAACCGCAAGATGCAATGTGGAATGAATCTCCATTTAAATTGACTTGATATTGTAGCTGTAGGCAACAAAAAGCTCTTAGAAAGCTCAGTTTTATGTAAGTAAATATTGGTACAGTCTTATTTGTTTCGAAAGTTTAAAAGTTTACAATATAATAAAATTAGAAAAATAATTTCTTGAGTTTATTAATAATAGGTTTTCCTTGACAGTGTGAAAATGCTAATTTTACAAAATGTAAAAGTGCCTATTTTCCTAAAGCACAAATTAAGAATCTTTTTGCTTCGAAGTTATTTATAAACTTTTTAAAAGCTCTGGATCAAGTTAATACCATGGGTTAATTTGTAATCTCCATTGCAATCAAAGTTCTCCAACTGGTTACGTAAATTAGGACCACGTCAAACCGAGTCCCATCATCTTGCGGTCAGGGACCATTATGTGGGTACCACAAGTTTTCTAATACAGCTAGTTATGAGACAATTTCAACGAGACGAGACTGTTTTTGTTCATATAAATAGTTAATTGACGGTTGTCGTTCACAGGCAAGATACAGTAGTCAGGAATAAATCAAAATTCTATAAAATATGTCCAAATCAAAGTTGTGTTAGTTACACCATTTATAACTTTCTACACTATCCCATTGGGTTGTCCTATGAAGATAGTTGTAAAGATACATAGTAATAAATAAATAAAACTCAAGAACAGCTGGATCAATTACGGTGAAACTTTGTAGCTGACAACCTGGAATATCATACAGGCTACTCCGATATTCCTACGAGATCGGGACTTACAGAAGGGAAACCGTAGGGCGCATCATCTTGCTACAAGATCATCTCCAGACCGAAATTTTAAGTTCCGGTTAATTTGTCAATGTTCTCTTTTGCAGTTTTTAGTATAGTTATTAATCCCATCTGATGGTGAGGTTTGCCTACGAGTATCTGGTCTTCTCCCTCCAATTAGCGCAGTTTATAGGGTATTTTTGACCACGTCCGTCCACTTCAAATTATATTATATCATTCTTAAAATGTTTACATTAGTCTATTCAAAAATGTCGGCAGAAAACACAGCATATACTCAAGCAACGGGTTCCTTTCTTCTCAGTACAAATAATAAATTGCGGGAAGATTTGCCAGTATGCAAACTTTCGTTAAATCTAATATGGATTAAACAGTAATACCTACAAACAGCAAGTGAACAAACAAATCAGTTCCAAACAAATTGGAAGCATTCCGTTAGGACGGACCGACACCCGCTGAGCTGTCACAAGACCGAGCTCACGATATTCATAAGCAGTATCATCAAAGGACTCACGATGCGTTCTATTACATGAAATTATGGCTACTGGATGGCGTAAATTTCTATGTCTTTCATTAAGGTGATTGCAAAGTAACAGCCCATCAAATTCAATTTAGTTTTTCGTAAAACTGACCAAGTTAGATAACAAATCTAACATCGTTTTGGAATTCGAGCTGACTGTATGAAGCGTTTTTAGCAAAAGATTTCTGACTCACTGTTCTTTTTTTACAATAAAGGAACATTTCCTAATTTGATGGGCAAGTAGGTAAAAATCACGAAATATTGATAGTTGAGATGCTCCTTTGAAAACAAATATCTTAGGCTTGAAGCTTAAGGGTGTTCACACATTAAGGTGACAGAGTGACCGAAAGCCGCGAACAGTTGTCTCGCAATAGAGACCGAACAGAAAATGTATGGGTTCCAGAGCGTCAGAGTCTAAAACTGTGCACGGGAATATGCTCTGCATTAATGTTTGAATCAAAAGTTATAGAACCTGAATGAAGATTCCACAGCACTTTCGTGGAGTTTGAAACTACTTGCTCACGTAGGTGAGAGAAACAAAATTATAAATACCGTTTCACACCAATCCAGTTGTTCATTGATCCAGGAGAATATAGCATCCGTTGCGTCCTCTGACTCTGAAATATTGCTAGTGGAATCGTCACGACAGTCTGTCCTCAGCTTTATTTATAACGTGTTAACTTACTGTTTGATGGAACGAGTTAAAATAGCGGACATCTTTGGAGGCAAAACCGATAGATATATCGATCTATGTGTCAGTGATAATTAATTTTCTCGGGTCTTGGAAATGGTTTTTGAGTGAGCTCACTAGTTTATTCGAGACGTCAAAGGCTAATGAAACGATTTGTAAAAGATTTAAAATAGGCTCGTTTAGTGATTGATGTTTGCTTTTTAACAAGATGAAATATACTCTACGATATCTAACACTTTTGGTTCTTAAATAAAACTACTTTTACTTTAAAAACGTTTTTTGTTTGATGACTTTATTTAATGACTTTAGTAAAATAAAACTTTACTTGAGAATTTATTTTGCATTTTATGTGGAGATAGTTATGGGGCAAGTAGATGTCTTGCTTTAACACTGAGTATTTAAGATGCAATGTCCCTGTAAAACACTTCAAACTGATTGCAGTTCAGAAATAAGATGGTTACAAGACCTATTTTTCTAGATGAACACTGCACAGGTAAAAATATTTATTTTACTGCCTTCTATTAAAAATAATGTTTTAAGAAATAATTTCAAAGAACGGCAACGTTGCATTAGCAATTTGACAAATAACTTTCGAGTTTCAACAGAACAATTCACATTTTCAAGTTAGACCTAAGTCGGAATTAAGTTAATCAATCAATCAAGGACTGGCTATTGTTCCAAGGTTTTTGTTCGAGACAAAGGAGACTCGACAAAGCCTTCGGTATTGTTCGATGAACTTTCACCTCGCTGTTCATGTATTTTGTATGCACTTTCATAGGATGTGGTGTATACTTAAGTACTTGCAATCGGAACTTATTGTTATTTGGGCCGGAAGGCTTGAACTTGGACTTGAAAACACTATTTCAAAATTGTAATTTTTTTTTTTTTTTAACAAAACTTTAACAACATTTTGAGGACTTTCAAGTATGTTCAAATCGATCAAGTTGTATGAGCATCGGTACCTTGTTTAGACGAATATAAAGATTTAAAAGTGCAATAACATTTTATTAGGTATCTAAACTTTCTATTAACAAACTATAAATAAATATTTTCGAATGCATTGAATTAACAATCAATAATTTCAATTCGACATAAAACACATCTCATTACTTTTTATCGTCCAATAATTTTGAAATTTAAACGTCAAGAAGTGAGTTCGAAGAATTACCATGATTTCGAAGTTACACAGAGATATAGTAAATGAGGTGTTATTACTCATTCATTTCTTATTCACAGCAATAAAAATTTACGATAGGTATACAAATAAATCGTAATACATTGTAGGTGCACCACCTCCTACATTTTAACGGATTATGTTGTAAGATATAGGATTTTAAACTGACATCGTCATTTACACTCATAAAGTTATTTTCTATTTCACTATCAAACAAACCAAACTCCCGACCACACTCTCGTAAATATTCCGCATGCAATAGTGCCGAAATAAAGATCCACGAATCGTGGTAAATATCCCGTTATCAATCATCCTAATGATACAATTTTAAAATACCAAACATCAATGAAAAGAAAACTTAATTTCATATAAAAAACTTCAGTAGATACGTCTGACCCGGTATGGTCAAAATTAAATCTAAATGGCAATTTCTAAGTGGTTTCTAAAAACCATTATTTAACGTTGACATTGAACATAACATTTTAGCAAATTCAACATTTTTAACAAATCAACATTTTAGCAATACTAACATTATAACAATGTTTAATTCTAGTCTAATTTATCTAAACCTTATGCTTATACGTATTATGCTTATAACAATACTTTAGCACATTTAGTTTGCGGATTGCTTAATTCATCAAGTAAAAATGTCAGTCTATTTTAAAAAGGTTCCACCCAATCAGTGTACTATAATTTACGTTCTTTGAAACATAGACAACGAAGGTTCACGACTGTTCATATTTGGTACATACTACAAACAATCGAACCGTAAACTTAACCGTTAAAACACGTGTATTTATTCATCTTAACCTATAGTTTAAATTTGCATACCACTTCGCACCTATTGGAATATTGCAATACAAAGAGCTGCAATTACGTGATTTGCGTAATACCATAGTTGAAGACAAATTCATATGTATCTCATAAAGAGAAACGACTTGGATAAATGTGGATGAGCAGAGATACGGTGGGTCAACAAGTGTCTGAATTGAGTTTACATCTATTTGTATTGCAAGTGGTTTTTAATGGTTTGATAGACAATAAAATGCTGTGTTATGCTTAGGGATTATCTCTTTCAGAAGTAAGAGATAATATAAGTACATAGCATAACTTTTTATTTTTCGCAACAATTTAAAGGTAAAGTAGAAAAACTAAAGTATGTGAATTGAAGAAATAGAAACTATGTTAATAATAATTTATGTGTAATAATAATAAATAAATAATGACAATAATAAACCAAAACATTCAAAATTTAAAAACAAAAAACCCCGTCTTCCCGACCCAAAGTCCCCAGCAAGCTGGCAGCGTTCCCCCTCTGGATCGCTAAACTAACTAACTAACTTAACTTTTAAGTTACGAATTAAAAAATAGGTAGCTGAATATCTATGTTAAAAAAAATATTTAATAAGTATATTTTTATCACATTTATTAAAGACTAGCGAACCGCCCCGGCTTCGCACGGCTATATTATGCATATATTATACATATAAACCTTCCTCTTGAATCACTCTATCTATTAAAAAAACCACATCAAAATCCGTTGCGTAGTTTTAAAGATTTAAGCATACTAAGGGAAATAGGGACAGAGAAAGCGACTTTGTTTTATACTATATAGTGATAGAAGATAAATAGATTAACTTTAGCGACATAAAATAAGCCGCGGTAAGGGCGCGTTCAGATGACACGCGTTGACCACGCGCCCACCACGCGCATCACACGCGTTGAACACTCGTTGAAATTTGTTCTATACATAATTTGAGTCTTATGACACATCAATAGATCTCAAATTGCATTTCTGCAAGCAGGCGCGGGGCGTGCGCGAGGCGTGCGCGGGGCGGGAGCGGGGCGGGCGTGGAGCGTGCACGTGGCGGGCGCGTGGCGCGAGCGGGTGGACTTGATAAATGCAATTTGAGATCTATTGATGTGTCATAAGACTTAAATTACATAAAGAACAAATTTCAACACGTGTTCAACGCGTGGTCAACGCGTGTGATGCGCGTGGTGGGCGCGTGGTCAATGCGTGTCATCTGAACGCGCCCTAAAGCTATTGCATAGCGAACGCTCGGTCGAGCTACATGGTAGGTGGAGTGGGGGGTGTTAGGTTTTATTTTCGTTACGGAATTTCTTGAGTCGGTCGCCGCGCTCAAAGCCCGCAATAAAAGCTATGCAATCTAGGAGTAATAGTGTTCTGTGTATGCAATAGCTTAAAAAATACTGAACAAGAACTAAAACATTTCGATACGGTAGGTCTTAAAAACAATTCTGTTTCAATTAATTACCTTAGTCAACATGCATGACAATGTAATAGCGGTGATCTAGCGACCTGCTTCCGCTTTCTCCTGCACGAAGTTCCAGCGAGGGCACTCTGGGGCATTGGAGTAAGCGAATAGAGGATGAGTTTGTTACACTTTTACATTTTATAGTTACCTAAACAGATTTTAAACACTGTTTTTTTTTGTTAGCCTATTCGTCCCACTGCTGGGCAAAGGTTTCATCCTAACATCTCTCCAAGCATTTCGGTCCTGGGCAAGGTTTTTTCAGTCTGTGTCATCGGTTTTTTATGTTTTTGAAACACTGACATATTTACTTACATTATTAAATATTTTATATACATTATTGTTGATTTGTTTTAAAAAATATTTAATAAAACAAAATGATATTAATGTAAATAAAACAGTTCCATGTTCCTTCTAAGTGAAGTAGTTTTCTATCAATCAAAGAACAATCTGGTTTTGTAGTTCCGGAAATTACCCTCAACAAACTTCCAAACATTTATTCAAACTTTACCTTTTTATAATATACTAGCGACCAGCCCCGGCTTCGCACGGCTGTATTATGCATGTACTATACAGATAAACCTTCCTCTTGAATCACTCTATCTATTAAAAAAACCGCATCAAAATCCGTTGCGTAGTTTTAAGATTTAAGCATACATAGGGATATAGGGACAGAGAAAGCGACTTTGTTTTATACTATGTATAGTGATATAGTGAAGTATAGATTTGAAGATTTATTTGCCATTATTAAAATAATTTGCTCGAGTATAAAATAGAGCAAACACCTGTGAGTAATCGTTGATTCAGGTACAAATACATAATTACCAACTTGATGACTTTTACTCTTAGTTGTTCGTGACAAGCGCATACGAAGTTATATGTGACTTAATTCACTAAAACAAAGACTCTACTTGTACCAAACCTCAATAAAGTAGGAAGAATTTCCTTTTACCGCTTACGATAGGTAAGTACCTACAGGTAGAGGTCGTGAGTCGAACCTAATTGGACTTCGGGCTGGGTGACACGGAAAGGAGATGCATCGCCCGACATTACGGAACGCATAAATTCAGGAGAAACGGACCCCTTGGCGTTATTTTATGATCCAACTAATATTAATGCGAAAGTTTGTACGTGTGTATGTTTGATACTTCTTATACATATAAAATGCTTTGTTCTGACTGACTGACGGATAAGCGCACAGCGTAAACCGCTGATCGTAGAGACCTGAAACTTGGAGGGTGTCTTCTTTGTATGACGCGGACGTAGACATCTCATGAGAAAGGATTTTCCGAAGTTCTACCCCTTAGAGGGTGAAAAAGGGGGACAAAGTCCTTGGTCCAATCCTACTAGAACCATTTTCGACTTTTCGACGCAGACGACGTTGCGGGCAAAAGCTAGTCTTCATACAAAAACTACTAAACAGTCAGTCAGTAGATTCTATCAGTTATGAATTCTTAAAAAAATTGTGAAGTTGCATCGTAAGCAGCGTGGTTGAAACCGCAGGGCGTTGCTAGTATCAGAATATTTTATTAAAACATTTGTTATTTATTCGTTAGTAACGATTGAAAAGTTCGTAATTTATAATGAATCTCGTTCAAATAAAGGTGTCCGGGTTTTATAGAAACGATAAATAAGGTGTGTCAGTCAGACACCGTTTTAACGGATAATTGTTTCCGTGGTTTTAAAATCTATTAAAGTGTGGTCATATAATATTACAAGCTATATCCCGCGAGTTCATTTAAAAGAACTTATACATACAAATCTCTAAACAGAACTGCTGCCCGTTAAGTACACTGTGCGTCCATTAATTCATAAAACAAATAAATATTTTTAGAAACAATATCAATAAGAATCCACTATTTCAATAAAATTTTAAAGGAAGAGGATTATTTCTCAAATATTTATCGAAAACAAAGTATCAAAGGCTTAAAGTATTCAAATGTCGATATCATCACCTCTTTCGAAATTTAAACAAACATAAATAATGATAAAATCCAAGAAATACTATAAACAATATCGTGAATTATGTGGGAAAGTGCGGAATGGGGAAAGAATTCCAATAAGTCCTGCAGACCACAGACTTCCTATCTACCGATTCTTTGGTATCAGCATGAATCGGCTGACAACCAAGTAAAAGACTGCGTCAAAATCTTAACTTTTAGATGCAGAAAAGTATGCAGTCTGCGAGGTCACAAGGTAAGAATTTCAAAGCTAACCCCGAGGTCTATTAGTATAAACTCAGGTGCAAAAATAAGTAAAAAAGTCACAATAGACAACTAGTAACCAGTAAACGAGAACGTGAGCTGTTGACACATTTGAAGATAATGTTCGTATGCCCTTTCGTCAAGTGTTTGGTCTGAGATATAAGCGGATGAAAATAAATTCCACAATCGGTGCCGAGTTGGATTAATGGAACGTAAGTACCTCGACTTTTAGTCTGAAGGTCGTGGGTTGGGTCCTAGTCGGGCACTAATAGATTTGTATTAATACTGTGCTCCACAGTTTTTGCTTTGGAGATATCGCTATAAGACTTGCTGCTTCATTTGCTTTCGACGCATTGACCCCTTATTTTCTCTGGATATGGATGATTTAGCTTAGTTGTACTATGTAAGCTTAGTTTTTTATAATAATATGTTCCAGGTAATAGAACATCTCGTACAGTTAAGATAATATTTTATCGACTCCAGAACTCGGCTAGGTTAGGTTAGTGTAAGGCCAGCTGAACCGGAATTTTACCGACCAAACAAATGTCCTTTGTCATTGCGGTCAAACAGAGCATACAATGCTTCCACTCGCTGGTGTGCTCCTCAAGTCTTGCTTTTTGCAGCGTACAGGTTCTTTGAGAAGCAGCTGACGATGCCGTAGTTGTGGCTGGATTTAGACAAAGATATAAAATACTTTATAAACTAATAAATTAAAAAACAAAACTAATCCAAATCAACACACAAAGTGAAGGAAGAAGACAACGCTTTCAGTCAGGAACTTAGGACGCATCTTCATGAATACGAAGCGAGAGTCGGCGCCGGGTAACGAGTGCACATTTACATTTCATCTGGTACAAATGATTCGGTGCAGTGGTTGTGCGACCACATTGAGCGTTGATCCTTGACACCATTGTGGGATGTGTCAACTTTATGCGACAGACAACTTGTTGGACTTACAAATTCTTCAGACTTTGTTAGAGGATGGATAAGTTGATCGCTGTAAACTGTTGCATTCTTGAATTGGATTGGGCAGATCTATTGGTTTGGTGAAGCAGTTTAGTCGCAAAATACTTCAAAAGTTAGTTTCTAACTTAACGTTGCTAGCAGAATATTAGCTCTGACGACTTAATCATGTGATTAAGCCGTAAATGTTTATGCACTCTTGATTTCAACATTATAATGTTTAGTCCAGCTTGTGTGCAGTTTTTAGCCTCGCTGCAACCGTAATTCTCCATTCTAGCAAATTATATTTAGAAATGAAATTAAGCTTATTATTCCCTGACACTGAGGTCGACGTATTCTACTGAAAAACAATTTAAGATATAAAAGCTGATCTCAATGAGTTTTGATATACTTAACAAAGAGACGCATATCAAATGACAATCTTTTGAAACTCACAGGATTTATTGTCCCATCATTTTCTCAAAATTATTAAGGATTATAGTTTATTTTATTTTTATAACTGTATCATAGATGTGGAAACGCGTAATAATTGCTGGTTAGATTTATGTCGTTTAAATACTGCAATATTTCATTAAAATCCATAGCCATTTTGTCAGTTAAATAGCAGTAGCACTCATAATTCCGTAGTAAAATATATTCAGTCCAACCCTTTTAAAGTAAACTAGCACAGTGTCGTAATGTTAATAGAAATATAGAGGAAATACACTACTATTCTATATTTTGTAAGCTTGTTATAATCTGTTAACCGTTTGTTGATAAATAGGGTGTTTGTTTCATTATCTACTAACCAGTTAAGATAAATAACATAGATAATTAGTTTGTTATAAATTAACACGTTATGCAAATAATAATTATGAAAATATTATGTATATTTGTTCAAATTATAACTCGATTAATATGATGTTGTATAATATTTTAAGGATTTTAATTTAATATTGTTTGTTTATTCCTTATTTTGTTCTTTCAGTTTAGTATATATAGATAGATTTGAAAAGTTGTATGGGTTTGTTTGAATTTTGGGAGAGACACTTCAAAGTAGGCACTTATATATTGTGTTTAATTGTTAATTATTTGTCTTTCAAAGTCAGTGTTTTTTTTTTCGAATTGGATACAAAAGTATTTAGTTCATAAAATTTTACACTACTTAGTTAAAGGCAAATGCTCACTAATAAAAATTTCCAACTTTCATGTTACTCAACCAATTATAGCAGTCAGCAATCCTTACAATTACGTCCTACGACGGCCTAATGACTAGTTATACAAAGAGACTTGTTACCTTCCATCTTTCTAGTCATTACAAAGGCACTGTCATGTTCGAATTGTATAATTATTGCTGACTCTAAACACTGAGGGTAAATTTGACGAAATCGTTTCCGCTAAACTGTGAGAAGTTAAAACTAAAACAGATGAATTTGTATTTACTCGTACTCATTTATATGTATATTTTTATGTTATGAATTCGGTTAAAATAAGTTACGATTAAGCATCAAAGATTAAATATAACGGAGTGAATAAATATCCGATTAAATATACGCCACGAATTCAGAATTTCCTCCTCTTTTTGAAGTCGGTTAAGAGGAAAGGATACCGGCGCTCTCTCCATACAAACGTAGTCGACTGTTTCCCTCCTGGATAATGACACTACCACAAATATTTTTGTTGCATAAAACCTATAACTGCCATGACTATGATACTACGCCTTTTTTATTTTTTCATTTTCTAAAAAATAAAAGTAAAAAAAACAAAATATAAATAAAAATAAGAAATGGAGGTATGGTCATGGCAGATATAAGTTTTATGCAACAAAAATATTTGCTATAGTGTTATTATCCAGGGAAGAAACAGTCGTCTACGTTTGTATGGAAAGAGCGCCGGTACCCTTTCCTCTTACGAATATGACTATCTTACGTACTTTTTGCTTATTCAATCACCACTTATCTCCGATCAGTTTAAAATATAGCACAGTGAGAGCGTTTTTCTTCTACATATCTCGAAGATTCTGTAACTCCCACAACACGAAGATAAACCTCTTTACAAATGTTGCTAAAGTAAATAAGGACTGTGAAACTTATAGATCTAGCCTCAGTAATGGTTTGCTATTGCTCGAGATTGTGGTGTTTGTTTTTTGTGTTCCCAAGTAAATTACCTATAATACCAGCGGTGCAGCTTCAAGGGCCATAATAAGTCAAGTTTAATGTCTTATTTTACTGGAATATACTTTGCCGTAGGGTAAAAATAGATAAATGATGTCTTTAATATTCTCTTTTGTTGAATTTAAGATAAACAACGTAAATAATATTTGACATCTGAGCTGATAAGCTTTGATTGGTTAGAAAATTAATCATCAGCATCATTCTAATAAGCACCTAAAGACAAATTACTATGCAAAAAAAGCACCCACCATAGTACTAGTGGTTCATCATATTTAAAGGTGGGGTGTGTAAAGCTTGCCATCATCACTACATAGTATAAAACAAAGTCGCTTTTTCTGTCCCTATTTCCCTTTGACTGCTTAAATCTTTAAAACTACGCAACGGATTTTGATGGGGTTTTTTTTATAGATAGAGTGATTCAAGAGGAAGGTTTATATGTATAATACATGCATAATATAGCCGTGCGAAGCCGGGGCGGGTCGCTAGTTAGAAATAAAACTATGCAAACTGCGAAAGATTTATCCATGTAGGTAGGCACTTTGCAAAGAAATTTCAGAAGAGTGTGGCATTGAACTGATCATAAACCAGAACCCGAAATAGATCCTACTTGTGTTAAACCATATTTAAAGTGTGGGGTGTATCAAACTTGCCATCATTAAGAAGAAAAACTATGCAAATCGCGAAAGATTTATCCATGTAGGTAGGCACTTCGCATAAGTAACTTTGCATTCAATACAAATCTCATCAAGGAAGATTTGTGTTCCACAGATAAGATAACACAGTTAATTGTAGACAGAGTCCTAGAGCGGTCGTAAACTGAGCAAATGACTGAAACAGCTTAGGTTACAATAGATTGCTGTTGTTCCCTTTGTTATTTTGAATTAGCTAGGAACTATTCTAGTTTTTATAATAGGTGAATTATGGCATAATTTATATGTGATTGAAAAGTCAAAGAATATTTTTGCAGATCAAAGTCGTAACTTTAGCGTTAGGCAAATTTGCTATGATGACTAAGTAGATAGCAGTTAGCCGTTTAGTAATAGATGTACGCAATCTGAAAACCCCAACATTGTAGAAACACAACAATCTCATTTCATAGAGCTAGTAGATAAAGAGCTAATCCTGGTTAAGTAGAGACTAGAACTATGTTAGACACTGGTGAACATTGCGTCAGTAAATGTATATTTCGTGAGAATGAACATTTGGAGGTTTTGTACTTACTTACGATCTACTGTTGATAAGATATCCGTAAATTACTAAGATGTTAGACTTGAAAGAAAGATTGTTTTTATGTTTAGGATATTTGCCTACAGAATTGTATACTGGACCGATATTTGTCGCCGTATATACTTATTTTGTCGGTGCTTCTGATACATTTTCACATTATTTTTTCGCGTTCTACGTACTCTAAAACTTAAGTAACTCAATACAAACGATCAGTTCATATTGAATTCAGTGTTCGGAAGATTAAATCATCAACCGAAATCGTTGCTCTTTCTTTTCTCCGATCAATTATTGCAAAATAACATTCTTCAGTCGTGTGTCCATCTTGATAAAGGCGCTCACAAAACATCTTCTTGTCGAATTGATTAATACTGATTAAGAAACAGGATTTCTTTGGGCGACTGTACTCGATTTATGTTGCTTATTGTTAATTTTAATGAGTATTGGGACACGGGTAGAATTTGTTACAGATTCTTTTCTCTACGTTTCTTACTGAGATAAATTAAAACAAGTATGGTCAACATCTTAGTTTAAAAATGTAATTGTATGAAAAGACAAAAGTTGAAAGTCTGTCCAAATTAAAAAGATTGAGTGTTTTTTTGTTCTACTGTATAAGTCAACATTTTAGTCTGTCGTCTGAGTTGGTCCTGAATGTGATCACAACTTTTTGATTGTACTTTTTAATGTGTATTAATAAGTACAACTAAAAGTAGTTAAAAATAATAATGGATGAAGGTGTTATGTACAGTTTTGTTCATTAAAAGGGCCCCTTAAATTTAATATTTTTTAAAAATACTTTATGTGCTGGAATAAACGCAAATTTATCTATAATTTGTGCAAGTTTTAGCTCCATAACTCTTAAACTGCCAATTCTACAACAAAAAAAACTGTTAAGAACTTTAACGCTAATTATCTCGAAATTTTGGTTGTATCATAACATGTTCATCTATCCGACCCTTCAATTTATATTAGAAAATAAAGTTATAAGTTACCAAATTATAGTGTTTGATGAAGTTTGACAAATTGCAATAAGTAGAAAGATACCTAAATATTTTATCTAACCTATTCAATTAGGTAACATAGAATACAATTAGGTATTGCACTGAAAATAACTACTAGTAGAATATTCAAAATAACACTTAATTTTTGTTGTAAAGTAACAAAATCCATGCGCGTGATCTTAAATACGGGTAGAGCCCTCTATCGTGAGATCTATGCAGCTACTTTTACTGTTATAGCTAACAGAGGGCGTTACGAGGCTCAATAAAAATAAAAATTGAAACAGGCAGAAAATAATAAAACTGCTTTTTGGTTTCGGAAATTGGTTTTGAAAGGATTTTCAAAGGATTTCTAAGACATGAAAGGTAATAAATCTAACTAAACTGTTAGCGGAAGTCTAGGTAAATACCTAAGCACATTTCATAACGAAAGCTTTTTATCAAAACGAAAAGTTTTGCTGGCCAACGTTGTTTTTCCGTATACAAATAAATGATGTTGTTCGATTCTCAAACCTAATGAATATACACAAAAAAAATCATCCAAATCGGTTCAGCTGTTTAGAGATAAGACAATAGTTTTTAAACCTATTAGTTCCACGACATTTTAATAGCTAACAGTTATAATAGTTTTATAGCATTTAAAATAACTTTTTAATGAACAATATTTCACGGAAAGAAGTTATTTTTCACTAAAAACTAAGTCTAACAGTAAAAAGCTTTTTATTTAAAACGTACTTATTACAAATCGTACAATTAACCACGTTATGGGACCGTAACTAAAACTTATGTTCTGTTTCCTTAACTTTTGACTTCGACGAACAGTATACGATGAGAATAGAATTGCTTTAAGAATCATAAAAAAGTAATAATAAGAAGACAATAGTCATAAGTGTTATAGAAAAGAAGACAATAGTCATAAGTGTTATCACTATCACTACATAGTATAAAACAAAGTCGCTTTCTCTGTCTCTATATCCTTATGTATGCTTAGATCTTTAAAACTACGCAACGGATTTTGATGCGGTTTTTATTAATAGATAGAGTGATTCAAGGGGAAGGTTTATATGTATAATACATGCATAATAGCCGTGTGAAGCCGGAGCGGGTCGCTAGTAGAAACTATAAAAGTGACAGAAGATCCTTTGTATGAAACAACTCCGTAGGATAAGAGGAAGTGGTTCTATTTAGCTTGCAAGATTTGATCTAAACAAACTAACATATCCTACTCCTACTTAACATTAAGTTTGTTTGTTCGTGAAGGAGTACTTCACGCAAAAACTACTGGACCGATTACAATAATTATACTCGGTATGTAAATTGTTGGAGACTAGCATTAACACATAGGCTACTTTTAATCCCAATATTCCCGCGGGATTGGGACTTAAGCTCTAAATAAATAAAAATAAATAAAAAATAAATATTTCAGGACATATTACACATCGCCATCCAGCCCCAAGCTAAGCAACTTAATGCTTGTGTTATGGGTGCCAGATAACGGATAAACTACTTATATACTTTTTTTTTTGTAAATATATACATATTATACATATAGGAAACACCCAGAACCAGAAACAAGAATTTATGGTCAGCATAAATACTTGTTCCCGGCGGGAATCGAACCCGCAACCTTCTGCGTCGCAGTCGGGTGTTCGCCCGACGCGCCACAGAGGTCGTCAAATCTAAATCTCTAAAAGAGGCCGAGAGGTCTGAGGGCTCTAAATCTTTAAAAGACTGAATTACTGAGGTTTTTACAGTGAGTTTTATCCAATGCCACGACCTCATAATCAAATAGGTACACAGGGATCAAACTTACGAAAATATCTCTTTTTGTCGATGCAAAAAGAGATATTTTCGTAAGTTTGATAAGCATTTTAACCTCGATAGGTTAAAATGCTAACGACCGTTCTATATCACTTGAGTTCTTTCACCTAAGGGATGTTAAAAAGAGACGGGCCGTTACGACCGGGGATGATAGTGGATGTCATTTGAATTAATTACCCTTAACTAAGTGAACGTTAAATCATATTGAACGAGTCTTTATCCTGCTTTTATGTGGATAGAAATTTATTATAGGTAAAGTTTAGAATAGTGTTCATTTTTTGTTAATTAATTCTAAGTACTTACTTGACGGGATGTACCTCTTTATTCAAGGAATGAAACAAATCTCAATTAGATAAGTATCTACAACCATAGTAAGATTACCAGACTGTTAAAAATGTGAAAAATCGGTGGTGACATACGGACAGACAAAAAAAACAGATAGACGAACAGGCAAACAAGAAAGTGATGTCATAAGGGTTCCTTTTTTACCTTTTGAGGTACGGAACCATAAAAAACAACATTTGTGTTAATAGATACGTTCTACAATCGACTTAAAAATAGACATCATCACTTCACTATCACTACACATAGTATAAAACAAAGTCGCTTTCTCTGTCCCTATATGCCTTTGTATGCTTAAATCTTTAAAACTACGCAACGGATTTTGATGCGGTTTTTTTTAATAGATAGAGTGATTCAAGAGGAAGGTTTATATAATACATGCATAATACAGCCGTGCGAAGCCGGGGCGGGTCGCTAGTTACTAATACGATATTATTATGTGAGTATCAGTGTGTGTAAGAAAGAATGTTTTTTTTTAATATCTGCATTTCCGATAGTTAAACAATGCCTCATAATGGTAATATTGACATCAAACGACTAAATAGTGAATACTAACCCAAAATGGAACATTTATTAGAGAACCCAAACGCGACGAAATGAAGTTTCTGACAAATTGAACATTGATCAACAAACGGCAACTTTGATATGGTCCCATTCAGTGAACCGCAGCATTTCAGTAATTATTGAGAGACACGTCAAATTGGAACTGTGGCAAATTAATAGACAGCATTCAGTATTCGAAGCTACTAATCACCTCTTGAATTGGTGTGAAAATTTTAACGCTTCCACGAGTACCTATTGGCTGTAATTTTGGTACATTAGTTATGAGTGACTGCGGTTTTCTGTTAATATACAGTTACCTACAAAATTTAATACATGCTTATAAGTTATTACACCCGCGTAAGTTCCGATCCCGTGGAAATATTAAAATAAAATGTAGTCTATATGAACTAACCAAAACAAAAATAATTTATAAATTCGAACCTCCTCGTTCCCGAGATTAGCCCGTTCAAACAAACAAACTCTTCAGCTTTATAATATTAGTATAGATTACTTATAAGCATGTATTAAATTGTGTAGGTATGTATTGGTTAAGGATGTAAAGGTAAATACATCAGTAGGTCAGTATGTAAGTAGTACCTAATCTATGAGTAAGTCAAAGCATTAAAATAAAGCTATTGCATCGTGCATTGCATGTCAATAGTCGTCCGTCAATAGTCGTCCGTTATTTATCGTCCGTTTTTGTCCGACATTTGTCGACCGTCAATAGTCGTCCGTAAATAATCGTCCGTTATTTGTCGGGGGTGTTAAGTTTTATTTTCGTTACGGAATTTCTTGATTCGGTCGCCGCGCCCAAGGCCCGCGATAAAATCTATGCAATAGCTTAATTAGGTTAGGCTTGTGTTTGAACTCGATCTTACCTCAGTTTGAGTGCCTATTGTTACCCGATGACACTTAAAAAAGTGTATACAGTTATGACCAAAATCTAACCAAAAAGATTTCCTATTCCTAAAACAATATTCCTAACGTAACCGTACCAAAATTCGAAAAGTATCACAATAATAATCGTAATAACAATTCTGCGGAAATCCCTTACAATTTGAATAAAAGTCAAGCACCCTATCTTAGTATGGCTACCAATATTCGCTTATTAATACGGGTCATGTAGCATCAAGTGCCAAGTTGGGCTGGCTCCAAGTGGGCTCAGAATTTGGCAAGATTTCTGATGGGAACAGATGTCACAAAATACCTGAAAGATTCGCAAAAATATTGAGATAATTTGATGAATTTGAGCATCATATTTTGATGTAGTCTTTATATAGGGTTACTAGCTGCCCTACGCGGTTTCACCCGCGTAACTCCCGATCCCGTGGGAATATCGGGATGTAAGCTATCCTATCTCTCAAGTTGGATCGAACTGCACATGGTGTGCGAATTTTATTATAATCGGTTAAGTGGTTTAGGAGTCCATTGAGGACAAACATTGTGACACGAGATTTATATATATTAAGATTGATAACAGCAGCGCTCCACGGTTTCACCCGCGTAACTCCGGATCCTGTAGGAATATCGAGATAAAAAGTAGCATAAGTGTTAAACCAAGTCTCCAGCTATCTAGATACCGAGTTCCATAGCAATCGGTCCAGTAGTTTTTACGAGAAGGATAAACAAACATACATACACACGCACATACATACACACACACTCTCACATTTATAATATTAGTACATAGAGGAATCATATTAGTAGGATTGTAGAAAGCGGTCGTCGGCTATTTCTGTATTTGCTATGTTTATGATTTTACAAAATTCGTAAAACAAAAGTTTGTTGTTAGGGTGTACAGAAGTAGCCCTTAACAAATTTATTTTGTAATTATCAATACCCCTGTATAAGTCTAAACAGAATGAAGAACGATTTCCATCGACATAACGTATTTACTATTTTCTTCTCCAATTTCTATGTCACGTTTATTTACCAACTTATTTAGACATTTTGGTTGTCAACTGTACGTGTTGACTAATTTCCTAGGACTTTCGTAATTTATTTAGTTCATCTTAATGAGATTCCGCAGGACGTGACTGAATTGCTTACATTTTTGTCTACAAAGTTCTCCAAAGCTCTTAATTCTGCGAACTGCGGTAGAGGCGAGTAAGCGAGAGAGGGTTTTAGTGCTAAGATCGGTGATGTATGGTCAATTTATTGATGGCTTCAACGTCAGTTGCTATTAATTGTACTTAAATCAAACATTTCTAGTCGTGTCCACTTGATAGCATCGATATTCAAAGATTATAATAGTAAATGTATATTTCATAATTTGAAAATATTATAGGTGAAAAACATTTGTTAAACCTTTTTAAGAAGCAAAAAAAGGAAAAGGCAACTAAATGCATTATTTAAAACAAAATCCATTTGCATGCTTCCTTAAAAATATACCTAAACATATAAATATTTACTCCCTAAGTAAAGTTTGCCATCTCATGTCATAAAGAACATTATGTAATTTGCATAAGAAGTTTGAATGGGCAGGCTGAAAGCCTTGGGCCGCCTTTCGCATGTGAATTACTTTTTATACCAAAAGATGTATAGGTACCAAGTTAATATTGACTGTTTTACTTACTACTGTGTTTGGATGTTTCTAGGGTTGCTACAATTATTTTTCAACTTTTAAATAAACAATAACGGTGAATTCATCGTCCTAATAAAAATATTTATTTTATTAATACGCAAACCGGTACTAATTAGTAATCGTGAAGTAAGCAAAAACGAGATCAACACCTAACGTAACACGTTAGGTGTTGATCTCGTGAGGGTCTTATTTCTTTTCTTAGTTCGTTCCAAACCACTCCACAGATGGCGGGCGTTATTGAAGGCAAAGACTGTTAAGTGAGTCCATACAATCTCGTTTTTACAAACGTTGTTAATTTTAACTGGTCTAAGAGACATTTTACAGTTATTTTTTAGTTTATTGGCTAGATCTTTTTTTTTCAATATGTTTTTGTAGAACTTACATATTTTTAAATTAAATCTGACCATTTCAATAAGTCGTAAATCATGAAATTAAACTCCCATAACAGATTTACGATAACAATTCAATTTACGTCCTTCTTTGTCCTCGTCTCTGTTTTAAATCAAAACCTACCCTCAAAATTATAATCCTACCCACAGATCATTGTCCGAGTATTGATAAAATCTATATGAAAATAAATTATTAAGTTCTAGACATGGGAAACTAATGATTTAATCTGTAAATTGTGAAAGGGGTAGCAAAGTAGAGTGAATTTGTAAATAATAAATGGAATATATACTTGCTAGAATTTTAGATGGGTCGGAAAGTTTCCAGGTCGAATTTTCTCGATTGTAAAAAATAAATAGTCAGTGTTCAGTTCACTCTCAAGTCCAAACTATTAGGAGAAGAATTTTAGTTTTTTTTAAATAACTGATGAAATAAAAACGGAGGCTGTTCTCAATTCGAGACGAATATTTTATTTTTTACTAGCGACCCGTCCCGGCTTCGCACGGCTATATTATGCATGTATTATACATATAAACCTGCCTCTTGAATCACTCTATCTATTAAAAAAAAACAGCGCACTCCGGGAGTGCAGGCAGAAGTGAAAACTGTATATCTGTGTAAAATCTCATATGTCGCGAGAACATACGCAAAAAGAGTTTTAGATGAAAAAAAAAAATCAGTCAAAAAAATCAATTAGTCAATAGTCGTCCGACATTTGTCGTCCGTCAATAGTCGTCCGTTAAAAAATACCATATGTACGTCTTAATACACTCACAGCCAAATTAAAAACAGTAGGCCCAGGCATACATTTTCGCCGCGCCGCGCCGTAGAGAGGGGATAGCTGTCTACTCTCCATCCGTCTTACGCTTTTTCGATCAGGTCACGTGTCCTGACGCGAGTTTAAGATTTTATACCCATTACAGAAAAAGTGCTCAACGCCGCTAAATAAGTTTTCACTTCAAAAAACCGCATCATAATCCGTTGCGTAGTTTTAAAGATTTAAGCATACATAGTGATATAGGGACAGAGAAAGCGACTTTGTTTTATATACTATGTAGTGATAGTGATGTATGATCGCATAACTTTAAACAAAATAGTTCGATTTTAATAATCTTTTTTAAGAAGTACCATTCACTAGAGACTGTTTTTTATAAACGTGAAGGGATGTTATTTTTTTGATAGTAAAGTTAGAATTTCAAAGTGGTAGAGCAAATGTTGGCTAACTAGATACCCTTTTGTTTTAAACCTTCTTCCTTCTCTTCTTTTGTTAGTTGGCAGATACTAGATTACTTACTAGACACCAAATATATTTCGTTTTTACTAACAAAACGAGCTCTTAAAAAGCAAGAACTTTAGCAACACTAACATAAATTAACAAACGCTTTCCTCTGAACGATCTGATACGACCATTGTTGCAGTTAACATACTAAATAGGTACCTACTTTACCCTGTACCTTACCTTGCCGTGTTTTAGGCAACGTTATATTTCTCACAGTTTACTGTAATGTTTCTTAACGCTACGTATATTCATGGTGGGTCTACGTTCTTCGTGTAATAAGTACCTACCTACCTACTATAGTACTGTGACTGTTACCAGCAGGTTTAGAATGGCCTTTATTAAGCAATTGCCAAATGCAGATCATTTCATGAAATATTTTCGGATTTGTTGTATTTTTTTTTAAATGTTCTCTTTGCCGATAAAGTTATTATGTATTTTTTTGCCATTCTCCAGTCCTATGTATTTTTTAGAAAATGTATCCTAAGTAGGTAGAGCATTTTTGTTTTCATAGTTTACCGATTGTCTTTTGCTAAGGTTTTTTTAAACAGAATAGGTATACCATGACTGTTTTGTTTATATTTTGTGGAGCTTAAATTTCAGTTACAAGCTCCATGTTTACTAGACTTTAATATTCTATATCGTTTGTATTTTGTTCTGTATATAGTCTGTCGTTTTCGTGCAACAGCGGTCACTTAATCAATATATTAAAAAAAGAAAATTAACTATACTAAATCAATTGAAATTAATCCTACTTACTTAATTTATTTTGAAGCTCTGCCTGATTTTGTTAGCCATAACAAGGTTATTGTTTGCTATGTGCTAAAACATTGTTGCCCAACCATTATGTTTAACCGTTAGCCAATCCCATAGCCAAAACAGCCTTAAATACAATGTAGGGCTCTTGATCCCGTCATAGGCATCAAAGACACGAATGCACTATATTGTCCACGATTTCAGAATGTTTAGTACCGTTTCGGTTGTAATCTGGGATTATCCCGACGTGTCATGTAGCCACTACACAGTTGGTAACTAATTGGAGTGGTTCGACTGATGTACAAGTGGTCAAGTAGGTACAGGACATGGTTGGAAACTTAACTCGATTGTCTTGGAAATTGTGGAAGGTGTTAAGCAATAATTAATTAAAAATATTTAGAACTAACTACAGTTTTGACCGCGTAACTCTCGATCCCTTAATATTATCGGGATAAAAACTAACGTAGGTCCAATGAATCCATGTATCCTCATTTCAAGTTTCATCAAAATTAATCGAGTAGTTTCTGAGCCTATATTCGTTTAAAACAATCAAATATTTCTTATATTAGTGGGTCATCAAATATTAGTATAGATAAAAAGTCAAATATTGTTGGCACGACTAAGCACATGAACTGAAAAAAAAATAATAGTGGCATAAATAAAATAATAGTTGTGAGCTAATAGGGCTAGTAGGAGTGGCTGTTTGTTGTCACCTGATTCGAAATCAAATTCCAGCTAAAACAATCCGAATATTGAACTTGATCTCTGACAGAAGGACATAAGGCATAAACTAGATCTGACCTCATGAGTCATGACTAATTTTATTCCACCCAGAATGATCGAATGGCGTGTATTAGCCGTTCATTGTCTGCACTAGCCGGCACCCCGGCCGGGGCAACCGGACCATTTGTCAGCCGGCGTCGTTTGTCGTCCGTCCAGTACCTACATAACTAATTGCAGCTGTAAATCGTCCAGCACGCGACAAGGCCCCGTCGACGCGACTGAACGAATGACGAGATGACGGGATTTTTCGGAGTTCTGTTTCCGGCGGTTCTTTTTTTAAAGTTCCTTTTGCAATGATGGATTGATGAATGAGTGAAAGGATAATTTGGTAATTGCTGTTGTATTTGTGAACACTGGCGACACTGGCTTTCGTGAAATCGATACATGAATTCAAATTCTTATTGTATTGAGCTTCAGTAAGGTGAATTCCGAATTCCCTCCGAAAATATTGGCGAAAAAAAAAACTAAAAATGATATATTTTTTTTTAAATAACACATCCCAAGTCTCGATTATTGGGATGTATTAATTTTCAGGCGTGAAAACTACATAAACTCTGTCCATTCGATAACCATAATCAACTTAATCTCTTATGGATTTAAGCTTTCATCACCACTCTACCCTATCCCATCTCTACCCGATTTAAAAAAATCTAGCAAAAAATAACATCTCTACCCGATTTCCTTTTTTTTTAATGTTTTTTTAGGTTTGATTGTGGAAGAAATTAAGGTAGAGTTATAATATTTATATACAAACTGTATATAAATATTTTATGTGGCTGTTAGATAGTTGGATACCTAAACATTAGTAAGGATCAAAATGATAACTAAATTCTTTTAAGAATTAAAGAAGCGTTTACGCTTTGTAATAAATCTTTATTTTTAAAAACACAAAATTTAAATAGTTATAAATTAATCTTAATATATATAAATCTCGTGTCACAATGTTTGTCCTCAATGGACTCCTAAACCACTTAACCGATTATAATAAAATTCGCACACCATGTGCAGTTCGATCCAACTTGAGAGATAGGATAGCTTACATCCCGATATTCCCACGGGATCGGGAGTTACGCGGGTGAAACCGCGTAGGGCAGCTAGTAAATTATAAATATCCCTGAAACTAACTGCGCCCGCGGTTTCATCCGCGTCAGTCCCGATCCCGTGGGAATATCAAAATAAAAAATAGCCTTCCTATAAATAAATTCCTATGATAAATGGACTATCCAACACAAAAATATTTTTTCTATTCGAACTAGTATAGTTCCTGAGATTAGCGCGGTCAAACAAACAAACTCTTCAGCTTTATAATAATTATTATTATAGATTATCGTGTCGCGGTGTTAATTACCAATCTCCACCTAAACGGCTGAACCAATTTGTATGTTTTTTTTTGTATATGTATTCGTTAGGTCTGAGTATCGAACAACATCTATTTTTTTCCCTTTTTTTGTAAATGGCAAAACGACGTTTGCCGAGCCAGCTAGTTTCTAATAAATATATAAAATATAAATCGTCATTAATGAAATCAACTTATAAATATTGATATATATATTTTTCCATTCATCGTTCTTAATAGAACACGGCTAGGACAAGACATTGTTCTAGTGTTCCAGTCACCCACGTTCACGGGTTCGACGTTCGACGTTCCTTTGACATGTATTGTTTTACTACAAGATATTTCGTGATAAATAGGGTTTATTGACGTCAAAGTGATTGGCCTAAAAGGAAGAGGTTATATTTAACTGATAAAAGTTATGTTCACTAAATACTAAAAGGCAGATCATTAGTAATTTTATGTTTTATCTTGAGGCTTCAATGAAATAGCTTAAAACTTTGTCAAAACTCGTATAAATCGTCGCGGGTCCTACGGGGTTATTGCCGTGATAATGTCTTATAAATCGATGAACACCGGCATTCACAAAAAAGTGTGACGACATTCCTCACGTTCCGTTTTCGACAACGTAACCATAGCCACGTTTCTATGGTTACCATCAATGTTTTCTTATGACGTCACGTAAAATTATCGTCCGTAAACAGACTTTACTAACAACCAGTATTTTTATTTATGAAGTCCAAAGCATCTACAATAATAGAGTTAGGTACATGAATTTTAATTATCATAATAATATCTAAACAGCCAATTACGGACTTACATTTCCAAATATTCAATAGGCAAGTGATTTTCGTTGATTCGGGCAAAAGCATAAGCTAAAGCAAAATATTCTACATAGTACCTAAATCGATAAAGTAGAGACTCAATAAGAGATTTCCGTAGAGAAGGAAGACACATCAACGCATATCTTAAAGTCCCGTCTTTCCATTTATTCAAATTAACTTATCAATTCAATTTAACAGGGAACAGAATAATCCTAACCTTTAGCAAGTCGATTAACAGAACGCGAAATTCTTCAATGATCAAAGAAGGGGTCAAATGGGGAATGTTGATTAAACATCCTCTCATGGGCCATTTGATTTACAACACTTGACACCGCACGTGTGTACTTTACAAAACTCATTAGGTTTATATTTTTATAGCAAAATGAACCTTGTATTAATTTATATAAGGATGGGGAAATAAATTGTGATGTCAACGTTAATTAAGTGATATTTCATTTTGTGACGTTTGGCGCCAGTTGTCTCGCTAAACGCCTTGACGAAGTAAGCTGTGCAACCATGTAATGGTTCTTTGAATATTCTGTTTGAAGTGTAAAAATAAGAACCTCTCTTACTAATGAAATTAGTACCTACAAACCTATCAGCACTAGTAGCAGTCGTAAGGTCAAGTTAGAGGACCCGCCACGCGATTGTTGCACACACGGTGATGTAGAATTAAAATACCTTGAAATGATTGCGACACAGACGTGTGTGTAAAATTAAAGTGGTCTAGTTTTTGTCTTTGGTGTCGTTCATTCTTTTGGCCACAGGCTAGTGACTTCGGTTTATTATGTTGGCTAAATTATCAGTTTATTAGTTCCATAGATATTTTACGTCAACCGGAACCAAAAGCAGAGAAAATAAAAAAATAAAACGAGAGTTGTAAAATTTATTCTAGTGGCGGCCATCTTTAGTAAAAACGCGATGCTCTGCGCCAGAGCTCTAGGTTAAAAAAATTAAAATAAATGTTTGGAAAGAGTAAGAGCCGGGTTGATTTTTTTAAAAATACTAGAAAAATACTGAAGTTTATGTGTATAGTGCTATTTTGTAGAATAATTGTGAAATAATTGGTGATAAAAGCCGACAACTTTCCTTTGCGTTTGCGCCGGCAATATGGCGGTTGGGTTTTTTGCGGTTGTGTTTTGTTTTCAATTGATATCTAAGTGATTTATTATGTTTCTAGTGAAAAATAGCTCGTAATATGATTATAGGTGAATGATATAAGTGAAATAAATGTGTGAGTTGAGTGGTTGTTCGTATGTTATGGAAATATGACGGAGTAAAAGCGTCGCAGCACTTGGAAAAAAATCAAATCTTGATTTTGTCATCAATAATACAGCAACAGGTAAGTGATATAAATAACTGAGTATCATGACGGTATTAGAAATTTCAAGCCGAACCCAAAGGTGTGCAATAATATATCACTATACGTAAAACAGAGCTGAAAATAAGATTTTTCGACAAGGCCCCCCTTGATCTTTTTTCTTTTGAAAAACTCGTAACGCGTCCGGTCCAGGCTTCTGGAGCGCACGTACAGGGAACGGGTTAAGGCGATCTGAAAACTCTAACAATAGGTGAGCCACACTACTATACGAGAAGAAGGAGAAGTACAATTTGTCTTGAGTTATTGTAAAAAAGAAAGCTCATTAATTGTCTAAGCCCGTTCCAGATTTAATATTAGGAATATCCCCACAAATTAGGCCAGACTTGTAACAAACTATCAACGTAAACTATTTGTTTTACTAGTCTGGCCCGTATTCTAGAACATGACTTAAAACTAGATTTACGTAAATCGAGTTTTAAGTTCAGATTAATCATTATACTTATCTGAGATAGAAAAATAGTACCATTACAAATGATAAAGAAGTGATTAAGTTTCATAATTAATTTATAAACATCCTTTTCAAACTATAAACAAAATACGATATGTAGATAAATAGAGAATTGTAATTAAAATTAAATGACCAAATCAAACACTAATATCGAAACTCATTTCATTATAGGAACTAGGTAATCATAATTTTGTCGAATCGGTTTATGCTCCAATTGGTGATCAAAAATGAATCTAATTTGGGTGCTAATAGAACTGTGCATTTAACTCATAATATTATATTAGGTATTTAGATTTAATTTCGGCTTGGTTTTAGCGCTAGTCAAACACCAATGTCAAATAATGACTTTACAATAAGAACAGTGGCGATTACAGACTATTCATTTCTATTATTATTTTTGACGCTTTCGATGGTATAACAAAATAGAATGTTAAAATATAAAGATGCAATATGACAAAATCTGTGTAACTATTGGAAAAGATTATTAGAAAGAGCGTTCAAAATTCAATTTATTTCCGATTGAAAATGGTGATAAGTATAAAAGTACAACTGTAATCCACAGTTTATATGACTTTCAAATAATATTGTATTAACTATCGATTACGTTTCTGTCGTTATGGTTCGTTGCATATTTTGTATGCACATTTAATGCAATCATCTAAGCCAGTGATCTGGAACCGTAAATATTTATGCAAAGCTAGACCTGTGGTTCGCAAAGTCGACGTTCCATTCAAATAACCCAATAATTATACACCACAACTGAGTTTAACTGGGTTTTCATTCTATTTTTTAAATTTATACGTAAAAATAAAGTTGTGAAGAATAATGGCAAAACTTTGAACAAAAAATTATTTGAATGCAAGGTTAGGTTCTTGAAGTTCCTATAATGTACAATAATGTAAAATACACATTAGGAATTTAGAGAACCTAATCTATTGTCTTCATCAGATGACAATGAGAGATGGTGAGGAAAGAGATGAAGACAATAAAAAAAACACGTGACTTTCAATACTTAATAATATCTTTTTTCCATATCTTATTCACGAAATACTATCGATTTCATTGTAATCTAGAAAAACGGAGAATTTATTCATATATTATTTTTTCTATTTTTGTATATAATATGCTCAAGTATTGCCTTACCATCATTATAAAGCTTGTACCTATTTACAGCTGAATCCGATCAAATTACATGAGGCCAACTCAACAAAATATTTAGAGTCTTGATATTAACAAAAAACAATAAGTACCTAAGTATTGTAAGTATTCAAAGTGAATACATAAAATGGTTGGATTAAGGAAAAAGCACGCACTGTAATAAGTACATACATAATCATCTTGTTTGAGAAATTGGGTCTTTCATCTGTATGTGAACGAATGAAATATCTTTCGCAAGTAATAACGTGATATGAGAATAAGAACATATTCCTATTGTACTTCCTACGAGTTATTGAGATATTCAAATATATTGTTAGAAATATGTATTTGTTGCCTTAAATTAAAGTAGGATTCGATACAGAAGGTGTATCAAAGGAAAGATTGACGGAAGAACCTACCTACTTATATTATTAAAAAATATATATCTACAATTGTGATGGGTGATAATAATGGATAAGGATAGATCTCGTCCACGAAAAAACAGGTCTGCGAGCCAAAAGTTCACTGTTTAAAATGTGTATGGGTTAATTCGTCCAGACCAATTTAGAGTAACGGGCCAGATGTCTCCTGTTAGAAACTTAAAGATATATTTTTGCCCAATCGTTTAATTAAAAAAAAATAGAGGCCTACTAAGAAATAATTAGTGAGATCAGCACAACATAAGGGCACAAATCATGCATCACGATGCTTTGTCACTTGGTTGCAAGACAGTTCAGGACATAGGTTACTAACCAACATAAATTTTCTACATCTTCGTCTAAAATAAAGATACCATCATAAAATTCGATAAATTAACCGATATCAATTTCAAACTTTTGAAAGGGAAACAAAATCAACTCGAAAGCAAGACGAGTTAACATTGACTTAAGTAAACAGTTTTAACAAACATGTCTGTAATGGTAAAGCTTGAAACAAAGTACACACATCGTAGGCTTAAGGGTATGTTCCGATATAGTCGTACGAAGCTAAGACAAATCCTACCATTGGTTTCCAATCGAAAAAAATACGTTTGGGACTTTGGTCGATTTGATTTTGTCTTTTTGATAACTAGATTTTCAGAGTCGGTGGTTTAAATATATAACATATCTTTATGTACGTTCAAATTAAATACTTTTTTTGGATGTGGCAGTTTTTTATTATATAGAAATTAAAATTATTGCAATAAAACTTTGGAAATATAAAAATCATAAGTCTCAAAGATATCAAGGAAAAAGCTTTTCCTATGTCATACATTGTGTATAAAATGTGGTTCATACATATTTACCAATAAGTTGAAATAGAAAGAGAATAGACAATAAATAAATAAAAAGTCGTAAAAACCCTTGTTATATCTACAGGGTGTTCGTTCAGTGAATCTTGCGACTACCGTGCGAATCTTTTACGACTACCTTTCCCAGTAATAATATGTAACACATAGTAAAGCCACTGAAAATAGCAACTTAGCCTTTGACGACAAACTGCACTCAAGGCTACAATCGATAGACAATGGATTGTTTGCCTTTTGTTCGCAAATCGTAAAGCGCTCTAGAGTCAAGACTATCTTAGAACTTCTTTGAAAACGTTGTCTTACTTACTGAAATGGTTTTGTATAGTCGCATTTTTATTTTACGTCTTCATGACATCGTTGTTACGGCTTTTATTAGTTGATTCTATTTTATATGGAGTAGATTGTTCTCGTTTAATTAATTTAAAATGGTCACTGTCGTTAACGGTGTAATTTCATCCATTATATTTGTTAACTTCTTTTAAAAAGTTTTTGTGGTATACGTAGCGTTCCGATGTGAGGATGAAAAATCTTTTTAGTGCACTGTAAGTACACTTAAGATTTTTATCCAAAAATCTAAGTTCCTACACCCAGAAGTGTCGAAGAATGTACTTACTTTAATGTATACACAAAATAAAAGCAATGTAATGTAGGCAGAAACAATTGATATTTAGCTTCCCAAAAGACCGCCATGGCAGAAGCTAATTTCAGCACATCCGATACCAATCATAACTCAGTGAAGCATGAACGCAAACAATCACCTACCTACGCATTGAGCCACGCATCACTTCTCCCCTTTGCCGAACATGTGCAACCGCCGATCTCTAGAGGAATAAAATAGTCTCATTTGCGACACCGATGCAATCCGTTTAATTCGATACGCAGCACCCCAATGATAAAGATCCGCACTTGGGATTAAAAGAAAATTAAACGTTCTGGGAGTGATGTCAAATCCTGATATAGAAAACGTTGCATCGAACACCACAATCACCTTTATTGTAAGGTATTAAAGTTCAATGTGCTGTATTGAAGTGTATAATTAAAATTGTTTATCAACGCCACAAACAGTATGGAACTGATTTCAGCCCCTCAAGAATTTATTCCACGTTTGGGGCGTTCCTTTGGAAACGGCTGATTGTGTTGCTTAATTAAACTGCATTATACCGGAGCGGTGCAATTTTATTAAGAACCGGGCGGGACAAACGGACGTTTACAAAGTTTTATTACTAATAATTGTTAAAGGTATAGAAATAAAGTTCAAATTCTGATCGCGTGTGTGGATGATTCATCGGAATAACATAGGTAAATGTGTAGAGAAGTTAATGAATTCCATTGAATTTAAAATCACATCAACATTAGAGTGGGTCGCTGCTCTAACGAAAAATTTTTTTTTATTGATGATTTTATGATTCAAAATATTAAAATTAAAAAAAAGGGAAAGCAAGTACTTATTTTATTGTGTAATTTTAATAGAAAATACCACATTATTGACATACCTAATTGTTTAACAGCCACTATGAAGAGGATGTCAAGTAAAGAACCTTATTGAAACTGGTACTAAATAAAGCCCTACCCAATGCTTATTGAATTATAAGTCAAATATGCCATGGATCATGGCACGCGACTCTTAAGTGTTATCGTAAACATTCAAGATGGCTCTACAAATATTTGATTAAACGAAAGAAATGAAATGGTCACGTATTTTATCATCAATACAGTGATTCTGATGAAGATGATATTATCCTGATAGGATCCCTTATACCAAGGTCTTAAATTCATAAACGTTTTACAAGCCTTTGATATTATGTGGTAATCGATCATTAATCGAACAAAAGTTTGTTACTAATCCAATTAATCGAAGGTGTAAAACTTTTATGAATTTGGAAGTCCCTTTTGAAATACTATTGACATTGTTGTCTAATAATTTCTAACCGAAAATACGATATTTTTCGGGTGTTTAGTACAACCGGCCTTTAAAAAAATAATTTTTAAAATATCTCTTTCTCTCTAGTCGATCCTTCATGACTGTAGATCGCGACCACCATTCTTCTTCACCCAGCGGTTTGAAAAGGTCCTTCACTTTCGTCAATCGAATCACTTCCTCAAACCTGGATGAGCTCTTCTGTTTCAGCTGATCTAATAAAAAAATACCTACAAAAAATATAATACCTACTTATTAGAGGTTTAATATAATTATCAGGTTATTCATACCTGTAAACTTCTCAGATGACAGTTCTATTTGTGAAAGAATCAGTATAATCTATTATAAAAAGTGAGAAAGCTATTTCTCTAAGATCATCTTCTAAACGTTTGCAAAATGATTGACACATCGCACTTCAGCGTTTACCGCACTATCGTATGAAAGGCTTTATGAGTAAGCATATCCGATATTGATGTAACCTTCGCTAAACTATGATTGATAGTGCTCTATTGAATTGGGCATTATCAGGATAGCGATCTACAAGGAACAATTTATTAGGATATTACATGTTTTCTATCGCCTTGGGATTTCTTTGTTAGCTGAAAAAATGTTCGGTATATTGAAACTTTTTTATCTCCTTACATTTAATATTCTTTTGGCATTATGTAATGTAGATCGACAGATCAACTTTATTTCATACAAGGTATACAAAAAGGCTAAAAAACTTAGGAGTTTGTAGTAGCTCATATAAAAGTGAAAGTTTCAGGAAACTTTTAGATACCTATGTAGATTACACTAATATCTTTTATAGAATCGGGATCCAAATCACTTATACGATACACTTTCCTATATTTTAATGGAAATGATAATAAGAATTTACGCAATAAAAACCTTTCAGCGAAATTTCTTTCAGTGAACCGTTAGCCGGCAATCTGGACACAACATCTTTGCATAATTTTCAACAATATTAACATAAAACAAATATTTAGCTTAAACGACACTGTCAACATCGATAGAGTATCAACGTAGAGTTGTGGTAGAGTGTTGCTCTAGCAATTGAAAACACTTAAATATGACATGTAGTTGACACAGTTTGTGGACAACGATAGCTCATTAGAAATTCGTGTCTAAAAAATAAATCAATACATAGTATCTACCATATTATTTTTTATTGATTACTGTAAACAATTTACGCACATCTGGAATTTCAAAATACAGGACATGTTAATACCTCGAAGTCCTTGGCATATGCTTTGGTACTATATTATGGTTAATCTATTTTTTTAAATTTTTTAATATTTTTTTTAATAACCTATATTTTGTGGGTCTGGGTCTTGTCCGATTAAGCATTTCCCATTGTATTTTTGTCAATACTTTTTTTCAAATCTGTGTCGTTTTCGTAAAATCTATGTCATTAGGTCCGTTGCTGGAATATGGCGTAAACATTTTAAATGAAAGATATTAAAGGAAGTTACCTATACATACATACTCCGACGTTATTTTACTTATAAAGTAGGTAGTAATATTTTTTCCAATGCTTTCTTCAAATTACTTGACGAAAGAATACCATCATATTTCATAACTAGAAAAACATACGGTTTTAAAGATAATTATCAAAATCCCAACGGTTTTTTGCTTTATTAATTCGTGGTATCATTCTACACCAGTAGGCAGTTGAATTTAATAAATAACCTGCGAATAGCATTAAGATAGCAGAGAATTTGAGACGAAAGAAGACATAATGCGTCATGAATCATTTTAAAATCATAAAAGTACCAATTTAGGCTAAGCGCCTAGTACACGTTCAAAAAATGGATCAATTTCCACCGTCAAACATCAAATATAATGGGATGTCACACGTGCGCACTTTTATGTTTTGTTCATGGTTGTGTGACGAAGTAATAAAATCCCGAAGTGAAAATGTCAAATCAGAATTGATGCTCTACATGCCTTAGAGCATCATTGTCTGCTTTCAATTTGAGGGTTCAGGTTGGCTCGCGTCCGTAGAATTTCTTTAAAGTCATTGTGATCCCCGGGGGAGCAGACAATCATGCGAAGGTAGCTTCCACACCACTCCCTGAAAAAAGTCATGGTGCCAAGCGACTAATCGCGTTCCATCACGTTGCATAGGTATGGCGTTCTCCTTCTAGGTGACCTCATCGTCACTTCCCATTAGGTGAGATGAGGTCAAGACCATTTTCCGTAAAATTAACTCAAATTCAATCAGTTTTTATAGATAATTAAATGAATGACAACCTGTCGCTGGTTATCATTATAATAAGAAACTATAAAATCTAGCGCCTGCCGGCTTACTACATGATTTAAATGCCCTTGGCCGCTGATAGTAGGCACTTTGCAAACGTTAAATATATATTTAATGCGCGCGTGCGTAGGTCCATGTCTGGCGTTTGAGATTGACGCATTATTTGATGGTGTGCTGTGCGCTTTAGTTAGGTATAACGTTGTATCTAGTGTTATCTCGAAATAGATATTTTTTCTTCCATAACGTTGTTTTTAGCTTCGGTTATGAGATAAGTGGTATCTTAATGACGACATAATATGGTAAGCATAAAATAGTATAATTATAGAGTGGAAAAAACAAAACTTAAATGCTTAAGGTATAACTGGTTTGGCCAAAGATCACATCGACGAAGCACGTGTCCACATCATAGTATGTATGAAAACATCCCAGATTCAACTATAAAAGAAGATTTACTAAATGCCGGACCATATTCAGCTCTAAGTACCTAGTAGTCAAATTAAACAGATTATTTGCGAAAGGAAAAAATGGGACCAAGTAGATACTAAATGTTTCAAAGTCAGGATGTCAATACCTACCTTCAAACTCAAGATGTCAATACGGGTCTTTGTGTGAAAAAGTAGGTACACATTGCTATAGTGTTAAGATGTTCAATTGTTCATTATGTCCAAATGTTGCCAGAATAGAATTCGCGTGATCCAACTAAAACAAAGTTCCTGAAAGAATATATTTTTTTATTATGCTATATTTATACTCTGTAAGAGATGCCGTGGTTACATTCTTGGTTGACCTTTATCCGATATCGAACTTAATTTTACGACCCAAAACAAAACACTTCATTAATGGGGAATACCTAGGTCCACTTTTTTACTAGTTTCAAATCGCTTGATGGACGTCGCGTCGCTGAGATCTAATTAATTCCAGGGTCAAACAACTATTTTTTTTCTTCCTTATTCCCTTTTCAGAGAAGTCAACAGGTTAATTATTAGCCCATACCGCCTCGTTTCCATCGCAACACATCGTTGACGCTGACGGGCCATAGACATCTTTGAGGGACGGCCGGCGGCGGTAGAAGCACAGGCAGACCCAAGCGCAGGTGGAATTACTACATCATTGAGGCAGCCGTGAGTATGTGGACGAGACAAGCAAGAGAAACTTGATAACAAATGGAGGTAAATACCCGTGCCTGAATGCTAAAAGTTAATTACAGCTAGATTTTAGAAATATACATACCTAAGTACTTGAAACAACACTTAGGTATAAATATCAATAATTTAAAAGTACCTAAGATTGGAAAGGTTCCAGTAATTTATAGTTTGGAATAATTGCTTCATTTATTTATTATAGGCATCTCTCAATATTTTAAGTTTATCGAGGTTTTTGGAAGTAGTCCTTTTCTTAAATATTCCTTCTTCCAAAACGAAATGATTAACTTTATAATGTTGAAAGGCTTTATAAAATGGAATTTTTGTAAGTGACTCAAAACGACTTAAATGGTTTCGTGGAACGCTAACGTTATCAATTCGCGTAGAAGTTTAGTGACTAATATTACATTTTATCCAAATAGAATCAATGAAATGGGATAAGGTAATAGGGGGCTTGTATAGAGAACAATATAATTATTAGTATAATTGATGACCCAGTTGGCACGATGGTCACCATGCCGAACTGCCAAACACAGGTTGCGGGTTCGATTCCCGCCTCAGACAAGTATTTATGCTTAGATATTTGTCTGGGCACTGGTTGTTTCTATTTATAAGTATATATTTACAAAAGAAAAAGTATATAAGTAGTATATCCGTTGTCTAGCACCCATAACACAAGTCTAGTTACTTAGCTTGGTGCAAGATGGTGAGGTGTGGTATGGTTGAATGTCCTGTAAAATGTATTTATTTATTATTATTTGTAATTGTAAATTTTTTACCGACGACGGAAGTAGATAACCGTAATATAAAACAAAACTTATATTGAACTATCTTAACTTGGAAGTCAGCAGTTTGCTTCATGTGAATTATAAGGATAAATAAATACAAAAGGATATTGCACACAGTGCCATCTAACTCCCAGCTGAGCAAGTAGGTTTGTGTTATGGTGGTCAGACATGAACGGATAGAAAACCTACAACACTTTTCTTTTGTATAAAAAACTACTTATTATATAAAAAAAACATCCAGACCAGATAGAAATATCTACATACAAATATTTGCTTAAGGTTGGAATCGGCGCCACATAAATTAAATGGTAAAAAGATCATCAAGTTAATCTATGTAGGTACTTAATCAAGATTTGGTATTTTTCAATTATTTCTTTATAATAAGTTTCAAAATTATTTAAAAAGTAGAGTTTACAATTCTCAAATATCTCGTTCCATATTGAAACTGTCCCAGTAAAAGCGAACTGATGTAGTTAGTGCAAAGATGTCACTAAGGAAGCGTCCATAAATAATATACGTAGGTTTTCTTATAAGATAAAATTTATCAGAATATCAATAAAAAGATCGTTTACGGTTGTAAAACGGTGACGCAGTAAAAGTGACCGCAAGTCGTTAACATACGATACTCCTGTTGCAATCATTAGACTTTAGATGCCATTCACACCGTATTAAAAATATTACAGGTGTTTTGTTACTGTGAAAAGATAACACTATTTTATTTTCAACTACTATAAAATAGTTTTAAGGTCGTTTTTATTCGGGAAAAATCACGTCAAATACATTCTAAGGATACCTCAAGCGGCTGAGATGCAAAAGGGTTTTCATTACTCATACTCCGAAAGTAGGTCTAAAGATGCCTGAAGAGCGTGTAGAAAATAAAACTTTCAGCCCTAGGGAAAATCGCTTTCACTGACAGCTGTCATGTCAAATTATGGCTTCGCACGGCTTGTGCAATGTACATGTAGCCAGTATCCGTATCATTACGCATTAGGAACTTCAAAAACCTAACCTCCTTGCTTTAAGTAACACCAAAGAATAACACTACATGTATATAACCTCATTGGTCCCAACCTTGGAAGAGGATCAGGTAGTATGGAGTCTTTCATTCACACTCGTTGTTAGGAAGAATTTTATGTATTATTCGTAATGAAAAGCACAGTGTTTACCTCGGGTGAAAGACTCATTTAGTCCATCGAACTATTAGCGCCCTCGCTACGCTCGGGCGCCAAACTCCGTCTCGGGACTCAATGAGTGACTTTCACACCTAGGGTAACAATGGACTATTGGATTCGATTCCCGCCTTAAACAAATACTAGCAAACGTTGTTTTGCTATTTACAAAAAAAAAGAAAAAAAAAATAGATAGACCTAACGAATATAAGTACACAATAAACTTACAAATCGGTTCAGCCGTTTAGGTGGACATTGGTAACTAACACCGCGACACGAGAATTTTATATACATATACTAGCTGCCCTACGCGGTTTCACCCGCGTAACTCCCGATCCCGTGGGAATATCGGGATGTAAGCTATCCTATCTCTCAAGTTGGATCGAACTGCACATGGTGTGCGAATTTTATTATAATCGGTTAAGTGGTTTAGGAGTCCATTGAGGACAAACATTGTGACACGAGATTTATATATATTAAGATAGGGATATATTATAAGGATATAATTTACTAGTTATAGCTGTATATTTCTAAATGAATTTACAAGAAAATTATACTGTATTCTTCCAATTTGTATTTGTTTATAACATGGTATGTAAGTAGATAAATATATATTTAGAAAAAGAAGAAAAATGACATTTATTAGAAGAGCTCACGGACAAGAAAATGAAATGAAATAGTCGGCTGAATAATTGCAGCCCCCGGTAGACTTCGAAAATTACTTTTCATTCTAATATTTTTTTTTGATTAATTGATGAGTAAGAAGACTTTAAACTTCAACTAAAGCAGGTGTCTAGAATCTTGCTCGTGTTGAAAACATTCTTAAAACAGCCGTGGAGCTCTACGGTGGGTCTGCAATAATGCAGCCGACCGTACATATTACAATAAAAAAAAACTGGTTGCCTGTAAAGTCGGTATACGGGCGAAAGTTTTACGTGACAACAACTCTGCCGCGCAAATTAAAAGTGCAGTACGGCATTTTAGACGTTTTGAGAAAAACGCGTTTAAAGTTTTGAATCGAAAATTTGCTGCCATGGCCACCTCGTTTAAGTTTTGCTTATATGATATGACTTTTTATATGAAAAATACATTGTAGTTGATGATGTGCTAACAAAAATACAAAATAAATTAAGATTTAGTACATTTTTAGCCAAAAAAGCATTTATACTTACAAATCTCTCAATTGTTGAACATGGTCAACAACGGAAGAACGCAGTAGGTCGACCAACTGCTTTTTATTGTAGATAAAATAGATCAATAAAATGGTTACGGTACTTATATTAGCAGTATCTTGTTATAAATAATTGTTGAAAGTGTCAGTTATTAGTAATTTAAATAAAACAATGATTAATATTAATGCAAAATATTCAACTTTGTACCTAAAACTATTAAATATTATCAAAATGAACTTCCAAAAAGTATCAAAACCAATAATAAAAGAGCTCAGTGGCCCTTCTGGGCCCTTCGAACCGCAGAATCCCAAGAATGAGGAAACAAGAAAAAATATATAGGAAAGCAGTTTCCGCGGTCCAAAAAAATCGGCTAGGTGGCCACCCAACTTAGGAGAGGTCGGCAAAAACGAATACTAATGAAAGAAACAAGCAAGTCAAGCCAAAATTTATCTCCACTCTCAGGCACTCAAAGCCTTTGTATTATTTCGTACTTTCTGGTCATGCAAATTTCTCCAGGAATAGATCTCGACTCTACCGTAAGAAGCTTCTACATCCCAATGCAATTCAACACGAAAAACTCCAAAGAAAGCTCAGCTCGATCACCATGATGCACCCTACACTATAACATTAAACTTCTTCCTTCAGCTTTACTATAGACAATGCCCTTCATAAATACACGAGGCCCATGTTTGCGGAGGCAGGCTTGTGAAAACAAGTCGCGAAAACTGCAAAAATCAGCCATTGCCATGACATGCACAGAATGTTTAGTCGAATTCTACAATTTCACTGCATTAACCAAATTATCAAAGTCACAAACTTCACCCATTCGTCGCAGTATCAGTTATTTGATTGCAACAGAAACCATCGAATTTAAATATTTTGAACACGGCCATTCATTTATGTCTGCCGCCCGACAGTTTCCATCATCAGGTGTAACTAACACTGCGATGAAAAGGCAACATTTATGACCTCATTGACCCTGCCGATACAGTGTTATTGCCTAATTCGACCAAAAACTCCGCACGGAACCTACCTTCACAACCCGCCCCAGCAAACATGAGCCCCACGCACTTACGAAAGACTCTGTCCATATCAAAGCTGAAAGGGGAAATTTCATATCAAAATATAAGCTGCATCACAATAATCAAACTGAGGCTTCTCTGGATCCTCCCCTGTCAAAGCACATTAAGACGCAAAACCTCTCACGGCAGAAAGGAAGTCCATTCCTAGAGGAATTTGAACAGTGGTGAACAACAAGTGGAACCGCCAAAAAGTCTGACAAAATGTCCGATTTACACTGCTCCAGTCCAGTCACTTAGAAGACTGACTTAGACTCGAATAGACTGGACTGGAGGTATCGTCTACATGATACTAGTCAATTAAAAGCTGTCGAATCGTGTTTCTGTAAAATTGTTCTGTCAGCACTAGAATGGCACTGGATTGGCTGTCTACATTATTCCAATTGCGCTGGAATGGTCGTACTGGAATCAAAAGTAGACCGCCAAATCCAGTTTCTGAACTGGATTGCTCACTGGATCTTATGCATTCCAGTGTAGGTTTATATTTTTCCAGTAGGTAGCAATCCAGCGCTAAATTTGATAGCTGAACTGGAACAACGTAAACCGGGCATAACACAAAAACATTTGCCGCTGGTGATCGAAAATAAAAAAAATTTTGGCTCGACCTGCCTAATTCCATCGATTAGTGCCAGCCCTCACCGACCTCCGACCAAGCAAGGGAACCTCCCAACCGACCCCTTCTAGGCCGCAGAAGCCACTTTCCTATTTTTTTTCTTGCGTTTTCCCCTCTCTTAGGATTCCACGGTGTAGGAGGCCACAAAGCCAATCATTCTAATACTTTTCCAAAGTTCATCTCGCCAATCTTTTAAATGATTTCAAGTATAAAAATAAAGATTCCGCTCCAACATCAATCATTGTTTTATTAATAATATTAACAACTGACACTGACACCTCCAACAACCATTCACATCAAGATACTACCAATCCAAGTACGACCTATAACCGTTGCGCCACATAATCCAGTTGCAACTAGTCATAAACGCAGTAGGTCTGCGCGTACTGCATTGAAATTTGGAGATGGTTTATTTTTTTAAATATTATTTATAAGTAAAAACGCAGTAGATAGTTCTGCTGCACTTTTTACTACCATTAATTTACTAAAATTTTACGGATTCCTAGTGATAAACGCAGTAAACATACCAACTGCGTTTATGTTAAGCCTTTGATATGAACAAGCTAATTGTTGGGCAAAATTCTATGCAGTAACTATATTAACTGCGTTTTAGCTTACCAGATATCAATAAAACAATGACGAACTGCGTTTTGACTTTTTGTTTTACACACTTCTAGACTAGATAGAAAAAAACGGGCCTTTGATTTGAAAAGAGCACATTGCAAAACCTTAAAATCAGTAATAATAAAAAATACGATTTTTTTGCGTACTGCATTTTAAATTTGCGCGGCAGAACTGTGCTCGAGTGGAAGGGACGCGTGCCTTTCACTTTTTATGTCTGTCTCTCTCGCTCTTAGGCGGGCTAACCATGCCCGCGTGCCTCTCACTCGCTCTCATTGTGAGCGCATAACGTGAGCGGAGCGTAACGCAGTTTCTTGAAGTGTCACCCGGCAAACCAATTTATAAAACGTTGTCACGTCAACAAAAGTTACAAGTTTTATACTTTGTAGTGATTTATATTGAGCATCTATAATATTTTAGGAATGGCATTTGGCGTCGTACTTTTCTGTGATGATTCCATACAAACTATGTTTCTCAAATGTGCTTTACCATCACGACATACCTTTAGTACATTTTAACACTTAGACCATAATACCCATTCTTTTAGACTCCAAAACATTTTAGTATTTTTAGTACCCCGTCCCTTACAAACGTAGGTCCTGAGAAATCAATGTTACCTAAGAGAAAGATGCTTGTAAAAAGTTGTGCCGTCCATTTTGTATAAGCTATTGTATATTGTAATAAACTAGCAGACAAAAAGCGCTAGTATATTTACAAAACATTTGCCGATGTCCCATAGGATTTGACCACATCATTCTATCATTAACTATTTGGTATTGTATTGACATTTTCCACAGCTGTCTTTGTCGGGGAGTTGGGATAGGGGATGTCACAATTTGGTACGAAATGGATCGTAGTGAACGTGGCCAAAACGAGGAATTGATAGATAAATAGACACCTTTATTTCGAGAACATGGCAAGGAACATAGAACATGATATACATAAAGAGCTAGAAAGAAGAATATAGGTATATACATATATTGTAGGACATTTTTACTCCATCTAGCCCCAAGCTAAGCAAACAAGGCTTGTGTTATGGTGACCAGAGAACGATTATAACAGCTATAGACTTTTCTTAGTATTATCTCAGACCAGAAGCAAATATATCTACATAAAATAAAAAAATTAGGCGTTTAAATACCAAAACCTAAACTTAAGCATTTCCGACTCAAATAAATATTATATAAATATTTGAGGCGGGAATCGAACCCGCAACCTCATGTCAATACAATTGCCGGGTTGCCATGCAAATAGTACCTATACTGTTATAGAAATAGATACCAAAGTCATATTATGTTTACTGTGATTTCTGTCACACTAAAGATATACGATTGAAAAAACAAACAAAATCGTGCCCAAAGGAGTCGGTTACATACATACATACAAACATACAGGTGAAACTAATAAAAGCGTGTTTAAAACGGAGAGACAGACAGACGTACAAGAAAGTGATCTAATAAATGTTCCTTTTTTTACCTTTTACTAACCCTAAAAATAGTCAAAGTACAATTAAATGAAACAATCAACAAAATACGGTGCAATAGAAACCAATTTCGTACACCACTTGTTTTCGTACCAGAATTCAGGATTAAATTCGAACGGATCATAAATACCACTCATAATCCCATACTGTAGACTCATCTAAGTGACTTACTCAGTCTTTAACCGCATCGTTAATGGTTTTGCCTTTTTAAGATTTAATAAGTTGATATAGTGACCACAAGTATTTGATATCACTATTTATCACGCCTAGTTAGTCACATTTCATGTTTTAATGTTATATTAAAACAGGGCTGTCACAAACAAAACATGGCAAAATTGTGAACCGGTCGCTAACTGTAAAAACAATGTAAGATCACAATAATAGTTAAACGTAAGGAAAAACAGTGAAACGTAGAAAAAAAAACAGTTAACATCGGAAAAATAGTCAAACTTCCAAAGACTTACGCTCTTATGCGTAAACATTAAGCTTTCTTTAGTAAAAAACTAGCGCCCCGGCTTCGCACGGCTATATTATGCATGTATTATATCTAAAAACCTTCCTCTTTAATCACTCTCTCTATCTATCTATTAAAAAACCGCACCAAAATCTGTTGCGTAGTTTTAAAGATCCAAGCATACATAGGGACATAGGGACGACGAAAAGTAACTTTATTTTATACATACTATGTAGTGATGTGTTTTGTCGCTCTCGCACACCTGTTATCTGTCAACGTGCGAAGTGACAAATTACATTTTAACTGTAGAAGGCTTATTAAATGTAAATAAATAAAAATAAAATTGCAAAACTCACGACTTTTAACATGTTTATGTATGATCCGATCCCGTCAAAATTATCAAGATAAAAAGTAATTCAACGTACTTACCAAATTACCAAACCACCATTCCACCATTCCCGTACCCCACCATTCCCACCATTCGTACCATTCGTACCATTCATAGCAAATTTCATAAAATTGGAAACAGCAGTTTCAGAGCCTTTACGTTCCAAAAAAAAACCTTTTTATAATGTTAGTGTAGATGTAGATGATCCGAATTAAATGGTTAGTAAGTATTAATAAAGTGACAACCCTGATCGCATGGTTTGCGGTAGACCCACCGCGGTGTCCTTTATGAACCTCTTGTAGATACAATCTGGTGCTAATTTTATTGACTTTATGTAATTTCGGAGAACACATTTTTTATCCTGTGACTTAAAACACCTTTAAATACAATTTAAATATTTTTAAATTAACCTGCTCATTGCTTTATTGAGACGGGTTATAAAATATATATTTAATAAACACATGGAAATGTATACGTAAACAATTTAAGGTGAAACTGCGCTCTCTCCATACAAACGTAGTCGACTGTTTCCTCCCTGGATAATGACACTAGCACAAATATTTTTGTGTCATAAAACCTATACCTAACTGCAATGATTATGCCCCTATGTTTTGTTTTTTTTTTTCAATTTCTAATTATCATAGAAACTAAAATTAAAAAAAAATCAAAATTAAAAAAAAACAAAAAATATGGGCATGGTCATGGCAGTTATAAGTTTAATGCACCAAAAATATTTGCTCTAGTAACATTATCCAGGGAGAAAACAGTCGACTACGTTTGTAATAGTTTGTATGGAAGGAGCCCCAGGTACCCTTTCCTCTTAAAATTAAATACCTAATTGCGTTTCTTAGTAATTGTGTAAAATAACATCACCAATTTATAAACTCTCTATTCATCTATGGTTACAATAAATTAAGAAATTCTTCGATTAAACAAACGATTGTCCATCAACCTATCAGATTCCATTTAATTTTGAACCTCTCCTTTGATAAATTACAAACCAATCAAATTCCACAAACCGGATTCTGCTATTATATAAAATTTATTGCTTCTTTCATACAAATAATAAAGTCTATAAAAATAATAAAACTTTAGATTTCTTTCAACGCTTTGACTAAAACGATAAATAAAACGAAAATTATTGAGTGTATTATTAAAATTTCAATGTAGATTTATTGGTCTTGTTTTGTTATAAATTGCCTGTGTTGTTTACTTGTTAGCCGGTTTGGGGGTCTATAAAAATAAAAGGCCAGACTAAAAAGACTGCCCCAGGTCGTTCGACCACCCGCCAATGTTAGGTTTAGCTAAATAATATATTGTGGACTAAGGTTTTAATTAAATTATACTTTTATTTTGCTTTTCGGTGTACTTAAAAATGGATTGAGATCTTTATTGAGTAACTTTAACAATAAATAGAGTGATTGCTTCGAAGTTACTGAACTTTAGGGAATTAATTGAATAATCAATAAACGAAGATTGATAAGGTAGTACCTACGACAATAAAAGAATGATGGTTACAATTAAAAAACACTATAATTATTTATTAATACCTGTCTCAAAAGAGAGGCTTTTGTCCAGCAGTGGGAAAGTGTAGGCGCTTAATAGTAATATTATAAGACTGCAAGTAATTTAAGACAACTAGCGCCATCTTTCAACAGATGCTTGCATCGCTTTCAAATGCGGCGAACTTGTTTACTACTTTGTTGTAGGCACATTGAGGTAAAAATTAAAATTCTTATTGGAGTAGGCATTTCGTCAAAGAAAGCTCTGAACAAGGACGTAGGTAAGTTTATGAAGATAATTAAATACATATTGCTTAGAACTTTCTTAATAATATAAAGTAAATTCTTAAAGTTATTTTTGTTTTTTTTATAACGAATAGGCAATCCGAATCTCTTGAACCAATTTTAATGAAACTCGGTTTGAGGATATATTAATTCATTGGTAGAGACGTATACAGGCTTATTTTTCTCACGGGATCGGCTCTTACGTAGGTAAACCTGTAGGGCGGGCGTAAGAAACAGAATACCTTGTGTTTCTATCTCAGTCATTTATTTGATTTTAATCTGACTTTTTTCTGAAATCCTATTAGGAATTTAGAACTTTAAAAACAATGAGTATCGAATCGTCTAAGGTAGCAACTCGTCTATGCAGCGGATGGTCTAAAGCTATTGTCGTCATAAACGCAGGTGGTCTAAACTTCAATTTCGTTTCAATAGTACGTAGTCTAAACAAAGTTTTCATCATCAATCTCAGGTCGCATATAATTTAGTTTCGTTTAACCGAAGGATAAGTTTAAATTTCGACTTCAAAAAAACCACGGAAACAAAAAACGATCGAAATAGAAACAAAACACGATCGAAAACAGCGACGTGATGGCAGGCAACTGTCAAAATACAGGCAGATGTCGAAGTCACATCCGTCAAACTTAAAAGGGCTATAAGTATCTCAGAAACTATTGATCCTAGATTGATGGTCTCATTACAGAAGTGATAGTATATGCGTTCAATTAAAAACGGTTTTTAAATCCCAAATTGTTGTCCAAACCCGGAACAAGCAAAAAAACAAGTGCATTGTTAATTGGTCGATCATCGTTGCGTTGCTTCAGTCGCTCTAATATATCGTGCTGATTTATAACGAAACCGCATCCGTTAAAGTTTAACTCTATGTTTTCAACCTGGGACGGCTTTTAAAAATCCAACTACAAACGGAAAATCATTACTCCCTAAACGGTACTAATTCTAATTACCCAACAAAGACCAAAGATACAGAATTAAAAAGTTAAATACTGTAACTGAGCATTAATATCATCTGATATAGAACAAGTACGTGAGTCGTGAACGAAGTTTGGATTAAATTAACTTAAATAGCACCGAAGTGACCCAAAGAATAATTTAACCGTAGCTCTTGGTTGTTAATGAAGAATAGTGCTCTCAGGACGGTTGTTTGCTATGAACTTACCCCATTAGGATATTACATCTTTGCTGCTGGAAATTGTGCGAATTGTAGATATCCTCTTTGAAGTAGGTGAATAAAGTTATTATACAGTATGCGTCGTAAGTGCACTATCAGTGCGCTACAATGATTCTATGAACAAGTATTGGACTTACGAACATCTTCTAATAGAAGTTGCACAAACACATAAATATTTGAATTAAAAGTACTCAGTATGATTATTATTAACATGTTAGCTATGTCTTTAGTTGAGTAGTATATGCCACCACCCACTACACCAACTGACGACGTGGGTTCGATCCTCAGGTTACGTAGTTACACAGCATGGAGTGTTGAAACGATTGCTGCACAGGATTGTAAACGTTACGCTACTAGTGGACTTTTGAGCGCTGATTGTACGTTTTTATTTTAACTGTTATTCTTTGTTACTTCTAAAGTTATTTAATACGAGATATTTACCATATTTTTATTTTATGGAGCTTCGATATTGTTTAAACACCATTTTAGCGAAACACAAAATAAAACCAAATCAGTTGTATTGTCATCAGAAATAATGGTGTGTACCAAATTTCAGAACAATCTTTCAACAGGAATTTAAAATTTCAATCCCCATATTGACCCAAACAGAGCAAGATAAATAAAATCGTTTAAATACAATACAGGCTATGCCTAAGTCTGAGAATTAAAAAATGTGATAATTAACTATACAAGCTATAGATAGGAACGGGGAGACCTAAGAATACTACGCAGGGATTCTAGAAATCAGTTTTTTAATTTACAATTATAATAGTATTTTTATAGTTGAGTACAAATATCCGTGACCCAAGTACCGACATATCCAGTGCGAATATCAGAGCTAAAATTGTACTAAGAAAAGCGATCTCAATTTCAACCAAATATTCAGCAATTGTACGTGGCATTGGGGATAAAATGTCCACACAAGATATTACTAGTTTTACCCTCTATCGAATACAGTCTAACAACTATCTCGAGGGTTCCATAACCACTTGTTAGACCTTGAAAGTTACAAACAATCGGTATTGCTATTGACAATTTTGTCTGCAAAGTTTCGAGTCTGTTTCGGACGCAAGTGTAAACTAAAGTTATGTTTCGAGCTTTCTATTTACATTTTACTAGACTTTTTTTATTAATTCGCATAGCTACGTCGCTGTGGCGCCTAAGTGACGCGACAAGCCGTACCGGTTTGTCAATAGATTTTAATTTAAACGAACCACATAGTAAATATCTACCGGAATTTCAACTAAAATTCATTAACCATTCATATCACGTGGATGTACAAATAAATACCTAAACTGTCGTAACAAACAATAATATAATTACTTATCTATCAATAAACAATATAAATCTTTTATTATCTGTGCTTCCAAAAATGTTGCCGCTTCAAATAAATCAGTCTTCTTATCTTGAAGAGATAGAAAATAATTAGAAACTGTTTAATTATTCCCGTTTTTGTATTAAAGATAAAATACCAATTTGGATTGAATTTATTGAGTTTTCGCGTGTGATTACGTACTTGTTTATTTATGGAATGTGTAAAGTTTTATTGTTAATACGGTCTTGACCGACTACTTCACGGCAAACACAAATTGTCCGCCAACATTGGAATTCGTTTAAAACTGTTTTATCGATATCAATTTTTATCGCCTGATTACAAGTTTATTGTCGACTTTTGTTAATTTTGCTTTCAGGAGTATGAAACGACATAATTTTTATTAACATCGACTTCTTTCCATTTGGTGAGTATCTCAAAGTTAATTCCTGTATAAGTTGGTAGAGGTGTGTCTCCAGCTAAAGTATTAAGATCGTGAATATTAGTTACTAGCGACCCGCCCCGGCTTCGCACGGCTATATTATGCATGTATTATACATATAAACCTTCCTCTTGAATCACTTTATCTATTAAAAAAAACCGCATCAAAATCCGTTGCGTAGTTTTAAAGATCGAAGCATACAAAGGAACATAGGGATATAGGGATGGCGAAAAGTGACTTTATTTTATACTATGTAGTGATAGTGATAGTAAAGGTAGGTAATTTTAATAACAAAGGTATGATATTAATGAACTTTCTGATCTTGTTAAGAATAAGAACTACTGAAACTAATTAATGTGTACTCTATTATCCGACTTCAAAGCTTTCTGTAATAATTTCCTTGTTATACATACAAATACCGTCTTCATTATAACTTAATCCCCAGTGTAATCTACAACCTCATTAACGTTCAGAAACTTAAGGTACACACCGTCAGAATACTAAGCAACTTGTTAAACAGTCAACTAACGCCAAAAAGGGTCAACTTCAGCTTTATGAGGTTCCTTCCTTTACAATGTAATAAGATGCTCCTATTGCTCCTTGTAATCTAGCCTATTGAGTCCACTTGATCGTACTCGAATTTGTAGGAGTTGAGTTACAAAGGGTATCGGTAGTGCAGCCATTAGATATGTTGAAGAGATTAGGGTACAGCTCTTGAGTATGTACCTGTCTAATCCTTGTTTACTAGTTAGCCGAAGCTCTACGAATTAGAGTCGAGACAAATCGGTAAGAGTAGACGCGTGATCTAAGTGACGAAGGACTCAATAACAATTTGTATTGCGCGAATAACAACAAGGGAAATTACTCAGAAGGCCAATTCTCGTAAATAACATTGTTTAAATAACATTTCGATTGCATTTCGATCACAAATAATACCCTCAAAGTAACTAAAAACACACTCAAAGTTAGCTTTTTGTAAAAAAAAACTGACTTTGAAGGTATCTTTTGCAATCGAAATGCAATCGGGATGATATTGAAATGTAATTTAAACAATGTGATTTACGAGAATTGGCCTTCAGATCATCCATAAAGTGAGTATTCAAAACCCAAAAAGGTCCACTGTGCCAGCTGATTGTGTTAAAAAAATTGAGAGATCTTAACTCAGCACTACGTCTAAAATATTTTTTGGGTAATTTTATTTTCTATTATAAGGCATTTATTACTAAAGTTTGTTTTACATAGTTTTTACAATAAATTGAAAGTTAAATATCTCTTATAAGTTCAGTGTACGTATTTGCAAATTTATTTGATTGACGACCCAACAATGGTCACCATGCCGGACTGCCAAACACAGGGTTGCGGGTTCGATTCAGGTATCGAATATTTAACAAATATCTAATATATTTGTCTAAATCTATATATGTGTCTGTGGTTTCTGTGTATTACAAAAGAAAAATAAATAAGTAGTATATCCGTTGTCTAGCACCTATAACACAAGTCTAGTTACTTAGCTTGGGGCTAGATGGTGATGTGTGGAATGTCCTGCAATATTATTATTTATCTATAAAAAGCCTACTATAGCTTACTCTTCTTATCTGAGGCAAGTCTCCGATACATTTATACTGAACGCAAAAAAATAGTTAAAATTAAATTTACAGTTTAGGTACCTAAATTAAAAATCAGGTCACGTTACCAGAACACGCATCAGGAAAATGACATGATGCATAAATTAAACCCTCAGTGATTGGAAGCTAATAGCAGCCCTGTTTGTACGATAGACTCGTTTGTTGGCCATTTGCTTTTGTAATTAAAAGTACATAGTTGAATCGGGTAGGTGGTGCGGTAGCGTAAAATTGGTGATGGTGGCGTGATTGTTACTTAATGTGATTAATTCAAGGTTTAAGGCAAATTATGTGGTAGTAAAAGTAGTAAGTATTGGTTTTTATGGTAAATTAAACATTTATTTCTAACTAGCGACCGGCCCCGGCTTCGCACGGCTGTAATATGCATGTATTATATCTAAAAACCTTTCTCTTTAATCACTCTATCTATTAAAAAAAACCGCATCAAAATCCGTCGCCGTAGTTTTAAAGATTTAAGCATACATAGGGATATAGGGACATAGGAACAGAGAAAGCGATTTTGTTTTATACTATGTAGTGATGATAGTGATAGTGACTAGCGACTTGCCCCGGTTTCGCACGGCTGTATTGTGCATGTATTATATCTATAAACCTTTCTCTTGAATCACTCTATCTATTAGAAAAACCGCATCAAAATCCGTCGCCGTAGTTTTAAAGATTTAAGCATACATAGGGACATAAGCACATAGGGACGGCGAAAAGTGACTTTATTTTATACTATGTAGTGATAGTGATGACTAGCAGCGCTCTGTGGGTTCAATCGCGATACTGCCGATCTCGTGAGAATATCGATATAAAAAGTGGCCTATGTTACTTCCAATGAATCAATGTATCCTCATACCAAGTTTCATCAAAATCGGTCTAGAAGTTTTGGAGCCTATTCGTTATAAAGATTAAAACAAAAAACTTTCCCCATTATAATATTACTAGCGACCCGCCCTGGCTTCACATGGCTGTATTGTGCATGTATTATAGCTATAAACCTTTCTCTTGAATCACTCTATCTATTTAAAAAAACCGCTTCAAAATCCGTTGCGTAGTTTTAAAGATTTAAGCATACATAGGGACATAAGCACATAGGGACGGCGAAAAGTGACTTTATTTTATACTATGTAGTGATAGTGATGACTAGCAGCGCTCTGTGGGTTCAATCGCGATACTGCCGATCTCGTGAGAATATCGATATAAAAAGTGGCCTATGTTACTTCCAATGAATCAATGTATCCTCATACCAAGTTTCATCAAAATCGGTCTAGAAGTTTTGGAGCCTATTCGTTATAAAGATTAAAACAAAAAACTTTCCCCATTATAATATTACTAGCGACCCGCCCTGGCTTCACATGGCTGTATTGTGCATGTATTATAGCTATAAACCTTTCTCTTGAATCACTCTATCTATTAGAAAAACCGCTTTAAAATCCGTCGCCGTAGTTTTAAAGATTTAAGAATGCATAAGGACAGACAGTGAAAGCGACTTTGTTTTATACTATGAAATCACTACATAGTATGAAATAAAGTCACTTTTCGCCGTCCCTATGTCCCTATGTATGCTTAGATCTTTAAAACTACGCAACGGATTTTGATGCGGTTTTATTAATAGATAGAGTGATTAAGGAGGAAGGTTTTTAGATATAATACATTCATAATACAGCCGTGCGAAGCCGGGGCGAGTCGCTAGTGATGTATAAACAACAATTTATTTTAACACCATTTCAACAAAATGTTTAAATAAAAGTGATGACTTATTATTTTAATATTGATTTATGACAGTTTGTGCAGAGCTTTATTGTGAACCTAAACTCAACACCGTCAAAAATAAAGAGTAAAACTCACATTTTAATACACCGTAGCAAAGTAAGTGTGAAAATAAAACTTCAGTCCAACTTTACGAGTCTGACTCAAGTTGCAAAATTCAATTTCTTTCTTTCAGTAACCTGACTATTTATAAAACTTTGTTTATGTGTGTCCCCCGTTTAAAATAAAGTGTTTATATCGACCATGAATACAATCTTTTGTTTAGTTATTTTACTTTTTGTACGTTTTGAGCAGTGGTATTCGTGGCGAATCAAAGCTAAAGGGTTTAACTTGAATAAAATAAGGCTAATAATATGAAACTTTGTTTGATTTTAATGGCCATTTAAATAGGTAAGTACACATTGTGTAATATAAATAATATTTTAAAATTAAAATACATTGAAATTAAATATCACATTTAAGATTATAATAAATGTACGCTATTAGTCACTTCACCCAAGCAAAGATTTGACTTACACAATATCTGTCGTTTGTGAGCCCGTCCCTAATGATTTTTATTGCCCTTATTTTATTTTTATTTTAATTTATTATATTTTAATTTTAATTCACATTATGGATCTGTGTTATCTGAAATAAATGCATTTTTTTTTAAAAATTTTTTTTTAATATTACAACACACAACAGTAGGTACTTACTCATTTTCAAAATGTATTTACATCAAATTTTGTTGAAATTATTGATCATTTGCAACTCTCTGCGAAAGGGCATTTCCAGGATATTATCTTTCAATGTCACTTACTGTCAGCATTGCTGAACTTGTTAAATGTTCTTGGCGAAAACTTTAAATCTCTGAGTGAATACGGTTTTGAACCGGGTTAAGGCCAATTCATAATGCCTATGCCGATTTATAAGAGGTTTTTCTATTAGAATCACTGGAATACATTTGAATTATTTTTGGTTAATTGTTTAGCCTTTTAAAAGTAAGGCATTTGCTTTGTGTTTTTTTTTTCTAAAGTTATAAGTAGACACTGTCGATTTTAAGAAATCTCTTCTATACTCTACCAAAATGAATTCTCATAATAGATAACTTTATTTGTACAACATAGGAAGAGATAGAACACCATAAACACAAAGTAAAGTAATTGCCAGAAAGTAAAAGTTGCACAAATGGTCGGCCTTATCGCTAAAATCGATTTTTTCCAGGCAACCTTTCGATAAAAAAGAACTGATTCAGGTAAAAAAAACAAATAAAGCATGAACGAAGTTAGGAGTCTTAAGGTAATTTTCAACATATATAATGTATATTGTAAATGTGTATTCTGCGTATTTATGTTCGAGACGACACCTAATATACAACAAGCATTTAGAATTACGGCATTCGCCATCAGTGTGGCAGATTCTCAGGTAAGAAAGTATCCTGTTTCAGCCGCTAACTTATCACGCTTTAAATAAATACAAACATGGCTAACGAAGTGATGAAGGGAAGTTAAAAGCGTCTGTCGAGAAAGGAGTCTCTAAAACAACTACGGGTTTTCGATTGAAATTCGAAGTCACTTTTAACTTTTCTTCTTTTTTACTCATCATACGAAAATATCTATGACCACGTACAGTATGGGTCATAAGTCCACTATCAGTTTGCTACAATAATACTATAAACAAGTATAGGACTTACGATCTTCTTATTATAGACGTTACGTACAATCATAAATACTTGAATTAAAAGTACTCAGTGTGTTTATTATTTTCAACATGTTAGCTATGTATTTAGTTGACCTAGTAGGTACCTACCAACCAACGTGGGTTCGATCCACAGGTTGCATTGTTCATCATCTTCATCATCAGCCAGTATCAGTCCACTGCTGGACGTAGGCCTCTCCCAAGATACGCCACCGAGTCCGATACTCGGCTCTTCTTCTCCATTGAGGGGAGAATGGAGAAGAAAGAGGTTACGTTGTTATAATGTTCAAATAATGCTGCACAGAATTGTAAACGTTACAGTGGGCAGAGACTATTAACCGTTGATTCTACCTTATGTATTATATCTTGTATGATTCGGTAAACTAAGGCTAAGGTATTTGTATTTTGAAATTTATTGCAAGGTAATTTTTTGAAAAATACGTTTTGATTTTCTTGATCTGTTGCTAACTAAAATAGTATAAATGAAGCTGCAATACAAAATTATTGTTCCGGGTGACCGTGAGTTTTTGTCGTCACAGGAATTATACGAGTAACCGGTAGTAGGGACATTGAATGTATTAATTTTAACGAAGCGCTCGCCACTCCATTAAATCATATCAGACCGAGCGGCTAAAAATGTTATTCGTTGCGACAAATAGCTATTTTTGGTTTCAGTTTCCTTTTCTTGAAGTTAAAGTTAAGGCAACATGCACAAAGCATAGAATATTACTTTTGAAGTTTAACCTGATTAAAAATTTTGAGCAATTTTATTCTTTATTCAGATATAATCATTATCTCATATCATCTTTGTCTCTCATTGCACATTTGCCCAATATTACACAACAACTACGGATCACATCCGGTCCGGCATTTTGCATTTTGAGTTGTTGATGTCCAAACTGTTACTATGTACTAAGTATAGATCCTGAAAAGCAATGCCACACCATATGTAAGTAGCGTATAATACTAAAAATTTTTTGCTTAAAAGTTACCAGATACGTGAAATGTTCTCACATTCACCAGTTTTAGGATAAACATGGAAACTCACAGAAATTCTCCCTTGTTACGTACTTTAATAAGTTTGTTCGAACAACCCAAATTCATTAGCGCTCTGTTGTCGCATATTATTTCTGGCACATACAAACTTCCGACGAAATGTTTATAGATATATCATTAAAATTTTCTTTCTAAACTAATGATGAACAGCATCATTTGTATCATGACATCATTGGATATTATTTAAATCACGTGCTTTATCATTTTAAATGACACCAAGTGTTTTGTTTTCGGTTCATTGCCCTTAGCTACGATGGAGGTAGCCTAATTGAATATAGCTTGAATTTCATCTTAATCAGTATGACAGGAACAATAAGCTCTGACTTCGCACGCTGATTGTTGTTAAGAATCTTAAGGTTAAATGATTTGACATCATCTTACTCTTTTACTCTAGTTTGTTTTGTTACATTCCATCCCGTTTCGACATCTGTAACACTATAATGCAAATCATGTTTCGCAAGCTTATATCGAAATATTTTTCCTTCGGCCTAGATTGTTTTCAGTTTCATAATAATATCTTTGATTTATTTTCCAAGAGCATATTCGACAATAGAAAAATAAACCCTGTATGTTATTTGAAGTGTTATCTTAACAAAGATCATTGTTGTTCAACCTTGGCATGATTTGAGATGAGTAACATACATAACATACCGTTTTTGAAATTTCACAATTCTATTTATTTTCGTTAGAAATAGATGGCTCTATGAAAATGATTCGGGCACTTCAACTTTCAATTTGCTATTATTGAGCTCGTTAGTGTCTCGATTGATGTTATTGATATTGCTTGTGGATGTCACGATTTTTTTTCAGGCAGTTCATTTAGTTTCATTATGCATGTCAGTATGTTTATTCATGACATTATGAGTGGTTGTGTGTGTGTCAACTACTGTATCGTGTTATGATTAATTCAACCTTGGCACATTATTAGAATGTTTATGCATTGCTACAAAGGCCTATCATATATTGTTAATATCTGAACACCTGGAAAGGTATCTATATTTTATCTTGTACTTATTGCAAAATAAGGTGGACGAACTATATTTTAAGTGTCAAAGTTGCTTAGTAAAATCAAGTAACTTTTATACAATGTATTTCAGCGAAGGGGTTTTAGAACGAAAGGGGGTTGTTTTAGACGTCTAGGCAAACAACTTTTGTTCTACGACTTTTGGAAATTTGAACATTTCGTTCGAAGTTTTTGTATGAAACAGCTGATTTTCAAGTAAAAATTCCCTCAGAATTATCGAAAAAAATAGTTCGAATATCCAAAAGTCGTAGAACAAAAGTTGTTCGCCTAGACGTCTAGAACAACCCTCTTTCGTATTAAAACCTTTTGTTGAAACAAATTGTAAATTTAGTTGCTTGCGTAAAAATTACATAAAAATCGGTTGATAAACAAAGAAGATATGCGCGAACATCCATAAAAAAAAATACGTACAACCGAATTGAGAACCTCCTCCTTTTTTTAAGTCAGTTAAAAAGTGTCAGTAAATAGACGATGATTAATGACATCAACAAACTTGTTACGCCACGTTACTTCCGCTCTTATCTGAGCTAATTTCCAAAAAAAGACTCCTTATCAAAGTTGACAGATATAAAGATGATATCTCCCAGTTTCAGTTTACTGCTTAATTAATATTTACTCTGATATAAAAAGCCGACAGTGGACAATCGAGATACAGAAAATCTAAAATGGTGTAATACGAACGAAACCGGTACACTATACATCGTAAACATAATCATAGGAACCATAAATTTAATAGTCTCATAATAAAACCAACTATAAAATTTCAATGTGGTGTCTCACGCACGGTTTTTGAATCAATGAACTAAATCAGCTACAATTGAAGCAATGCATTTGACGGCACCGTGAAGAATCGGTCAGAGTATGTTACAAAAGATTATGTCTGAGCTTCGGAGATAAAACTGATTTTGAGTGTTTGGATGGAGGCAAGACTTCTCACTCGGTGTTACACAAATGTAACAATGTGACTAGCGGGTCACGTGCCTATTGCAACATAGAAACTACGAATAAAAATACGTTTTGAATGTTTTGAACGAACTATAACTGAAAATATAGGAATGAAATGGAATCTTATGATGATAGGTAAATTTTATACAGTCTAAAGTAATGTTACCTGCTTCTGTTTTTTTTAAACAATACAATACAATATACAATAAAAAAATAAGTTAATACTATACTTTTTACCGATTTGCGAATGAGCTCTGGGTCACGTGGAGTTCAGGTAATTGGTAATGTGACTGTACATCTTAACAAAAAAACATTTGTTCTACTATTTTTGGAAATTCAAAAAATATTAAGACGTACATTTGTGAAAATGTTATAAAAATCCACATTTACCTGTAAGGTTTTACTTCAAATTAGAGTCACCACGTGTTCGTGTTCTAACTAGGAAAATCTCAAGGCTCGGTAGAAATACAGTTTTATTTTCAAAGCAGTTAGTAGCGTCAAAGGCACGGCCCGGCGCGTGGCCTGTAACCGCCGGAGCTCGTCTCGTTTGGTGGTAACCGCAGAATTATGCGCTTGAGCGCCTTGTAATGAGACGAGGTGGACCATGCTAGGGAAAAGTTGCAGATATTTTGGAGATTTTTTGATATTTGATAATAAGTACCGTTATTTATATAGACGATAAAACATTACAAAGTTACAACCTAATTAACATGACAATTTAGAGTTGAAATCTATACTAATATTATAAAGCTGAAGAGTTTGTTTGTTTGTTTGAACGCGCTAATCTCAGGAACTACTGGTTCGAATTGAAAAATTCTTTTTGTGTTGGATAGTCCATTTATCGAGGAAGGCTATAGGCTACTTTTTATCCCGATATTCCCACGGGATCGGGAGTTACGCGGGTGAAATCGCGGGGCGCAGCTAGTGCTTGATAAACCCAAAATGTTTCTTTATAATCTTGGACTCAGAAGACAGAAAAATCTTAAATAAAAAAACTATCGAACTGATATTACTTCAATTTTCGCTACACAGTCGTTTTTCAGCGGGGATATCATAAGGTTATCATTTACAGGTCCCATTCTGCAATTACCAAATAAACTTTAAGCAGAGTTAATGTTTGTTTGTTTGAGCAAAGTTTTGAGATTTTCTCGGAGTATTTTAAGTTCTTGTTTGCCTTTAATTATTTTGTTAAGTCATAATATAGAGAGGACAAATTTTTGGTCTTACATGAAGGGGATTCAGATAATTTAATAGGAAGTTTTCCTACTACGATCATTTGATCTTGTGTCGTTTTGATATATGTAGGATATTTTGCTTTTAGGTAATTTTGATAAGTAAGGGTGTTAAGCTTAGTTAAGATTTATATATTTCCTACAGTGACCATGGAAACCCTACGAAATGGGTGCACAGAAACGATGGAGATCAAAAACATAGACCGCAAATGAGTTTCGGAATCAACTGAGAAGGGTAAACCTTTCTTTGTACAGTGATTATCACAAATTGCAAGTAACGGACGCTTACAACCTCCACTTTGCGCAAATATCATTATAATTGGGAAGGCGTTGCTGAAATATGAATCACCTTCTGTGGGAATGTCGAGATTTTAGCTGATAGTTTTAGTCTTCTTCATTTCGTGTTGTGAGGTAGCTCGTTAACTAATGTGGTGGTTTCTAGTACTGGCAATAGCAACCAGTAATCTATACATATAACAAATTCTAAGTTCTGGAAGTAAGTGTTCTACGTCCATAAAGATCTTAGCAATCTAGAATTCGCTAGCCTCATCACATGAGCATGTGGCCTCTAGCTCCTAAAAAAAAAGTAAATTGCGCGATACAGGTTTTCTTATATTTTTAAAGTCACAAATTAACTATGTTACTTACTTGTAAAATAAAGTAAAGGCAACTGTACACTAAGACTCAGTGTAGATGGGGCTAGATGTCTGTGTTAAATGTCCTGTAATATTTATTTATCAGGCCGGCCGGTCTTAGAATGAAGTTAGAAGTTAAAATGAAATGAATGAAGTTAGAAGTTAATATGACTGGTGTTATATTCAATTTATTGTGTATAAGGGAACATGGGGTTGTGTTAGTTTGGTGAAGTTTTAAACATTTTATTTTACTATGCCAAAAACCCAAAAAAAAAGATTTTTTTTTTCAAACATAATTATTTTGGTCTATTTGTGCATGTATCCTTTGTGTAGACTTCTGCATCATCTTTAGCCCAAATGAATTAATCAGGTCTATCGTAAGTCCTGTCCAGGGTTTAGGTAATATTGTGAAATTACCATGCGGTTTTAAAAATTGTATGTATTTACCAGGTATTTACGAAGTATCCTTCAAAAACCTCTCACAACGTTGTGGTGTGACACCCATGAGCTGTCACATCGTACGATTCACAATAAACTCGTGTTTAATCTATCGAGTATGAAACTCGATAGTCTACGGCTCTCACATGACCTGTCTGAGGAGAGAAGTGCGTAAACGGTAGCCGTCAATATCGTATGACAACATCACCCCCCGGTGCGTCTTACGATGAGTTTACACGACGCGGGGGCAGAAAAAACAAACAAAATAATATTTTAACGTAAGAAAAAATACTAATCGTTACAATACCATAGTTCGTGTTTATTTCAAAAATTTTACAATTTGTAGAATACTCCCATATCTCTAGAGGTAGGTTCTGAAAACTTATCCGAGAAATAGCCGTACGCAATGTTTTCATGCATCAATTAACAAATCACTGTTAAAGTATTTAATTTTAATTCCCAAATTTCTGTATCGTTTCATGTAAACAAACCTTTACTTTCTTCTCTCAATTACTCTTTTCCAAGATATTTTTCGATTTAACACTCGTGATGCCCTTTTGTGTCGGCAGGGGTCCAAAATCACTGAAGTGTTAGGCGGACATATCGAATTTGTGCGAATTCGAATTTAATATTGAGTGAATTTTGACGCTTTCTGTTTTATTTTTGTTCATCTATTTTTATTTAACATCAATTTAAAGCGTTATTGGTTTCTTGCTTTAATAAAACATTCTACGTGTAAGTTTTCGTCAGAAAAAAATACGAGAGCTTTATGACTAGACTACATCTCGATATGACTAGAGAGCATGCTCTCTATACATGTATGATTAGATCGCTTTCAGACTAAATGTCGATAGGACTACTTATATTGTGTTAGTTCTACATTGTTTTTTGTAATAGATCGCTAAAAACATAGCATCACAACAAAGTTTGTCATATATTTCTTAAATTTGTATCATGGTCAATTTGGACAGTAATTTAATTTATTTATAAAAGCAAACAAAGCCAATTTCAAAACTAATTAATTTAATTCTAATGTTTGTTTAGTCAAAGGAATGTTTAAAAAAACCAACCACCATTTTTCTGTGCAATCAAACAAATAGAATCATGACCGCAGGCTCCATCCCGCTTCCTTGAGTTAATGACGACGTAAAAATTCAACGTTTAGTTCGTTTAAAAAACTGCGTTTCTCCCTGCAAGAGCATTCACGTGGAAAATTACAATTGTCTGTATTTTTATATAACAAAGTTATTATGATTTGTCTTTAGGGAGATCTAAAATGCATTTTCTAGAAGCATAAACTGTATCAGTCCATTTAACTTTTAAATTTTTAGATGGTTTATAAACGCAAACTTATGGCATTATAGTTATTTTTTAATTCATACAGAAAGAAGTAGCTGAGAAATTGTTTTATTTTTCTCGATCTTTTTTGACTAAATTTAATAAAAGTAGATATTCTAATAGGAAAAAATATGACCTCATGCGTTGTTTCATTTACGTATAAAAGACTCTAATCTCTATTTATGGTCTATTGAGCCAAAGGAGGTACAGGAATCGACTTAAGCTTAGAAAATATCTTTAATTTCGGTAATATATTAAAATAAAATGAGTGTAAGTCGATTTTTATGGGTAAAATTTTGACACATAGTGAATTAGATTCAGATAAGCGGATGTTTTCTGGGTTACCAATAAGTCTTAGTGAGAAAGTAAGTATTATGTACTTCCCTACTAGTAATAAGCATGTCTATAAGGCTTTCGAATTTCCTGTACTCCAGTCTTAAAGATATACGCATTGGTTTATCTTTTTATTTAAGTTGAAAAGTCGCCTTGCTCGACCCTGCTTCTTCCGTCCGTGGTAGAGAGGACAATATGATATTCAACTGAACGAAGGTTTTTTTAGGTGAACCTCCTGCATCCTTTACTTTAATATGACTAAAGTAACTCGAAACAAATACGATCCTAACTTCTATTACGAAGTTTTATTGTTTATGACATGTGACAAAGTGCGTAACAGAAGTGATTTTCGGTTCGAAATGTAGAAAGGGTCTCTTAAATGATATTTCTTCCGGATGTTGCATTTGTCATAATGGTACGATGCATGTGCGTCATGATAGGGTCGTCACTTTTAGTAAAATTCATGGGTTAAATTGGTATCTTAGACTAAAACTTTCTTCTTTGTATTTTTCTTCTTCTGCTTGCACTTATCCCAATTTATTTTCTTCCATTCGCTTCTATTAGTCGTCATCTCATCGGTCATGTCCATCTCTTTCATGGTCTAGGCTGACGCATTTAATCCATCTTTTCTTAGGCCGTCCTCTTTTCCTCTTAATTCCCCTATGCAAAACAAATAAAATCAAGAGACAAAACAGATACGAATATAAAATTCCTTGTTAATGTCGATGTAAACAAAAATACCTGCACAATTTCATAAACACAAACAACAAAAGAAATAAAATCCAAACTTAAACGTATTGTTCTTTAGTTTTATTTTGTTTTCGAAGATAACCCTGCCAATAATCATACGTCGCGATTCTTCCCTTCGCCTAGACGATTCGTTCCAGTCAAGCATGACGAAAGGTGACGCGCGTCTAGTCTCAACCACGCATTGCCCTAACAGTGCGGATTATAGAAGACAAAAAGTGAACAAAAATAAACCTTACACCTTTGTTTTAAAGATCAATGAATATACTAAAGATAAAAGAATGTGAACCAGTACACAATTAGGATGCAAAGAAAGATTTATTACGAATGATTTGTTTAGGGTTGTTATGGGAACGCTGTTCATGTTCTAATTAGATATTTCTTAGTTGGTGTTCTAATAAGAATTTATTTGGAACACAAATAACATTGGTAAATTATATAGATATTATCACAACATTTTTGCAATAAATAAAAAAATATTACAAGCTTAAACTTCACTGCACTATGCTGCTAAAACACGTTTTAAAAGTAGAGAAAAAGTGATATTTTACCTGGTTATTATTGGCCTCAGCTTTGTACTAGATACGTAGATCCAAGAATACATTAATTACAAAACTACGTTCATTAATTTCTATTACTGACTAAATAACATACACACACAGTAATTCGTAACAGGGACAATAGCCAAATTAAGTAATCCGCAAAGTGGACCGGAAAAGGGTCCAATTAAAGTATTGCCTTTTGATTTGGGTGGATATTTATTTTTCGCAGTACGACCTCTGATGTCCGGATGGGGTCGGCCCCACAAGATAGACGCACCATGCGTAGCGATTCGATTAGGGTGCAACACTAGGGAGAAAATAGACGATGCAACCAAACAACAACGCTTACACGTTTGAACCTTAATTCCTAAACATAAGGTTGAAAATATATTTCTGAATACAAAAAAAATCTTGACGTTCTGTCATTTCATTTCATACACAACACTCGCAAAATAGATCGGTGACGCGAGCCCCAGCAGTGAACCATTTCGGAAAAAATGAAATTGCTTTAGGAGGCGTCATTTCGGCGTCTATGGCATTTTCAAAAGAGTACTGCTATTACATTAGCTAAACATGGTACAATAGACACTGTGGATAAAGAAACATCTTTCAACAACAAATAGTAAATGGATGAATAAGTTCTGTGTTTTTAGTCACTGAAATTATGTATTCTAGTCGATAATATAAATAAAATTAAATTAGAAGCACTTACAAAAAACCGATTCCATCTAAACTCTAAAACAAATTTACACATAACATTTACATAATTGGACTTTTTCAACTCGAATCCCTAACAGGTGTTGTTATACAAATAATACTTTTATTATTACCATAAAAACTGAGTTCTAACTAAACAAATTCACGTCTCTATTATTTTTCCCATCAAAAAGAGTTCATAATAGCACATCCCGCTGTCAAATAACAGATTAAACTTATCAGTGAGTCCATCTTTAGTTTTCAAACGAAAAAATGAATTTGTTTGCTACGAATTGAATTGAAATGAAATGAACCTTTCCCCTAAAAATCGAGATAGGGAAGGCAGAAAAATAAGGATGGTTCATTCTTATCTAGATGTAGAAATGTTGAGTATTGTGAATTGTAATGAGGGGAAGGGTGAACGTGAAAAGGATACCGACCCGCCTCACTTCAAAATAATTGAAGTTAAATTTGTTCATTTAAATTAGGTACGCCCTAATGATACAAAGGGTATGCAAGCAATTCAGATAGAGCATTCTATTGATAAGGTAAATTTCAATGACCAAACATCTAAAGTAATGAAAAAAATGTTCACAAAGCTTTGTACGAAAATGAGAATTTTTACATCATTACATCATGGTTCTATGTTAGGTTGAGACTTTGAGACACAGCCATACTGAAATTCAAACACGCCTATTACTTGTAGTCAGAATATCCGGCAATACCGTAGTCGTAAACCTAACCAAATACAATTGACAATCGTAATTGCCTACAAAACGTGTTGAACAGTTCTATTCTGTTCTGCCTATTCTGTTTCAATTGTCCGACACACGTTCAATTCCAAATTAATAGGGACTTGGAAATTAGGGCTGAAGATGGTTCGAGCGTTGTCCTAATCACCTCTTAATGACGTATGTACTCAAAATGTCGTCAATTAATTTGTCCTAAATTGTGAATTGAGGTTTTGCAATGATGTCGGTGAATAGATGTTAACGTTTACAAATTGCTCCTATCTATTTTATGGTCTGCGCTCGCTTGTTTAATCACACTTAATTAAATACGCAGAATTTCACTTCTTTTGTCATATCGAGTCTATGACGTTATTTTTACATGTGCCGGAACAGTACTCTATTAAACTTAAGCTGATCCTCCAGAAACATAATGCGATCAAGAGCAAATCGATGTTTTTAGGTATGCAGTAAATGTTCAATGTCATCTTATAGTTTTAGAAATAACTTTCTCATTGTTTTGCTGACACCACTTCATGATTGTACCTACCTATAATTCATGTTCCCACGAATGACAACTTAAGTGCACCCCGGAACGCTATTACAGTAGAAAGTCTTACTAAGTCACGTCTGCCTTAGTTTGCATCTCATACTTTCTCACTGTCTGGCTTCGTCCCATCTGCCGTGTTACCTGATATGGTATGTGCAAAACAAGTCATTAGGTCAAGGGAATCCATTACAGATTCAATGAATTCATAACACCACTATAGTAGGTGCCTCCTTACCTACATTTATTGAATAGCCGAATGATCTATTGTTATAGGATTTAGGACACGTGTAGGCGTGTGATTGGAACTACAAAAAATACGCAAAAACCATGCAAAAGCGCAACGCGTTGCATTATTTACGCAATTCATATTTCCAGGTAGATTTTTGGTAAAGTGAAAGTGTCATTATAAAAGTTTGATTTACAATAACTTTTCATGTGATTGACATGAGAATTTAGATTTAAAAGTTCATGGGAAAGTTGTGCAAATACTCATTTACACCTACGTTCAGGCCGATGTTAGTTCTACTAACTTATTTATCAACCAGCTGGTTTTGATCAAACAGGTGACAAAGCTTAAACTTTCATTGACCAGATGATATTTCAAACAAAAAAGTTCTTAAGCATTCACCTGTCTTTAAAATCCCTCATGTGATACCTCTCTACTACATCTGTTAAACGAACCAGTTTGTTTTGACAAGTTGGGAAGGTTCTAAGAATTCTAACCAAAGGATTAAATTAGTTAATTTTCAACCCATCGTTTTATCAAAGGGTTTTTCTAATATGTAATAAACAAAATGACCTGGGGCGACAATCCCTTAATGGTTTCGCTCATACATAAATTTGTACCGTGACCGAGCTAAAACAAACTGTTGTTCCAGTAATAATTAATGATCGTCCTCTATTTTACGGAGAGTAACTAAAAAAAAATATTTAACAAATCAAAAAAGTTGATCGTTCTATCTCACGTGCGGGGTTTTAAAGATGAGATAAATATGAATAAATCTACAACGAAATTTTGAATAGTAAAATAACAAAATGTTTGGTTTTAATTAGGCATATAATTTGGTCGTTTTTACCTCTAATAGGTAGGTTTGTATTTTCTATGAGTTATTAGAGTCTGTCCTGTACAGTCACATTACCAATTAGCTGAACCCCACGTGAGAGCTCACTCGCAAATCTGTAAGGTTGTAAAGTATGTTACCTGATTCTGTTTTTTTGACGTTACAACGTTTTATAAATTGGTTTGCCGGGTGACACTTCAAGAAACTGCGTTACGCTCCGCTGACGTTATGCGCTCACAACGAGAGCGAGTGAGAGGCACGCGGGCATGGTTAGCCCGCCTAAGAGCGAGAGAGACAGACATAAAAAGTGAAAGGCACGCGTCCCTTCCACTCGAGCACAGTTGTTGTCACGTAAAACTTTCGCCCGTATACCGACTTTACAGGCAACCAGTTTTTTTTTTTACACAATATACTTTACAATACTATTTATGGTATAAAAAAATAATAAAATAGGTAAATACTATATTTTTACAGATATGCGAATGAACTCTGGGTCACGTGGGGTTCAGCTAATTGGTAATGTGACTGTACATTTTATGATATACATTCGAATGACTGTGATTCTTACTCTTATTTTGTGACATATTTAACGAAATATTTTTCAATAGTTCAGTTGACAATGCAATCAAAACAATTCTGTTTAAATTATTCAATTAAAATTCCTTCAATTCACAACCAACACTTATTTTAAATTGTCTAAGTGGAGCCCTTTCTATATAGTCATTGTCGTGGGCGTGACGAAGTCCAATAATTTCAAACAATGCTCTTAGTTGCGATGATTCAGCAAATATAAGGATTTTAATCTCCAGCTTCTTAGAACTTAATTCTATTCAGGAATCTATTGGGTCCCTGATTCTTAACAAAGACTACGTAAATATTGTTTTTTGAAGTACCTACCTATAATATTTTGATCAGTTTTTTATAAAGATAGGTCATATCTATCAGGTTTTTTTTTACCTCCCCGCAATGAATATGATAGTAGTACGCTTCTCCGGCATTCACTCATACTTAAGTCACATCTTTACTCATGTGCTTAAAGCACCTGAGCAAAGGACCTACTCAGATATGCGCTACACTTAATCATACCTAAAGCGCTACCGCTATAGTAAACTAAATTGCCTCTCAAAAGCTCACATCAACATGCTACATCTACCTGAGATTTTTAATTATCAATTACGTAAATTACTAAAGGATCCTTGTCTCAAAAAGGTATGTTCAAAGCATCCTCTAGTCTTTTTAATTCAGTGTTTGATCTCCGATGCTACTGATATCAAAGCCTCGGGGTTTACTTTGAGTTAATCTTATTTAACCTGTGTATTTTTAAGATGCAATTTAGAACCCCTATTCCGGAGGGTGTTCTGCATTTTTTAAGTAGGTGCTTAAGTATCTTTATCGGCAGCGTATTTTTTATTATAAAATATTCAGGACGTGTTTTTATTAAACCCCCCTTTGATCAATATAATATAAAGGCTCTACTGCACAGTTACTGAAAGCTTGCCAACCAAACAATTCAATTTAAAGGAAAAATAAACAAACCAGTGTCAAAAAGTTAAAACTAGATACCTAATGGTCGATTGAAAAGTCAACAATCTGCGTTCGCTTTACAAAAAACAATCGAATGGTTTTAAAATAATTGTAGTATATAAGATGAAATGTACTCGAATTTCTTTGAGCACTTCTATACTTACTATTAATCATCACTATCACTACTTCACTATCACTACATAGTATAAAATAAAGTCACTTTTCGCCGTCCATATGTCCCTATTTCCCTTTGTATGCTTAGATCTTTAAAACTACGCAACGGATTTTGATGCGGTTTTTTTTAATAGATAGAGTGATTCAAGAGGAAGGTTTATATGTATAATACTTGCATAATATAGCCGTGCGAAGCCGGAGAGGGTCGCTAGTCACTACATAGTATAAAACAAAGTCGCTTTCTCTGTCCCTATATCCCTATGTATGCTTAAATCTTTAAAACTATGCAACGGATTTTGATGTGGTTTTTTTCAATAGATAGAGTGATTCAAGAGGAAGGTTTATATGTATAATATAGCACAATATAGCCGTGCGAAGCCGGGGCGGGTAGCTAGTAGGTAAACAAAATCGATGGTTCCCTTGAGATATCCCTACCTTTATTATTGCTATGTTATATACAAGGACTGTTTTATTACTATCCTGTCTTAAATGATGGTACCTTTCCAGGGTGTAGTTGGAAATTTATGAAAAGGTTTCAAGGGACTTGATAGTGTGGTAAATATTACAGTTCTTAGGACGATGCGATAATGGTTTGACACAGGTTTTGTTTAGTCCGGTCGATATGGACGTAAAGGATTGAAAAGGTAATGTCTGTTCTTGTAAGCACAAACAGACTAGATGTATGTACAGTATGGGTCATAAGTAAATGATCAGTTTGCAATAATACTATCAAAAAGTATTGGACTTACGACATTCTTCTAATAATCGTTACACACAAACAGAAATACTTGAATTCAAAGTACTCAGTGTGATTATTATTTTCAACATGTTAGCTGTCTTTAGTTGGCCGAGTAGTATAAGCCGCCAACCGCTACACCAACCGTCGTCGTGGGGTCGATCCGCAGGTTACGTTGTTATAGTGTTCAAATAGTGCTGCACAGGATTGTAAACGTTACGGTGGGCAGAGACTTTTGACCGGTGATTGTACCTACCTATATAGTACATATTAGTATAAAAGCTATTGTTTGTGCGGTATTGGATTTAATTGAATAAGTTTTTCAATACCGATATTTTTATTTTTTTATATGGCAAAGTACAAGCTTCAGCTTTTACAATTGTTCTATTCACTAAGAATCTTTTCAAATATCTATGATTATAAAATTAAAAGTCCTGAATAACTGACTGATATATCACTACATAGTATAAAACAAAGTCACTTTCTCTGTCCAGTGCCCCTATGTCCCTATGTACCTATATGCTTAAATCTTTAAAAATACGCTACGGATTTTGATGCGGATAGAGTGATTCAAGAGGAAGGTTTATATGTATAATACATGCTTATTAGAGCCGTGCGAAGCCGGAGCGGGTCGGTAGTTTAATATATGTAAATAAATATTGCAGGACATTCCACACATCGCCATCTAGCCCCAAGCTAAGTAGCTGGACTTGTGTTATGGGTGCTAGACAACGGATACACTACTTATCTAAGCATAAATACTTGTCTGAGGCGGGAATCGAACCCGCAACACTGTGTTTGGCACTCCGGCATGATGGCCATTGTGCCAACTGTTGAGATGTTAACGCATAGCTCAAGGAAATTAACGGATTGGGCTAAAATTTGGGAAATAGATAGGTATATGATTATGACCTAGGAATCCGTTAAGAAAGGATAAAGGAAAATTCTACCCCATACGCTCGGGGGCAGAATTGGTGTCCTCAATATCTATCCATCGTAGAAAAAATCTCAAAATTTATAAAGAATTTATATTGTTACTAGCTGCGCCCCGCGGTTTCACCCGCGGAAGTCCCGATCCCATTGGAATATTGGGATACAAAGTAGCCTATACGTTAATCTCGGTCTCTATTATAGTTATCTACATATTTCATCGCAATCGGTCCAGTAGTTTTTGCGTGAAGGAGTAACAAACAAACAAACATACACACACCAAACTTTCACATTTATAATATAAGTAGGATTAGAAGTGAACGCTCCACACAAATAAGGCAGTAAATGAAACATCTCGACTTTACATTTGTAAGTCAAACGGTGTAACGGTATTAGACGTGGTAAGTGCTAGAACCAACAACATCAATACTCTTTGAGTTTAGACCAGTGGGATGGACAATGCCACCTAGCGAGTTCGGATACACAATAGTTACGGATTTACGATATTAAAGTACCAATATGAACTAGTTTTACTATCCATAAATTGTTATTTAGAATTAAATTATTGCAAAATATAGCTTGGATGCAGTAAAATGTTCGTTATTTATTTTAATATATATATTTGAAAAATAATAACTATAATATTATCAAATAAAGTAGGTACACTCTTAAACTAAATTATTCTTACCAAAACAAAACAAGGTTTGGGAAAAATACCTTACAGTACCATTATTGACAAGGTATAGGTATATAAATATAAACCACACTATTATTATACGTCCTGTATCACGAGGCTATGGAGCCCCGGACCTTTGGAAGGCGTGCGTGGAGCCAAAGCCAACACGTAGAGGCCCTTTACAATAACAAGTATAATACTCGTAGCAAACAATGGGGTGAATTCTAAACCGGCGATTATCCCTGTCTACACTATAAAGTGCAACCAAGGACAACCTCCGGTTTGGATGAAACTATTGATAATCTACAGGACAAAACTACTTGAGTTATTGTGATGGGATGGTAGTGGACTAGATACTGGGGAACTATGGATACCTACTATGGCTCCTGCCGTAACAATGTCCAATAAACACGTAAAAATGGCAGGCGGAGACTCGCCAACTCTCAGACTGGGCCACCCTAATTAGCCGAGTAAATTACAGCAAGGGGGCAACAGGAACGTGAGAGGCTTGAAGGATGGAGAGGCCTTACTGGATTTTAAGTCATCGCTGGTAGTCCGAGCGAGCGGGTCAACTCACGACAGACGACCTCTGTGGCGCGTCGGGCGAACACCCGACTGCGAATCAGAAGGTTGCGGGTTCGATTCCCGCCGGGAACAAGTATTTATGCTGACCATAAATTCTTGTTTCTGGTTCTGGGTGTTTCCTATATGTATAATATGTATATATTTACAAAAAAAAAAGTATATAAGTAGTTTATCCGTTATCTGGCACCCATAACACAAGCATTAAGTTGCTTAGCTTGGGGCTGGATGGCGATGTGTAATATGTCGTGAAATATTTATTTATTTATTTATTTAACTCATCACTGACGTTCGGCATCCATCCTTTGAGTATTTCTACTCATGCGACTCCACTCTGGACGGCCGGTGAAGGCAAGCCAGAGGCGGGGGACCGCTTCCTCGTCAATATTCACTCCGACCAGCCAACCAAGGCCAGCCGGAGATGAGGAACGGTGACTTCCCCCTGGAGAACTCGGGACCGCGGGGTCGTTACTCCCCTTCACCTCGCCTCAAGGTGCCCTGCGGGCATCTATTATTATTATTTTTAGCCTATTCCGTCCCACTGCAGGGCAAATACCTCCCTCCCCTCCTTCCACTGTTCCCTAGTCTAGTGCCAGCTGGGTTCAGTCCCTACGATGCGAGTCCTACTCATCCCACCATCTCCTTCTGGGCCTGCCGCGGGGGCGCCTGCTGTTCGGGAACCAGTCCGTGGTGGTTTTTGCCCACATGTGATCGGGCATGCAGCAGTTATGTCCAGCCCAGTTCCATTTAAGTTCGGCAGCAGTGTGGCAAACGTCCTTAATTTCGGTTTGACAGCGCAGAAAAAAAAAGAAGATAACTTCAAAAATCCATACTCACCTATTATAAAGCACAACAATAAATAAATTCAACACTTCCACCTTAATACACGATATTACATTTTGCATTCAGTGCTAATACCTGCAATATTACAGGCTTTTCTCCGACCGCACTGTCTTATCATACAAATGAGTCGCATTCCTTTGTGACTGCAATTTCGCACAATACTCTAGTAATTTTGTGACGTCATTGCAACGTCATATAAGAGTGGAACACCGTTAGATGCGAGTATTGAATAGTGAATGAAATTGTGGCTTCTTTGCGATCCAAAAATTTCTTTACAAAATGATATAACTACACAAAAAAGAGATAATTTAATTACCTATAAATTAGTAAGTAAAGTTTTTTACTGAGCGTCGATGGATATGGCAGTATGTATTAGCTAACCAATTAAAAAACTGAAAATTTCTATGACCATTAAAAATATATTTTGTAATATTTATTTAGGTTATAAAAAAATAAAAAAATATATTTTGTAATATAAAAGAACAATTTTATTTACAAGAACTAACATTTTAAGACATAGGTAGGTATATCTAACACAAATCAATGGTAGGCACTAAAATCTAAACCTTCAAATACTTTGTTCTTTTCTGGTCCAATTTTTCGCTAATTCAATGTTAATTCCTACTGAGCTATCCCTACTGATTTTGACTTGATAACGTCTTATAAATCGATGAACACCGTACTGTACTCCCAAAAAGTGTCATGTTACGGGAACGTGAGTGAGCGTTATTGACAAGGTAACCATAGCAAAGTAATATCGTTGCTGTGGTTACCATCAATGTTTTCTTAAGACGTTATCACGTAAAATTATCGTCTGTAAACCGACTTTACAGACAACTATTTATTTAATAATAAATAGGTCAACGTTTGACCACTGGGTATGTCTCACGATGGTAAGTGACGATGCGGTCTAAGATCTAGCACGCATTCGTAGAAGATTTGCTCGTGACTCAAAAAGCCTTCGCCCTCGAAGGCCCCCGTTTATTTGGGCCTTAGTCTTCCAACCTTCACTTGCATCCCTATGCAAGTGAAGGTTCGAAGACGGCATGCGGTACTGGAATAAAACCTTTTCCGACCTGTCCTCCTTATGTGGCTGGTAGAAAGTGCACGTTTTTGTAATAAAAAATCTGCCGATAGGGAATAGGTGCAATGTCCATTTCCTATTCCCTATAAGTGCAAGTTTTTTTATTAATCTATATTATTAATATTATAAAGCTGTCCATATTTGTTCCGTCCTAAGCCCGTTCCTGTTCAGCGTAATATTGGATGCACTGTCCGTTGCCATCAGGGATGCACACGAGCAGCCTCCATGGCTGCTCATGTACGCTGACGATATTGCGCTGGCGGATTCGGATAAGGGGCGGCTGGTCCAACGTGTACACACGTGGAAGGAGTCGCTTGAGAACGGCGGTTTGCAACTGAATGTGGCGAAGACAGAGTACTTGGCTTGCAATACCACAGATCCCACACCTGTCTGCGTAGACGGTCATATGGTCGAGCGGACAGACCAGTTTAAGTACTTGGGATCTGTGCTTCACGCGTCCGGCGACATCGATTGCGACGTCAAGTCACGCATTTCAGCGGCTTGGGCCAAGTGGCGTGAGGTGACTGGTGTCATTTGCGACCCCAAAATGCCGGTTAAACTAAAGGGACAGGTCTATAAAACCATCATTAGACCTGTCCTTTTGTATGGTAGTGAGGCGTGGCCGGTACTTGAGCGACATAAGCAGGAACTGCGTGTCACGGAGATGAAGATGTTTCGCTGGATGTGTGGAGTGACGCGAAAGGATCGCGTCAGGAACTCCCGCATCCGGGGCAGCCTTCATGTCCGAGACATTGCAGATAAATTGCAAGAATGTCGCCTACGCTGGTACGGTCACGTCTTGCGAAAACCGGCTAGTTACGTGGGGAACAAATGTCTTGCCATGGCGCCTCCGCCGGGCCGTGGCAGACTGGGTAGACCCAAGAAGTGCTGGCTTGACGTCGTAAAGGGTGATATGCGTGCAAATGGCCTTACTAACCAGGATGCCGAAGATCGTGCGAAGTGGAGGCGTAAAAGTAGGAAAGCGGACCCCGGGCTCCTGAGAGGGATGCAACCGGGAACATCGCTCGGATGATGATGATTAATATTATAAAGCTGAAGAGTTTGTTTGTTTGTTTGAACGCGTTAATCTCAGAAACTACTGGTTCGAATTGAAAAAATATTTTTGTGTTGTATAGTCCATTTATCGAGGAAGGCTATAGGCTACTTTTAATTTTGATATTCTCACGGGATCGAGACTTATGCGCGTGAAACCGCAGAGCGCAGCTAGTAGTGTATAAAATTAAATCGTACTAAACAAATATCGCCATATTTAGTAGCAAAATATTTACTTTATTCGTTCCAATATGGATATATAATGAAACAACTATATACGTTTTAATTAAAACATTATGAACCTTACCTTGTTTGTGTATCTAAGTTCATTTATAACCTATTTATGGAAATAACCCACTGAGATGTGTTATCGGTACAATTTCACTCTAAATAACAATGTAAAGTCACGAGAACTAATGTGAATAAAATTCGAATTAATGACGCATTCACTAGATACCGAAACCGGTAACATTTTATTTTGTATATTATACCATAAACGCAATAACGGTATGATTGTTTATTGAAAGAGATTTAAATCTTAATAAACGAATATGAACCTTAAAATAAGAGATATAAAGAAAAATGAAACGATGAAAACAAAATTATAAATTATACGAGTTAAGACGTGGAAATAGTCGAATAGGTTAAGGGAGAAATAATAGATCATTATACTATTAAGTAACCTTCTCACCCTTGACAATAACAAAGGTTGTTGAAAATATTTTGATATCATTATTCGTAACTAGAGATGCCACCAATATTCGGCCTCTACTGGGTATTCGGCCGAATATGGCGTACGTATAATTGGACTGAATATAGCGAAAACCAAATCATGAACAAAAACGCATAATATTACTCAGAAAATCATAATTCAGTAATGAGTCAGCATATTTTATACTTTAAAACTATCAGGAGTACCTAGTTATACAAAATGAATTAAAACACTATTTTTAAAATCAATCAGTTTGTCAGCATTTATTGATAGCAAAAGATTGCGCTTTACCTCATAAATGATCCCTGCTTTGGAAAACAACCGCTAACTAATTTATTACTACAGGGAGATGATAAATAAATCTCAGCAAACTTGGCTAGGCTTAGATACTGTTTTGTGTTTGCTGCAAGGATTTGTAATGATCGGAACCTGTCACCCGCGGAATGCACAAAGTGTCACCGAATATTTGACGCTTCGCCCGAAAGCCTAGCCGAATATTCGGTATTCGGCAAAATCACTATTCGTGGCATCTCTATTCATAACCTCTTTATGTTTTACTGCTATTTGACATGCGATAGTATAATTCAATTCTCTATGAACAACAGGTGGGTCAAAGAGTTGATTTTTCTATACGAAATTATTGTCAAATGTAGTTTTGTTATGCGTGAGATTGATTTTATCTTAATAGCTTAGTACTGGCGTAGGACTAATGTTCATTTCGCAAGCTCTTGTTAAGTAGGACCTTTGAGATAAGTGGAGATAATAGTCGTTTGCGTCACGAATTTTGTATGTCTATGATAAGATCGGTTGGACTAGATCTTTATTTATTTTTTGACTTATTTGAGGTGAATGTGTTATAATTTTTAATAGCGTGTTGTTTTATAATTGCATTACCTTTGAAGATCAAGGGAAACATCGTTATAAAACTCGCAGCTTAAATGGCTCCAGACGTATTGACAAGTAAGTTTATCTGGACATAGCCTACTAAGCTAAGACGGCGGTATAGTTTCTGGGCAAGCCTACTCCATCCAATACATTCCAAAAACATGAACCCTACGCGGATGAAGTCGCGGGTGAAAGCTAGTTTGCTATAGCTCTGACGAACTATATGTAGACAGTACAAACTATTTGTTATAGCTAAAACAAACTAGTTAGAAGTATCACTTTATTACCTTTAGAATTTCAGATTGAAAGTCGAAGAACCTACCACTAAAAACACTGCTTGAACTTAACACCTTTTCCTTTGAAAGAATGACATGAAAATAATTTTAAAATTTGTTAAATGAAAATATTAATTGTAGGTTCCTATGTGGCTCCCTTTTGGTTTAAATTTTTTAATAAAATGGTTCGAAAACTTGAACTTTTCATTTAAAAATGCTTTTCTTAACATTAATTGACAGCGACAAGATACGAGAGTAACCGAACGAGAACGTGTTTTCTCGTAATATTGGCAATCTACCTAAAAATAAAGCATTGCTGTCGATGTACCTACAGTATGGGTCATAAGTAAATGATCAGTTTGCTACAATAATACTATCAACAAGTATTGGACTTACGACCTTCTTCTAATAGACGTTACACACAAACTTAAATACTCAAGTCATGGAGGAAAAAAAAAATTCCCCGCCCAGATGGAGTAATAATCATGCCTATTTTGTATCGAAACCTATGCGGCCGCTCAGAGGGGTGGGAGGGTAGGTGGAAGCGGGAGACAGGGTTTGTCTTTTATCTCTATCACATATTTTCATATACGTTACGTTAGATAAAGATAGAAACATTCATGTTATGACATAACCAATTAAAAACAAAATATCAATAAAGTACGACATTTATTTGTCTTTATTGGCATGTAAAAAACAAGGAACTTCATGGTTGCTGAATTTGAAAATAGTGATGTGATGTGGTATGAAGCGTAACGTATATTTATCGATTATTTACTTATATTTTATTGTTCAGGGGTATTTATTTTAGTTCAAGATCAGACATCCAGGTGGTGAGGATGAAATCTATCACCTATCGGAATTAAATATACTTACCTAAATTGCATGGATCATGTCAAATTTTAAGTGGAGATCATGCCTTAGCAAATGTAGCGTAGAAAGTCCTCCAAATACTTGGAGTGAAGACTTTCGCAAAGTGACTAGTAGCTGTTGGAGGTGCAGAGAGGGGACCAAGTTCAGTGGCGTGCTATTGGAGAAGCCTACTTGTACTTGTATACGGGCTGTTTTCCGCAATCAGACCTTTCTAGTTAGGTCCCTTTTGCGTGAGGTTCCACTTGTCAGGGGGAGAACCAGCCCAGCTCTTCCATAAATTTTGCCACTAGATGTGGCTTCTCAAACATTTTTGGAAGGCTTTTAACGTCACCTATAGTCCTGAGTCTAATATCTGTCAATACCATGCAGTCCAGCAGCACACGCGCGGTCGTTTCCTCAGCCTCTTTGCACACTCTGCATAGTGGGCTGTCCGTTATATCCAGGTTATGGAAGTGCTTGTTGAAAGCGCTGGGACCGGTCAAGGCGATTGTAACCAAGCGCATTTGAGGGCGGTTTAAGTTTAGAAGGCGTTTCGTGAGTCTGTTGTTTATGTCGGGGAGTGCTAGTTTGGCCTGCCTACAGCTTTCCGTCGTGGTCCAGAGGTCACGGTGTCGCATTTTAGCGTGGTTGCGGATCCAGGCTTTGAGTTGGTTTGAGGGGATTGGGACGGAGGGTTGAGGCCCGTAACTGACCGCTTCCACTCCTCTTTTTGCCAACTCGTCCGCAGCGTCGTTTCCCCTTGAGCCGCTGTGTCCCTTTACCCATTGTAAGGTCAGACTATTGTGTTCTCCTAGTCTGTTGAGTGTCTCGTAACATTCGTAAATCAGGGCTGAACTTATAGTTTTACTGTTCAGTGCATGTAGCACCGCCATGCTATCGGACAAGACAGGATTCTGATGTCATGGCCCGAGACATCGCGATCCAGCGCAGCCAAGCTTGGAAGATTGAGTTGTGAGGGCCTAGAGTTACGCTTAGATTTATGTTTAGGTCCTCCGAGAAGACCCCGGATCCAGTGGCCAGTTTTTCCGTTTTTGAGCCGTCGGTGTGTATATCCACATTTCACTGGGTTGCGGATAGTCACGTTGTCCTTCAGTCATTTGTATGGTGTAATGTCTTTTGAATTCGTGTCTTTTGGGTATTGGAGAAGCCTATATCCAGCAATGGACGACTAAATGTCGATAGTGTTGATGATGAAATATCCTGCAGTCCACGTGAACGAAGTCGCGGGCACAGCTAGTAGAGAACTAATTATACAAATAAAAATACATCACCAATTTTAAAACAATATTTTTAATTTATATTTTAACTATTTACATTACGTTTAGAATAGCTTTTGACCAGCTGTTTTTTCTCGTAAATCATCATTAATCTTCTTATATATAAAAATGAATCGCAAAATGTGTTGGTAAGCGCATAACTCAACAACGCCTGGACCAATTTGGCCAATTCTTTTTTTAGAATATTCCATATGGTACGAGGATGGTTCTTACGGAGAGAAAATTTTAAAAAATTGCCTGTAAATGTCTAAAAACAACACTTTTCTATACTCCATACCATACAAACGATTCGTAATAATACAAGTCAATAAGAACTTTAATACCATAACATAAAGTACAAGTTTTAATGGACAGGTTCCGGGAAGGCAAAACAATTGAGTGACGTATAAATATTGATGTCAATCGTGTCGCGGTGTTAGTTGCCAAACTACACCTAAACGGCTGAACCGATTTGTATGATTTTTAACCCCCGACGCAAAAACGACGTTGTGTTATAAGTTTGACGTGTCTGTGTGTGTGTGTCTGTCTGTGGCATCGTAGCTCCCGAACGGCTGAACCGATTTTGATTTAGTTTTTTTTTATATGGCAAAACAACGTTTGCCGGGACAGCTAGTATTGACATAATATTTAGTTGAGTTCGTAATCTGAGGGAAGCACTTTTTGTTCATGAACCTGTAAGTAGGAAAATATATTATTTAGATATAGAGCTAATGCTGAAATTAATAAAACACCAATACTTCCTTCAGTATGGTCTGTCTGACTCTGAAGCACAAAAATCTTACAGTTGCGAAAACTGCGATAAATAAATGAAATAAAATAATAATAAGCTGACGATTCGATTCTATATTATTTTTTATCGACTACTTCACATCACTAAAAATCAACAACAATATTTTCTACCAAAAATTTGACCACGAAAATTGTAAAAACCAAGCGGTTTATTACTTACCAGAAAAATGTGATACCAGAAAGCTTTGTACTTTTGCTTGAGGCATGGTTTCTGCATAATTTCACTGCCCATTTTGTTAATGTAATATTTTATTTGTAATATTTTATGACAGAGGTGATGTCCATGTCACACGCCATGAACGACTATTTGAAGGAAAAGTGTGAATGTGTGTGTGAGCTACAAAATTGTATCTCAGCCGGCACCCATATTATGTTTTGATTACTACTCCATCAGGGCGCGGAAAACTTTTTCTTGCTTCATGACTCAAGTATTCAAACGTCAAACGTTCAACCGTACGTTCAAACGTAGATTTGAATATTGTTTGACATTGTATTTTGGTTATTTTATTTAAGTTATTTTATTGCTCTAAGTAATTGAGTTCACTTTTTATTTAATTTATTTATTATCCTTGACATGTAATGATTATTTACCAATAAATGAGTATTGAGTAATGGGTATTGAGGATTGAATTATAAGTATTTACTCAGTGTGATTATTATTATCAACAAGTTAGCTATGTCTTTAGTTGGTCGAGTGGCATAAGCCGCCACCCGCTACACCAACCGACGTGGGTTCGATCCACAGGTTACGTTGTTATAATGTTCAAATAGTGCTGCACAGGATTGTAAACGTTACGGTGGGCAGAGACTTTTGACCGTGGATTGTACCTACATCCTACTAATATTATAAATGTGAAAGTTTGTGTGTGTGTATGTGTGTGAGTGTGTGTATGTTTGTTACTCCTTCACGCAAAAACTACTGGACCGATTGCGTTGAAACTCGGTATGTAGATAGCTGGAGACCTGGATTAACACATAGGCTACTTTTTATCCCGATATTCTTACGGGATCGGGACTTACGGGATTACTCTTTTACGCAAAAACTACCGAACAGATTGGGATGAAACTCGGTAAGTAGATAGCTGGAGACCTGAATTAACACAAAGGGTACTTTTTATACCGATATTCCCACGGGATCTGAACTTACGGGATCAGGACTCAAGATGTATTTAAAAAGGTTGTAGTTGGGCGGAGGCGGAGCGAGTGATGAAGGGGAGAAGGGTAGGACAGAAAATGGGGAGCACAGGAAAGGGGGGGGGGGGGCAGGAAAGGGGAGGACAGGAAAGGGGGAGGACAGGAAAGAGGAAGGGGATGAAAGAGGGAGAGGATGAAATGAGGAGAAGAGGAAAGGGGGACGACAGGAAAGGGGGAGGACAGGAAAGCAGGAGGACAGTAAAAAGGAAGAGGATGAAAGAGGGATGGGATGAAATGGGGAGAAGAGGAAAGGGAGAGGAGAGAAAAGGGGGAGGAGAGGAAAGGGGATGGTAGGAAATACGGAGGGGATGAAATGGGGAGAAGAGGAAAGGGGGAGGAGTGGAAAGTGGGAGAGGAGGAAAGGGGATGCTAGGAAATAGGGAGGGGAATAAGGGTAAGGAGAGGAAAATGAGAGGGTGGGAAAGAGGGAGAGGAGGAAAGGAGGACCTAACCTAACCTAACCTTCTCCATCCATGACAGTAATGTGTCAAAAAAACATTCCGGGCCTATCTGGACTCCTATAAACGTAAGCGCTCGCTTCGCTCGCAAGTGTTTGCTACTTCATCCGCGACGGTTCCGTGTTAGAAAAGCATTCTGGGTCTATCTGGACTCTTAGAAATGTAAGCGCTCGCTTCGCTCGCACGTGTTTGCTACTCCATCCGCGACGTTTCCGTGTCAGAAAAGCATTCTGGGTCTGTCTGGACTCTTATAAATGTAAGCGCTTGCTTTGCTCGCACGTGTTTGCTACTACATCCGCAACGGTTCCGTGTCAGAAAAGCATTCTGGGTCTGACTGGACTCCTAAAAATCAAAGCGCTTGCTTCGTTCGCACGTGTTTGCTACTCCATCCGCGACGGTTCCGTGTCAGAAAAACATTCTGGGTCTGTCTGGACTCCTAAAAATCTAACCGCTCGCTTCGCTCGCAAGTGTTTGCTACTCCATCTGTGACGGTTTCGTGTCAGAAAAGCATTCTGGGTCTGTCTAGACTCCTAAAGATCTAACCGCTCGCTTCGCTCGCACATGTTTAGTCGCAATAACTAAGCTAACCTACTCCATCCGCGACTGTTTCGTGTCAGAAAAGCATTCTGGGTCTGTCTGGACTCCTAAAAATGTAAGCGCTCGCTTCGCTCGCACGTGTTTGCTACTCCATCCGCGACGGTCCCGTGTCAGAAAAGCATTCTAGGTCTGTCTGGACTCCTAAAAATCTAAACGCTCGCTCCGCTCGCACGTGTTTGCTACTCCATCCGCGACGGTTCCGTGTCAGAGTATCATTCTGGGTCTGTCTGGACTCCTAAAGATCTAACCGCTCGCTTCGCTCGCACGTGTTTGCTACTCCATCCGCGACGGTTCCGTGTCAGAAAAGCATTCTGGGCCTGTCTGGACTCCTAAAATCTAACCATAACGTCGGTTTTCGTCGTTGTTTTTCATAACGTCGGTTTTCCACGTCTTCGCTTTCCCAAAACTTCGGTCTCCCACGAGACCTCACGTTACCTTGACGTGACGTTCCTTCCCTTCACGTCTTGCTTTCCTATAACACCGCTTCCCTTAATACTGGCATTGCTAAACACAAAAACTACTATACGAATTGTGTTGAAAGTCGGTAGCAGGTAGCTAGAGACCCTAACAAATAAGCTAGGTACTTCTTATTCCGATATTCCTACGAGACTCAGACTAGCGCGGGTGAAACCGCGGGGCGCAGCTAGTACTCTATAAAATTATGCGTAAATGTATCTAGATACAGACATTATTTTTAAGCCCCGACGCAAAAACGATGGGGTAATATGAATGTGTAGTGTCTCTTTCTGTCTGTGGCATCGTAGCTCCCGAACGGATGAACCGATTTTGATTTTGTTCCTTTTTTACATTTGTAAACATCTATCTATCTTATTTTTCTATACTAACTATAGAAAACGAAGACGACGTCTGTGGCGCGGCGCAGAAGGTCGCGGGTTCGATTCCTGCCGTCAAATAGGTATTGGTGTACAGATGTTTGTTTATGGAAACAAACAAATATTGTTATTGTCTGGGTGATTAGTACGAGTACATAAAAATAAGTATTTATGTATTTCATCCGCCTACAAATCTAATTGCTCAGCTTGGAGTTAGATGATGCTGGAAGCAATGTCTTGTGGGCAATATTTAATTATTTATTTTAAAAAATTAAAGAGAAAAAGTAAAGGGAAAAGCAAAATTAAATAAATCAGGTATAGATATGTAAAACATTTTGCTTGATTGCTATGGAAATAAAAAATATTTTTTGTAAACAAAATCTTTATTTGCAAAATTATACAAAAAAATTAAGGCTAGAAGTGTGCCAATAGCAAGGTATTGAAAAATATCCTGAATTATTTTGTTGTATATTTGTTGTTACAGAGTAAAATAACGATAAAAGAAAACATTTATTTCCTCTTCTGTGAATCCACGTAGACACGACCCTTTACACACAACATAAATAACTAAGCAATCGCAAACGATACAGTATTGTAGGACGTGAGCATGGAACTCTAAATACCTAATAATGTGGAGGAAAACTACTTACTAAGAGTGGTATCAGTAGCCCAGTAAGGTAATAGGCTAGTCACGTACGTTGCAGATCCAATAGACGTTGGTGAAGACGAGCTTTGCCGAAGGTCGAACAACGAAACGGAAATAGCTTCGAAATTAGTCTTGTTAGGAGGAAAATACCTACTAAAATGTTTAATTTTCATCAAAATGAGGATACCTTCACTATCACTCCACTACATAGTATAAAATAAAGTCACTTTTCGCCGTCCCTATGGCCCTTTTTCCCTATGTCCCTATGTATGCTTAGATCTTTAAAATTACGCAACGGATTTTGATGCGATTTTTTTTAATAGATAGAGTGATTCAAGAGGAAGGTTTATATGTATAATACATGCATATTATAGCCGTGCGAAGCCGGGGCGGGTCACTAGTTAGAAATAAAATAAAAAAATGGTTGTCTGTAAAGTCGGTTTACGGACGATAATTTTACGTGATAACGTCATAATAAACCGATTTAAAATTGAATTTTCTTGTTCACATTTTTCTTGTTTAATTTATATATTTTTTTCCATTATACAGGGTTATTGGAAATTATACTAGCAAGCCGTTAAGGGCTACTTCTGTGCACCTAAACAAACAACTTTTGTTCTACGACTTTTGTAAATTCGAAAAAAAAATATGGAAATTTTGATAGGTTCTGTAAATTCGAAAAACAGCTGATTTTTTAAAACAAAGGTCACTCAGACCAAGAACAGTAGATGAAACTTAAAAAATAAGTCAAATTTTAAGATTACTGACCTCTCCGTGTATAAGGACAGCTGATTTTCAGGTAAACCTAACCTCAAAATTTTCGAAAAAATGTTCGAATTTCCAAAAGTCGTATAACAAAAGTTGTTTGTTTGGGTGCACAGAAGTAGCCCTCAACGGCTTGCTAGTATAATTTCCAATAACCCTGTATATAAGTCTTCTATTAGTCACTCGTCACCATAACACAAGCCCAGATGAGCGATATTATTATTAAACAATATAAAACAATATATTGTTTTATATTGCTGCGTGTTATGAGACGTCATAGTTGACATAACGTTATCGCGTCAAAAACTTCCGTGTTCAAAGGTTCCGTGTCATGTTGTAGTGGAGCCCCACATTTTTTTTTTGTTTTTGTAGAGGCATAATATGTGAGAGTTTTGAACTGTCTTGCCATCATGGTTTATGAAATAGGTACCTACAGCTTGGTCTTAATTATAGAGTCCCGTTTTTACCCTTTGGGTACGGAACCCTAAAAAGTAGATTAGGAAGAATTAGTAGTTAAATCAAGATACAGTAATTACCTAAAGGTATGGAACTTGAAGAAACAAAATATTAAAAATGATTTAGGAAAAAATCTTGATAATGATTTTAAGCAAGTAAAAACTTATTTATTGTGTGGTTTTGGTGTTATTTTGTAACTTAAAAAAGTCATAATGATAATACCTATACATAGGTAGTATGTAGGTATACTTATTTTATGTACGTAGGTAAGTTTGTATACAAATTTTCAATTTAAAAGAAATAGAATAAAGCTTACGGAAAGCGTATCAAATAAATGCACTTTAAATGAAAGTGTTGTCAGTTATGAAAAATTTAATACCAACATCCACTTTGTTGAGTCTCCGTGGACTTCGGCAAATAAACCTCTCGCTGAATAGTCGTAGATACTATGAGATTTGCATAAAAAGGCAGAATGGGCTAGTCTTGGTCGAAAGATCGTGTCTTGCATCTAAATAACGTCTTATATCTGCAAATATTGACTCTTGCCCGCACCCTTTCAAAGGGTTTGAATCCTTATTATCTTAAGATAGTTTAGCGAGTGCCAAGATGGTTAACATGGGTCTGAGAGGATCTTTTTCAGTTTATTCGGATAATGTAAGCGTATTCATGGTTTCAATCAAAATATGTAAACTCGCTGCCCAATCTTCTAAAAAAATCATGTAGGTAGATTTCTGCGCCCCGCGGTTTCACCCGCTTAAGTACCGATTCCGTTGGAATTACGGGGTCAAAAGTATTCTATGACCTTCTATAATTTCTATATTCTCTTAACTACCACTATGCATCCAAATCGGTGGTTTACCCGTGGAGAGGAATACAAATGTTAGTTCATAAGCCAAAAAAGGGTATAAAATATTTATATCTACTTTTCCTTAAAGTCAAATTAACCGATTTAATGATTCACAAAACGATATTTTACCAAGAATTTCAAAAGAGATATATTTTACACTAACTGATAACTACTTACACCTAATTTATTGACTCCCAGTGCCCCCAGAGGAATCGTAAAAGACATGAGTCACAAAAACCAGGCATTCAGAGGCACAAATACAAAGCTGCGTATTTGCAAATCATGTCTAGTGATTCAACTGCCTTTTATTTCGTGTTGGCAATTTCTGAGCCACTCCTTTCGGACTAAAAGAGCCTTAAACCTGACACTTGGTTAGATTTTATCTTTGTATTGTGGTATATGATTTTGTGAAATAAGCCGCGTAAGATTTTCCTTACGATATAACGCGTTATTGTTCGAAGTATTCACTTGGTAGAAACTGCTGTTGTTAAAGGCGAAGTAGGATTTTCTTACTTAGTTTCGCCGTAATGCCAGAGGAGATAAATGCACTATAAATAATATGAGGTAGGTACTATCCTCTTTCTATCAGAAAAAAATAAGTTGCAAGATTCCACCCGAACAAACTTAGGTGCATTACATAGGTACATTGCAAGGTAAATAAAATCTTTAAAAAAATATCTTATGATGTTTAACCGTCTTCGAGTAATTGGTGAACATACAAAAAAAATCCTACGCGCCGTATTGAGAATCTCCTCCTTTTTTTGAAGTCGGTTAAAAATCATTCAGGTATTATACCTGCCAATATTATATACTAAAAACAAGTTAAAATGATTTGACTTACAGAAAATATTATAGGTTTAACTTGTTGAATTTGCATTGATGTGATTCATCCAAATCACAAGGAACCATATCACGTAGTGTGACTACAATTCCAACGAAATCAGGCTTAGTAATGGCAAAAGTGAGGAAAATCAGAACAATGACAAACATATAACCACAACACATCGTGATATGATAAAACATCAAAATGTAATTCGTGAGTGGCTCTCCCAACTTTCGCCATTCAAGCCATATGTTTTGTCGCCAGATTTCTGCAGACACCATTCGACATTTTTGGGTAACCCCTTTTATGGGGTTTCCTGTGACGTCACGTGCATTAAAGCGCAAATGCATATTACCTACACCTTTATAATCTACTAGCTGCGCTTCACGATTTCACCCGCATAAGTCCTAATCCCATGAGAATATCAAAATACAAAGTACCCTATAGTCTTTCTCGATAAATGAACTATCCAACACAAATTTTTTTCAATTCGAACCAGTAATTCCTGAGATTAGCGCGTTCAAACCAACAAACAAACTCTTCAGCTTTATAATATTACTAGCTGCGCCCCGCGGTTTTACCCGCGTAAGTCCCGATCCCGAGGGAATATCGGAATAAAAAGTAGCCTATCTACACATAGGCTACTTTTTATTCCATACCCGACTTACGCGGGTAAAACCGCGGGGCGCAGCTAGTAATATTATAAAGCTGAAGAGTTTGTTTGTTGGTTTGAACGCGCTAATCTCAGGAATTACTGGTTCGAATTGAAAAAAAATTGTGTTGGATAGTTCATTTATCGAGAAAGACTATAGGGTACTTTGTATTTTGATATTCTCATGGGATCCAGGTCTCCAGCTGCATACCGAGTTTCATCGCAATCGGTCCAGTAGTTTTAGCGTGAAGGAGTAACAAACATACATACACACACACACACACACAAACTTTCACATTTATAATATTAGTAGGATAGGATAGTATAGATAAAATATTATATAAAATAAAAGCCCTGATTAACTGACATATCAACTCACAGCCCAAACCAATTAAAACATTTTTTCAAACGAAGTTGCTGGCAAATGCTAGTTTTCTTTATATTGAAATCATTGTATTTTATAATAAGTAGGTGTAGGTACCTAACAACAAAAGGGAGGTATGCTTTTTGGTAATTAACGATTTATCTATCACCGGAAATATCAAAACGTCCTGATATTATATGTACGTACGTACAAGTGTCAGTTACCAAAATTAATTTTACGCTGCAATAATTTTCTAGTTTGTGTTCAAAACGTAATAATTAGGTTTACGACGTTGATTTCAATAATTGAAATTAATTAAAGAAATATTAATTAAATACTTAAATTAACTGTAGGTGAACTTCCTACATTTATTTGCGGGTATACAGGGTTATTAGTAATTATATCAGAGAGATCGTCTGTGCACCCTAACAACCAACTTTTGTTATCTGACTTTTGGAAAGCCGAATATTTTTTGTTGATGCTAAATGTTTAGCAGAAAATCAGCTGTTAACTACACGAAGACGTTATACTAATCTAAAGATTATACTTATTTTGTAGGGTTTATCGACGGTCTACGTCGTAGATCAAAAGTTGATTATTAAAACGTAAAAAATAGAAGTGGCCCTGCTTTCTCATTTAATTACCAATAACGCTGTATTCTTTTTAATTGACACTTACACAGCTGCTGTTTTTTTATATTGAATAATTGACACAATATTTTGGTAACTAGATCCTTAAACCATCGATAGAAATGCATCTGAAACGTATCCACAGGAAATCATTTGTAGCCAAAGGTAGGAAGGAACCAAAGTAACTTGATAGATCACTGCCGGCGCAAACCACATTCGATTTCATAAAAAAAAATATAATTTTAACAAGATCTTAACCACTATGAGTAGTGCCATAGACAAAAAATGGTTAGAGTTGAGTAGAGATTGGCAGTGTTAAATCTTACTGGCATGACTGTCAATAAATTACGACGCTTCATAAATCGTATGATGACAATAATATTATTTATTAAATTCACCTTTTTCTATGCAAAAAACTTTCAATTTATCCTACTAATATTATAAACGTGAAAGTTTGTGTGTATGTATATATATATGTTACTCCTTAATGCAAAAAACTACTGAACCGATTGCGATGAAACTCACTAAGTAGATAGCTAGAGACCGGGATTAACACAAGTATAAAAACCAACTATTTTAATATTTACCGGACGACGTTTTGATCAAGTTGCACCGATCGTGGTCACGGGAAGACCAGAATAATATTTATTGCGTAAATAGTTCAAGAAGTATATATTCTTGCCTTGTTCTGAAATACAGTCATTAGATTGATTTTCTTTCGCCTAGCAACAAAATAAGTTTTTTTTTTATACTTTTTCAAATTCTAAGTCAGTTAAATTATTGGGGTATTTTACTAGAAAATAAAAACAAGCATCATTCGAATCGAAATGTGTTTTGTTAATGCAAGCGCCCATAAACAAGACAAAAAGTCGTCGTAACCACGAACACGAGTCTTTGTGACCGGATGAGCCTCTACATAATCCTGTTTTTTCTTAGTTCTATTGAAAAATGGAACTAGATTTTATCGTAGAGTTGCTATGCTAGTGTTTAAATTACTAAGATTTATTACGTGTTGCAACAAAGTTAGTTACCCCTGAGATATGCTCAGATATCGTGAGAATTTTACCAGAATGTACCTACTTTACTTAAAATAATAGACACTAAATATATAAATTAAATTAAACATTATGAAATTCAATTACATCAGTCCAAATATAAAAAAAAGAATTTTCTTAAAATTGGATACATACCTATTACTAAATTCTATTATCAATATTGTTTTGTTGATTGCGTGAGCTTGGTGCATAGTGCATAGTCAGTGGCTGCGTATAATTTTTTGACATGTCAGTAAGTATATTAATAAAGAGCTTATTTTACTACTCTACGATTGGTAAAGTTTTATTCCAGTGCCGTCTTCCGACCTTCACTTCTTTCTACCTTCCCTCGAAAGGTCTGTGAGTCACTAGTGTATAGGTATCTTCTGGGAAAGCGTGCTACATCTTAGACAGCATCATTAATAATAATAATAAATCATTTATTTCAGGCTACAAAGGCCCATAGATAAATACCTTATAGACTAACATACATATTTTAATAATAATTGAGTGTGTTATTAGGTAGCTTAGAACTATGTTAGTAGCACTTCATATAACCATCATGTGAGATAGTGGTTAGACTATCTTGGGTAATTTGGTGTTTCGGATAGTGAGATAAGCCTTGAATTTTAAAATCAAGTCACTTAGCCCGAGACTTTTCAAACGTCATTTGAATCCCTAACTAATAGAACGAAACCGACAATTTTAGGTAGAAGTTTTTGATATAAAACCCATTAAAATCAAATGTAAAAAATCATTTTGTTATACCAACCAACAACATAGTCTTGTGCGAAGTAGCTGGTCACCCGTCGCGTCGTGTCGTTGGTGATCGAGTTTGTGGTCTAAGCCACACCGATGCCGATGTTTGAAATGCGGTCGCAAAGCTCTTCACCCGTGATTTGTTAGACAATTTAACAGGTCTTTATGTCTTGGAAAGTTAAATATTACCGCATGAAAGTATTGTTAGGTGAAACAAGGAACTTCTTTAAAATCGGTCAGAAGAGTAAAGCGTCTTGTGCAATAACCGATGGATGGATGTAATTGCAGCCCTCGGTAGAGTTCGAAAATTACATTGATTGGAATGTTTGCATTCTAAATAATTTTTGTTTGATTAATCGATGAGTTAGAAGACTATAAACGTCACCTATATCAGGTGTCTAGAATCTTGCTTGTGTTGAAAACATTCTTATAACAGCCGTTTTGGAGCTCTACGGTGGGTCTGCAATTATGCAGCCGACCGTACTTAGGGTGTAGCGAAGCTCGTGCTAACCATCTAATGAGATGATTCATGAACTTATTGTGACTGGGTCCTTAGAACGGCCTACCCTATTTTTTAAGAATTAGAAAACGTAACTTAAAATTAAACACAGCTTAATACATAAACTTAATATTAACGTTCAATTTAGTACAACTTATTGTTACCTATGGCTAAAATACCCAATTAAAACTAAACAGTTATCCACGTGCCTGCAAAGCTATAAAGGTTCTCATGATTAATTACATAGGTAATGTAATAGATAAGAAAGCCTATAAAGTAATTTAACGATATTAACGTTATTAAACAAAACGAGCACTGAATAAATCTCTCTACGCAGAGAATTCAACAAGACCATAGTACAGGATCCCTCTAAGAGCGACCATCATCGAGCTGTGAATGGATAAAAATAATTTATTTAATTAAATAGGTCGATAAAATATATTGCAATTGGGTTGCGCAAAAAATGTCAGTCCAGAATCATTAATTTATTTTAAATTGTTGACTTTTCTCTGGTTTCGATAGACAAATTCCGTAGCAATGAAATACATAATCTTTATTTTATCTTAACTTTAACTAATTAACCAGACCAGTGGAAATGACTAGAATCAATTTACCTGCCTACCCAATGGTTGTGACAGGAAAAAACAGTCTACTAAACGTTAGCATATTCTATAGGCTTCATACTTTCTATTGGTAAGGAATTTGTCTCATAAACAAACCAGTGAAAGGTTTAAAAAATAAAACAAAAAATTAATATATTAATTAATCATATTGTGGACTGAAATTTTTTAGACAACCCATGTGCAATATATTTTTGATCTATTTAATCTATAATATAAAAATGAATCGCAAAATGTGTTGGTAAGCGCATAACTCAACAACGCCTGGACCGATTTGGCCAATTCTTTTTTTAGAATATTCCATAAGGTACGAGGATGGTTCTTACGCAGAGAAAAATTAAAAAAATTGCCTGAAAATGTTTAAAAACAACACTTTTCTATACTTACTCCATACCATACAAACGATTCGTAATAATACAAGTCAATAAGAACTTTAGTACCATAACATAAAGTTCAAGTTTTAATGGAGAGGTTCCGGGAAGGCAAAACAATTGAGTGACGTAGAAATATTGATGTCAATCGGGTCGCGGTGTTAGTTGTCAAACTACACCTAAATGGCTGAACCGATTTATATGATAATTTTAACCCCCGACGCAAAAACGACGGGGTGTTATAAGTTTGACGTGTCTGTGTGTGTGTGTCTGTCTGTGGCATCGTAGCTCCCAAACGGTTGAACCGATTTTGATTTAGTTTTTTTTTTATATGGCAAAACAACGTTTGCCGGGACAGCTAGTCTTATATATAAAAATGAATCGCAAAATGTGTTGGTAAGCGCATAACTCAACAACGCCTGAACCAATTTGGCCAATTCTTTTTTTGTTGTGTTTGTTATTGTCAGGAGAATGTTCTTATGAAAGAAAAAAATAAGGAAATTTCGTAGAAAATTATTACGCGGGTGAAACCGCGGGGCTCAGCTAGTTTGATATAAAATACTTTTCATCCATTAAACAGCCGATGAAGTTCGTTCTTAAAGGGATCTCAGACTACCATGAGTAAGTAATATTTACCCAACATTTTAGCAACATCGTGTTCTCTTAATCATACCTTACAACTGAGAAACTAATAAAGAAACATCAATTTGTTTGTAAAAATGATCTTTGGATTCTCACTCGATAATCTTATTTACTCTCTACCTCTCTTACTCTCATCATTATAGAGAAAGGGATGGTAGATCCAATTTACTTGTAAGGTAAATAACCCACGTTCTAACACCTACAACGGAAGTTTGAACTTCATGTTTGACCGGTTGCTAGACTAATTAACATAAAAACAAAGTCTAGGACTTTATTGAGAAGTCAGCATAGTGGGAGGTATCTTGATTTTCAATCAGAAGGTCCTGAATTCGAATCCTGACCGTGTACCAAAAGACTTTTTTTTTTATCAACTTACTTAAGCCGAAGTGGTGAGACCAGAAGCGGGATAGAGGTGTCTAAGAAACAGTTTTTGGGTATCAACCGCTAAAATTCATAGAATGATATTTCTTACTGTAGTAAAAGTGAAGAAATGCTTTGTATTGTCATACACTTCGAAACACGATAAGAGTGATTTGCCTCGATAGAAAAATATCGTGAAAATATTAAAACATCGTATTTTTTTGAGCTTTTTAAATTTTACGGCGATTGTAAAGAAAAAACAAGTTCAAAATTTATATTTTCATAAACTTTACATCCAACCCCATAAGGTACCACAGATGGTTCTTCACTTTTTTAATTTAACAGCGATTGTAAAGAAAAAAGAAGTACAAGATTTATATTTTCATAAACTTTACATCCAACCCCTTAAGGTAGTACCTAGGTTTTTCTTTTTTCCGGGGGGAAAGGGATAGAGTCATCGTGTGTCGGAAAGGGATAGGGGTTTCAGGTCCTACTTCACCTTAATGTACAAAAAATGTTTTAAGCCTATCGGTCATGTTTAGCCAGTCTTCATCGAATGCAATTGATTCGTCTATGTTAGATCCAATGCAACTGCTGGTCTTCTGAGCAAACCATGCAGCAGCTAACTAATCTGCCCCTCCAGCTCTAGTAGCCACTAGATCCAGATATTTGGTATTGTTATTGGCTGACATAGAGTGTCAGCCAATAACAATTCCAAAGATCTGGCGGCATACTGGAATAACATTGTTCAAATTGCATTGCAATATCATTACAATTACAAAAAATATAAAAATTCTCAAGAATACTAAAAGCTGACTTTGATAGTACTTTGAGCTACTTTGAGGGTATTTTTTCTAATCAAAATGCAATTTAAATGTAATCGGAATGATATTTCAATGTAATTTGTTCCTATAAGAATTGGCCTGATTTAGATAAAGTGTCATCGACGCAACGAAGAAGCAGATCGAAGATCATCTCGCTGTCTTTTAAAGCTTAAAGCCTTGTATTCATACTATAAAAAATAATTCTAGAGATAATATAATATTATGTGCATTGAAGATAAGTTCTTACAGTGGAGAAAGACATCTTTAAAAATTACATAGCACACTTACCTAAAGAGATGTAGCAAAGACCTCAAACTTGTATTGTTGGCATTTCAAAATGGGATATTTACCTATTCATCATTATCATGTCAGCCCATACACGTCCACTGCTGGACATAGGCCTCCCCCATACGACGCCACAAACAGCGGTCCTGAGCCGCCTCCATCCACCGACTACCCGCGACCGCCACAATGTCGTCGGTCCACCGGGCAGCTGGTCTCCCAACACTCCGTTTCGCGTTGCATCGTGGCCGCCACTCGAGAACCTTTACTCCCCAGCGGTTGTCAGTTCTGCGAGCTATATGACCTGCCCATTGCCACTTCAGCTTACCAATCCTGAGAGCTATGTCGGTGACTTTGGTTCTTCTACGGATTTCCGTATTTCGGATTCTATCACGTAGAGAAACTCCGAGCATAGCTCTCTCCATAGCCCGCTGAGCGACTCTGAGCTTATGAACGAGGCCTATAGTCAGCGACCACGTCTCGGATCCGTATGTTATCACTGGTAACACACATTGGTTGAAAACTTTCGTCTTGAGGCTCTGTGGTATTTGTGACGAGAAGATTTACCTATTGATTACTATAGATTGAAAATGTTACAAGCACCATTTTCACGAAATATGACATAATCGCGAAGTGGCGAAGCTTACTAGGTACATAATTTAAGGGTCAGTAGGTCCTACATACTTAACCTACATTTTTTAAACACTTTTAAGAATCAATTGATTTGAGTTTTTTTTCAGTATGCAACCACCCATGCTAATATCTGCCTCATCTGGCCTTAATCCTATAAATGACATGAGATAAGATAGAGATTATGGTGAACCGATTATTATTTCTTATAAATTAAAAAGGTTTTATTGTAGATTAGAAAAGTAGGTTGAGAACCTAACCTATTTAACCAACTGCGAAGGAGAGGTATGAACTGATTTTTTCAAGGTGATGATTTAAGTGATATCATTAGATTCGCATTCAAAAGTATTTTTATTACTAACTGTAAAAAATACGATTGTAACAAATACATTAGTATTTGTTTTTGGTATTAGAAAGGAATAGATAAATTAATATTATCCAGACAAAAATCCGCATATTATTTTTGTAAAAAAAATTAAATTATGTTACTATCCCATACATTTGTTTTATCATTAATTGTAAGAGTAACAGATAAAGAACCAAACAGACAGACATGACTTTTAAAAACTATTACCTTACATTTATTATCCAGACAAAAAATCTGCATTTCATTTTTTAAAATAATTTAAAAGTGTTCTGGTACCATCCCATACATTTATCAATCATTGATTGTAAAAGTAACAGATAAACAAAGAAACAGACAGACATGATTTTTTAAAAAGTATACATATTTTAAGTCCCCTAGACTCTTTTTTTTTAATTTACTATCAACTCTTTGTCCTCTTTTCCTTTATTAAAAGTACGGACATGATTCCGCTATTCGCTTCGCTCATCACCAAACCCAATACCGTACATTATCATGCGCTATCGAAGTCATCTTGGGTGACAATATACGATCAGTGACATCGGCTCCGATCTCCGTTATATCAGTTATATCGCTTTGACTCGCACCGAACTATCGCATTAGATGTTCTTATAGCGAGGTATTAGAGGTTAGGAGAGTTAGTAAACTTGAGACTTATGATCGGGCGATTGTTTGGCCAAAATAAGTCTACTTCTTCTTCTTAATTAATGGCTTCTGCACGCCAAAAAGCCGCAATTTAGCCAAATACTGAAGGTGGTGTGGAAACCCTTGTGTAGCAATTGTACGGTGTATATCGTGGTGTGCGGTATAAGTATAGAGGCTCCACTTGTACAAAATAAGTCAACAAACAAAATATAGTTTAAAATGACATTACGTAAACACAAAGCTAATTCTTTTTTTTTGAAGTGAAAACTTCTTTAGCGGCGTTGAGCACTTTTTCTGTAATGGGTATAAAATCTTAAACTCGCGTCAGGACACGTGACCTGATCGAAAAAGCGTAAGACGGATGGAGAGTAGACAGCTATCCCCTCTCTACGGCGCGGCGAAAATGTATGCCTGGGCCTACTGTTTTTAATTTGGCTGTGAGTGTATTATTTTTTAACGGACGACTATTAACGGACGACAAATGTCGGACGACAAATGTCGGACGACAAATGTCAGACGACTATTTGTCGGACGACAAATGTCGGACGACTATTTGTTGGACGAAAAATGTCGGACGACTATTTGTTGGACGAAAAATGTCGGACGACTATTTGTCGTCCGACTATTTTTTTTTTTTTTCATCTAACTAAAACTCTTTTTGCGTATGTTCTCGCGACATATGAGATTTTACACAGATATACAGTTTTCACTTCTGCCTGCACTCTCGGAGTGCGCTGTTTTTTTTTTCGTAATTCTGAGGGAATGTTAATTTAAAAATCAGCTTTTCATACAAAAACTTCGAACGAAATGTTCGAATTTCTTAAAGTCGTAGAATAAAAGTTTTTGGCTTAGACGTCTTTAATAACCTCCTTTCGTATTAAAACCCCTTCGCTGAAACACATTGTATAATAGTACAGCAGTACAGCAGTAGTTGTATGATAGTAAGCGCAGTATTTATAAAGTTTAAACGAATTCTGACCCATAATACCCTACTCATTATAAGTCAACTTTACCTTTTATATTAGCTTGTAAAAATTACAAAAATTACACCCAGTTGAGGCCTTAACAATGATATAATTGCTCTCGATTAAAAATCTACCTACTAAATTATTAGACAGCTTTAACTTGAATAGTTAAAGCTGTCAATTTCAAAGATAAAAAAAAATTTAATAGATTTTTGTCCAAGAACATTAACTGTTTTCAAACGGATTTCAATTTTCAAATATGAATGCACATTTTATTTTTATTCAAACAATTTAAGATAGATTAAATTAAATTAAATGATCTTATAAGGGTTTCTTTTTTACCTTTTGAGGTACCTACAGAACTCTAAAAAAACGAATATTTTTTTAATACTTTTGCGCTTGTTGAACATACAGAATAGGCAGTGTTCTAACAAAATTATTAGTTTATAATAAATCTTCTGTCTGCAGAGTATTTTAGTATAAGAGGTCTAGTCTGTAAAGGTGTGCGTGGAATTTATACGTCGCTCGTCGGTACCTCGCTTTATTATGTAAAACGTTTTATTCGGAACTTAATAGAGTTTTAGTGATTTGAGATATTTAATTTTATTAATTGACCTTTTGACTAAAATCTATCTAAAAATTAACGTTTATAGTTTATAGATATAGTTTTATTAATATTCTATAAATATAAAAATCAAAGTCTGACCTTACTAATCCTAGATTTAGCCCATACAATATTGACAGAAAGCTAAAAACAAGATTTAAATTGTGTCAAATATATTGTATGGACGAGTATAGATTTAATAAAATGGAGATTTATAGCAAATATATTAAATGAAATATATTGCAATATTGGTTTTAAAAAGAGCGAGTTTTAATTAATTAAATAAATATTGCAGGAAATTCCAAACATCGCCATCTAGCCCCAAGCTAAGTAACTATAGACTTGTGTTGTGGGTGCTAGACAACGGATATAGGTACTACTTAAATACTTTTCTTTTGTAAATACTATACATAAAATACATAGAAACTACTAGACCACAGACAAATATCTAGGCATAAATACTTGTCTGAGGCGGGAATCGAAACCGCAACCCTGTGTTTGGCAGTCCGGCATAATAATCATTGTGCTGGTTCGTTAAAACATCGTATTTATAACTTGTTATTGACTTAATTTTAAAGATATCTATCGACCCGTCCCGGCTTCGCACGGCTATATTATGCATATAAACCTTCCTCTTGAATCACTCTATCTATTAAAAAAAACCGCATTAAAATCCGTTGTGAAGTTTTAAAGATTTAAGCATACATAGGGATATAGGGACAGAGAAAGCGACTTTGTTTTATACTATGTAGTGATTCCACAGCTACAATATTAAAAAACCGTATCTTAATCGGTCCAGCCGTTTTGGAGTAACTATGAACATTAAAATTTGAGTATACACAAACAAACATCATCTCACCATAAATGCATATAGGTACCGTCCTCCGTTCCTTCGCGGGTAAAAATACAGGGTTATTGGTAATTATACTAGCAAGCCATTGAGGGCTACTTCTGTGCACCTTGACAAACAACTTTTGTTCTACGACTTTTGGAAATTCGAAAAAAAATATGAGAACTTTGAGTTTATGTAAATTCGAAAAACAGCAGATTTTTTAAAACAAAGAACATTCAGACTAAGAACACTAGATAAAACTTAAAATATAAGTAATATTTTGAGGTTAATAACCTCTCCGTGTATGAAACAGCTGATTTTCAGGTTAACCTAACCTCAAAATATTAAAAAAATTGTTCGAATTTCCAAAAGTCGTAAAACAAAAGTTGTTTGTTTAGGTGCACAGAAGTAGCCCTCAACGGCTTGCTAGTATCATTACCAATAACCCTGTATACCTACTTGGTTAGGTATTTATTAACAAGCTATAGATTTCTTCTAAACATAACTTAGACACGATAATACTTGGCTTACAAAATTATTGCTGTAATAATACTATTTTTCCTCGGACTTTATTTATTTCCGATAGCCTGAAATCCAAAGTTAGGGGAGAAATATTTTATGTTCCTACACCATTGTTATCTTTGCTAGTACACGTAGAATTTAAGTAGTAAGTACACGTAGATAAAGATATTTTCTGAAAATATTTCTCAAAGAAAAATGCGTCTTCAAAAATTGCTACTGAGACGAGACTCGAACTCGCATCCCTCGAATACCGTTCAAGTGCGCTTACCAATTACGCCACTGTGTGTGTGATGCGCGGGCGCATGTTGTCTGAATGAGCCCTAAGGGTTCCTTATTTTTAACCTTTAGAGATGCGGAACCCTAAAAACTATTGGTCGATCACAAGTCTGTAGTCTAAATTCGCCTTATAGTATTTAATAATATGAAATGAAAGGATAGTAAGGCTAGATAATAATTTAGAATCAACTAATTGGCTAGAATATTTGTAAGACATACCTAATATTATAAGTAGAAATTAATGTAGGTAGTTTTTCATTTTACTTTATTGCAAAATTTATTTTGTGGCGACAGTAGTTTAGAATTTGAGAAATAATTTTATTCATCTTTCTTTCATAATTTGTTTTTTTTTATTGTTATTCATCAGTAAATTCGTCTATATATTGCCGAAAAGAGATCGCATTCTATGGTAGAGCATATATTGGGTTGACTAAATTTATTTAAAATGAGATATTTGCCATGGAGAAAATGGTACAGTCAGCTGCATAATTGCAGCCCCCGGTATAGTTAAAAAATGACTATTATTGGCATGTTTTCATTCTAAAATTTTTGTTTGATAAATTCATTAGTTAGAAGACTTTAAACTTTAAATAAAGCAGGTGCATAGAATTTTGCTTGTGTTGAAAACATTATTACAACAGCCGTTTTGGAGCTCTATGGTGGCTCTGCAATTATGCAGCCGAGCGTACATATGGTAAACATGGAATTTAACATGTGAATATTCTAGGTATTTTAACTAACTTTAGTAGTAAAAAAATAATTATGTTAAAATACTATAGGTAAGTGTCCTTTCTCATAGGTACAGTCGGCTGCATAATTGGAGCCCTTCGGTAGAGTTCTAAAATTACTATTACATATTGGAATGTTTGCATTCTAAATATTTTTGTTTGATTAATTGATGAGTTAGAAGACTTTAAACTTCACCTAAACCAGCCTGCCTAGCATGAACACCAAAACACGATACGATAAAGCGATATAACTACATCAACTCTCAAAATATGATAGATAAAGCCTCCATGCTGAATTTTTATCATAATTTTTATCGCAATTTATAATAAAAATTCAACATGGCGGCTTTATCTATCATATTTTGAGAGTTGATGTAGTTATATCGCTTTATCGTATCGTGTTTTGGTGTTCATGCTAGGCAGGCAGGTGTCTAGAATCTTGCTCGTGTTGAAAACATTCTTATAACAGCCGTTTTGAAGCTCTATGGTGGGTCAGCAATTATGCAGCCGGCCGTATATATATTTTTTGATGTGTTTTAAATAAAGCCTTCAATCTATATATCTCTATCTGTCTATTTATCTAATTCAGGAATCGTTTGAAATTCCAACCTTTCAACTCATAGTCAGCAACATAGTTGCAAGAATTCAAACAATTTCGAGCTACAGCTTGACCTCTTGCGAAATTGAAATCAATAGATACTCGTACTTCATGAGTCATGCAGGGGAAAACAAGTCGTCTTTGTTTAGTTGACATGTTACTTAGTCGGTCTATTTGCAAACCTTTTAGCGCCCTTGCTAACGAAAAGTTAGTGTAAATAGCGGCAGTGTTAGCATGTATGAGTTCACAACAGTTACAATAAATATGTTAGTATGTGAAAATGGTTTGGAACGATTTCTAGTTACCTATTAAAGTAAAAGAGAGTTTTTGGTGTTGGATCACTTTTTCATCTTCGTTTCAAATAGATAACTGTAAAAGAATAAGTTTAGATTTGAAAATGGTTGGGAACGATTTCTAGTTACCTATTAAAAGTAAAAGATAAATTTTGGTGTTGGATCACTTTTACATCTTTGTTTCAAATAGATAACTGTAAAATAATAAGTTAAGATTTGAAATTGGTTTGGAACGATTTCGAGTTACCTATTAAAATTAAATGAGAGTTTTTAGTGTTGGATCACTTTTACATCTTCGTTTCTAATAGAAAACTGTAAAATAATAAGTTAAGATTTGAAAATAGTTTGGAACAATTTCTAGTTACCTATTAAAAGTAAAAGAGAGTTTTTAGTGTTGGATCACTTTTACATCTTCGTTTCTAATAGAAAACTGTAAAATAATAAGTTAAGATTTGAAAATAGTTTGGAACAATTTCTAGTTACCTATTAAAAGTAAAAGAGAGTTTTTGGTGTTGGATCACTTTTACATCTTCGTTTCAAATAGATAACGTAAAAGAATAAGTTAAGATTTGAAAATAGTTTGGAACGATTTCTAGTTAGGTAGATAATAATATTAAAAGTAAAAGAGAATTTGTGGTATTGAACCACTTTTACATTTTAAGTTAACTTTCATATAGATATCTGTAAAAGAATAAGTTAGTATGTGAAAGTGGTTTGCAATGTTTTTTTGTTAACTACATATTAAAAGTAAAAGAGAGTTTGTAGGACCACTTTTGCATTTAAAGTCCACTTTCGTTTCAAATAAATAGCCGTAGAAGAATTACCAACTTAACAACCTACGTAGGTGCGGCCAAATTGTTTTTGCGCATACGCTCGTGCTGAAAAAATTGGGTAAATTAAATGAGAACAAAATGTCTTTAAAATTTAGTATAATTAATTCATTCGATATAACATAACATTGCATTGCATAATAGGCATGTCAATTTAAGTAATAAGTATACAGTCAAATTAAATATATGTACTTAATAAAAAATAAATAAAAACTCTAATTATAACATTTTAAATACATAGAAAATATTAAAATTCGCATTTAATTAAAATTATGTCATTTTAGTTCTAGTCATGAGGAGCATGCTACATATTTTTATGATTCACTAGCGACCCGCTCCGGCTTCGCACGGCTATATTATGCATGTATTATACATATAAACCTTCCTCTTGAATCACTCTATCTATTAAAAAAAACCGCATCAAAATCCGTTGTGTAGTTTTAAAGATCTAAGCATACAAAGGGAAATAGGGACAGAAAAAGCGACTTTGTTTTATACTATGTAGTGATGTAAAAGATGAAAAATGATAGAGCTCAATAAAATACTGTGCCAGTTACCTCGTGCATACCATATATTTTTTTTTTATTTGAATTTACTTTTTCATATTTCTAAAATACATCCCCTATCTTTAAATTAGTTATGAGTAGACGACAATGGCAACGTCCTTCAAAAAACCATTTGTTAAAAACCACCCCTTTTCCAAAAGATTGAATGATGAATTCCAGTGCATTCACAAAAAAAAAGAGATTTTAATAAAAGACCTTTGATGCTAAAAGTGTGACGAATCTACATGAATGTTATTTATTGAGATTCGATGAGAAATCCCTTAGAAAATTAATGATGTTCAATTGATAAAAAATGTAAACTGACATTTATTAAAATGAAGTACCCTCATGTTTGAAGTGGTTTTTTAAACATCTGTAACTGAATTGATAGATATAATTTATGTTGATTTTATTGCTCATGATTTAGATTTTAAAATGGCATCGCATGCCCATGAGGCTACTAAATATTCAATATGAGCTATACCTTATTTTGAAATGTTAAACTGATAATGAAATTGTTTAGAAGCTCGTGTCTACAAAATACTGTTGATTCGAATCTACTTGGAAATTCTAAAAACATTTGGCATTCAGTAAAGTCGAGAAAAGTTTGACTAGTCTCTATGATAACCACGATGTGCCACTAACGCATACTGACATATTTCGGGCACGATATACGGAAGGGCGATGAGAACCTGGAGAAACTCATCGTGGTTGAAAACACAGATGGAAAACGCTTTCGAGGCCGATCGCCAACCAGATGGACGGATCAGATTAAGAACTCATCAGCCGTCAAGTTAGATAACATTGTAAGAGATGCGATGAATACGAGTAGAAGCCGTTGGAGACTGATCATCCGATCCAAATGCAGACTAACCCAATGATGACCACGATCCTCAGTCATGAGGGGCCGACTACATAGAGAGAGAGAGAACACAGCAGACCTACACGGTCTTCGTGAACCACAATTCGTAAAATAAACAAGTAAAATTGCATAGAATTTAACTTGACGCTTACAATGCTATGTCAAATAGAGGTAGATTTGTCTTTGCAAAAATAAACTTGATCAGAAAGTAAGGCAATTTACTCGTAATCCCTCAGTGTTTTCGCATATTGCATGAAGACGCGTCAAATGAATGCAAAGTTCGAAATAAATAAATATTGCAGGACCTTCCACACATCGCCATCGAGTGCCAAGCTAAGTAACTAGACTTGTATTATGGGTGCTAGATAACGGATATACTACTTATATATATTTCTTTTGTAAATATATACTTATCCTACTTCCTACTAATATTATAAATGTGAAAGTTTGTGTGTGTGTGTGTGTGTATGTATGTATGTTTGTTACTCCTTCACGCAAAAATGACCGATTGCGATGAAACTTGGTATCTCGATAGCTGGAGACCTGGATTAACACATAGGCTACTTTTTATCCCGATATTCCCTCGGGATCGGAACCTACGCGGGTGAAACCGCGGGGCGCAGCTAGTAATACATATAAACAACCAGACCACAGACAAATATCTAAGCATAAATACTTGTCTGAGGCGGGAATCGAACCCGCGACCCTGTGTTTAGCAGTCCGGCATGGTGCCCATTGTGCCAACTGGGTCGTCATAACCACTATAACTATCTCAAACTATCTCACTGGACGCTAAGCAAAGTTAGGAATGTGTTTGCACGGTGAGAGTCACATCAAGTTGCAATAATAATAAAAAAAGAAATAATCTTTTAAAATGTGTCCAGAAGTCTCAATAATACGTAGTTTAAAACCAAAAAGAGTACAAAACCATCGCAATCATTCCACCATCCACAACATAACTCAACGCTAACGTCTTCTCATGTCAACCTTCAATACAATTAAGTCAGTAAATGCCTAGACGTCAGAACTGGCAGCCATTAGGCGTCCGCCTATCCCTTTTTTCTACTATCTCTTCATCTAATTAATTAATACAGGTTTTTGTTCGTACAGTCGTAACTCCGTCGTTTGGTTGTAGATTGGCGTGCGGCTCGTAGTAATGTGAATTTAATTGAATGTTGTGTTAAGTTAGTTATTCAGTTTAGTTACTGATGATACTAAGAATAAGACATTAGCTATGTTAAATTATAAGGGTTCCTTTTTTACATTTTGAGGTTGGAACCCTAAAAATTTTGCCCGGAACTTCAATCACGTAAGGTTTGAATTTTATAAAATAGGTAAGTAATAGCAGTTAGTCAAAAGTTTGAGTTATTTTTATGTGAATTCAACTGAATTTGCAAAAAAAGAAAACCTAAGGCATTTATTTTACATTGAATGTTTTTAAATTTAACATCACGTGAGGTTATTAGGCTCGAAATTCAGGCTTCGTTAAAGCCTTTCTCATAGATATTAATCCCTAAAATGTCTTAAATAGTACAAAGGTCTCTTTCAAAACTTAAAAGTTACCTACTGTCACAAAAACTACCGATAAAATTCAGTGACAGTACCAAATGAAGCGCATTCACATCTCAATCGCCCACACAAAGTTGTAATTAAGCTTGAAGCATGCTAACTGGCTTAATGCAATCGGTAAACTGATAAACAGCTGTTCGAATTTGCATATTAAATAGATATTCCTCTGGCGTTCGATTGTGGGTAAGGTAACTACCTTCCTACCTTACTGGCATAGACATCACTTTACTCTGCACGCTATACCTATTAGCAGTCATGAAGTAAAATTGAAAGCCTTAGCGAGAAAAGAGATCTCCTAATACAGTCAACTGAACATAAGAGAAAAGAAATGTCACTCGTTAATAATAAATATGGCTATTTCAGTCAACTGACCATTATACGAAAAAAGAATGTCTATTTCAGTCAACTGATCCAAAGAAAAAAGAAATCTCGCTGGTTCAGACAACTGAACAAACGCTAAAAGAAATCTCGCCAACTTAGTCAACTGAACAAACTAGAAAATAAATCTTACTAGTTCAATCAACTGAACAAACAAGGAAAGAAATCTTGCTGGTTCAGTGAACTGAACATACGAAAAAAGAAATCTCGCTAGTTCAGTTAACTGAACAAACGCTAAAAGAAATCTCGCTGGTTCAGACAACTGAACAAACGCTAAAAGAAATCTCACCAACTTAGTCAACTGAACAAACTAGAAAATAAACCTTGCTAGTTCAATCAACTTAACAAACTAGGAAAGAAATCTCGCTAGTTCAGGCAACTGAACTAATGAGAAAAGTTATCTCGCTAGTTCAGTCAACTGAACAAACGTTAAAAGAAATCTCGCTGGCTCAGTCAACTGAACCAACGAGAAAAGAACACTAGTTCATCTAACTTATCAAACGATAAAAGAAATTTTGATAGTTCAGTTCAGTCAAATGAACTGGTCAACTGAAATTATTCCCACTGACTAAGGGAATTCAAACTATACTTACTATTAAGAGTAGTGGTACTAGTGGAAGTGCTGGTGCATCCTATCTAGTATAGACAAAGATGTCTACACAGGCGCGTGTCTTGATTGACTTGACACTAACTTTAGATTTTTTAATTATATCGTCACTTACGGAACAGATAACGGCGTTAAATATTCCAAGTATTTAATTTTACGTCCATCTTTATTAACAATTATTATTTAATCTGTCTACTTTAAAAAAATATTATTCAAATACGTTTATAGCTGTAATCTTGGAGTTTAAGTATTTAATAATAGGATAGTAAAAAGTTTTTAGTATCCCACCTTAAGCTAAGCTCTTTCTTTACTTAATTTTTCCACAAATAATCCGCAATAAAATGTAGTTTTTATTATTCCGTTGTGAAAATAAATTCAAGCAATTTTGAAATAGACTTTTACAGTGACGTGAGTGCAATATGAGAATTTTACTACTTGTGTTAGCTTGTGATATTAGTGAATAAAGTAGTTCAACCAACTAAACAACTGGGAAAAATAGTCTCAACAGTTCGGTTCTCTACCCCAACCGAACTACTGTGACAAAGCCGTTGCAAATCAAAAGACTAAGCTTCAAATAATTGCTCATTTTCTCAAATTATTATCTCGGCAACCCTCTGAAAGAGCAACAAATTAAATGGCTACTTCCTGCTTAAAACGATAGGTTACAAGCGGTAGAGAATTCACCTAAAAATATAAAGTTTTAAGTCTAATTATCGGTAAAAAAAGGATTTTTGGAAACTCAAACCCTACGCGGGCGAAGTCACTGGCAAAAGCTAGTTTCTTGATTAATTTTAACTTTATTTGAGTAACTTTCGTTTACATTGACTTCGCTTATTTGATTTTATAGTTACATTTATGTAAAAATGTTATATCTATATTTGTGGGTCTAATGACGTTACTAGTCTAGTTGCCTGAATGAAGATTTTTTTATTCTTTATTTTTACATGAACGGTAATCCCAGTCATGTTCACATCATCCCATATTCGGATGCACATTTGTTCCGGAGCGTGCCGAATGGCGGCGCTCGTCGCGAACATGCGCTTGCGCAAGCGACGACAATGCCGCCGTCTCATTAGTCCGGAACAAACTTAGTGAGAATTGGGGCGATGATGTTTGACTATGGATACTTTTGTTAGGTACCTTCGTCAATTTTAGTACTTTAGTAACAAGTTTAAAAGATGTTAGGGAAGCTTTTTCTCAACCGTGGGACAATCGTACGAAAAAAATATTCAAGTTTGAAGTACATTACTATGTAAAAATAATTCTAATTACTTACGGATAATATAAAAATATCTTATGAAAGTGAAATAAAAAATCTTATGTGTAAAATTTTAAATTAGGTAGGTACACGAATTATTTCTACTAATCCACAAAGCACCACAAAATCTTGAGTTGATGTTTCGTATGTGGTGTAATGCGTCTAAAGGAAAAGAACTAGGTAGGTACCTACTCGAATTATTTATTCAAATATAACTTTAGTAATGTGCGAGGTACGATTCTTTAACGTACCTTTATTAGAATGATGGCCTTTTGTGGAAAGTAGAAGGGTTATTTTGTATTTACACAAAAAAATTAATCAAACCAAGGGGAATTGATGATTGTGAGTGGTATAGGAGGAGGCACACAGCTAATCGACGATGCTCGCTGATCGTTTACAGTCGTGCGGGTTAAGCGACGCCTGGCGCGGTCATTACTTCGATGGGTGGCCAATTAGTAGTGTGGCAAAAATGTGTTTTCCTGTGCTTCGGAAGGCACGTTAAGCCGTTGGTCCCGGTTGCTACCTCTAGTAGCAGTCGTTAGGTCAAGTTAGAGGCCTTAAATGTAGATATGTAGATTCTACTTAGAAAGAATAGATTTTCAATATTAAAATGTCTAATCTGTTTTCATTTAGGTATTAAGCTTTGTTCTTGTTCAAAAATGTTATACCACTTATTTACCTCAATCTTCACTAGCATTAAAGATTATCTCCAGAACAAAAATATTAAAATCCCAAACAGAATATTTTTCGTAAAGTCAGTTAGACGCCTTCTAATTGAATAGGATGGAATCAAAGAGAATGATTGCATTCCCCTAAATTTTGAAGGGGATGTTCTATTGAGGGTAGGATACGATGCGTGGACGAAATACTTTTAGGGATTCCTTTGCACTACGAAGAAATGGATGAGTCATACCGATAGTTCAGTATTAGTTTAGTATAGTTTAATTTAGTTTTACGGGGCTGTTTCGGCACTTAGCCTCTTTATTTGGGCCATTGTTAGTTTTCCATAGTCCAGTCTATGAAAGTCTTGCTAATTATTGAGAACTAGCTGCGCCTTCTGTATCTCCCGCATAAGTCCTGATCCCGCGAGAACAGCCTAGTCAGTCGTTTGACCATGAAGAAGGAACAAACAAACAAATAGATAACCAAACTTTCGGATGTATAATATTAATTAGGATTAGGATAAATGGTGAGGTCATAGTGTGGTAATAGTATATTATTATTTCAAACTCATAAAGATGATTTCATAATAAGTATCAAGCGATTGCATGCCATAAAAATAATATTTGTTTCGACTGACCTTTACCTAAACGCTGCACCATAAAAAGTAACTATCATTTTTTTTTCATTAAAACGCATTTTGGTAGTAAAAGTTAACAAATTCGTACGTAACAACGTTTTTTTAATAGCTTCACGTAACATTCGTTTTGTTAATGATGTCTGTAGGTCAAGCTATTAATATTTTATGTCCACAAATGTGGATAATTTTAAGTTGTAATATTTGAACAATGAGTTGACTCAATAGATTGTAATTAAAAGTTGTTTATTGTTCTTATTACCAGCTATCTCTGTGTCTAAATATTGCGTTATTGTTTTATTTAAGTTATTTGTAGGGGGTTTCAAATTCTAATTTAATATGACAACTGTTTGCGTAAACAAAAAAAATACGAATATCCTTTATTATAATTTTTTTTATTATGAGCATGGCAAAGGCCTCACTACCATTCTTCCATTGATCACGATCTGAATTTCCTTAACTTGTAAATAACTTAGAAGTTTCCATCATAACAAATAACAATGAGTGACCTTTGCGTTATAATTAGTTATTTAATTTTTTTCCGACGTTTCGGTCTAGTTGCACTGATCATGGTTACAGGAAGACTAGAAATACTTTGAGCTCCATTTTTCGATGCGATGCGGATAAAAAATCACGTAAAAAATGTGTTAAAAATAATATCGCGTCCATTTAAATATATGTATTTGTATATCCCTGTTATTTTCGTAGTTTCATCGAAAACACGGTGGGCGAGATTCCGTTGCAGTAATGTCATTGCTAAGATTGTGGATAAAATTGCTTTATGTAATTTGTGGACGGGGGACATATCCATCTTCTGATGTCTTAACACTGGGGAAAAGTGTGGTATACCATTATTAGGGACGTTAGATGGGAATTAATTATTGAAAAACAGGTAAGGTTGTGAACAAAGATTTATCCGAAACAAAGTCGTAACAAAGTATAGGTATTAAAAAGTGTGTATTAATCCGATAACTGGCTATTAAAATACAAGCTTAGTTGCTTAGCTTGGGGCTAGATGGCGCTGTGTGGAATGTCTTGCAATATTTATGTAGTAGAGTACATGCCTTGTCAATTCATATTGTACGTACTAGCAGCGCTCCGCGGTTTCACCCGCGTAACTCTCGATCCCATGAGAATATCGGAATAAAATATAGCCTATGTTGCTGGGCCTGGTCGGAAGATCAGGTGTAGGCAGCATTTCAGCTGAGGTCGGTCCTTTTAGGTTCTTCAATTTTTTCTATTATGTGCCTATTCATTCTTTCTTTTTGTAATTCTATCTGTTTCATACTTTTTTTGTTGTTTTGTAAAATTTTGTACCTATTTTATGTTTGTTTACTTTTCTTGTCCGTGTGCTCTTCCAATAAATGTCTATTCTTTTCTATTTTGTTCTTTAATATGTTTCTTCCGATTTATCAATTTATCCTCATAACAAGTTTCATCAAAATCGGTCGTTATCGATGTCATATTCGTTACAAAGATAATAATAAAAAATCTTCCCTCTTTATTATATTCGTGTAGACAAGACTTCAAATGCGGCCTTCATTGGCAACGACGACGCATACTTTCTTACCAAGCAAATATAGGTATTAGTTTTTGCACATACAGAAAGAAAGCTACTCTTTGTTATGGTGATTATCTCATAAGAAGTGTCTTTGCCAACAATATAGAACAGTTGCGTTAATAAAACGTAACGTGTACAATTTGGGGGTCTTCAAGTCACGAGTGAATAGGTATCTTCTAGGAAGGCGTGTTACATCTTAGGCCGCATCGTCACCTACCATCAGGCAGGTGTGATAGTGGTCAAACGCTGACCTATCATATTTAAAAAAAAATAAAGTTACTGGCCTTCTTTAAAACTTTAAAGGCAAGATACAGAAACTAAGATAAACATAATATAGAAATGCAGCACAAAGTGCATATTACTACGTTCTTATATAGCCGCTTCAAGTACAATTCGTACGAAGACAAGGGTTGACAAGAAATCTAAGGGGATGGCCGCTCCTCCATAGGATTTATATTAAGTATTGCAGTTATTTATGTTGTAGGCGGAGATAGAATACAAATATCTTCCGTTATAGCTGAATGTTAGAGTAAAGTGCAATACGAAGTCTGGCAAGTACACGCTTATTCTTAGCTAATGTTATAGTTAGTTTAAAATTAAATGACTGAATTTGCTGTCTTATTTTAAGACCTTTAAAATTGCCTGTTTTTAATGCTATTTATAATACGTATTTTAAGTACTAGTGTTGAAATAGTAGAGAAATATAGATACTTAAACTCTAGTCGACTACAAAGATGAGCTACTTCCTTCAATTTGTCGTACTATGTTTGTTTCTAGGATTTGATTTTTATCAGCAACAGGTTTGTTTCCTGGCTAAGGTAATGCCAAAATCTTTTTAATAAATTTGGAATCATTCGCAAGGAATCAAATTAAAACATCTTTTATAAGCACTTTTCGCTATCGAATATACTTAGTTTAGTAACAAGTAGTAACAAAATATAATAGTAAAAGTATCTAAAGCATTATTTAATACTCATCTTGTCCACAACAAACTTGCTTATCCCACTTATCGACTGTTGCAGAAAAATACTAATTTTCTAATTTCCTATTTGTGGTGACCTTAATTTATCACAAAAGAATACTTAAAAAAATAACTAACTTTGATGAACTCACAATAAAGGATTCCTTCATCACGTTTCGTGTTTTTAATTACGCGTTTGTCGCGTTTGCTTCAAAGACGGGAGAATTATGAATGACAATCTATATTTGGACTTGCTGGAATCTTCTAATCAACACTGAATGAAACAGGATGTTAAATTAAACAATCTTTGTACAGAGGAAAGTTATTATTTCTGGTCGACAATAATACACTAATATTATATAAATAGAAAATATTTAGTTGTTGTTTGGCTTTCTTCTTATCGTATTAATGGCTGATTCTCCCAGACGAGGAACTAGTCACATTTAAAGCTGCGTCAGTGGCTCCCATCAGGTCTTGTCTTGTGCTGGAGGTAGGTTTCGATGAGTAGGAAAGCGTGTTTTTTTTTGTAAGTAATAGGTAAACTGAAAATAATGACTGATGACATGGCCAAGAATCAGCTAGAGGGAATGGCAGGCAAACATATTGGTGATCTTTTTTCAACTAAACCGATCTACTAGTATACCAAATATAACTATTTTGAGAATAACTATTTTTATATTTTAGAGTGAAGTGAAGTAAAAACTATCTAACAAACATGGTTTAAAGATTCGTAGATAGTTATGAAAATTTCTTAGGAAAACGAAAATACATTTCTGTTTTCGAAGGTGGTTATCAAACGAGGAAAAAATTTCATTGTTGTAACTAACTGATTAACTATCAAAAGAGAAAAACAACAATTTTCGTAGTTGATTATCAAAGTTCAGTTAAGATTGTGGATAAAAACGTAGAGATTTTCTGTTAGAAATTATAAAATAATATCTATCAAAGGCTGTAACTGAAACTAAAATGTAACTTTTTCGACTCCATTGAAAGAGATAAAATCTTTTAGAGGGGAAATTAAATAGTAACAAATAGATGTTACATTTTTATCGTTATCTTTCAAAGAGTTTCTATTAACGTATGGATGCCACTTCAAAGGTACCGACTGATGTTTCCGACAAAGTAAACACTTATTTATACTTACATTGCCTTTTTTATGTGAACAGTTCTTTGTGATTTCTGCATGAGTTCTCTCTTGAGTACTTATCTTGTTATTTCGTAGCTCAAGTCGTTCGATTTTTTGAATTTTGTCTGTATGATTTGGTTTCATCTAATTTTATTTATTAGACTCTACATTCTACACTCTACGTACATTATGTTTTAACACACACAGAACTTAGACCAAATTGAATCTACATTCAATTCAGTCTTCAACTGATTAATTGCAGAACACTGCACACTACACAGCGCCATCTAAACATCTCGAAATTCCAAGCTACCTAGGCCTGTGTTATAGTGACCAAACAAAGGATGGAATACTTTATAGACTTTTCTTTTAAAAATCCAACAGAAAGACCCAAACCAAACAAAACAAAACAAATATCTGCATAAAATAAATATTTTTTGAGGAAGGAATTGCACCTACCCTCTGCCATGTGCTTCTGTGTCGTTTGGTCGCACCATATAGGTTGTCAAACACACCACAGAGTTTGTCAAACACACCACAGAGTTTGTCAAACACGCCACAGAGTTCGTCAAAGACGCCACAGAGGTCATCAAAAACGCCACAGAGTTCGTCAAATACGCCACAGAGGTCATCAAACACGTCACAGAGTTCGTCAAATACACCACAGAGGTCATCAAACAGGCCACAGAGTTCGTCAAATACACCACAGAGGTCATCAAACAGGCCACAGAGTTCGTCAAATACACCACAGAGGTCATCAAACACGCCACAGAGTTCGTCAAAGACGCCACAGAGGTCATCAAAGACGACGAGAGTTTGCTGCTCACTTTACGTCGAATTTATCTAGGTATCGTCGTGTCACACCGTTGTTGTGTTAATTAATTCTTCCGCAACCAGACCGTAGTCGTTTACCTCCTTAATTCTGTAGAAAATAGTGTTTCTCGTAATATGTAAAACAGTGATTTGGTCAACAATGTTATATGTTTTCCCAAGAGACACAATCCAATGTAAATTATGGAGATTAAAACTCTCAACGTGACATCTGATAAATTATTCCAAACTAACACTAAAATCGCTATAACTCATGATATTGAAATATCACTCAAAATTAGTTACAAACAAAGCAATTGCTATTCAACAGTAGCTTATTCAATCATTTCAAACATTATTTCTAGTCATGATGCATAAATTTTGGGAGAAATCAACATGACAACAACTACATTAACCTAAATATTTGTGCAAACGAACAAGTGCGTCCGCTATACTTCGATTTTGAGTTTTATATCATTAGAATTTGATATGTATATCTATTAGTAGAAGATCCCTTCTCTGTTCATCTTCATCTGTTTAATGAATGAAAAGTATTTAATATCAAATTAAATAGGCCAATAAAATATATATTGCAAATGGGCTGCCTAAAAAATTCGAATCAGATTATTAATGTATTTTTACCTTTTTTGTTTTTTAAGATTTTCATTGGTTTGGTCAATAGACAATCGTAGCAATTCCAATTCGTACCAATGAAATATAATATAATCTTTATTTTAACTTAACTTCAATTCATTAACCAGATCATTGCAAATGACAAGTATCGATTTACCTGCCCACTCACGAGTTATGACGGGAAAGAATAGTCAACCTAACGTTTACATACCTTCAAGGCTTCATACCTTCTATTGGTATGGAATTTGTATTATTAAACAAGCCAGTGAAAAGGTCGTCCTTAAATGGATCTCCGACTACCTATAAATTATTCCGTATTCAACCGATGAAATCTCAACCAACTCATTATTTTTTCTTCACTCATCCAAATTTCATTCCTTTCTCAACCGACATCTATTTTTTAATTCTTAATGCAACCGACAGGGTATTCTCTCTTTCAAGCATATACCTACCGTTACCAGATGCTATCTCTGGTAGCAGTCTTTAGGTAAATCAAGTTACCCTATCAGAACGTCATTAAAATTCTAACACCAGACGACGCATACACCTTTTTGAAAATTGTCCACAAAAGGTGACGATACCGCTAACCATTCACTAGCTATACCGTTTCATACCAAATGCAACCGGACCAGCAAACGAATTTATTATGAAAACATTACTAAAGAGATCGATAAAGTAAACACATGAGTAAATAATCTTTACTCATATTATGTTATAGTGGAAAATACTTCTTCAAAAATATAGATATCTTCGTCCTTTAAATGTAGTAAAGTACTTATTTAATAGACCAAAATGTGACCGTAAAATAGTGAATTGAATACTCATTTTTTTTGTCGACGTGTGTTTATAGCTTTCAACCTTGATGCATTGAATACAGACTTACGCATTCAGCTTTTTATGGCTATTCCAAACAATGCTTATTTTGGAGTGTTGCAAGAAACGGCAGGTTTACTCAACCATTGTTGGGGTTGCCATTTATCTTTTTTTATTTACGAGTTAGCGTTGCGAATTGTTAATGTGTTAGAAAAACATTTATTTTGACGGCAATGTTTTGTATTTAAAATATATGATCATAGCTGACTATGGACAACGAAGTACATTAACTAAACTTTTGGATACAAAATTGAAACATTTCACACTTTAATTTTTATAAGGTTTTTAAAATAAGTACTTAGATGACTAAGGTAAGTAGATTCTATAATATCTTGAAAATATCCAATAATTCATTGCACCCAGCTTCCAGTTCAAGATATAATTTGAAATATTTTAACTTCACAACTTCGCACTCAATTCGTTACCAACAAAATATATTTCTTTTCTTTTTTTTTTTAGCAAAGTAACCAATTACCAACATTTTCAATTCGTCACATTCAAACACAGTGCCCATTGTTCTGCCATCCTTAACTTTACAATTTTCTATGGTTTAAAATTGCCTCCTGTGCGGTTTACTGCTATAAACATTTCAAAACGTAGGTGTTGACTGGGAGACAAAGGGTAAACTTTTGCTACTGCTTCTTCCCGGATGGAACATGGGGTTTTCTTTGAAATTTTGACTCAGTTTTTCATAGAACAAGACTAATTGTCATGGATGCAATGTCTCTTGGGACCTTTGCGGTAGGTCTAATGGCTTTCGCCTACTATACTAAAAAAACTGTAACTAAAAAAGTGCATGAATTTGTATAATCATGTCACCTACTAAATCCTAGTATGATCTGGTAGATGATCTACTACAACTTGAGCGACTCCAAAACGTCTGTATACGGTTCATATTTCGCAAATATGACCATGACTCTGTATTTCGCCATAAGCTCAAGTGGTTGCCAATCCGCCTTCGCCGGAATGTTCATATCCTTTGCTTCCTCTACAAAGTCCTATTCGCTCCTTCCTCTCCTCACTACCTACCTCAGAGAACGTTTCAAGTTCCTGAGTGAGGCCCATTCACGACAACTCCGTTCAACAGAACCCCTTCTCCTCAACTCTACTTTCTACAATAAATCCTTTTCTTTTCACTTTGTCATCCTCTGGAATTCCCTGCCTCAACCTATTCGTTCTGCTAAATCCATACCCATTTTCAAAGCTATGGTAACTGATCACTACCTCAGTACTGTCTAATAATAAATAAATAAATAAATAGTCATTTATTGCAGGCATACAATGTCCCGTATTGGATAAATATTACAAATAGTCAAATTAGAATTCAAAATTAAAGTTAAAATAAAATAAAAATAAAATAAAATCCGTATAGGTATATTCATAACCGTATATATCCGAATATATATTCCCGTAAATATCCGTATATATTCCTGTATTATTTATGTATGTATGTACTTATTTGTATGTATCTATGCATATAATTATTTGGTATGTATTATAAGTATACTACAACTTAATATTTATAAACCAAAATTATGTAAATATTTTATATCATCACCTATTATTAGTTAAGTTATTTACAACCTACTATATAAGCTGAATCAGTTCTTTGCCATCCAAAGGTTGCCTGGAAGAAATCGCTTTTAGCAATAAGGCCGCCCATTTGTGCAACTTATACTTTCTAGCTATTACTTCACTTTGTGTTTATCGTGTTCTGTTTCTTTCTGTGTTGTACAAATAAAGTTATCTATCTACATAATTCGTCTCGTCTAAAGATCTTTGCCTGTATAGTAAGCAAAATGTTTAGACGAAAAGTGTAGATACTTTGAATTGTATGTAATAATTCTTAATTTCGTCTAAAGATATTGTAGTAAACTTTTTATACCTTGATAAGGAATATACTATGTATAGTTTCTAGTTGCTAGAATAAACAAAAATGTTAAAAAATCAATTCACAAAGGTTTCGATTCTAGTATAATCTGGTAATAATAGGCGAAAATCTTTAGATTAAAAAGGTAGTATTATGAATTACGATATTGTAGTTAGCTTTTTATACTTACTTTAAGGGTTTTCTATTTAGTTTATAGTTGCCAGTACAAAAAAGCACAAAGTTAAAAAAAATATACCTATACAGTACTCACATATACCTACGTAAAGTAAAATTTCATTTTTGTAATTAACTTCTAAATTAATCAAACAATAAAAAACGTAATCAAGTGACCAATAAAAACACGAATGTAATCTTGAGTTTAAGTTGCACCTTGAATGCGCATAAAACGTAAACTGCTACCTATTCTGTTTCCCATTTCACTTTTATTTGATCTATAAACACTTTGAGTGATTGAAGTCAGGCAAAAAAACTGTGAAAATGTATTTAATTACAGTGCAGTTTTAAGAAAATTTTCGTTTCGGAGGATTAAAATTCATTGTGCCAGCAAAGATTTTTAGTTTTTCTAAATTCGTAAAAGTGAATAAACTAAAATCATATCAGATGTGACATCGGGCGATACCTTAACCCAGGCTTAATCGTTTCACTGGTCGTAAAAATATCTAATCTGAATTTTCCCAGAACTAGCCACACTTTTAAGGCGGCGTCTGCGGCTTCCATCAAATAATAAACTTCAAGGAAAAATGTATAATCAAAAATTGGGAAACTTACGCTATCAATTTCACTACACGGTCAAGAACGACATAGGTGAAATTTAACAATCGCATTCAAGTTTCGTCAGTGAAATCTGTTGGTCTCCTTCTTCTTCCTTCCCTTTACCCTTTACTTGGGGTCGTGTCTCCTTATCACTTCGCGCCAAGTCGCTCTGTCCAATCGATAGATTTAATTGTATGCAAATGACATTAAACATTGTATAAAATTAGCTTAAGATGGAACTTATCCACCATTTTTTCTCTAACGCAGGACTACGTGACTTTTCATTGGCTTGCATCAATTCTATACAAAAAAAATAGAATAAAAAGTTTGTCGATTGGCGATAGCGCTAATAGAAACTAATCTTGTCCACGTTGTCTCTACTTCTAAGTTTAGGGTTCTCAAATCCTTCATGATATTCAGTGAAATCTGTTGATACTAAGTTAAATTAGCCACCATCAGATAATTATTACTTAACAATCTACATAGCCTGGATTATCTTAAGTCATTCCACATCATTTCGTCTAACTAGAGAATGCGGCTCTAGCCTCGTTAACGCATAAAACCTTAAGAACTAAATGTAACACAAATCTCTCAGTAATTACGCATGGTCACGGTTGTATAGGTTTTAATTAATCGCTGAATTACACACGTATTTTATGTAAGGCCATCGACTTCGGGTTGTCGTTGCTTGTCGTGTACTGGTTTACGAGGGCGCGGGCCCATTGTTAATCAGAGTAGTCGGAGGTTTATTATTTTTAAGCCGAAGTGGTAAGACCAGAAGCGCGACAGAGGTGTCTTTGAAACAGTTTTTGGGTATCAACCGCTAAAATCTATAGTATTATATTCCTACTGTCATAAAGGTGAAGATATTCTTTGTATTGTCATACACTTTGAATCACGATTAGAGTGATTTGCTTAGATAGAAAAAAAATCGTTAAATTCGTAAATAATAGTATTTTTATTTTTTTTATTTTTCGCCGATTGTTAAGAGAAAACAAGTACAAAATTTATATTTTCATAAACTTTAAATTAAATCCCATAAGGTTGTACAGATGGTTTTTCACTAAAATAGATGTTAGTCTTTTAATTACGTAAGGGACGGGACTTGCATTGTTCATAAAGTGTTCGTAGGACTCTAAACATACTTAACGTGATCTTTCCCGTGCCGGACGGGACGTGACAATTTCTTGACACCGTTTCATATAAAAATATACCGTCCGACACGGAAAAAATTCCGTCACGTATGCAGAGACCTTTAGTCAGAATTCTGTTGCGAATCAAGAAGCATTTAATTAAAATGTTCTGAGACCACACTAAACAATATGTTAAATATAGGTACTCAAACATCTACTCAGCTTATCGTTAATTATTGTAATTTGTTACTCAGTAGGTATTTTAAGTACGTCAAGTTTGATTCTCAAATTTTACCTACAAATAATTTCTAAGTTGCAACTTCAAATTACTGACTACATTCAGATTATCTATATATTTAGTATTTTGCATTAAAGTCGTTTCATTATCAAAACTAAATCTGTATATATCTCATTAATGAGCCGTTTTCGAAAATGGGTAAACATCCATAAAAAATACGAGACGAATTGAGAACCTCCTCTTTTTTTAAAGTCGGTTAAAAAAGATGTTTATATCACACAATGGAAACGCACGTAACTCATCAATTCTATAAGACCAAGGGAGCAATCTCAATGTGTCGAAGATAGTTACGTTGGTTGTCAATGACAGCTTCATTCTGGACACAGCTCTTATTTCCGCCCGTTTAGCAATGAGATAAATTCATTTGAACATTTTTATACCGTCACAAGAAACCGATAACCCATCGATATGGTAAGAATATAAACGTTTTTGTCGTTAAATTGTAGTAAAAATCTTAGATAACTTTGAGATGTGTGTACGGAGTGTAAATTGTTACGTTCTATAAGTTTACGAGTTGGAAGAAATATAGAATCTTGATAATTACGTATATAATTTGTGTTTTATATAATTAGCCTGGATTGTCCTACCGCTGGGGAAAGACTTCCCTTAAGTCTTTCCATTCAAATTTATCTTATATAGACCAAAACTTAGAAAATGACTAGAAATTGATTAGTTTTACAATCGTCAAATCGCTGGCGTGTAGAAAAATAAGAGATCAAAAATTATAATTTAAAAGAAATTGATTTCATCTTTCTAAGAAAATAAAAATAATTATAATAGTCTGACTGTGTATATGATCTATTACCTATGTCTCATAATCACGGGTCTATTGAGCGTACGTGGAGCCAAAGTCAACACGTACCTATAGGTTCTTACTTTAACAAGTTTAATTGCAAAGTATGACGTGGACGCCAATTATTATTATTTACTCAAATTATTTCCAATAAAATTATGAATAGTTACCTACCAATTTCTAAAAATACACATATTTACAGTTTTTTATAAAGCTGTAGGTCTCGCAGTAGGTAAGAATTTTCTTGTAGTTTTTAATATTTGTTAGGTTATTCGTTTATTAAAGTAATAAATGATAACATTTTACATAACGATTCTCATATTAAAATGCAGTTTAGTGGCTAGTATTATACAAAATCGATTACCGACTACCAAACTGGTGGCGGTAACCTATTATAATATTTAAATTTAAAAATTTCATACGGAGTGTAGGCGTGCTTTCTCTAATATTTCGATTTAAGACAGCAGTGACTTAATACTACGTTAACTTAAGTTGTGACAAATAGATATTAGATACCAAAGTAGTCCAACATTTCATTTTTTATTTTTATGTATTTGAAATAGTTAGTTATGGTCTAAATAAATAAAATAAATAATAATACTAAATAAATAATATTATAATAATAATTAAAATAAAAAAATCTGATGAAAGTATTTCCTGTAGCAAAACTGTCAAAAAACGAAGTTTAACCCTTGGGCCTTGGTATTCATTTTGTTCGACCATTTATAGGTAAATATAAAATTCAAAATATTGCCTTACTGATATAGTCGTACAGCTCAAACCAAAGGAGGGATAAAATTTGGTATAGTTCCAAATAGTTAATACTAGCTTTTTCCCGCGACTTCGTCTGCGTAGGAGTCATAAATGGACGAAGGAATCACGTTGTCCCATACAAACTTTGCCCCCCCCCCCTTTTCACCCCCTTATGAGTAGAATTTCGGAAAATCCTTTTTTATCAGATGCCTACGTCATACAAAGAACACATCCTCAAATTTTCAGGTCGCTACGTTCAGCGGTTTAGGCTGTGCGTTGATCCATCAGTCAGTCAGTCAGTCATTCAGGACAAAGCATTTTATATGTATAGATGACGTAGGAATAAGCTAAGAAATAATTTTGGAAAATTTCGTACAAAGTGTCGGGTAAAAGCTAGGTATTTAAAAAATATAAAATAGGTACCTAGTTGTATAGGCAACTATAATATTGTATTGAATACACCCGTAGCTAAGGCGCCCTGTGCACAATTCATTCCTTCTAATGTAAATGTTATGGTATCTTTATGTAAATTTATATTATTACATTTACGGAACTAAACTACGAAAAATAGAAAAACACATCGACATTAAGATGCATATGATGTTACTGTAGCATTGTAATAAAACACTGAGACCACTAAGTGCTTCAAATATTCTACTCACCATTGGTTATTTCCGTTTGTTATTAGTTTCCGAAGTGTAGATGAGGAAGGATGGGGTGGAGAAACATGAGGAATATGAATGCAATGCAATATTATTTATTTTTAGTAGAACTAACAGTTTATAACTTAAAAAATAAAAACAGAAATGTGAAACAGAGAGCCAATTAAATATTTTATGTCGAAATCTGGTAATCGATTAGTAACCTATGAAAATAACACATAGATAGAGTGTGTGAAGAAGGTATAGAAACAATATTCAATTAAATTAAATATTCGGTTTAACGAAGATAGAAACTTACAGCGATGATCCTTAATAAATTAGGATAGCATAAATAAATAAACATACTCTTTGAAACAGCAAGCATAAGAAAAAGAAGATGAAAGAGTACTTAGATTTTAAGATCAAGAAGAAAGTCTTTAATCTTTTTGTCTTATTTAACAATAAGATGTTACAATGTTACAGGCATGATAATTAATCAAATATTTTAATACAACTTTGTTGCATGTCATATTGTTGGGTAAGAGAAAGTAAATATTATTGAATAATGCACACGTTCCCCGTATATTGGGCATTTTGTCATAATAATTCAGTTCCTTATAAATATGAATGTGATCTAAGCAGGTGGCTATTGAACAAATTTATTGGTTAGTTATAGAGATTAATACTTATAAAGTTGGATTTATAGATATTTCGTAACCGATTCTTTTATTAACTTATGCAAATTTATGATTTTTTATTTGTATACTGCATTTTTGGTGTTGAAATTCTTGTTGTTTTTTCACAATAAATCTATTCTATTGTAATTGGTAACCAGTAAGTACCTACCTGATTTATCAGATCTTTAGATCTTCATAGCAAACTTGCTGTCGTCAACATTTTTTCTAGATGGATTAATTTCTCTCAATATACTTGCTTCTTCTTACTAACTTAGAAGTACGAAGCTAGTATATTTTGGAGAAATGAAATAAAGGTATTTCTTTCAAGTCTGATTGAACATTAGGTACATAAGAAAATAGTAACATCGCGGTAACATTTGAGCTTAAAAACATTTTGACACCAGCAATATATACCTAAGTTTTTACAAGATTTTCAAGATGTCGACATATTTTACGATAAATATACCTAGTTTCAAGGAATCTTAGATTTTATCTTAGTAGAAACTTAAAATAGTGTGCGTTTTGGTGTAGACTGTAAGCCACTGTTTGTTTTATTTTAAATCTAATATATAAATTTCTCGTGTCACAATGTTAGTTACCATACTCCTCCGAAACGGCTTGACCGGTTTTTATGAAATTTTATATGCATATTTAGTAGGTCTGAAAATCTGCTGCTATCTCTTTTTTTATTTTGTTTCCTTTAGTTTTTTGTAAATGGCAAAACTAAACGTTTGCCGGGACAGCTAGTAATTCAATAAATAAATACATATTTTGACATTTATAGTACCAACCCGGTCCCAGTAAGAAAAGCACGCTCTCAAAACCCCAAAAACGAAACCTAAAATTAAAAGATTAAAATCAAACAAATCAATTCTATTAGTTAAGTAAATATACGGCCACCCGTATGACATGTAAAAGATAGTAGGGAGCGTGGTATGTGTTAATAAAATTCTACCCGTAACTTCGGTCCCATTGTCTCTCTGTAGATAAAGCAATTTACTTAATTAAACGCCCACAATGATGGTCGGTATTGAGATAAACTATACTGTTATTAAAATGTTTAAATGTTTGAGTTTGATGGACCAGTTTTAAGTTGGTTTACTCTCGGTGTAAATGGGTTTTGAAAGTTTTAACTTAAGATTGGAAGAGAAAGATGCTTCTCTACCTACTTATATACTTATTAATGCTTAAACGAGGCTAGTTTTTAAAAGCTAAGTTAACAATATTTTTCATAAGTTATTTGTTGGATATTTGGAAGACTTTAAATATATATATAAAAAATATATTTATATTTATATATATTTTCTATATTTAAAAATATAGAACGGAATAGAACACAGTCTGGCCAATTTTGAACTATTACCGAATAGTCGATTGACAGATAATCTTTGGTTTGCGGGTCGAGGCTCCAAGTCAAATAATACTTTTTTTAATTAAACAAGTTTTTTTTTGTTAATAATGTCGTAAATCTTTCATAGATTAAATTACAAAATTGAAATTGATCATTAACCTAGACACACCTAAAAATTTCGGCATTTCGTATCCATTGCCAATGCTATAAATATAAATTAATTTATTCACGTCTATTATTTTTACAATTATACAACAAATATTTATATCCGAAACCACCTAAGTAGAAAATTATGGGTTTGGCAAATTAAACATTAGTAGTTTATTGATGTTTACAAATTATGTTCTTTACCACTATATTTGAATTCGTTCGTCTCTGTCTGTAAAGATTTATGCATTTAAGGTCTATGTAAAACATACAAAAAACATAACCCTTTCCTTGCAGTCGGGTAAAAACAAGGTTCGTGAGTTCGACTCGAACTTGACCATTTTTTAAAATCTTATTTTTTTGTATGATTGGAAACAACAATTAAATTAGGTAATTAAATTTGTATTGGCAAACGTGGTGTAGGACGCCCTGTGACTAGGTTGAGCGACGACATACGCAAAGCGGTGGGTAGTGAATGGAGAAGAAGAGCCGAAGATCAGGCTCAGTGGCGTATCTTTGGAGAGGATAGCGTCCAGCAGTGAACTGACACCTGCTGATGATGATGATGACTTACGTATACAAAAAGCAAAATCATACATAAGTACTTTATTCCGGTAAATAACGCACCGTTCAAACAAACAATCGACGAGGTGTCATCGATAAATTGTAATTCGACGTGACGTTTTTCGAAATGGAGTAGTGAACTCCTTTAATTCATCTATACATATAATATTCTTCAATAAGACTATATTAAACAAGCCAACGCCCGCTACTTTGTCCGCGTAGATGTCGAACTTTCCGTAATTCTTAGCGCTTGCCTATGTCATAATAACTGTTTGCCAAACAGCCGATTTAAATTGTACATATTGGTATAATATCAGTCAGTCATTACGTTGAATTTGTTATTTATAGATATATTTATTCCAAAAAAAACTTGTTACTGGCACAAAATTAAACTTGGAAGAAAAACTTTTTCAAAGACTGTTCTTTTATTTACACAGTCGTAAGTAAACAAAAGAACAGGTTAAAAATAATCATAAAAACTTAAGAATTAATTAGATAAACCTACATACTCTAAAATATTACGATACCTATCAGACAAAGTTATTCACCAAAGTTAGACACAGATTTGAATACATTAGCCTTTGTAAGATTTCCTTGATTCACTTTTGATGGCATAGGCTTCGAAAATCGATCGACTCTCCCCATGTTAATTAAGGGGAGAGAGGTTTTGATCACTATTTTCTATTCTGTGACTTTAACATTCGCGGAATTGTGGATTATTTAGGATTTAAAAGGTCAGAAAATTGTAACAATATTTTGTAAACTACCTTTAAGAGGAAAGGGTACCGTGCGCTCTCTTCATACAAACGTTGTCGACTGTTTCCTCCCTGAATAATGACACTAGAGCAAATATTTCTTATGCATAAAACTTATAACTGCCATGACCATGCCCCTATGTTTCGTTTATTTTTCTATTTTTTTGTTTTATAAATCTTAATTTCTATGATAATTAGAATGAAAAAAAAAACCAAGACATAGGGGCATAGTCTTGGCAGTTAATAGGTTTTATGCAAAAAAAATTTTGCTTTAGTGTCATTATCCAGGGAGGAAACAGTCGACTACGTTTGTATGGAGAGAGTGACGGTAACCTTTCACCTTAAAACATAATTTTTTGTCTACTACATTTGAATTAATAATGTTACTGTTTAAAAAAAAAATGAATTTGGCGAATAGTTACATAGTCTTTTCGTTCTAATCTAGAAGACTTATAGTAGAGCCTGGGACATAATATACAGGAAAAGTATTTTTGTAGTGCACATTTTTTTTCTGCTGAATATATGTCGGCAGTGGAGTACATTTACGCCAAAAAAAAAAACTTCCTGCAATTTCTAAATTATTGGGTATCTCAGTATTGATACACACAATGACACGTAGGTAGGTACCTACCTTCATTTAGAGCGCGCTATTAAACTCGCTGGCGCTAGTATTGTGTCCATGGACTTCGTCGTTTTTAACCCCCGACGCAAAAACGACGGGGTGTTATAAGTTTGACGTGTCTGTGTGTGTGTGTGTGTGTCTGTCTGTGGCATCGTAGCTCCCAAACGGATGAACCGATTTTGATTTAGTTTTTTTTGTTTGAAAGATAAGTTAGTCGGGAGTGTTCTTAGCTATGTTTGATCAAAATCGGTTGAGCCGTCTTAAAGTTATGGGGGATAAAAGTCAGGATCAAAAACCGAATGTAAGTAGATATACTCGAGTGGGGTATCAAATGAAAGGGCATGACTCGTACATTACAAATATCTATGTTTGATCAAAATCGGTCCAGCCGTCTAAAAGTTATGGGGGACTCAGGATTAACAACCGAATGTTAGTAGATATGCCCGAGTATCAAGTTAATTTGAGTTTTTTGGCTTCGTTTGGATCTTTTTTACTTTTCTTTCCATTTTTTTATTATATTACTAGCTGTGCTCTGCGGTTTCACCCGCATAACTCCCGATCCCGTTGGAATATCGGAATAAATTAAGATGTAAGCTATCCTATCTTTCAAGTTAGATCAAACTGCACACGGTGTGCAAATTTGATTAAAATCGGTTAAGTACCTAGTTTAGGAGTCCATCGCGCACAAACAACGTGACACGTAATTCATATATATTAGAGAAGATGAATAGATAACCTAGATCTAGACGTCTTTTTCTATGTATACTTAGGTAGTTCTAATATTTAATAGCTATGAAATACCTACTTGTAGTTGTAAAAGTTGAATATCTAAAAAAAGAATACCTTTAATAAAAAAACTGTTTAGGGTTAAAAATAATCTTCACTACATAGTATAAAACAAAGTCGCTTTCTCTGTCCCTATATCCATTTGTATGCTTTAATCTTTAAAACTACGCAACGGATTTTGATGCGGTTTTTTTAAATAGATTGAGTGATTCAAGAGGAAGGTTTATATGTATAATACATGCATAATATAGCCGTGCGAAGCCGGAGCGGGTCGCTAGTTAACTATAAATTAATAATAGTTATTGTTTACACCAAATTATCTGAATCATAAATCGCAAGAAAATAAAGAAATAAAATAAAAAATATTAAAAAGTCCCTCCCTACAAAAACGATGAAATAAAAAATTAAATTAAAAATTTAAAAAACCCCCGACACAAAATAATAAAAATAGTATGAACGTAAAAAGCCTAAAACAAGCAAAAAAAATCTATAAAAAGAAAAAGCCACAAAAAGAACAAAAAAGGTATAAACGTGAAACCCTACAAAAAGAAAAAAATAACCTCGAAATTATGATTCTACTACGTAAGTACATGTGAATTTTTTTGATTAAATATTGTCGCGTCGGGGGACCGCTCTTTACCTATAGAAACACCTTCCTAAGTAAAATGATATTAAAATTTCAACGAAAATGTTAAAGTATTAAGAATTACTAGTGATAAAATGCTAAAATAAAAATGTTAACATTATATTAAATTGACTCGAAAAAGAGCGGTCCCCCGACGCGACAATATTTAATCAAAAAAATTCACATGTACTTACGTAGTAGAATCATAATTTCGAGGTTATTTTTTTCTTTTTGTAGGGTTTCACGTTTATACTTTTTTGTTCTTTTTGTGGCTTTTTCTTTTTATAGATTTTTTTTGCTTGTTTTAGGCTTTTTACGTTCATACTATTTTTATTATTTTGTGTCGGGGGTTTTTTAAATTTTTAATTTAATTTTTGTTAGAAACACTTAAATGGCTATAGCTCTGAGAGTTTTTGAGTTAGCTCCAAAATAAAATAAAACAATATTTTTTATTTTAATGTGCTTAAAACATACCGAAATTTGTGCACTACAAAAATTATAATATTAGAAGGAGTAGGCTTGCCCAGAACCTATGATGATGGTAAATAATGCCAATCCTTGCATTTTCAGTTTAGTGGGAGGAGACCTTAATATTTTTTATCTTAATTGTCCGTTTACAGCGATGCCTGAACACCATAATCAATATAAACATTATAAGATTGCGCAATCACAGTCAAACATGTGATATGCCAGGCTGTAATTTGGTGAAATAAAACAAACGATAGGTAGAGTAAAGTTTGTGACATACTGAGACGATTGATATTAAATAAACAAATAAAATAAAATAAACATAGAACAACTAAATTTGTTTAATATTCTAGTTTAAAAGAGAAAGATTTTGTATTAAACTGTTTACCTTAGAAATGTACCACATTGTTTGACTTAACTTTGTGAAATGACAACGGTTAACACATTTTCAATGGATAGCCTGAACACGGTCCAGAGACCAGATTAAGATGTAGAAAATGGTGATGGTAGACTTTGACCACAGCTGTAGCTGGGCCAAAGACCAGATTACGATTGTAGTAAGTTCCTAAGTTATGCAAAAGTGTTCATTCGATTACTTTTTGACAGCAGCTCCTATAGACATAATGACTTTGTATAAGCATCAGCGACTACCATTGCTTACTTACATAATTCGCATAATTTAAAAAATACTTCTTGTCCTCCGACTAAATAGACGGACGATATTATTAAAGTCGTGGGAAGTCGTTGAACGCAGATAGCATGTAAGGCTTAGGTGAGTGAGGATTTAAACCCTTTGTAGAATTTATTTATCTCTCAGTAGACTTCAACTTTACTACTCCGCTTATTTGTTAAGTGCTCCATTATTATTATCAATGTTTTTATTAACTAACAATTTTATAATCAAAATTATTGTTTCTCACAGTCATAAAACTCGTTCGCTGGTCACTCGCATGGCACTCTATTGATTTTAATTGCAGGTCATTTATTTAATTGCTGTATTCGAACTTTCTCAAAAGCCTGTCGATTCTAATGACTCCTATAAAGATTGTAACATTCTGAAAATTCATTCAACTATCTAACAAGCTTCTAAATTTTAATAAGCTTGTATTTTTTTAAGTTGTTATGATAAGATGTTTCTGATTTATGCTTACTTCAAATTTAGTACCATATATTTAACTACTGATAGATAAGTACTTATTAAATTTTAAAAGAGCCATCAATTTATAATTTACTTTTAAATATGATGCAGTCCAAAACTATTAGGAACTTTTCGACAACGAATATTTTATGTAGGAGTTAATATGAAAATATTAGATAATTATAAAAAAAACAATCATAGAGATAAAATACTTTAACTACAACAGTAAGTTAACTAGAGCATTTTTCGAAGCATTTTGATTCTTCATTCAAAATTATTGGATAACCTACGTTACATACTTAGTTTGCTGGAGATAAATCACTAAATTATTATGAGATAAATTATTAATTTTAAGACTTCAATCTAATCTTTGAATATTGTTAAATACAAAAATACATTAGAATTAAAACTTAAACTGTAAACTAGTTAAAATTTCTACTAAACAAGATCAAAGAACTGAATTAATACTAAAGGATTTTAAACTACCATGGTAATTTCCACAATTAAATTTATTTATTATTTATTATTATTTTTTATTTTGTTTTGTATTTAATAATACGAAATTCAACTCACATCCATCTAATCTCATGATGTAATGATATCGTTATGGTGTAACAATATGATAAATAACCATAACTTCTTAGTAACGTTAGCAAAAACAACACCTGGCTTGAAAGTAGATGTTAAATGTAATTTAATATAGGTAGGTAGTAGGTACTTGATATCTTATATCAAGCGATACCGCTGAATGGGAATTAGAGTTTTATTTGCTGGGAAAATGTTTGACAATTTGTGTCTAATTTTATGGGATTTTACGAATTTCTTGTCATGTGCGTTTTCATGTGTATATTAACAAGCGGTCTAGAGTCGCACTATTTAATCTTAAATATCGGCCCAATTGATTAAATATCTTATATGTCTATGTTTTTTACTAACTTCTAGTTTATAAGTCATACTAACAACACTATGGATGTAAAAGTCTGAAATAAATGAATTGAATTGAATTGAATTGAATTAACACATTAACATTGTTCTAACGGTGATGGAAACATCGCGATGAAACCTGCTGCTTAGTTGGTTCTAGAAATATTGACGAGTTTTTTTTCCACTGGACGTGGTCAACCAAACTGTTAAGGTGGTATAGGTGACTCTGCACCTTATATGCCCGACATCCAGCGACCTGAAAAACAAATCGCTTTAATTTTTTTTTACACGATAGTAAGTGAAAGTGACGATACAGTCTCAGATGTAACATGCTTTTCTAGAAGTATACCTATGCTTTAACCTATATGCTTGTGACTCAAAGAACCTCAAAATAAACGGGGGCCTTTGAGGGACGCGAATGAAGGTACGAAGAATGAATGAATGAATGTCATTTATTTGAAGGCAGTGGAATATTGTTTTTCGACCAGTCCTCCTGTTGTGGCTACAGCTTTCGTATTGGAACATGGGTCAGTCCGATTGGCGATACCGAAGCCTCCAAGAGATAATAAATTTTATAGGACATTCCACATCTAGCCCCAAGCTAAGTAACTAGACTTGTGTTATGGGTGCTAGACAATGGATATACTACTTACATACTTTTTCTTTTGTAAATATATACTTATGTACGGTTGGCTGCATAATTGCAGACCCTCCAAAACGGCTGTTATAAGAATGTTGTCAACACAAGAAAAATTCTAGACACCTGCGTTAGGTGACGTTTAAAGTCTTCTAACTCATCGATTAATCAAACAAAAATTATTAGAATGCAACCATTCCAATATGTAATAGTAATTTTCGAACTCTACCGAGGGCTGCAATTATGCAGCCCTCTGTACCTACCTAGTACATTTAAACAACCAGACCCCAGACAAATATCTAAGCATATATACTTGTCTGAGGCGGGAATCGAACCCCAACCCTGTGTTTGCCAGTCCGTCATTGTGACCATTGTGCCAACTGGGTCGCCGATTGCCCCTTTAGCACCGCCCAAGGGTCACGTGTGGGACATCTAGGGCTAAATCCCACGAACCCTCATTGTCATACTATGAGGCGTTACTAATACTAGAATATTACGTAAAAATATCGTTTGTTTTATAATACAACATAGATAATTTATGTAAAGCCGAGTTTTGGTAAAACAATGGTGGTAACAGATTAATTGGAGTGCTTTTCTATGTAATCCCTTTAAATGAAGATCTGGCTTTGTTTTACATTTCAACAGGATTATTATTAAAAAGTGTGCTTAATTATCGTATCAGATGTTTTATTATCGTAATATTAATTTATTTTATGGGTAAGTGCTCTAGTTTTGATTAAGGTATTATTTAAACATTGATATTAATCTAAGCTTTTAATTACTTTTCTAAGTTCACTTTGGTAATGACAATGACGTCAACAATTTTGTTTTATTTTACTGTGTTATATGCTTTATGTCAAAGACTTAATTTCTCACTGCTTTTGAGATAGACTATAGTACCTTTCGAACTGCAATAACCCAATTCCTTAGTGGTCAGTGGTTACTGGCTCATAAATTAAAACTTCACAAAGAGACAGCCCATATGTCACCTCTTCAAAGAATAAAACAAACAATGTTTTGTGTTATGCTACTGTTCCTCTTTAATTTGAAGGCAAAGAACAGATGGTAACAAAGGATTCCTGTATTGTAACTATAACCCTATTATGTTTCGCTAAAGAAAACAAATGGCGGGTAAAAAAAACTTGAGTTTAACAATTACAGTGGTATAATAAGGCTTCCGTGTAATTATCAAAAGGGACTTCTGTTTATTGTAAGTGAACAGCTCAGCTTGAGTTCGGAATATACAGTGATAGTTTTCGGTTCTCGGAATCAAATTAAGCAAAACTAACCAGTAGTCGATTTGTTACAGTTTGTGCTATCAAAACAAACTTTAATTGCTGAGTTTTGTTTATATTACTTCACTTTCTGGGAAGCAGAGGCTTCTTTGGAAACCGAAACTAAAGCACAGGCTAACCCTACGTTTGTTTATTCACGCTTTTTTCCCTTAAATATTGGTAAGTAAATAAAAATTATAAAATGTCACCTTAACTCGCCGAAATATTTTCTTATTTATAATCTCATCTATACTTACCTACCTACTTATTTTTATTTTTCATCTCAATATTATAAAGAGAAAAGATTTAATTTAAAACTACTGGACTAATTTGGTGAAACTTGGCATGAAGATATTAGGTATATTGATTTTTTGGAAGTAATATAAGTTTGTTTTTATCCCGATATTCTCACGGGATTGGGAGTTACGCGGGTCAAATCGCGAGGCATTGCTAGTTTTAATATAAGTAGGTAAGTACTAAAATTATTAAAAACTGCTTATATTATTGTTTTTAATTTTTTTAAATCTTCATCTCTTAATTCTTACTTGAAAGCAACATTTTTTCAGCAACATTTTACACTTAACATCACTAAAAATTTTGAATAGCACAGAGGACGCTTGCGACTAATTGGGATGCAGGAGGTTGTGGGTTCGATTGCTGCCGTCGAACTACTGGTATTTTTGTGCAGATATTTGCTTCTGTAATAAAATATTTTGTTCTGGTCTGAATTTTACTCTATATATTATAACTAGCGACCCGCCCCGGCTTCGCACGGCTATATTATGCATGTATTATACATATAAAACTTCCTCTTGAATCACTCTATCTATTAAAAGAAACCGCATCAAAATCCGTTGCGTAGTTTTAAAGATCTAAGCAGTCAAAGGGAAATAGGGACAGAAAAAGCGACTTTGTTTTATACTATGTAGTGATAACTTAACATATTCCTATTTACAAAAGTATTCTATCTATTTTCTGCATGGTCACCATAACACAAGACTAGCTTGGGCTAAATGGCCTCGTGATTGCAATTTTTTTTTTTAAATTTATTCTTTTGTTCAGAAATAAGAAACAACATTCGAAAAAATACCAGGTACAGTATAAAAGTATCAATACACAATTTGTCTTTTGTGGGGACAAAATGCGACAGTATCTATTACTTACAAAACGAAATTGCATAGAAAATGCAATCGAATATTTTTATTTGGACAATGGAACTGGAACAAAAAATCACGCACAATTGCCCTTGTAACTTGAATACTGATCATTATCGGGATTTGGTTGAGTTTATCTGGATCTCAGAGGAGCCGATCAGTTATTGCTAGCACACAATGGAGCAGCTAGCGACAGAGCCTAAGCTGTCAAACTATGTAGTAAGAATTAGGGCGGCATGACATTGTGCTTAAACAAATTTAGCTATTTTTCTATTATTTTTTAGCTAAATTACCTATAGCTAAATGCATATAACGGATATGTTAAATTAAATTATATTTCAAGAACCTCAAGGTTGGTATTATTTACAATTTGACACTTTGACAGTTGGTTATTAAATTAATTAATTTTTTGTTGTGCAAGCCAACCTAAGATAGGTAAATGTACTAGGTACTTATCAATTTGGGATTACAAAGCTACCATGGTCGTTTTCACTATTAAGTTATTTAAAACGGCTGTTTACTATGTTTTTATTTTTGTGGAGCTCGATATTTCGATTTTGTAACAAATTTATTTCTATCGACAAAAAAAACAATTTTAATTTTTTTTTCAGTATTGCATTAATTAATAGTGAAATTACAGCCTAAAATAATTTCATCTTTAGGGCTCTAGAATTATTTATTTCATGAGATTTAATAAATCCAAGTGGTATTGAAATATGCGAATTTTTAACCACAATTAATATTGTATTGCTATATTGAAATAAATTATCATTCATTTGTTCATATTAGTTTTGTTATCGCTGTCGAAAAAGAAATTACTACCTACTTCATTGTGAACAAGCTCTCAGAGTTATTGCTATGTAATCCCTCAGCAGCTTGTTTCCTCTCGATTTGCCCATTGAACTCGTACAAACAAGATTTAATTTTAGCTTTGCATTTAATTGGCTGAAAACTGAGCCCAAAGTGTTTGAATAAAGATGGTTTTCATAGAATAATTGAAATATTAGTTAGTTTAATTTATACTGCGCTAGGATTTAGAGATATACATCACTTTTTTTGAAAGGGAAAATGCCATACTGTTTTTTGTAAATAAAATATTAGTCGAATGAAGAAAGTACTTATTTTTTTGAAGTTAGTCAAACATTCAACAATGCCAGTTTTTGATTGATAGTGAACAGGTGACGATGAATATTTTGATAAAGGTAGTTTAAAAACTGTAGCAAACAGGCAAGAAAAAATCATATTATTATTTTTTACTGAGACTTTTGAAGGTTCTTTCCATAAAGACCGACACAAACACCAATCTAATTTTACAAATGTCATGGTTTTCGCAAAACTTTTGAAGTCTGTGGGTGTGATCAATGGACCGTGTCTGCAAAATCGATTGAGACTATTAAAAACTACTTTTGGCCACAGAAACAGTATTGTCGTATAATCGATTTACAATAAGGATGTTGAATTGTGCCTTCTGTCCGTTTCAACGGTAGGTGTGGTTCCACTTCATCAACGTGAGTATCGAGAGATTCGAATGAAAATCGAATTGTTATTTCTAACGGGCTCTTTGTTATTTCGCGCGAGTTTCACGGTCGGTTATGGGCGCTGGCTCGGAACTGCAGCTGCCGGCCATGTCTCGGACCGCGACATCGATGCCTTTGTCCTCAATAGATACGACTTCATATAAATGCAGTTTATGTGAATTCCACAATAGATACTCTCAAGATTTAAAATCTAAGTCTCACGTAAAAAATCTATTGTCAACGTTCGACACAATAAATGTTGGTCGTATCGTTGGCACATTAAAAAGTATTCATGCGGTATTTTTGTTAGGTCCACCTTTGTGTTGAACGCAAAAATCTTGACACTTTTACATTTGTCAAATTTTTTGATGGCATCCTTTGGACCTGTCTGTTTCTTTACTACTTCTATGATAGAAAACAAAATTGAACAAATCAAATGGAAACGATTCTGTCGCAATTAAAGAAGCGTAAAAACAATTGCGAAAGAGTTAATGAACTTGTGGTGATGGTGCTCGTTCATGGTGAGAATTGTCAAGTCTTGTTATCGCTATTGGTGGTAAAGAAAGAAGTCATGCTTTCTATTGTAGACCGTGACGGCTACATTGTTTCGAGTCAATCAAAAAGCAATGAGCATCGCGTACATTGACCGCGATTGACGGAGAACTGTCGATTTGGTATGCGTGTCATAAAGAGCTTGGCATTGTTGTCTTTACTGATTTTCTATCGATTATTATTTGAGCGTTCCCGGAACTACTAATAAAATATAGAACTCTTTTTAAATTTAAAACATATCTACTGATAGCTACATCTTGATTAAAGCTCAAGTACCAATTCGGTCATTATAAGCCGAGCTTACATTTGTTGGGTTTATTGACTCGTAAAAATGACAGAAACGACAGCCGGGTGTTAACAGAATGTAGCAAGTAAAGGTTTAATAGATTCTGCAAGTCATTTATGTACTAGGTACCTACAGAGATGCTTTTGTCTCAAATGCTACCCACTTTTTTTTCTAACAGTGTTTTATATAATTTATGATCAAAGATCTATTTCTAGACGATAAAATTCATCTAACCCAATTTCCTGCCAAATTACAACGACAAGCATTTCCGCGCAATCAATCCATGTTAGGAGAATCTTAAGATTAATCCCAATACATTTCAAAAGACCACTAAAACACGTTATCAAAATAAGGAGTTGGAGTGAAGAATCAAAAGTGATTACTTTATACTTTATAAACTTAAGAGTAGGTATTTTTATTTTAGGCCTATTCCGTCCCACTGCAGGGCAAATGTCTCCCTCCTCTCCTTCCACTGTTCCCTGTCTAGTGCCAGCTGGGTCCAGTCCCTACGATGTGAGTCCAACTCGTCCCGCTATCCCCTTCTGGGCCTGCCGCGGGTGCGCCTGCTATTCGGGAATCAGTCCGTGGTGGTTTTTGCCCACATCTGATGGAAAACTGGGCTGGACATGCGGCAGATATGTCCAGCCCAGTTCCATTTAAGTTCGGTAGCAGTATGGCCGTTGGCCATTGGCCATACTGCTGCCGAACTTTCTGGCTTTTGGAGAAGAGTATAAGCGAGAAATTTAAGTTAAAGGAAGTTTAATAAAATAATTACCAGTTCTCAATAAACACCGTCCATATAAAATAGCAAACGCGCATTTTAGTAACGCTATCTATTATAAATCTAATGTAATCTACAAACAACGTAATAATGTTCGCCTATAGTTTGACTCACAAATAAAGTTTTTACTAAAAATTCTTCACACTAAGTCAGTTAAAAGAATAGAATCATAAAGGAATTCTTTACAAGACGTTATAAATCTGTCATACAGCTTGTTAACTGAATGCTTTGATACTAGTATGATCAAAGACGTTTCGTCGCTTGGAATCTTGGTGACATTTAATTGGTTTGCGTATAAGCAAAGATCTAGATAGAGTTTTGTCTTACATAGGTACCAACTTAGATTATGCGATCATTGCCTTTTTTACGACATATATTCAAGTATAATATAATATATATTCACTATAGTAGATTGGTAGTTTAACGGAAGTGTTTCGTACAATTTTTTTAATTTCTCAAACAATCTTCCAGAATTAAAATTATTAGTAGTAGAGCAAGGGCAGTCTTATTCCCTTTATCTCCTCCAATTTGTGGGATTCGTTTTGCTCGCGTCCATCGGATTTAGCATTAGAAGTCACATACGTGAACCCTGGGTGGTGCTAAAGGAATCTACTGGTGTAGAATCTCGACTTCTCTTGACTTTGTTATCAAACGGACTTGAACGAACGTGTCGCGAATCAAAAAGCCGGTAAAGCGACACAAAATTACTACTAATTATATCCATAACACAAGTCTATTATTTTTGTATAGTATTATATCCGTTGTCTAGCACCCATAACACAAGTCTAGTTACTTAGCTTGGGGCTAGATGGCGATGTGTGGAATGTCCTGCAATATTTATTATTTATTTAATTTTGTTTCCGCATAATGCTGAGCAGTTAAACAGATCCCTGTTAAATAAAAAGGAAATAAATGCATACTTATTTTATCTGTATATGAAGTTCTTATTCATTAGGATTTAATTGTTAGAATAATCAATCTAAAGTAAATTCACTTAGGACAAAAATATTTTTTTTTAGATGTTATTTTAATATTAGTTCGGTTACATTATTTGTATTCAAATACACTGCTGAGCACATAATAAATTTGCAACTGTAACTAATTTTGGTGTTAAAATGTCGCATCACGTTCGCATGTGTTTCAAATTGAGGTGCCTCTGTACAATTTTGTGGATTTTACGTGTAACCTACACAATAACCATTTAGAAAGAGATAGTTAAAACAAAATACGGTGTCTATGGAGTCAAACATGCGATTTCCAAAAAGGTGAACCTGTTAAGAATGGATGTAAATAGATTGTTGAAATCAAATTGTCTAAGTTTTTGTACCTTTAACTGTGATAGCAATGCACATGCTTAAAAAGAACAACTTATAGATGGTACAAATAATGGTCTAATCCACTGTAAGGGCCTGGGTAATATCATACAGGTCGTTAAAGATGACACTTTAGTGTCCTTTAAGAACTTGTAAATATTAACACCTAGGTCCTCAAAAGCAACTCCAAAATATTATTTTGGTATCCCATGTGGAGCTGACATCTTGATTGGAGAGATAGATAAAATATCTATTCAAAAAATTTCCTTTAAGAGCTTGTGAATTTTAACACCTAGGTCCTCAAAAGCGACTCCGAATTTTTATTTTGGTATCCTATGTGGAGCTGACATCTCGATTAGATAGATAAAATATCTATTAAGATTCCATTTATTGCTGTAAGTAAATAAATAAATAAACTAATAAAGACTATAAATTTTATTGAAAAAACATGTTGTAAAGCATTGTTGTAACTGGCCCATAATTACAATACTTTCACAAAACACACAATCTTGTTATTATATTTTTCCCACGAGATTTAGTATTTTAAAAACCAGAAGTATGTAATAATCATTAAGTACTTTGCGGGGCCGGTCACTATGTAGGTGGGTAAATCTTCACTTGTCCATTTGACTGCGTGCATCAGTTCACATGACTTAGCGGTTAAGGCTATGAATACAGTAGCTGATATGTGGTCATTGGTTATTACGATGTCAGCTAAGTCATGTAAAGTTAAGTTTTAATCGATTATTTCCTCCTAGTCCTAATTATTTATATTTCTTAACTCCGGAAAGCGTCCCGGAACTTTCTTCGTAATGAACACGGAAAGGGAAATACTATATCCGGAAATCTTAATGATATTCAAAGGCACATACACGGCATTCAATCATTGATGGGCGTAACAAGTAAGCTTTTCTGATTTAGGTGTTATTACTAGTTTGCTGTATAGGATATCTCTAAATATACGATCAACGACCCAGTTGGCACAATGGTCATCATGCCGGACTGTCAAACACAGGGTTGGGGGGTTCGATTCCCGCCTCAGACAAGTATTTAAGCTTAGATATTTGTCTGTGGTCTAGTTGTATCTATGTATTATATGTGTTATAAGTATATATTATTCACAAAAAAGGCATATAATTATTACCTAAGTATATCCGTTGTCTAGCACCCATAAACCAATTCTAGTTAATTAGCTTGGGGCTAGATGGCGATGTGTGGAATGTCCTGCAATATTTATTTATTTATTTATGGAGAAGAAGAGCCGAAGATCGGGCTTATTGGCATCTTGGGAGAGGCCTACGTCCAGCAGTGGACTGACATCGGCTGATGATAATGATTTATTTATTTATATAGAACCAATCCAAGACTTGTTGCAAGCAAATACTGAGGAATTTAAAGTCCTTGAAGAAAGCACTAAAAAACTATTAGTAAGTCTATAGAGTCCGCTCCCGCTATCGCGTCAACTCCATTCGTCTCCAACCACGGACGACATGCGAGCAGAACCGACCGCACCAGGTCAATCCACTTTGTTTTTGCACCGCCTATAAAAAGAAATTACCTACGCCTCATTTATCGATCGGAATAAGCGTTTGCGACTAAGCTAATAAAGGAAGCACGCAATCATTGTCTAGGTACTCGTCAGTGATAGCCTATATGTATATACATTGAAAACATATACATTGATTTAGAGATGTCATTAGAACTGTCTTCAGAACATATGATTTGTTTAGAAGTCCGTGGTCAATTCACTACGGCCTTTAAACATTAATGACTTAGATAGGTTTTGTTTCAGTTAGTTGTATTAATTTGTTATAATATGTCGTATATTATTCAACCGTATTGTATGTAATACAATTACGTGGTTGAACTTTATGACCTAATTTGTTATTGATTATGAAATTTCGATTGTTTCAGGTAGAGATGAAGTTCAATTAAGGTTTATAATGGCTTGGGTCATCTCCTGGGATACAAGTCTAATATAGGTTTGTTAACTATGCTACCACTATCGATATTATGTGTTTACTCCTACGCAACTAATTTACAACCTCATACAAAGAAACTTTCAATTGAATGATCTCTGGAAAAGTCTAGAGTCTTTGCTCGACCTCAAAAAGATAATGTATGGAAAAGTTGAGAAATAGTACATTGTTATCCTAGGTGTGAAAGTCACTCATTACAAGTCCCGAGACGGAGTTTGGCGCCCGAGCGTAGCGAGGGCGCTAATAGTTCGAGGGACTTAAGGAGTCTTTCACTCGAGGTAAACACTGTGCTTTTCAATACGAATAATACATAAAATTCTTCATAACAACGAGAGTGAATGAGACTATGAGACTCCATACCACATGAATAGGTCATGTGTCCATACTACCTGATCCTCTTACAAGGTTGGGACCAAAGAGGTTAAACATTATGTAGTGTTTTTTTAGGTTTCTGCTATTTGTATTCAATACTTAAATACGGCGGTACTTACCGAAGAAGTTTTTATTAATGAGTTAATCCAACATTGGGATCTGACGCGAAGTCCGTAGATTTAACTTACAGTTTTTGTAACACGGTTTGTCTAGAAAATGTTATTTACAAAAAATACACAATCATAAATGAAAAACCAGATTAACACAAAAACATAATAAAATAAGAAAAAATAGTTACTTAGTACTAAACTCTGGCAGTATGCATGAGCCGTGCCAAGCCATAATTATTATTCTTTGGTGTAAAAAAAAAAGCAAGGAGGTTAGGTTTTTGAAGTTCCTAATGCGTAATGATACTGATACTGGCTACATGCAGATTGCACAAGTCGTGCGAAGCCATAATTTGACATGACAGCTGTCAGTGAAAGTGAAAAGCCCTAGGGCTGGAAATTTTATTTTCTACACGCTCTTCAGGCATCTTTAAACCTACTTTCGGAGTATGAGTAATGAAAAATTATATTCATACTTAACAATTGTGTTACAAATATAACGAGAATCATAGGTTTATAAATATCAAACCCAGACCCAGACAATTATAATAGCAAGGTTTCTTTTCTTCGGATAACGTTTCTATTTTAAAATTTTAGATCTCAATGTTGTTCGTGTCGTTCCTATGATGTTTATAATAGGGTAACATGTTCTAAGAAATATGTAAGCATTGTACTTATTTCAACAATACCTAAAGTCTCATTTCAGTGAAAGATAACCGTAAATTGGTGTTGCTATATTTATAAATATTTTAACTTGGAAAAAAATAGAGGTCATGATAAAATAGACTTACTCACATAAAGTTACCTGAACAATGCGAAGAATATGATATTCATCGTGTTGTAGGAGAGGAGTAGCTTGTATGTCTTCACTTAATATATATAGCTTAAATCTCATTTGAATTCATGCAATAATTAGAGTTGCCATATAACGTTACAGGAAGCTCTACAAAACAATAGATACCGCTATGTTACTATTGAAAATATCCCTATTTCGCCAGATTTCAGCTGCGTATTAAATGTCCTGCGCGTAGATGACCGCATTTAAATGTGCATACAAAATATCGGTGCACAATGCGAATACTGGCCTGGCCTATCTAACAACTTTAGCTTCGCAGCTACCAATACCAAACTTTCATATAAAAACTCTCTTAACCCTGTATACTTAAGGCCAATAGGAAACTTTATTAAAATATTATAATGACAAGGAATATTTTTGTCATAGCATACAATGCTGGACAATAATGCTGACATGTACGTGAATGCAAAACAGTTTGTAGGTATGTCATGGTAGTTTAACAGAGATATTTTATAGGAAGCGATGAATGCAAATTCTGGTTCGCTTGTCTTTGTACAAACGATGTACACGGTAGTTTTGGAGGCTAATTATAAGGACACAGTTGGAGTTCTGTGGTCGAACACGATGCTAAAGTTGGGCTTTCGCGTAGGTAGGAAGTTAGTAAGGGTTCAACTAACTTTCCAAAGTGTAGTAATAATTATCTATATAATTATTAAATACTTTTTAAACTATGGATACATTGAAACAATTGTAGTTTTCAACTAACTAAGTGAGACTTAAAATGTACTTAAGAAATTTATATAAAGCTCCCTTCACTACATAGTATAAAACAAAGTCGCTTTTTTGTCCCTATTTCCCTTTGACTGCTTAAATCTTTAAAACTACGCAACGGATTTTGATGGGGTTTTTTTAATAGATAGAGTGATTCAAGAGGAAGGTTTATATGTATAATACATGCATAATATAGCCGTGCGAAGCCGGGGCGGGTCGCTAGTTATATATAAAATTCTCGTGTCGCGGTGTTAGTTATCAATCTGCACCTAAACGACTGAACCGATTTGTATGAATTGTTTTGTGTATATTCGTTAGGTCTGAGAATCAAACAACATCTATATTTATTTATTTTCCTTTACTTTCCCTTTTTTTGTCAATGGCAAATCAACGTTTACCGGGAAAGCTACTTATCTATATAACTATTAATACTATTTATACTATAGGTAAAAATTGTATTTCCAACGAACTAAGGGAGACCCAAAATGAACTTACGGTATATTTTAATAGCTATAAAGTTGAGTAAAATTTTATAAACCAAATAAAGTGAACTATCTCCTTAATTAAACAAAAGAATCGATTTCAAAAAGATACTCTTAATTTATGCATTGAACCGCATGAACCGACCGCGGAATTCCATTAAAGTGGCTATTAGACAAACAAACAAGGAACAGACCAACGATAAAATAATTATCGCTTTCATCTGACCGACGTTTGAACAAAACCACCCCATCATAGACAAACATTAACGAACCAACAAAAAAAAAACAAATTATCCCAAAAAGAGCATTTTCACAAAATCCCACCTCAAAGTGACGTCAGCAAAATTAAAAATGGCTTTGAGAATACAAGCGAAACATTTTTGATTATTAACACAATACCGTAACGTGTCTAAAACAAACTTAAAATAACTGATGAGGTTGCTTCGCCCTATATTTTAAAGAATAATGACGAAAAAATGGCCTTTAATACACCTGTTTCGTTACACACCTGCCTTGTTGACCGACTATTAGGGCATAAAAAGGCCAAACAATAATTTACTCGTCATGTTTACAATAGGAAACTACATAATTTGTTTTTGAATAAAATTCTGAAAACTTATTAACATAATTTGATCTGAAATTCTGAGAATTCTGAAAACTTATTAACATAATTTGATATTGGTAAGTTTGTAATCAGCTAATATCACAACCTCTCTACAAAACGTCTAATAAATTAAAATAAAAAAAGGAAAAATAAAGAAAAAGAAAAAGAAAGAAAGAAGAAGAAAAAGGAAAAGAAGAAAAAGAAAGAAAAAAAAAGAAAGAAGGAAAAGAAAGAAAAAAAAACTCAATTTTTTCATTGTTTTTTTTTATAACGTTATCACGTAAATTATCGTCAGTAAACCGACTTTACAGACAACCATTTCTTTTGTACTGAATTCACTGTCTCAATTCTAATTAAAGTTACAGCCCAATAGCGATATCGCCAATCGACAAATATTTTTATATGAAATTGACGTAAGCATTGTATGATGAAACTTGTCTACACTTTTTTTCCCTAACGCAAGATTACGTGACTTTTCGTTGGCCTAATCGTTATAAATCAATGGTCAATTTCATACAAAAAAAAAACTGTCGATTGGCGATATCGCTGATAGAAAGTAATCTTGTATATATGGACAGGATTATTAAGCTATTGCATAGATTTTATCGCGGGCCTTGGGGGGAGAATCAAGAAATTCCGCAACGAAAACACCTAAGACCCCCGACAAATGACGGACGATTATTAACGGACGACTATTGACGGACGACAAATGTCGGACGACTATTTTTTTTAATTAAATATATATATATTTTATTTTATTTTATTATTTTATAAGAACATTTACTAAGACAAGAAATTATTCTCGATATAGCAATAGCTTTACCGCGACAGTCCCCGAGTGCCACACGTTTTTTTATTTAATTAATTAATTAAAACGGTATTAAACCAATAACATAAATTAACAGTAAACAAGTGCAACTAAAAATAACATTAATCACATTATGGTACCTACATAATATAACAGTAAACAAGTGCAACTAAAAATAACATTAATCACATTATGGTACCTACATAATACAATACAAATACAAATAAGAGTTATGAGGTAGAATATGTATTTAGCACTAACTTATTATAAATTACTAGTAATTGGAAGAAGTACGATTCCAGGAATATTATTTTTGCCGTGTTTTGTTACATAAAAATATCTACATTCGTCAATCAAGACCTGTTACTAGCAATACAATACAAAAATAGCTTGTTACTGAAATTTTAACGAGCTTGCGGTAATAACATCCTATACACATTACATCCTCATAAAACTTATTCAGACTTCAGCCCTGTCAGATACTCTATATTTAAATTCCTAAAATAAACAAGAGTTATTCCTTTAATAAGTAGTTGCGGGTTAATTAAGTGGAATTCAGGCCTGTTTGTGCCCAAAGGTATCATTTGCTATTGTGATGGGTCTTTGGGCTCCTTCGGGGTTTATATTGTTGTTCCTTTTAATAGCCAATATGATAATTTATGTTTCTGCTCGAAATTTTGTTCAAAATATATTAATATTTTATTTGTATTCGGTTTAATAACAACGATATTTATGCCAACATAAGGTGTCTCTTGGTTTGTTAAAGTTTTCATTTCAAAGTCATATTAATTTACGATTATTTATTCTATCTTAGCATTTTCTATAAAGCATTCCTCTGATAATTATGAAAGCCACAGTAAAGTTCTCTATGGTTCTTTGATAAGTAAACTCGGATAAAGCGAATAAACTCTTAAGTTAAAATTGTTAGTGGTCCATAACAAAGCATATTTTACGATTTCTCATAAAGAAACGGTTTTAGCACAAAATTGATTGTAGAACTCAGTGTTGAACTAAAACAATATGGCATAAAGCCACTAATTAAACCAAAGAACAAAGGAACAAAAAGTGCAGGCTTCATAAAACCTTTTAGAACCCCCACGACGATGTTGCTCTAAGCCGGTCCGAATAGGTAACTAAAAAACGATCTGCCCACGTTGGTAATATTGCATCGGCGTGCGATCGACTTTAAGGGAACCTTTAAACGTGATTTAACAAAAAGCGCAACCCTTTAAAAGGAAGTCATGGTTAAGCGTCTCATGCCGACACTCTTTCCATAAAACTTAAGTATGGTCTTAACGTGGATGATACGGCTACCTCGTTTAAATCCTCCTTTGTACCGCAACTCTTTTGTTGCTCACCGAGGTGAAGTAATCTCGCTTTGGAGTTTTATAAACAATTGCCTCAAAGGTAATTTGTTTGGATATAAGAAACTTGCGGACATAATTTGCTTGTTGCAACAAAAGGAGCTACTTGTTGTCGGCTGTTAAGCCTTTGGTTGTTGCTAGATAAGTAGAAAGTTTCTAATGTGAATTTTAATAGATTTTTTTCTTTGAATTAAAATTACCTATATTTTCAGAGCAATAAGTTTTTAACCACAGAAAGAGCCGCAGGAAGAGATAAAGCAAAGTAGAGTCAAGTCAACATGAATTATATTTTGATTAAAAAAAGATGTTTTCTATGTATCTCCATTACAGTAAATTGAAAGACAGGTGAAGGAAACCAAATGTCATCTCTTTATTTATAAGTACAAACTTATCTAAAAGGGAAGATTAAACTAGAGTTAAGTTAACCTCAATCATGTATTAAAAATACGTTATTGTTCAAGCAGAAACTCCTTACAGCTGACCTTATTTAAAAGAATACAATGGGATATCGTTTTTTGTCCCTTCAAGTGTAAGATTCAAACATCCGACAACGAAAGGGTTGGCCCAGTTTTTAGGAGTGCAATGAAAATTATCGTTTCATCGCTTTTTACTATTCAAATACTATTTATTGTTTTGTTTACTTTGCTGTTGGAATTTTCATTTACATAAACCCTCCTTTGCTCTCATTTCTTTTTACTGTCGATTTTAAGCTATAAAAAAGAGTCGTTAATATTTAGGAGCGTTGTCTTGTGATCTATTTTTTTTTGTTGACAAAGTTTATGTCTTCATTACGAATAATTCAAATGAGGTTTCATATTATTCGCGTAGCAAATAAACCACGCTTTAGAACATTGAGCCGTATCGCTTTACAAATTTTTTTATTCTTATCATGCGAAATTGTCCGTTGAATTATAAGGCAAAGAGCAATCATTCATTCAAAAGTGTATTGAATAGTCGTTAAGAGGAATGGGCGTAGGTCACAATGCCGAAGGTACTGTAGGTACTGGCTGCTCTTATGAGACGCTCCACAATTTCAGATCAGTCGCATTCAAAAATGCATGTAATATAAATCTTTCCGGTGAAGCACGAACAGTGCGACCACTCCCACTCGGCCCGAGGACTCGAATACGAATATTAAATTCCACTCAAAGTCTTTATTTAAAAATCGAGCCAACAATCTTAGCTTGTATTCCCATACATCCTGAGCACACTTTACAGCATATTGGAATCACCCGGCGGCATTCGGATTTCGACTGCATTATTAATAATTTTAATGCAGGTTCTTGAATTGTGTTTCGAGTTCTTTTTTGCGACGTCCATCAATAATATTCGGACATTTGAATGTCTACTTTAAAGACTATATTGATACGTCTTTAAAATTATCTGCGGTTGTATCGCCGCATTAAAGTGTTTTGGGTATAAAATTAGTCATAAAGATTTTATTGATGAATGTTTTAAAATGAATCTGCCAATTTGAACTTGACGGCTTGTCTCAACTTAATTATAATGCAAAAAGCGAATCACATCACTCATAAACAGCACTATAGATACCCACTTCATATGTTCCATTAGATATATTATGAAAGAAGAATGCAAGTAATCAAAGTCATAGATTTAATCAAGCAAAATTAAATTAATAAGTAGTTAAAGTAAACAAGAAAACAATTTTCGTATTGTTTGCTCGAATGCACGGGTATTAGATAATTTTATTAAATACAAAGGAAGCGGTCTGTTCAATTGACAGCGTATCAAATCGGGCTGACATTGGAGTTCAAAGTGATATCAGGGCCTCTGTACTTGGATACTGTTCTATGTTAAAATAAGTAGAATAATGTAATATTAAGTAAGTAACATAATCTACCAATTTAGCTTTTCTTAGGTTAAAGAGGTTAAGCGTTCCAAGATTGTTTAACTTCAAAAATGATGGCAAAGCAATACTTGAGTATATACACAAATAGAAAAATATATGATTAAATTCTCCGATATTCTAGGTTACAACGAAATTGGTAGTATTTCGTGAACTAAATGTGGAAAAATGAAATATTTAAAGTCACGTGTTTTCATTTTCTTCATCAGCATCTGACACATAAAAAAATATATATTGCAGCTAATTCCACACATCGTCATCTAGCCCCAAGCTAAGTAACTAGACTTGTGTTATGGATGATATACAACAGATATACTACTTTATACTTTTCTTTTGTAAATATAATATACTTATAATACATAGAAACAACTAGACCACAGACAAATATCTAGGCGTAAATACTTGTCTGAGGAGGGAATCAAATCCGCAAACCTATATTTGGCAGTCCGGCATGGTGACTATTGTGACCAGTGGGTCGTCAAATATAAGAAACGTGTCCATTGTCCAATTCAAGAGCATCTATACTATTCATTATAATATCTATATTGACTTAGGTAATTATTATTCACTTACCAACTAGGAAATTCCAAACTCTACAATCATTATTATAGGTCTGTTGAAAGTATTAAGATGATAATACATTTGTGTTATTAGTCAATAATTACAATGGCTTATCACAAGAAATTGTCGTCGCCTGTTGAAGAAGTGTCAATAGTTATACGTAGAAATCTAAATAGGTAATTTAGTAAAAATTTGATTATAGTTATATTCAAGAGCATTTGTTCGAGCACGTTTGTTGAGTTAGTTGAGCAAAGCACAGAATTTTGTTAAAAACATGTCTAAATTCACTCTGCTTATCAAATTACCCAGTTGACTTAATAATAGGTAGTATGAAGAAAACAGAAATCAGTTGCATTAAAAATAAAACAATACCCTCTCATATCGTGACGAGACAAGATGCTCTGTTTATTGTGCTGGTGCATTTTGGCTTGAAGTGGTCATGTGTTTTTGTTCTCTTTCCAATCTAAACTTTACCTTAAAAGAAGAGTCATAAGGTAGAGATTGGTTTATCTCATGAGCAGTGTCGTCAACTACTGTTCTCACGGATACCACTTGATTGTTCAAGCTTTTGACTATCAGGTTATCAGGCCACGACCCTTGGCAAGGGTTAAAAATATATCGTAGATTTAGTTACTATTGTATTGTTGGGTTTGTATGACGATATACAGTAGTATTATAAATATAGGCTGAACTTTTAGTAGGAGTAGATTTTGTCTAGGTAGAAGTAAAACATAAAAACTTCAATAGATAAATTTATTAATATTTTCACAATAATTATTGTACGACCGTTATGCGCACCTCGACTAAAGTCCACGTTGGAACGTTCACTTCCTTCGATACAAAAACATTGTTTAATGTTTAAGTGTATGGTATACAAACATACATAGCTGCATAATGTCCGACCAGGGGAAAAACCCACCTGGGACTGGGTCCCGAACAGCAGGAGACCCCGCGGTAGACCCAGAAGGAGATGATGAACTGGCATAATAAGGAATGGACCCAGCTCGCACTCGACAGGAAACAGTGGAAAGAGGGGAGACAGGCCCTTGCCCTGCAGTTGCATAGCGTTTTTAAAAATAAGTACCACATAAGTGTACCTTCGTGTAAAGATGCACATTTGAAGATTCTCATTTTGCATTTTTTTGTAATTTCACATCTAGATGACGCATGACGGGCGCAGTGCGATGTTAATGTCATAACAAAAAATAAACATAAAACAAATACAGATACTTGCTACTATTATTATAGTGCATAATTATTCATTCATTATTATCTAAGCAAAATCTTAGAACTACGCGTATGGTTAAAAAGTAGAAATGAAAAGTGCGTTATTTCACGCACTTTTCATTTCTACTTTTTAACCATACGCGTAGTTCTAAGATTTTGCTTAGATAATAATGAATGAAGATAATAATGAAAAGATGCACATTTGAAGATTCTCATTTTGCATTTTTTTGTAATTTCACATCTAGATGACGCATGACGGGCGCAGTGCGATGTTAATGTCATAACAAAAAATAAACATAAAACAAATACAGATACTTGCTACTATTATTATAGTGCATAATTATTCATTCATTATTATCTAAGCAAAATCTTAAAACTACGCGTATGGTTAAAAAGTAGAAATGAAAAGTGCGTGAAATAATAGAGCAATTATTACATTTACATCACTTATTAGTTTTCTGACCTTTAAAGCGATTTACATTAATATAAAGGTTTTAATAGGAAATGCTTTTCGCATTAAGTAAAGCAGTAGTGAATATATTGTGTTTTAAATTTTCTGTTGTTAGATTTAAAAAAATATTAAGCAAATGATTTTACTTATCATTCTTTTTAGCTACAATCAATGCTTGGAGCTGATCAGTGATCATACGTTGCCACTTCTTTGGCTGTAAAAAGTTACACCTTTAAACACCGATTTTTACTCATCATTCCTTACTCTTTGGGGCGTGTTCGTTCGATTGAAGGAGTCCTACTTTAGTTTGATAGAGTTCTGGCTCTTTACCAAAAATGAGGCGAAAACATGCTATTCTATAATTCTACATTGTTAAAATCTACAAAATATGTAAAAGCAACAATCTCTTAAAAATTAAAATTTAATAGATTTTGTTAAATTAATGCATGATTTGGCACGACAGGCACGCTTTTGTTTAAAATTATTTTTGGTCACACAACGAATACAGCATTCCATTGTTTTTGTTTCTTACAAAACTTAAATAATAGATCCTACACTAGAGCTGTCCAAGAACAGTCTGGGACAGGCGTACTATAAAATACCTAATAATAATCATCCTAATATAATATAATAAACGCGAGAGTCTATCTGTGAGTTGCCCTAAACTTTGAACTGCTTTAAATAAAATTTGGTACCTACCTGTACCTAAGTATGTAGAGGGTTGAGTTGAACGAACTGCTACCGAACATACTTACAAAAAAATACAGGATTACGCAAGTGAATCAACTAGTCGCAGCTAGTTATCAACACAAAGGTATATGTTAAATGCCTTGATTCCTTTAACATTAGTATGCATTTTAGGTAAAAAAATAATTACTATTTGCCACTATTCTGAATGATGATTGACGCTTAAGGTCCACCTACGACGGTGGTCGGTCGAGCAAAACGTGACTTTTTAGACCTTTTGCTACAATTTAACCTCCACAACCCTTCATTTGGTAAGAAAAACATAACTGATGGCTTCATTCTAGGCGGTGATTTAAAAAATGCTTTTGTTTTTTCCATATTCATGTCCGTAGTGGTCAATTAATAAAGGTCTTCTTGTAGTAACCGGAGCGGTATATTCCTTGACTTTTGTCTTTAACTCGTAACCTTTTTCTATAAATACTTGTGTATGTTTATACGTTCCTGGTATGATGCAGTATTTTCGATAAATACCCCAAATGTAAAGATAGAAGTTAGATAGACAGAAAACTTGAAAATTAAAAAAAAAACAAATGGTTGACTGTAAAGTCGGTTTACGGGCGAAAAATTAAGATTTATTTTGTTATTCCTTTAAATTTTATTTTCTTTCTTTTTTTCATTTTCAGTTTATGTTTTTTCCATTATATATATTTTTTTTCCTTCATACTCTTCTTCGTCTTTTATTCGTTACTCGTCACACCATAAACAAACCCAGATGAGCGATATTATTATTAAATACTCTGTTTCCGAAGTTACCATGACGCGTCTGCACCGTGACACTTTTTTGTGAATGCGGGTGTTCCATCAATTTATTAGACGTTATCACGTCAAAAAAATGAAGGCACTATAAAATAAAAATCATTAACTTACAGTTAATTAATAAAAATAATTAAATGTACAAATTCTTACTTATTGATAAAATATTTCGAAAATTATGACCTCTTTGATTATTAACATAAAAACTCACGTAGGTACACACTAATAAAACAAACTAAATAAAAGGAATACAAAGAAATATCTACAGAAGTTCATGGGCTAAGTTCATGGCTCGTCGTATAAATTATACGTTGTTACATTTCCTAAAAATTGAGATCAAACGTTACGTTGTATAATGTTTTGAAACACGATATGATATGCCAATTACAGACAGTTACGTTACATTGAACTTTTACCCTGTTATTTGTTTGAACAGCGTTTTCTTAACGAATAGGGACCGACTACGACTACACACGTTTTGTCGGCCGATTCAGTTTGAAATTGTCGATTCTACGGTCAGTTATTCTCGGAAAATGTGTTAAAAACTTTGAAAGTCACACGATTTGTATTCATAGTTATTATTTTCCCGCGTTTTTAACGTCGAGGTAAAAGAAGTTAACATACAAAATATGCGATTAAGACCCTGATAAAGAATTACTATTGTGTAAAAAATTAGATTTTTTATTGTAATTGTTTGCAACTGAACTGTGTTTGAGCAGTGGGCTGTGGCTTATTTGGACTGTTTCAGCACACGATAATGAATTGCCTTTTTTCTATTCTTTTATATAAATATTTGTCAAAATGTATTTAGGTACATATGTTTTTATTGATTTATCTATTGACTTTTTGGTATCCTATCTGCAAGTAATGTTTTCTTTTTAAATGTGAAGTTTCGGTGGATTATCGACGAACGAAAAGTCCGTGGCCTGTAAAGGCGCGAATGAATTTAAAGAAAATCTCTTTAGTCTGTTAAAGTGACGAAGTTGTTAGAATAAATTACAAAGTCTAACGATAGTAATAAAAAAGAAAGACAAGTGTTTCAAAGTTTCCAAAATTGGTAGTACCACACTCTAATGAATTTTGTAGATAAGTATGCAAATTATAGAAATCGTAATGACAGTTATTATTTCAAAATATTACTTCACAAAACTAACCTTCAACGTTATCATGTGAAACTTATCAGATCAAATATGAATCAAAAACTGACATCAACAGTTTTATCGAAAAAAATATCTGAATCGGTCCTATCTCAAATCGGAACAATTCTATACAGTCTAGACCAAATATAAATATAAGGTCACACTCACATTGTTCCATTGAATATTTCAATGTTATTCGACAATGTATACGGGTACACTGTGTAGTTACACTGACGAAAAATCAATCAGGGCCATAATGCTACAATAATGTAGGCCTTACCAAAAAAAATCGGAAAATTAGCAAAATATATTTCTATAAATGCGGTCAGCGTTTGACCACTATCAAACCTGCCTGATGATAGGTGAAAAAGCAGGCTACATCTTAGCTTCTTACAATGCTTTGTCAAGTATCATTAGGCCACAGACCACAGCCTAAGATGTAGCATGATTTCCTGAAAGATAGGTACCTTTCAGGCAATTTGCCCATAGTATGGGAATTTTTATGATAAGACAACACCATTATTTATTTAAGAGTCCGCTGCAAATAAACGTGTTGCCATCTTAGGGTAATTTTCTCAAACTTAAAATTAAAATAATTCATTCGTTTTCATACAAAATATTGATTTATATTTTTTTTAGTAATATCCTGGGAGTACATACATGGACCTAAGTGGGATTAAATGGTAGTTGTTACATACTTTACTATTAGCAACTTTTGAGAAAAAACATAATTATTGTCCTACAAATGAAAATTCTATGGTCACACATATTTTAACAAACTAAATTAAGAATTTTGGATAGGTATTCCAGAAAATACCGGTTGGCTATAAGATAAATAATGATAATTAATGAAAGTAATCAGATAACGATAATGTTTAGAACTTGTTTTGAATATCATGAACCTAGGTCTTTTATAACTGATCCATATTCATTGCTCGTTAACATACAAGTCTATGGAATAAGTCCATTACTGCAATGACATATTTAGCCCGCGGCTGTTGACTGGTCTGCTGGTAATTTTAAAATAATTATTATTACACATTAACAAATACATTTTATGAGCTAGTTATAGGGCCGAGGCCACAAATTGTGTAGTTTCCTTCAGTTTGGTTTATACAATGTTCCATTTTGTAACTGTTTTTTTATATTATGTTTGCCAGTTTACTATTTTGTTCCGGTGTAGTAATATTAAACCATATTGCAATTATTTCCTGGGAGCAAATACATTTTCCAATATAGAATATGAACAAAATTATGCAACATTTAGCTCCTAAGAGTTACAATAGAACGACAACTTCGGATGCAGATTCGATTCTCGACTTAAACATAATATATTTGTGTACAGAAATTTGTTTCTGTTCTGGGTTAATGTTAAATTTATTTTACCAAAAGAAAAGTAAGAAATAAGTATTTTTTCAGTTTTCTGGTCATTAGTTGCTTAGCTCTGGGCTAGATGCCACTGTGTCACTGTCATGCAATAATTATTTATGTATACATTTATTTAACAAGACTTAAAAAAAACTATAGAATGCAAAAAGTATCTATTTAGACCCGTTAGACGAAACAAGTTGCATTTTAAAACGCTATAAAAGTAAAAGTATAATATTTGAAGATATAGTTTAGATAAGTCTCAGCACGATGCCATAGTATGCCACCTGCACTTATACATAACTTTAATACAACTTTAGCCTTTATAAAGTATCAGTTAAGGTTTAAAATTGCTTGATAAAAACTAAAAAATAGAATATTTGATGTGGTTAATCTGGTATTCTTAAGGTACTATCAAAGCTGCCAGAGTTACACAGTTTCGACTATTAAATATCAATATTTTATAAAGAAGGGGAGTTTCGATTTTTATCTTTTGTATTAACACCTTGTTTGTTTATAAAATTTTGTATCTTGTATAAAAAAATATTCTTAGAAATCATTACACAGCATCTGCTTCCGATGAACTAAATGATGTTGATGATAAATGATTACGTTTTTATTAACAAAGAAATGTGAATACAATGTGTTGCTAAGTCTATTAAGAGTTATAAAGTGAACATTTTAAAATATTTACAGTACCTACAATATTATCTTCTTTTATCTATGGTTTTTTTAAAGCATCTTACCTGATGGAAAGGGAAGTCAAGAATGTAGCATGCTCTTCTAGTAGGTACCTATTCACTCTAGACCTGAAAACTCCAAGGTTGTAGTTTGAGGGGAACAGAGCGACGCCAGCAGAGCGTCACACTTAGCAGTGCGTACGAGAAAGGTGGATAGTGCTTTGTTCTAATCTATGGAATAATAAAGCATAAATGCTTTTATCTATTTTGAAACACTTTAAACACGTATGTCAAAATGAAAGTATTATTTATTTATGGCTGCCGGTGCAGCCGTGCTCGGTAGCATTATGTGGTGGAATTGAAAAAACTAATACAGATCGAAATGTATGATATCATAGCGGATTTTTCTAAAAAATATCATCTTCTAAAAGCCTAACTATGCTTTGAAACTACTCTAAATGGAGATATTTAAGTAACTTAACTGATTTAGTCAAATGCTCGGTACAGCCTTAAAGAAATCATCTAACTTCAAGCCTTCTAACTTATCAAAAACTTGTATTAAAACGTCAAACTGAACTAAAACTAGTCTGAAACTAAATTCCATATTTACATTTACATCGGCCTTAAATCAGATATGGTACCTCCGCGACCTCTATAAGACAATTTAAGGTCAACTCGAGTCATGAAATAAGAATCAAGAATCTAAACAATATTAGAGTTCAAACTTGGGAGACTTCGTGTGTCGTGTGTCATGTGAAAAAAACACATTTTAAGTTTTATTTGTAACTAGCTGCGCTCCGTGGTTTTACCCGCGTAAGTCCCGATACCGTAGGAATATCTGTATAATAAAATAAGTTACCTTTGTGTTAATTCACATCTTTAGCTTTCTAAATTTTGCTACTTTCAACGCAGTACTTACTACTACTGTGTTTGATACTCCTTTACGCAAAAAATACTACTAGTTTTTAGGAAGTATCAAACACACTAACACACAAGTTTTCACTTTTATAATATTAGTAGGATAGTAGGAAGAATGATTCAATCCTATAACTAATAAATTTGATGGTGTCAAGGATCAGTAAAATGTATTTTACAATAATAGTAATAGTTATAAAACAAAAAAAAAACAAAATAAAACTTCAATTTATTTGACCCACATTCTCTTGATGAGAGAGTTTGGTGTTTTTAGAGCGCGTCATCTATTGAACGATTCGGAAGTAGTTTAGAACGAAAGCTTATCCAGTAGTTGCCCGTTTACAGCACTATGAAAACTATCAGAAACTATTGTAGGTAGGTACATAATTCAATGCCTTCATTTTTGGTTTTCTTAGGATTAGTTTAGTAGTTAATTCGTTTTTGATAGCTAATCAATCTGTTTACGTAATAAAAAAAAATCATTTTACAGTGCAAGTAAATTAACCCATTCAAAAAGAGACCTCACTGGCGCTTCGAATCCATCCTATTACAAAAAGTTCGTGGGCGATTCATACCGTGGTTCGAATGAACCCATTCAAAACGAGCCCTTGGGCGATTCACACCGCGAGCCGAACTGCTCGCGGTGCAAATCGACTAATGACCTAAATGAGGACCAGTTCCTTAAAACAGTTGATCTGACTACCAAAACAATCTTAAATTGTCCTAATAGGAGTGTTTATAATATGGCTATCTGCTGCTGGTACTAATAATATTTTTTTCTTTATTGAGACATATTTTATGGCTTGTCACGCCCTAATTTTTTGGTCTCTTGAATTCTGTATAATGATATGCAATTTAGTTAAAGTATTTGTTATGAAAATTTCAGTTGTAACGCTTAAAAATATTTTAAATATTCATAACATACATAAATTCTGACACTAATCTACGAGTATTTCATTTCATTTATTTTTTCAACCCATACGAGTGACTACCCATTTGTCCGGCCATCTTCATCTGTCATATCTGAACTAGTAAAAATAAAATGAATTCACCCACTTTAAGATTGTGGGATAAAAAACTATGACACCCGCTTGGCTGGGTGCTGGTTTATTCCTTCTATAACACTGGCTCTAGATCAAATCGCGCGGTTCAAAGGAAGCGCATTTTTTAAAACGAAATAGTTTCGTCGTAAAATTTTAAATGTGAACATTTTTTTGTAACAAACTATTTAACTAGAAAAATATTTCTGTTATTAGGTTCAATTTATAGCAGGGTCTCCATTAAAAAGATATTTTATTGTGTTGGTTTAGGGACGCCCGGACGGTTAGTTAAATGGACGTTAAATGAGCCAGAGACCAATATGTAAAAGGACCATGACGGGGTAACTTTTAGTGGTAATAGATTGACTCTATATTTTATCATTTAAATATGTAACTTAATTAATTAATGTCCTGAAAATGCAGATTTCTGCATTTATAGATAAACAAGCAGCCCCCGCGGTTTCACCCACATAACTCCCAATCCCATGGGAATTTTAGGATAAAAAGTAACCTATGTTATACCCAACTAATCAATGTATACCAAGTCCAGTTGTTTCGAAGCCATACTCGTTACAAACATAACACCAAAAAAATATCTCCATATTAGTACAACAAGCAGCATCCTGCTGTTTCACTCGTCTAAGTGGTAAATCAGAATAAAAACTAGCTTATATTATTCCCAAAGATTCAATGTCATACCTACCCATAATAAACAAAATTTCATCAAAATCGGTTCGATAGTTTCAGAGCCTATTAATTACAAACAAAAAACTTTCTTTCACTTCACTTCACTTTATGATAAACTAGCGACCCGCTCCGGCTTCGCACGGCTATATTATGCATGTATCGTATCCTACTAATATTATAAATGTGAAAGTTTGTGTGTGCGTGTGTGTGTATGTATGTATGTTTGTTACTCCTTCACGCAAAAACTACTAGACCGATTGCGATGAAACTCGGTATCTAGATAGCTGGAGACCTGGATTAACATGTATGTACTTATTATCCCGATATTCTTACGGGATCGGGATTTATACATATAAACCTTCCTCTTGAATCACTCTATCTATTAAAAAAAACCGCATCAAAATCCGTTGCGTAGTTTTAAAGATCTAAGCATACAAAGGGACATAGGGATATAGGGACGGCGAAAAGTGACTTTTGACTTTATACTATGTAGTGATAATGTGGATGTGTAAGTTTACTCAGTTGGTCTACGTATAAATGAAATTAATTATTTTAAGTTTCGTATTGGCAGTTTAGGTTAGTTAGTACTTGTTATTTCTGAAACTAAAGTCACTGTTTTGTGTTTTAAATACCTACGTTATCATTATCATCACATAGAATAAAGTCACTTTTCGCTGTCCCTATTTCCCTTTGTACGCTTAGATCTTTAAAACAACGCAACGGATTTTGATGCGGTTTTTTTAATAGATAGAGTGATTCAAGAGGAAGGTTTATATGTATAATACATGCATAATATAGCCGTGCGAAGCCGGAGCGGGTCGCTAGTAAAAAATAAAGTCACTTTTCGCCGTCCCTATGTCCCTATGTATGCTTAGATCTTTAAAACTACTTAACGGATTTTGATGCAGTTTTTTTTAATAGATAGAGTGATTAAAGAGGAAGGTTTTTAGATATAATACATGCATAATACAGCCGTGTGAAGCCGGGGCAAGTCGCTAGTAAATTACAAAGTCAAAGTAAAAAAACCAGTCGAATAATTCGCATGAGATCAAATTGAATCATTTTGAAAATACTTAGTTAAGACGTGTGTCTTCGGAAAGCTTCTAGTGAGAAGAAAAGTAAAAAAAAAACAAATTAATTAACTATTATATTTCAAAAGGCACCGATATGTTCGTTCGTCTTATTAAATTGAAACTTTATTTTCGAATCGCCAACTCTGAAATCCATTACACAAAATTACGACCTATTAAGAACCTACACTTTAGAACATAAACCTAAAACAGTACTACAATAAACGCGAACTAAAATTAGCAACGGTTATAAATTCGTCGAGCAGCCTGATAAACAAAAAAAAATACATATAGGTAGGTATAATATTTAATACCATGCAGTTCGAGGCATTGTACCTACCTAAGATTAAGAGGATAAGGTACCGAGCGCTCTCTCCATACACACGTAGTCGACTGTTTCCTCCCTGAATAATGACACTAGCAAATATTTTTGTTGCATAAAACTTATAACTGACACGTCTTTTTTTTTTAATTTTTTTTTTAATTTTAATATCTATGATTATTAGAAAATGAAAAAAAACCAACACATAGGGACATAGTCATGGTAGTTATAGGTTTTATGCAACAAAAATATTTGTGCTAGTGTCATTATCCAAGGAGGAAACAGTCGACTACGTTTGTATGGAGAGAGCGCCGATACCCTTTCACCTTAAAGTTTCCTAGATGAATCGCTGAATGTGTTGCTAAGAATTGAGAACAGCTGAATCGATTTCGCTTATTCTTTTTTTGTTGTATTTGTTATTGTCAGGAGAAGATTCAGAAAGCAAAAAATAAGAAAATTGCGTAGAAAATTATTACGCGGGTGAAACCGCGGGGCGCAACTAGTATAATATAAAATCGGGCTGCAGTTTTCTTTTTACATTTCTCTGTTTATTGAATACGACTTTGTTTTATATCGATAATGGTTTGTGAACAATGCGAACACCTGATATCATTAGCTTTTACATTTGCCGCCTATAGGGAACTTCAGTAAAGGCTTTTATGTAGCTTCTGTAAAGAATTTTTGAAATTTGTTATTTTGCAGTTGCAACTTCGAGGTTTTGACACTTCGCGATTGAGAGCAGTCGCACTATAGATATTCGAAGTAAATTCATTGCAGTAACCAAATAAAGTAAAATAAATAAATATTACAGGACATTCCACACCTCGCCATCTAGCCCCAAGATAAGTAACTACACTTGTGTTATGGGTGTTAGACAACTCATATACTATTTATATACTTTTTCTTTTGTAAATATATACTTATAATACATAGAAACAACCAGACCACAGACAAATATCTCAGAATAAATAAATTGTCTGAGGCGGGAATCGAACCCGCAACCCTGTGTTTGGCAGTCCGGTATGGTGACCATTGTGCCAACTGGGTCGTCAAGTCAAACAAACGAGCGTCGCAGTTACGTACTCGTAACTTCGAAGTGTTGGTACTTCGCGATTGAGAACAGTCGGACTATCGATATTCTAAGTCTGTTTGTCTCAGTACCGAAATACAGTCAAATCATGCATCGCAGTAACGTAACTTCGAGTACAAACACTACTTCGCGATTGAGAACTGTCGGACTATCAATATTCGAAGTCTGTTAATTAGAAGTAACGAAATATAGTCTTTACAACTGAGAGGAGAGTTTATTTTGTTGTAAATTGATTTGCTATGAAGGCTATTAGGTTCTAAGTACCTACCTATAATATAAAGTTCATTAAAAAAAGATTAATTAATACTTACTTGATTTACCGACTATCTTTTTCTTTTTTAGATTTTGCGTCTATCAAGCTGCTGCGTGAAATGGACCGTCTTTGCAGAGAAATACATTTCAAACTACCTAACTTTGTTAGAAACTAGATAATGTACCAGAACCACAAGTTCTTAAGTTCTAAGTAGGCACCTTTAATAGAAAGTTAATTGGGAAAAGATTAAAAACTTAATTGATTTACAGATACAAAAATATTTTTAGATTTTACCTACGTCTATCAAACTGCTGCGCGGAATGCACCGTGTTAAGAAGCATACTATCTAACTATGTTAGAAACAAAGGTAATGTATTAATAATTAGTAAATTAATTTTTAAAAACAATTATCTATAACTTCGACGACTCAGTTCGCACAATAGTCACCATGCCGTACTGCTAAACACAGGGTTGCGGGTTCGATTCCCGCCTTAGACAAGTAGGTATTTATGATTAGTTATTTGTCTGTGGTCTAATTGTTACTATGTATTGTAAGTATATATGTATTTACAAAAAAAAAATTATATAAGTAGTAAGTTTATCCGTTGTCTAGCACCCATAACACAAGTCTAGCTACTTAGCTTGGGGCTAGATGGCGATTGTGTGGAAGGTCCTGCAATATTTATTTATTCAATTTATTTACAATATTTTAATTTATTACAAACTTATTTTTAAACCTCTACAATTCAAACAGAATAAAGACATCCGTAAAACTTCACCGGATATCAGTAAGAGGGCGCTGTAACAATTTCCTGTTGCATTTCCAAAAATGATCTAACACCTACCTAGAAATAACTGTTCTTGTTAATCTACCATTAGCTACTTGTAATAAAAAGGTTTACGGCAACTATAAAAATGCCGACAGAATTCTCACTTATTTGACCTACATATAAAGTTGTGGGCACTGATCGCAGAATCGACATAATCTAAGAAATTAACATTAACAGGCTTTAACTAAAATGGAAATAAATGGGATTAAAATGTTCTCTGCATTGTAGAAAGTTACCTACAAAAGTTTTTACATTTTAATGATTCGACTTTTAAGAGAAATAAAAAAAGCTATTTTTTTTCTTACGAAATTGTTTTGGTCTTCCTCATTCTTTGGTTTCAAAAGTTTATGCTGTTTTATTCGACTATTATCTAAATTTGGCTGAGCTAGAATAAAAATTAAATTTGGTTTAATTTTAATAATAATTTTAAAAATTAATAATTCTTAGATCAAAAACCTGTAAAAAAAACTTTTATGATGCACGACGCGTGTTTACACAAAGAAATTGTACTTTATACTGTTTCAAGTAAAAACCTTTTTAATTCAAAATCTCTACAATACATCTCAGTCAATCTTCTACCAAACAAGGAAAAAAATTTTGATACTTGCACAAAATTACATTAAAATTTCATTTGACTTTGACCTTCCATTGAATAAACACATAAATCTTGTTTAACTTTTACTGAATCCTTCGCTTTTTTTCTTATTATTTCACGATAATAAAGATTTATTAGGTTTCCGTCTCCATAAGGCTCTGGAATAACAAGAGTGACTTGTCGTGCGACTAGAAGGAAGCTTGATGTTTGCGTGTGGGTTAAGCAATGCTTGGTGCGGTATTAACTTCGATGGGTGATCGATTAATACAATAATGTTTTCTCTGGCCCCAACTCTGGTAGCAGTAGAGACCTTTTAAATGACAACTGAAACAGTACGAAAAGTAGAAGTAGTACCTACTGTTTATTTGTAAATTAACAAAAGTTTTAAAATATCAATACAATATACCTCGTCTATAAAATGTCGAAGACAGAGGGCACTAAGTTTGTGATTTCGAGGGTAGGTGTGACTCAGCGAAATAAAGCTATGCCTCTGAAGCACTACCGATAGAAAAATCGCTAATGGACTCTTGTTTGTTTGGATAGATGGCTTGATTTTAGTGCGGTTCTCTTTTAAGAGCAATAAAATTGTATTTTTAGAATTTAATAGGTAAACAATTTTATTTTAGATACAATAGAGCTTTTTTGTGACTTTTTGTTACCTACTGATATTTCAGACAATTTTTAAATGAAAATTGCGTTTATGTCTGCATAAGCAGACATAAACGCAATTGTAGGTATACATTATATATTTATAGGTATACATAAGTATACCTATATTTTTCTTAATTTATATCTATAAATCCAATGCAAAAATTATCTGGTTTTTGAAACTGACAAAATACAAGAATAGTATTTGTACTGCATTTTGTTTTACTACATTTATTAATTTTACTACATCACTACATAGTATAAAACAAAGTCGCTTTTTCTGTCCCTATTTCCCTTTGTACGCTTAGATCTTTAAAACTACGCAACGGATTTTGATGCGGTTTTTTTAATAGATAGAGTGATTTAAGAGGAAGGTTTATATGTATAATACATGCATAATATAGCCGTGCGAAGACGGCGCGGGTCACTAGTGTTTTAATAATATTGGCAGTGGAGTACATTACCGAAAAAAGGTATCTTGTATTTAAAAAAACTATCTATTATTTCAAATCTATCTGTCTCTTAAGTAGATTTAGACAAGGCTAAACGTGGTCAACTATCTATGAATGACCTCAAATTTCGTAACACATCCCATGTTCAATAGACATCGGCTGTATGAGCACGTGTTCCGACAATGGATATAACTGTAATCGTGTTCCAGTTGGAACCTCTTTCATAGTTAAAAAGATGTGTGAATAGCTTTACGAGTGTGTTATGTAGATGGATTTCATGAATGTAGTGAGTAACCTTTTCGGATCGATTTATTAATTCATTTACTAGCTTTTGCCTGAAACTTCGTCCGCGTGGAAGTTGAATATGGACCAAGGAATCACGTTGTCCCATACAAACTTTGCCCCTCTTTTTCACCCCCTTAGGAGTAGAATTTCGAGAAATCCTTTCTTATCGGATGCCTACGAAACACAAAGAACACACCCTCCAAGTTTCAGGTCTCTACAGTAAGCGGTTTAGGCTGTGCGTTGATCCGTCAGTCAGTCAGGACAAAGAATTTTATAATATGTATAAATTTTATCTTCGGGAGCCAGTCGAGGGTCGTGGGTTCGAATCCCGGCCGATGGATTTTTAAAAAAAACTGAGGAGGTTCTCAATTCGACGCGTAAGTATATTTTTTTATGTATAATCATCGATTATTCAAAACGGCTCAATCGAATAAGATGATTATCACGCAGAGAAATCGGAGTCAACCAGAAGTACAAAACAGTGTAGTTAAATTTTTTCACGATAATTTTAGTCTGAAATACTGTTTTCTTGTAATCTCTACGATTTTATTTTAAACCTCACTAAATGTTTAATATGGTACACTAGAAAAATATTTTAAATCAAAGCTACAATAATTTTGTATTTCAAACAATAATTCTTGCTTCATAAACGAAATGATTTGTTTTGTTTAGTAGAATAAAATGTACAGTTAACGAAGTTAAGTGTTCTGATTAATGATAGTCATGTTAGTAATGCACTACGAAGTTGCCTGTAACCACAACAACATTGTTTTAATTACTACAAGAATCTATAATTATCCTTACTATTCTGTTTGTTTCTGAAAATAACTAAAACAAATTGTTATTGTGACAAAATAATTATGTTGTCATAGATGAATATCATGTTAATTTAACACTGTGTTCATTTATTTATACAACAGAATTATTGTCAAAACTACAATACTACATTTTTGTGAATGCAAGAATATTCTAGTTTAATAATTAGATTTATGTGTACCTACTTATTTAATTAGTTTCATGAGTCGCAACTAGATGGCGCCAGTAGTAATTTTAGATCGCGCTATCGTTGTGTTTTATCAAATTACCTTGGTCGAGACGACAATTTTGTTTTGTATCGACGAGGGTGCGTACGGATTACGGACTCCGCACTTAAAGCGATATGTGGCTATACTCCACTATAGCCATAAGTGCTGCATTTCTCGTAGAGCGTACAGACGCGTAGTCTACGAAACAATGTAGTCTAACTTTAATATCCCTTTTTGCTTTCTAGGATTATTATAATTGATTTATAAAACGCAATTATCGGAACTAGAATATTTTATACACTACAAAAATATCTAGTTACATTTACAATAACCTAGTAAACGTAACTAGATTGTTTCTCCGTGTATAGACTAGTAGTGTGTACAATAATTTCTAGTTGGTCCCCAATAAAAAAATATTTGGTAAAGACAACTAGTGGGTACTGCTGTCACGGATCCAAACAGAAGTTCTGATTGCACTTACGAGATTTCTCGTACGTTTAACAAGTTTTTTCTCTGCGTGTATTTTTAAATAAAATGTATGTGCTTTTTGTACTGTCATCCAGATAAACACTGTTTTCGGGGTCTGGTAACCCTTTCTTCTTCAATAAACGGGTCATCAAAGTTGTTCTAAATTGGTTGTTTCATATTTTATATTTACCTATTAAAAATCAATTTAAACTCGTGTAAAAAAGTAATGCAGGCCAAAAATCGCAGAGATTTTAAGTAAAAGTGTAAGAAGGTTTTAACCTTCTAACGCTAGTTAACTGTCGATTTTTTTACAGATCATTCACTAATGGTACTTCTCACGTACCTACTTATTATGATGTTAGATTATTAGCTCAAATCGTGATATCAGGAAACACAAACCCCCTTATTCCAAAACGAGGTTTAAGGATAGTCCGAGATGTGGATTTAAACCTTAGATTTAGACACAGATTTACGGGTGAACTATAGTCTAAACACTATCCCTGTAGATTGTATAGGGAACTATAGTCTTAACACTATCCCTATAGATTTTAAAGGGATTATGTTTAGACTATAGTTCACGAGTAAATGTGTATCTATATCTAAGGTTTAAATCCACATCTCGGACTATCCTCAAACCTCGTTCATATATTTTTTCAATAAAAACCAGACTTTCCTGGAAAAAAACCATGCAAAGAAAATACTTTAAAAACACGGTAGGTAAGTAAATAAGTTGTTTTACAAGCTAAGACACTAACACTTCTACTACAAACTATTAGTCAGTGATTACTATAAACTTGTTCATCTAAAAACAAACTTGTTTGGAATGTACAAATAGTTTTATTTTCTCGAAACTCCCATTCAGTTAAGTCGGTCATGCTTGGTAGCCGGGAACTTTGGGATAATGAAATTGTAGTAAAGATATTTAAAATTACAATGGTATAGAGGGAACACAAAAATATTTTGATCTAAAACAACTTGAACTAAACGTTTTTAAAATTCAGTCTCTCGTTACTCCTAGTAGTGGTAGGTAGGTGACTTGCAAAAACCAAATGACAGATGTGACATCATAATTTGTAACAAATATTTATTGTTAATCAAACATTTTTCGTGATTCAATTAAGTACATTGTGTTACAATGAGAAAACTCTTTAGTTAAAACATGATGTTTTCATGTTTCTACTACGGCTACCTGATTTTTTTATTAGCCCGAACTGTCCCTGTGTTAGGTTAAAGGCCTAATAAAAAAGACTACGATTGCCCATTTCTGTCCATCTATCGCGATTGTCTATGACCTCCGGTCAGTTTTATTCGAACTGGTCAAAATCGTCTCGTCAGCTCGTACAACTTCAACTGACACCCGAATCGAGACTAATGTTTGCTAAAGATGTTGTAATGTTCAGATGTATTCTCTACTGTAGTTTATATATTTTCTAACTTTGTGTCGTAGTCTTCATTCTTAGGTTTTTTCCGCCGTGATATAGTTTTTGTTGTGATTTATCCGAAAATTCTTTTCCCAGGATTTCTTTAAACACTTTTGAATGGAGAAAGTAAGAATAAAGATAATGTAACTGATTGATTAAACTGAACTATATCTTGCTGACAATAAGAACTTATGTATTTTAAAAATAACAAGCTTTGGCTTCAGATGAGCCTACGGATCGGCATTGCTATTCAAAGAGGCAATGCAGCCAGCCTTTTGGGCGCCCATAGAGGGAAACGTATTTGGATTGTTAGCATTTATGTAGTTTAGAACAGTTAGCAATTAAATTACTTTTTAAGTTACAATAATATTAGCTCTACCACATTTAAGTGAGTAACGTAATGATAACTCTACGAGGTAAGTTAGTTAAATACCTACTCGTTATATGATTTTATTTATAATTAAGTACTTATCTATTCTAATTGAGGGTAATTTAATTGATTCCTAGTTAACTGGCTGACTATTTTGGTCTATCGGATCGGCATTAATAAATTATGTAAATGATCGTTAATTGTACCCAATTCATCTGCGACTTTTAAATAATCATTTATTAACTCAACACAATCGATTACTTATACATAACTCAATACAGTCATTATCATTAACACGGTCATCAACGATGACATACTGAGACAGTTTATTAGAACTGATAAAATATTACATCGTTTCCAAGCAATATATTATCAGTAATGTTGTAAAATCAAAGAACATTTTGTTTCCAGTACAAGACTGTCTTTTAAAGATGAGAATGGAAGCCTGTTTAATAATGAGTCATATTGGTCTCGTTTATTATTTTTATGTAAAGTTTTATCAAGAATTTAAAGCGAAATGAGCGAGATAATTTTAATTAGATTAAGCGAAGACTTGAATTATGTGTGATCTGGAACTCAAACTGTTATTTTTTGGTTATTAACCAAGTTGACGGAAGTAAACTCCCCAAATAAGCCCAAAATCCTTCTCTAAACAACGCTGACACAACGTACTTAATTGACTGAACCGTCAATCATGTGACAAAATTTAATAGACAAACAAAACACCCCGGGCGGCGTAACCCCAATCATCGTTGAACAAACACATCGCCTTATTTGACTTACAATAATTTAGTTAGCGCTAACCCGTTCCCATGCTCCCATTAAACGTACTAACAATGTGCATCGGAATTGGCCAGAAAATCATGATAAGTATCTAGCCGTTGTCACGATCCAATTCCCTCCGAAACGCTCCCGCTCAAGGTTTGAGTGAGAAGACGTGACCTCTGCACCGATTTGAAGCATCCTCGAGTGTGAACCGTCGTGTTATAGCAGCGGGTGGCGTGGGTTGACCAATAGACAAATTTACTTAGTACGAAGTATCCCAACCTCATGGATATCAGACGTCGATCACTGTCACTGTGGAAACGCATTATCTGATTCAGTCTGACCCTGACTGGGATTAGTCATCGTTGCTTTTGTTACGGTTGTTACATCGAGGATTCCTAAAATTGGCCCCATGATAAATGTTTTGGAAGGTAGAATAAAATAATTTGATTATGTCTTTCTTCATGATTGATTGGATAACATCAAATCAATGACAGGAGTCATGTAGAGTTGTTATTAACATTTTCAATTTTGAAATAATACAGTACAAATAATATCTATTGCCAGAAATAAGTTTGCTTATTCCTGGATTGATATTAAAGTAAAGTTTTGGAATCTGATCAGTAACGAAAACCAATTTCAACTGGCTACACACAAATTGGACACGCCGCAGATAAAATAATAATCCATTAAGCAACGAAGGCAATACAAAAGGACTCGGTTGATATCTGGTCAATTTCTTATCTAGTTTTGAGGACACGTTTGGGGATGATAGAGAGAATCAATGGTGCGTTTAACCGTGAAATCCAAAGATAGGTCCGATATCCCCGGATATTGATATCAGGTATCTTCAGAGATATAGTTTTGGTAACTTATTGAAAATGAAATCGGACGGGATAAACATTTTATATCGGAACGATTTTTGGTATTGCGATCTGGAGTTATGATCTCGTTTTTGGGGAAATACAAATTGCTTGCCGAAATGGATAAGAATATTTCAACCTCCAAGATTTGCAAGCAAAGCAAATATAATATGAAGTTTAGAAAATACTTACCCACCAAGGTAACCAATATGACATGCTACGCCTATCTCATCGGGTAGGTAAGTATAACAATTATTTTGATATGAAGTATAGCAATGTTTTTAAGCTGCTTACTAATTAAAAAAAATAAATATTTACTTACTGTTTCCTTAGAGTCACGGTACTGTATTCTGTTCCAAAGTTTACTTTTAAAAATTCACCCACAAAATAACTTTATTTTTACAACATTATTTAAGTAAACAGTGTCAGTTGGTATAAAGCTCTTAAAGGTTCTCTCATCGAGAAAAAATTAAACCATTCGGTTGGCGGTCATTCAAAGCATATCGCGCCATATGTCTTGTCGGCAAAACTCACACTTTGGAAAACTATTTTCGAAAAAAATAATCAATAACTGCCCTGCGGACCGTGTCCAACATAAGGTCACATAAATATACCTCTAACTAGCTATGAATATACCATGTATTGTAAATCTCCTTTATAGCTACTAGCGTATCCGTGACGGTTGAAATATTACTTGGGTACGTTTTCTACCTGAAAAGGGACCATCATTATGGCATTCGATGATTGTCGGCAAGCCGAAATGATTTCGAATCGTTTTTTACTCACAATTCTCTGTAGATCGATTTAGTAACAGCAATTTTAACAGTTACTCTAACATTTGGTTAACACAAAAAAGAAATGTGTTTTTGCTCATCAGAAAAAACAAAAGAATGGTCATCCTTGTTCTTTAAACAAACCACATAGAGCAATAAACGGCCATTCTATTTAATTACTTAATGATGGTCATATTTTCTAAATGTGTATTGGTTATTAAGCTTTAGACAAAAATCTACCTAACTATAATTATCCACATAATGATAACGACCTACCTATCTAGCCACCAATGTATTGGGTACTTCAAGCTGAATATTACCTAACCAAGAACGGGTACTTAAGTAATGGGCAAGTAAGTAAAAATAGGTTTTTAAATGCATACCTTTTATTTTAATTTAATCTTAATACTACAATAACAGTCATTCAATAAATCGTAGGAATACATACAAGAAACTGCTAAATCTATGACACAAAAGTATACAATTCCATATTTAGGCATATTAATTATTGCATCATAGACAAGTAGTTAGGTACATTTACTTACAAAATTATTTCACTATAGAATCCCTAACTAATGACTAGTAATACTATCTATACAATAACATCAATCAATATCTTTTTACATGATTAATTACACTATCTACAAAATATTTGGTAACAATGAGATAAATACAATCTATACCAAAATACATTTATACAAGCACAAACATGATACTGGCAAACGACGTCATTTTCAGTCTTAAAACATTTTACAGAAAATTGATTTACATTTCACTAATAAGGCTTCATTCTATATAAACATTAAAATATGGTTTTTAACAACACAGTCTCTTTAAATACGACGAATTTTAGTACAAATACGTAGAAGGAACAAAGTATACAACGTTGGCCAAATTATCTGACTCAACACGCTTCTTATCACCCTTTAAGTTGCATTAAGGCATTACGAACTCAAAACAGTACAGCTAACACATGTGTTTGGAATGTGAGGTTCCATTAGATATATCTGTTCAAGATAAAGATAGAGTTAGTTTATCATCTGTGCGCGACTGTATGCGTTTGAGGCAAGCATTCGTGTACAGATGATCGTGGTTGTAAGTAACCTTGTTCATCTAGCATTGAAGGAGAATGGTGACCGGGATGTTGATGTTTACGTAAAGTATTAGGAGGTCTAGGCCTACCACCGTAAGGCTGCTCATAATTTTGGGTATCAATTGAGATATAACTATGATGCAAGTTCTCTCCTTCTTGAATCTGGCTCGTCAATGTTGTGTTTGTCAACATAGACGTGTCATCTTCAATATTTACACCTACATTAGCAGCCGTGGGCGTCTGTGGAGGAATAGCATCATATTTATACCAGTGTTCTGGCGCTGTGGGCGAAGCGGTATATCTAGAGGGATGCCTCCTACCATTTGGACACACGCCATGATTATAATTCAACGTATCTTTGTTCCAATGTAAATTCGAGATGTCTGGCATTACAAACCTAATTTTCTCCCAGAATTTCTTTTCACCCCACAATAAAACGTTGCATGTTTTTAAATAGTTTTGGAAGTCTAAATCTAAATTTAGCGCACTAACATCTGTGGTTAAAATAAACACTACTCTGTGGCGTCTGATTGAGGGGTGAATAGAAGTTATAACATGTTTAATTGCTGCTTTAAATGAAACCTTTGACCATTCATTTTGTAAAAAGTTAAAAGAAACGAAAATAAGAATTCGTTTAGAAGATTCGGCAGCGTTAGTAATTTGCTCAGACAAATAATTTTCGGGTGCGTGTTGTAAATCTCTGTAATGGAAACACATTGTGTATCCGGAGTGTTCCATTTCAGGGGCTACAACTTTAGATACAAAATCATCGTCCAATAAACTATACACAGCGTATCCATCATACAATCTATCTCTGTCGAGTTCACTCTCTTGAATTGAAGCACTTTTGAATAATCTTACTCCATATTTAGAATGTGCCCATAACCGGACGTTTTGTCTGAATGAGAACGCTAAAGCACCAAACAAAAGAATTAGGATAACACTTATCAAAACTACAGCTAAAAGTGGAACAAAGTTCAGTTTTATGGTGCTCACTTCGTCATACTGATAAGGTTGATTTTCCGTTGGGATTGTATTGTCCATATCACTCGAATCACGGCACTTATCGATCGCATCAAATAAGGTAAAGTTCGAAATTAGTCCATTGTCACTAGCACAAAATACTTCCGCGGGATCTTCATGAATTTTCTTTAACCAATTTTGTAATAACATCACATTATCACAGGCACAATTAAACACATTTCCTTGCACGTTGACGCTATCCAAATGAGGTACGTGAATTAACTTTTTGTCCAGATCAAAAATCTTGTTTCCTTGAAATTGAGCTACTCGGAGAGATGAGAGATTCTCAAAAGTCTTGTTTGCAACACTTGTCAGCAGGTTATCGTTTAGATATAACTCTCTCAAGTGTTTTGTTTGTGAAAACTCACCCCCAGATAGCTCGGTTAGATGGTTGTTTTCGAGATGAAGTACATTTAAGGCGTGCAAACCATTTAAGGTATCGTTGTCGATAGAAGCGATGTTGCTATTATTCAAATACAGTTTGTGAAGTTTCTTTTTCCCGATGAACAAATGACTCGCCAATGCACCGAAATCGTTTCCATCGAGATATAATTCCGTGGCATCCATAGGTATTTTTTCCGGTACTTCTGTGTAACCAACATTAGAACAATCAATGACATTCGAATTCCAGTTGCTGTCATGGAAGCAAGAACAACCTTCTGGACAAGTCATTTTGCAATCACAAGCTTCGAAGTCACAACAAAAACAGCTCGATGAGCAATGAGTTTCATATGAGCAAAGAAACTGAGTCTCGGGTACATCCATCAAATTAGCTTTTCCGCCATACTTGTTGTTTACAACTTCGCACGTCACTGAATCCAAATCCATGAATCTCGGATATTGCCTCATGTGATTCCAGAGATTTATCTTTTGTAACCAGATCATGTGACAGTTGCATACAAATGGATTATTTCCAATAAAGAACTTTGGCAACATTCTGTGTTTCGCAATATGGGGCAGAGTAAACGCAGATAGTTCGACGGTTCTTAATTTATTGTCTGTCAAGACAACTTTTTCTAAATTCCGTTTTTGTAAAAACGTACCTGGATGAATCGTGTGAATTTTGTTGTTATTCAAGAAAAGGATCTCAATAGAATCAGGTATCGACCGTTCATCGACATTTTCCAAAGCATTGTAGCTTACATCAAGCATTCGGATGTTTTGTTGAGAATTGTGTTCGTTTTCTAGTTTTGTAATATTGTTGCTGTGAATATCAAGCCATTCAAGACTGTCCGGCATATAGCTATAATCAAAATAAATAAGTTTGTTATCTGAAATATTGAGCCATCCTAGGGTACTCAGTTTATTAAAAACTCCTCGAATGTCGCTCAACTGGTTCCCGTCTAATCGAATAGCTTTCAAAGTAGGATTCAACACAAAGGCGTCTTGTTCAATGTTCTCTATTTTATTGGAAGCTAAGTTCAGTACCTGTAGAGACGGTAAAGTACTGAACGTATCTTTAGGAATGCTTACAATGTTATTGTCAACAAGTCGTAAGCCGTAGAGTTCTTCTAAACCCTCGAACGAGACGTTAGATACTTTTGTAATGTTGTTCTTTCCAATATCGAGTGACTTCAGAAACCGTAACTTCTTAATCCCATCAGGAATCGTGTTCATATTGTTTCCATTGAGGCCGAGATCTTGTAAGTAGGTTATATTCTCAAAGCATCGTTCGTGAATCGTAGATATTTGGTTGTTGTCCAAGTAAAGTTGACTCAATACAAACAAATTAGAAAACAAATGTTCATTCAACATTTTTATTTTATTATCGGATATAGAAAGTTGATGAAGATTCTTAAGTTCCGCAAAAGCGCCGTTGCTAATTGTCTCAATTACATTATTGTCCAAGTTCAAAACTTGTAAGTTGTTCAAGTCTTGGAAAGATTTGGGATCCAAGCGGGCAAGAGAGTTGTGAGACAAATTCAATATTACGAGTCGGATAAGCCCAGCAAAAGTATCTCTGTTAACCCAATCATTTGTGAGACGATTCTTAGATAAATCCAATTTCTCAAGTTGATCAAGTCCTTCCAGTAAACCAGGCGCCAACACAGAAAGCGAATTATTTGCTAATGAGATTTCTTTGATAACTCGTGATGATTGAAATAGTTCCGGAGGGACAGCGACTAACTTATTGCCCGACAAGTTCAGAATTTTTAATGAATTCAGTCCAACGAATGCTCTGTCGCCTATTTCATTAATTAAGTTGTTTTGAATGTTCAAAACTTCTAAAGATCTGAGGCTGGATAATCCGTTGTCAGGAAGTCGTAATACATTGTTATGTGATAAATCAAGCATTTTAAGTCCAGTATTGCATGATTTACCTGGAGCAATAGGTCCTTTACCCCAGTCCGAGAAGCCGATTTCAGATATGTCTTGAATCCTGTTATTTGTTAGGTTCAATAATTCTAGGCTAAATAATGGACAGAATACTTCAGAAGGCAGCATGTAAATATTGTTATCTCCTAGGTCTAAGGTCCGCAGTTCCATCAAACCTCGAAAACTTTCAGCATGAAACTCCATTGTCATCGCAGGCCAGTCATTATTGTAAGAACGTAGCGTCAAACTAGTTAAATCACGAAGCGGGGACAAAACAGTAGCAGGAACGTAACGTATTTTACAATATTCCATGCTCAACTCTTCCAGTTTTCGAAGTTGCCCCAAAAAACTGCCGGTATTCATGTGTAGCGAGCTTTCGAAGAAAAGTAAATCGGTACAAGTCAACTTCAACTTGTTGATGCTGTACGCCTGCGCGGTTGTAATGTTTTTGAACAAAAAGTCTACCGAACCAATGGTTTTGATGTTGCACGTGAGAAAGTTTGATTCACTCAACTTTGTGTCCGAATAGTCCCAGTGACAGCCAGTGGGGGCGGGCGGCGCGGAACGTGCGCGCGCACTGGTCACCAAAACCAAACACATCCAAACTTTTAACGAAAACATTGTTAAAAAGTTTTCAATCATAGTTTCACAGTAAAACAGTTCATTGGTCACTTATTATATCACTAAAAGTATCTAATATCACTTTTTCAACACTTAAGTCTTGTTTCGAAAGTCAATGTTGTTGTGCACACGAAGTTTTACAGCGCATGTAAACAGAGTGTGCGGGTACGCGGTAAAAGTTTTGACGCAGCCATGCTCCCCTGCGGTCGGGCGGTAACTGACCTACGAAGTTTGAACGAACGAAAGCCGCATGGGTATCGGCGGAGGGGGAACCGGGCGAGGGGCACGGAGAGTTCGGTGACGGGTGGGACCCGGCGCTGCATCGGCTTACAACAGATGGCACGCGTGTTTTTTGAACACTTGAAATATTGGTTATGCAGCAGAAGATGTAAACCTGCGTGATACGTACGGTGCATCTACTCGTATTACATCTCAAAGGAGGTCGCAGTGTCACTGTAACACACGATCAGTAGTATTCATAGATACTCAAAATAACTTATTTACGAGTATGCGGTAATTTCAAATATTTACAAAATAACCTACATAAAATAATTGCCGTAAAATCAACAATACTTGCAGCGAAACCAATTTCAACGAGTTTCAAAAGCTTAACACCAAATTAGTGGCGATAAAACTAGAAAAACAATCTAATTAGGAAACCATTGTTTCATTTATAATAAGTACAGGAAAGTTTATACCTTAGTTACTACCTATTTACTATGCTACGATAAGAAACAAATAAACGGTTAGGCTATATCATGACGCAGACTTAAGACAAGACGTTTCACGTGCAAACAAAAGAGTCACATTTAAACGCAATTACTTAATAACCAAAAGATATTGGATTATCAACATCCGCTACAAATTATGACGTATTTATGATGTCACTTCCGTGCTTTGGTTTTTGCAAGTGACACCAACTGATTTTAAATACGTCGAAATTCTTCATCACTTCACTATCACTATCACTATAATAATCTTAATATATATAAATCTCGTGTCACAATGTTTGTCCTCAATGGACTCCTAAACCACTTAACCGATTATAATAAAATTCGCACACCATGTGCAGTTCGATCCAACTTGAGAGATAGGATAGCTTGCATCTTAATTTATCCCGATATTCCCACGGGATCGGGAGTTACGCGGGTGAAACCGCGTAGGGCAGCTAGTATAGTATAAAACAAAGTCGCTTTCTCTGTCCCTATATCCCTATGTATGCTTAAATCTTTAAAACTACTCAACGGATTTTGATGCGGTTTTTTTTAATAGATAGAGTGATTCAAGAGGAAAATGTATATGTATAATACATGCATAATATAGCCGTGCGACCGATGCCGGGACGGGTCGCTAGTATACTATAAGAAAATATAAATTATACTTTTTAATCAGCTTAACTAAACTAAGGTATTCTTATAATTTTTCCATAGAGCTTTTGTACTTTTGACATTTTGGGCGGACATTTAAAGTCATTGTAAAATGAATGATTGACAGATTTTGGTTTATCAAAAGAACATTCAGACAATTAGACAAAGATTTTGCATTAAACGTGATACAAATGTAGGTATAGAGAATTTTATACTTTCAAAAGTTTCAAATATTAAAATAATAAAGAAGACAACATACCTAATACTTTCAAAATAAATGTGTATGAATATGAATATAAATCCCAATATCAGAAACATAATTTTGAACTTATAATAAATATCTCTACTTTTTTTTAAATATTTATCCCGTTTTGTCCAATGCAGGGCAAAGGTCTCCCTTCTCTTTACTATTCCCTTCTGTCTAGGGCCACAGTGGGCCAGTCTACATATAAAACACATTTAATGTTTACAGAACAGATATACAGGGTTATTCACTTTTGTTCTACGAATTTTGGAAATTCGAAAAAAAATATGAACATTTTGAGGTTACCTATGTAAATTCGAAAAACAGCTGACTTTTTAAAACAAAGATCATTCAAACTAAGAACAGTAGATAAAACTTAATAAATAAGTAAAATTTTAAGGTTAATGACCTCTCCGTGTATGGAACAGCTGATTTTCAGGTAAACCTAACATCAAATATTAAAAAAAAAATCAAATTTCCAAAAGTCTGTGAACAAAAGTTGTTTGTTTAGGTGCACAGAAATAGCTCTCAACGGCTTGCTAGTATAATTATCAATAACCCTGTATATCACTTTGGAATCAAAAAATAAAAATACCTACGCTATTTCAAAATACTTCAGCCAGTTAAGTAGAAAAACACGTCCATTCACTCACTATTCTAAGAGCCAAGGAACATGCGTCACCGCAAGTCTAATCGCAGGCCATCGAATGCCATAACACGTGCGTGTCGAATTGCGTCTACCGTGGGAGACGTTCTGAATCCTCTGTGTCTTTGATACCTTTTTGATACATGTCTTAAGTGCTCTCGTAGACAACAGATTTAATATTGGCCGATAACTTGAAGAGAGTTCACATCTGAAAGCAATCGTTGAATCTTTATTACTTGTTTATCTGACACTTTAAATTATACCAAAACTAACGACTGACAAAACATCTCTTACTTTGAGAAATAATATTATGATGTTTTAGAATGATGGTGAAAGAGCATAAAGGATTTAAGACTGTGCCTGTGTAAGAAAAGATGAGTATGGGAGGTCTTGATTTCTAGATGAAAATTCTCTCAGCTTTGAAAAAATATAGTTCAATTTAATTTAATGGCGATAGTAGTAGAATATGGTAGCAAGTCTATGAAATACAGGACAGTGGTATGATAGCGTAGCAGGAAAATCTATTGCTGAAGGCGCGCTCAAGGCATTCTGCTTGACTTAAAGCACCATTTATCTTGTCCAAGATATTTATTCTGATCATAGTCTAAAGCAAAAAGAGTTTCTGGAATGTATGAACGTACGCTTTAGTATTTTACCGAACAAAATATAGGTTGCAGTACGATAATGTGTGAAGAATAAAGGATACTACAATGTAAGTTACAAATTTTATGAGTCTAGAAACCAGTCCTGATATGATATTACTCTCAGTGCTCTAAATGTACGTGTTATTGTAGCAATTTTACAAGATAAAGATGGGAGTGAAGCAATTTAACATCGGTTTTAAGTGATGGAGAGAATAGGAAACTTACAAGTCGTGCTCGTGCTCGCATCTTTCTCAGAAAGGGGTCTATGGAACCAAGGTCATTTTATCAAGAACCGAATAGTGATCTGTCAATATTGAGAGTCAATATCTCACGTGCCCATGTGATGACCCAATATTTACATAAAGACATCAAACAAAATATTACCACTTATCTCGTAACAAACCGACTTCAAAGTATCGGGAAGATCTCCTCTAACATATAGTGTATTGACATAACACGATACCAATAGTTTAAGAACAGGACTTTTATGAGAAAGAATGGACTCATTTATCTAGGAATATTTATGAGAACAACTATCTATAACATATTGAGTTTAAATGTACTCTTCATTGGTTCCATCTGTGGTCATTTTATTAAGACATTAGATAAAAGTATCAGTTTTACTATTATTAGTTGACAAAAATTGAATATTATCGGTATACATCAAACAAATTAGACACGCCCATGAATTTGTAACCATTATCTACAATCAGAAAATCGATCTAATACCATGTTGTGTAATCTACGAATAATAGTACAATCACAAAGGAAATGAGTCAATTACGTGTTATTCGAATGATAAATGACATTTTAATTCCAGACAATAAAGTGGTGCAATACTGGCTACAAAATAAATATAACAAAAACGAAGTTACTTTGTTCAGACAGAAGCTTCAAAAATTATAAAAGCTCAGCATGATACGTCTAGAGAAATCAAAGACAATAGAATAAGAAGCAAAATTAAAACCAAACCCTGACTTCCGAAGACAGAATCTATAAAACAATTTAGGTGTGACCAAAATTTAAAATTTGTATCAAAAGAAGTGAGAATGACAAAGAAACTTCGTTTCGTCGCCAAAGAAAGGATGACCAAAAACAAAAATGTCTATAGTATCGCGGGCAAAGTCAACAATATGGGCAGTTTCATGAATCCAACACAAAAAAGTTAAAGTTACGACCTACCATAAAAGAAGGTCTACAGTCTTAAAAAGGAAAAGAATTCTACCGCAATTATGTTATTGCCACTATAAATATCTTTAAAGACAATAGTTTTTAAGGTTAGTTACTTTACAGTTGTCAACACCGCAAATAAATGAATAGGTCTGGGTTTAGTAAAGCCGCATTATCTTATTGTAAATCTTGTCAGCCATGTTTGGGCTTGTTTGGTTGTAAAACAACTGTATTGTTGTAGTGTTATATTTCATGTTAACCACTAATTTCTTTACAATTTTAATATTTCTACTACATACTATTAAGCGGACTGTTTTAAGAACCCGCATTTTGCATAGATATTATTATTTACTTAATGAAAATATTTTGTTCTAAACACTGATATACCAAGATTTAATTCAATAAGTCATACAAAATGACATTGAACTGACATTTAAATAAAGAATAAAACAAAAAACTATAAATAAATAAATATACTAAATTACAATTAGATAAAATAATAAAATATGTCAGGCATAAATGAGCCTTAGAACTTGTTTTAACGACTTGTAGCAGAGATAGAAATAGGGCTTGATGCCTTCCGCAGTACGGAGGACTATGACCATAAACGAAGCTCTGCATACATCCATTTGTAAGTTACGACTTTATATAACTCAGGGTGTAAAGCTCAAGAACACTAAAGCGTTATAGGATATAATCTCAAGAAAATATTGCATGCGCCTCGATAAAGGTGGTCCCAGTAAACAGGTACTTTGCGAGCACGTTTTGAATCAAATAACCAGCAAGAAAAGGTATGAAACAGAAAATGCTTTGTGCTAAAAACGTCGACCCCTTATCTTCCGTAGATGGGTCGCGTCCATAGAGTAAAAATTAAAGAAATACCAAGCTGTCGTTAAATGTTAATTATACCACTTAATTTTCATAATAGTCTATTAAATAAGCATAATTTGTATTCATAACTTTAAACACTGTTTTGGATATAAATTAAATTTCTTTGATGTCGTTAAAGATAGTAAAGAATATAAAAATAGAAGATTTTTTAACTTTACACTTACATACCTAGATTTGTTTGGTAAAAGGTTTTAATAAACTTAATTATAGAATACTCAATAATGTTATATTAGGTAAGTGTTAAGTCATTAGGTTACTCATTTGCTGGTTTAACTCTACTTTTACTAATGCTCACTTTATAATTATGTGTTATAAATTAATAATACTACGTTTTTGTTGTATATTTTCGAATAATAGGCTAAAATAACTAAATAAAATAACTAGATAAAACTAACTAGTTAGTAAAAAACTAGATAAAACTAACTAGTTTTCATTACTTTTAGCTGATTATGTAAATACCAAGGTGTCCATTGCACTAAGAACAAAGTAGCGAACAAAATCTTTCACTAGCTTCACAACACAACTATTAGTTATTCATTCACATAAAAGGAAATCAGCGGATCGTATTTCCATATTCGTGCCGTGTCTTTGCGCGTTCATGTCTATCTTTGCTGCTTGCAGAGGCTCAGCACGAAGTCATCATTCATACGAGTAGATATCATCGTCTTTTCGTACTTCGTGGCCACGGTTCTCCTTGTTAACAATAAAAACGTTATCCGATGCTTACACAAACTGTATCTCGTGAATGTCCGGTTTCTGTTTTAAGCACCTCTAAAGAACACATTTATTTTGTAATCTTGTTAATTTTTAAGATTGCGAAAGTATTTATTTTGTAATTATTTCTTTCTTTCTAACAACCCATACGTACCTACATGTTAATTATTTAAAGTAAGTGTTATTGTGATGCTCCATGGCAGGTCATGGCACATCTGCCTTTCGGCCCATCGTGCCCTACCTTCTGCAAAAGTGAAGAGCTGGAGAGAGATTCTTCCTGATCAGAAAAAAATAAGTATTTGCAAAACGGCCATTGTTTTAAAAAATCTCGGTAATTGTTCGCTGTACTCTGTAGTGTTAAACTGTCTTTTCTTGAGATAGTTATAATTTGCTAGATTATTCAAAAATTATATCAATATCTAAAAGGACCACCGGTCCTTCTTAAAATTAAGTAAGTAGATACTTTAAAAATATGATCGTAACTTAATAATAAGCCTAATTGATCACCAACTTCAAAGCCATAAAACCTCTAATCCCTTAATTTGATTATCTAAAGTCTTACCGAACTGAACAATTATAGTAATAAGATTAACGTTATTATACGAAACGGCACCAAGCACAAATTGCTAATCAATAACGACCCCAAGGGCTTGTAATTAACTGGTGCATTAGCTGGCTGCATTATGCATGACGTTGAATCTCTACAGAACCTATCTGTTCCGTTTACAAACATTTACATAACTACTGATGTTTGGTTAATTTTAATTTTAATAGCGTTGAGTTGTTAAATAGACGAATGGTAAACGTGAAGTGAGACTTGTTTGTATTATTCATTTTTAAAGCGGATGAGATTTTTTTAACAAATGGTAGGTCAGCTATTAACCATTACTACACCTGTCTGGTGGTACACCTCACTCGCGACTTGGAGATCTCCGAATTGAGAAAGACAGATTCAATTTTTGTTCTTTAATATTATACCTATATGAAATGAGCTGATGATAGTTTTCAATTTTATTATAATTGACGAATCTTTAAAGTACGAACAAAATGCAGGACCGGTTACATTTCTATCTGATAATAATAGGTTTGGGATACTTGGTAAAGATCTTACATTAACAATATTCTTTCCTCCCACTAACTTAATTAAGTTCAGAGTGGCTAGACAAACATTAGATGGTGAGATTACTCTAAGCAAATAAACTCTTTAGTTTCTAACGGAACTGGCTTTTTATCTCAAAGTAATCTCTCACGTACTCTACAAAGGATCTAATAAAGGTGGGCCAGAGTTTTTGTCCATCACCTTAAGCGAGCTCAGTCAATCTCCCAGGATGCGTACAATTATTTTAATCTTATTAAAATCATTTTTGTACGAGGCTTAACTTAGTGTAGATATGACAAATTGATATTAATTGTTGAGTGGGTCTGGGTGGGGGTATGTTTTGGCGTCATTTTAGTTTATTTTGTGATTATTATTTTTTGTTTTTTATTTTTAGTAATTTTTATTAGTAATTTTGAGTAAATAGATTAAAAAAGCGTGCTAAATCAACGGCGCTTTTAAATTTGTTGTGTTCTGATGCACTTGTACTTTATTCTCTACTACTATTGGGTTTGTTAAGGCGTGGTGGGTTTAGAGTGGTTCTTGAACACCAATGATATTATGTATTTTTAACTGTACAAATATCATTTTGTAAAATTTTGTTAATTACGGATGAATCTAACTTTTGTCTGAGTCAGAATATACTTATTCATAAGTAAGCACGTTTTGTTAATATAAATCACACAGTATTCGTACACCTTGAACTTTTGGTTAAATATTTCCTACATAATAATATGATCTTGTTTCCTTAGTTAAATTAGATGTTTACTCTGCGAATCTAAATACATTACATAAATAAAAAATAAAACAAATTCTTGGTATGTTTTGAGGTATTTTGCACTAATGTGCACCAAAAGGCGTAATAACCATTCGGGCACAATTGAAAGAATATACCGTTGCTTAATTACAATTACGAATACCTAATATGGATATTTAACGATCCACACAGCCAACGGCTGTAATTAGGAACATTCATATAATTATAATGAACATAATTAGAATGTAAAATAAGTATATAGGTACTTAAGTATAATTTATTATGAGTAATTGTGAAGGTTGGTCCAGTATGCAAAAAGTATTTTGTTTACAAAAGTTTACAATAAAATACTATAGGTACAGAAATATATGAACAAAATAGAATATTATTGAAGTTTTAAAAATATACCTTAGGGAATTAATTCATTTATCTAACTTGTCTTTATTAATCATTAAACTTAACTTCAATTACAAAAACAAAATAAAATAAAAACATACATGCACATCACAAATAAAAAATACCGTCCAGAGCGTCTCCACGCGGCATCGTCCCCAAGAGGCTGGCGGCATTCCCTCTCTGGATAGCCAGGCACACCCTTTGAGTGAAGAAGCCGCCAGCCCTTTGGTCACCTGACGCCGCACTAAGACGCCCCGCCAGGTCCTTAAAAAACATTCAATAATAAAAAAACATAATAATAATTCGTTTTAATTAATTTATTGTAATTTTTTGTAATTGATTCAAAGACTAAATGAAGCATTTGAAAACTTAAATAATTCAAATCATTAAAAAACTAAGACTAAAATTCAACAGTATTAACACATCGACGCTGTTTAAAAAAAAGCTAATAAACATATAATTCGAAATTAACATCTGCAATATTATGAGTATATCCACACTAATCCATTAACCGTCCAAGTATAAAACAGTAATAACAATCTTACACATCGCTTGTTAGACAAACATGGTAGATCCAGACTGATACTCGAACAATGTGAGCGTGTGGGTGAGACAGGGTGCTTTAAAAATAAAAAGACAATATCACAAAAGGATGTGACTAACAGTGACCAGCAACCACCAAGACAAATTAGTGTATAGATCCTGGGTTACAGATGGGGTACTGTGAATGAGTAGCTTCAAGCGTTGGGTGTCTTTCTAAATGTTGTCTTGTTTGAGTGAGTCATTGGTCGGGAATGTTTAATTAATTGTGGTATTTTTTAACCCTAAGGTACGATAAGCATGAATAACTCTTTTTCTATTAATAAAAAATTAAAATCATGTTAAAATATTTTATAATAATATGTTCATACTAAAAGATGTCATATTATGATCAGAAGAAACTCAAATTATCGGCGAATACGCAAACTTATTTACAAATATACCAAAGCCATCTCTTCTTACCAATGAGATCTCACTGTTCTCGGTCAATAGCAAACAACACGAAGAAATAACGCTAAAAGTCACTAAATCCCCAACTAATGAGAAAGAAAATCAGATCACTTGACAATTATCTAACAAGCCCAAGTTAATTCATTAACATTCCCATTTACCGCAAACAGGAAAGTAGGTAAGCTTCGGCAAAAAGAACGAATTTTGTTAGGCTTACCTTCGCAGATTTCAAACTGAACTGTTGGCCGATAAGTTTGGTTTGGTAGCAATCTTTCATTAATGATCAGTCGCTTCTATGAAGCCAAATAATCGGTCGACAAAGAGTCTAGACTCTGCGAAGGCGCTTAGAAACTATTCTCAGTCTGAGTATCGGAAAGGGGTGATCTGATTAGGAGGAACCTTTTACTTATCGTAGAGTAACGATATTAGTGAACTTAGTGCCTTTACTTAGTGTAACAATGATTAATTCTGGAAAAGACAAAACTTGAGACAACTAAGTTAAAGCTGGTGTTGATACAATAAACCACTTTTAAACAACTAAAGTAGATATAAGTTGATCTAGAGCCCAATTTTAGTATATAAAAGAACATAGGTAAATAGTTTTGGGGTCATTAGAACTCGCCCAAAATATGTGATAATCTATACAAATTCATAAATAATTCTGATTGATATTTTTAAATACAAACAAAATATAAATACCGATGATTAAGCATAATTATTACCAAGAAATTTACTATCAGTTAGATTCCAATCAGAGAAAAACGCCCCAATGTCTGTAAACGATGAAGAGGCGTTACCAAATACTCAAAATATGATTACCACAAAAACTTCGACAAGTAGAAATCATAGAAAATAAAAGTTTGTAGGTTTGTTTGTGACCAACCCAATTCAACTGGAACTTTGAGATACGGAATACACCAACTGATTGCGCATCGAATATGGTAGAATTAGGTATCTACAATTTAATATAAGTAAGTATTTTATCCATAATTTAATATAAGAAAAATCGAATAAAATAAAATCTGCGTCTTCGACGATTTCGATTTTTCTTTTCTCTGAATATGATCGACTAAGCTGAGAGGGTGGGTAAGCCTACTCCATGTATTATATGCCCTATGCAGTACAGCGCCTTGAACAGTATGGATTAAAATTGCTGTCGCTGTTTATAATCTAGATTAAATATGGGCTTTAATATATTATTATACAAATACGAGATTTAGATGGACTGGTAATGTTATTAAAGCATGGACGGTGTATGCTGTACAGTCGAATTAATAGTTTTATTTAAGTACTTATCTACTTATTACTTAGTTTCATTTTACATCTTTGATCTAAAATCCGTTTTTGAGAACTCTACGCCCCACGACAAACGAACAAATCCATAAAACTCAGCTAATATTTGATCATAAACAAATCGTTTAGTTCTCTCAGTTATTAGGTATGCTAATGCGAGCTCATACGCTGGTGTTTCCTCAACATTGTACCTCATTTATTTATGTTTAGTCATCAATTTTTAATACGGCATACCAACATGATATATCTTTGACGATCAATCAAAACATGCTTCATGACTTGTATATTTTAGACTACTTTACCAAAATGTTAAAGGTGTTAGACGAAGAATAAATAACAACATATTACAAAAAACTTACCTTTTTTATGGGAAGATATTTTTAAAAATATTTGACAAATGCAATTAGGTAGCCATGACTATTAAAAAAAACAGATTTTTTTTAAAGTAGATAGTTAGGTACAAATATTTGTTGCTGATTAGGATTTAAGATTGAGTGTATTACGAATCTACGATCTTCGGGTTAACATAACAGTGGGGGTAGCTCCTATGAGGTCAAAGCTGCCTAACTTGGATTAGATGAAGAAAGTTGTAAATTTCAAAAAGACCCGGCATTGTGCAGATTTCTAACCACTTTCCAAATTTGGCACCAACACTCCAACACCCTTGACGAATGGTCCTTGACCCAAGTAATTGATGAACGTTCTAACTAAAACATAGGTATCAATAGATTAATGACCAACAGATAGCCAGGTCGGAACCAGATAATGTATCTGGTCACAGGGATATTAATTCAATGCGGTTACTTAACTTGATCAGTTCCGATTAACGTTTGGTTTATTCCTTTGAATTTTATCAGAACTATCAGTAGCTTAGATAAAGTGTGCTTCTATAGTAGTCTTTAATAAAGTAGGCTCCTTGAACGTGCAAGAGAGAGGTATTTTTTTACGAAATGTCAAAAGGCTCACACTAATTTTGAAGATGGAATTATTACGTATTTATTTTAGAAATTGTTTCTGGTATAGCTACTTTGGTACAAGTCTTCCAATTATTTGCCGTGGTTGTTTCTTCTCGTTCTACGTTTATTGGACTCGAAAAGCTTTTGTCGAAATTAGAAACCGCCTGATACTAATACAACCTACCTATTACTACAAGATACAATAGTCCGTTGTCGACATGTCTTGTACAGCCACAATCCACATGTCCCCATTAGAGCATATACGATTATTTACGAGCCCGCCTCGATGCATAGGCTGATGCCACACATGTTCTTCCTTAATTCGAATAGATGATAGACAGGGTTGTCACTTGAACAATAAACTATAGAAGAAAGATTAGTTTTGTTGAATTAATTTCTACCAAATTTATTGACAGCTTTTCCCATAAAAACCTTGATGAAAATCTGCTCTCTCAAGATTCGATTACAGTTGAAAGTTTAAAAGATCTTCATTAAAAGTTTGAGCCCTAATTAAACAGTTTGAGTATTGTAGATACTCTTAAATGTTGTTTTTGGTATATTTTGAAAACATATTAGACTTATTTTTTGACAACCCTTACCTTAAATTCATATTAATGCCCAGTTAACAAGAATGGTCCATTGGCGATATTGATATAAATTGATTATGCCTTGTCGCTACATTCATTAATATACTCACATGCAAATATCTAGTGCAGTCATTGGTCATATTAACGACAGAGGATCAGTTTCTGTTTTGTTCATAGAAATAAATTGATTTATGGTCTATGAAATAACTGTTACAGTTATGCTTTCCTGTTTACGATTATCGCATTTTAATAGTTTGAGTTGATTGATTTTAAGATTTTGTACGAGAATACTCGTAGATTAGTTAAATACATAACAATATAAGCATAATATATAACTTTTGTTTATTTTATACACATTTCATTTTATTTGTTTTTTTTTTGTTTTTTATATATATTCTACTTATAGTACCAATGTATTAGTTGATATCTAAAGTATCGCTATCCTACGCATAGTAGGTTTTTATTTTTACAAAATCGACTTTCTTTTCACCTCATCTCACCTGATGCGAAAGAAAAAATATGATCGAGGATGTAGTATGCACATATTATTATACCAACACTAAAATTTAACCTTGATAATCCAGTACGTTATCACTAAAAAGTTCGAGGATATCCTTTATCGGTAAGCACAGGATACAATTCAAAAGCTAAATGAATCTTTTAAGAAAGAATGTTGAAATTATTTAAGACATATCCGATTGTACCAAATAAAAAGTGATTACCATTGAATTTGTTTCGGTAAAGGCCGTTGTAATAATTTACGTTTCCACATATTCAAGTATTTTTTTTTAGTTCACTAACATATTTTTTTGGATGTCAAATAGCTCGCAATATAGTAATTATTTGCCCGGGTCATAACCGCGTATTTATATTTTTATTTCTCTTACCTCAGTCTCCCCGCGACCATGACTATTGTAACATAGTCAAAACGTCGAGGTAAGAGAAATAAAAACAAAAATATGCGATTAAGACACGGAAACATAATTACAATGAATACAAATCGTGTGAGCTTAAAAAGTATATTAGCTCGCAATATGATATCATACCACCTGATGGAAATCGATGATTAGTCGAGGAATACCTACTCATTCTAGACTTGAAGTCTTCATGTAGAGTATGGTGTCAATGTCAATGTTAAATACCTCTATCTAAAATCGTTGCAATATTAGTTGTTTTTTTTGTATGGAAACGATTCTTTGCAAAGAATCTCTAAAAAAACTAATAAAATAAAAGACAAACGTGGAAATCGAACTACCATGAATTCTGGATGGAAACTGCTAAAATAAATCTTCACCTTCACATTAAAAAATCCAAATGCATCCTTTATTTAGATACATAAATCTCGTTAAACAAATTGCAGTCGACTCGTTCTCCATTACATTCTAGTACTAATGGGTACATTCAAACAGACAGATAGCACATACAAGATTGACGATTGTAAATTTTTCGCCCATTGCCTTCACAAAGGCAAGGTGAAGGTCAGAGTTAGCAATGTTGGCCTTTGGGAGGCTCATCCATTCAAGAGCGCTAGCATATACAAAAAAATTGGATATACGACTACAATTTCCGAATTACATCGTTGATATAACGATGTAAGAACTTGTGTCTATACAATATCTCAATGTAAATAATATTCCAGCATCCGTTGTTCACAATGAAACATGGCATAATGATAGATTGTTATATTTAACCGCTATTTTCTATAGGTCCTATCGGTTTTGTCGGCTTTATGGCTTTGGAACATTGACCTTTTCCTAAAGAGAATCGATTTACGACGTATTGCCAAACACCTTTTTTGTCTGCAAAATTAATTGACTGTATTTTTTTATACTCAAGCTATGTTTTCCCACTGCAGATCCAAAGGCTTGACGCATCTGTTTCCAAGCTTGGCCGTCCTAGACTAAAAACTAGGTCTTTACTGATAAAATATTTTTAATAAAGTTCTTGCCAAGTTGATTTCATAGAATGTGAGCTAAAAAAATGGTAGATGGCTTCATTCTTCAAAAACCTTCTGTAGTCATTGAGAAACCACATTTGGCTTTATTATCTTGGGACAGCAAATACATCTATATCTATACCTATAAATTAAGTAATCAAAATTAAATCGAAACCTGTTATAAAATTGATTAACGTAATTCCTTTTAATAGTAATCGTCACCTAGCCTTGATTTGATGTTGTCATGTAGAAATTGACTATAAAGTCATATTTCATTCGAGTCTCTACGATCTATTTCCACGCCCCCTCCCAATTAACCATAAATTAATTCAGTTATAGACACTGTGCTTAGAATGTAGTTTAATGGATAGCCGTTGATTTGATATAGATATTTTTTCTTAAATTATAAATTCAAAAGCGAATAGGCATAAATTAGGAGAGATCTAAAGATAGGTTTTGAGATCTATGTTCTATTATGAATTTTGTTTGATCAAGTTTATGACAACAGTGTAAGAAATCAGGGCAGGACATGTCAACATTTTATAGCTTTTTATTTAACACAAATCAACACAATAAATATTGATCGATCACTATTTGTTTCAATTCAGTCCCTTTCACATATCATCTCATCACAGACTCTAGATTAATGAAAGGTAATTGCTGGCTATGACTATTAAACCAGTCGTATATTACACTGATAAATCAGTCGACGACCTCGATTTGTATCAATCAAACCGAATCGCTCAAACTCCAATTTGACTTGTGTCAAACAATGATTGGTTGCAACACTGCATACGCCTAATTGGGTGAATGAGTTTTGCTCGCGTGCTCGTGCGGTTTACGTAGAACTGACTTTCAATGGATATGACATTTGCCAGAACATCTAAGTAATTTGAGGAACCTACAAGGTTATTTTTCTATTTTCTTGATTAAATATTATATAAACGTGAGAAACATTTTTTACTCTTTGAGTCGTGTTAAGGTTAATGGAGACATAATAAAATATGTTTCATTGTTATTTATACAAATAAATTATTTTTGAATTAACATGAGCATAATAAATGAGACATTTGGACAGTGTTTGCGATTACGTTATTAAGTGTCTTCGCCTACACGTGGTATCATATCGCATAGGTACTATAAATGTAACCGGGACTGCACGCGTATCTTTTAATTTTACACACTTATACTGCACTAACACTTATACACACTTATGATGATTATACTTGAAGTCTAAATATAATTTAGTCCTGGACAATAAGATCAATGCTATTATTTGTAAATGTATGTATTACTAACTTGGCTATGTTATTATTTATAACCCAGCTCTATGTTTTTAGGTCCACGTTCTGTTGAATAGGCTGCGTGATTGCAACCAACACTTTGGCCTTTGTTTCGAACGCACGTCGCGGGCCATCTATCAATGCTCGTGCATACGCCAATTTGTTACTATCCACCATTATGCACTTCTATTATAATGGGAATACTATACAGACGTGATCTACATATAAAGTTGTTTAATATCAATGTAGGTTACGTTGTTTGACAGAGACTGGCGGTTAGGGACAATGTTGTTGAGCCTGTGATTTGCATTGAAATAATCTAGTAACGCAGTTATCAAGTTTGTTGGGTCTATGCTGAAATTTATATAAAAGCGTCATGGACAGTGGCCACAGAATATAACCTATATGATCAAAGTCAGTAAAATTAGCAATTTCTAACAATTTTTTGATCTTGAACTTAACAACAAAATCAACTATAACACAAAAAAAGTATAACTATCTCTAGAAATTTAGCTAGTCCAGTATAGCGATGATTCACCAAAATTGCAAATCAAACAACCAATAAATATTCGATTATGATTAAGATTGATAATCTTTTTTATCGACAATATAAATAAGCAAGCAAAAAACATTTAACAACTGATACAAAAAAGATGGACAAGTTTATCGCTATGTTACGTCATATAGACCAGACTTCATAAATAGACGTTTTTTATATCCCAAATAGAAATATGATTATTACAAACATGGATACCGACCAACTTATTTAGGTTATTGCTGATTCAATTTGATTTTAAGATTTTTTTATAAATATGGAAAAAAAATCTATCTGAATTAAGGACGACAGAAAAATGTATGGTGTCACGATAAACAACTTAGGGAATAAATTTAGCGTCAAACTTCTTACTTCTGCTTTTTGTTCTCTACTTTCTTGCGCCACTTGCTTCGATCTTTGGCTTTCTTTCTCCCGTAACCCCCAACGTCATCTTTATTTTCTGTTTTCCAATTCGCAGTATCGCTTAAATTGGTCCGGTGTATAATATTCCTGTATTCCGGTCTGCACAATCTTAAGGATTTTTTATGTCTTGGCCCTGCATCGAACTCTCCTCATTTATCTGGACTTAGGCAGTTACAACACAGCCTAAACGCACTAACGCTTCTTTCTTACCTACTCAAGCGAAGCACTCTTATCTTAAACTGCTGGATTTAAAAACCTCAAGCGTATTTGCAGGTGTACTTATAGATAATTGTACAAATAGTATACCAATCCAATTAGATGACGATTGTTCCAAAATAACGTAGGTAATAAAATTTAAACAGGATATATCAATACAATTTTCTTGATGAAAGTATTGACCTACTTAGAAATTTACCATTTACGCTCAACTTTACTAGGTAAATAAATATGATTTCTTCAAATAAAGTTGATTAGGCAATAAAATAACATACAGGGAACCATATCAAAGAGTGCTTTCTTATGAGATCGCTTCCTGTTCAAGCCTATAACTCCTTTCACTGATCACACAATTTTATTTCCATGAACGCTATAATCATAAACATTTTATTGCTTACATTCCGACCGAACACTTACGGAGAGAAAAAAAGTGTATTCGTTATGTCTAGAGTATGGGATTCGTGTCAGTTCCGATCATGTGTGTTCAAACTTGATTTATGAACCGATACATAAACTCTAAGGTCATGTTGAGTGTAATTTGTTAGTGGACTTGATAGATGTTGCCGTAGATAGCTACACCACTTCCCTATACCTACATATTTTCATTTGATACCTACATATTAATACCTACTCACAAAAAACCGCGCGATAAAAATGACAGATGAGTAATAAAAGAGCGCTTTTCTTTGAAGTAGTTAACAGACTATCTATGTAATAGATACCTATAGTTTTTTGTAGAAATGTCACTGGTAATCTTAATGGTTTCAAAGTAACTGTCCAACCCAAAAAAAATAGCAGTTGTTACATTTGAAATTACTTTTTGGAGGAGGCAACTCCAATTTCGAAACATGATGGAGTGAGAAGTAATATTAAATAGTTAAATGCCTTTTAAGAAACATGATATTATGTAGAAATACTGAAATATAATCATTTTATTGCAGTGCAATTTGCAGACATAGTGTAAATTGATGATAAAAAATTACAGTTGACAATGATGTTACACATAAAATAATATAATTTACTACTTGTATTTGAAAATCAAAATTCAAATGTAAACACGGTTGTAATTGAGGTAGATATTATGTATTTTATGTCTTATATACGTTATCTTCACAATCTAATTAATTACCAGAGATGATAGTGCCTCGAATGTAACACTAATGAGGTCCATGTATTGGACCAGAATGTATCGTCTGCCGCCCGCAGTAATTTAACTTGTCGCTACCAACTTATTAACCTACCATCTCGAAGCTTCCTTTAGTGGGCGATCTAATTACAGACAAGCAAAGAACAATAACATGTAGTATGAATATTTATGAGAACACTGCATCTGTGAATTTGATGTACTTATATCTGCCTGTTTATCTTAAACGAAAATTGACTGTGCAATGAATAATTTATTGTGGGCAACCGTCACTGACGTTCGCCATATTTTAATATAAATCCATCTACCTTTGTATGCAAAATGCTATTGAATGCAGTGCAAGGCAGGATCATTATTCGAGTATGCTGCTGCGATATTCATCATGGAGCCAGTGGTCGCATTTTAAACAAATCATCTTTTAAACTAAGATACAGCAGAGCAGCTCTTAATGTGAACGCTCTCGAGCCAAAGTAACAAAGTAACTTGAATCGATTTTAATAATGTTACATGCCTCCTACTTGAGCAATTTAAATCCTTATTTGGTTATGGATCATAATACAACCGTAGGGTTCATCTTATAATTTCATCGGGAAAATTGTCACGCAAGAACCGCTTCGCAAATTCAAACTTTCATTTGCTTGAGATCGTGACTCAATTGCTTTGATATTCCTGACCTAGAACTCTAGCATATTAATAAATGACATGTTATCGCGTTATTCTTCAAATAACATATAATTTTAATTTAAAATACCTCCTTTCAAACCTTGCGATTCTTATTCAAATAATAATAAAAAATTACTCCATAAAACGTCGCTCCGAGCGACATTTCAAAAGTTGTCATTATACCTTTGCCAATAAGACGCAAAACAAACATAATTATACGAATCAAAATACCAAGAATTTTTGGAACTTCCTCATTACCTTGTAATGGACTAATGATACAAAAAAATTGCGTGTATGAATACTATAAAGCATAATATCACGTTACGTTTGTTTTATAAAGTGTATGGACATATTATTGTGATGAAGAGAGAGGAGACTGGAGACGTATGTGACTAAAAGAGAAATGAATATGAATGTAGAGATAAGAAGAAGAAGAGGACAATCATAGAAAATATGGATGGACTGTAAGAGACAAGATATGAGAGAGAATCGTGTAAATGATAATATGATGGCCAGTAGAGGAGAATGAAAGAAGAAGATTACTGTGCCGGCAGGAACCCCAAATAAATTGAGACAAGGGCAGGCAGAAGAAGAGTTTCTTTTATAAAGCATTCAATAAAAACGTGGATTGGGAGCTATATATAACAAATATTTATATAGTAGGTACTTAGTGAATTTAAAATATCGTGATAGGTATACTTTATGGATAAGTAATTAACTTTTAAAAAAAATAGAATTTTAAGAGAAGTTCTGATAAAACTACGTTGGTAGTATCTATTTAAAAAGTATTTTTAAGACTAAACTATTTAAACATTATTACGGCTTTGATTTAAATTTTCGTATTAGCACCAGATAGTTAATTATTACCATGTCCTAAATAAAGCTGTAACAATAAATATCTTAATTGCCTTCTCTATTGTGAACTGAGATTCTCAGGCGATGATGCAAAAGTGATCTCACTTCTTAACCGAGAATGTCAACGGTTGAAATACATTTGACCTAATGATTCTATTGAATTTTATCGCCCTCAGATATTTAACTAATTAGATCGAATCAAAAGGATTTTATTTTATTGATAGTTTTCTTAGAAATGACACTATTTGTGACAAGATTGATAAAAATAGAAGGTTAATTGTATTTTTATTTCGTTCTCATTTCAGAATTCAAAGTAAGCAAGGTTGCTATGGTAGTCAATTACAATAATCTTAGATAAGTCACGCTGAATTAAGATTGGGTTTCGAATGAATAAAAGTCGTTCGATTTCAAATATCATTAATATTAGTAGCTAAACATTTCGTACCGAAATAAACGCCGGTCCATTTACTAAAGGTTGTTCTCAGAATTCCGAATTTAGTTTAAAATAGTTGTCATTTGAACGAACATTTGTGACATTATTGTATAACAAGTTACAATTAAAGGCATACGTCCACTATACCAGATCATACTATGATTACATCTGACTACTCTCGCATATACCATACCAAGTGTATAATTATTTTTGTTTTACACATATTGTTGTTTTTTTTTTAAATTTTTTTTCTAAGGTCATGTTTCTTTAGTCATGGTACCGGTACAGACAGTAGATATCTACGTTTGTTCTCAGAACTTCCTTTAGCAGTTCATTTTAATGAAATGCTGATACTTTTTGTATCGGTAGTTCCTTCAAAGGAAGCAATAAAACTACTAAAATCGTTTGCTCTCAGTAGTTTCTTTAGCAGTACCTTCGAAGGAAATAGTGATACTAGTTCCTTCAAAGGGACTAAAGGAACTAGTAAACCGTTTGTTCTCATAATATTCTTTAGCAGTTATTTCAATGCTTACATGTGCCGATGTCGAATGCCTCTTCATAAATAATTTACTATGGGCAACGAGACTTATCTGATCCGTCATAGATGGCAAAATTTTGGGGATTTTAGATTGATAAAATTTTCAAAAGTTCAATCACTCCAAGAAACAAAACATGAGAACCAACCCCAATTATTCATTTCAGGATCATATTTCTTCAATTTTCTGAATAGAAATCGCCGATACATATAAACGATGTAACTTTGCATTTATTAACTAAATGAATCTGAAAGTTGAAAATACTTTTTAAACTTCCACGTTTTGAAGACAAACTTATTCAAGAGTGTCTTACAGGACTTTAAGTCAAATAAGAGTGAAAACAAATCACAGACTTTACAATCGGCAGATAGCTCGCAGACTGTGAAAAGAAAATGAAACCAGTGAACAGAGCCCGTAGTTTTTTTTCGTATAGCAACAAATTTTGTAAAATGGCGCCCTAAGTGGACATAATGCTGCAAATATCCATACAATTTCCGCGTTTACGCTAACATAATACGAAAAAAATTGCACTACCGTTACAGGCCTTCAAACTTAGCTACCAGCTGATCGAGAAGTCCTTAGTCTGCTTTCACCTTAGGGAACACAGATGGCGCACTGTTAATGAATACAAAGTTTGAAGCGTTAAAAACTCACGGGGTTTATTAAAAAAAAGAATTCCTCATCCTGAGAGTTACATAACAAAAGAGAATCCCCGGCGCTCAGACAAACATCCGTGATAGAATAGATCGAATAAAAAAATATCTGTGTTTGTGTTGCAATCAATCAAACAAAGCTCGCAGACTCGCAGTTCCAAAGCTAACTTTTCGAACAGGCTATTATTTAGTATTGATTTTTCAATATCTATTTTTATTGGTTTCCGAAACGCTTTATGTTTATTTGAATTTTCGATGGCGATAACACAATTCGAACGATTGGATTTGTATTCAAAATAGGAATGTGAATTTTTTCGATTCACTTTCATGCTCAGTGGTGTAAATATTTATAAAAGGTTTCGATAATATTACTATATATAGATACATAATAGTAACAAAAACATTTGCTCCGAGGTAGAGCGAATTTCATTGCAAGTTGTAGAAAATGTAATGTTAATTACATTGATCTGTAGGTCCAATTACAAGTGAGACGTACTTAAATCTCGTGTGTCCCAAAACGCCGATTACAATGGAGTCTTGTTTAAGAATTAACGTTGAAGCCATCCAATCAGTCAAACCATTGGTTAGCTGATCAAACACAACAAAAAGCCCACACTCAATCAAGACGAATGCACGAGGTGTTAACCTAGCACTATCAATCATCCGACGAATAGACTCACTTCGTTATCCACTTGGACTTAAGCCAAAATTGTAATAAAGACAAACTCGTTAAATATTTGATGGGATGGTAGCGGGTTGCTATTTAAGTGGTCGAATACTTGTTTTACTTACATAGAATTATGAAAATAGGTTTTTATTATGGACGCTGTGTTTGTAAATGTTTTTCGAACTGTCATCGTTTGAGCTTTAATGAGTTTTTTATTAATAATAATGTCGAAGAAGTGAGAATTTAGTCATATTTGGTTTTGTAAATTATCTCTTGAAAGGAAATGTACGACAGCTCTCATTGCTTCAGATTTAAAAGATTAGGACTAAAACTAAAATAAAACTATATACATACTGGTACATCGCGAAATTCGGACAGTACAATAACGCATTTTTTTAATACTCGTAATTGCAAATTGTTTTGCCCGGGTAGAAAGATTTGTTTTGCAAATCGCCTAATATAAGTTGGTACTCTAACAAGAAATTGAAAAATGAAATAGCTTCATACTTATTAAACAAGTAGGTAGTTAATTTATAAACCGATTTGAAATCTAATTTCCAACATACAAATAACTTTCCATGATGTAGGCAATTTGTTTAGGTATCATTGCATTAGCATCCATTCTAGCCTGATTGATTGTTTCTATGATCAAGCAGATTTGATTCATTGAATCGAGTTTGTAAACAAGACAATGGGTAATCGCTCACTTGTGGTTACTTGAGTCTTTCTTTCTAGGTAGGTAACATACCTATATTTAAATGAATTCATATCTTTTATTTGAATTGTAGAAATGTATTAAATTTCTCGTGATTGACGTTGAGTAGACAGATTTTATGGACGTATTCTGTGACAGAATAAGAACAAACTGTCTTTTTAGTGCTCCAATTAATAACAGACACATTTACAGAGATTTACATTTTTACAATCCATTACAATTTAAAACAAATTAAATCATTGAGGAAAATTTTAAAATCTAGACTCGTCCATACATTTTTGACACAATTTTAAACTCTCTCTTTAGCTCTCTGTCAAAAGTGCATGGAATAATTTTATTCTAGGTTGAGTAAGCAATTTTGCTGCAAGAAGGTGTGTTAAATGTGGTGTTTTTTTTTTCAATTTAATTACTTACTGATTTGTCTTAAATGTAATCGAAATTTTGCTCTAATCATAGGTACTTGACTAAAGAGAAATAAACCTAAAACAAAGTTCTACGCGTAATTAAGAAACTCTAATAAACATAGCAGGGACGTTCGACGCTGACTCGAAGAAACTTTACACATAAAATCCTTTGGTTCATGTTATCACATTTCCTCAGATGGGAAAAATGTGTTCCGATAATGCGTCTTGGAATGTTCTTGTATTTTTTTCTTCGCTTCGAGGAAAAATAAAATCGGTTATAAGTGAGTCTTGAGAGTTTTAAAAAGTTCTTAATAAGTTCGTTGTAAGTTAACTTCGGTTTTATTAATGATGAAAAATGGGCACAATTTTATTATCTATTGTTTTATAGTAAAATTACACCCGCGTAACTCCTAATCCCGTGGGAATACCGAGATAAAAAGTAGCCTCTGTATTTCCAAAAAAACAATGTAAGTACTTATCCTCATACCAAGTTTCATCAAAATCAGTTCAGTAGTTTCAGAGCTATTCTTTACAAACATAAAAACAAGAAAGTATTTTCTTTTTTATATTACTATAAATAAAACATAAATAATTAAACGATAAAACATTCGACATTGACGCCAACTTAGCACTAAACCGTGCAGAATGGAAGAAAAGGATAGGGAAGACCCCAAATAAATGGGAACAGGTCAAGGCAAAGAAGAAGAAGATATTAGTATAGATAAACTCAGCCGTGGGTTTCATCACTATGTTTTTCTTTAATTAGCGTACCTACATATTTTTTTTGTATGAAAATTCCATTGACAAAAAATACATCTATTGACGCATTAACGAGTTATTTCGCCTGCCGCTCGGTCGACTACGTTGAGATGCTGGTATAGATTGTGAGTAAGCCTTCTCCATCTAATACATGTTTCAGGCACAACAGCGCTCTATATAACATATATTAAGTTGCTGTAATTATCATCATTATATTAACATTATCACAATATCTATAAAACCGTGATAAGACCTGTCGTCATGTATGGATCGGAATGCTGGGCCGTGAAGAAGAAGGATGAGAGAAGATTGCATGCAGCGGAGATGAGAATGTTAAGATGGATGTGTGGAGTAACGAGGATGGATAAAATAAGGAATGAGTATATTAGAGGAAGCCTGAAAGTAGCACCGGTTACTGAAAAAGTAAAAGGGAATCGGTTGAGTTGGTATGGACATGTGATGACAAGAGAAGAGACGCATGTAACTAGAAGAGTGATGAGTATGAATGTAGAGGGATGGGGAGGAAGAGGACGACCAAAGAAAAGATGGATGGACTGCGTAAGACAATACATGAATGTCAGCGATGAGATGACGACTAATAAGAGTGAATGGAAGAAAAAAACATCCTGCGCCGTCCCCAAATAACTTGGGATAAGGGCAGGAAGATGATGAATAAAGGGGTCAAAATCAATATATTTCAACATTTCACATCGAATTATTGACGTTGAATTATAGTTTCCTGCACATAAAAATATTCGTATGCAAACTCAGAGTATCTCTTCATTTTCTGTTTATAAACATTAAAATATTCAAGTCCAAGAACGCAATAAAATTGTGGAATAACGTTCAAGAGCAGAGTCAACACACATCTCTCATACCAAATTAATTAACACATAAAACAAACAGAAACTACGGACTGTATCATTTAAAATCGTGCAATCTAAACAAGAAGAGGATTGCATGCGATGACATCAGATTAAACATTGCCAACGTTTTTCCACGTCTCATCAAGAAGTAAAATACATGGAAATGGCAAGAGGCAAAGATTAAAAAATTGTACTTGCCCGCCAAATAAAAAGTCAATTTTTTTTGTAAAAATGGGACTGTTACAGATTGTAAGCCCGCGATAAATGCTATGCAATAGCTTAAATGTTGTGTGGCGTTTTACGACATGACCTTAACCTTATTTTTTAAAGCGATTTCTTACAGGTAACTTTTGTGTAAGAAAAACTGCTTTGGAGTGTTAGTAAACTTAATTTATTTAAAAGTACTTAATTGGACGACTTAGTATACTTTTTAAAATTATGTATTCATTTGATGGTGATTCGACTGTGCCACATCCGCGCCTTTCGCTATCTCTGTGTCTACTGCTCTTAAGGGGAAATATTTTTTCCCATTGTAACCGCCCCTTAAGTTGACAGATTTCATTGTTTCGAGGATTAAGGTGCTCTGTGGTTTGTTAATTGAGCGAGATGTTATTGCTTTCTTTTTTGAGCTTTTGTCCTTTAGGCAAATACAAGTAGGTACTTATTATAAAGCTACCGTTTTGTTTTTTTAAGGACTGAGTGAAGTGGCATTAGTATTTTATAGAGGATTTTTTTAAATTACAAGGGAGTTGCATTATCTTTCAATGCTTCAGGGTGATGTTACGAATAATACCTACTTTTGATTTTGATTTGGTTTTTCATGGCATTTTCTATTCGAATGACAATAGCCTACATTATCTCACTGCTATGCGCAAAGGCCTCCCAAGCGCTTTTCAAGCAGTTCGGTTTAGGGCTAAGTTTGGTCGCTGAGTCCGTCAAATGCATCGAGATCATCACACCATCGTTTTTGGGGTCTGATGTCTTCCCGCTTTTGGAACAAGGAAAAAACCTTAAGAAGAAAGCAAGACCTTATCTAAGGTAACTAATTAAGAAATTAAAAATGCCTTACGTTAAAAGATTTCAAATAGAAAAGTGCATAAGCATTTGTTTTTCCACTCGAACAAATCTGACCTCTTTAACTTTTCCATAACCGTTTTCCTCCGAGCGTTTCTTGAAATAAACATTTTAAAATCCACATAATTAGAAAAAATGCAATCAAAAGTCAGTTTATAAGAGGAGTCGTTGAGTTTTTTAGTTCGTTTCGCCCCGTCTGGGTTTGTGCTAATATTTGCCTCCGTACATTATTACTAAGGCCCGGCTAGGCTGGTACAATAGGGATAGAATTACCTCTGAAAGCCAGGTTTATCTGATGATGGAATCGTAAAGTAGTTTTAGTCTGTGTTGATTTAGTTCAATTATTTCTTAATTGAAGATTTCGTTTGTTAATGCTTGAAAATAAGCAAAATACCCCAAACATTCTCTTCATAAAATTACATTAGGTATTTTAGAATAGATTTCAGGCTGAGTTTAGATACTAGCCCGCCCAGAAAATACTTTTAGCTAACTTTCTTTGATTTTATTATAACTTTATTGCATTTTTATTGATAAAACCGTGGGATCAGTCTGCCGATTCAAAATTCGTACTTACCTACATGGCGATGGCTACTTAGATGTAAACGACAAGAATTTTTGAAAATACCTAATAACAATTTCCCATGCAATCTTTTTCTACCTCCTAGCCTATCTCATTATTTGGGGTCATGTCTTATACTTACTCAATTTTGAACAAGATAATGTTCCTTGCAATAATTAACGATTAAGGTTATCGGCGGCAGGTATTTTGCGTTTCGCCTCTATATGCACCTTAACAAGTCTACATGCAAAGTCAACAGTCATCCTTAGTACGCGAGCTGCATAAATTGTAAATGAGGTTCTTTCTGAGCCTTGAACTGATGAGTCTGCCTTTACCTCAGTATACCTGCATTTATGAACAGTGTTTTGAATTTGACAAAACAATTTTCTTTGAAAACTAATCTTGAAAATCCTTTGGACATTTTGACATAGTAACTTAAAATGCGTAGTGCATTTTGAGCAATCATTTTGTGGATACGTAGGAGGCTGGAAATGCATTGCACATTTTTGAAAAAATCACAGTACAACACGTTTTGTTAAATATCCCGTTTCCGAGACGCTTTAGAGGTTCGGTGTAAAGAGATTATTTGTTTACTGATTGTCATGGGTCTCGAAATGCATCGCACAAAACATCACTATGCCAAGTTCCCATACTAAATGTCCGGACCCCTTTCTCATGCTCATGAAATGGAAAACAACTGTCCGATGGAAATATTATTACCTACTTATCAAAATAGCATACCTACCTACATTTCTTCTAAAGTTCTAGGGCTAAGGTTAGCAGTTTTATCTAGGTATGCTAACCAGATCTATAACTAACCAAAGCCTAAACTAATTTCACTATTAGCTTACTCTTTCTTTAGAAAATTAGTTAATGAGACCGCTCATCATCTTATGATTGATTTGATTGGTAATTTGGAGTTTTTATAGAGTATGTACTCACTGTTCAAAATCACTAATTGGATGGTCAGTTAAATTAAGAAGGTCAATTATTGCCCTAAAAACTGCATTTTCCATTTCACGTTATAAATTTAACATACCAGGAAATTATACATTTTGTCATTGGAATATTAAAATTACTTGTAAAACATGAATCATACTTAACTATCTATTACTATTAAACTGTTAGAAAGTAAGAGAAGAAGAAAGTAAGAAAGAAGTAAGAAAAATTAAACTGTTAAGGTGAAAGGGTACCTGCGCGCTCTTCATACAAACGTAGTCGACTGTTTCCTCCCTGAATAATGACACTAGCACAAATATTTTTGTGCCATAAAACCTATAAATGCCATGAATATGTTTTGGTTTTTTTCATTTCCTAATTATCATAGAAATTAAGATAAAAAAAACATTTGTCATAGTTCTTTAATTATTGTAAATGTTTTTGTAAAACGTTATAATTAAAGTAAAGAAAAAAAAAAAAAAAAAAAAAATATCCAGGGAGAAAACAGTCGACTACGTTTGTAATAGTTTGTATGGAAAGAGCCCCCGGCACCCTTTCCTCTTAATTGTTTAAGAATCTTTTTATGAGTAAAATCCTCCTCCATGGCTTTCTAATTGTTTCTATTCAGTGCTTCAATTATCCAATCTTTTTCAGCTATTTCTTTTATTTCACTTTCTCATCTCTCTGCCGGTCTACCTCTGTTCCATTTCCCCAACGTTCCTCTCCAAATCGCTGTAGTTTGATCAGGAAATGATAACCTACCTTAATTGCACCTATTGGTTTTTAATTAACAGAAATAGGTTGTATATTGGTTGTATATTGATTTAGCCTTGTTACTATACCGATAACGACATCATTACATCAATTTGAATGTTTAACACGAGTCTGGTTTTCTGTTTTAATTGGCCCAGTGTAGTAGCAGTTGTCTAATTTATATGGGTAACCCGTAACTGTATCTCGTTCGTGTTATTTTAGAAATTTAATTTGTAGTAGCTAGTTTTCAAAACCTAATTAAATGTTTTAAACAATGTCCTTTGAATAGCTGTTTTTTTATTTTGTATAAAGTTATGAGACTTGGAGAACATTTCAAAGAATCTACGATTCTCTTTAAAAATCAATTAGATGGCTTGCCCGTATCAACCTCTCAGCTGACAATAATAATATAGTTATATAGCCAGATATAACATATGAGTTAATTAGGGTGGCCCAATCTAAAACTGCAGAGTCTCCACCTGCCATTTTCAACTGACTTCAAAAAATTAGGAGGTTCTCCTAATTTTTAGGATAGTTCCTCAGAATCTAGTTCACTATCATCCCATTACAATTATAGCCCAAATAGGTTTCTGCTGTAGTGTATCAATAAATCTATCAAAACTGAAGGTGGTCTTTGGCTGCATTTTAAAATGCAGAAAGGGATAATTGTCGGTTTGGTATCCACATCATACTTTGCTTTTAAACTTGTAATTACAAAAGGGCTCTACGTGTTGGCTTCGGTTCCACTCACGCTTTTTAAAGTTCCGGGGCTTCATAGCCCCGTGATATGGGAAAAATAACTTGTTATTTTGTGAGCAATAGTTCGATGTTATTTATTATGTCATTGAATAGAATGCTAGTGTATGCAAAGGTCGCTATACAAAAGATCGTGGTTATTCAATTTTCCGCATAACAAATTAATTTGAACTAATACTTTGTCGAACAATAGTATCGTTGTTCAATTAAGTATTAATTACTTATTAAATCGGCATGCGAGCAATTCTCTGCAGCACAGCCTCGTTTAATACTACCTAGTATGTTCACACTTGTATGTGCATAATATCAACAGGAATGTAGGTCGAATGTTGATTGCAGACACTCGCCTCATATCGAATTCTCTTTTTTCCAACGATCTCTCGGTTGCGCGAAAAATTTCATATCGCCACGCGTTTTGCAAGTAAAATCAGATAACTTTTGACACTTCAATTATTATAGTGATCGCCGTCTCTAATTTTTCGCCCGAAAAACGGCACAAACACGTGTCAAAAGCATACAAGACGAAGTTTCAGAACAAAATAGTACCTACTTCCTAAAAAGTTGAAACGAAAAGGTGATTTAATAAGTAGGAAATTGAAAAACATTTCGCTTTGATATCGCGGGAGAGTGGCAGGTGGCGAACTATTGAATGCTTATATAGTTTTGGAGCCCGCGGCTGTTTGGTATTGTTTTATGTGTTTTAGTTTACGCTTGTTAGTTTCCCATTAAGTTCCAACGCTGTGGGGCCTTTTATTAATTCGTTTATCTTGCCCCGCCTGTCTAGACAAGATTAACATTGAGCATCATACATCTTCATAAAATTCAATATCTTCAAGCTTTTGCGAACAAATGTTTATTATTTCTCGAATAGTATAAACTTCAACGCAAAATTGGTTCAAAGAGGGTTATAAATAAAGCGATTTGTGTTCTTTTTAAGTGCGGGATAAAGAAGAAATCTCTTTAGTGTTTCATGTGTAGACCACACTAAAGTTTACAGACAGTTACAAATCTTCATTAACAGTTTGACAAAAGGACGGCAGCTGCGTTTTCTTGTAAATCAGATGAAACCAGGTTTATGTGATTTAGTTAGAGGTACCATCAGCCAGGGCTGCGCAGTCCCACCTTAAGGTTGATTATCCTGTGTAGGGCCCTATTGTTTCTCCAGCCTCTTAATTTTTGTTGACCAATATGGGAAAGGCGCATTGTTTTTTTTTTCAAACGTCTACGTTCCTTAAAGCGTTTTTTGTATGCTTTTTATGCCAAATGTGTTGTTTGTTGTTGAAACGAAATGTTTCAAAACAATAGACTTTGACAATAAAAAAGGGTACTGGACCCTAATTGGCAAACAAAAAAAAGGGCGGGATTTCGTAGGTTGCACTACTCCCGAAGGAAAGTGTTCATGAATTGGGACTGCACAGCTCTGGCCGATAGTACGTATTTAAACGCATATTAACAAGTCTAGTATTAGTTAAACTGGTATATAAAACATCTAAACTATATTATAAAGAGGAAATATTTGATTCTTGGTTTATTAAACCGATTTAGGTGAAAGGTATGAGGATTGACGCTGATTCATTGACAGTAACATAGGCTACCTTTTGACGTTACGCGTTTTTAACCGCGGAGCATATATTATCACACATTAATATTATTTGGAACTATTTGACTTCCTATTATACTACTAGTTGACTATTGACGACTATTTGACTATTGACTTTATTAACTTATTTGACTTTTGAGACTGGGATTAAATTAAATTTTAGATAATATTAATATCAGTGTAAGATCGGTATTCTATCACAAAACTTTTTAAAACATAACTTTTCAAACTTTGTCGCTTTTACGATCATCTTCTGAGATTTCCCTAGTCCAGGATATATGCATGGAACGACAGGAGATAGTTTCGGTTTCAATGTTTTGGTTAAACATAATCTCGGCTATTAATTCGAACTTTATACTCCTTCAAGCCCAGATGTAGCGTTAATTTTTATTGACAAAATATATTTTAGTTTCCTTACTATGGATTTGTTTACGAGTAAAACCACTTCCTAAGGTATTAGGGGCTCACTGATATAAAATTTACGTTTGTTTTAGTTATAAAATTTAAGTTTTGTCAAATAAACATAACGCTATATTAGGTACTAATTCTGAGCATCTTATACTTGTATCTACTTGTTTTTGAGTTAACAAATCTGTTGAATGAAGTATTTATAAAGTGCTACATACAAGTTTAATCATACAAATAAAACAATAATATTAAAGCATCCAGCACAAGTTTATTAAGCTTAATTTTGAAGACCATTTCTTGCTAGTTAGACTACCTACAGTGATTCATGCATTCAGATTTATAACATCGTGATGTTGAAGTATTTGACAATATGAACCATTAGGTGTTTCGAAATGATGTGTAAACACGTTGTCTCTCAGTTGGCGGGTTTACAAGAATGTGTTTTTTGTAAATTTTGTAAATAACTCTTGTAGGATTTAACTGACGAGTTACTAATGGAAAATAGTTAAGACGAAGAAATAAATCAGACTAGAGATTTTTGAATATAAGTTTGTTCCATATTTCAACGCGCAGCATTAGTATTTTAGTTTCAAAAGTCATTCTGTCTAACATTCAATAATTAGGTATTATATAGGTACAAAAAATATTGCGGAGATAAATAATTTATTTTATCTTATTCCGATACAAAACTATCAACCCTCAAATGACAAAAGATTAATATTTAAAAAAAATATCTAATTTTGTTTGTTTGTGTATGCAGCATCGTCGCTAAGAAACGAATGACCCGTTTTCAATGAAATTTCTATTATTTCTAAGTTAATAAATATCACCACGTTTAGGTACATATTCTTAACTGTCTTTTTTCGAAAGTTTAAAAAGAGGGTTTTTTCTTATTTGCCTCAAAAATAACTTGTAATTTTAAATTTTAACTTAATAGTACAACTCTTACAAAATGTTAGCTGGTAACATTTTATAAGAGTTTGTACGAATGTGAAGTAACGCACGATAAAAATTAAAAAAGACTGCACCAAAAGCCAAACATTTCACAGTTTTGTTTTAAAGAGAAACAAGTATTGTATTTCTTATTTGGCTCAAAACAAGCCAGTTGTAATATTCATCATTTCGTTGGCTCCTGTGACTTTAAACGGTGCATGTCCGTTTTTATTTTTTCATTTATTCTCACCACGATTGTTGCGGAGTGTTCTTGTCCAAATACGTTTTTACTAAGTTTATATGGAGAAAGAAAAACGTAATGGTACAATCAACACCCTGATATTACTTTTTATAAAAACTTGACCATGGGTCCTCTTGTTTACGTTTTCAAAGACGAAGCCGATTCAACTGACAAGCTATAACGTTTCTACTCCATTTCAATGGTAAACATTTAGGTGGTGTTTTGCGTTTCCACTCCAAAATTACTAGGTGGTGTTTTGCGTTTATGGGATTGTACGTAGTTGGTATTTTACGTAATTATTTCTACTAATCAGCAAAACACCACAAACCTCGATTTGGTGTTTCGCGTATGTGGTGTTATGCGTCTAAAGGTAAGTATGAACGTTGCGAGAAAAGTGATTGTCACGTTTTCACGCATTTAAACCAAGTGCAAATCATACATGAGTGTAAATTTTTTCGCATGAACATATCTTTAAAAAATGAATGTGAACAAGAACCCCAAAGTAGAGTGTTCATAAAACTATGTAGCTCTCCTTGTTTTACACACTGTTTTATATTTCAGCAGCCATTTTAGTAGTAAGACGGTTTATAGTGTACTGAAGCCCCTGTCATGGACTCGTCCCAGAATGAAAATGCAATGGGAATTTTTTAAATGAGTTTTAGAATTTTAATTTCCTAGATGGCTTGGGATAAGAAGAGATTTCGTTCTTTTCTGTTGCTATTAATTTGTTAGAGTCCCTTTGTTAATATAATGAGGCAACTTACTGTGGCTGAAATGTAATTTATCTAATTAAATGGATGTCTTTTGCAGTTTGAATTGTGTTTTATTATGTTTATAATTTTACTTTAGAGTGTACCGCACTTTCGTGGAATTTCTAAAAATCCCTAACTCTACATAATCTTTCAGTTCGTTTTTTACATTGTACTAATATTAATCTGTTAATTTTTAGAACTAGACTAGTATCTGTATTCTTATTTAGACAGAACGTCAAATTAAAAACCATACATTCATGTATACATGGCATAGTTTACGTGAAATAATAATTAACATTCGGTATCAAAACAATCTGCAGTAGCATTATTAGAAGCGTGCAATTCCAAATCGGTGCTTTGATCTTACTAATTACACCTAGGTACTTATACCTATCTTATCTTAGTTTAATATATTTAGATTACTCTTGCTTGAAGGTAAATCAAGAGCAAATTTATTCAGATAAGATGACAGAGGAGTATCTTGTAAACAAATCATAAACATTAAAGCTTTATAGTTTTTAATGTCTTGCAAAATATTAAGAATTCATTTTATTCAATCAAAATAGACGTTGAAACGTTGATATTCGAAACCAGTCAGTCACAACTCACATTCTGTATGCAACGCTTCAACACAATAAAAAGTACATAAAAGTTGAAGTAAAATCAAGTATGCGAAGTGCTATCTGCAGTCCGAGGGTAGTTTTGCATTAAATCGAACGATGCGATGTGGTAAGCTGGATATGTTAGGTTTAATGACCCATTTAACATATCGTATGTTATGTATGTGCATTTGTGATTTATAAACTTTATGGAAAAACCTAGTTTTTTTAGAGACAAAATGTAGTTTGGATAGAAACGTCGTCAAGGAAGACAAGTCCGAAACGCCGGCCTAAGCATTGTTTGAAATTGGCAGAAGATAAAACTTGTCTACATTTTTCTTGCTATAACGCAAGAGTTTTAATACCTAATTTGTTGGAATATGTCAAGTTCTTTAAAAAAAAACTGTAGATTGGCGATATCGATCATGCAAAATAATCTCGTCTAAGGGTAAGTGTAACTAAGTAATTAAATTTCGCGATTTCGTCCATCGACTTTTTCAAAATTGTATCTTAGCGGATACCTTCACCATAATTAGCTATATGTGTGCCAAATTTTAGCCCGATATCAGTCAGTAGGTACTTTGAATATTATATTTTTAAATAATTTGTGAAAGTGAGTCCCTTCCCCTCTGGATCTCTAGAGGCATTGCCTAAATGGTTATGTGTATACAAACATATTACCAAAGCAATAAGGAAACTGTTGACTATATTGAATCGGTATCACACCCAAAGGAGTGGTAGATATTTCCCAGTAGGTGTCACATATCACTCTAATATCATTTGATATTATTAAGATGCTCAATTGTAATAACATAAATATGATGGTCTGAAAATATACGTTTATTAAGCTGTTTTTTTTTTTTTTTTTTTTTTATTTAATTAAATAAGAATAAACATAGATACAAAATATAAACACCCATTAAACCACACGAGGTTTATAAAAATGTGTTGTAGGTATATTCGTTAGTTATATTAAAGAGTTTGGCTCTCTATCGGAAAATAGTGATCTTTAATATTATGTGTTAGGTAAATGAATTCGTATTGCAACCGTTTGCTTTGTCGTGCAACAAATTTCGTTGTCTTGTATATGATGTATATGATGAAACCAATTGACGTTTCTTCAGTCATACTCGTATGTGCTTTAAGAGGAAAGGGTACCGGGGGATTTCTCCATACAAACTATTACAAACATAGTCGACTGTTTCCTCCCTGGAAAATGACACTAGAGGAAATATTTTTGTTGCATAAAACTTATAATTGCCATGACCATGCCCCTATTTTGTGTTTTTTATAAATTTTTTTATTTTAATTTCTACGATAATTAGAAAATGAAAAAAATCAAAACATAGGGGCATAGTCATGGCAGTTATAGGTTTTATGGCACAAAAATATTTGTGCTAGTGTCATTATCCAGGGAGGAAACAGTCGACTACGTTTGTATGAAGAGAGCGCAGGTACCCTTTCACCTTAAGCGTTTTATTATTATAAGCTTTGGGACAGGCATCCGTCTTACCTCGAAAGCAGTCTTTCTTTGACTCTTTTTTAGCTGGTTTATATTCTCCACAGCAGGTACTTTTTTTTAGGGAACTATCTTTTCATGTCATAGACCTTAATAAATTTTTATCATTTTTTAACATTGCTCTTAAGGTGAAGGAAAACTTCGCGATGAAACGCGCGACTTAGTTTTTTCTAGACGTCTAATTCACGGGTTCTTTTCTCTAGTCATGGTCAACTAAGCTGAGAGGCTAATTTAGATTCTAAACAATCCTACTCCTTCTAATATGTCTCAAGCACTAGGAAAATAACGCCATTAATAGCATGGATTACCTAGATGTAAAGGAAAATATATTACCTATTATTATTACTAGCGACCCGCTCCGGCTTAGCACGGCTATATTATGCATGTATTATACATACATATAAACCTTCCTTCTGAATCACTCTATCTAACAACCGCTTCAAAATCCGTTGCGTAGTTTTAAAGATTTAAGCATACATAGGGATATAGGGACATAGGAACAGAGAAATTGACTTTGTTTTATACTATGTAGTGATTATCATAATGTTGAATATAAGAAAATATTGAATCTGCCACAAACAGTAGCCTACTATTTTTTTACTTATAAAAATAACGCTTTTTCTATAAATATCATAAATCTTTCACGAGCAATCATATAAAAATCATCTGTAACAACTCTGTGTTATCAAATCGTAAATAATATTTGAAACAAAACAAATATAAGTCAAAGATGTAATAAAAATGTCTAACGAACGATACCTAACATGTAACGATCTAAAAATATGATGTTTTTAAAGTCTGTTCGTTGTATTGGTTTTATTTAACGACGACGTCTTGTCTTTTTATTAAAGTTTGTTACAGTGATTTTAGGGTTCAAGTCCTACTAGAATCGTATCAGAGCTGTGTTTTTTTTTTCAAAGGAAAATTTCAATCTTTTTGCACAGCGGCGAGACTTGTACTTGCGACCTCCTGGTCGCAGCAGCATGGTCAAATAACGTTGCAAGCGAAATTAAGATACCTATAAGTTTTGCTTATTTGTTAACGAGTTAAGGTTAGTGTGCGACATCTGATCTGTCGTTTTTGACCGCACTTCACTATTATCACTATCACTATCACTTCCCTACATAGTATAAAACAAAGTCGCTTTCTCTGTCCCTATGTCCCTATATCTCTATGTATGCTTAAATCTTTAAAACTACGCAACGGATTTTGATGCGGTTTTTTTTAGTAGATAGAGTGATTCAAGTTGAAGGTTTATATGTATAATATAGCCGTGCGAAGCCGGGGCGGGTCGCTAGTCTATTTATAAACACTATATTTACAGTTGCTGAAAGTATAAAAGAATCATCTTCAGAGCCTGCATAGCCCTCAGATACGTACCCAAACTTTGGAGGGAAGTAAAAGTTATCTTTATACCCAAACCAGGCAAAAGCGACTATACAGCTCCTAAATCTTTTAGACCCATAAGCCTCACTTCTTTTCTCCTAAAAACCCTAGAAAGGCTCTGTGATAGGCACATTAGGGATACTGCCCTGGTAATAAACCCAATCCACAGACAACAACACGCCTACAGTTCAGGCAAATCAACGGAAACTGCCTTACACAACGTTGTAAGTAGGATAGAATCGACTCTAACCGACAAACAGGTATGCCTCGGTGCGTTCATCGACATCGAAGGCGCCTTTGACAAAACCAATTTCAACTGCATCAGACTAGCCTTACAGAAGCATAACGTAAACAGAGCCATGATCGACTGGATTTTAAACATGCTCAATCTCAGGGTCGTTCAGGTTGACGAAGTCGAGGGCATGAAGGGCAAAGTAGTAAAGGGATGCCCCCAAGGTGGCGTACTGTCTCCCCTACTGTGGAACCTGGTAGCGAACGAACTCATCACCCTCCTGAACCAACGCGGCCTGTTTACAATAGGTTATGCCGACGACATTACAATACTTATCCGAGCCAAGGAGGCTAACACCGCCTGCGACGTCATGCAACAAGCGTTGAGATTGACGGAAAAATGGTGTTCGGAAGTAGAACTTACAATAAACCCAAATAAGACGGAACTCATACTATTCACAAACAAAAGAATTCTCGGAAGATTCACTACGCCAAGACTCTTCGGAACCAGACTTCAACTCACAGACGAGGTCAAATACCTTGGAATAGTCCTGGATAGTAAACTCTCCTGGAGTAACCACATAGACTACCTTTATAAAAAAACATGCATCTCCTTCTGGCAGTGCCACCGCATGATTGGCAAAACCTGGGGACTTATCCCTAAAATAGCTCTATGGCTGTACACATCAGTGATAAGATCATGCATCAGCTATGGCGCTGTCGCTTGGTGGCCCAGATCGGAACTAACAACTACACAGACTAAACTGACTCGCCTACAGAGGATGGCTTGCATGGCCATCACCGGCGCTATGCGCACCACACCCACGGCGGCGATGGAAGCCATGCTCAACATCCTTCCTATCCATCTATACGTCCAACAGGAGGCGGCTGCAAGTGCTGCAAGACTGATCTCTTTAGGCCTGTGGAAAGGGGATGTGAAGGCCAAACATACTATGGTCCTGTCCAAGCTTTCAGCAGAACAACCCATGCTGCTAGCGATCAGTGATAGGATTCCCAAAAGACATGAATTTAAAAGACACTACACCATACAAATGACTGAAGGACAACGTGACTATCCGCAACCCAGTGAAACGTGGATATACACAGACGGCTCAAAAACCGACACGGGCACTGGATCCGGGGTCTTTTCGGAGGACCTAAACATAAAACTCAGCGTAACTCTAGGCCCCCACAACTCAATCTTCCAAGCGGAATGTGTGGGTATAATCAGGGCAGCATGGGCCGCGCTGGATCGCGATGTCTCGGGCCATGGCATTAGAATCCTGTCCGATAGCGCGGCGGTGCTACATGCACTGAACAGTAGAACTATAAGTTCTGCCCTGATTTACGAATGTTACGAGACACTCAACAGACTAGGTGAACACAATAGACTGACCTTACAATGGGTTAAGGGACACAGCGGCTCAAGGGGAAACGACGCTGCGGACGAGCTGGCAAAGAGAGGAGCGGAAGCGGTCAGTTACGGGCCTCAGCCCTCCGTCCCGATCCCCTCCAACCAACTCAGAGCCTGGATCCGCAACCACGCCAAAATGCGACACCGTCACCTCTGGGCCACGACGGAAAGCTGTAGGCAAGCTAAACTAGCACTCCCCGATACAAACAGCAGACTCACGAAACGCCTCTTGAACTTAAACCGATCGCAAATGCGCTTGGTTACAATCGCTTTGACCGGTCACGGCGCTTTCAACAAACACTTTCACAACTTGAACATAACGGACAGCCCACTATGCAGAGCGTGCATGGAGGCCGAGGAGACGACCGCGCATGTGCTGCTGGACTGCACGGTACTAACGGAGATTAGACTCAGGACTTTAGGTGACATCAAAAGCCTTCCAAAGATTTTTGAAAAACCACATCTTGTGGCAAAATTTATGGAAGAGCTGGGCTGGTTCTCCCCCTGACAAGTAGAACCTTACGCAAAGGGGACCCAACTAAAGAGGTCTGATTGCGGAAAACAGCCCGTATACAAGTACAAGTACAAGTACAAGTATAAAAGAACTATTCAATAAAGCAAAGTAACCAATAAGATAAGTTTAGTTATAAAATACCTAAGTATGTATGCATTTTCCTAGAAGTAAACACCGCAAATCTAACACTTGTTGCCGACATGTTTATTACAGGAGCGAGCTGAAAGAGAATCATAAAACGTCCCAAGGTTAAGTTTGATTGTTCTACACCGTCAACTTTTACAGTCATATTAAAAATGACAAGCAAAACGAACTCTATTGCAACGGTGTAAAGTTCCAAACCAAATACACGAGAAGTCGCAAATCCAAATGGATTTTGAAGCCAAACTCCTATTTTCTTTTAATGTGATCTAAATAGGCCGAAGTACAAAAGGTTTGAATGGATTGAACTCTTTGAAGAATTTGTTAAACGTTTTTATTCGTAGTGGTTTTGTTAACTACACAGGAGACTAGAGAAGGAATATGGGTCAAATGGTTGAGCAATGTAGATAACAAACTGAGTGTTATACCTACCAACCTACCTATCTACAAACCAATTTCTCAAATTTTTCTCAAATTTCATTTATTACCATCACTATCACTACATTGTATAAAACAAAGTCGCTTTCTCTGTCCCTGTATCCCTTTGTATGCTTAAATCTTTAAAACTACTCAACGGATTTTGATGCGGTTTTTTTTAATAGATAGAGTGATTCAAGAGGTTTATATCTTTAATACATGCATAATATAGCCGTGCGAAGCCGGGGCGGGTCGCTAGTGTCTAATATATTCTATACCTACTAGCAGCACTCCGCGGTTTCACCCATGTAACTCCCGATCTTGTGGGAATGTCGGGATAAAAAGTAGCTTAGGTTATTTCCAATGAATGTATGTATCTTCATACTAAGTTTCATCAAAATCGGTTCCTTAGTTTTGGAGCATATTTGTTACAAACAAAAAATATTTCCTCTTTATTAAATTAGTGTAGATTAGGGTGGGTACGTTTACAATTCAAGGAATTTTGTCATCATCCCTGCTCCACTTCCGAATTTTTCCCTTGTGGCCACTCGATAGGAACGACAGATTTTCAGAATTGGCAGGTTTTTATAAAATCCGGATGTACGATTGCCACGTGCCCAAACACTTTTAATTTGTGGTTCTAAAAACAAACTTAGTAAGACGCTGGCTTAATGAATTGATAATCATAAATATTTAAATGGAATATTTGACATTATGTTAGTAACTAAGGAGATAATGTTTGTTGCGCTTCCAAAAAAACAAATTACACAAAAAAATTCATACAAATCTGTTCAGCCGTTTAGGTGGACATAGGTAATTAACACCGCGACACGAGAATTTTAGATTATAGGGAGGGTTGACCATGTAAGACAAAACGATACTTTGGGCGTTAAACATAATCTGACAAATAATACTGTCACACTACGAAGTAAAGATCGAAAGAACAGATACAAACATTAATTCTATACGTATGTGTTAAAGTTATAATAAACACATTCAAAATAACAAATTACAATAATTTGTTAACAAAAAACAAGAGAAGGAAGCTCTAGAGAAAAGTTTCCAGATGTGGCACAGTGACATCTGTATTCGGCTCCCGAATTTAATGATCCCCAAGGCGCAATACACTAAACAGCGAACATATTCTAAATTTAAAAAGCAAATTGTTCAGTCGATACGTTAACGGAAATAGTAGACATATGATCCCGCGGGAAGTCAAACAAAAAACTTAAAGGAGAAACACATGACCTCATTTGTCGCAGAACAGAATTATTTATTACATTTGATACGTTTCTTTTTTGGATATATCTTTGTCTTTGTGAATACTGTTGTCATTTCTGTATCGTTTTGTTTGAGATTCGATATTTTGTAAAGTGGCAAATAGTTTCGTATACAATATTTATTGACGTTTTCATATTACTCGAAAATAGTATAGCGACGATTCGCTAGCAGATCGTGCGTACTGCGTAGTTTAGATCCGGCTATGGCCTCAGCTTTGACTCTTAATGTGTTGCAACAAGACGTTGAAAATTTTTTTTAACTTACAAAAAAATTACCTCGAGGTTTCTCCTGCGTAACTCCCGATCCAATGGGAATGTCGGCATGTAAAGTATGTCTATGTCACTCCAAATTAATCAATGTATCCTCATATCAAGTTTTATAGAAATCGGTCCAGTAGTTTCGGAGCTTACCTATTCAATTCGAACAAACAAACAATTAAATCTTTCCTCTTTATAACATTGTAAGAAGTATTGATACACAAAATAAGTAAATGTTCTGAACATTCTAACGACTTTGTCATCTGCGTACCCAAGAAAGGCGAGAACTAATGACTTAACGGTGACGATGTAAACATTCATCGGTCCTTGTCAAAACCATCAAGTTTGAAAAAAGAAAGTGTGAGGATATTTGTACAGGACCTTCCTAAATAAAGTTAATGATAAAGTTATGGCTAACCGCTGGTTATTATAATATTGTAGGCATTTGTTTAATTTTTTTAACCAACTTGGAAATGAAAGGTATGTGCATAGGTTTAAAACGTGCTAAAATTCATATCATCGAGGTTCTTCTAGGAAACCGTGCTTCATCTTAGGCCGCATCGTCAACTACCATCATGCAGGTGATAGTGATCAAACGCTGACCTATCATATTATGCAAAGCACTAGCGACCCGCCCCGGCTACGCACGGCTATATTATGCATGTATTATACATATAAACTTTCCTCTTGAATTACTTGATCTATTAAAAAACCCGTTGCGTAGAGTTTTAAAGATCTAAGCATACTACATAGGGACAGACAGTGGAAAGTGACTTTGTTTTATACTATGTAATAATGATAATGAAATTGGATATAAACCTCATAAAAAACTTCAAAGTACTGCGTAAATAATTTAGACGTACATGCGTCTTTAAAATGACACTATATTCTTGACCTAGACTCTAAAAAAAAATTAATTAAGCATAATACGCAAATATTAAAAAAAGCCATACTATTTAGTCATATATATTTGATTCGTTTTTTGATTGAAAAGGTAAGAGTAAAATAAAAGCGAACAAAAGAAATCTCGTAACCTGATACAAGCCCGTTAAATGTTTACTAACGCTTTACGTCTGCCGAAATCAAACACGATTTGAGTGGCGTTCCACAAAATACAAGCAAAAGGGAGGCAGTAGCAAAATTCTCAGTAAACAATAACATAAAGTCGGGGTAAGATTATTGGAGAATTTGTTTTAAGCCACTTGAGGTACTTGTAAATATTTGGTAAGCTTTCCTTCGGTCGAATGTAGAACATTTCACCTGCCTCCTTCACGTTAAAGGTTTAATGTTATTTGTTTTCTTTTTGCTGAGCAAATATTACATGCCTAAGTATTTATTGGAGTTTCTTTGTATTATCTAGAAACATTTTTCTTAAAGCTCTAGATCAGCATTCTATAAATGTTGATTTATACTAAACTATTATTTTTATTGTTTTAGTTGACCTATTCAAAGTCAAAATTACTTTATTCATTTAAAAATATGAATTTTCCATATTTCTAAATGACTTTTTGGTTTTTGTTTTTTGTGATCAAGTTCTTCAATACTATCACTAGGGTGTGATTCACACCCTTTCAAGTAACTCGGTCCTGTGCAAAATAATAACTAACCTATGTACCTATATAAAGAGGTTTATAGAAACGTCAGGATTAAAAAATAATACATTAAACGTGAATTAATGTGTTAAAAATGGTTTTATTATGAGTTCAAGTCGCGAAAACTTAAAAGAAAGTGGTAAAGTTTGGTTGTTTGTATGACTTAATGAACTACTAAAAATTGCTTAAACTGCTGTGGCTAACCACGTAACGTTGTTGCGAGGGAAACTGCTACATTAACGCCTTTTGAGCTTTAAGTTTCTTTAAACCAACCACAGGTGTTCTCACAGGACCAAGAACTGCATAAATGTGGAAACACTTTCGTCAATCTTGCATAAACCTTGCTAAAAACCGATCGGCTGAGGAATACCTACCGATGGGTTTTATAGTAAAAGAAAAACATATTCCCATCAAACAAATACTTATTGCAATACTCATTGTGTCATGAACTTTTTTCTTCTTAATATAAATACCTATTTAATAAATTAATATTTGTGCTAAGAGTTAAAGTTTGCTTTATGCACCATAACAAACCATTGTTCCGAATCCCCTGCCTAGACTATGAAGGCTAGCACATGTTATCAATCAGACGTCGGCGGTTCAGAGGTAATCTTTATGAGAGCCAGCAGACAGTCGTAAAACTCGTGATGAGATGATTGAAACCACGTTCGGACCCATTCGAGCATTTACCGCGCTCGGTTTTAATTAGAAGAAACTCTATACTTCGAAAGGAAATAGAACCGTACCTAATGACTAAATAACCAGTAAATATTACGATCTTTTAATAAACCATTAATTTCACTTGAAACATATCGTTTTAAAAATTAAACCGACATGTTTTGAGTGAGCATTTCATATTTAAATGCTTGAACATTTCAAAGTCGAAATCAAATGGAGTATGCAACCGCAAAGAATCAGTTTGATATATCCGCAGATACTTTATAAAAGAGTAATTTCGTATTTTAAACTCGATTATGCCTTTCCGCGTTACGGAGATAAACACTGAGTATCTCCACGCATGTCAGACGGTTGAATTATACTGTCAGTAATAATTCGTCCTACTTCGCAACGGTTGCCTTATTATTAACGTCAAAACATTGATATAACACGCCGCCTGCTTTCCGCGACTTCTGCCAAACCGCACGTAGCAATCATCATTACGTTTCAATCGTCAGAGCAGATGTGTAACTGTTACACTTCATCGACTGTTTCTGTTTTCTTTGCTTACGAAAAGACTTAAACCCCAATACTTCGAAATTATCTCTTCTCTTTGGAAATATAGTCGATTGTACCTAATAGATGGACGATTTGAATCACCGGATAGGATGGTTGGGGTTCAGTGCATGCTATCGCGTCGTCATCGCATGGATCTCTATATTTAGAATGTCACTTAATAGCGTACAATTTTGCAGGCAATATCATCGATTGTGTAGGTGCATTCAAAGTAAAATGCTCGACAGAACGGAAAATTTGTCGCGGCCATTATCCGCACTGGCGCTTCGGACGATTAAATTCGGTTCAATCCGTGGGTTTTAGGCGACTCTATGTTGGTAACTGGGGCCCTACCGCGGTAAGTGCGTAGGCTTCAAGCCGACGTCGATATCCCAAACCGCGTCTCACAATTGGCGGAAAATTGAGCTTGCCTTTCATAGAAATTTTGAAAAATTAAGTAGTATTTTCGTGTATTTTAAGTATGCAGGATTGTCGGGGACATCAAAACATTCAAAAATAAGTGATTATGGTTATATTATTTAAAAAAAAACTAAGTCATATTTTGTAGTGTTTTTTAAAAATAACATAACCAGAATCACTTGTTTCTAAATGTTTTGATGTCCCTAACAATCCTGCATACTTAAAACACACGAAATAAACCACTTAATTTTTCAAAACTCCTATGAAGGGCAGGTTTAAAATTTCGCCCAGTGTGGGGCGCGGGTCGGCGCAAGGCGACGCGTTGGCTTGAAGCCGACGCACTTACCGCGGTAGGGCCCCTGGTTTTGGCTTGCATGTTGGCTTCACTATTCATGGTTAATATTTTAATTTAATATAGTAAATACATTCATCAAGCTTAACAATATAAAATTATGGAAGACATAAAATCAAGCTCAAAGAAAATCACATTATAAAGAAAATAGACTTACAATTCGTTTATGAGAGCTTAAAGTACGCACACATTTTGATAATATAAATTTATTGAAATGGTATTACAATCAATTAGATAATATTCGGTTACTTATTTCATCAAGATTGAACGTTGACGTTAAAAACATCAAACAATGACAATTCAATTTCAATAATTAAATCAGAATTCAAATTAGGTAAGGTAATTAGGTCCTCAAAGTGTTTCAATAAAGCAATTTGTCATCCGCGATAACGCTGTTTGAAAATATCATAAGTCGAAAAATAAAATAATCTCTCGCTTTCCGAACAAGATTTCTGTTCTCGACTTCTGAATTCGATTTGTTCCTTTACTGGATTGTAACTTAATACCACCACAGGCGCCAGTTGTTTATATCTGTTCAGCTGTCATTATGACAAAACTTTGAATAAAAATGATGGAGATAGTGTTCAATTAGTTTTGACAATGTTAGAAACATTTATCAAGTTTAAAGAAGATACTATTTGTTCGGAGAATTATAAAGATTTTAAGGTACGATAAGTAACCATTAGCTGAACAAATAGATTCTTAATTTGGATGTTTCTAAGTCGGTTTACTGAATCTCTAACTAAACAATAAGTTCAGTATTCAGTAGTAAATAAAGAGATTACGCAAGGATTTTGGACCGAGCCTACTTTCTACTCATGTACCTTTTTTATCCTAATAGACAATAGCAGACTTAAGTTCGGTATCGTCTTCATTGGAGTAAGACTCCCGGTATTTATTCCCAAAACGACGTAAAGTAGATAAGCCTCTGCGTAAAAAAATCCCTTTTAGATTTATCGGTAATCCTTTATTTCTGTTTTTATTGTTTCTCGTGTACAATAATGAATTAGACTTTCTCGTTCATATTATTTGCTTAGGGTCACTTTGTTTACATTGGAGCTGCATATACCATCAGAGGGAGAGTAGGGTTAGCTAAATCAACTCAGTGGGCGTTTTACAAGGGGATTACTAGATTTATCGTTCTTTGTTTCGGTACTATTTTGATATCAAATAGCGTAGAACAAGAAACATCTATTAGTTTTCTTTGTCTCGTGAAACGTAAATTTTATCGACTGAATCTCGTTATTTCGACTTTGATGTGATAAAAAGAAAAGTTTCTTATTTTTTTAAGGAAAGAATAAAAGCTATGTTAACATTCCACGCGATGTTTGCGACCATTTTTATCACTAACGAGGTGATTCCCCTCTAGCTATAATACTTTGATTTTGTGAAATAATGTTATCATTCACATAAATTACTTCTACGCTTTTAATTAGCTTGTCAAAAAAGTTTGATGTTTTACTATTTATTACATTAAAATCGAGCTCATTAAGTCTTAATTAATGAGAATCGACGCGGACGCGAGCGGGCCATTTTTCTATGAAATAACGTTCATCTAATTAAGTTACTTAATTTATGTCGCGTATCTAATGTTGGAACTATGTATATTATCATGGTAACATAAGCATTAAAATATTCACGGATTCTGGTGTCATTAGTACAGTAATTCTACGAATTTACACAGCTGACACTTCTAATGATGTGAATACATTTTCGGTGTTGTGTTATGGAATGCACTGTTACGACATTTGGACCAGCAAACCAAATTAAGCTGGCTCATTAGCGGAGTTCAGGTACTGAATATAGGTACTTTTATACAGTAATTGAATTCACACATTAAAATTGTTTACGATTTTTTGTTTCTTTATTAAATAACGGTAACAAACTCAAATATTTAACACGCGCAATTCAGATTAAAAATATGTGCATTTAAAGACTATTCCGAAATTATAATAATAATAAGATTTCTTTATTTTCCTCCACAAACAAACATCAATTACTTATTATAACACAAATTAAGTACTTGTAATTAAATCATCACTACATAGTATAAAACAAAGTCGCTTTCTCTGTCCCTATGTCCCTATATCCCTTTGTATGCTTAGATCTTTAAAACTACGCAACGGATTTTGATGCGGTTTTTTTTAATAGATAGAGTGATTAACGAGGAAGGTTTTTAGATATAATACAGCCGTGCGAAGCCGGGGCGGGTCGCTAGTTACATATAATTTTATTGTTAGTTTATTTGTGGGAGAACGAAGCCTAAACTAAGCCGAGGCCTGCATTCTAGGACTCCAGGACCTACACTTGGCGCAGGTGCTTCAAATTGTAGTATAAACACTCAATAATATGACACATAGTCGCTAACGAAATATAATTAAAATAGGTTATAAAAATATGTGTATGAATTTGTATGTATATGTACAATCCACGGTCAAAAGTCTCTGCCCACCGTAACGTTTATAATCCTGTGCTGTATGCAGCACTATTTCAACATTATAACAACGAAACCTGTGGATCGAACCCACGTCCGCGTCGGTTGGTGTAGCGAGTGGCGGCTTATACCACTTACACAACTAAAGACATAGCTAACATGTTGAAAATAATAATCACACTGAGTACTTTTAATTCAAGTATTTAAGTTTGTGTGTAACGTCTATTAGAAGAAGGTCGTAACTCCAATACTTGTTTATAGTATTATTGTAGCAAACTGATCATTTACTTATGACCCATACTGTATCTATATGAATGTTCCAGTATATTTGTATGCATGTATGTTTTGGGATGTGTTAACTATTTATTATTATTTTTATTTAGTTATTATTGATGTGGACAATGTCTTAAACAAAACTTTGAATTTCCCAAAACAGTCCACAAGTAATATTTGAAATAATTTTTCAACCAAAACAAAAATACAATAATATTTTATTGAAGACCGTAAATTGTATTAATGACTGTTTCATATTTTTTATTGAAATATATGACACATTATTTATGGATTCAGAGTGTCGTTTAATGACTTAATGATGTTCCATCGATGTCAGAAATTGATAAATATTATTTATTATAACCACCTATACTTACCAATCTTAATGCAAAAGCTATTGCTATAGCCCATAAATGGCACAATCTTAGATAGATAGAACGCTTTATTGCACACACAAGTTACAGAAAAAGTAGGTACAATTAATTTTAATAATACAAAATAAAATAGTGGCACAATAGGCGGCCTTACCGCTGAAAGCGGTCTCTTCCAGGCAACCTTAGGATGGAGAGGATTTGACGTAAGATTATAAATGGTACACTCTTAGTACATTATCAGTTCACACAGGCACATAGGCAATAATTGCCTATGGACATATTATTATTTGGACATATTGTCCAAGGAATCGGTAGTTACTCAACTAAAACCAAGGAGCGCAGATATTTTAAATAGATTTTATTTACGGCAAATTAGTTGAAATTTATTAGATCAATAATATTTAATATTATGGGGTAGGTGCTTTCTAGTCCCACCCCGAACTCGGACCAGAGACCAAATTACGATTGTTGAATTAATGAAAGAAATCTATCGAGTTGTTTGGAAGAAAAGAGGTAATAAAGAATATTACAAACAAATATACAAAAATGTGCGCGAAAAACATAATCTTTTTCTTGCAGTCGGGTAAAAAGAAACAAAATCAAAATCGGTTTATCCGTTCGGGAGCTACGATGCCACAGACAGACAAACAGAAATACACAGAGACATCAAACTTATAACACCCCGTCATTTTTGCGGGGCGCTGGTGTTGAAAATGGTAATCGTAGAATCCCAGTCCATATTTGTAGCTGGCCCAGGGACCAGAAGGTCAATTCTCGTAAATAATATTGATTAAATTACATTTCAATATCATCCCGATTGCATTTCAATTGCAAAAGATACCTTCAAAGTCAGTTGTTTTTTACAAAAAGCTAACTTTGAGGGTATTTTGAGCTACTTTGAGGGTATTATTTGTGATCGAAATGCAATCGAAATGATATTGAAATGTAATTTGAACAATTGGCCTTCAGATTACGACTGTAGAAAAGATTGTTGGTGGTAAAATGGGACCATTAAAGCTTATGTGGACGAGATGTTACGAGAGTCATAGTCTTGGTTGATTTTAGAAAAACACTTCAAGAAAACGAAACTAAGAGGGTGAAATGGGGTCTTAAAGTTTCTTTGAAAGTCTAGGATCTAGGGATTACCCTAATAAGGGAACCTAGATAATATCTAGGTACAACAATAAACCGAAGTAAATGTTCATAATCGTATCATTTTCGCGCGGGTGATCATTCTTCTTACAATTTAGTGTTCAAAGCTGCGAAATGCTTAGTCCGCATAAACTGGAAAACAGTTTTAAGTGAATTAATTCAACAACGGGCTTTTGTAGAGAGATTTAATTTTGCGTTGTGTACTGTGGCGGCATTAATATCGCTACACAGCGTATTGGTAAGTTTTATAGCTGTTTAAACTCTAAAAAATGTATTACATCATGTGCAATAATTATGCAATGCATTTAATTCATAATCATCCGAGCGATGTTCCCGGTTGCATCCCTCTCGGGAGCCCAGGGTCCGCTTTCCTAATTTTACGCCTCCACTTCGCACGATCTTCGGCATCCTGGTAAGTAAGGCTATTTGCACGCATATCACCCTTTACGACGTCACCAGCACCAAGATGTACTGGTGACTACCCAGTCTGCCACGACCTGGATGCATTTAATTTAATTTATATAATCATTTTATTTAATTTATATAATCATTTAATTTAATGCATTTAATTGTATTAGATCATATTCACATTATTTCTGTTTAGATTGTCTATTGTTTTTATTCTTCGATCGTCTTCTGTTTCCTTGAATAAGGAACACAATATTTAAGGTCAGGTTGAAAAAAGAGGATTACGTTTTACTGCGACTTGCATGACATTGAACTTAAACTTTAGCTAAATTAGAAATAAAATTAATTTGTTAATTAAATATTAATTTTTATAAATTAGCTAGGTTGAAAATTTATTTAATAAATAGGTAAATAAATTTATTTTTGTTGCTGTGCAAGTGAACTTTACTGTTTCTAACCTAACCGTATTGGTTTACGTTTCTGGATAAGAGATTTTGTTAACTGTAAGTGAATAATTTATTAGCTGTTATAATTTAGTTAACAATCTGACGATTACAAATTTGTAGTTTACATTCTCCTAATAACTATGTACAATCAACATTCAAAAGTCCACCGGCATCGTAACGTTTACAATCCTGTGCAGCACTATTTGAACATTGTAACAATGTAATCTGTAAATCGAACCCACGTCGGTTGGTGAAGCGGGTGGCGGTTTATGCCACTCGGCCAACTAAACACATAATAAGGAACACAATATTTAAGGTCAGGTTGAAAAAAGAGGATTACGTTTTACTGCGACTTGCATGACATTGAACTTAAACTTTAGCTAAATTAGAAATAAAATTAATTTGTTAATTAAATATTAATTTTTATAAATTAGCTAGTTTGAAAATTTATTTAATAAATAGGTAAATAAATTTATTTTTGTTGCTGTGCAAGTGAACTTTACTGTTTCTAACCTAACCGTATTGGTTTACGTTTCTGGATAAGAGATTTTGTTAACTGTAAGTGAATAATTTATTAGCTGTTATAATTTAGTTAACAATCTGACGATTACAAATTTGTAGTTTACATTCTCCTAATAACTATGTACAATCAACATTCAAAAGTCCACCGGCATCGTAATGTTTACAATCCTGTGCAGCACTATTTGAACATTGTAACAATGTAATCTGTAAATCGAACCCACGTCGGTTGGTGAAGCGGGTGGCGGTTTATGCCACTCGGCCAACTAAACACATAGCTAAGATGTTGAAAATAATAATCACACTAAGTACTTTTAATTCAAGTATTTATGTTTGTGTGTAACATCTATTAGAAGAAGGTCGTAAGTGCAATACTTGTTAATAGTATTATGGCAGCAAACTGATAGTGGACTTATGACGTATATCATGTATATCATGTGTATCATATAATATTAAAGACCAACAAATTAAATAAGACATTTATTTTCGAACCAAGAGACAGTTCTGAAACAAGACAAACACTGCGGTGACAATTGTCCAAATAGAAATTTGGCTTGTTTCCCGTAGATTTTGTGTATCTGTATTGTGTCTTTGTCATAATTAGGACATGGAAGTGCGAACGGCAATTTCTCTTTGTGTCTGTACAATTTTGTCAGCTCTAATTTCATAAACTTTTTCAATACTTACCTAATAATTTTGAGAGAAATAGTTGCACCATGGACTAATGTAAACAAACTACGCAGGATATCGCTACATCACTACATAGTATAAAACAAAGTCGCTTTTTCTGTCCCTATTTCCCTTTGACTGCTTAAATCTTTAAAACTACGCAACGGATTTTGATGGGTTTTTTTTAATAGATAGAGTGATTCAAGAGGAAGGTTTATATGTATAATACATGCATAATATAGTCGTGCGAAGCCAGGGCGGGTCGCTAGTATATTATATAACTAGCTGCGCTCCGCGGTTTCACCCGCGTAACTCCCGATCCCGTGGGAATATCGGAATAAAAAGTAGCCTATAACCTTCCTCGATAAATGGACTATCCAACACAAAGATAATTTTTCAATTCGAACCAGCAGTTCCTGAGATTAGCGCGTTCAAACAAACAAACATACAAACAAACTATTCAGCTTTATATAAATTGGCTGAAATATGATATAGGAACGAAATGTAAGTGTAAGCGTATTTAATAACGAACTTGGTTAGTTACAGGCTTTTAATCCTTGGAACAAAGATTGTCTCGGTCTACTCAATATGTATTAACAACAGTGTCAATGTTTTCTTAGTGTCAAGTAGCACTTGCTCAGTGTTTCAGTTTGAGAAGTATAGATGCTAGCTAGCACTGTTGAATCAATGCAAAAACAAATTTTAATTTCAATGTTTTTTTTTTCATAGTGCGTGTGGCCTGCACTGGGCTATCTGACGAAACTTAATTCGAAAAAGGTTAGTGCAATTCTTAAATTGAACGATGAAGGCACTTAACTGAGTTGCGTAATTGGAAGGCGCACCTGGATGGTATTCAGGGGGGTGCGAGTTCGAGACTCGTCTCAGTTGCAATTTTTGAAGACACATTTTTTTCTTAATAAATGATTTTCAATTTTATTTCGATCAAAAAATCGAAAAATAACTTTCGTTCATTATGAAGTCAATATTACTCAAATTGCGCACAATTGTGGAAAAGACTTGCGACAACCAACATCACTTAAAACATATTGATGATCTAGAAACGACAACTTGTAACGCACACAAGTCGCTGGCTGCATCATTGTGCGCAGTTTATTACTGAAGTTGCGCACAATCGTGGAAAAGACTAGCGACAACAAACATCATTTAAAAGCTAATTATGATCTAGAAACTACAACTTGACGCACACAAGTCGCTGGCTGCATCATTGTGCGCAGTTTATCACTGAAGTTGCGCACAATCGTGGAAAAGACTAGCGACAACAACCATTTAAAAGCTAATTATGATCTAGAAACTACAACTTGACGCACACAAGTCGCTGGTTCCACCATTGTTCGCAGTTTATTACTGAAGTTGCTCACAATCGTGGAGCAATTTTATTAACAAGAAATTGGCCTTGTGGTCGCTGGCTCCATCATTATGCGTTGTTAATAATACTAACTTTACGAATCGACCTTTGAAAAGACCACGCTATCGTGACGAAACTATAATTACATTTAATAATAACCTTATCAAAAGGGAATTTTGTTTGGATCACTCGTAATTCAATATCGGTATAATTTAGTTAGTCGTCAACTATTCGATTGAAATGTTCACGCTTATTTAGATATTGTTGATTGATTTTTAGATAAATGATTTTGAGATGTTACTTTCTGATTAAATACGAGTTGTCTGGTATTTTTAAGGGCTTTCTGGCGACGACGATAAAGCGAACAACTAATAATAAAAACCTGCCAAGTGCGAGTCGGACTCGCGAAATGAAGGGTTCCGTACCATATTGTGTTGTATGGGAGTCCCTTCTTTAACCCCCGACGCAAAAAGAGGGGTGTTATAAGTTTGACGTGCCTCTGTGTGTATGTGTGTGTGTCTGTCTGTCTGTGGTGTCGTAGCTCCCGAACGGATGAACCGATTTTGATTTTGTTTTTTTTTATTTGAAAGGTGAATTAGTTGGGATTGTTTTTAGTTATGTTTGATCAAAATCAGTTCAGCCGTTTAAAAGTTACTAGTATTGGCTGTTATGGCTGCAACAGAAATTATACATAATCTGTAAAAATTTCAACTCTGTAGATATTACGGTTCATGACGTACAACCTAATAATAGACAGACGGAATGACAGACAGCGTAGTCTTAGTAATAGGGTCCAGTATTTACCCTTTGGGTACGGAACTCTAAAAATGAGCAAAAGTCAAAAGCGGTTGTCCCTTCTTTTTGGCTTTATTATTAGCCACAGAGGTTTAATATGTTTGTAATTATTTTTTATAGGCAATGTTGATTCAATAGAATATACCTTGACATTCAATTTGAAGGCCGTGGCTTCGAATTCCGATGATGGTCGTTCAATAATGGTAGATAGATAGATTTTTGCTGTGCGAGTTAAAAACTGCCCTAGACGTAAGTATCAATTTACTGTGAAACAATTTTTTTTTTTATTTCGTAGCAGCCATACAGTTAATTACATTTCTTTGAAGCGTCTTAAAAATTAAGTTAGGATATGCCTTAGGAACGCGCCCACCAATGAGAATAAGGCACAAAAAACTCATGGGGTTTTTTTCTTTTCGTCCTTAATCGCAAATCATAAATCGTAATCATAAAACGTTAATCGTTAATTTTCTAGTCTTTTTACACCTAAAAGTAAAACGCAAACACATTTAATAATCAGCTGTAAAAAACCATTGTCGTATAATATGTCATGCTCTTATAGTGAAAGAAAACATCGTGAGAAAATGCCCTATAAGTCACCACAGTTCGAAAGCATGGAATATTCTAACAAGACCTTCGCCGTAAAGGGAGACATATTAAGGGGTTAACCTAACTTAATTTTTAACCGACTTCAAACAAAGGAAGAGGTTCTCATTTAGTTGCGTATTTTTTTTAATGTATGTCGGCAAGACTTTTCGAAAACGCCTGGACCGATTTGGAAAATTCTTTTTTTGTTTGAAATGATAACTCACAGGTGGTCCCATAAAAATTGGATGAAGATATGATGAGGATCTTCAGAGTGATGAACAGAATTCACCTCGAGAGTGCAGCAAATTGCTCAGTTTTCCATTTCCACTGGTAGGATTGGCCCTTGAAAATAAAACTTTTCAGTTTTATATAGTCGGTTTTTATAATTTTAATTTTTCACTGTTTAATACGCGTCTACGGTCGCCATCCTACTTTAATACCATTTTCACGCCCTTTCGTGTTCAATAAAACTAACCTACTAAAGAAAGCTTAGTCTCTGCTTACGTCATATTTCTTCGCAACAAAGAAACGTGATAATCCAGGGTGCAATATCAGTGATAGCCTGCAGTTGGCCCACTTATTTTATCGCAATACCGATGGATTTACGAGCGAATTATGATATCACCATGGTTTTATGAAACTGTGCTAGATTAGTAATGGATTCTTTAATGCTGAAAGGGTGTTATGTTATTTAATGTTTATAAGCTGCCAGTTTATAGGTATGTAAGTATCTAACCCAACCCGATGATGGACTAAGAACGTGTAAAATAAATTAATATTGCAGGACATTCCCTCATCGCCATCTAGCCCCAAGCTAACTAGACTTCTTTTGGGTGCTAGACAACGGATATACTACATATATACTTTTCTTTTGTAAATATTATACTTTTATACATAGAAACAACCGGACCACAGGGAAATATTTAAGCATAAATACTTGTCGGCATATACAGGCGGGAATCGAACCCGCAACCAGGTACTTTACTTATTATATTATTAATTTAAAAACAAAAATTAAAACGGAAAAGATATCCGTTGTATGGTTAGGTACCATAACACTATCCTAGTCGCTTAGGTTGGGGCTAGATGGCGCTGCGTGCAATGTCCTGCAATGTATTGATATTCAATAAATAATTCAACATTTCATACGATATCACTCGCCATTGCTTTCACATTCGTGCATGCAAATTCTCGATACCCAACTGTTATTTGCTTGCAAAGTTTAATAGCTTTTCCCGAGGATTTCCTGGAAAAAGTGCGAAATATAATTCCACAGGAAACTGATTACTTGGTAGAAAAGTAAAATTAATTTAACAAACTTTGCAGTTTTAATAAGCTGTGTTTGACTTAACAGTTTTTGTGCTTGTTGAATCAGTTAAAATTAACGATTCTCAACTTTAACTACGTTTTAATGAAGTAATAATTATTATTATTTATTATGATAGTGTAAGTATTACACAGGGTCACTGGCTTAAAAGGTATAGGAATAAAACAATAATACCGAGATATGACAAATATTCAAATTCAATGATCAGGAAAATGAAATAGAAAAATTTAAAGAGTACATAAAAACTCCAACTATATCTCCACTTGCAAAGTGCCAGTAACCCTATCTGTTTATCAATACGAATAAATACGACGTTAATATTCCACTAAAAAAAAACATTCCCAAAAATATATGTTCCAATTTACATTTAAAATTCAGTCAGTCAAGCTTTTCTTTTTCAGCGAATATGAAAATATGTACGAAATCATACAAACAGCAGCACGTAGCATCAATTTTTTGAAAAAAATATTTTTTATTCCACATACAGGGAAAAGAAACAGACCATTTACATCTATAATATTTCTATTAGCATTTCAGCAGAATGAGTTCCTACTAACAGAAATATATTGAATACTGAATGGCTGGTACAAATCCTTCTACAAATATAAACAATGGGTAGGTAGATAACTTCCAATAATAAAGTCATTTATTCCGAATTGGTTTCACAGTTAGCTTCTATAATAATAACTAATGTGAGAGGTTCAAAATATGTTTACAAAAGAAACGAGTTATTCGATTTGCCTTTTGGCATAAGCCTCTATCGACCACTCTCGTTCAGAAGGGTCATAGAGTCAACCGGATATCATTCTCTCTTATTTTTACCATTTTTTATTGGGCCACTTGTTTGGTACATTAGTTTGTTTCACAACGTAGCGAATCCTGTCCAGTAGAATTTTAAATGGACAATACCAGTCGGTAAATAAGTTTCGAGATTTAGACCTATCGGCCTAAATACTGTTGTCTGCATGTCTTTCGTGACGTGTTCAATTTGGGGTCTTCAAGTCACGAGTAAATAGATATTATCTTCTAGAAAAGCGTGCTACATCTCAGGCTGCATCGTCACGTCTATCAAGGTGTGATAGTGGTCAAACGCTGACCAAACATGTAAAAAATAACATAAAACAAAAGTACTTATTCGATAATTTATTAATTTACTATTGATCTAGAAATGCGAATGCTATTATTATGCTGTTATTATTTATTATATTATGTCTTATTGACTTTTGAGCTTGTAGTGTAATTACAAAATAAAGTTTATTTTCTTTCTTTCTTCTTCTTCTTTCTAATGCTAAATGCTTTAAATTACATCAGACAGTAAAGTTCTTATTAATTAAAGACGCAAGAGGACAGAGTCAAGTATTTTCAGTATAAATGAGGCATATAGGTACTTTTTCGCGTGATCGTAAACAGCTTTTAAAGGATTGGAAACTTGAATTCAATTTGAACAGACTATAAATGGACGAATTGGTCCTGCAAGTGTGGATAAAATTCACTTTACATTCTATAAAAAGCAATGAGAACAAGTAACATCAAGTTATTTTACTAATTTTAAAGCTAATGCAGTAATTAAAGAGAGAAAAATTATCGTAAGTTTTGTATTGATTAAATGTAAATTAAATGCATCAATGATGCGAGCATTCCTTCTTTCTGAAATCTCGGTCAGGCGACCGAATCACGTCAGAACAGACATCCCGACGTTTCTCTACAAATTAATATCTATCCCTATTATCAATGCGATCAGTGCGAAATAAGTGAAGGACCAGTGTCCATTGAAAAATCACTATACCTAAGTCAAAGTAAAAGTTAAATTATTTATTCATAAACAACAAATAATAACAAAACAAATAACGTAACGTAATAAAAAACGTAAATAACGTAACGTATTATTGACTGTAGAATCTTTGTTAATAAATAAATAAATAAAGTTATAAAGTTATGTATCTTAACTCATAGATATTGCGTCACCTTGGCCGCTACACAAGCTTTATTCAAAGCCCTTGCTATTGTGTTATTTTCCTTAAAACCGCTTCTGCTATCTACGAATAAAATATTCTACTATAAATAAATTCAAAACAATTAACGTAATCAATTATAAATAAGATATAACCAACCAATCTAACTTAACAATACTGACAATACACAAATGGCCACTGAATTATCGTCCAATCGAATAGGAAAACGAACAATTGCAATAAAACCGCTTCCGAAATCATTTATCACTTTAACAAATCATCGATGTATGATAAAATATCCTATTTTGATGTGGAGGATTTATTTTATAAAGGGGTTGTAACAGTGGCCATTTATTTATCACTGTGACTCGAGCTAAGGGTGGTTTGGTTTGGTTGTATATTATTCCTTGACGCGGGGCGGTCAGTCTACGATTTTGTTTTCCTTCATTTCACTGACTGTGCGAAAATCGTCAAGGGCCATTTATTTGCTAATTTACGGCTCATGAATTTCGTAGTATTGTTTTGGGAATTAAATACTGTTAAATCTGTATTTACTCTATTTAAGAGAAAACATTCGAGCATGGTTGTAAAATGGAAGTTTATCTTGGACCGTTTTAATGAAATAGGTAGGTAACTATTTTTTTTATAAAGTATTTTATTAAACTATTTAGTATGGGTTTCAGTTTTATGCTTCGTATCGATACCAAATAATATATAATTTAATACGTAGTGATGTGATTTTTGAGCAAAATATTTATAGTTGTTACGATCACAATTTGTGCAAATTGTGGTGAAGTAGTACAGCCAATCAATACTTGTTGTGTCAATGTGTTCAATACTATATCGTAATGAAATGCTATTACGAATGTCCTGTCCTGATTACTGAACCGAGAAATTGCTTAATCATTCAACTGTGTAATGTGCGATGATTAGACCAGATATATGGCAGGATAGGGAAAAATACGCATGGTTTTTTTGGACCAATTGAGTAATTGCTGACAGCTGTTTTAGTATGAATTAGCATATAAAATACATGTGCTTATATTGCAGCCTATAAATTAATCAAAAACTGATGCTTACATGAAACTTTCAAAAATTAATATAAAAAGTCAGTAGTCGATAAGCTAACATTTTTTTATATTAATATCTCCGGATATTAAAAAAGTTAATTGAATTTTTTTCACATTGATCAAAGATTAAGTTTATAAAAGCTCTTTTGTGAAAATATTAGACAGACAATTAGGTGCTACTTAATTATGTTTTAGATTGACTTTCCTTACTGTTGTAAAGTTTAAAAAGCTAGACATAATAATTTAGACACAAATACTTTGTATTCAAATCTTCTTAGTTTGCATGTACTTTATCAGAACCGTATCGAGAGCACTCGAGAGTACGAAACGACCAATGAATAGCTGACAGTGGAATAAACTTGCGTTATTTCTTTTTCTATACTTAGTTAACATTAAAAGTTTACTAAGTTGAATAAAAGATGCTAATACTAAGTATTCTAGTTAGGGAATATATTTTAAGTCAGGAATACAGTCTGCGTTTATCCTAAGGTAAACGCAGACCGAAAAGAGAGAAAGAAGAAGAGGAAAAGAAGAGAAAGAAAGAATGAAGGTTAAGATAATTACTATATTGCTATCTTGCGATTTCCTTTGCTGGCCACAACACAATGCAGCAAAAATAAGAGACATTAGCAGATAAGGGTGTACTAGTGGGCTCAAATCTACCAAATCGTGAACCCGTTCGTCGAGTGCAGCCAATCATAATTTTTTAATTTTTTACTTACGAGGTACTCGAGGTGCATTAGTGAATTTTTATTAATTTTATTGGAAATTGTTGTCAAATATAAAGCGTTCCGCTTCCTAAGTTCTTTACCTTTACAACATACTACCGTTCTTTACCTAGATTAAAAATTGTTATAAAACCAAAACACTGAGGTGGGAACATAATAGCAAATGCAATAACTTGACACACAAAACATCAAACTAACCGAAATGAAGTGAACAAGTTTGGAAAAATATATACAAAAGAACTCCGAAACAAACGGCGAAAATTAAAATACGGTAAAAGAAGCATGTTTTAGAAAATTCCAAGCAAAATAAAGTCTTGTCGATAATTGAAATAACAAACTATGGCACCCTGGGGTTGGCACAACGATTGACGTTTAATTTTAGTACGCAAGAGAACAAAACTGTGCCCAACAATAGTAACTGTTTAGCAGTTTTAAAAATTGTGTTCAAGAGGAAATTGGAATATAATTTTTGTCGGGAAATTTGTTTTCGTTGAAACAACTTTTTCTTGACGTTTTCTGATATTAAAGAAATAGTTTCTTTCTAGTTTGTTTTAAGTGTGACAAGGGAAAGAAAATAGGTAGGTAATATATTTCGATACATTTCCATTAATAGGCAAAGTAACGCGACAAAGAAACGCCTTGTCAGAATTATGTAACTTATTTCTTACATCAATAAAAGTTGTCCTGTTTTTTTTTATATGGGTACTCATAACATACTTAAACATCGTGCCTGAAGAATTTTTACAAAAAGCATACATTTTCCGTCACGTTGGAATTTTCATTTGCATTTTTCTTGCATTACTTTCATGCTATGTAGGTTTTAATTATAAAACTGTTTTAATTTTGATTCACACAAAAGAATTCGTTTTTGTGCTTAAATGATGGAGTAGCGTAAAGAAATGATACCTCTGAGGTTTTTCAATTGGCTGCAAATAAAACGAAGTAGGTATCTTTACCTCATTTTTATAAGTGTTACTAGGTACCTCATTTTGAACTTTAAATAGAAAATGTAATCTATACTAATATTATAAAGCTGAAGAGTTTGTTTGTTTGTTTGTTTGTTTGAACGCGCTAATCTCAGGAACTACTGGTTCGAATTGAAAAATTCTTTTTGTGTTGGATAGTCCATTTATCGAGGAAGGCTATAGACTACTTTTTATCCCAATATTCCCAAGGGATCGGGAGTTACGCGGGTAAAACCGCGGAGCGCAGCTAGTATATTATACAGAGGAAAGATTTTGTATTTTTTTTAACGAATAGGCTCCGAAACTATTGGACCGATTTTTGTGAAACATACATTGATTCATTAAAAATAACATAGGCTTTTTATCCCGATATTCCCACGGGATCGGGGGTTACGCGGGTGAAACCACGTAGCACTGCTCCAAATAAAGGAAGAGAAAGTTCTACTTAGCCTATTATAAAAAACTTCAGGAAACAATCCGTTTCTATAATAGAAAATCGCCCGCTTCCAGTTTCATTCAGTAAAACAAATTACGAGTTATTTTAATAACAGACGAAATTATAGTATTTTAAACTATTTATTTTATTTTATTCTCAATTGAAAACAAACAGTAAAATTATCAACTTAAATATATAAGTGGTTACCCATTATATAAAACGTACCTATTAGTAAACTTTAATGAAGAGTTTTTTAATTAATTAAAAGCTCCGGTGATGATCAACTGAAAGCTTAAAGCATGACGCTTTGAATGAATGGCGAGTTGTTGCCACTTTTTATTAGGTAGCAATTGAATAGTCAGGTATTTAAAAAAAAATATTAAATAGGTACTTTGCAAATAAAATTTCAAATATCATTAATAAAAAGTAACCGTAGTCCCAACATGGAACAACTGGACATTTATTATGCCCTAACACGACCTCTCTTTCCAATAAAAGGGTAAACCGTAAAATTTTATTTTAATACTTACTTTGTCCATTCAATAGGCTTCATGTTATGCTAATATGAGCGTATCACAAAGGCATGGGAGTCTCTGCATTGTACATTCGCCTACAAATTTGAATAAATATTTACTGCGAGCAGGGTTGAATGCATTAACGTTGACTTAAATTTTAAAAACGTCTCATATAGTGTTATGTATGGGTTTTTTAAACGAGGCCCGAGATATCATTAGGGCAGTAGGAGGCTCTCGGGTGATATTAAAGACTTGCATTCTTTGCTTTCTGCAACGACAGTAAGAACTACGAAGCGGAGATATTAAAATGTAAATCAGGAATTCGCTCGTGAAATTACAGTGGATATGAAACTAAGCGAGTTTTAATGATGTGGAGAAAAATAATTCTAATTTATTAGCTTTTCTTTGTGTCTATTAGCGAGTCATAGCGAGCAAGACTGCGTTTTATAGATATATTTTTCAAGCAACATTAGCTCAGTAGAAATGCTTCGACTTTCAATCCGAAGATTGTTGATTTTGCACCAATAAGTTTTTACGGACATTCTCGTTCGACAAAGCAAACTATTTTGATCAAACTAATATGTATTGTAACTTACGACATTACTTACTAATGTAACAAAAAGTAAGCTCAAAACAATTAGACTTGCAAGCTTGACTATATATTATGATCTTGAGCAGTCTTACATAAATATTTAGTTTACTCACAAACGGGAAATCTCAACTATTCAAGATGCCTCCGTTCTTAGCACTAATCTCAGCAAACGCCTCTACTGTTTATCTTGCCTAGAAATGTCTGGGTGTTTCTAGCTTAATCCTATTGCATACAGTAATGCACCATTAAAATTCATTGCGTTTAAATATTATTCAATATTGAAGATATAGATAGATCGGAGGTGCTTGCCAAGTTAAATAAATCGAAATTGTGTCTTTAAGGAATATGAAAGTTGTAAATAAAATAATGGTGTATGAATATGTTGAGGTAAGATTTCATATTCAAAGTGTAACTTCAAAATTTAGATAAATAAAAAATGAACACTTCAAAACCCTTTAGAAAATGATCCTCGAACATCCCATTCTATGTCACTTATTCTTAACATTAAATTGTGACAATATTAAACAATAGAAAACACGTTGTGTGGTAGCAGTCCGACAAAGTGGGCGTCAAATGCGGTGAAGAATGACCAATTTGTTACTGCCACACTGGTGTTCGGAACGATGAAGATTTTATTGTTAAAACATAATACGGAGGAGTAGGTGTGTGGTGTATTTTGAAGCAGTAAGTCGCAATGTAACAAAAGGAGGCACGGATTCACCCACGCCCGTCTTGATTGTCCCCAGTCTCCAGGATGATAGTTAAGAGCCAAGAGCTTAAGAGGTTGAGAATAAGAAATGTGCGCCAACGTTAAGTTTGATATTTGTAGTTCTGGTTTTGCTTGAAATTGCGAATGTTTCAAAACATGTCGCTTGTAAGATTACATCTTAATAACTTTTTAAATTACCTATTCACAATAAAACAGAGCTTTTGTATGTTTTGGACTTATAAGTATAACTGTTTGAAAGTTAAAAAAATTTTAAATTCACCAGTCAGATCTAATTATAAAACTTTTCATTTGACAACTTTATAAGACTCCAAGGAAAGATCTAAACCTACAAGATTTATAGTTTGATATTTATTGATAGTTCCTTGTTTGAATAATATGGCCTAGTGATATCATAATCCAATGAGATAGCAATAGATATGCATCCCACAAAGTTCAATCTCGTTCGGCTCAGTCGGATATCGAATTGCAAATGGCTGAGGAAAATGTAGAGTTTAACGCTTCGCCAACTGCGAACGACTTTCAAAGAGTTAAGGTTAGCTGAGACGAATTTTGTTAAAAAATCTACTAAACTTGGTGTTCGCGATCAAACAATCATATTTTTTAGATAATTATATTATTATTTTTGCTTCTCTTTCCCAACATGTAGGATGAGTTCCACCATTTCCGCCACAACGCAACCCCTCCATTTCTTCTTTAGCCGTTATATCGCTCTACGACCATTTACTTTCAAAGTCTCAAAGAAGAGTACCTTGTAGTTTGACAAAACTTCACACGTCGATTTAGCTGAAAAAGCTTGTTCAAACATTTTTGAAAATAGTTTAATTTTACAATAATATTTGAACAGCCAATTTAGACGTGATACTTACGTAGTTTCATGTTTAGAGCTCAATAATTTGAAGCTGCCTTGACCAACAGACACTTTGACACACGCTTTACACTCTATCACAGCGTGAAGATAAATGTTCGCTTGTTCGTCCCTAAATTCGTAGCAGCAAGCCTGTACATCACAAACGGTTCCAATCAGGCGGACACGCGACAGTGTGCGGTTTCACCGACCGCCGTTTCTGTGGCGGTTTAGAATATCAACAATACTTAACCGTACGTGCTACCGATGCACTGCATTTACCAGATGAGGTTGGCATTAGGAAACTTGTCCAATTGTGTTTTTTCTTACGATTTGATTCCTTTTGCCGTATTGAATAAGGAAGAGTCTATGATCATAATTTAATAGTACTGTTTCGGTACTATTATGGACTGCCATTCAAGTGAAGCATAAGAAGTCAATATTACATTGTGTAAGTCTTGAGGATGTATGTCGGAGTATTATTGCCGGTAAAAGAAAATTATTGTCAAGTAAATCGCAATAAATGCTAGGTCTGACTGAACCTAGATCCTAGATACAAGGTTACTACAACCTTACTACAGACCACTCTGAATAGCATATGGATCAAAGTTGTTCTGTATAAAGCAAATCGTAGGCGAAGATCGGTGTATAATTTTACTATGAAACTTTGTGGGCTGCAAACAAAGAAAATTTAGGTACTCCTCCAGTATTATAAACGTTAATGGACAAGAAGCCTAATGGAAGATGCAACAGCTAGACGCAATAGCATTGGGAATGGAATCTTGATCAGTGCTTAAGATGTTTCTGTCTTAAATCTACTGGGATGTGTTTCTACGACTATTTGCAAATGTTTATGTAGAAAGACGAAATCTGTAAATAACAAATTACTGTTTAATTTCTAAAAAAAACTGGCTAAAAAATACGACTCAAGAAACGCAAATTAATTTCATAAGGGTCACAATATTTGTTTTGTTCCAACGCATCGCATGATCACACGACTATTAGTCTCGGCTTGTCCAATGTTTTAATTGATTTCGTGGTTAGATAATTCAGGTTGTATTACCAGGATATTTGGCTTCTTGAAGTAACAAGTGCTGCAGTAGTAGTGGCATTGAACCACGGAGGCAGCAGTAAACAAAAGCCTTATCAAATACATTACTAGAATCTACATATTTTTGACCTACCATTTATATATTGACTCCTCAGGTGTTTTGGTGTAAGTTGACGGTAAGCTTGAGACCAACTGTTATAAATGAAATAATGAATTACTGCATCTCATAACCTTAAAAATTGCGTCATCTGCAAACTTTACTAAACTATAACCTTAACGATATCTTCCAGAAGAACTTTCCCTCACGGTTCATAGCTCAAACACAAACAGTAGCGCATGATAGCCATTCCAGTAATTGTCGGTCCAGAACTTCTTCTACTGCTATAACCGTAACTGTAATGTTACTCTAACAATTGAACTAAAATTTGCGTATTAAAATAATATCCGCGGTAAGGAAATTGCCTCGATGCGCTTCCAACTTTAAGTAAAGACGTTAAGAGTTGCGGGACATTGCCTTTGTATTATTCCTTACTCTGAAGTTCCTTGTTTGTTGAAAAATAAAAGTTTAAAAAGTTCTACGCGATTAGTAAACATTGAAATATAAAAAACAACGTTGAATTGACTGTAGCAAAGAGAGATTGCCTTGAAACATTCAGATTTGTTATCTATTTTAGACTCTTTGTGCTTTGTGTATTTCGTCCATAAGTGACTACTTTAGGGTGCTTCAGGTTGATTAAGCTTGACACTGCGCATGATCGCTTTATACTCAAACATTTAATAAATCAGTGATAAGACACCATCGACTTTCTACAAAACCGTATTCTCGTCCAGCAGAAGTTTCTTTACTCATGTAGTTTCGTAGCCAGTTATCAATGATGAAAAAAATATCTTTGTACGAAACTAATTGGGTAGTATAAGTGGACTTCCATATTGTAATGACGTTGAAAGTCAGTTTTGTCGGCGCCGAAATCATACGTCAATTTTCCAATGCAATGACAACTATCTTTTGGTTGCAATCGCAATAGGAAACCGTCAAAACTAGCATTGATTAGGGTTGAATGGGTAACGTACTAATTGTGCTCTGATCTATGAGGCGACATATTTGTTTCAACGTCAAACAATGAAGATTTTGGGGCGCAGGCAGTTAGGTACCAATAAGGAACCAAAAAAAGTTAAATGCCTGCTTTTTTTACGCAAATACATTTGACCTTATCTAACAATATTTAGCTAAATTGTTAATTTTGTTGCTTGGGAAATAATATAATTGTTGTCAAGTGTTTTGTATATTGTATTTTATTGTATGATTTGTAGGTGAGTTTCCCCGCGGTTTGATCCGTGTAATAATTTTCAGCGAAACTTTCTTATTTTTTCTTTCATAAGAACCTTATCCTACTGACAATAACAAACACAACAAAAAAAGAACTAGCGAAATCGGTTCAGTTGTTCTCGAGATTTGCGCTTAGCAACACATTCAGCGATTAGTTTTTATATTATAGAATTAAGCCGATACTTAGGTGGTTTTTGACTTAAATTGGTTTAGGTTTATAAACGACTAGCGACCCGCCCCGGCTTCGCACGGCTGTATTATGAATGTATTATCTAAAAAACCTTCCTCTTTAATCACTCTACCTATCTATTAAAAAAACCGCATCAAAATCCGTTGCGTAGTTTTAAGTCTAAGCAAACAAAGGGACATAGGGTCGGCGAAAAGTGACTTTATTTTATACTATGTAGTGATAAGGAATTTCCCAATAAATAATTAAGAATTTTAGTTACTGTCCAAAGGCATCTTTTTATCTTTTTGACCAATATGCACCACAAATTAAAAATTAAGGAAAAGAACTAAGTTCTTTAGCCATTATTCGCTGGCTATACCGATAGTTTAGTACCTATTTAAAACTTTACCCTTATTTTCTCCTAGCTTGCAATAATAAATTGAAAACAAAGTTCAGTAAACTTTATGAAAACTACGTATTAAGCGATTGCAAAATAAAAGTTTTCCGATAGTTTTAGGTACGTCTCGTTAAATTTTTTTTTTACTAGAATACATATTTACCTCAGAACTTACAATATTTTTAAAGAACTTAAAGATAATGTGTCATATAATAATAATATCATACACAGAAAAAAAGGATTCTCTCCATATAGATGAAGATTATCTAATCTTCTTCAGATGAACTTTTGATGTAGGTTACGTATAATACGTCTTTTTCAGATGAGTTACAAGATATTTAATAAATATTTAGATGCACTTTAAAAGATTTAAAAAGAAGATGGATGTAAGATGATAAATTTTAGAAAATGAATGAATGAATTCACTTTTTATATCAAACGTCACAGATAGTTTTTATTTTTTCGCTGCACGGGCGGCTGCATCGACCGGCACTGTCCCTCGCGTCGCATGGCGCGAACTTTGAGCTTAATACGCCGATTGTGCGGCGTATTCATAGACGCTAGAGAATCATTTCTTGATAAGCAGTATTCTTGATAAGCAGTATTCTTAATTGAAAAGCAATATTCTTAAAATTAGGAATACTGCTTATTATTTTCAAGAACATTGACTAACAATAAGAAATTGTTCTCTAGCGTCTATTAGGAGATGATTATTTCTTACTTCAAGAAACCTTTTTATTCTGTATAGGTACTGTTGGCAAAAACATTGAGAGGGATGCAACCCAGAAACATCGCTCGGATGATGATGACTGTTGGCAAAAACACGAAATAAACAAGCATAAAACAATGAAAAAATATTGTGATAAAATATGGCTTCTAATATATAGGTGCCAGACATACATATTGTAACATACAATTTAGAAGAAACCTAGACCAAAAACTATTTGCTCGACGGCTGGAATCAAATCCGCAACAATCTGAGTCATTCGCAATTGTTCACACATCGCGCCACAATTCTATTTTACAAGTTTACCTACACAATGATTTTGCTAATAATTACCATCCTTTAAAAATAGAGAAACAGAATGAACCTTCCTTTAGTAAATAGAGAAGAAAAACATTTCATTTGACTAGTAAACCCACCTCAGTAATCTTGTTTCACTGAAAATTACGGTCGAAATATATTGTACCTCCTTAACAACCATTACGTATGCGCCTGAAGCACCCAAAGTCCTACACTAATATGCTTATACCTATTATAAATTACGCTTTCGCGATTTCGGGGAGATATGAAATGAAAGCATACCCCTTGGGTGATCTTAGGTAATCTTTGAACTGGCCACTTAAGGGGCAATTGCATTATAATGCCTGCAAGGCTCTTAAAAGATTAGGGTCGACGAAAAGCCAAAATAATATACTTGAATAGTTAACTATTGAAGAAAACTCCACAAGCGCACAATTTCATCATATTCTATAAGGACTCTTTGAATTGATTTAAACGGTAAATAGTCAAAAGATTTTATTAAAATTTTGTAGTAAGATAAAAACTGTAGCGATTATTTAAATGGGGATATTTTCGATTTTTTTTTGAGTGGATTTTATATTACAATCATTTTCACACGACAAAATTTTGCTTGTAACAGTACTTATCAAAATAATGAGCTGCACAAAATAATAAAAAAAAACATGGTAGGTATACCTACTCCTTTTTTTTTAACCTATTAAACAATAGAAATAACTTTAGTAGTGAAACCAGTTCTTCATTGTGTGTAATCATGTATTTTTAAAGTTATATAGCAACACACAGACAACTCAAAATTATAAATTAGGTAAGCAGGCACTTAAACAAAATAAGCAGATGCATCTGACTAAGTACAACGAAGTAAAAAACTCTAAAGAGAAATAAATCTCTGATACTTATCATAAAAACCGTAATAAAGTCTTAACCGTAACCAAAAAAACATAATTTCAACGGACAGATGTCAAGCACTGCAAAATACTACCGCAGGTAAAGTCGGAATGTAATTATTTAAATTGGGTCTTGTCTTCCCACAAAATAAGCGATGAGCGGAGAAAAACACAGTGTTATTACAGGGCTTATCTTCAATACAATAGAAATAAAAAAATGGTTTCGTTGCGAATAAAGGTGTATACCTTAATAAATCAAGTATTTTGTGATACATATTAAAAGTGATTGGATATTTTGTATGTTGCAAAAATGTTGCTGAGATTATCATGCTAACAAAGCAAGCGTGTCAGTTATTTTTTTTATTATAAACTAGCTGCGCTTCACCCGCGTAACTGCCGATCCCGTGGGAATATCGGGATAAGTTAAGTATGTAAGCTATCCTATCTTTCAAGTCGGATCAAACTGCATACAGTATGCAAATTTGATTAAAATCATTTAAGAAGTTTAGGAGCCCATCGCGCACAAACAACGTGACACGTAATTTATATATATTAGAATGTAGAAGTAGATATGTGTGTATTTGTTTGTATGTTTGATCTACCTTCACGCAAAAACTACTAGACCAATTGCAACGAAACTCGGTATGTAGATAGCTAAAAACTACTTTTTATAACCCGATATTACAGCTATTATAAAAGATAAGCTAAAAGATAAAACTTTGATTCGTTTGCATAACAAAAATAATTTTGTTTAAGCTCTCAAACATGATTAACCAACTTTTAAAGTGTTAAACACAACCTGTGATTAAATCATATTAACTTTGTGGTTATTGAAAAACAATTTGTTTTTAAATTACCCGTAAATTGTATTTAGCCAAGTATGTTTAAGCAGAATCTTAAGCAAGCCGCCCTTAAAATACACAAAATATTTTATAATTATACTTTCTTAATCTGAGTGTCAAATGCCTTTTATTTTTGCACAGTGCCTATAGCTTGAGGATTGATGCTTAAACGAGGCCGAAGCATTTTAAAGGTATGCTTTGACTAAATTTAATTTTTTTTAGTATTAAATACAAAAAATGAAATTGATACACACTTCCTTTAACCCCACCGCAATATTGAACTAATCCATTAAATAATTGACGTCCCATTCAACCCAATCAGGGAACATCTTTTATTGAATACATGAATAATAAAGAAATTCGCATAATTGTTCGTTATACAAACGAGTGGTTCAGGAATAGGGCCGTTAAGGCACGTGCGCGTCACGTGACTCTACGGATTATACCAGAAGCTCCTGGATAATTAACTGCACAAAATACTACAGACCGTGAGCTTATGACCTATATCTACCTTCATTGTTGGTTTATATTCCAATGTAAGTTTACTTGTTATGGGCTCATGGACTGCCAGCTATCGGCCACGATCGATCGCGTGAAAGGACCGGGGATTGGGCGTTTTGATGAAGGGCAAACCGCTGGGCACGCTAGTCTTTGGTTATCCTAATTAATTACTGTGGTGTTATTTTGTTGATTTTTAGTAGAATTAAAGAAATGTGGTAATGGACATTTTTTGAAGGTCGGAAAATGCGTGCTTACTTTATAGTAACTACTTATCTAAGACTCTCTTAGGACGATACTATCCCAATTGGCGGATACCTACGTCATAGAGGACTCCATCCCTATTCATAATACTTAATAGACTTATAGAAAAAGTGTTTGCTTAAGCTTAGAAACGTCAAGGAATTTTCAACATTAAATTATACTTACCAAAATGTAGAAATAGATTTTACCCACAAACAGTTAAAACAACAACAATTAACGATTTTAGTCATGTAGGTATAGGCGACAGGGATTTTGCTTTTATCTGAAGAACTCTTATTTTCCTCAGTCTAAAATTAAAGAATGTTTTGAATGTTGTTAAGTTTTTTGAGATTCAGTGTATGGGTACTAAATCTCAAAAAAACATTACGACTTTTAACAGGAATCAAGACAATTTTATCGTGTCAAATTCGTAAGTCTCCGGTTTGTAACATAAGAACGTTGTCACCGTCGAGTGTAAGGTAAATCCCTTGATTGACGAAATTTGTCCCTTGCCCTAATGTCTGAGGGGACAATTTACGAGATTCAACGTTCAGAGGTGTCTTGTTTCTAAAGAAAATGTCTTCAGTGTGATCCTGTCTTTATGACAAGTTGACTGAAAAGATTTATTTCACTTTATATCCTATTCTCTTCAATTGGGTGATGAGGGCCAATTCTTGTAAATAACATTGTTCAAATTATATTGCAATATCGTTTCGATTGCATTTATTTTACAAAAAATATCCTCACAGTTTTTGTCAAAAAGCGCAGTTTGAGGGTATTTTGAGCTACTAGGAGGGTATTTTTTGTTATTGAAATGCAAACGAAATGGTATTAAATGAAATTTGTACAATGTTTTTTACAAAAATCGGCCCTCAGAGGGCATTAGCTAGTTTATCTGGCCTGGGCCAAAACTGGTATTAAAGACAAATGCTTATCTACCTTCATTGTTGGTAAGAACCCATTAATATTGGACATAACTTGAATTGCTCCATCACTATCACTATCACTTCACTACATAGTATAAAATAAAGTCACTTTTCGCCGTCCCTATTTCCCTTTGTATGCTTAGATCTTTAAAACTACGCAACGGATTTTGATGCGGTGTTTTTTAATAGATAGAGTGATTAACGAGGAAGGTTTTTAGATATAATACAGCCGTGCGAAGCCGGGGCGGGTCGCTAGTTTCAAATATACCTCAAAAATATTTGCAAAGTGAGCATGACTGTAACACTATTAAAGGGTTTTAATTGTATCGAAAGTATTAATTTTATACAATTTTTTTTAAATAATTTACCAAATAGCATTCCAATAAACTAAAACTGTAACTAGTAGGAACATAAAAAAATGCATTCAATTAAGAGCAACAACATCCGACTCGGTAATAGAGAATGACAATGACGAGGGACTTGTATAGCGAAAACTTATCAAAATGTTGACCTTAGCTGCCTTAGCATAAGTACCTAGGTTTAGTTTTTAAGAATACCTTAGAATAAATAAATAAATAAATATTTCAGGACATATTTCAGGACATCGCCATCCAGCCCCAAGCTAAGCAACTTAATGCTTGTGTTATGGGTGCCAGATAACGGATAAACTACTTATATACTTTTTTTTTTGTAAATATATACATATTATACATATAGGAAACACCCAGAACCAGAAACAAGAATTTATGGTCAACATAAATACTTGTTCCCGGCGGGAATCGAACCCGCAACCTTCTGCGTCGCAGTCGGGTGTTCGCCCGACGCGCCACAGAGGTCGTCATAAGAATAAGTAGGTAAGATAGGATAGGATAAGATAGGATAAGAAGTAAGAATAAGTAGGTTCAGTTTAGAATAAGTAGCAAGTTTTTTTTTTTAGCACAAACATGAACGAACACAGTTTGTAAAGGTAAATATTGTATGATTCGTTCCAAAAAAGTTTGTTACAGTAGACTAAGCGTTTATTACTATTTAGTATGGAAGTACCCGTATACGCAAAAAATGCCACAATTCGACATGTCGGTAGTTCGAACCAAACGACGCGTAAACATTGTGAAATAAACCCAGCCGACTGCGTAATGAATGTGTGACAGTTATGTTTTTGTTACTAGTATCAAGCCTTGCAAATATTCATACATTATTGTAGTAGAAAAGGGATGAAAATTAATTAATACTGCACAGAAAATAAGTTTCTTGGTGCAAGAAAAACCTTTTCCTTAAAGATGCTAATAAAAAAATCTTGATTTTAGTTAAATGTACTTAAAAATCATTTAGCAGTAGTTATTCTTAATTTAAGAAAATTGTTTTTAAATTAGAAATATCTGCCAATTATTTTAATTATTTTTTGGTCAAAATCAAGATTTTTTTCCAGCGTCTATGTAGGGGAAGAATTATTTCTCGCTTTAAGAATTATTTTTTTCTGTGTGTGCTGCTCTACCTATTTATCAAGTCAAAACAACTTATCTTTTTGACTAGTAAACGTCGTTAGAATGGGTTAGTAGAGTAGGACTTCACTAGCAAAAACCAAACCGTAACGGATGTTGCTAATCTAAGCTTTTTAAGTCATTAACTTTGGTGCATAAAAATTAAAACGCAAGTTTTTACGACTCTATCGCGACTCCATAGTGATACAGCCTTTAGGTTTTTTTATAATAAAGAAATCGGAAAGTTCGCCTTATCAACCTAATTTAAGGAATTAATAATATCAATATAATTTAAGGAATTTAATTAAAAAATAATCTAGGTGTTTTTTAGAATCTTTAAAAAGCTGTGGGCCGTAGATCAGAATTTTGGAAAAATCGTAGGTGCTAGTTATTGCGGGAACATATTAAGGGAAAAGAGGTTGGGGTTCCTTGTATGGTAAATACACCAATGAGTCAATCAGCCTACGCAAATAATAAACATTAAAAATTAAATTATACAGCTGTTTTAATGACCATTAAAAATATAATATTAACTTACCTAAAAACTTATGCAAATATGTTAATATCAGTGGGAAAAATAATCGTAGGTGTCAAAATCATTTCATAAAACCATCTTATGTGTGACCTTATTCGTAAACTTATATTATTTTAATAAAAAATCAACGGAGCTTAAATTCGTCTTTAAAATCAAATATCGTAAAAACTTTTATTATTAATTTTCTTTTATAACTCGCATACAATCAAAAGTTATTACTGATTGTCTTAAGTGTGTAAACTCGATGTAAATGCGATACTTGGCGAAGCTGAGCGTTTTCACTAGCCAAGAGTGGTGAGTGGAGTTATCTTATACATATAAAATTCAAAGTCCTTTTTAATTGACTGATACAAAAGCATAGCATAACCCAATGGGTTACAACTTGGCATAAATATTTATTCATACTTCCTTAAAATTTAATTTAAAAATATTAAAATAAAAAAATCCCACAAATAAAACTTAAATTACACAAATAAAAATTAAAACATACATACACATCACAAATAAAAAACACCGTCCAGAGAGTCTCCACGCGGCAGCGTCCCAACCTTTGAGTGAAGAAGCCGCCAGCCCTTCGATCACCTGACGCCGCATTAAAACGCCCCGCCAGGTCCTTTGACATACATATAGCTATTATTACATACCTATCAATCAGCTGAAAAAGATTTTTTGGAAATTCAACCGCTACGCGGACGAAGTCGCGGATGAAAGCTAGCCTATAAATATAAAACTCAAAGTCCTGATTGAATGACTGACTGATATGAATGAATGACTGACATATCAACGCACAGATCAAGACGCTTTTCCACTAGATATGAGCTAAGAAGGTAAGTGGTGCGAGGATGCGTAGCGAAGCTTTACAGCTTCGCGAACGCGTACACTTTTACAGGTGTTTGTAAGCGTATACGCTAGACCTTTTCCACCAGAGCTGCGCTGAGCGAGACTATAAGTGAAGTGATACTATTGCTGAATTTTTTTCTTGCACACCGCGTTGCTTCTTAACTGAGCGGCGTGCAACATCTCTGGTGGAAAAATAGCCTAAACCGCTGGTCCTAGAAACATGAAATTTGAAGTGTGTTCTTTGTGAAGGTAGATATTCACTAAGAAAGAGCTTATCGAAATTCTACCCCTAAGAGGGAGAAATGGAAGCCGCGGGCAGAAGTTAGTTTACGATATACCTAAAGGCCCTGATCGACGAGCGAGTAAAACCAACGTTCTTATGGCTCGTCGCTAAAGCTTGACAGTGTATCATTGCAATACAGCGGTTTTGTGAGTCGATCTGTATAAAACGAACCGCGAATTATACCGACGAGCCATAAGAACGTCGAGTGTAAGGTAGAGTCAAGGCGGGCGGGAGGCGGAGGTGTCATTTATCATGTCACGTGGCATCGCAACGCACTGTTCCCATAGTTTTCACTCGCGTAAGACAAACCGTTACAAAACCATGGTCGAATAAAACAGTGTAGGTTTCATAAAGAGCTGCTAATGTTTGCATTTACACTCATAACGACTGTTTAAACCTCTGTTTACCTTTCTAAATGAGCATCAAACGAGAACAAACTGTTATAGGTGCGTTAACGCAGCGGTCTATCGATTTATTGCTTTACGTAGGCGGAAAACTATAGGCGTTAGTGTAGCGGAAAATTGTTATGACCGCATTTATAATTGATTTTTATAACATTTTCATAAGATTATTGGGATCAATGAGGGAAAATACTAGTATTGGTAGCCATACTGTGGTGACATGACTGCAACAAACAAGCTCTGTATCTGAAAAATGAGATGACGTAGCAAAAATCTGAATTACTCGTAGATTTAGTCGGAAAATAAAACTTTCAAAATTGGTTGATGCTTCTATCAAATTGATAAATGTTTGTTAGTGGCATTCCTATCACTTCACTTCACTACATAGTATAAAACCAAGTCGCTTTTTCTGTCCCTATTTCCCTTTGTATGCTTAGATCTTTAAAACTACGCAATCATAGTATAAAATAAAGTCACTTTTCGCCGTCCCTATGTCCCTTTTGTAAGCTTCGATCTTTACAGCCGTGCGAAGTCGGGGCGGGTCGCTAGTTATCTATATATCTATTTGTCACAGATTCATATATTAATGTAATAATTATATCAGAGAACATCACTGATTCAATCATCAAGAAATTAGACTCTACCAGTGCTAGGGATCTCAAATGCATTGGGGTTCCTTTTAGGACACAAGTCCCAATAAGATTATGCTGTTAATCTATACTAATATTATAAAGCTGAAGAGTTTGTTTGTTTGTTTGTTTGAACGCGCTAATCTCAGGAACTACTGGTTCGAATTGAAAAATTATTTTTGTGTTGAATAGTCCATTTATCGAGGAAGGCTATAGGCTACTTTTTATCCCGATATTCCCACGGGATCGGGAGTAACCCGCGGAGTGCTGCTATTTTAAATAATTTTGTATAATAGAATTAAGACAGATCGACAAAGTACGGTACCATAGCCTTAATCTTTTATTGCTATGGAAGCAATTATGGAAATTTTTAAGATGTCGTGGGAAATTCGAAAATGTTAGTTGTTCTAGTAAAATGAGAAAGGTTGTTAAGTGATTGTGTGTTTCACACCTGATTGTAGAGACGATTTATGGGTATTGATGTTGTTTGTCGTAGGTAGGTACTTAATGACTACATGGCTTTGAGTTGTCAACTTTGGGTCAAAGCCCTTACTATCGTGCCGCAAAAGTAATAGGTACAAAATGAGATGCAGTACCATGGTCATTGATTTAATTGTGTAAATTGTCCAATTCTAAATGGGACAAAGGATGTTTTTTTTTTAATTTTTGATCTGGAAAATATTTTTAAAACGCATCTCCATATTTTTTTTTCCGCGGAGTGTTTTAATTCGCGACCGTCCGCTTACTGTGCGGATGTGATACCACTACTACGCCATGTGGTCAAGTAACGTTGAATCTGAAATAAAAATATAATATGCATTGTTTTGCGAATTGAGGTTGATTGACGATATCAGAAGGCCAATTCTCGTAAATAATATTGTTTAAATTACATTTCAATATCATCCCGATTGCATTTCGATTGCAAAAGATACCTTCAAAGTCAGTTTTTTTGTACAAAAAGCTAACTTTGAGGGTATTTTGAGGTACTTTAAGGGTATTATTTGAGATCGAAATGCAATCGAAATGATATTGAAATGTAATTTGAACAATGTTATTTACGAGAATTGGCCTTCTGTTTGTTTTGAGTTATATTATTATTCCAACCTATGAAGTTAGACTTCGCACTGACACAGGCAGATTTAGCACTCACACGGAAAGTGGGAAGTCGCGAGTTTGAGCCTCACCGAGGTGTGAATGTTTGGAGATTTTTCCAGTAATACCTAGCGCTTCCGCACATAAAACGTTTGAATTTCAAATCGATATTTACTTATTAAAAACATCAATTTAAATATTATAGGATTGTATTAATCACTTTTAATAAATGTCACGTCATGTTCTAGTCACAATAGCACGAGCAGCAAACTACTCGTTAAATAAAGAAAGATGACTCGTCTAATAAAACCCGTGATTGCAATGGCGGTGGCTGTTTTAATAGCAAACGTATGGACAGTGAATAGACCACAGGGTCATCGTAAAATTGTTATGAGCACGTTTGAAAACCAAGACATTGTGGTGGCATGTACACTTTATATTGGTTTCGGTAGTTCGTGGTGTCTTCGAATTGCTCGTAGGGTCATACGACCTATGCAACAGAGAACCTTATTGTTTACACATAGCTGTTCCGGTATAATAATCTGCACCAGCCTAAGACATGATTTAAATGAAAATATCACCACATAATAATTGTAATAGCTTTAGTTTTACATACCAAATGGCACTCTTTGTTCCGAGGCATAGCGGTTTTCAACCCTAAAATTGCAACAAAATGTAATGTTATTGATGTCAACACTTTAATAGTTTGTATTCTAGGCTTACATGTTTTTTTATTTAAAAAAGTATTAAAAAGTAAGTACAAATGCGGACATGATCCTACTACGACGACGTAGTTCTCGGGTTATTAATTTTATGATACCTATAGCTCTATAAATGTATATGTATATCTCTCAAACACTTTCATAAATATAAATAGGTACCTGAAAATTTTCCGAGGATCAAAAGCCTCCAGGCTAGAGATCTTCAAAATTATTGGAAACAAACATTAACTGAAAATAAATCCTATAAGCAACAAACTTGAGCTATTGCGAATGTGTCGAGGGGCTGATAAATATATTACCTACACATCCCTAAAAGCGTAAGAAATCCGAAGATTTGTAAAGTTTCCCCCTTTATGAGAATCGTACCTAAATGTTTTGATATGAAAAACTTTGTTTCACAACAAACTCTGTAATTATAGACCTTATCATGAACTTCCTAGAGTACATAATAAAAAAGCGAAATTAAAAGAATTTCTGCAATAATAATTCGACATTCGTTTAACATATCTTAGTTTATGACTCAACTAAAGGACAGGCAGGACAAACTATTTATGAGTCCTTAAATTTGAGACATATTGCTAAATCGAGTTTATGTCTTAATACGGAACCAAACTTTTTATTATCAAGCAAAGCAATGAGATTGCTTTGTCGATCAACCGTTAAAATCATTTCGTGGAAAAACTAAAGCTGCAAAAGAGCGCTTTGCGATCAAAAAATCCTTTAATTCTTATAAAAACTCAGTGGTCGGATTGCGAACGTTTTCATCAATTCCTGAATCACTTTGAGGATCAAACATATTCAAGGTGAATTTGGCGTATATCGTATAAGTTCGGTCAAAGAGTTGTTGAGTTCAAAGAGAGAGCACTAGTACCTTTAATGTGAAGCTGGGTTCAAGCAAAACGTAAATATTAGCAACATCGTGTCCCCGGCGTATTTTTTGACAAAATCAACGTTACTCCACCTTTGGTGTTTACTTTATAGTGGTGAAAAACTAAATTTTCCCTCTGTAAACATTCCGGTTGGCTGAATTGAGATTAATTTTGTTCTATATTTGAAATGTAAACTGTTTGGGGTATTTTAATTGAGTTTATGGTAAAAAAAAAACTAATAATTTTGCTAGTTTTTGTTTAGGAAGTGTCCTCGATAATTTGTTTTGCCGCCCCTTAGTTTTTCCGTAGAAAGTTGTGTCGTTCGAGCGGTGGTAATTTTTCATGTCGGAGTCGCGATAACGGTCACCGGTCAGGTGTTAGAATGATTTGTGACCGTCGCATTTTGTTTATTGCTAATGATGAGACGGAATTGGACTACTTCTATGCTATTGAAATAATAATAGGTATACATGGTTATTGGCTATTTCTGTGCACCTAAACAAACAACTTTTGTTCTACGACTTTTGTAAATTCAAACATTGTTTTGGAAATTTTGAGGTTAGGTTTACCTGAAAATCAGCTGTTCCTTATACGGAGAGGTTAAATAACCTTAAAATTTTACTTATATTTTAAGTTTTATCTACTGTTCTTAGTCCGAATGACACTTGTTTTAAAAAATCTGCTGTTTTTCGAATTTACATAACCTTTAAATTTTCTTTTTTTTTTCGAATTTCCAAAAGTCGTAGAACAAAAGTTGTTTATTAAGGTGCACAGAAGTAGCCCTCAACGGCTTGCTAGTATAATTACCAAATTAAATATTTTATTCTGCTGTATTTTCTGAATTTTCTGTCATTCTATTTTATACTTTTTGTACCATTGTATTCTTTTAATTTTATGTCTTTTTATCTGATTCTTTTGTTTCTTATTCTTATACATGTTAGTGTTTTGTCTTATCAACAATTCTCAACTGTTCTAAATATGTTTTGTCGTGTGCTTGTCCACATAAATGTTTTTCTATTCTATTCTAGATACCTGTAGGATCGTATCTCCACTAGCTTATCTTTTAACGTTATACGTACCTTATCGATGCTTCTATCGTCGAATCTGTGACTTCAATTTTTTTTCTACTTGTATCTGCCATCGGCTAGGTCCTCTGGAAATAATCAGATCCATTCTCCGTTTGTGAGTAGTAGTAGGTAAACAAAAAAATTTCAAACTTTTTTAACATAAATCATTTTAGTCTTCGGAAAGCAAAAAATGGAATGAACATTTTTACGATAGCTGATGTTGTTTCATTACTTTTGGTAAAAAGTACATAAAAAACACAGTTACATGAAATATGAAAATCGCTTTACGGCTCTTCAAAACTTCCAAGCTTTACAATACCTATAAAAATAGTTTGTTCAACAAACAGAACAAAGTGTTAAGGAAATAAAAGCTACATAAAAAAGCAGTTTCTTACCGCACAAAGCCAGAAAGTAGCACTTTTAATTGGGGGTGGAAATTGTGATTAATGCCGTTAGATAAGCGGAAAGCCACGGTCACACGAAGGAAAAAATAAATAGAGTTTTCGGTCAAAACCAGCGCACATTAACCTAATTCGTTTTAATTAGTTGAACTAATCATTTGTAAAATGTTTGAAGTGCACCAAAACTTCAAGAGGAAAGAGTACCGGGGGCCATTTCCATACAAACTATTACAAACGTTTTCTTCCTGAATGGACACTAGAGCAAATATTTTTGATGCATAAAACTTATAACTGCCATGACCATGCCCATGTATTGTCGTTTTTTTTTTAATCATAATTTCTATGATAATTAGAAAATGAATTAAACCAAAACATAGGGGCATAGTCATGGCAGTTATAGGTTTTATGGCACAAAAATATTTGTGCTAGTGTCATTATCCAGGGAGGAAATAGTCGACTATGTTTGTCTTATAGCACATCATTATAGCACATCTTATACTAAAAGATGATTTATATTAACAGCCAAACTTATAGCCTTGTCACGTAATAAGGTACAAAATTAAAGGGATTTATTTTATTTCGTCAACACTTAGGCATTCCGAAGTTGTTATTTATGTCTCTATTACCAGACCACTAAGTGCGTACTGCAAACTTTTATTGACTTTTGTCATGACAGTAATTTTCATGCGGTACTTTTTACGTAAAAACTAATAAATTACGTGATAATAATTCCATAAAGGCTACAATAAAATTTAAGTCGGTTTATTTCAACAGTTGTTATGGTGAAAATTAAAATTAAATAAAATATTTTTTTGCTAGGATTCTGGTAATACTTCGAACAAAATTCCGACTTAACAAAGGTGGAAGTCACGATACTAAATAAGGCTCTCTGTTAGTGAAATGTATTTTTAGGAAAGTATTGTTTAAAGATATTTGTAGGATATTTGTATACGTTCTATTTTCCCCAACTAAGACCTCTTTAGTTGAGTCCTTTTTGTGTGAGGTTATCCTAATTAGGTGAAAAAATACCCCAGCTCTTTCTTAAATTTTGCCCAAAGTTTTGGCAAAACAGAACAAGCAGGTTCTACCAGAAGAGAAATTAGGAGTCTGTTGACGTCACCTGCAATCCTCAGTCTGATTTTCGCTAGCACTACGTAGTTCAAAGGTACGTGCTCGGCCATCTCTTTATGGTGAGCGCACACCTACCCGCACCGCACGCGCCGCAGTCACCGTTTGTATGCGCGCGACTCCGGATGATGGTGATGTCATCAGCATTGGCCTTGGAAATTTCCTTAGGTGCGGGTAGGTGTGAGCTTACTCTTAGCCTCCATTCTTGCTCGAAAATGGGCTGTCTGTTATAGGTAGGTTCTCAAGTTCTAGAAGTGTTTGTTGAATGCGCATTCAGGATCGGTTCAAATTGATACAGCGTTTCAAGCAAGTTAACTGTTTTAGCACAGGTTTTAGGCAGGTAGTATTATGGTCTGCCTTTGTCCAGCTTACGGATCCAGGCATAACTTTAACATTTTTGAAAATAAAATAAAATGATTCTCTTTTTATTTTTACAAAAGTCAAAAAACCGTTGGTTCTACGATTTTTGGAGATTAAAACTGTCAAGAAAAAGATACGTCGAACATACGAGTATTATAAGTTTTTAATCAATAATATTATCTCTACATACATTATGCGCTTATTTATTCTTATTTTTATAGTTATTTGCAGTTATAATTCCCTTCTGTTCCTTTCAATAAGTAAATTTTATCATTTTTTTATTTAATAAGCTATTGCATCGTGCGAGCTTCGTACAGTCGTACCATATACATACAACTTAGCAAACGCGCGCCCGAGCTACATAGAGTGGAGGGTGTTAGGTTTTATTTTCGTTACGGAATTTCTTGATTCGGTCGCCGTGCTCAAAACCCACTTTTTTTAAGCTATCGCATAAAAAATATGCAATAGCTTAAAAAAAATGACGCTTATAGTCAGCCTTATTCCCCAACTATTGTATACATATATTTATGTAGTTAGAATGTACAAAAAGCTAGTGGAGCAGCCCCGCCGATATGCTAAGTGACCGTTGATAAACGTCACGTATACTGACTGTTTGTATTGCATGACCATACGTACTACATACCTACTTACTGCGTATCTACTTATTTAGTTTAGCAATTTATGAGATTGTTGAAGTAAAAGTGCAAAGCTGAAGCATGGGTTTTTAGTTTCTTATTTAATGGTATTTCTATCGGTAAATTTTGAGCTCTTTCAGCACCACCCAGGGAAAACGTGCAGGTAGTAGTTGGTACCTCCTGCGGACGCGAGCTGTGTTCTTTCCCCATAGGTTTTTAATTTGGAGGTCTTCAAATCACAATAGTATACAGATATTTTCTACTTACCGTCAGGCAAGTGTGATAGATCAAACACTGCCACTATCAGATATAAAAGAAGAATTGGCCAAGCTTTAATAGCTCTTCTACAGATCGGCAGAGATGCGCCTGAGCATTATCTTATCGTAAAAAAAAAAATTCATAAACTATTACAATGTTTTTTTTTTGTTTTTGCTTTTTAGTAACGAGATAAGTCATTTCTGTTTTAATATTTATTAATTTCACTTAGCATTTTATACACTTATTAAAATTTTTTAGAGAAATGAGAATGTATTTACTTACAGAAAAAAAGAAGTGAATTACAAATTCAATGTCTTGAGAATAAGTTTAATGTTACAATTTATATTTCAGTTAACATATAAAAAAGGAAAAGTTGCCATAATTGACCAAGAAGACGACTCCTGGGCATTAATTCAATTTTACTTTTCCGTAAGTTTTCTCTCAAAGACTTTTTTCTTTCATATAATCACATGCCGTACTTACTAATTTATAGTGAGATCCCTTTGTTCGGCAAGTGCTTTAACTAAACTTTCTAAAAAGCTCTGGAAATTTATTATTCTGAGCTTATCAACTGTACTAAAGTTACCCAAAGCTCACGTGAAAACCTCAAGGATAAGGCAAAAAGCTTTTTTACTTTATCAATTTTTTACTTTAACGACAAAAAAGTTCTGCTTCTGTACCTAACTAAGTACTTACAATATGAGTTATTTAGTCAAAAACTTTACGCTTTAACATGTGTGAAAATAATTTTCGGCAAAATAACTTTTGGATGTTTTGTAATAACAACGCAAGTAACGTACCTTCATTTTGTTAAAATATGTTATGAATAACAAATTAAAAATAACAAGAAAAAATATATCTTAAATTAATAACTTAAAAAAATGGAACAATGTAAAATTCTAATTCAATATTAAGTACCTACTTGTAACGCTGTATTTAAATAATAAATCAAATTTTTAACCTACACTGAATTTTCTGTTCCCTTTTGTTAATGCTTTCACCCACGATTTTTAAGTGTTGAATTTTCCAAAATCTCTTCTTAGCGAATGGCTACGTCATAATTGTTGCCAAATTCTCCGTCCATTGGTTGGAGCTATGCGTCGATATACAGTCAGGACTTTGAGTTTTATATTTATAAACTAGCTCTAGCCTTCGACTTCGCCCGCTGTTCCTTTTCTTAAATCTTCGTGAACTGTAGGATTCACCTACATTTCACGAAGATAACATACCTTCCAAACTCCAAATATGTCTCTAGGACAAACAGTTTATAAGCAGCGCGTTGATCATAATTATATTAAACTTGTATTGGTAAGAACTTTGAATTTTATATTTTTAGTTGAGTTTTCCGTTTGTATTGTGGGTGTCGAAAAGAGGCTAAACAAAAAACCTAATAAAATATTGTTGTAAGCATCGCCCACAACGATATTTAATGGCTTAATCAAAAAATGAACATTTTCATAAATAAATAAGGCAGAATATTCAAATGATTACAATTCTAACAATTCATTAGCTCGGACCCCGCTGTGTAATGAGAGCCTAATTTGAATATCTTATTTTTTAGGTGAAGTTAAAAATGTTTTGACATTAATTGTGACGTGCGACACGTTTTACAGAAACGCGAATGAAATGCTAAAGTTTTATTCATGGAATGAAATGGAATAAAGTAGAGCACTTACAGTTATTTCTTTTTGCTTTCGAGAGGGGATCAAATTGTGAATGAGTTTTGAATATTTCATTCAAATTTTTGAATATTTAAAACATATTAGATGAGTAATTCAATTAGAGAATACTACTACATTATTATCTTTCTGATATTGAAACGTACCTATCTGCTTAGCATCTGTTAAACAAAGTTTGAATTAAAATTTGACAGATTCTATGGCAAAAACAAGATGTACCTTAGCCACGTTTGGAGATTCTTTTGATCTTTATTATGAATGGTTGGATGAAGTTGATAAGCTATGCTGTTTCTTCAATGGCCCAGAACAAAATTGTTATGAAATGCTTAGCTAAGAAAATTTTTAAGTTGAACCTAATGTTATGACAAAGTAAAAAAATAATACGTAAACTTTATTGCAGGTTTTTAACCTGCGACTTCGTCTTATGGGTTAAATTTTTCAAAATGCTTTTTTATCTGTGTGCCAAATTTTAGTTCATTGACGAGAAACGGTGTGTTAATACATCAGTCAGTCAGTCAGAACTTTAAAATATTCTACCTACAGGTTCGTATTATAACACGTCATTCAGGTTTATACTCGAAAACATTTTTACAGCACTTTTAACCCAATAAAAGCCAATGTTTTTTCCCTCATTCGAACTCCATAACAATAATTTTTGAACACTTCCATGTCTGTTTACATTACATTTAATTAAAGGTCTCATTTTTACAGCACGCGTCCTCATTCGCGCTATTTATGAGCTCAATAACGTACAAACAAACATCGCGTCCAAAACCAAGGATATTCAATTTCAAGAGGAATAGAAAGAACATCTGGAAACTTTTATTTCCGTTAGTTCTGATAGGCGTGTTCGGGACACATTATATCTTAAGTTTTTTTTTTAGTCGAATCAATTTGATCCCATGTGAATAATTTCAACTGATTAAAGAAATTTTGACTTTGACTTAATTTCGAGCGATGTTGGATCTAAAGGTAGATACCACGAGTTTAATTCCGAAAGTTGTGAATATGAATCCAAGCCGCCTGTGTAATTTATATAGGATATATAATATTTGTCTTACGGTGAAGGAAACATCGTGATGAAACCCGCGGCTTAGTTGGCTCCAGACGTATTGGCGAGTGTTTTCTTCTGGACACATTCGACTAAGCGGTTAGATAAGTGGTTAGATAGATAAATTCTTTAGGCAAACACCATTTTTAAATAAAATCAAAATCATTTATTCATTAAAACACCACTTTTAAATCACATTAATCGATAATTAACAAAAACGAATTAAGTACTTAAATCTAAACATACAATTAAATTACACAAAAAATAAAACTAACCCTAATCAAACAGACCCCTCCCCAACGTTTCCGGTGCAGCTGGAGAATGTGCAGGCAGCGTTACCCCGCTGAGCCGCTATTTTTAAATTACATAAAATATAAAAAAAACAAAGCTTAAGTCTAAGTGTTACAAAGGGTGGTGGTTCAGGTTCTGGAAAAGTATACTCCATCCAATACATGTACCAGGCACTACAGAGCGCCTGCAAGAGCATGGATTAATAGGTACTGGTTTAATTCATTTAGATTAAATGTAAAAAGGTCAATAATTAATTCATTATTGATAAGTTTAGGTTTTTTTTTTCTTTTTTTTTTTTGCTATTGATATAATAACTTGTTCTGTAACTATAGTATTTAACATTCTGTTGACTTTATAAATAAATGATAAAACTATTTGAATCGGTCCCGATGTTTTATCTATTCTACATTAAACGTCTTTGTTTTAAACTGTATATCGTCCGTTTCCAAATTGCACGCAACGCGTTTTATCCCATACATAAATTTTGCTGTTGATTTTAGAATATTGTATACGATTTATTATTGTTTACAGCGTGATAAGAGTGATGGGTATGAAATACAGCGTTCATTAGATATTTTTTGCGGGTTTGCGGTTAAAAAACTTATTAGGCATTTTATTTAAATAAAATTCTACGGTTTTATATTTCTAATCTAGGTGATATAAATAACGCGCAGCAACTTATAATTAATTTGGGGAGATTTGTCGCTTAGGTTTAACCCACTAGGACCAATAGTTTTCTGTGGTCTAACATATAAATAAATAAATGTAATAATTTACTCAAAAATACAGAGATTCGTAGCCTAAGAATAAGTATATTAGTAAAATACTTATTCTTAGGTTAATAATAAAAAAAAAAAACAAAAAAAATTTAAAGACATCGGTCAGAATCAGAATCAGAATCTTTATTTGCTACTAAACGCAGGTATAAATATTAGATGGTAATTACAAAAAATAGATCCATATGTTCTACCTTACAAAGGCATGCAAATGTTTATGAAATCAAAATCAAAATATTTAATCGGTACCATGCCATTATCTTTTAATTCCTACACATGTCTTACTTTGATAGCTAACGCTATTTTCACAAAAATGTCATACAATTATGTAAATGAATTAAGAAATAAGCAACTAATGCCCAAATACTCAAACGTTGAGAGTCGTTTGAGTATTATATATTTAGGGGTGCCCAAAATATTTAAGACGCTTCTATTCTATGTAAGCACACACTTAAATGTCAATTTATTCGCCACTTAAGCTAAGTAGCCTTCAGTATTCGATCGTAAGTAAGGTCATTAGTAAAAATGTTGCAGAGAAAATAATTAATAATAATAAACTAATGTTTTTTTTATGTTTAATTTAATAAATAATGTCTTTTTGTCAAAAATTTTACTGTGAGTAAGATAAACTCTATGAAAGCTTTTTCAAATATTAAAGTTTCTAAGAACTTTCATACTTAATTTTTTTTAAGCCGATATGCAGTTCGCAACTATTACTTTTTATGACGAATACGTATTATCTCCCGCCGGCTTACGACAGCTATAATCGTAAACTGAAAATGGAAACTTAACAAACATGATACTTAAAAGTTATTTTTAAAGGTATAAAAGGTTGTAAAAAAGTATATCATTGTAAAAATCATACGTTCGAATATGTTTGGTGCTGGACCAGTAGTACAATTGAGTAGTAACATGGTACAACTGCACAGTAATAGTACATTGTTATCCTAGGTGTGAAAGTCACTCATTACAAGTCCCGAGACGGAGTTTGGCGCCCGAGCGTAGCGAGGGCGCTAATAGTTCGAGGGACTTAATGAGTCTTTCACCCGAGGTAAACACTGTGCTTTTCATTACGAATAATACATAAAATTCTTCCTAACAACGAGAGTGAATGAGACTCCATTGCCACATGAGTAGGTACTCATGTGTCCATACTACCTGATCCTCTTACACAAGGTTGGGACCAAAGAGGTTATACATTATGTAGTGTTTTTTTAGGTTTCTGGTATTTGTATTCAATACTCTCAAATACGTCGGTACTTACCGAAGAGATATTTATTAATGAGTAATCCAACACTGGGAAATGATGCGAAGTCCGTAGATTTAAATTACAGTTTAATGTAACACGGTTTGTCTAGAAAATGTTATTTACACAAAATACACAATCATAAATGAAAAACCTGATTAAACTTAACACAAAAACATAATAAAATAATAGATACTAATTAAAACGTTTAAAATAATTCAAAATGCAAGCATTTCCCGCCAGTTTTTTTTACTCAAGAAACGTCACTGACCGCACGATCGCATGAAGCCACAACATCTAGACAGGACACGGGTGGCGGGGCGCAGCATGGTCATACGCCGCTTTGACCATTTTCATCTTTACATTTATTTTATTAAATAAGATATCTTGAACTAAATATATCTACTTACTTGAATTAGATTACTGAGAAAAAACCAACTAAGTACTAAATTCTAGCAGTATGCATGAGCCGCATGAAGCGATAATTGTTATTCTTTGGTGCTACCTTAAGCAAGGAGGTTAGGTTTTGAAGTTCCTAATGTATAATGATACTGATACTGGCTACATGCAGATTGCACAAAAAAAAAAAGCGCGAAGCCATAATTTGACATGACAGCTGTCAGTGAAAGCGAAAAGCCCTAGGGCTGGAAATTTTATTTTCTACACGCTCTTCAGGCATATTTAGACCTACTTTCGGAGTATGAGTAATGAAAAAGAAGTTTCCCAAACCAAGAATTATCTTTTCCGTATAGACGCTAGAGATTAATTGCTTGAATATCCTACTAATATTATAAACTAGCGACCCGCTCCGGCTTCGCACGGCTGTATTATGCGTTATTTCTATAAACCTTCCTCTTGAATCACTCTATCTATTAAAAAAACCGCATCAAAATCCGTTGCGTAGTTTTAAAGATCTAAGCATACAAAGGGACATAGGGAAGACGAAAAGTGACTTTATATTATACTGGCGACCCGTCCCGGCTTCGCACGGCAATATTATGCATGTATTATACATATAAACTTTCCTTTTGAATCACTCTATCTATTAAAAAAAACCATATCAAAATCCGTTGCGTAGTTTTAAAGATTTAAGCATACATAGGGATATAGGGACAGAGAAAGCGACTTTGTTTTATACTATGTAGTGAAGTGATAGTGATGTGAAAGTTTGTGTTTGTTACTCCTTCACGCTAGAACTACTGGACCGATTGCGATGAAACTTGGTATAGCTGGAGGTCTGGATTAACACATAGGCTACTTTTTAACCCGATATTCCCACGGTATCGGGACTCACGAGGATGAAACCGCGAGGCGCAGCTAGTAGTAAAATCTAAATGTTCTTAAAAATAATTAATAAATAAATAAATAAATATTTCAGGACATATTACACATCGCCATCCAGCCCCAAGCTAAGCAACTTATTGCTTGTGTTATGGGTGCCAGATAACGGATAAACTACTTATATACTTTTTTTTTTTTTTTTTGTAAATATATACATATTATACATATAGGAAACACCCAGAACCAGAAACAAGAATTTATGGTCAGCATAAATACTTGTTCCCGGCGGGAATCGAACCCGCAACCTTCTGCGTCGCAGTCGGGTGTTCGCCCGACGCGCCACAGAGGTCGTCATTATATTGCTTTTCAGATTTTTACTATAATATAAATCAAGAAATAATTCTTTAGGGTCTTTTTCGCTTTCAGAAATTATTATGTGTAAATACATGAAATTCACAAAATCAATAGCAAATTGCTGCAGAAGGAAAATCAAGAAACTTTCGAGGTTAAAAGCAATCTTTTGATTGATCTAAAACTTAATGAAATAGTATACATTATCCATATCTAACTGGTCACAATACACAAAGCAAACGCGACTAAGTTTAGTATTATACTCGTACGCTCAAGGCACGACATTAGCTAACAGATAAGTTCGCACCATGGAGGAAGTAACTATGGAGTTTCTGATGCAATTTAATAATATTTTTAACGTGATAACGTCCAATAAATTGATGAACACCTGCATTCACACAAAAGTGTCATGTTCCGGTACCATGACGCGTTATGGTAAACGTCACGCGCCTCGTGTTTGTTTAATAAGAATATCGCTTAATTGTTAGCTTGTGTTATGGTTTCGAGTGACGAATAGAAGACTATGTAAAAGAAAAAAAAGGAAAGAAAATAAAAGAAGGAAAAAAGGGGGGGGGGGGAAATGGGAAAAAATCAATTTCTAAGGTTGTAGTTTTAGGGAGACAGCGAAGCGGGCAAAGAGTTAAAAAATAAATGAAAAAAATGAATAGTGCCTTATTTATAATATAATAAATAATAAAAAGCCTTTATTTCTCATACCCTTAAATAACATCTTTTAAATGTGGTTAAGTATTTTTGTTAGTAATTATGTAGTTAAGTATATATATTTTATATTTATTGTTTATTTGTTAGTTATATGTATTTTTTCTTTTTCTTATAATCTAGTTTAATATAACCTTGTTTAGGGTGTGAGCCTTATTTATAATCCACACTAATTACTACCTAATAATGATTAACGTTTTTTTTTGTATTTGTAACGAATAGGCAGCGAAACTACTGGACCGATTTTAATGAAACTTGGTATGAGGATACACTGATTCATTGGAAATAAATGACATAGGCTACTTTTTATCCCGATACGGGAGTTACGTGGGTGATACTGCGAAGCCCTGTTAGTAATATACAAAAAAGAAATATACTCATAAAGGAAGCTCTGAAAGAACCCGTAGCCTGAAACTTCGCTGGGGGTTCCTTCTACGTCTTTCGTAGGCTCTCTCTCTCTCAGAAAGGATTTTTTATAATTCGACCTCTAATAGTGTAAAAAGCGGTGATAAAATTGTTTATTTATAAATGGAGTAACAAATGCATCGTTCTCTACATCCTTGGTCAGCCAATAATTTTATTAGTCGGAAACCTCCATAACTAAAGCAAAACTGAGTTACGTGTCGCGTTTTAACTTTGTAGATAGGTATTTAAATGGGCAATAAACAATGATTTATACGAGTTAAGCTAAATTCTTTAAATTTAATTGTTAGATTATTCCATAATTCAGTTTTTTTTCTATTTTCACTTCATTTAAGTACTTTATTGATGGCGAAAATGCGTGACATTGTATTTCGTAAATATGCTAATGATTATAGGATAGGTATGTATATATGATTTATTTTGTTTACTTTTTGGTTAAGACTACGAATAGTTGATTTATTGATCTTATTAACTTACTCTTGAAATAAACAACGAGGAACTCTTGAAAAAAGTATTTTTATGGAGCCTAGGCCTTTTTTTTTAACAAAATATTTAGGTAATGTATTAAAATAAAGGCAATTATATATTTTTGATAATATATTTCAGGAGACCATATTTTACGATACAAGCTAAACAAAGGTACATAATAATATTTTTTTTTGCTCATAACACTTTTTATTGTATTTTTACATAATATTAGTGTTGTCCGCGACTTCGATTGCGTGGTGATTTTGATTTCATCCTATAAGAGGTGGTTAAGTTGTGTATTTGTATCAGTCAGTATTCCTCCAAAAAATTGGTTTTACGTCCGCAAGACATAATAATTTACTAAATTTACAATTTTACTACCACTTCCTCAACACTATATAAGATGAAATTAATGTATCGTTGGCAAAATACTCAATTGACGTGGAATCGAATATTATTATCTATTATAGATATTGATGCAAATTTATACTAATATTATAAAGCTGAAGAGTTTTTTTGTTTGTTTGAAACTCAGGAACTGCTGGTTCGAATTGAGAAATTCTTTTTGTGTTGGATAGTCCATTTATCGAGGAAGGTTATAGGCTACTTTTTATCCCGATATTCCCACGGGATCGGGAGTTACGCGGGTGAAACCGCGGAGCGCAGCTAGTATCTTATAATAAAATATGCAGTCTACAATTTCCTTTCTGCACAATATAATTTTGTCATAACTCTTGTAATTCTAACTGAAACTATCTTAAAACAATGTTGAGTGTGCGAGTAAGCCTGCGTAGCTGTAATAATATAAAATTTATAGCATAGCACTGTTCTAAATAAACACATATCGCGTGTGGTTAGAGATAAGGGTGTCATAAGAACTGTCGCCGGCTGGTCGCCGACGCCTGGTTCATTACTTTATTGGTCATCCAGGCGTGGGGCAGGCGTGCTGAATGGAATATTGCTTTAGAAGTCGGTTTTAAATATAAAAATGTCCTGTGACCTTATTGCGAGTTATTTACGCATTTAGTCAAACTTGCCGTAATGTTTGGTAGTTTTCTTTTGTAAATATATACTTATAATACATAGAAACAACCAGACTCTAAGCATAAATACTTGCCTGAGGCGGGAATCGAACCCGCGACCCTGTGTTTGGCAGTCCGGCATGGTGACCATTGTGCCAACTGGGTCGTCAAAAACCTAGAAATACCTAGATAACTTTTGTTTTTAAACAGTGAGTGAAATAAATTAGTTAATGTTTATTCATTTCTTCCTTGGACATGTATTCAATGGAGTAAGCTTGCCCAGCACCTACCTACCTACCCTCTTAACTTAGTCGACCGTGTCCAAAGGAAAGGAACTCGTCAATCCGTCTGGAGCCAACTAAGCCGCAGGTTTATCATGATATTTTCCTAAACCGGAAGAGCAATGTTAATTGCGCACATAAAATGTAAGAAAAATACATTAGTGCCAGGATTCGAACCTACGGTCTTTGGAATGAAAGTCGAGATATCTACCACTAGGCGCTGTATAAATCATTGAGATTAAATTTTAAAGCCTACATTATTATTATCTGAAAAATATTACTAATCAGTTTCTTTTATTTAATTTTCACATGAAATATGACCATATTCACGAAGGTAACTTTAAAAAAGAAAGATTTAATAAATAGAAAAATAATCGGTCCTTATCATCGCGTGGTATTTATCGTTAGCGTAATTTGATAAAGTGTGAATTTTAGTTTTGGGTACTTTAGTTAAACAAAAGGGTGGGCTAACTCTAATTGTATCGTTAAATCAAATATTTATGACTAATTTTAGGTAATAAAGTTCTTTTAATTAAATCCACTAATTACCAACACAAATGCGGTAAGTAAATATTTTTACTTAAGTGAATGGAATACCGGACGCCCGCCAAATATATTTGGCTAGAAATAATATTAGGATCTGAAACTGTCTATTATTTGACGACCTCTGTGGCGCGTCGGGCGAACACCCGACTGCGACGCAGAAGGTTGCGGGTTCGATTCCCGCCGGGAACAAGTATTTATGCTGACTATAAATTCTTGTTTCTGGTTCTGGGTGTTTCCTATATGTATAATATGTATATATTTACAAAAAAAAAAGTATATAAGTAGTTTATCCGTTATCTGGCACCCATAACACAAGCATTAAGTTGCTTAGCTTGGGGCCAATAAATTGATGAACACCTGCGTTCACACAAAAGTGTCATGTTCCGGTACCATGACGGGTTATGGTAAACGTCACGCGCCTCGTGTTTGTTTAATAAGAATATCGCTTAATTGTTTGCTTGTGTTATGGTTTCGAGTGACGAATAGAAGACTATGTAAAAGAAAAAAAGGAAAGAAAATAAAAGAAGGAAAAAAGGGGGATGGGAAAAAATCAATTTCTAAGGTTGTAGTTTTAGGGAGACAGCGAAGCGGGCAAAGAGTTAAAAAATAAATGAAAAAAATGATTAGTGCCTTATTTATAATCTACACTAATTACTACCTAATAATGAGTAACGTTTTTTTTGTATTTGTAACGAATAGGCAGCGAAACTACTGGACCGATTTTAATCAAACTTGGTATGAGGATACACTGATTCATTGGAAATAAATGACATAGGCTACTTTTTATCCCGATACGGGAAAAAAAAAGTATATAAGTAGTTTATCCGTTATCTGGCACCCATAACACAAGCATTAAGTTGCTTAGCTTGGGGCTGGATGGCGATGTGTAATATGTCCTAAATTTTTTTTTTTTTTTTAATTATATATTTAAATAAAAAAATATTTAAAAATCTTACTACAATTTTATACCTAAGTACTCTTAATGTATAAACGAGACCTACATTTTTGGGGATAGTTGCCAAGCCTTATTGAGGTTTTAGTAGTTGGGAATTTTGGTTTTAAACTCGCAGATTACAAAATAACGTTACACTTCAATTTCAAAGCAGATTTTTTTTTGTACAAAATAGAGGTAGTTTTATTTTGCGCGCATCTGGTATTTCATTTCTTTAAGGAAAGTCCACGATTACGACGATAGGTCCACGATTTTTTTTTTAAAGTTTGGCGTTAAGTATATCTACTCATTCTTATACCTAAGTACTAAAACTCCTTTGAGCACTATCTTTAGAGATAAATGCACATAATTTAATTAGAGTACCAGCCTGTTGTAAAATTTAATAATTAGATACGTTGTACGACAAAAATGTATCTACCTTTTTAAAATTTATATAATAGATTTTAGACTAAAAATCGTTTAGATATAAATTTGATTGAAGCGGATTGCAACCTTCTGGCATCGGATAAGATGCTCCAACAATGAAATACTGAGGGCTGTCTCTGACAACGTTCAGAGTCCGTTATTCAAGCACTGGACTGCTGTTCATCTTAAAAAAAACAGTACTAAAGCTACGAAATGACAATAAAAATAAATGATTATAATTACTTCTATATTTTAAAGATGTTTATCACTTACGTATTTTATTTTATTTTTACTAATTGTATTTACATTTTAAGCTAAATTTTTATTTTATTTAACTTTAATTTTAAATTTTAATTTGACTATTTGTAATATTTCTCCAATATGGGACATTGTATGCCTGCAATAAATGACTATTTATTATTTATTTATTTATTTATAAACAATATTTGTACCGTAAAATATCAAATAAGGGTGAAATAAACTACAGATTATCGGCCAATTAATCACCGATCGTTTTAAATTTAAAACGAAAGATAACAATTAAATGTCTTCCTTCATATACAAACAGTTGAGCTATCACCCGATAGAAAGTCTGAAGTTTGTTTTCACATAACGACCCACTTTTAACCTAGAACGAAATTGAAAAATAACAGCAAACTAATTGGAGTACTCCTGGTTAAACCCTTTCATTCGATTTCAAGTTATCGGCTAATTTAAACGGTCTACTTCAACAAACAACGGTTGAATTTCACTAAAAATTTCCGAATTTTTACCGGCAATAAAATGGCCGGCGTTGCAACGACTCAGGTAGGTATAATTAGTTCTTATTTTACCTAATTAACCTCTTAAATACTTCAACAGTTAAAGGTATTGTGAATTTTTGGAATACGTTTTGAGTTCTTTCTCGGTTATTGCATGTTGGTCATTATACCTAACTCAGATAATTAAGATCGGCGAATGATTAATAATGAATAATAAAATTTCATAGTTTCTTTACAGTTTTTCACGTTGATACTCTTTGTCGTAAGAAGTCAATCAAAACAGTCATGTTTAACTCAACACGCTCCGAATCCTAAAATCTTAGCTTCAAACATAGAAGCTGAAATAACCATTAGTAGATGCAGAATGTGTTGGGAACCAAATAAAAGTTCAATTCAATTCAAAACGTCTAACCAAAATAAATTACCAAATAATTTAATAGCGTTATCAAGAAGTGTACGAACTAAGTTTGCGTGCAGAATGCTAGCGAGACAGAATTCATAAGATTTAGTCGGAAAATAAATTAGCTGCGACGGAAAAGTTTTTGGTAAATACATTGAAGAGAACATGGAGGTTCGAAAAGAAAATAATTGATATGGTAATAGAGATAAAGATAAATATAATTAATATTATTAGGTACTAGGTATAACTTAAGTAGGAGTGGGCTGGCCACGTGTGCCGAATGCACACAGAAAGATGGGTCACCCAGTGGGTCTCTCAAGACGGCAAGCGTCTTCGAGGTAGACCCAAAAAACGATGGCACGACGACTTGGATGCATTTGACGCAAAGTGCCAAAATTAGCTGGAGATCGGGACACATGGAGGGAAATGGGGGAGGCCTTTGCCCAGCAGTGGGACACAACAGGCTAATAAAAACTAAAAAATAGGTATAACTTATTTGAAATTAACTTAGTTCCGGATGCAGTCCATTTGAACTTAGTAATAATTTATTGTGTAGTTAATTAGGGTCCAAATATGTTCATAAAAGTTTAGTAAACCTGGCTACTTTTATGGCCTTATTTGGACCCTAACAGTCCCATGTTAGGGTCTAAATATGTCCATAAACATGGTTGGAAACAACTCGAGACCCGAGAACTCGAGATCGTTTTGCTAAGGTTTTTGATGCCTATCAAAAACCTTAGCAAAACGATCTCGATTCATTTCAGGATGATTAACAATATTTGACGCAGAAAAATATAGATTATAAAAAACATCTTTGAACAGAATTTTCACCATTGAATAACTTTTGACGATTTAAATCACTGCTTTTAAATACCTCCTAGTAAGGTGATTATATCCAAACAATTTTTTCAGACTTCATTTTGATGAATTTGTTTCTGAATCGTTTTTTTTTCTTTCTAATTGAACTCTTGTTTACGAAAATATTCAAAGGATTTAACTTTTTTCTTTATTTTCAACTTTTTTGAGAACATTTTTTTTGCGCTTAATTTAGTTTATTCTGCCTTTGTGGCTGAAACAGAAGTTGAATTAATTTTTTGTTTCTTTTATTAATAACAGTGACACGGTGTTTTGTTGTTTCAATTTTTATTTCTTTGTACTTATTTGATGAAATGATTTTCAAATTTATATGAGGAAGTATTTTCTTTTAACAAAATGACTTCTCTGCTCAATAAGGAAGAGTATTTATACTAATATTATAAAGCTAAAGAGTTTGTTTGTTTGAACGTGTTAACCACGGGAACTACTGATTCGAATTTAAAAATTATTTTTGTCTTGGATAGTCCATATATCGAGGAAGGCTATACGCTACTTTTCATTTTTGTATTCCCACAGGATCGGGACTTACGCGTGTGAAACCGCGGAGCGCAGCTAGTACGTATATAAAGAACATTTAGAAAAGTCCTTAAATATTCGAATCGAAAATATTGTAAGAATATTAGATACAAATTATTGTATAATCAAGTTAAAGAGTCTAAATTGGTGACTTAAATCAAAACAAAATCTCTATTAGTACCTATCATTAGGCTTTACAACGGCTTTACTAACGAGATTTTGCCTACTGTTCTCATTCCATTTCAAATTGTGTAATCCAATTAATATTACATGAGCAAGGCTGTACTAGTGTCCCATTTCCTTACTAATAACTACCTACTAACAAAAACGGGACAAACTAAAAATTCTACTAACGCATTTCATCCAGGGTTGTAACTGCTGAGTGCATGTTAGAGTATTCATTCTTTGAGGACTACAAAGTCTGCACAGATTTAACTCTTTTAATCGGCAGACAAACACAACTGAGACAAAAACAATGCACTGCGTAAAGTGTTAAAAAAGTAAAAAAATGGTCTTGATAGACGGATGGACGGACAACAAAGTGATCCTTTAAGGGTTCCGTTTTTTTCCTTTCGAGGTACGAAACCCTAAAAAAATATCTATTTATGAAACTAAAAAAAAACAAAATAATACTTAACTAAAGTTATTTTTACAAAAATAACCTATTATGTACGGTCGGCTGCATAATTGCATACCCACCGTAGAGCTCCAAAACGGCTGTTATAAGAATGTTTTCAACACGAGCAAGATTCTAGACACCTGCTTTAGATGAAGTTTAAAGTCTTCTAACTATCAATTAATCAAACAAAAATTATTAGAATGCAAACATTCGAATAATAGTAATTTTAGAACTCTACCGAGGGCTGCACTTATGCAGCCGACTGTACCTACCTTTATTGCGAGAGACTGATTTTGATCTATCTAAAGTTCAGAGAAACCAAAATACAACAAACAATAGAAATAACTCTTTTAACAACAAAGGATTATTATTATTTTAATAATTTAGTAAACTAGGGGCAAAAGGTATTGTGCAAAGAATATTAGTACTTTTTTATCTACCTGTAAAATAGGAAGAAATAATTGTGTTTTATGAACTTATGTTAATGTTTAAACTTATAGAGCCCTCATTTTTGACGATTTAGATCAAAGTTTACGAATATGTTTTTTGTCTAAAGTATACTTTAATCCAACTTGTGCGCTATCTTTTTGGCAGACTCTGATCTACATTGCCCTGCTCTTTCAAATTACATGCAGTTAGGCACTCATTATTTGCGGGATATTTGCATTTGTTCCGTATTCCTTGGATAGCAGTTAAAAGTAACTAACAGCCGAAAAATACTGCTGTTACTGTTACGGATTCGTGATTACAAATACAGATGTAGAAAGAATGATGCTACTTCTAATTGAGATTTGAACCGAAATAATAGTTAGATAAGACATTATTTACGACATGTTTTAGATTAATTAGACATGACAATTAGTGTAATTACTGAGAGAGATTGTAATAAGACAAACAATGCTACTACGACGACTAATCAGAGGAATAATCCCATAATGACGACCCAGTTGGCACAATGGTCACCATGCCGGACTGCCAAACATAGGGTTGCGGGTTCGATTCCCGCCACAGACATGTATTTATTCTTAGATATTTTTCTGTGGTCTGGTTGTTTATATGTATAATAAGTATATATTTACAAAAGAAAAGTATTTAAGTAGTGTATCCATTGTCTAGCACCCATAACACAAGTCTAGTTACTTAGTTTGGGGCTAGACGGCGATGTGTGGAATGTCCTGCAATATTTATTTATATTTATTTTATTAATCACATAAAATTAATGAGAGATTCGAAAACAATGACACATTTTAAACATAGAATCAAACAATCAATGTTAAAAGTCAAATCAATATTAATAATGTAAAATGTAAATCTCATTAATTAATTGTACAAAATAATGTCAACATTTATTAATTTACCTCTCTTTGTCCAAGGGTTGAACAATAACATTTTGTGTAAACATAGTATCATGCTATTATACACAAGTATGTAAATTTGGCCTTAAAATTGGGCAATAGGTGATTGCAGAGAGGGTCATTCAAATTTAAATTTTCGTTCTCTTGTGCAAATCCCCTGAGCGAGGGTGGATGCAGGAAAATAGGGGAGCAAACGCTAATAAAGTAAATTAAAGATTAATAATATATTGTTCTAATATAAGTCTAGGAGTTCTACGTATATGCAAATTACCAAACGCCCTCGTGAAATTTTATATTGCTGATTTAATGATGAATTATTGATGAACCGTCGTCGTCGGTCACCGTATTCGCTGTTGGTGTTGCCAGATGCATTAAAAAGAGCAGATAATCCACTGGAAAAAAATAATTAATTCGTTTAAATCGTTATGAAAATGTTAAGGAATTATTTGTCGACAGATGTCTAGAAAAACAGACGGACAAAAGAGTGATCTAATTTCATCAATTGGCAGACAGAAAAAAGGGTTCCTTTTTTACCTATTGAAGTACGGAACCCTAAAAACAAATTTACTTAGAATCTACATTTAAAACTTAAGACACAATTGTTTTAAGTTTGTTAGTGAATATTTATTCATCCCTCGAGAAATCAATGACTTTAAAAGTATACTGAATTTTTAACTATGACTTCCTACTTCAGTCTGAAGTAGGAAGTTCAGTAGCATAGGTGAGAGACTAAGAAATTTAACAACTCATTGTGTTACAATGGGAAAATAGATAATTAAAAACTGCTACCAATCTTTAATTTTACACCTTCACCGATAAAAAGGAATCAAAATAAGAACAAAAAATGTCAAAGTCATTTCTTTGACCAAACTTTTTAGTTAATTGGTACCGCCAAGATTGTTGGGGGATAATTTTATCCGTAGTCCTAAAGAATTAATGCCTAAAATCGGATGGCAGACATCAAATTTTTTGCGGGCACGGTTGATGTGTCAGGCCACCAGTAGGTAGATTCACTGCACCTGTAGAATTCCCCTATCGCGACGCAAGATTCAAAAGCAACTCTGACACTTTTTATACAAAAAAAAACTCTAAAAAGCCGACGTTATTTTAATTGACGTCGAATTCCCACCAAAAAGAACCCTTAGTAGAATTATTCGAAGGCAACGAGAATGAGAAATATTTAAACTGTGCCCACTGTCGTGGTATGCAAATAATTTACTGTGACAGTTTCAATACGTTATCCTATTGTAAGGTTTTTATTTCATTTGGTCACCCTTTTATTTACACTTGTTTGATATTCGACGAAGATAACTTTATCTACCGGTAGCTGGTAACACAGTAAATTAGTTATTTTATTATCTTAGCGCGTAATTGAGAAGGCTTTATGTATAAACGTAGAGGGAGAGAGGATATTTTATTTATGCTCCTGAGTCTGTCATTACCCAGAAACGGATTTTTAAAGTCAACCGAAAAAAAGCAGTTCTCTTTCGATCGTCTTTTGTTTCTGTTTTGATAGTATTTCGTTTCCACTTTGAGTTAGGAACATAATTAGTGTAAAAAAGGGTTAGGTTAGAATTAAAAATGCTCATGTTGTTACTTTTTCTAACCTAACCCTCTTCTATCAAGACAAGGATAGCAACACGTCAAAAGTCGCGGGAGTGTAAGAGCATCAACTTTTTTTTTCGTTTCGGTTGCCTTCCGACGTTTTATGAATCAGCCTACAGGTTAGGATTAATTCCACAAAAACCTACAGTTAATACTAATAAAAACGTCGATAAGTTTCGTAAATAAATACAATCAATATCACAGTTCTAGTTTATTGAGCAGAATGAATAACAAGATGTATTATTATTGCTAAGGAAATTAATGCAACATAATAAACTTACCGTTTTTATTATTATACGGATATATTCTCGAGTATAGCATACGGCCGTAATCTCGTAGAGGTATTAAGAAAGTTTTACGAATGTTTAGGGCAAGGGAAAGTTAGTTTACTACTGATATTGCTTCGAAAACTTTTGACAGGGACAATTTCTGCTTGTTTGGTGGGCAATTTCAAAATTGATCTCGGAGAAGTGTAGGGCGTACGTATAATATAAATAACTAGCGACCCGCTCCGGCTTCGCACGGCTATATTATGCATGTATTATACATATAAACCTTCCTCTTGAATCACTCTATCTATTAAAAAAAACCGCATCAAAATCCGTTACGTAGTACGATTTAAGCGTACAAAGGGAAATAGGGACAGAGAAAGCGACTTTGTTTATACTATGTAGTGACTAGCAGCGCTCCGCGGTTTCAGCATCGTAACTCCTGATCCTGTGGGAATATCGGGATAAAAAGTAGCCTATGTTATGAATCAATGTATCCTCATACCAAGTTTTATTAAAATCAGTCCAGTAGGCTCTGAGCCTACTGGACTGATTTTATTTTTTTCGTTTTTCATCTATTCGTTACAAACAAAAAATACTTACCTCTTTTAGTGTAGATACTCAATACCTATACATAACGAATTGAGAATCTCCTCCTTTTTAAAGTCAGTTAAAAAGAGAAAAGGCCTCATCAGTATCACGAAATCTCTGAAACTAGATAGATAGATAGATAGAACGCTTTATTGTACACACAAGTTACAGAAAATGAAAACAAGACAATACAAGACAGCAAGCAGTAGCTAGAAGAGCTACAAGCCTCAAACTTCGCTTGGTTTTCAGACGTAAGAGCCCTAAGGATTTTTGGAAATTCGAAGCCTATATAAAGGGGTAAAAAGGGCTTATTTAAGTGACTGCAGCAAGTTAAGTAATACGTAGGTATTTGTATAACGAAGGAAATCATTTCGTTTTTTTCGCTCTTCCCAGCTGCAGTATTTTGGACTTCTAGAAAAATTGTTTCATAAACTTATCTAGAAATTTAAACATCTGTTGATGCAGACGGATATCAATATATACTTAAATCGCCAGGACAACGCAGTACCTACCTAATCTAAATCGATACGAGTGATTTGTCCCGTCACTTTGATTGCAGATCTAGTTCCAGTTCTATTAAATCAGCGCTAGGGTTTCTTGCTCTAGCATCGTGCTGAGAACCTTTTTTCTGGGCTCTTTACTACTTTTTCTTGTTTATGTTATTTTTTGCGTGGCTGTAGAGTCCAGAAAATAAAATTTTATTTCTTTTTCCAGATTTTTAATAAGTACCCACTAAACTAGCACCTCAATAGTTGTTGAACTAAACTTAGTTCGTAGTCGGCAACTGAACCAGAAACTCAAGGGGAAACTTTTTAGTTTTTTTTCTTGATTCAATCAACATATTTTAACTCGCGGACACTTCTACTGCTTGCCAACAATTTGTTTGAGACTTTTTTCTTTTATTAGATGTCCCGATAAATTCGATCTTGAGTGTAGGCACTTACGTAAAGTTTTCACTTTTAGTTTGGTTTAGTCTCACGACTGAAAAACTCTGTGTCAATAAGTTAACATAGATTGTATTTGTATACAGACCTCTTTAGTTGATCCACAGACTACTAAGAGGGTCCTTTTTGCGTGACAATGGAGTAGGCCATAGACTAACAATTTTACATCGATGGAGTAGGGATGCTCAGAACCTATTTACCCACCCAGTTTAGAAGACCGTATCCAGAAGAAAGAACTTGTCAATATGACTACTTCAGCTGGAGTCAACTAGGCAGCGGGTTTCATCACAATGATGTGCCTTCATCATACGAGTTATGTTAATTAGCGCACATAAACTTACCTAATTACCTGGGTTTTATATGTAAGTTTCAGACTTTTTTAACCAAAAAGAGGGGTAAGTATTAGGTATAAGTTTGACGTACTTATGTCGCTCTGACATAGTAGCTCTCGAACGGATGAACCGATTTTGATTTAGTTTTTGTTTGAAAGTGACTTGTTCAAGGTGTTATTTGTTGAGTTTGATTAAAATCGGTTCAACCTTTTAAAAGTTATGGCGGAATTAATGTCGGGGTGAACAACCGAATGTAGCCAAATATGCCCAAGTAGAATATCAAATGTAAGGGCATGATTTGTTACATTACAAAATAGCTTGTTTTATACAATGTGTTTCAGTTCAGCGAAGGGATATTAATACGAAAAGGGGTTGTTCTAGGCTTCTAGACGAACAACTTTTGGTCTACGACTTTTGGAAATTCAAACTTTTTTTTTCGATAATTCTGAGGGAATTTTTACTTGAAAATCAGCTGTTTCATACAAAAACTTCGAACGAAATGTTCGAATTTCCAAAAGTCGTAAAACAAAAGTTATTAGCCTAGACGTCTAAAACAACCCCCTTTCGTATTAATACCCCTTCGCTAAAACACATTGTATTATAATATTATCTACGTGCCCTGCACTTGGCTATCTGCGTGTTGCAATTCTTAAACACGAGTTTTTCGTTTTAATTATTTTTAGGTGTATGAAATATTATTTAATAATATTCACTGTTACGATATGTTATTTTTGTACGAAAAACTGAAGCAAAATTTAATAAATGGAACGGTTACGGTAATTTTCAACGCTGATTTACACGTTCACGGGTCTCGTTTCGCCACGTTCTTATGAAAACGTTAATGAGATCTCAACCAAAATTGAAAGCTTTTGGTTTAAAATAAACATTAATAAAAATTAATAAATATTGCACAACATTGCTCACAATGTCATCTAGCCACAAAAACTATGCAACTAGGCTTGTATTATTTGATCAGATATCGGATATATTTTTTGTATTACATATGTATTAACTAACAAAAAGTAATATATGTAATAAGTACTTTTCTATCAGTTGTTTGGTCACCATAACGTAAGCCTAGTTGCTTAACTTGAGGCTAGATGGAGCTGTGTTCAATGTCCTGCAATATTCATTATTTTTACATAGCGGCTGAATTCTGCCTCTGAATTCTTAAAAAAAAAACGAAACTTGATATTATATTCTAAATGACCCTTACCTAAAAAGATACATTAATAAAATAAGCTATCAAATTCACTCCAAAACGGTCAATAGCAATGCAATCTTTTACCGATACCCTTTCATATACCTACCTAAAACGAGACAAATTACAGAGTGAAATAGTGCAATTGGAATCGAAAGAAGTAAAAATCAGCTACGGATCGCTACCAGAGGCCGTGACTGAGATACCGAATGAGTAATTTTGAAGCTCCACAGATATCAGAACAAAGATAGATCGGTCAACGTCTGTCGTATCGCCAAGCGGACCAATCTGAATTCCGATAGATAAGGCCGGTGCAGCCACGAAAGGAGAAACAGTCGAAAAAGTTCTCGTTCCACTGCGCAAAAGTTCTCGTACTTTTACCCGTGTCGGTCGTATGACGACCTTTGCGGGCTTGATTTCTGCAGTTAAATGAATATTTGTATGATACTAGCAACCCGCCCCGACTTCGCACGGCTATATTATGCATGTTTTATACATAATAAACCTTCCTCTTGAATCACTTTATCTATTAAAAAAAGCCACATTAAAATCCGTTGCGTTTTAAAAGATCTAAGCATACATACGACAGACAGCGGAAAGTGAGTTTGTAATGATTATTTATATTGGTATAATAAATTCGATATAGGTATTCTACCTGTCATCTGGTCGTCACCATGACACAAGCCTAAAGTAGCTAAGTTTAGGTCTAGATGACGCTGTACCCAACTATGACGAAGCTAAAAGGGAGGTCTATGTTTTTTGACCCGTATGTATTTTATATTGTTTTTATTTAATATTTTTATTAACTTAATGCAGGGTCAACGCAGTAGATTGTCCACTCTCTGTTATTCTGTTGTCTATGCTCGGCGCCGAGCAAAGAGCAAATGTCAGCTTCTAATAGCATTGTGCACGAGATACGGGCTGTAATCGAACTTGTTTAAGAGAACGAACGAAATGTAAGAGATGTTTGTTTTACTGAGTGCTTGTTTAGTGTTGTCCTTTTGACTATTCGATCGAACGTAAAAAAAACTTTAAACCAAACGGCATTTATAACCAGGACTAAGGATCAGATAAGGATCAGTTTATAACCAGGACTTAGACTCCTTATGACTATTTGATTATGTCAATCACGAAATACGACTTCAGAAATAACGTTTATTTTAGAAGAAAAATGGAAACCACACAAAATAGATTAAACAGACTAGTAGCGCCCCGCGGTTATACCTGCGTAGGTCTCAATCCAGTGGGAATATCAGGATAAAAAGTAGCCTTTGTGATAAGCCATGTCTTCGGATGTTTATCGCAATCGGTCTAGCTAGTTGTTTTTGCGTGAAGGAGTAAAAAACACACACACTAACTTTCACATTTACAATATTAGTATATATCTAGGTACAGTCGGCTGCATAATTGCGGAAATTACTGTTATTGGAATGGTTGCATTCTAATAATTTTTGTTTGATTAATTGATGAGTTAGAAGACTTTAAACTTCACCTAAAGCAAGTGTCTAGAATCTTGCTCGCGTTGAAAACATTCTTATAACAGCTGTCTTGGAGCTCTACGGTGGGTTTGCAATTATGCAGCCGACCGTACAAAAGCCATAAACGGACTATGTTTATGAATAGTTTGTGTCAATTTTTGTAGTAAATTAACAAATATTCATGAAAATAATAAACCTACCGTTTCACAAGTCGAGCGGTTTTACAAAACTATGGTAGAAAAAATAAGGTAGTATCCAAAGAGACAATGCAGCGAGCCTTTTGGGCTCGCTGCATAGTCTGCAAGTCTCTCTGCCTAGGGAGACTTATTTAGATTATTAACTTTGTTTTATTTCTTTCTTTTTAATTAATGTTCCTATAGAAGTTTAATAAATTAATTTAAAGGTAGTATTAGAAATAGGATTTCAACTTGCACTCTTTCCTCTACGTTTGTTGTTACTATTGTTTTTTCTTCTATCATATTATTATGTCAATGACTTATGTTAAGTTTTTGATTAGCATTCATGAGCAAACAGTTTTAGAATTTTTGTGGACCAATAACTAGCCACATTCAGGGCGACGTTTGTGGTCTCCATACTTATTTCCTTGTGCAGAAAATGACTATAATTAATAATATTTTTTTACTAACAAAGATATATATTTTTATTATGAGAACTAATGTGTCAAGTAAGTTTTTACCGGACTATTTGTACCCCGTCCAACTTAAGTAGATTCCTTAACAAAAATTTACCCCCAGTAATTAAGTTTCCTTATGCAGGAAATTACTAGGATTCATTAATAATATTTTTTTTTACTATTAAAGATATGTATTTTCATTATGAAAACTAATGAGTCAAGTAAGTTTTTACCGGATTATTTGTTCCCCGTCCAACTTTAGTGGATTCCTTAACAAAAATTTAATTTTGTATGATGGATGTTTGCCTTTGCCATCTGTTTGACGCAAAGCAAATAGCGGAACAGATTGTCACGAAACTAACAAATTTTTCGGGAACAAAAAAATACATTTTGTAGGCAAAATGATTTATAATGTTATTTCGGATACATTTGAATGTTTGTATAAGAACAGGGTGTGCAGTGTCAAGTTTCTAAGCTACCGGTTATTTGGGAGATGGTACCCTAACAAAATGTAGAGCTACGTCGTTTTTTTAACAATGCCGGTTTTTGGTTACTACAGGAATATTTCTGTACAAATATAGGTAACTAGCTTTTGTCTGTGATTTCGTTCGTGTGGGGTATGAATTTTGAAAAAATCCTTTCTTAGCGGATGCCTTCGTTTTAATAGCTATCAGTATGTCAAATTTTAACCCGATCAGTCTATAGAGCTGTGCCTTGGTAAATAAATCAGTCAGTAGTTTGAATCTTATATTAATGTTTATAGATTTCTTAAATTTATCATTATTAAGACATTACACTGTCCTACTGCATGGCAAAGGCTCTGCAGTCTCAAAAAACATCTTGAAAAGAAAAACATTTTTAACAAATTTTCGGCAATTACCAAAAATAACCAAAAACCACAGACGTCTTCTTACTTTATAATTTCACCATTTTATCGATCAATAATGAAGGTACTAAAATGAAAAATAACATTTCAGGAACTAAATCGTTTTATAAATACTAATTTTTGTGTGTTGTGGTACGCTGAAAGTAAATTTCTGTATAACTTTTAGTTTTGAGGAATTAGTCAAAACGATATTAGTTACTTTAGAATTACTCTAGATAATTTTTCAAATTGGGCAATTTGATTAATAAATAACGAATTTAGTGAATTAACTTTTAGTTGAACCTTTGTGTAGGTAAGGTAAGGCGCGAGATAAACAAAGTTCAAAATAATAAAAAAATACACTTAGGGATCTGAACTCCCTTGCACCTCACAACTACGTCGCTGCAATGTTTTTCTCTCTATTTTCCTATTACATTACCACAATGGGAAAAGTAGGTATGTCTACTTATAGGGGAAAAGTACGAGATAAGTTTGTTGTAGGGATGTCGAAGATTTAAATCACATGAAATAGTCTGAGCACGTGTCTTGTGGGGTCAAACTAATCGTAAGAATTTTACGATAGATATCCGATTTCTAAGGGGAAAAGTAGGCACACCTATTGAAATATATATAACTCTCAAATGTTAAATTATTTGAAGGTTTTTTTTTACATTTTTAGCTAAATAGTCGCTAGTGTAGCAGCGTTTCGCTGTTTTCTACACTTATAGTCCGATCCCGAAGGAAACTAGGATAAAAAGTAACCCATGTTTAACTCTCTAGAGGCCACTATCAGAATGGCTTTTCGCAGAAAGCCGAATTACAATTCAGATAAATAAAATCAGCTAGATGATACAAAATCTCGATTTTTTCATGTTTTTGTATACTTAGTGGATAAAAATCTATATACTGCACTTAATTAGGCTTCATCAAAACAAAATACTAGTTTCAGATGCCTGGAGCAGCAGCATCTTCACATCAAGGAAGAACTGAAAAATATCTATTGTAGGAGAAACAAGCCAATTGAGTATCCCTCATTGTCAATCAGTCAGTACTCTACCAATACCTATAGGTACATATTTTATAACCGGAAGTGATTTTTTACGTAACCATAACTTTATTTTTATACTCCGAGAACTACACTCAACTCTCAGCAATTTCCATAACAATAAATTTTATCAAAACTAAAATTTACAATTGTATTTTTTACAATATTTCGTAGCTTATAAATGTCCATTGTGTTCGGTATATGATATTTTATTGCGGTAATAATAGTTTTTCGTATATTTTATCGTTTATCTCGACGTGATGTCCGCTACTGATTGATAAAATGATTATTTAACTGTATATAAAATATAAATTACGCTTAAAAAATACATAAAGTGTAGGTATTGTATGATTTTTGTTTCGTTAACTAGACAGTTTTGAATCTAAATATTTTTATTACAACATAGATGTTGTCGTAAAAGTTAAAGTCTAAATTCATAAACAACAATAATTATAAAACTTAAGTAGGTGCCTACTTATCTCAGGATTTTAATTGTGAGTTAAACTTAAGTTCAACAGCATCGTTTATTGTTTAAATTACCTAAACATAAACCAGGGATTTTGCTCAAAATCTCTTGTCACCACTGAAATATTTAGGCTCCCATTAAGAATGTCTGTTTAAGATGACCGCTCGTTCGAGAGCACTTGACCTGCCATTAAACTTGTAAACTGCGTTTAAGCAAATTATTCAAGCAAAATTCCATTCCTAAGAGAATCCTTTGAAACTGTAATAGAGAGGTTTAGTGGTTTTTATTAACTATCAGTGGATACATAAATATTCACAGTCTCAAGCATTTTCAACACTTTCAAGCATCTAAGTTGAGTACCTACTAAAATATTATTTATTTTGTAGCAGTAGAACTGACTAAAAATACTAGCTGCTGCGCCTCAGGACTGTGAGGCGCCTTATTCCTTTGTAAGAAGTAGCCAATATGTCCTTTCCGTACAGGAAGGATTATCCTTGTTCAAATTTTCAATGGAATCTGTCAAGCTATTGACCGTGAAGATGGAATAAATAAACAAACTTCCACAGTCTTTAACTATATTAGATGAGTTATTAGATTAGCGGGTAGTGACTTTAATTAATTAATACATAGTATTAATTAATTAAAGTCACTACCCGCTGTCTGTGCCTATGTTTGCTTAGATCTTTAAAACTACACAACAGATTTTGATGCGGTTTTTTATAGATATTATAGTGATTCAAGAGGAAGTTTATGTGTTCATGCAAAAATTTAGGCGTACGAAGCCGGGGCGGACCCCTATTTCAAATTTATAGCAATTAATATGCAATATCAACAAAATACCTACACAATTTAATCACTCCCTAGTTTGTATGCATCGCGTATTCCCCATCGATCCAGTGAAACTACCTTTTAACGTTAGTTGATATGATACATTAACTCGGTGTTAAGCTAGCAATTCGTATCTAATGAAACAGTTTTGCATTTTAATAATGTCGTTATACAGTCTAAGCATCTTGCTGGAGGTTTTACGAGGGCATTATGGTAACAGACTGTAATGTGCTGATGGCAGGAGCATCCTTGTAGACGATTGAATCTTCATACGCGTTGTTAGATACATAGTAGCAGCTTTTTGTTTATAAAATTTAATGGTACTTCAGTAGAGTCTGCTACCTATCTGCTTTTTTTCTAATTATGGAGTGGTTACTGCAGCCTGTCGTCAGGTTTAAGTTGCCTGAGATAAAGAATTACCTAGTTCAGACCTAGTAGTTCTCTTTAATATTAAGTGCTTAGTTTATTATGTAAATTGAGTTTAAATATTTGTATTTGGTATATCTTACAGGCAATTCATTAACTGTAACATTAGGCGAAAAACATCACTTTAGAACTTAACAAACCCAGTCCGGCGACTAAATTCGACTAAATTCTTCAAATTGTAACCTGTAATCGTAACCGATTGAAGAGTTTTCTGATGAGAAGGTGGTTTCAGATATTCCATTTATCGGTAACTATTAGTTTATGGCCCAATTCTACTGGTGGAAAACGAAAACTGAGCAATTTGCTGCACTCTCGAGGTGCAATTCTGTTCATCACTCCGAAGATCCTCATCAGATCTTCATTCAATTTTTATGGGACCACCTCTGAGTTATCCCCTTTCATACAAAAAAAGATTTTTCCAAATCGGTCCAGGCGTTTTCGAGTAATCGGCGAACATACATAAAAAAAATATATATATATATACGCGACGAATTGAGAACCTCCTCCTTTTTTGAAGTCGGTTAAAAATAGACTTGAGTATATACTGTTCGCGCTGTTTCGGTTATAACTTTAGGTACGTTCTTGTGTATTCGTGACCTCATAGAAACTTACATTCATTAACTTGTACTCATCTTGTATTTCATCAACCATCTTGTAACACATAGAGCATTAGCTAATACGTAATGTACCTAAAACTTATAAATTAGTTCCCAAAAGCCGTGTATGATGATTCGCTAAAACTTTAATAGTTTTTAATGGTTCTATTTAAAATATGAGTACTTCTATTATTAAAAGAGGACATCTGTCTCACTACTGACAAATCTGTGCCTATGGGAACATAATCCCCAAAACACAATCTCACGATTAATAATACCATATCATACCCGTGCCAAATCACTTTAAAAAATAGTCACTCAAAAGGGATAATACATAGGGACCCCACAAAATTATGACTGAACTGGTCCATTTCGTGCACATGAATAAGTATCGAGTGCTTATGTCGCACCTTTCGATCCTAATTTCAGTGTTAACACAATATCGGGCCCCTAAATCATGAATGAACATGAGCGTCGCATTAGCCGTTTATACGAAAGGGGTGACATAAATGACCGTAGGGATTGGCTGTTAAAAAACTGGGCTCTTCGGAGTGTGCCTGTTGAAAATTTGTTGTTTGTTGAAGGTCGATTTTGAAAGGATAAAAAATAATTGAATAGCCCTTTGTTTTAATTGGTATCAGAAAGGTTTTTTGTGCCTTCAGGGACCTACGTTCTCTGTATAGACCTATTATGAGGATTGTAACCGGACAGGCTAGGTTTTCCCGTTGAGGATCATTATTTGTGTTGATCTGAATGTTTCTTTAAGTATATAAGTATTTTAGTCATTGTCTGGCTATCATAACACAAGATTAGTTTCGTAGTTTGGGGCTAGATTGCTATGTCTCTTGCAATTTTACTATTTTTATTTAGTTCCGTTGACTAAATTGACATTTTCTTACAAACAATAAGTATACTTACAATCAACTACTGACTCGTCCCGGCTTTGCACGGCTATATTATGCATGTATTATCATATAAACCTTTCTCTTGAATTACTCTATCTATTTAAAAAAACCCGCATCAAAATCCGTTGCGAAGTTTTAAAGATCTAAGCATACATAGGACATAAGGACAGACAGCGTAAAGTGACTTTGTTTTTTACTATGTAATGATGAAGCAACAATTTGTTTGCTCGTACTATGAGCAAGAGCATTTTTGTGGTTTGGATACAGAAAAATAAACTTTTAATGACGGAATAATAAAAAATAATGACAGATTTATTCAACAAGGAAGCGACTCCCTATCAATAAATCCACCAAAACGTTACACAAAAATGTTATGATATTTTAACAGATGCATCACGGATGCTCTTGACAAATGTTCCTGCAAAAACTTAGGGTCATGTCATGGACCACCAACAGCATATCACTGTTATATCCTAGTTAATCCTTAGTGCTCTGTATTATGATGGTTTTAGTAACACACGTCGTGGTAATGCCGAACATGTGGCGGAGATGAGTCGAATGTGTCATGGATAAGAAATTATCTGCATTGATTTATTTGGTTATTTGTAGGGGATTTGGTCTTTTGATTTTTATGAGAGATCTGGATTTTGACTTAGCTAGACGAGCCACTAGAGCATCAACAGCTTGTTGTGCGGTAAGCTATACAATGGGACTTCGTCATAACTTTAATTGCTCCAATTCAAAAATATTTGTTATCTTGACCTTTGTGAGCATGATCATAAAAAAGAAGAAAAAAACCGATAAGTACGTTTCTTGTGCCTTTTCTCATTGGTGGGCGCATCCTAACATCATTTTCAATACGCTTCAAAGTGATTTCATGCATGCATTGTATGATTCCGAATGAATAAAGAATTTTGATTTTATTTTGAAAAGCTCTTTCAAAACGTGGGCATTTTTATACGTCATATTTCATGATGAAATATCGTGGAAAAGATTTTTTTAAACGGCAGAAATGCTTTGTTTCTCTTAGATTCGAGATGGCATGATTGAGGGTATAAAATATAAGAGACATTCGCTTTCAATTTAAATTCTCACATGTCCCGAAAAGCTTTTTCCGCGGATTTGTTTTTCGTCGAATCACAGTTACTAATCTACTTTCGAACTTAGTCCAAACACCAGAACGGACCACTGGGTGTTTACTTTGTTTCCACGCCAAAATTGAATTAAACTTTTCGAAACTGCGCTATGTCGACCGGGTACCGCATAGCCACCGTTCGATTACTAAAAAATACAAAATTACATCGTGAGTATTGTTTGCACAAACCCCTTTTATAAATTTATGCACCCTTTTGGTACGCAGCATCAATAAGTATAGGTTACATGCCCCATTTGAAAACTTCCTGTTGATTTTAAGCATAAAAGATATAATCTACCACACTGGTGTAAAATAACCGTATATTTTTCTTTGTGTTATGATTTTGTGCACACCCTTCTATAAAAGCGGCTGCACTTCAAAGTATTGTTCTAGTATGTGTGTTTGTATTGTGGTTACTCAATATTTTTTGGCTATAGTGTGCTACAATAGCCTTTTCTTTCATATTTTAAAGTTTAATTGCAGATTGTTATTTTACCTATTCATTGAAGTACCACAGTAGGTATTTGTTCTGTCACATTACTGAAATAGTAATTTTATAACCCTAAACTTTCTCTATATTTTTACATTTTTGTCAACAAAATGTGTTTTAGCACTGTGTAAAAGTGCGAAGGTGACAAAACAGGTTTTAATTTTTAGGGTTCCGTATGCAAAGTGTAATCCGTCCGTCCGTCTGTCTGTCAGCAGGCTGTAGGATCTCATAAACCGTTTTATTGACGCAATAATAGAATACTTACTAAAAACAGCAAAAAAATATATAGGGCTCCTATCCAACATGGTAACGGAACCCTTCGTGCACGCGTCCGACTCGCACTTGAGGGTGATTCTACAAAATGGCATTCTACGGTTGATTCCCTTGGCACTTTTTATTTTAGGGAATATTATAAATATAATAATAAAACATGAAATTTAACTTAATTTTAAACAGTTTAATCGAATAGGCATCAGTTTTGGTCCATCCGTTTCGAAGATATAGAATATTTAAAATTTTGGTAGGCAGGGGAATCAAAAATAGTGACAGGGGAATCAAATTTTTTTTTTTAAACTGATGTTTGCTTAATACTTATAAACCAAAATGAGCTCATTTACTGAATTATAGTAAATGTTTAAACCATACTCATAGGATCCTAAAAAAATGCAATTTAATTATCAACATTATCACTACATAGTATAAAAAACAGTCGCATTCCGCTGTCTGTCCCTATGTATGCTTAGATCTTTAAAACTACGCAACGGATTTCGATGCGGTTTTTTTAAGCTATTGCATAGCTTTTATTTAATTGATAGAGTTTTAGATATTTTGTAGATAATTTGCACAAAAACATAATCAGTGAAATATTTTTTTAGAATCATACAAAGATAATTGTTAACATTCGTTTTTGAAAAAATAATATCATATTGGTTTTATTCGATCGACTCTGATTAGTGTAGGGGTACAAAAAGTCCACTATTGAACTTATTTAAAAAAAGTAGATCTATTGAACCGTGTATTATAATCTAAGGTTAATTGAAGCTAACTATTATTTTTAAGCTATTGGATAGCTTTTATCGCGGGCTTTGACCGCGGCGACTGAATCAAGAAATTCCGTAACGAAAATAAAACCTAACACCCCCCACTCCGCCTACCATGTAGCTCGGGCGAGCGTTCGCTTAACGTGTTTGTATATGGTACGACTGTACGAAGCTCGCACGATGCTTTACCGCGCCAGTCCCCGAGTGGCACTCGGGGACTGGCACTCTTTAATTTGTTTTTATTTAAGTATGGAAAACCTCTTTAACTACCTAATGACAAACAAACGGACGATCGAGTGATCTTATAAGTGTTCTATTTATAATATTCAGCTACGAAACCCAAAAAAATGTAGTTTTATGAGCACCAGATTGTTCAAACAAACAATATTCATAATTATAACGCAGCACGAGACTAAAAAAAGCACGTCAAGCCATGAAAACATTGATTACCTAGGCAAAATACCAGGGCAATCATAGCCAGTGTAATCAAAACGAGTATGTTTTCTGCGATTATCTCGGAAAGTGTATGGCTATCATAAAAACTATGAAAATGCTAAATAAAGATCCTAAAACTAGATCTTTTTACTAAATTTAATAAACTCTAAAATAAGATTTAGTATTTATTAATGCGGCCAGAGTAATCAAAGACATACTGAACCAAAACCAGGGTTATCAAACGTTTGCCTTCGCCAAATCCGTGATGGAGCAACGAGCCAAGTGGCACCCTCCTCGATGTCTACAGCACGACTAGTTCTCGCGTTTTAACTAATTCACACACTTCTACCACGTTCGGCTAGTGACTTACGCTTCGTTTTTTGTCGTGCCAGTGGAATCAGTGGTTGACCGCGGACAAACACTCGGCTCTCATTTAAAACAAAACTATGGTAGTTACAAGTATGAAATATTTTATGGTGAATCATCAATTATCCCTCTAACGTTCAGATTACTTTGATATCTTAGATTACTTTTACATCTAGGTGTTTAGCTGCTAGGTTTGCAAAAAAAGTGGCCAGGACGCGCCAGAGTTATCAATTTTTAAGGCTTTGGGGATTTTTTTAGACTATTTCTAATATGATTAGACACTAATATTATTTTGCGCCAATTAGATTATACATTAAACTAACATAAAAAAAATATCAAATAGTAAAATTTGAATATTTCGGGTAGTTTTTAGCTCCGGACAGCGTTTTTTTCGGGTCTGTAGAATCACCCTTGACCGGTTTTTTTAAATTAATAACGGGTAAAACTTTTGAGAAACTTGCGACTGTCAGTTGCTTTGTACAGTTGCTATCCACCGATCATTATAATCCGGAAAATCCAGGTCCAATCATTGTGTTATCACATAAGAAGACCTAAACAGTATCTGATTTGGCTCTCACCTTATTCTAAGAACTTCAATCAAATATTTTTTTAAACAGTTAATTCAATTCACTGCTCTTTCTCAATGCACTTAGCACTTACCACTATGCACTATGAATACAACAGAGCGTTATGAGATTATTACGTGTGAAACACTCCTGCGGAATTATGGGCGTCTTAAAACGGCGCGTGGAATGTTCAGAGTATATCCATCGACACTGTGTTGGGATAAAAGGTATTGAAATAGCTTATTTGTAAAAAAAAAAAACTGGTTGCCTGTAAAGTCGGTATACGGGCGAAAGTTTTACGTGACAACAACTGTGCTCGAGTGGAAGGGACGCGTGCCTTTCACTTTTTATGTCTGTCTCTCTCGCTCTTAGGCGGGCTAACCATGCCCGCGTGCCTCTCACTCGCTCTCATTGTGAGCGCATAACGTCAGCGGAGCGTAACGCAGTTTCTTGAAGTGTCACCCGGCAAACCAATTTATAAAACGTTGTCACGTCAAAAAAATTTGTACAAATAGTGACGAAACTTTACCTTTTGTCCATAGCAATTTGATAGGTGGACGAAGAAGACGTTTTAAATGGGTTTAACATGTCGAGCACCTATTAATCCTAATATTATTTTGACAAATTAAAATTGGAATAACCCGCAATCGTTTTATTCGTTTTATTTTTAAATATCTAAATTTAATAAAACCTCGTCGGTGAATCATAGTGGAATGAATGAATTCACACTTTTGTGTTTCAGTTTTCCATTTCCAATTTCAGAGTTGGCGGGTGTGATGCAAAATGATCAGACTTATACCTATTTGTTATTATTTCCGTCGCTCTTTGATATCTATATCTCTATACATACATCTTCAAGTAATAAACCGGCCAAGTGCGAGTTGGACTCGCGCACGAAACGTTCCGTACCATTCTTTTTTAACCCTCGACTCCTAAAAACAAATGCAAAAAACACACTAAATAATATTATAAATATGTCAGACGAGGCTGTATAGGATAAAAGTCTTTTGTCTGTCCTTTTGGGAGTATAAATAACAAAAAAATATATATATGGCAGACGAGGCTGTATACCTAGGTTAAAAAAAGATTTTTCCAAATCGGTCCAGGCGTTTTCGAGTAATCGGCGAACATACATAAAAAAAAATATATACGCGACGAATTGAGAACCTCCTCCTTTTTTGAAGTCGGTTAAAAAGTATTTATTCAGTCCTTTTAGGAGTATAATTAACAAAAAAATATTAGACGTAACCTAAAATTACTAAAAAGACACTTTTGTTGTGAAAAAATGGTTACTACTCTCTAGCTATCATGGTTCATGAGACTCAGCCTGATGACAGACAGACAGACGGACGGAAAGCGAAGTCTTAGTAATAGGGTCCCGTTTTTACCCTTTGGGTACGGAACCCTAAAAAGTTCCCAACTAAAAAGGTTTAGTTGTGACAAACAGCCCGTATACAAGTATGAGTAATAAATATAACTACAATAAAAAGCCATCTCCCCTTTACACGCACCCAAAACAGAGCAGTGTGGTATAAGTAATTATTACACAATAACGTTCCCGGAATCGGTGTTCCGTTCCTTGCTTCCTGTTCCTTCGGGACCGTCGAACGATGCTTTACTCAATGCGTTCCGTATAAGTGTACCTAATATGTAGAAGGTAATAAATTATGAACGGAGCTTATTTAAGATCCAAAGTTTTGAGTGTCTTGTTGTTTAGTAAACATCTCTGGGATTTAAGGGCTGGGATTATGAAACTTGTTGATGACCCACGTTTTTGTGGAAATAGGTCGGTTATTTTTTACTTTTGGAGCTAAGAAATCAATAAAATCATAATACATTAAAAGTGTCTATTTGTCAACTTTATTATTTAAAACTTTCAAGAAAAAATTAATCATGATGAAAAGTAATTAGTGTGACGGAATTTGTGTTGGACGAAATCTCTGAAATGAAATAAATTAAGCTAGGTACATGATAATTTTCACACGTAAACAAGTAGACCGTGTCCAAAGGAAAGTACTATGTTGACTAAGTTGGGAGGGATGGATAGGTGCTGGGCAAGTCAACTTCATCTAATTAATGTCTCAGGAACTACAGCGCCCATACATAAATAGTATGGACTAGCAGCGCTCCGCGGTTTCACCCGCGTAAGTACCGATCCCGTAGGAACATCAAAATTAAAAGTAGCCTATAGCCTTTTTTGATAAATGGACTATCCAACACAAAAATATTTTTTTCTATTCGAACCAGTATTTCCTGAGATTAGCACGTTCAAACAAACAAACTCTTCAACTTTATTAATCACTACATAGTATAAAATAAAGTCGCTTTTTCTGTCCCTATTTCCCTTTGAATGCTTAAATCTTTAAAACTGCGCAACGGATTTTGATGCGGTTTTTTTAATAGATAAAGTGATTCAAGAGGAAGGTTTATATGTATAATACATGCATAATATAGCCGTGCGAAGCCGGGGCGGGTCGCTAGTATTATTATATTAGCACAGATTTACTTCAAACTTTAATTTCGAAACTCTTATCATATTGCAAATTAAAAGAGAAAGAAACTTAAATTGTACAAACCTAAACTCAGGGTTTAAATTTTAATGAGTTGAAAATGAAATGGCAGTTTTATAAATATTTTACATCTACTCTACAAAGTTTTGGGCTGTAGTTTCATTTTAAAAGTTTTTTATAAAATACATTAAAGTTAGAATATTCTATTCCCTTGGTAAATTAATAAGGATTCTAGTTAATTGACTGAACGAGCGAAGAGTTAGGTGATTTTCTTTGGGTCTAGGTTTTCGTACGGGTATACGAAATAGGTTCTTTGTATGTTTGTTTGTATGTTTATAAATTTGTCTGACTATATCTAAAATTACCTTTCTCTGTGCTCTGATTCTCATAATTTTTGGTGTACTGTAGGCACTAAAGAATCAGCTGATGCGTCTGATAGAGCCAACATTTATTATTAAAAATATAGGTAGGTAAGTCATTAAACATACCTTTATTTTAACCCCCGACGCAAAAAACGACGGGGTGTTATAAGTTTGTAACTATGGATAAATTCAGTACTGCATCGTCTCCAAACCCTGAGGGTCACGACAAGGTTATGTGAAACTTCTGCCGGCCTGAGGATAGCAGACAGTCAAAGTGTTACTCACTAAAACCCATCGGTGATTAGTCAACATTCGTAATCGGAAGAAATAGGTATTTACAGGTATGCTAAGTACAAAACTCACTTTAATAATATTATGCATGGATAATACACAAGGATAAGAGCCTACAGATAAGTGCGACCATTTATTATACGACCATTTTATTTAACGACGATCATGAAAACAGCATTCAAATTACTCAGAACACTGCAGACAAACAGGCATTTTAGTCGGAAGAACCACTTGAAAACTGAATATTTCGAAACGAACTATACTCGTAAACGAAACCCATAAATAACTGAACCATCTCAATGTGATAGTCGTAAAAAATATCGCATAAGTGTACTCTAGGGTGATTTTTTTCACCAACATTTGGCGCTAACTTTTACACGTGCTTCTTATAAGTAGAACGCGTTGAGTGCTTTATCTGCGGTGCAAATTGAAACAAATGTGCTTAAAGTTAGTTAGTAAAGTTTTTGTAGATCGATAAACGGAAATGGATATTTGTGGCCTTGAAAACATGTGTTGGTGACCACGAGCGGATTTTTTAGGCTGTCATAATTTCTTGATGGTGTTATTAGTGTTCTAACCCACATGGAAATTAGGGAATTTAAAACATTCTCAAAAATTCTATACCCTCGGTGGGTTTCAAACCCACGACCCCCGCTTAACCGCAGCGGTGCTCTGACCAACTGAGCTACATAATCTTTACGTACACCACTTGTGATAAAATTAGATTGGTTGAGGCTCGTAGTGATATCAACCGGAGTCTTCACTACATAGTATAAAATAAAGTCACTTTTCGCCGTCCCTATTTCCCTTTGTACGCTTAGATCTTTAAAACGCAACGGATTTGACGCGGTTTTTTTTAATAGATAGAGTGATTCAAGAGGAAGGTTTATAATGTATAATACATGCATAATATAGCCGTGCGAAGGCGGAGCGGGTCGCTAGTTTAATATATAACTTAACACATAATACTTTTATCCATAATTCGACTTTTTATTTTGATGTTTTTTCTTAAAAAAGTTCAGGTATGATACATGGAAGTCAACCTTAATAATCAAACTCCAATACAATAACACATGTTAAGTTCATCCTATACGAAATCCAATCAAAACCAAACATCCGCATTTATTTATGAACACTCAAAAGCGAACTTCGTACAGTAACTCCAGATTTCTCGGTAGAGAAAGCATAACAACATTATGCAGCGAAACAAAGCGAACTCCACCACGGACGGGTGCGACTAACCCTTATTACGAAGTTACATTAACTGCCTCCTATGTAGACTGCGCTACAATGTAATACACGGTATCCACTGAACTTGTCTATTATTTCGCTCCAGGCGTATTTGAATATTGTACCCAATATTGTTTTGTTAGTTTCAAAAACCCACCCAGTTAAAAGTTAAAAGGCATGATTTTGTTTAGCTTTCGCCAGCGCAGCGGCTAAAAGATAATGCAGTAATGAATTAGAGAAGACACTATTGCTTCAGACTTTTATTCGTGTCGTCACATAGTTACCTTAATATTAGCCCCTATTACAAAGTTAAATTAGAGAAACTGCACTACAAATAATATACGGTATCCAATGAACTTGACTATTATTTCGCTCCAAGCTTATTTGAATATTTTACCCAATATTCTTTTCTTAGTTTCAAAAACCCACCCAGTTGAAAGTTAAATGCATGATTTTGTTTAGCTGTTTACGTTAGAAATCCTAAAGAGATCACCAGCGGCTAAATGGTAATGCAGTAATGAATAAGCGAAGACACTGTCGCTTCAGACTTTTATTCGTGTCGTCACATAATAACGTTAATATTAGCCCTTATTACAAAGTTACATCAACTGCACTACAATCCTGAACTAGTCAATTGTATACGCTCCAAATTTGTTTTAAAATTGTAGCCAATATTGTTTTAATAAAAACTAACCCAGTTAACATTAAAAGCACATGCTTTTATTCGCAGCATTTTTGTTGAGTTAGAAAAAAAATGGACATCGCTTGCGGCTAAAAGGTAATACAGTGATGAATTAATGAAGACACTGTTGCTTCAGTCCTTTATTAGTGTCGTTACATAGTACATAGTCTACGTTAATATTAACCCTTATTACTAAGTTACATAAACTGTCTCTTAAATAAACTGCACTACAATTCTGAACTAGGCAATTGTATACGCTCTTAACTTGTTTTAAAATTGTGGCCAATATTGTTTCGTTATAAAATAAAAAAAAATAAAAAAAATATTTCAGGACATATTACACATCGCCATCTAGCCCCAAGCTAAGCAACTTAATGCTTGTGTTATGGGTGCCAGATAACGGATAAACTACTTATATACTTTTTTTTTTTGTAAATATATACATATTATACATATAGGAAACACCCAGAACCAGAAACAAGAATTTATGGTCAGCATAAATACTTGTTCCCGGCGGGAATCGAACCCGCAACCTTCTGCGTCGCAGTCGGGTGTTCGCCCGACGCGCCACAGAGGTCGTCAAAACTGGGTCGTTACCCAGTTAAAAGTTTTGAAGGCACGATTTCGCAGTGTTTTTGTTAGATTTGAAAAAAATTGACATCGCTTGCGGCTAAAAGGTAACACAGTACCTAATGAATAAGCGAAGACACTGTCGCTTCAGACTTTTATTCGTGTCGTCACATAATAACGTTAATATTAGCCCTTATTATGAAGTTACATTAACTGATTTTTTAATAAACTGCACTGCAATCCTACACTAGTATATTGTATACGCTACAGGCTTGTTTTACTAAAATAATTGTAGTCAATATTATTTTGTCAGTTTCAATAAAAACCAACCCAGTTAAAAGTTTTTATAGGCATGATTTCGCAGCATTTTTGTTGGGTTAGAAAAAAATAGACATCGCTTGCGGCTAAAAAGTAATACAGTGATGAATTAGTGAAGACACTGTTGCTTCAGTCCTTTATTCGTGTCGTCACATAGTTACGTTAATATTGGCCCACGGCAAATCTGGTAAGTACCCATGTATCTGCAAATAACGTTGAAGTATTCCATTATATTGGATCCTTGCCTGAGGCAGGGGCGCGTCCGTTTCTAATAAACAAGACAATATTCCAACGGGTATACGGGTAGGACGAATACCTTGTTTGTTCAGTCGAGAATGCTTATTGTTATTAACTGTTCGCAGATTATAGATTTTCTTCGAATACTTGTATAACTTATTTGAAAAGTTTCGCGAAGGGAAATTGGTTTTGATAACGTTAACTCGATTTAATTGAGCCTAGATTTTGTTAATGTTGATGTTTTATGTTTTTAATTAGCGGGTTTTCTTAGAATATTACTAAGTATATGAAAATCGAAAAATTGAGAATTCAGAATCTTTGTTTAAAAATATAGTACCAAAGTTAATTTTAGCGTTGAATAAGGAAACTGAATTCCTTTTACCTTTTTTTTACAGATTTAAGTTGGAGATTAGTTTTTCATACGGTTTTTCATTTCACGTTTTTATAACGCGTTACATTTTTTCTCGGCTAGGTCCCCACCTAGCCGAGAAAAAATGTAACGCGTTACAGGAACGTGAAAATTACCAATTTTTTAGAACGAAGTTCCTTATTGCGGGTTGGTGAGGGGTCACCAACCCGCGATAAGGAACTTCGTTCTAAAAAATTGGTAATGGATTATTCCTAACCTGTTCCTAAAACATAACACCTCATGTGACACCGTAGCGGGTTAGGTTAAGAAAAGCAAAAATATGATTATTTTCATTCCGAACGTAACCCGAAATGGTTCTTTCGAAATGGTGTTCCTAACTCAAAGTGGAATCAAACAACAATCGAAATTTGTTTTTACAGAACTCAACTAGCCTGCAGTTTACATTACAAAATTAAGTAATGTAAATTATCTAAATCAAGTTCCATTAATGAAAATTATCATGAAGACAATGTTGGTTAAAAGGTATTAAGGTTAAGTTGTGCATGTTAAACATACTAGTAAATTACTGATGTATACTTTATTTACATCATGAAAATAACATCAAGAAATTGCAATAAAGACATAACGCCTCAGGGCTTCGTGGTTGGTCAGGTAAGACTGGTTTCTATCAAAAGCAGAAGCGAAAGCGATTTAATATAGTCTCTCAACTGGAGACTCCATAGACAATAGACTCAAAAATACGTTATTTTGAGTTGTAACTGCTTACTTACCATGTAAACCAATAAAAATAAAAATATTATTCCATCATTCTTCTCCTGGTGTAAGTAGCCTGGTGTATTTGAAGCAAGTCGACTTGAGACCTTCTAAAGTAGGTATAACTGTACCCTTAATTCTTTATGGGCCACTCGCAGCGAAATTGGAATTTATGGAACCTAGATCATTGTCTCAAATACATATATTATACAAATGGACAGAATTAATTATAAGAAAATCAAGATTTGTCATTTTGCTGCAGGTGATCCAAAAATAACTAATTCATGTTTGTTAAATTCGACTTAAATTAGATTCAAATCAAGCGTAGAATTTCATTGTCAATTGGAATTATCTTATAGGAATCTTTTTAGAATTTTTATTCCATTTTTATTGTCGCTGTCGCTTGAGCTCATCAAAATGACTGCAGGTTTATAAATGTCAGATTTATAGTGTTACATATACAGACATTAAGTTTGAGATTAAAGTCAGTAGGCATTTAGTATTAACATTTGTAACTACATTACATTGTAATAAAAGTTATAATTTTGCTTAACTGGTTATGAAAGAAGGGTTTTAATTTTTTTTAAGTAGGTAATAACTTGAAGATAAATATTATACCTTTAAGTACTTAGCAAATTATGTTTTCGAAACAAAAAATAAATAAAAAAGTACATTTTATAATTCCTGATTAAAACTTGGTTAGGTTCCTACCTACATATTAATTAACTAGCTGCGCTCCACGGTTTCACCTTCGTAAGTCCCGATCCCGTGGGAATATCAAAATAAAAAGTAGCCTATAGGCTTCCTCGATAAATGGACTATCCAACACAAAAATAATTTTTCATTTCGAACCAGTAGTTCCTGAGATTAGCGCGTTCAAACAAAATCTTCTGCTTTGTAATATTAGTATAGATAGGTAATAAAATGCCATAAAATAATAGATTAGATACTTATTAGGCTCAGTAGCAACTGGACAGATACACCACAAGAAGCACAATTTTTTTTTTTAAATGTGTGCTGAAATGGAGCAGACATTGCTTTTTAACGAAGATTTTCAGCAGCAACCCAAGTGCATGGACGTTGCATTCAGTATCTAAGTAAAATAAAAAACTTAAACTTACACAAAACTATGTCTCTTTTAGCACTGTAAAGCAACGTCACTCGATATTTACCTATGCACCAGAATCTAGCTCGTAGGAAAACATGAACTATGAATCTCAGTTTTCCTTTTGCGGCTCATATCGTATTCATTAGATTTCATTTGTCAGCACCCGTTTCTTTGATGAATTATTCACAGCACACGCAATTTGTTTACACTAGTCATAGTCTGGCTGGGCGGACTATTTCTGAATGTTTGGACATAGACGTATTCGTGTGATTACTCTCATGCTTGTAATATATGGTTTATGAGTGGTGAATGGGTTATTTTTGTCTTAAAGTTGTTTTAGTTTTTGGATAAATAAGGATCTCGATATACTGATACGACTAATCAAGCAATTCAATGTGTTCCGGTGGTTGTGATGATGAAAAACTCAGATTGAATAAATTAAATTAACTTGATTATAACAATTGTGTTAGCGGCATGTGACAATTTGCACAATCTTGCTGTTCCGTGTGAAGGGTATGTTGAGGATGCGTCAAAGGTATTGTTGATGATTCGTTAACAGGGATGGACTGAGGTAGGTACTGTTAAAAATCAGTCAACACAACGAAAGTCAATTAAGTATTAATTATATTTTATTAATTTATGGGCACAGGTCTCGCACCTAGGCTTGCCTTTTGTCCAAGATTAAGACGTTTTGTTCCAAAATTAGACGTTAACAAAATATGCTGCAGCGAAGAAAACCATTCCACTATAAGGACCTGGGTGATATGACTCAGGTCCGAACAATGGAATACTACAAGCGATACTTTAGTATAATATATGAACCAGAGAATATAAACAGCTAGGTCCTCCAAGGCGATAAAAAAACTCTACTCTACCTCATTTTGTAAGAGAGACTCTCCCTTTTCCGGCCCAAGTCGATCAATGCAGAGAAAATGAGTCAATGAGATTTGACATCAGATGAGCAATGTGACTGTTGAGCCCCAACACGGTCTTTGAACCACCTTCTCAAATGTTTACTGTAGCTTGAAACTTGCTGCTCATTTGCTGACGTCGTTATTATTCAGACATTCAGACGTGACGACCCAGTTGGCACAATGGTCACCATGCCGGACTGCCAAACATAGTGTTGAGAGTTCGATTCCCGCCTCAGACATGTATTTATGCTTAGATATTTGTCTGTGGTCTGGTTGTTTCTATGTATTATAGGTATATATTTACAAAAGAAAAGTATGTAAGTAGTATATCCGTTGTTTATCACCCATAACACAAGTCTAGTTACTTAGCTTGGGGCTAGATGGCGATGTGTGGAATGTCCTGCAATGTTTATTATTTATTTTGTTGAACCTTTAACAACTAAGAAGAGAAATGTAAGTAGTATACGTTACTTATACCTAACTAATGAATACGTTGGCTCAGTAACCCAAAGTATTTATAGAAAGAAACTAATTAGTAGCTGTCGTTAACTGAATAACTTGTTTATTATTTACCATTAAAATAATTCTTGTTCAACTTTTCCGTAATATTTTCTTGACCCAGTATTTTCGTCACAAATCTTACATCAGCTCCAAAAACCATCTCATTATAATTTTCCATACCTCCAACCCATTTATCTCACCTACTCATATTAGATGGAGTGAGATTCCGTAACCCCAAAATTCAGGTACAAAATCCTTTATAACAATGCAATACGCTATTTCGTTACTATCTCATATTTCGTGAAAATCGAGAAGAACGTCCGCCAAAGGCTTTTGTCTGCAAACAGGGGACCTATTCCTTGATTCAACTTTGACAATATATCTATCTATAATCTATACTAATATTATAGAGCTGAAGAGTTTGTTTGGACGCGCTAATCTCAGGAACTGGTTCAAATTGAAAAAATATTTTTGTGTTGGATAGTCCATTTATCTAGGAAGGCTATAGGCTACTTTTCATTTTGACATTCCCACAGGATCGGGACTAACGCGGGTGAAACCGCGAAGCGAAGCTAGTACTCTATATTCTTAAACGCTCAGAACACGATCAAGGAGAGAGTCCAAACTTAATCCGTAAACATGAAACTGCGCACGCGTAAAGATCTATTGGCACTTAGTTCCCCCACAAAGCTGCAATAAAGCTTTGATATCGCGCGATAAATTACCAAATGCGCATTGCAGCAGGTAGGTATTCTGTCACAGTTTTATATGAGCGAATAGCCATCACGGCGCAAGCTTAAGCGATAGCACACGATAAATCGCTAAAGTGAAAGCCTCAAATCATTATTTATTTGCATTTATCGATCGACTGGCTGTGGTATAAATAAATAAATATTGTAGAACATTTCACACGGCGTCATCCAGCCCCAAGCTAAAGAACTAGGCATGTGTTGTGCTGACCAGACAACTGATATAATACTTAAATAATCAAACATATATTTATAGTCGGCTGCATAACTGCATCCCCCGGTAGACTTCTAAAACGACTATTATTGAATGTTTTAATCTAATAATTTTTGTCTGATAAAATTCATGAGTTAGAAGACTTTAAACTTCAACTAACGCCGATGCCTAGAATCTTGCTTGTGTTGAAAACATTCTTAAAACTGCCGTTTTGGAGCTCTACGATACGTCTGCAATTATGCAGCCGACCGTCCATAAATATTTGTTTGTTGCGAGAATCGAATCCGCAATTGTCTGCATTTGAAAATGTTTTCGCCCACCGCGCCACAGAGGTTATCAAGAGACTGTTGATTCGACATCCCAATTAAAGTTTAAGATTATTCAGAGAAATATTTTACAGTCAAGGAAAGGGCCCATGATTCTCTTATGCACGTAGCAACTTTTCAATAATCATTGATGAAATCCTTGGGGCTAACCCGTTCACCTTTTGTACCCTATATCGGGAAACAAGCTCGGCCTATTTGTTTAGGAAAATTTGAAAATACTAAACAGGAACTTTTCGGATGGATTCAATATGAAAGTAGTTACTTACGTTGAAATAGTTTGAAAACACATACCTACATAAAGTTACAGATTTGATGCTTTATGAAATGTTTCAACAATATCTTTTTTTTTTGTTTTAAATAATAATAAATAATAAAATATTTATTGTTTATTTCAGGTTTGATACATATTACACTAAATTCCTAAGGACACAATAAAAATGAAATAAAATATAAACACAAACAAGCTAGACGAGTACGTATATATACACATAAATAGGTATAGTAGGTATAACATTCATTAATGTTTTAAAGCTGAAGAGTTTGTTTGATTGAACGCGCTAATCTTAGGAACTACTGAATCGAATTGAAAAATTATTTTTGTGTTAGATAGTTCATTTATCAAAAAAGGCTATAGGCTACTTTATATTTTGATAATCCCACGGGATCGAGACTTACGCGGGTGAAACCGCGGGGCGCAGCTAGTTAGGTACTAAAATGACGTTCGTATTCCGGTGGATATAATTTCTGTGTCTACAAAATATGTTTTTTTATATAATACTAGCGACACGTCCCGGTTTCGCACGGCTATATTATGCATGTATTATACATATAAACCTTCCTCTTCAATCACTCTATCTATTAAAAAAACCGCATCAAAATCCGTTGCGTAGTTTTAAAGATCTAAGCATACAAAGGGACATAGGGACGGCGAAAAGTGACTTTATTTTATACCATGTAGTGATGGTTTTAAGAAATAGGTATAATTTTTAACTAAAGATCTACGCACACGGTGTTAATTAAGCATTTTGCGAAGTAGAGAAGCCTTTGCCCTGCAGTAGTGGGTTGAATACTGAAGATTCCTTATGATATTAAGTACATATTTTTTGGTAAGCGATTCTTTAATCTTTCAGACAAATAATTTTTTTTCATAAACATGCTTCTGAGCAGGTAAACGAGTTGCCAAATGATTGGCCGTAGATTTTTATCTGTCACTTTATCTCTCTAGAAAAGTCTTAAGTAGGTACCTATACAGGGTTATTGGTTATTATACTAGCAAGCCGTTGAGGGCTACTTCTGTGCATCTTACCAACAACTTTTGTTCTACGACTTTTGGAAATTCGAAAAAAAAAATGAAATTTTTAAAGTTAGTTTTACCTGAAAATCAGCTGTTCCTTACACGGGGAGGTCATTAACCTTAAAATTTTACTTATTTTTTATGTTTTATGTACTGTTCTTAGTCTGAATGACCTTTGTTTTAAAAAATCAGCTGTTTTTCGAATTTACACAACCTCAAAATTTTCATTTTTTTTTTCGAATTTCCAAAAGTCGTAGAACAAAAGTTGTTTGTTAAGGTGCACAGAAGTAGCCCTCAACGGCTTGCTAGTATAATTTCCAATAACCCTGTATTTTTTATAAAAGTCGTAAAATTATACGTAAGTATTATTATAAAGCTACCTTAGCAAACACCTTGCGGAAAAATACAAGATAACATACATCATAATCAGAGACAAATTGATGCTTTCATCCACGGTGCTAGTGCCTCAACTTGATTGGTGATAAAATAAGTAAAGACAAACATGTTTACGAGACGCAGGTTTGTTTATATTAGAAAACGTAGACAATAAACTCAACGGTCGACCGATGTGGTGACAATTACAATTAAAATCACTACATAGTCACTACATAGTATAAAACAAAGTCGCTTTCTCTGTCCCTATAACCCTATGTATGCTTAAATATTTACAACTACGCAACTATTGCGCGTTATAGGGGGTATTGCAATCAAATTGCAATCGGAATGATATTGAAATGTACGCTCCGCTGTTTTACCCGCGTAAGTCCCGATCCCGTGGGAATATCAAAATAAAAAGTAGCCTATAGCCTATGTCTCGATAAATGGACTATCCAATTTTTTTTTTACGTAGGTATTATTGTAACAATTCGAACCAGTAGTTCCTGATATTAGCGCGTTCAAACAAACAAACAAACAAACAAACTCTATCCCCTTATTCCAAAACGAGGTTTATGGATAGTCCAAGATGTCGATTAGATTTAGATACATCTAAATCTAATCCACATCCACAATTCACGAGTAAATCTGTAGATTTACTCGTGAACTTAGTCTAGACACTATACCTATAGATTATATAGGTATAGTGTTTCACGAGTAAATCTGTGTATAAATCTAAGATTTAAATCCACATCTCGGACTATCCTTAAACCTCGTTTTGGAATAAGGGGGTTTAGCTTTTGTCTCCTAATGGTGGTCAGGTCGTCATTCCTTTTGTGTCCGATGCTTGTGAGGCGTGGAGGGTCCGGAATTCGGAAGCAGGGGCTCCAAGTTCCCCGGAGTTTCAGCGCTCGTGGGATGAGATCGGGGCGGAAAGGATTCACGACCGTATGTTGGAGTCTTCGGTGGCGGTCGATTTGGCCAGACTCAGGGGGGTGTCCAGGTCTGAGGCGGGCGCCTGGCTGCATGCCTTGCCCTCTCCCCATTTGGGTACTCTCCTGGATGATGATTCTTTGCGGGTGGCCGTGTCTCTCCGGTTGGGGTGTGACGTCGGCGAGCCTCACGCGTGTGTTTGTGGGGCGTTAGTGGAGGCTAATGGTCATCACGCGCTGAGTTGTGGCCGGTGTGTGGGTCGCTTTCCGCGTCATTTTACCCTGAATGACACAATTCGGAGGGCTTTAATCTCGGCTGGCATCCCTTGCATGCTCGAGCCGCCGGGTCTGTCCCGAACTGATGGGAAGAGACCGGACGGGCTAACTCTGGTACCGTGGGAGAGGGGCAGGTGCTTAGTGTGGGACGCCACTTGTGTCAACACGTTTGCGGCGAGTCACCTGGCTCGCACTTCTAGGGTGGCTTCTGCGGCCGCTGAGGCAGCTGCGGCGTCCAAACACATTAAGTACGCTCCTCTCCAAAGTAGGTATTTGTTTGTCCCTGTGGCTGTGGAGACGTCTGGAGCGTGGGGTAGTGAGGCCATCGGGTTTATCCGGGAGATCGGGCGTCGGCTTAGGGCGCGGGGGCTGGATCATCGCTCCGGGGCATTCCTGGCTCAAAGATTAGCTATTGCCATCCAGCGGGGGAATGCAGCTTGTATTCTCGCATCTTTTGTGCCAGGAGTGTCGCGGGGCGGGTTATTTGATTAGATATAAGTTATTTATGTGTAGTTTTTTTTTTTTTTTAATTTTAGGATGTTTTTTTATTTTTTTATTTATTTATTTATTTTTTGTATCGATAAAATAAAGGTATGTTTAGCTTTATAATTTAAGTATAAATTCCATGCTGGAATCGACTCGTAACTTTCTTCGTCGCAGGCGAGTTTTAGCCACCCGCTCCACAGACGTCGTCAGTGAAAAGTACCCTTGGTAATAATGAACAGGCGGCACGCTTTGAAGTTAGCAACTCATAAAGAGCACTGGACTTAATGGATATTAAGTCTTGAAGTTGACCGGTCATTTCAATATAGAAACAAAGGATTTAATTAAGGAATTTGGTGTATTAATAACTTTTATAGGTTTCCGAGTTCGATTTTGAACCTAGATTTGCTTGGATAATACTTTTTTAGCAGCAATTGATTCAATTAAAGTTTGGGTTATGAACGCTGTTGCTCATATCCGGTGCTGGCAGGTTCACTTTTTCGATTAATTGGGACTAAATCGCTGAAATTGCATATTTCAATTGATTTCCTAAATTTTTTTTTTGTAACTTTCGGTGTGTTTTTTTCATTAGTATTGGACCTTTTTGATATAATGTACAATTATATACTTTATTTAGATAAATAAATAAATAAATATTGCAGGACATTCCACACATCGCCATCTAGCCCCAAGCTAAGTAACTAGACTTGTGTTATGGGTGCTAGACAACGGATATACTACTTATTATACTTTTATATCTCTTCTCTTTTTATATTTCTTCTCTTCTTCTCTTTTTTTTTTTCTTATTTATATACTTATTTTGTTTTTGTTTTTGTAGAGTGTCAAAAGCGGAGGGGGCGCTTTATAAACTCTAGCTAGATGGGTCTGGCCGGAAGACCAGCGTTGCAGCTAAGCATGCTTGGCTGCAGTTTTTAGCTGAGGTCGACCCATTTGGGTCAGCACACGACTCCTCATTTATGTTGGTTTTTTCTTTGTCACTTTTTTTTATGTAAATTTTCATTGTCACGTTCATTTCTTTCTTCCTGTGTTTGTCGTGTGTTTGTACTCAATAAATGCTCTTCTTTCTTTCTTTTCTTTCTTATGAAGTCGGATTAAATGTTTTTTTTTTTAATTTTCTTGTTTAACATGCTACGGGTAGTATCAATTCGTTACTGGAACGATACTAAGAACGTAAACATTTATTAGGTACTTACCCCAAACTTCATTCACCATTATGCAATAGTAACCATTACATAATTTAATTTACAACGATATAACATTCCTTTATGGAAATGTCGCTTGTTCTAATGTGTCTTCATAAAACTAGAGAGTAACGTATGATAGTGTTAATATCCCGGGAAGCAAGACTTATTGGTCGAGAGAATAAATGGTATGGCCGCGTTCCGCTGTTCTATGGGTGCTTTGATAGAGAACATAGTTTCGGGTCGGGTTAAAACGGGTCGGATCCGACCGGGCAGGCAGCAGCGGCGCGTTTTCGGTGGCAGTTTTAACAGTTTTCATAAAGACGTTCTTAACTCGGAAGAACAGTCGGCAGCTTAATTGCAGACCAACCGTAGAGTTTCAAAACGGCTGTGTGAAGGTTTTGGGTAAAAAACCTACTAGGTATTTTCAGTCTATCTAGAACCTTGCTAATTAAGCAAAAAAAAAAACAAGATTTGCCAAATTGCAAGTAAAGAAAAATCTTGAAAACAAAAAAGTTTAAAATTTAGGTCGATTTTTCGTACTCACAAGTTTATGCGAAAACGAAACATGGCCACCTTTTGATCGTGACTTGGATACTTCTTTTTAGGGTTTCGTTCTTCGTAATGGTATATTACGTAATGGCCTTAGAAACCAGGATGCCGAAGATCGTGCGAAGTGGAGGCGTAAAAGTAAGAAAGCAGACCCTGGGCTCCCGAGAGGGATGCAACTGGGAACATCGCTCGGATGATGACCTCAAAAGGTAAAAAAAGAACACTTGCTTGTTAGTCGTCTAGAGTTATGGAACCCTAAAAGACATTATTTTTGTCTATACAAGTGCCCTGTTAATGTACTTGATCAGCGTTATATGGTTTGGTACGTTACACAGAGTTATTTCAAAATGAAACTATATTTTCTAACTAGCCGCTGTAGGCGTGAATTATAGTTTTGTTAATAGTTTCGGAGCTAAGTTAGGTTTGATGGAAGCATGTGAACGGATTAATTGGTTTATATTTTAAATTATAAGTTCTTTAATATTCGATTTTTTTACAAACTGGCATTTTAAAATTTGCCCCATAAATAGGTCTTAGAAATTCCTATAATTTGTTTGTTATATGTCCTATATCACGGGACTATGGAGTGCTGGACCTTTGGAAGGCATGCGTGGGGCCGAAGCCAACACGTAGAGGCCCTTTACAACAAAGTATAATGTGTATATAAAACCGGCGATTGTCCTTGTCAGCACTATAAAATGCAGCCAAGGACAATCTCCGGTTTGAATAAAATTAGCCAGCAAGGGGGCAACAAGGACAAGAGTGGCTAAAGGATAGAATTTGTCATAGGTTTTTAAACTCAGGTCACGGGCTCCCTGAGGGTCCAGCCTATAACCTAGCCCACTCACCACTGTCATGTGGCATATACTATCCTTCGAGCATACTCTTGCGACTGGACGGCCGGTAAAGGCAAGTCAGAGGCGGGAGACCGCTTCATTGTCGTTAAGGCAAGCCGGAGATGAGGTATGGTGGTTTCCCCCTGGAGCACTCGGGACCGTGGGGTCGCTACTCCCCGAAACCTCGCGTCAACTTTTTTAGTTAAAATGTGTTTTGTCACTTTCACTCTTTTACAAATGACAGGCGAGTGAAAGTATAAAAACATAATTTTAGTAAAGAGGTTTTTAAAATATGAATAAGGGGGAATTAACTAATTATTAGATAACTAGCGACCCGCCCCGGCTTCGCACGGATATATTATGCATGTATTATACATACTATAAACCTTCCTCTTGAATCACTCTACCTATTAAAAAAACCGCATCGTAATCCGTTGCGTAGTTTTAAAGATTTAGCATACATAGGGAAATAGGGACAGAAAAAGCGACTTTGTTATATACTATGTAGTGACTGTATGTTTTTAATGTCACATTTGCATTCTATCCGATGTCTAATTATAACAAAAGAAGCAGACAAACCGTTTCAACAGTGTTATGTTAAACTTCCAAGTTATCCAGTGTCCGGGCTAGCGGACTCTATAATATTGAATAAGTTTTAATTAAAAAGCCCTCTGCTAAACTTCGAACACAATTAGCAGGATTGGTCCGGGATCCGGCGAGTTCGCGGGAAAAAGCAGCTATCCGGAATCTCGGTTTTCTATTGCAAGCTAAAAGTGCAACGAATAATCGCTTCATAGTCTGAAGAAGGCTATGAAGTATTTGCTAAACTATGTCTGTTTTTAGGTTACAATATTAATTTCAAGTAAAACAGTGCTTTAATAAAGAGATTACCTATGGTTGGTTATATTTAGGATCTGCTGAAGCTGCTGGTGTATATTTAAATTGGACTGAGAGAACTTAATCCAACTTCTAAAAAAGAAATTTTCACTGTAATTCTGGGAACAGCAGACTTCGCGAGTACAAACTTTGAATAGTTTGTAATTTGAATACCTGATCATCATCATCATCATCACCTGAGTAAAATAGAAATATTTACAGTAATTCTTCGAAGAGCAGACTTTGCGCGCACTAACTTTGAGGAGTTGTGATGAGAAGGTTGTTCCAGGGGCTCTATCAATCTCTACCTAATAGTTAAAGGGCCGATTCCACTGGTAGTTTAAAAGTGAGCAATTTACAGTATTTTGAGGAGCAAATTGCTCATCACTACAAAGATTCTCATCAGATCTTTACTAATTTTTATTCACGGAGAAATCCTTATACCCCTTTATGGGGGGAAGTAATCAAAAATTGTTAACGGCATATTTTTCAAGTTGTAAAACCTGTGTACTTAGTTTCATCTAGATCTGCTGTAAAATACGACGACAAAGGTCGTGCTATATCTCAATATAACGAAGAGTAACAAACAAACATACAAATATAAATTATCTATCAATAATAAATTCTTCAATAAACTTAAATAACATCGTTTAAACAAAAACGAACACGTTTTGCAGCATTGCGTATACGGTGTTAATAATTAACAAAATTATTATAACAAGGAGTTGTAGTAACAAGGAACGAGTCATGTTAATGCAATATTAATTAATTAAGCTCGTACGAACATGAGGCGTTAACTCTAGTCAGTCTAGTAACGCTACAGAATAATTAATAGTAGTTACAAACTGAATGATTACTTCTTCGCAATCTTTTAGTCAATCTGTCACACTTAAGATTGTCACTGATCACGACTTAACGCCAACATACTGGTAATGTTTCTGAGTGTTTATAGAATTTCAGTGCTTACAGCTATTAAGAGCTCAACAACTCATTATTCGCCTTCAAGATACTTGAATTCTAACATTCTTCAGTGGTTTGTAAGGAAGAAAGAGTTAGTAATATTTTGGATGCGATATCCGCTGTTTTATCTAGGTTATTAATTTATCTAATACATATGTCCTAGATCCTGCAGCGCCTTGAATAGCTGGTGCTGTAAAATTATCTGGATTAGATGTTAAGATCTATAATTTCGGGTACCGACTAAACTTGAGGTTGAGCAAGAATTTATAGACTGGGTTGATTTAAAATGGTCCTAGTGGCTCTGCCCATAATAATTTTAAAAAACTTATTCCCGTGATTTGAAGATGTTATGTCTATTTCAAATATAATGTAATTTTCCTGAAACCTACTTATGAATACAAGAGCTTAATTGAACAAATGTTTAGCGGCAGAAATGATTCTGATGAATACTATCCTTTGGGATACACGAAGAGACATGAAGAGCCCTGGATACTCCAAGATCTCCTGGAAGAGTGAAATATTGGAGTGGCGAGACTAAGCCTTCCACTATATGATGGCACGAAGGCACAAAAGGGCCTACTCAAGGCCAAACCAAAATAAATCTGTGCCATTGACAATAAGAAGAAGAAGACTTTTCCGAAGACTAAGAGGTAATGTGTAGTATAAGCCTTATCAAATTAACTACCTACATCTTAGCACCCGTATTGCGGTTACCACCGTTTCGTACTTCGACGCTACGTACTGGGTGCTAACAAAGCTCACCAGCACTCAACCTGACGTGGAAACCCTCAAGGTATGCTGATGAAGACGCTCCGACTAATTAACTAGGAACGGTAAGCGATGAATTTTAATATGAATTCTTAGACTCGGTTGGAATCTGTTTACAGATTAAATAGACGTGTTTTCTAGTTTTGTGTTGTTCCTGAATTTTTTAATTACAAGTAGTTTAAAATTGCATTTCATAAAATAATTTAAGCTCGATGCCCTCGAAAAACACACGGAGATTCGATTCATAATCATTTATTTACGCTCAGAAGCAACTTAAATTTAAAATTTCATGTTTCTAGACCCAACAAATTTGGCGTCGTCGTTGGGAAATAATTTGAGGGTAGCAAATTGTTTCACATTTCGAGAAACTTTTAGAAAATATATCGGAAGTTTCCCTATGTAGGGTGCCCAAAAGGCTAGGCGAATTGCTTCTTTGGGTGGCATTGCCTTTCAACTACATTGATTTTAGGTAGGTCGATAAAAATATATTGCAGATATCTAAAAAATTCCAAATATAAACAAAGTCAAATTAATAAACCTTAATTTCAAAAACTTTAATAAGATATTAATAGGTGATTCTGTTAATGTAAAAAGTACCAATTTTGAAATATTTTTTAAACTATTTTAAAATGCGTTTTTTTATCAATTAATAAAGGTGGCAAATAAGCCGGAAACGTAAGTATAATATGAGCTAATCAATTTACAATAGACAGTACCTAAAACACCATGTGACGAGATTCACAGGGTGGATCGTGTGTTGATATCGAACAAGGTATACAGCATGCAGTCTCATAGTATGGGCCTTATGCAAACGTAGAACTGACACTTTATTATAAGCGACTATATTTTGTGGGTTTAATAGAAAAATGAAATAGTGTTGCTAATTATTTGTTCATATACTTACAAGAAAACTAATAAAAAATATACAATAGTTAAATAATAAAACTTAATCTATGTAAAAATCTGCAGAATAGAAGAAAGAGTGCTAGGAAGGGTGCTCAAAAGGATGACTGCATTGCCCCGTTAAATAGATAGCCAATCTGCTATTAGAGGTTGCAGCCAATGCAAATTAAAATAGCATAACAATATAATAAAACAGGTAGGTTTTTTTTTCACAGGGTGATCTGACTTTTAAACTTGCTCAGTTTTGTTGACTACTCTTTGAATTTCGATGCAATGACTTCTCTTGAATTTAAAACTAAGTACCTACCTACCTATCTAAGTCTGTAATAATACCACAAGACAGAAATACAAAATACAAGATAAAATAACATTTTAAAAACACTATCACAGCTTCAATTTTATAACAGCGACATCGAAAACATTCATTAGGATTCTGTAAGCAGAAAAAATCAGTGTCTAGACAAGAAACCATTTCGTTGCCGGCTCGATTCGTTTCTATATCTGTACAATGGGTTTATAATGACGAGACTGTAAGGTGTCTTATGAATACTGACTACCCCTCGCAAGCCTTAAGTTGTCAACTCTAACAAATGAAGTAAGTTTGAGGGTATCTTTTAATTATGACAAGCGATAATTTTATAATGAGGGAGTGAGAGGGTGTTTTGTTGGCACAATTTTGGGATTGGTCTCGTTTAGGTATGTCAGTTTAAACTTTATTAGGGTCCATATCGGTGGTATCATTATGAAACAGCACGTGCAAAAGTTTGCACGTTTAAAACGTCATGGAATTGACGACAAAGGAAACTAGTCGGGACGGACACTGAAAAAAAATTAGTACTGCAAACACAGTGAGTTTTAGAAGTAGTAAGTTCCTTAGGATGTTTAAGATTATTGTCAAAATTATGATTCTTGATCCCGTATATATAACTTTTTTTTTATCGATGGGAATGCATTACTGCATCCTCCCGCCACCCTTAGGGGGAGGGGGCGACGGAGGTATGTGGGGCTGCCTCCAGCCAGAGGATGGTACTTAGGCGGCCGGAGGCTTACCCACTAAAAACCCGTCGGTGTTCCGCCAACAGTCGAGGTCCGACGCGACGGAATACAAGTATGCTTGCGTAGGACTTCTGTGACTCCATACCTGTATATATACCTGCAATAGGAGTCTTGTCTTGAAGGTCGAGAGTATCTGATGAATGAATTGATGAAATACAATAGTGAAAATCTAAATTCTCCAGCTATATTTTGGTATGAAAATTTATAAGAAAACAATGTAACCGGTTCGGCCCCTATTTGGACGACTTCCTTCTTAAAGAAGGGTCACTTTCAAACCTCTTGGGGTGAAATACGCTATCCATATTGTATGCTTAATTTATAGGTGCCGAAATGCAAATATATCAAGTTAGAGATCCGTTTTCAATTTCTACTTGAAAACTGTCGTTGTATTGAAGTATTTTGTTTGATCTTTCTTTTTAGACTAGGCGTACCTTTTAAGTTATATTAAAATATGGTAAGTATTTTTTACTATTTTTACAATTTGACTCAATTAATGAAAAATTGTAGTACATACATGTATTAGTTTTGAATTTAATGTAAATATAAGTATTTACTAGTTTTTATTTTCTTATTATTGGATTTTTCAAACTCGCCTTAACTTACATAATGGTAAGTAATGTATGATTTTTGTTTATTTGACCTGTAAATGACATTACCAATAAATGAGTATTCGAGTATTTGAGTATTATTGAAGTGATTGTTTGTACATTTTAATCTTATCGATGTATTTTACCACAAAATGCTAAAATGATAAAATGCAAAATGCTTTCGTTAGTAACGATAGCAAATTTTGACATCGTAATAATTGTGTTTTTAAAATAGTAAAAATTGATATACTAATTTGTAAAAATGTTAATTGCCATCAATTCACCATGTCGATTGTTTATACGGCTGATTTTATTTGCATTTATCGAGACAGGACCATGTCATTCTGGCTTCGGGCAATTTAAAATACATCGTATAAAATTTAGCGGCATACGTTTTCACCAAATTGTCATGTAAATTCAAAGGGTTTCAATCCAGTAAGCAATTAATCCACAATTACACCACAGTATAGCGTTTAATTAAACGTTGGACTGATTTTGGTGGGGTTGTAATTTTGTTTTGTCCCTGTCCTATTGTCGTATTTTCAATAAGAGATTCATTGGAGGCAACTAGGTCGGAAGCTGGTAATTACGTGTAATTATCTTATTTAAATGTCTATGTTTTCTTCTTGTTCACTTTGATGTTTCTTCAGAGTTTAATCACGCCTATATTGTGCCGGCATCATTTAGGTTGTCCAACATAAAGGTGTTGGACATTAAAGGAGGTGTTCCATCAAATGTGTAGGAACCCTATTATTTATAGTCACAGCGCTTCTCTGAAGTAAAACCCCATCTTTGCTGATATTTGCGGCAATATTTCCGGACAGAATTTAAAAGCTCTATCTTGACACGAAAAGAAGAAGAAAGCATGCCTACTCTAGTATTATGCTAGACAGATGAATCTAGTAGCCGAAACTTCCATAGAGTTACTATTCATGTGATTATTAAAAAAAATTGAACTATGCGACCCTGAATTAATTTTTTTGCAAACAGTATACACGCAGCTTAAAAATCTAAACAAGGAAATATTGCTCACTGTAACTATTTCGTCTAAAAACACAGTCGAATAATAAAAGCCGGCTTAAACCCGGTGGTGCAGATAAAAAATCTGGCAGCCATTTTTAATTTTCAATAGCCTGGAGGCGCCGCAAACATATAGCAGTCCTCGTAATACTTTATACCTTTGAAACTTAGAGTGGGGTTTAAGTTATAAACTACAAAGTACCATCTAAAGTTAGCAAAAATATAAAAATATTTACTTTACCAAAACACTTAAAAATCCACACCCAAAATCACTATCACTACATAGTATAAAACAAAGTCGCTTTCTCTGTCCCTATGTCCCTTTGTATGCGTAAATCTTTAAAACTACGGTTTTTTTTAATAGATAGAGTGATTCAAGAGGAAGGTTTATATGTATAATACATGCATAATATAGCCGTGCGAAGCCGGAGCGGGTCGCTAGTACATAATATAAAATACATAATAAAAGGTAGAGTAGGGGTAAAAATAGGTGCTACTTTAAGCAACGGATCGGCATTGCCATCTAAGTAAGCCTTTTGGACACCCTGAAATTCATAAATAAGAATCTGATCTAAAGTTTCATAATTCCGATGCTGACCCAAGTCTGATGCTGCTCTAATACTGCTTGTTAATCAATAGATATGCGAAAACATTTTCACAAAATCGCTTCATCTTGCATTACAGACCATAATTTCGCGAATCAAAAACGCAACATTACATTATTATACGATCCAAAAACTCTGGCTTTATTTTAACTTTTTTAAGCTCAGTTCCTTTATGTGCTCACCCTACACCTGTTGGCTTGAGGGCATTGCCCTTATTTTGTTAGGTTAAAGAGTAAATGGGGGTAATGCGGGAATCAAAGCCTCGGATTTAGGGTTCTTTTGTGAATCTTCGGCTGTAAGAAGTTATCCTTTGAGCGTAATTGAATAGAGTTGGCTTTGACTTCCTGTTTTTATTTGGCTATTTTCGGTTTATGTTTTTTTTTTATTTAAATAACTAAGAAGTTCTAAGAAATCTAGATGTGACTTATGGCCCTTTGATGATTTAAAGTAAAGTAACTGTAAATAAGACATCAAAGGTAGGGTTTTTTTTTTCACATAAATAAGACATAGGTATTATAGAACCTCGATAGATCTACTTCACTAGGTCTGCCCCGGGTTTTACATTTTGAAAACACACATTAGGACTTGGACTGTCTGTACGTACTAGTCTCAATTTATTTAAATGAGATTAGAGAAACTTTGGGACCTATGTATCCTCTAATTAGTTCTTTATGTAGTATATTTAGGAAGAAAACAATTACTTTATCTAATTTATAAAATGATTGCAGAAAATAAATAAGTAGGTTCCTATAACAAAGACAAAAAAGAAAAATTGTTGTAAGAAAAACACGGCACATTTTTTGTACACTTCAAAATTCAGATCACGTCCTGCGATATCCTTCTCATTGTTAATTATTAATAAGCCATTAACTTAAAAGCTTGCGCAGGGATGAGTCGGGATGACCTACGAATTGTGCGCAAGAGATTTAAATATAAAATGACCTATGAGACAAATTCAGATACTATACCGATACATAAAAAATATACTTTTATGTTTCTTTTCGAATTTTGGCTTCACATGATTGTTTATTTAGCCAAAGGAAATCTTTATTTCGAGTTTTACAAACCACAAATTGATTACTAAGAATCGTAAGTACAGAATGCATCTTAGGTTTTCTTTCTATTGTCTTTCATTACATCTAAGTCAGTGTAAGTAGTATTTAACGAAACCTCGCCAGATGCCGCTTACGGGTAAGGTCTAATTTTAAAAGAGGGCTTCAATATTTGACATTCACGTAAAACCCCACTCACGTTGATTGAATAATTGACTTGAAGTTTACTCTTCGAAAACGTCCGTCCTCTGACTCTATATAAATCGTTAATCATTTAAATTATTTTCGTTTCATGTTACCCGCTAAACGTTTCTTATTCATTACGATTCCTTAATTAAGCAATCTGCTTACAAAGAAGCAATTAATTGGCATTTCCATTGTTCAAATTCGCTCGAGAAAATTTATGACCTCTTTCGTTAAATTTGAAATTGGAACTGTTAATTTATTGGGTGGCCAGTCGTGTTTTGTTTCGGTGATTGGGTACATAGGTCACGTTAACAACATTTAAGTAAACAAAACTGATCGATAAGCCGTATTTCAAACGACAAAAATACTTTCCAAAGAGGGACATAATATAAGCATGAACTAATTTAGCTAATTTTTGCATTGCATTTAACGGGTAAATTTAAATTAAGTTATCAAAAACCACAAGATTTATATTAGGTAAGTATTTTTTTATACTTTGACAGTTGGTTAATCATGTTTAAAAAAATTAATATTGCAAGACATTCCACACATCGCCATCTAACCCCAAACTAAGTAACTAAACTTCTGTTATGGGTGCTAGGCAACGGATATACTATTTAAATACTTTTATATTGTAAATATATATACTTATAATAAATAGAAACAACCAGACCACTGACAAATATCTAAGTATGAATACTTGTCTAAGGTGGGTATCGAACCCGCAACCCTGTTATTGACAGTCCGGCATGGTAACCATTTTGCCAACTGGGTCGTCAAAAAAGTTTTTAAGGTCATAAACCATTTTATATTTTGTTGTGCAAGTCAAATTTCAATTTTACGACCTTTACCTAACCACATTTGAAAACAACTAATAAAATAAGGTAGGCATGTCACTATTCTACCGAAATTGAACTAACACAAAACCTACTTAACCCAGCACTGTCCACATCCAATTCCGCACTCCCACCAAACCATTACACCATTATTTATACAAAAAAAGACAAAGTAAAGTGGAAAATAAAATTGTTTATTCAAGGTCTAATACCTCCGAGGCATTTTTTCCAAACAACAAAATGCTGTTGCATGTTATAGTACCATTTATAAGCGGTTGGGTGAGAGCCCTTAATAGACTGACGACAGCTAAATGTCGCCAAGCGTTTATTTGCTTACTTTTGCGCCACTATTTTCACGTGACTTTATTATTGAGTTGGAGCAATATATTCTGTTATCGATATTTTTGTCTTGTGAAGGTTGCTTATTTGTTATACAGTCTGTTACAAAACTGCAGACCTACCCTAGATTCCTTTTGCAAATTATTAAAATATTTTCTTAATAATTATGTTGAAGCACTGTGGACTTCAACTCGAAGAGAACCCAGAACCTCCCTGCTCGAGTTGACGTTATAATCGCAAATTTGGAGCTGTACAGTGGATCTGCACTTTTGTTGCCTGATTGTACCTACAAAATATATTAAATATTTTATCAGGCACATAATTATTATGAACTTGTTTTCAGATTTTCAGTCAAAGATCTGATCCAATCTGATCGTGCTACATCTTAGACCGCATAGTCATCTACCATCAGACGGGTTTGATAGTAAACAAATTCTGACCTATACTTTCTGAAAAAAAAAAAAATACCTACTTTAAGTAATTCTCATACAAAACCTGAAACTCCAGTCCGGTTTGCGTGTCAATTCAGTGCGTTTTAACACCATATAAACTTCACTTACCAGCCCTTCTGTACGCCAATTAAGGTGATCTACGACTTTTCCTTTCATAAAGTATTTATAAATTACGTTCTATTTAATAAAAAAAAATATAAGTGTTGTTATTAATGAAGTGAAAACAAACGACGCTTAATAATTAACGCTATAACCGTTTTTTAAATCAAGTTTCTAAATAAGCTATTAAAAGCGTTTGTGCTTAAATTATTATTGTTCATTTTTTTTCTTAGACTATAAGAATTGACCCATATCTTTTATAGCCAAGTTAAAAAAAGATTGACGTTTATTTTAACAGTAAATTCGTTAATTAAGTATTTTTCGGGTCCATTACAAACTCAATTAAGTTAGGTTATTTTTTTAATTAACTTTTCTTTGATGTTGTGGCGGTTTTTTATGTTTAAAGAAAACTTTGTTCTTGTGTCTTGAAGGAATACGTAAAAATAATAATGAGGTAGAATAAAATATTATCAAGTATCAGTGTGTTTCTTTGAAATATAATTATTAAAAATAATGAAACTTAAAGTTTAATAAGTAGAGATTGTCCTAATTTTATTTAATATGGCCCTCTTATTACATTCTCTTCAGAGTCAGAATTATTTTATTTGCATTAAATATGGTACATATTGGTGTTACAAAATAGGATATCGTAACATAAACGATTTTTTTTTTCATTTATATTTTTATTACCAGCAGACAGTAATGAACTAGTGGTCTTCTTGAGATTCGATACATAGGTTGTGAACTAGTGGTCTTTTTGAGATTCAATGGACCAATTTAAAAAAAAGTGCGCATATAAAATCAAATAACAAACAAAACCAAAATCAAACGTATTAGTATCCGATGTGCTCTACAAAGTAGATCCTTTTATAAACATTACGAGGTTTCACACGCGTAAGTTCCGATCCCGCGGAAATTTCGGTTTAAGGGCTTATACACACGTCCCGATTTGGTCGGGTCCGACATCAGTGTTGCCACATTTTTATTCTACAAATCTGTATCGATAAGTGAAAAAATCTGGATGCGAACAGCTATAATTGTATAAAATCTGGACTATACATTTGTAATATTAGGTATGTCTTATATATTATGGAGCGTAGATAGAGAATAACTATTTATTCTCTGTCTACGATTATGAATAGTCCAGATTTTATACAATTATAGCTGTTCTCATACAGATTTTACACAGATTTTTTCACTTATCGATACAGATTTGTCGAATTGAAATGTGTCAACACTGATGTCGGACCCGACCAAATCGGGACGTGTGTATAAGCTATAAGAAATACGAATGCTATGTCCTTCTCCATCCCCCAAATAACCACTAGGTATGCCCATTTTCATCTAAATCGGTCTAGTCGTTTTACCGTGAAGAGAGAACAAACATATATAGATACAATTAAATATATAGATACAATTAAATAAACAATTGTTCAAAAATAAATAGCTGTCCCGACAAACGACGTTATGCCATTTACAAAAAATAAAATTTAAAAAAGACAAAGTAGAGGAAAAAAAGCCAGAAAATATATAAAAAATAGATGTTGTGTCATTCTTAAAACAAACGAATAAACACAAAAAAATCATACAAATCGGCTCAGCCGTTTAGGTGGAGATTTGTAACTAACACTGGCGAGAATAGGGAACTTAGCAGAGTTTTTTGACTTTCATAGAATCTGTAGAACAAAGACAACATTACTAAAACCGCATACTTTAGACCATGCCTACTTTCCTCTACAGACAACTATTGCTTACTTTGGAACATGATTAGCATGCCTCATGCAGGGCCGTTTTTAACCTATTAGAGGTCCTGGGCATATTGGGATAATGTGGACCCTGAGACTTTGAGAGAACAAAAGTTACTCTTTTAGCATTCACAGGAACAATCTATGTTGATTGAAGAGCAACCTTTCTAAATTTGAGATGTGCAAAATCATTAATTACCCCTTCAAATAACTGATATGCTAGGAACTAGGGAGCTCCTATTGATCACGGGGCATGTGCTCATTATGCCCAGTGGAAAAGAGGAGCCTAGCCTCATGCCTTTACATTTGCAAGCTGGAGTAAAAACCTGATAACTATGGTTTCTTCTAAAAGCTAAACCCCTCATAATGGCAGGGACATTAATGGATAAACATCACATTTTACTTTATTTTTATAACCGGAAATATAAACAGTAGCAGTAATCATGCATTTGTAGGCTCCCATAAAACAATAAACAACTTTTTAAGGTCCCCTGATTACTATCTCAATGCTCACACCCTTAATTCATACGTTTCTACCATCGCCTCAGGGCCATAACAAAGTATTTGGCCTAATTAAAATGTAATATCTAAAGACGTTTTTATTCTCTACGAAATAGGGTCGAATTTTGAATAGATTTTCGATGCCTATAGTTATGTTCAAAGGGCTTTAAATGTCAACTATTTGATCGGAATAAGTTGTAGTTCAAACGTTTTAGGAAATTATATGGAAAATGATCATTTTACATTTTAATGATTTTGATTTTATTGTCATTCAAATAAAGCTCACTCAACTCTTGTAAATTCGTGAATTGAGCAACTCTTTAAATATTTTCAAATGATTGTTTTTCAAATGAAAAATTATATTTACAACTAGCGACCCGCTCCGGCTTCGCACGGCTATATTATGCATGTATTATACATACAAACCTTCCTCTTGAATCACTCTATCTATTAAAAAAAACCACATCAAAATCCGTTGCGCAGTTTTAAAGATCTAAGCATACAAAGGGACATAGGGATATAGGGACGGCGAAAATTGACTTTATTTTATACTATGTAGTGATGATTCAATTACGCTATAAATGCTCTACTTAGACCTACCTACCTCTACTTACCTATATTTATTATACCTAGTTAACACTTATCATAGTTAGCTTATGGAGTGTTTGTTGCTCGTGATATAATCTTTACATAGTATTAAACAAAGTCGCTTTTTCTGTCTGTCCCTATGTACCTATGCTTAGATCTTTAAAACAATGCAACGGATTTTGATGCAGAGTTTTTAATAGATAGAGTGATTCAAGAGGAAAGTTTATATAATGCATGCATAATACCGTGCGAAGCCAGGGCGGGTCGCTAGTAAAAAATAAAATAAATATTTCAGGACAAAGCACATACAGTACCATCTAAGCCCGAGCTAAGCAAGCTATGCTTGTGTTATAGAGATCTGATATAATGCTTAGATCTAGACAATTTTTTGTAAAACACCCAAACCAGAAACAAACGCCCACATATAAATATTGGGTTTGAAGCGGGAATTGAACCCGCAACCGCGTCGTGTGCATTAACCGCGCCACAGATAAAAACTTGAATGAAAGTTTATACAAAATTTGCGGAGTGTTTCCACTTAGTAATTATTAATACTTGGTTCAATTTCACCAACTTTACGAAATGTGTAAAACCATAACATAATATCCTATAACGATACCTCATTTGTTGAATTAAAATAAGTACTTTTGAAGTTACGTGGGAACAGATGAACATACATACAAACATATACATACATACAGGTCAAACACATAACCCTCCCTTTTGGCTTCGCCGTAGTCGGGTAAAAAGCGCTCCGCGGTTGTACCTGCGTAATTCCTGATCTCGTTCATAAAAAGTATCTCAAGTAAAAGTAAGTACAGGAGTTTTTATCCTATCAAATCCTATGTCACGTCTAATGAATCAATGTATCTTCATACCCAGTTTCATCAAAATCGGTCCAGTAGTTTCAGGGCCAATTTATTTCCAACACACAAATCTTTCCTCTTTATAATTATTAGAAGTATTTTCGTTTTTCAAAACAATTCAAATTAATAAATAGGTACTTAATAAAATAATTTGGGGGTCTTCAAGTCGCGAGTGAATAGGTATCTTCTAGGAAGGCGTGTTACATCTTAGGCCGCATCGTCACCTACCATCAGGCAGGTGTGATAGTGGTCAAACGCTGACCTATCATATATAAAAAAAAAATAATAATAATAATAATTAATATTGCAGGACATTCCACACATCGCCATCTAGCCCCAAGCTAAGTAACTAGACTTGTGTTATGGGTGCTAGACAACGGATATACTACTTATATACTTTTCTTTTGTAAATATATACTTATAATACATAGAAACAACCAGACCACAGACAAATATCTAAGCATAAATACTTGTCTGTGGCTGGAATCGAACCCGCAACCCTGTGTTTGGCAGTCCGACATGGTAACTATTGTGCCAACTGGGTCGTCAAAGTAAAAAAGATAAATTAGTAAGTAATTGAAACTTTATCACTTTAAATTCCATTTGATAGTAACAGTTCACGTATGGAAATCGTAAATTATCAAAATCCTATCTTGGTACAGACAAGCGGTTAACGTCAGCTAAATCAAGATTAACTACAACGTCTACAACCATAAGGGTCATACCTCAAAATGTGTCTTAAATAAATCAATGTATTAAATAAGAAATTCGCTTCAACTAATTCTTGTTGACTTTAAGTTAGTACCTACTATAATATGTGTGAAAGGGAACTTCTTTGAAGTAGATAACTAAATTTAGAAAAAGTTTTATTTAGTAAAAGAGTTGTGGAGTTGTTAATATTAGGATAACACGGCTGTAATGTTGTGGGGAACTGAAATGGAACATGTTTTCTTTTCAGAAAAAAAAAACATTTAGCGTTAAATATCGTGTTGACTCAGGATTTTTATACACCTAATAGGGACTATATAGACCTCAGTATCTGGTATTAATTTCCAGGTCCACCCGTTCCAGACAGACAGATAGACGGACAAGAAAGTGATCTTAAAAGGATTCTTTTTTTAACCTCTTGAGGTACGGAACCCTTAAACGTTTTAGGCGGGCTTTTAAATAAATATAAATAAATATAAATATTTCAGGACATATTACACATCGCCATCCAGCCCCAAGCTAAGCAATTTATTTCCAATAAATATTGGAAATAAATAAATTAGGAGGGCTTTTAAATAAATAAATATTGGAAGGACAATCCACACACCGCCATCTAGCCCCAAGATAAGCAACTAGGCTTGTGTTATGGTAGCTGAAACTATAGCTGAAACGGATAGAATACCTAAATACTTTTATTTTGTAAATATTTACTCACTAAAGATATAAAAATATCCAGACCAAAAACCAATATAAGTACAGTTTTGTAAGTATTTGTAGTTTTTTTAATTTTAGGATGTTTTTTTTTTTTTTTTTTTTTTTTTTTTTTTTTTTTTTTTTTTTTTTTTTTTTTTTTTTTTTTTTTTTTTTTTTTTTTGTATCGATTTAAGTATTTGTTTATTTTTATTTTTTTAATGATTGTGATTTTCTTTTAGTTTTATTTGCTTTTGTTAGTATTTTTTCAAATTTTAGTTTTTTGTAATAAATAATATAAGTACATAAATATTTGTTTAAGGCGCGAATCTAACCCTAATCGTCTAGTTTAGCCGATTCGTATATCATTATCATCATCATCATTATCCTATCAGGTTCAGGGCGTCCACTGCTGAACATGGTCTTCCCCCAAAGACTTCCTTAGCAATCGGTCACATTTGATTCGTACACACAAGTAATAAAAACCGGCCAAGTGCGAGTCGGACTCGCGCACGAAGGGTTCCGTATTCTGTTTTTAACCCCGACGCAAAAACATGTAAAAATATAGATGGCGCATGAATGAAGGGTAAAGGGCGGTTTATGGTTTATGACGTATTAAAAATAACTACTTACCAGATCTCGTTCAAACCAATTTTGGGTGGAAGTTTGCATGGTGATGTATATCATATATTTTTTTTAGTTTCATCATTCTCTTATTTTAGAAGTTACAGGGGGGGACACACTTTTTACCACTTTGGAAGTGTCTCTCGCGTGATTCAGTTAAGAAAAAAATGAAATTAGAAACCTCTATATCATTTTTGAAGACCTATCCATTATACATAACCCACACGTATGGGTTTGATGAAACATTTTTTTTGAGTTTCAGTTCTAAGTACCTAATAGAAAAAAATACACCATGGAGAACCCTAAAATTTATTGTATTTTTTTTCTATTTTTGTGTGAAAATCTTAATGCGGTTCACAGAATACATCTACTTACTAAGTTTCAACAGTATAGTTTTTATAGTTTCGGAAAAAAGTGGCTGTGACATACGGCGGACAGACAGACATGACAAATCTATAAGGGTTCCGTTTTTTGCCATTTGGCTACGGAACCCTAAAAATTAATTCCATACTGTGACTCTCTAATCGCACACTTCTTAAAAAAGTTCTTGTAAAAAAACTGTCGAGGAAAAATATTTTGCCGCAAAGCAGTTTATTGCCTATACAAAATGTATCTATTAAATAAAAACATTGTTGGAGTTTTTAAAGCCTTTACAAATATCATTAATTTTATAGTCACATACGTGGCCCTTTAACCGGATAAAAACAATATAGAAAAAGTTATTCAAAATTATTGCTATATTAAAATAGCTATTATATTTCCAATGTTAAACAATGCATAAAATAAATTGATTCCATTTACAATTCCGAGCAGTCAATATGGATCTGCCAAACTATTTATATTTAGTACTATCTGCGCCCCACGTAAGTCTCGATCCCGTGGCAATTTCGGAATAAAAAGTAATCTATGTGTTAGTCCAGATCTCCAGCTATCTACATACCGAGTTTCATCGCAATCGGTGCAGTAGTTTTTGCGTAAGGAGTAACAAACATACATACACACACACAAACTTTTACATTTAAATATCAGTAGGAAGTAGGATTATTTTCTAAAGTTTACTCGGTTGGTTTTGTGTTGATAAAATTTTGCACCTATCCGTATACGCCGTTCCGAGATCGCTTTGAGCGATAAGGCCGCCCTTTGTAACGCTTAGACTGAAGCTTTATTTTTTTGTTTATTGTAATTTACAAATGGTGTTTGCAATAAAGAATTTATCTATCTATCTATACCGCTCCTCCTCTCCTCCGCTTCTTTTTATCGTCTCGATTTCGTTTTTTTTAAGGTGATTTATATTTTCTGATCTTAGTTTTTAGGAGTTTTTATATCGCTACACTGCCATTAGATTCCGATCTTAAGAATATTTCTAATTTTTGGGAAATTGGATTTTTTATCTAAAAGAATATATGCACATAGGTAGAATATAATTATGTACATGTACACTAACATTCATTTAGCTTAACAATATTTTACAAAAGAAACATTTTATTTAATGATTGATCTCGTGCATACTTATGTTAAGTCGAGCCCTTACTCCAATAATAGGTAAGCCACACACCAACTAAGGACCAAAAAGAGTTAAGCTCGATGTTGTTCAATTGCCCGTCACCGATCCCGATTTATTGTCTTCAAATGTAATACAGTCGTTAGTAACACAAACCGGTATCATGTAATGGATCACTTAATTTCGATTAACTCAACGGACACGGTAGAAAACAATACGACGCCGGATATTACTCGTTTTCGCTTTTGATCGTTTTTCACGTTATTTTCGAAGCACGCCGATCTTAAACAAATAAATACGCCCATTCTAACTTGATCCTTTTGAAATGCTAATTTTTCTCTTTAGAATGCTTTAGTTTTTATACCTGCGAGGGGGTGGACGGGTCAAGTAGAATTGGGCGCTCTATATTGTTTGAAGAATGCCCCTTCGGCTCATACCAGTTGAAGCGTATCGTCCAAACTTGAGCCCATCATTTTAATGGCCAATCAATATATTGCCCGTAGTTACACATTAAACAAAATATTTCACGATGGAAACTTCGAAGATATAATTAAGTTTGTTTGTTAATTTACTTTGGGTAATGTTTGAGTTTTGATTATTAACATGTTTGAGAATGTTCTAGTTTGGAGTAAAGCTAATAATCCTCTTAATTACTATTCTATTGTTTATACCTATACCAGTGAAGGTATACTGTTTCTTAAATAAATCCTTTGTTTAATACATAATATTAATTACACGTCTATGAACGCTGATAAATATTAAATGTGATAATTGGTAAACGCCCACATTAATGGAATAAGAAAGAAGAACGAATAATGTAAGAAGTCGTGAAAGTGGAAGAGGAAGACCTCTGTGGTGTGGTGACCGAATATTCGCATACGACACAGAAGTTTGCGGGACGATTTCCATCGTCGTCGGCGCCGAACAAATAGTGTCTGGTCTGGGTGTTTTTCTATATATGTAATACTAGCGACCCGCCCCGGCTTCGCACGGCTATATTATTCATGTATTATACATATAAACCTTCCTCTTGAATCACTGTATCTATTAAAAAAAAACGCATCAAAATCCGTTGCGTAGTTTTAAAGATAAAGTCGCTTTCTCTGTCCCTATATCCCATAGGGACAGAGAAAGCGACTTTGTTTTATACTATGTAGTGATAGTGATGTATGTATTTACAAAATATAAGTAACGATTAAATAGTTACCTAAAATTATTTAAGTAAGTAGGTTTTTTATCTGTAGTCTGGCACTTAAGAATATTACAAGCCTAGTTGCTTAATTTTAGGCTAGATGGCGTTGTGTATAATGTGTGAAAATATTTATTTATTTCTTAAATCATTACAAACAATATTTTACATATAATATTCGATATTTTTGTAGACTCAATTATAGTTGATTGAGTCCACAGTCCTCAACAGCTCATTTCTTTGGCATGTTGTTAGGAGTATTAATAACCACATTAGCTGTCTTCTACGTGACAAAACTATAAAAACATCATCGTTTTAAAATAATATTTTAAGAAGACTAAATATTATTGTGCCTGTTTAAGAGCTCCGGCAACGATCAAGTGAAGTGACGGACACTATGCAAGCGTAAAAAGTGGTTCAGTATGGTGATGGTTTCGCTTGGATGTGTGCAAAAATCGTAATTTCAGCATAACTATAGCTAGTAGTGTCGATGCAAGACGAACATATCGAAGTGGGGTTTTAGGGAATATGGCAACACTCGGTGTATTTATAAAAAAAGCTTAAAAAAACGAACGAGCACCTCATGGCCTGCTTACAGGGGAGGACCTGAACGGGGTGTCGGATAAGACCATTTCCTTCAAGTTTATCCCGATTAAGGCTTACTAAAAAGTAGTTTCTTTTGCCATAGACAACACCACTTAGACACTACTAAGCTACTGGTTAATTGAAAGATATTTATGACCATAGAAATTAAAGCAGTTATAGAGCGCAGATCTTTCAAGTGAATCGGAACTATATAGTTCAGAAAAAGCCAAGGAAAAAGAGCAAATCTAGTACTCCCCTTAGACTTGCTTTTTGTCTGGGCTAAAGTTATGTCCATTAGTTTTCCCAGAGCTGAGATAAAGCAGTAGGTTTAATTACTTTATATCTGTTTCTAGAATTCAAAGGCATCAACATGCTTGAGACTTGATCAATGTGATCATGACTAGAACGTTTTATTTAAGGTGCTTATTAAACCGCTTCAATATTTTATCGTTTTTTAGATAAATCATAAATATTTGCGTGACATTTCCTGAACAAATTCGGTTTTCGTTTGTCCATCGTTTGATTTTTAACACTTGGCTTTTAAAAAGCAGTTAAGGGTTGTTTATTTTTTCAAAACTGGCAGTTACTGTGTTCTGGGCATGTCCCTTTTTTACAATGTTTTCTTTTTAAATTAGAACATATTTATGGCTATTTATTATTGTTGCATCACATATTATTTTGACGATATCCACTAAAATCCACTATAAAAATCCTATCTATGGATCTTTTGTATCCAGGATTTTTTGGAAAGTGTTGTTTTCAGAATTAATGTGTCTATGAAAAAATCTACTCACCTACGAGACACTTGTGTAACTATGTGTCTCCAATATAGTTTTTTATCCATATCCGCTTTATCGTTTGAAAATTACAGATAAAATCTCATTAAAATCCTTGACCATTGAGCCTATAAGGCAAAGCATTGCACTTTTAAGTTCAAAGCAAAGAATTCCCTGTACTGCAATAACCCTTAAATGAATAGGGATAAGGTTGACAAATTAAAAAAATTTATTAACTCTTCTTTGTCCAGTGGGTAAGAGCAAAAAAAGTAAGAATTCTACATATCTGACCATTTCCGACGGCTATTATTCTGTCTCCCCCTATATCCGTTTCCGGCTGTCGCGAAAACAAAATGCTGCAGACAAAACATTGTGTAGGTATTTGCAGTTACCCAACTTTTCTTTTGGGTCGTGATTGACGTGTTTGTTAACATATATTTTTCTGTTTTGCTTTGAGTAACAAACAGAAAACATGAAAATAAGATTACCTATTGGGAGAGAAACGGTAAGATTCGAATATTATGTAAGTAAAATTTTTTTTGGTAAATAAAAAATATTTTAACAATATTTCAAACCTCTACTCATGGTTCAAATTATTTAGAGGTAATTAACGTCATAAATACGTTATGAAAATTAAATGATGTAAAATTTTGGTAAATAAAATATATTTTAACTTTAGGTACCTATTTCAAACCTCTACTCATAAATCAATTTAGTTAAAGGGAATTAACGTCATGAGTACATAATTATTACAATATAGGAATTACCTATTAAAATTTAAATTCAATGATAACAATGCCGATCCATTGACCAAATTAGCAGCCAACTCTTTATCACCCGATGCTAATAGCACGATACTGTACACCTTTTGGAACGAAGTTCCTTATCGCAGGCTTGCGACAGGACCTATTTCATAAAAAAAAACAGTTTAATCCAGTTTGAGGGTTACGAAAAATGAAACAAAAACCCAAAGATAAACGGAAATCTTACATATCTAATACATATGTTAGAAATATATCTAGAAATAACAACTCGTATTGAATTCAAGTAGGAATACTTATACATTTAATCATTAATTACACATGTTACATACATAGAAAAATAGTTATAGGACACATAATACATAATCAACTCTAAATGCAGAAACACCTTTATTTTAAACAATTAAACTAAATACAAAATACTTAACTTGAGAACAATATAAACCACTGATTCTACTTATAATGACACTGTCGTTGCGAAGATACTTTTCAAAAGGCCCCGCATCAACCGTTCTCTTCTGTTTTTATACCCGAGGATCACGCCACTGCAACAGCCACGCCCCTTACAGTTCATGGTGTTGCCTGTCAATATCTCGGGTTGCCAACACGGCCATTCTGCATGGGGTCAGCCCCTGACACCCCACGAGGCCAGATAAAATTCTGAAACAAACCACTTGTTTAGCAAAATATAAAAAACATATAATATATATTTTTATCTTCTTTAGTCAAATATTGCACCGTGAACTCTTTATAATCCATCCGATTCTTTATAATCCATACCCATACCACTCAATCCTAAAGAGCTTATGCTGCACTTAGATATAACATGGTATTTATTTAATGGAAAATCGGTTAAAAGTGAAATATTTTGCACTTAAAGAGCCTTTCGCATCACTTAAGCGTACCAAATTAATTTCACAACTTTAAAAGGACCTTACACAATATTATGACGTGTTTAAAGAGCCTTACGCATCACTTAAACGTACCAAATTAATTTCACAACTTTAAAAGGACCTTACACAATATTATGACGTGTTTAAAGAGCCTTACGCATCACTTAAACGTACCAAATTAATTTCACAACTTTAAAAGGACCTTACACAATATTATGACGTGCAATATTTAAGTAAAGCTACAAATTTTATTTGGGCTCGCTGAGAGTAAATATCTTGTAAGATGTTAACATAAACGCCAACATGTCAAACTACGGCCTATTACTACCACCGCTTTGTGTTCACTTTGGGAATTATAAAGTTTTATTTATAAATAAATATTGTCGGATATTTCACACAGCGCCATCTAGCCCCAAGCTAATCAACTAGACTTGCGTTACAGACGTCGTCAAAATAAGATTCTAAATAAATGAATAAAAACTTTAAGGAAAAATACCTAAATATATTATATACCTATATGAATGTCCTACTAATAGTTATTTGCCAACACGGTGCTTACCTTAGGTCTTTGACTTCATATCGATCATTACCAATTACTTTTACAATTTGAAATGGGCCCTTATAAGTTGGCATCAACTTCTTACTTTGGCCGTCATTATTTTTGCTCTGAATTTTTATTAATACCAGATCGCCCTCTTTATATATTCTCGCTTTTATTCGAGACTTATCAAATTGTTCTTTTTGTATTTGAGCATTGGCTTTAATATTAAAATCTACGCTCTTACGCAGGTCAGATACATCAATTAAATCCGCGTTATCAGGTTCTGGCGCTAACATATTATCACTGTCTGTACGCAAGCGATACCCAAAGAAAACTTCACTAGGGACTGCTTTCGTAGTCTTATGTATGGTACTATTAAGACCCTGCTGCAATATTTTAATGTATTGGTCCCAACTATCGTCAGTAGTATTTGCACCTAAAGTTTTCATACAATCAAGAATTGTCTTATTGAATCTTTCGGCTTGACCGTTTGAACGAGGCATGCCTGTCGCTGCTACGTGTAATCGGATATTTTTATTTTTACAATACATTTTAAATTCTTTAGATGTAAACGCGGTACCTGCGTCTGTAATTACACGTCTAGGATTGCCGAATATCTTTGCTACATGATCTAATTCTTTGATGACTTCGGAAGTTTTAGTAGAACGAACCGCGGATACAAAAACAAATTTTGTAAATGAATCGACAACCACTAATAAATACTTATTTTTGCGTTTAGTTTCGACAAATGGGCCCAAATGGTCCATATGTAATGTATGAAAGGGTTGTGCGTACTTTGGCAAAGGGTACAATTCGCCCTCTTTGCGACCCGCCTTATTCTTAAAATATATGCAATTTAAACAGTTTTTAACATATTTTTTCACTTTATGTCTTAATCGCGGAAACCAATAGTTATATTGAATACGTTCGACCGTTTTATTCAAAGAAAAATGACCCAAATCATCATGATTACACTTAATTATCTGCCAAATACAACTTTTGGGAACTACCCACTTACGACCCTGGTTCGTTCTTCTATAAACCTTATAACCTAAAAGCTCATAATTATCAAATACGTTCTTATTACTATCGGCATCACCTGACTCTAAGGTTTGTTTTATTTTCACCAAATCTTTATCTTGCAACTGAACCGATAAAAGCCAATCTGCTTCCGTTATAGATAGAACTAATTCAATCTCATTTTGTTACCGGTCTGGACCGGGTTTCGACTTAATGCATCAACATGTTGCATACGCGCGCCCTCTCTGTGAATTATTTGAAATGAAAATTCTTGTGTTGAAAGTACCCAACGGGCTATGCGTGGAATGATCTCTTTTTTCGTAAGAGCATACCGCACCGCACTACAGTCTGTAATAATTTTGAAAGTGGAACCTAATAAATAAAGCCTGAACTTTTGTAATGAGCAAACAATGGCAAGAAGTTCTAATTCAAATGAATGGTACTTTTTTTTCATCATTAGTTGTTTGTCTACTATAAAAGTGAACCGGTTTTTCACCTTCGCTTGTCACTTGCATTAATATACCAGCAATCCCCTCCCTACTGGCATCGGTGTACAATATGCTTTCTTTTGTAGGATCAAAAATCAATAGAACACTATCCGAGGTTAATTTTTCTTTCAATACTTGAAAAGCCTGAACGTGGGAGTCTTCCCACCTCCAAGTACTGTCTTTTTTCAGTAATTTAGTTAGCGGAGCCGATAAAATGGCACAATTTTTAATAAATTTTCTAAAATAGCTAATCAAGCCCAGAAATTGTCGAAGCTGATGCACAGACTTGGGGGTAGGGAAATGTTTCACGGCTTCTAACTTAGCTTCATTAGGCATAATCAAATTAGGCTTAACTTTATATCCAAGAAACTCTATTTCGGTTTTGAAAAAATGGCATTTCTTCAAATTAAGGGTGAGGCCCGCTTCACTGAAAATTCGAAGAACCCGCTCTAAAAGTTCTAGATTTTCTTCTACCGTTTGGGATAGCAAATATACGTCATCTATATAAATAATTACATTACCGAACCTTAAATTACCAAGTACTTGGTTCATCATCTTTTGAAAACAAGCTGGTGCATTTACCAACCCAAACGGCATCCTGAGAAACTCATAGTGACCGTCTTCTGTGATAAAAGCAGTTTTTTCGATTGAATTTTGATCCTTACTCATTAAAAGCTGATAGTACCCGCTTTTAAGATCTAAACTCGTGAATATTTGATGCCCTTGAAGTCTATCTACGAGATCCTCAATACGGGGCATTGGGTATTTATCTTTGACGGTAATTTTATTTAGCAAACGATAATCTATACATAATCGTTTCTCTCCATTTTTCTTACTTACTAGAACCGCTGGACTTGCGTAGGGGGAACTACTATTTTGAATAATATTATTTTTAAATGTGGGGACTTAAATGGCCTACATTCTATTGGACGAGAATCATTTACCGTTATTACCATTTCATAATTATTAACTTTACCTAATTCCGCTACATTAGTTGCGATACACTCAGAATATTTTTTAAACAAATGAATTAGTTCAGCGCGATGGGAATCTGCGTCGAATTCTAGCTCAGTAACTGTATTACAAAATTCCGTAAATTTATTTGCATAATCAAACTTAAGGACATCACCGACCCGCGAGTATATCAAATCAGGCCGTTCGGTCACATTCCTCCCAATCAAAATATCGCATCCCATTAATACATCAATAATATATAATTCTACATTTTCAATATGAACAGAATCGATTTCAAGTGTCACCTTAATCATTTGGGTAACTTGCTTTGAAGAATCTTTAGAAAACCCTTGTAATTCTATGGGGGTAGGTAGGTCAAAACATTTTAAATGTTGGTTTTTCACTATAAATTCTGAGATAAGAGAGCAACTACTACCGGTATCTATAAAGGCGTCGTGTTCCAGAACATTATCTATTTTTATTTTCTTTACAAATTTATCGCGGGTATTTGGAGAAGATACAAACTTAACTTCTGAATTTGGAGGGTTATTCTCAGACTTAATATTTGAATTCTTTTTATGGAAGCAAACAGATTCTAAATGGCCTCTCTTACCACAGAAATCGCACTTATTTTGATCACACTGATTCCGTTTATGATTATTTCGCTTTATAAGTACGACTATGTAGGAAACTAGCTAATTGTTCACAGGTACTAAAACTATTTGACTCGATATTACTATCCCCAATGTTACCTAACAAAATCGATATAATATCTTGATCGGAAAAGTTTAAATTTAAACGGTCAATCCTACATTTTTGATCGAAGTAAAATTCATATAATGATTGGTTGTCAAACGGTTTTTTCTCAATTATAGCCTTTAATAACTCGAACATATTTCGTTGGATTTTAAAACTATCAGACAGTTTTTTATGCCAATCAAGCCATTTCCATGACGGCCACATGTTATTTGTACGTAATAAGGAATCATACCATACTTTCGCGGAACCCTTTAATTTATTTAAAGCCTGATAACGGATTATTTCATCGGACCAAGAAAACGTATTAGCATAAGATTGTATAATATTAAGCCACACATTGATATCATCCTTCAGGGGATCAAATTCTGGTATTATATTATTTAAAGTAGTAGAATTGGGCTGACTCACGGTTCTGGTATCGTAAGATACCTGCTTTGGTCCTGGACGTTCCTTTGAAGTTGGACGTTCCCTTGATGCTGAGCGTTCCCTTGATGTTGGACGTTCCTTCGATCCTGAGCGTTGACTTCTTTTTCTAGTTTGCGGCGGTGACCTGGCGCCACTAGAGGCACTAGACCCTCTAGATACCCTTCGTCGGCGACGTGAGGTCATCCGTCGTTTTCTTTCTCTGCCCATGATTATCGGTTCTTGTCACTTCTGATGTTAGAAATATATCTAGAAATAACAACTCGTATTGAATTCAAGTAGGAATACTTATACATTTAATCATTAATTACACATGTTACATACATAGAAAAATAGTTATAGGACACATAATACATAATCAACTCTAAATGCAGAAACACCTTTATTTTAAACAATTAAACTAAATACAAAATACTTAACTTGAGAACAATATAAACCACTGATTCTACTTATAATGACACTGTCGTTGCGAAGATACTTTTCAAAAGGCCCCGCATCAACCGTTCTCTTCTGTTTTTATACCCGAGGATCACGCCACTGCAACAGCCACGCCCCTTACAGTTCATGGTGTTGCCTGTCAATATCTCGGGTTGCCAACACATATATGTAAATAATTACGTGTGACGTTGTTGGTGCGCCATGGACTCCTAAACTACTTAACCGATTTTAATATTTTTAATCAAATTTGCACACCGTGTGCAGTTTGATCCAACTTGAAAAATAGGATAGCTTACATCTTTATTTATCCTGATATTCCCACGGGATAGGGAGTTACGCAGGTAGTATTATAGAGATATATGTCGGTCTGACAGTCAGTCAGTCGTGTTCCAAACGCGTGTACCGCGACACGTTTTTTTTCTCAGTTTCCTTCTTGTTTTGAAATAGATAAAATAAGAGTATTTAATTACATCTACTTTATTTTGCTAACTTTGAAGCCACCTGCTTAACAAGAAATAAGAGAACAGAAACTTTTAAACTTTCACATAAAACAATCTTCACCTTTTAAATCATATCAAAAGAGTTATCTTCCGGCCGGATAGACTATGAAAAACATCTTACTATTACTGTTTCCAAAGTTATGAACTCTAATCTAATAAAAATAGTAGCCAAAATTGAATAACAATCCTGTTATAAGACAGTAATTTCGAAAGTTCTACGAATAAAGATGATCTATCGTATTACAAATTCGTTTTTGATTCGTGAAAATCTAATTTGGTTGTCTTTCGTGTTACTTCTAAGGGCGTTTTCGTATTAGATTGTAACGATACTGAAACGGTAACGACAATTTAAAAATGTATACTTAATACATTAAATTTAACACTCCGAAAATCTTGCAATATATCGTAGCAATGTAGAGGTAAGTCATGGCATAGATTATTTTCTCCCGTCAGGACTGCCCCATACAAAATCACTGGGTGATAATCTTGAAGGGCGAATAACTTTAATTTTTATTTTAATCACCTAGTAGTTACCCAATCATTTATTAATAACTCTGATATTATATTAAATCATCATCACTACATAGTATAAAACAAAGTCGCTTTCTCTGTCCCTATTCCCTTTGTATGCTTAAATCTTTAAAACTACGCAACGGATTTTGATGCGGTTTTTTTTAATAGATAGAATGGTTCAAGAGGAAGGTTTATATGTATAATACAGGCATAATATAGCCGTGCGAAGCCGGGGCGGGTCGCTAGTAGGTAATATTATGCAGTGTCGTAAAACAATAGTTAATTCTAAAATACCTACACAAAATTATAAAAATTATACCGGCTTGAAAGTATTTTTATAGACAAATTTTAAATCTACAAAAATACGCATAATTTGTGTAAAATTCTAAAAGGTAGGCATAATGTTTCTTTGCTATCGACAACGTCGCGATCGTGCAACATATTCGTATTGTGAAAGCTAGCACCCAAATTGTATACCTAGTTCCCATAATGTCGTATCATAATCTGTGTCGTTAATGTCATATGTAAAAACACACAATCTTGTGCTTTAATCTTTCACTCGCTACGGTTACGCCTTACTTTAATTTCAGAAATAAACGGTTTGGAAAAGTAAAATTACTTTGACAATTTGTTTTTACTTTTTCACTACCTCTTCTTTACCGGAATCGGCGCCCCGTACAAATTGTAAAAGTTAAGTGTTAGCTTCTATTTAACCTACTTACAAGTGAGTAAATAAAAAATCTACTGATTAAACATATTTTTCTACAAATTTATTGTTTTCAAAAGTTTGAATGAAGTCAATAAATTAAGCATAATAACGCACATTGTTACGCATCTCATTCATAATAAACACACGCTATCACTTACTTACATAATACAAAAGAATGAGATAGAATAATGGAAAAATAAGTAACCAATAGAAATTCATTACAACCACAATATTAAACGGTGGTTATGGCGTCGTAAAATTCATTTCCAACGCCGCTACAAGACATAGTAAGTAGGTTTATTTATGAATCTTGACTAGCGAATGCTTTTAGATAATCTTGCTTGTTTTCTTCTATTTTTTACTAAACCAATTTCAATGAAGGGAAATTCTTTTTGTAATATTTCCTTGGAACATGTTAATTGGATTTAGCAACTCCATCACTCTCTTAACATTGTATGCCGAATTAAGAAATGGTCAGCTAATAGGTAGGTACACCGGCTGACACCTAAACCAAAAAGACGGTGAAAATATGACCTGAAGGCCAATTCTCGTAAATAACATTGTTCAAATTACATTTCAATATCATTTCGATTGCATTTCGATCACAAAATATTACCCACAAAGTAGCTAAAAATATCCTCAAAGTTAGCTTTTTGTAAAAAAAAATGACTTCAAGGGTATCTTTTGCAATCGGAATCAGTTTTTTTTTTACAAAAAGCTAATTTTGAGGGTATTTTAAGCTACTTTGAAGGTATTATTTGTGATCGAAATGCAATCGAAATGATATTGAAATGTAATTTGAACAATGTTATTTACGAGAATTGATCTTCTGATTATATACTTACGTTAATTCCTCAGCAAGGTCTGGTATAGTGGGACGAGATCTTTAGCTGATTTCGTCTGATTGTTGATCGGTGATTTAAGGATTGTGTCATTTTTTAACATTCGCTTTACTATGTTTTCCTGTTAGGAAATAACAATTATTGAGTATTATCGACATATAAATTGGTCAATTTACTTACATTGTAATTTTTTTAGTAACAGAGATGAAGGAGATGGCGGTACGATTTGGTCTGGCATCGTAAAGACTGGACTCAGCTGGCACTAGACAGGGAATAGTGAAAAGATTCCTTATTTGGAAGGCCTTCATACAGCTTGTCGAAATAGGCTAAAAATAAGTTATAAGCAGGGACTTAAATACCGGTAAAATACAGTAACGTTATCTGTGGAATTGCAAGATAACGTTATTTGTGAGAGAAACGATATAACAAAACGATATTATTCAAAGCTTTGAATATGTATAACGTTATAATAACGTTACGTTATATTGTCAATTTAACGTTATTAAAAATATTGTTATTCATATAATAATGTTATAATTATTGTTTTTATGCTATCTCTTTTACTCAAAGTAATGTTTACTTTTTGTTCGTGTGAACTATCGAACGCAGTGCTCTCTCTGGCTACGTAAGGGTGTAATCTATAGGTACATGTACGTACTATGTAATAGTATAAATGGGAAAGATTAGATTTTGTTTGTTTGTTTGTATTGAATTTGCTTCAAAACCACTGGACCGATCTGAATAATTCTTCTAGTGTTGGATATCTCAAATATCGAAGAAGGCTAAAGGTTACATAACGTCCTGAAATTTACTATTACTTTGGTGTTAGATATATGTTTAGTAGGAATAGGTAAAATTTCCGAAACACATTTTTTTATCATAGTGAATCTACGATTAAAAGTAAAATAAACCAATCAATAATGTAGCGATAAATTTTCACAGTGCAATTAGTATATACCTAATACCTACCAACCACCTCTTCTGCGGCCAAGCAACGTTGCCGCTGCGTTCGAAACCGTGCGCGAGCGGTAGTACCTACCAGGTACCACCGCTCGCGCGCACACGGCGCGGCGGCAACGTTGCACGCGCGCGCTGCCGCACAGTGGCTCGAAACGGCAAATGATGGACATAGGGCTGTTTTTGATGCAGATCGTAAGCCGTCAAAATATGAAAAAAATGTATGAACGTCACATGTTTTGGTCTCTAGGTTACAAACCAGAGCAGCTTACGCACTCTAACTTTTAGGCATGTTAGTTCAACTCATATCTCTCATTTGACACCACAAACAGCTTGCTATATCGATGACTTTGGAAAATAGAAGCCATTGAAAATACTCTATTTTCAATTGAATTTTTTATGACCAAATCTTTAACTATCGTGGTTTTTTTTACTAATCGCTAGAGCTTCTTTATAAAAACATAAAATATTTTATAAAAACATTCAAAACATTAATATTTTCCGAGAAAATCGGCATTATTTAAAAAAGTACTAGTTTTGGCCTTTAGCATCAAAACCAAAGTCGATAACTTTCATCACTGAGGCGTGTTAGTTCAACTCTTTACCTTTAATAAGGCACCACAAACCACACAAACAGCTTGATCCATTTGCGACTTGCGGAGCATTTAATTTTTTAGAGTAAAAAAATTATGAGCAATCTTTAATATTTTTTTTTATTGCTGCCTATCGCAAGGGCTCTTCGGAGAAACATAAAAGATTCTATAAAAAAATTGAAAACATTCATATTTTCTAAGGAAATCGGCATTATTGTAAAAAAATAAATATTAATAAGCCGATTTTCTTAGAAAATATTAGTTTTTTTTTTAGAAAATACTACACATTACTATCTACTTCTTTCTTAACTTACCTTTAAAACTTTTTCGCAAACTAAACATTTTGAGGTCTTATTATTATCCTCAAGATTGAAATATCTGTAAACTTTGTTGATATTTTTTTGACCCATTTCGCTTTTACCAACTGATGCGCAAATTCCGCCGCGCGTGGCGCGGATTTGTAAAATGAATAAGTTTGGCAACGTCGCGTATTTATCGTTATAATCACGTTATTTTTGCAGTTAAAATTACGTTCTGTTACTCGTAAAACGTTATACAAAAGATCGATAACGAAATGTTTGCTGAGATACCGATACTATTATAACGTTTTTATAACGTTAAACATTCTGTTATGGGTAACGTTTTAAGTCCCTGGTTATAAGTAATTCAATATCAATAAATTAATCAAAACACTCAAAATCTGTCGAAAACACTCCATTAAGGAAAATTGAATTTCATACTTTCCTCATAAGAATCCAGTTAGGAGTACCCACGAACAAACATTAGTATATTAATAAATATTAATGTAAAGGCATTAATTTTATGAGGCCTAAGAGGTGGAAACAAACAGGAGGCAAGTTAATATTTATAGCGCGAGAGCTTCCGAAGTATAAAACGTGAATGAATAACATTATGTGAAAGTTAACGTTGTCCGTTCGTTTAATTTGATTTATGTTTGCAATATGTTTGCTGTACCTACTTCGTTTTTGGTTGTCTGTACATTACTTGTTGCATTAATAATAGGTACTCTACTTATTGTACTTAAGGTGCATAACGCAAAATGTTAGATGCCGATAAATAAATGTGTAACTAATAAAACTAAAAAAGACGGCTGTTGAATAAGGTTTTTTTGACTACTTAGAAACGGTCAATTTTTATCTCTAAATTATATAACAACAAAATTTAAATTCAGCGACACTTTTTCATTCATACAACAAACAAATTTCATGCAACAATGAACTTGCAAATTTTTGATAGAGACATTTTCTTTTTCGCTCAATGTTCTTACATCATTCTAACCTATGGAATATATGTTTGCGAATTGACAATTTTATAATAAATTTTGTTATACAAGTACCTATACCTACTGTAAAAACTATTACTGAAAAATTAGTAAAAAAAAAAATAGTAGTATACCCATATTAAAACGGAATAATAGATAGGTTCAATGATAAAAAAATAATCAGATGTAAAATAAATTCTTCAATCTTAAAATAACAAAACGAAAAAATACAAAGTCAATTTTACGATAAGATTCATGGAAAATTATTACATTTAATGTATCAATAAAGGGGGATCCGATAAAGTTTTCACGTAGAGAAACATCTTAAAACAATATTGATATCGCATAACTCAAAGTCGAACAGGAAAGTGGGACTAAACAAAAATAAAACACCGCGAATTGACTTCCCGAGTTTATTTTTCAAAAGCTATAAGCTCATTTTGATGGGAAACTTTATTACGCTAAATGTTATACTGAAACGAGAATTGTAAACATTAGCACGAAGGCGCAAGTAAAAAGTAAACAAAGTCATCTTATTTGGACCGTTAAGAGGCCCGTTTACGAATATCGATGTTTGCAAAACTAAATAAATCGGATCGCTTAATTTATTCATCAAAAATTTTCACATATAATAATATATTGAATTTTTTTGCTTATTTATTCAAAAAATGCACCGCGACTAGATTTTTGGATATGTATTTTCCTTTGAAAATATTTCTAGCAAGCAATTACCGAGTACAGGCAATATGTTATGTGCGTCTATATTATGTTTATACAAACATAATTATAGTACGTTTATGACGTATTATATCCGTTATCCAGCCACCATTACACAGAGCAGTAACAGCCTAGGCTGTTATTAAATAATTATTTGCCTCTTATTAATTATAACAGCGTATGTATTGACTAAAGTGTCAAAATGTTCAAAGGGTCTAGATTTCCAGATGCCATAAACACCACAGGTCAATTTGGCCCGTGGGTTAAAATGTCCAGGACGTCATAATGTCTAGACGCCACAACGTCCACTGGTCAATTTTGCCCGAGAGTTGAATTTGTCCGGGACGTTATAAAACGTCTAGTTGCCATTATGTATTTAATATTAATTTAGTTCAATTCTTAAGGTTATAATTATAGATACCTACAGATTTAGAACAATAATGAGAAACAAATACAAGCTTTTAGTTTAATTGTATCATCAAACATTTCGTGGTTTTGTGAAGGGGCACCTTAAATATAAAATCGGTTTAGAACTCTGTTCAAATAACATATCTGGCAAATAACGCTATAACCTCTAAGATGATACCAATGTACCTTATTCCGACATAGTTTTAGGTCGACAGTTCGACACACAGTACTTATAATACATATTCGGAAAATATATAAAATCGCACGTGTAAAATTCCTTTTAATTTTGTTTTCTCGTTTCGTTGGATCGAACGATTTTATTAATTGTCGGAACTGTAACTGTGTGATTTTATTTTTCGAAATGCATCGTGATTTTGATTGTGGATTTATATTCACAACGATACAACGGTTTCATTATCTGTGTGCTTGTAATTTTCTGTGCTATAAAAGGGAGCATCGCCATCCGTTCAAATTTCGGTATGCCTATCTTTATAAGATTACTAGCGACCCACCCCGGCTTCGCACGGCTATATTATGCATGAATTATACATATAAACCTTCCTCTTGAATCACTCTATCTATTAAAATAAAACGCATCAAAATCCGTTGCGTAGTTTTAAAGATTTAAGTATACATAGGGATATAGGGACAGAGAAAGCGACTTTGTTTTATACTATGTAGTGATAGTGATAAGTCCTGACTGACTCATATATCACCTCACAGCTTAAACCAGACCATAATAAGTCCTAGAGATATGTTTGATTAGTGTGTTTTTATGAAGTGTAGGTATACAATAAGAAAGGGTTTCCGAAATGCCGTTTCCTGTAGCCTACGCGGCCGAAAGCAGAACTGTTGATTATGCTGTCGATTTAACTTGCAATGTATGTATATATTATGTTGGTTCGGGTGGAATCTTGCAACTTAATTTTGGCCACTTCCCGGTTACTAATTGAGCTGATTTTTTTTTTTCATTATTCTTTAAACGTTTATTTAAACTTTGAATTAAGACAAAATTTGCGCTTAGAAGACTCACCACGAGTTACTTACGTACTCAATGGGAAGATCACAGCTGGCGTCCGCAGAAGTTACCAACCACAACCCTGCATGTTTCCCCTGGGTTACCCTAAACGGGCTCATTTACCGATAGAAATATTATACGATACTGTTTTCAGACAGTATTCGTTAATTTAATAGATAGCTTAAGCTATCTCTCTATCACGGCTAGGGTATTGACTGATTCTAGTCTTGAAGTTTCATTGTAAATACTCAATACGGTTTGTTTGATCGAGTGTGTAAACAACTCGTGATAGAAGTGCTGGAAAATTCAGAAAGCGATCCATTGACGCAACATCTATAACCTACATAAATGTAGTTCAAATTATAATAATACTTAGGCCCGTATTAATAAATCGCTCTCAATATCGAACTTGAGTGCGTATCAATCGAGTGAGTCTTGAGATGCGGTCACTATCTTAAGTTAGACGTTAATTAAAAGATAAAACTCAAGTTTTAACCAAGCTGATATCGCTCCTGAGATTTGAGACTGATCTTGAGAGCGACCTTGAATGACAGTAGCGCTATGTTCTTACCTTAAATAGTCTGTTTTTACCCTATGGTAGGTAGTTTCGTCATATTTTACTGTCAACTTGTTTTTAATGTGAGAATATTTTACAAAATGTAAGATTTTACTATTAGATAATTATTCCGAGACGTTTTAAAGGTTTGGTGTGATAACTTTATTTGTTCACTGTAATGCCCTCTAACCCGCAACCCGCAATCAGACTTGAGTTCACGAAACTTCTTGAGACATATCTTGAGAGCTGAGTTTGATTTATTAATACGGTATTACTCAAGTGATAGGTCGCTCTTTAATCGCGTCTTAAGATAGATTTATTAATCAGCGCAACAACTCAAGAGCAAACTTAAGATTGAAATCGATATTGAGTTCGGTTTATTAATACGGACCTTAGTTATAGAGATATATATATATGTATATATATATATCTATTTAATAGTTAATAAATTACAATTGTTTACTACGTCAACAAACCTTTTTTTTTGTTAGATACTCGTAAATAAACAAATAAAAAAACCCAAGTCATCTTTATTTGACTTCATCAACTAATTACTGGAGGCGTCAAAGAAATGTAGATAGGCGTCATGTAATTAAACTTACTTCTCATCTTTACTCAAAGAAAGAATCTCCATGCAAAAATATGATAATCAAGTCATTAGCAATTTTTATTATAATGAAATTGTGACATTTGCCCTCCACCCTGTCGAGGCCCTCTCTATGGTCAGCAAAATATTAACATACAAATCTCAGCAATGAAGACATGAAAACGACTTTCTTTGGGGGGTAAGGTCGTTATTTTTAACGCAACTTTGTCTCTTTCGATATAAAAACTGAATAAAGAATTTCATTGTTTTCATTTGATGTTTTTAAAAATCTTGCGTGACGAAGTTTTTTATATGCAAATGCACTTCTGACATTGACATTAAGGGCGACTTGCATAACATTGTCTTTAAGCAACTTTAGCTAATACTATCTTCTCTATATCTATATATATATAAAATCCTTTGTCCTGACTGACTGACGGATCAATGCACAGCCTAAGCCGCTGATCGTAGAGACTTGAAATTTGGAGGGTGTGTTCTTTGTATGACGTTGGCGTCAGATAAGAAAGGATTTTCCGAAATTCTACTCCTAAGGGGATCAAAAGTGGGGCAAAGTTTGTATGGGACAACGTGATTCCTTGATCCAATCTAATTCAAATTTCGCATAAACATTTTTTTGACTGCTACGCGTAGCTAGTCTAGATATATGCGTTTAACGGGTAATCTCAAATTTAATTTCATTTCAATTACCACATAGTTGATATTATTTATTCAGTTTGACGTTTGCAACTGTTGCGATTATTTTCGTTTAAGTAAATTCATTATATTCCTTACAATTATATCTGGAAGTTGTTAAGGGACGCCCCGTTCAATAGTAGACGTCCTATGGTATGATGATTCATTCGGTCTCTCACCAAAAACCTCAGAAAATACTATAAAATCTTATTAATCAATATGCTTTCAGAGATATTCTAGGCAGCCCAGTTCTTTATTGTTATTTCAAGTATTCACAGAGTGCTTTCAAAAATAATCTTAACCATATAAATAAACATGACGTCTTTAGATGTTTTCCATCGTTCATAAAAATAACTAATTAGTTATATCCTCATAACCCCACTGGATTATTCAAACAAACATCAAATGTTTTCTTTGGTAATAAATATTTCAACAATCTAATCTCGTTTAAAAAATTGGGTAATATTTTTCATTCGTTCTACTATTTTCAGACTACTAAGTTTATATTTAAGTTGTTTTTATTTCAAAGTGTTTTTTACTATAATTATTATAATGTTTATTGTAACTGCATTTTGTTAACTTTATGATGTTTAGTTATTTTAATTAATTTACAATGATTGTTGTTGAACAGATATGTGGTTAAAGAATAAACAAAATATGAGCTTAGTATTAAATAAACATATTCATATGTTACTTTAAAAGTTTTAATTTTAAATGTTTGTTTTTAAATTAACAGATCATTAGACGTAGTTTATCTCTGTAGTTGTGATAAACTATAATGCTAAACACACTGACTCTTTGAATTAGTGAGCTCTTTCTAATCGAAATTTTCTATTCATTTCCTAATCAGATTCTTTATCATCGATAAAAAATAGGTAATAACATAAATCACTACATAGTATAAAACAAAGTCGCTTTTTCTGTCCCTATTTCCCTTTGACTGCTTAAATCTTTAAAACTACGCAACGGATTTTGATGGGGTTTTTTTAATAGATAGAGTGATTCAAAAGGAAGGTTTATATGTATAATACATGCATAATATAGCCGTGCGAAGCCGGGGCGGGTCGCTAGTATTAAATAGATTAATCTAACGTCTTCTTCTTCTTTTCTTGTCAGAGTACAGCCTTTAAATTCTGTCTGACCAATATTGCGCCACGGCTGCTTCTAGTTTACTTTTACAATACCAAAAAATATATCTATATTCAAATTTGTATTTTAGGTATCGGAATGTTATTGTAGCATCCCTCTTAGCTCTTAATTTCCAGTAAATCGTTCGGTACAGCGATGTTCTACATCTGAATAAACAACTGGCTTCAGTTAGGGTGGATACAGACAAGACAGTTTGACGCGATGCGTGAGAAACTCACTTTTTTTAATGTATTGTTTTTCAGTTGGGGGTTTCAGATTTCAATATGTGAAAGGTCTTCAACCTTTTGAAATTATTTAATAGATGACTTTACTTTACTTGATTTCAATTGGTAGACCCTATATAGAAGTGCTGGCTTGACATCGTAAAGGGTGATATGCGTGCAAATGGCCTTACAAACCAGGATGCCGAAGATCGTGCGAAGTGGAGGCGTAAAAGTAGGAAAGCGGACCCCGGGCTCCCGAGAGGGATGCAACCGGGAACATCGCTCGGATGATGATGACTTTACTTGATTTAAATTCGGGGATACTGATTTTCTTATTAGCAGTAAAAAGAGTGGTTCCTTTAGAACCCTAGTGACTATCAATCTACAAAACATTTTAAACTTACGCACGATTTGTATTCATACTCATTATTTTCCTGGTTGTTTTTGACGTGATGACGTCTTATAAATCGATGAACACCTGCACTCACAAAAAGGGTGACCTTATGTCACGTTACAGTTATTGACAAGTTAACCATAGCAACGTATTAAATTATGCAAAATGGTAATGTCAACGATAAAAAAGAGTTATTATGACGTTATCACATAAAATTATTTACACCACCATTTTTTAATTCGCGATTGAGACCCGGGAAAACAGTAACTTTAGATCAAACTAGAAGATTTAAGCATCACACTGTGTAAGCGTAGATATGGGTGAAATGAGCTTATTAATTTGTTATGGAACAAGGACGTGCTATGCGCAGTTTTAAAGCATAAGCCTAAATTGAGTGTTTCCCACGAAACTTTAAAACTGGAATCAGCCAATACGCAAACTGATATTGATAGCAAAAAATATCATTCTTGTTTAGGGAGGCGTAATAGAGACAAAGATACTGTGATAAGCTATCTCAAAACTCGCGTATTGAATGATTCTAGTCTTTACGGTAAGTTGATGGAATGCGTTAACAAACCGTGGTAGGAGTACTGACGCCTACCGCGAAATTCTTCATCAGTACTTGAGGCGATCATGCTACAGCATGATCCTGGCCGATAAGTTAGTGGAATCCTCAATTAAATGGTGCGTGTTTAATAACACTGAGCATATCTGTCTTTTCTCATGATGACTTAGTTTTAAGCGTTCAAATTAACTTACCGTGAAATACTTTCTGTAAACTGTAAAATATCTATCTTTTCTTATGATGACTTAGTTTAAATCGTTCAAATTAACTTACCATGAAATACTTTCTGTAAACTGTCAACAAGGTAATTTTAACTTTAACAGCCTAACTTTTACTTCAAACGTCAAAGGACCTGTTACGAAGTAGAGTTCCAACTTAATCAAATAAACATGTTTGTAGTAGTATTATGTAAGCCTAGTTTACTGGGGAATAGGTTTACAACGCAATCGAATTAATTGCAAAATAACATTAAAGGGGATTCACCCGCCTTTGATTTAGAAAAAAAATATTTTATAAAAAAATATCCACGTACACATATTTCGGCGATTAATTTTTATTTATTTAGATTGATAAGATATATAAAAACCTGTCATCATAGCGCGAGATGGAGAGGGAAATTATTTACAAGGCTTTTTTTAAATATGTTATCTAAATCGCTTTGAAATATAATTATGTAGTCTGACCTCCCTTCTATTTATGATTATAAGCCACTGCAATAAAGTTCATTAGGCATTTCAATAACATAAAAAACATGAAATAACACATGAGTAATTATGTCGTGATGATGAGTTTGACATAAAATTCTGATAGTTATCTGTGTAATTATAATGAAATAAAGACATCTTTTTATTGAATTTGTATAACCCTAAGTTTGCTTGAAACAAAAATTATGTTTTTATAAAGAAAAAAGTTCGAAATTCCATTTACGATTCTACCAACGAACGTCTCATTGATATATTTCTCTACTTATCTCCATGACGTCAAATCTTTGCATGTAAACAAGTCTTTATATTTTAAAATCTCAAGCATTCAACAGTCTTAACGATTGGATAATCCCATCGATATATCAAGACCACAGAGCTGTCCTCAATCGACTAAAATGAAGACGCAGGATGTGAGTGAGTAATGTATGAAAATAAGTTGTTACTTTGTGATACTTGATGGAAATTACACTGTTGAATGAAACAGCTATAAAATTTACTATTATTTATTATTTTTAAGGGCCTATAGCACAGGATATATAGTAGTACAAACTTAGAGCCTGTCCATCCAAGGTTGCCTAGAAGAGATCGCTTTTAACGATAAGGCCCGCCCATTGTGCCATAATGTTTGTATTATGTCAAAAAAATTGCATGTATTTACGTAAAAACTAGCTGCGCCCCGTGGTTTCACCAATCACGATACCGTGGGAATATTAGGTTAAAAAGCAGCCTATGTAGATGTACCAATGCAAGTCTCCAGCTATCTACATACCGAGTTTTATCGCAATCGATTTAGTAGGTAGTTTTTGCGTGAAGGAGAAACAAACATACACACTAACACACAAACTTTCACAATTATATATTATTCAAATTAATCCTCATACCTAGTTTTCCAAATTGGTTCAGCAATTTCAAATCCAATCAGCTACAGACAAAAATACAAAAAAATATTCATAAGTATAGTTTTGGTTTACTGAACAAGAATCCGTTGTAATCTGAATACAATGTAATATTATCGCTAGAGTTAGTCATGGACTCGTCATTGTTTTGTACCTATCTTATCAACATAGGGTTACTCCTTCCGTTTGATAACATTCATTATTATTTTTTAACTATTTCAATATTAGTTTTACAAACTTGAACTGAGTCGTTTGTGTGCCGTTTTTGTATCGCCACCCGAAGGCCAAATAACATTGTTCAAATTACATGCAATATAATTCCGATTTCATTTCGATTCCAAAAAATATTCTTGAAAACATCAAAAGCTGACTCAAAGAGTATTTTGAGCTACTTTGAGGGTATTTTTTGTAATCAAAGTGCAATCGGAATGATATTGCATGTAATTTGAACAATGTTATAATGAACACTGTTTTTTTTACGAGAATTGGTCTTCTGGGCGCTTTAAGGCTGCTTATGCTGCCAAACGCCACGCGCCAGAAATACCCGTCGCTTACAACTAATATTGTTGATTGTAACGAATGTGTTTTGTTTTTCTCAAAAGTGCTGAGATGGAATTGTAGGTGAATTTTTTTTTGATATTTTTGGGTAATTTCGAGGAAAATTCTTTGTCATTTCAAAGCTAGACTAGTTTTAATTCTTAATTTTATAATAGCTTCGAAACTATACCTACAATTCCATCTCAGCACTTTTGAGAAAAACAAAACACATTCGTAACAATCAACAATTTTCACCAACGAAGGCGACCGGTGCCAATAGTAACTATTTAGTAGGCTGTGTACCAAGGTCGTTGGCGTATGAACCCCCTTAAGTGCTATCATTTAAACTATTTATATTCTTCTATCATTTTAATTTTTGGTATTCTTCAAGATTCTACGCGTTGCATTACCAATGTGTGATTCAATTTGTCTTGCCAACCCGACAAAATAGTAATGTTCAAGTTGCACAATGCTCATAACTTGGACTGAGATACCTTAAGGTCCTTAGGTCGCTACTTCGATGTCATCTTCTTGTAAAACAACTGTCTATGGTAATAGACACGCACGTCACACATACTAAATAATACGTCACTGGGATACTGAGATGCATGAGATGTACCGCATGTACTTGTACATGCTTGTCCTTCGGCATGTGCATGCGTAATCTTTGGCATGAGCCTGCATGCATACCCTTCGGCATACTAACATGGTGCGTGCGTGTCTATTATCTACCATAGGTATATTTGTTTTACATTGAGGTGAGTTGAGGTAATGAACTTATGTAAGACGTTACGTCACACATGAGGAATACCTCACTAGGATACTACAAGAGATGTACGACGTCCTACACCATGTGCATGCGTGTCCTTCAGCATGTGCATGCGTATCATTCGGTATGTGCATATTATGTGCATATTGTGCATGCATGCATACCCTTCGGCATACCAACATGGTGCGTGCGTGTCTATTACCTACCATACATTTGTTTTACAATGAGGTCTTTTTCTTATCGTATCAACGGCTGTTTTTTCAAACTTGTTTATATTTTCCCAGACCAGGATCATTGAGGTCCATTGGATCATTGACATTGAGGTGAATTTGAGGTAGTGAGCTAAGTAAGCTGCAATCGTGAGGTATTGCAGTGACGCATGTTTTGCATGTCCATAACCTTACTTGGACAATGACCAAGGCGGTTTGTGCAAATTGCGGTCGTATCTGTCGCTAGCGAATTGGTTTACTGAGCCACGAAAGAACGTATAGGCGCTGAGACGTAAATCGTCTGAAATAGAAGAAAAAGCCAGAGATGATGACCCTTACTTATTATGCTCGATTAAATAACCCGAATTATTGTACCGACAGCCCTTAAATAAATACATTAACTATCTAGGCTATGTCTAGTGAGTATTAGAAGCACTCTAAATAATGACTGATTTCATTAAAAGCTGAGACACTCAGACTACATAGTTACCAGTATTTGTTGCAGTTCGCATACCAATACAGTCATCTATTTCAGATAGCTTAAAATAATCTAAATGATCTTGTTAATTTCGTTTGAAGTTCAGTTTTAATAACTCTAAGTTCTCTTAAATTTTAGTAGAATTATTAAACTCGTGAATTTTTCAGCAAGTTTATACATTGTATTTTGTAACTGGAAAAAGATATTGAATAATTTTCATTAAAATGGGTTTTTAGAAATCTGAACAGATACCTAATGAGCATTAATCTAAAATTTTAAATTCGCAAAATATTTTTCCATTGGGGCTGGCTGCTACTTTGGCCAACCAATCCTTTGCCCACAGTAGCAAACAGCCTTTTGCTATCCAATGAGGCAATGCAGCCAGCTTTTTGGGGATGCCCAAAAAGTGTATCAAGGTCAAATTATTATATATACCTACTAGCGACCCGCCCCGGCTTCGCACGGCTATATTGTGCATGTATTATACTTATAAACATTCCTCTTGAATCACTCTATCTATTAAAAAACACCGCATCAAAATCCGTTGCGTAGTTTTAGGATACGCAACGGATTTTGAATTATAGGGACAAAGCGACTTTGTTTTATACTATGTAGTGATAGTGATAGTGATGTTCACCGATTATGCTGAATAAATCTTTTATCGAGGATAAATAGAATTTCATTTGGTGATTTTCTAATGAGTCTGACACTAATCGAATGTCTGTGCTTTGCCCTTAAATACACAAAAGGTACCAAAACAATGCGAGACTAAATCGAAAAGGAAATAGGTAGAAAGTGTCTCTTACACGTTAATGGAATGAAATGAAGAACAATAAAGGCTCTCCCAGACCACAGACTTTCGGTTGGCAGATAACTCGCCGACTACAGAAAAGAACACACACACAAACAGAACTAAGCTATTTAGATGATTCATACTGATGTCAAACTGGTGGTCAAGAAAACCTTTACCGCCAAACTGCAAGGTTGCTACTTCGATTTTCACGATGGAACAAATATACTTATGTGTATGTTTTTAGACACTTTATAGACCGTATCTGACTATATAGTGTTTCTGTCCTCAGAAATATATCCGTGAATCTTTTGTAAAAGCCTCTTCATCTTATGGTTGACTGGAAGAGATCACTTTTAGCGGTAAGGTCGCCTATTTTTTGCATCATGTTATTATTAGGTTACTTTTTATACCATTATATCTATCTATTAGTTGTCTAGCACGCATATTAGAAGCTTATTAGGTCCTGTATTAGTTGCTTAGTTTTAGAATAGATGGCGATGTGAGAAATGTCGTACAACTTTTTATTTTTAAATTTGTCGTCTGGAAGAACAATAAGAAATCTGATATGAGTGGACACTGCGAATGTTATTTCAATATAGAGAGAAATGTTTATTTTGTCCTACGTGCGAATTGTTCATTAAGAGACGGCTGTCTGGATAACCACAATTTGGTCCAATGAGCTTTGAAAAAACATTGGTTGAGTCGGGTGAAAGTGGAACCTGAACAAATTTTGTTGAATGGTTTGGAAATATGGGTTTTAGAAGAGATTTTATGATAAAATCTGATTTAGGGCAAATGCAAGCCGTTCTTGCTATAGCTATAAATCGATCTAAAAGTGTTTAGCCTGTATTTGCCTTAAAGGTACAAATAACACAAAATAAAATAATTAAAACATTGTTTAGATACAAAAAACTGACAAACACCCGAGCTTTAAACAAAGAAACACAGCTACTTAATCTACAACAACTATATACATACACAACATGCAAACTAATTAGAAAAATACTTACTAATGAAATACATATATTAATATAGAATTTACTAAAAAAAAATTAAAGCACAATCTTAGAAATACTGATAAAATAAAATTACATAACTTTAGAACAAAAACATATGGTCGGAAAAATATAATGTTTGAGTGTGCAGAGATGTATAATGACTTACCGAAAGAGATAAAACAATGTGAAACAGTTATTGAATATAAAAACAAACTTAGAGAATATATTATAGATTTTGATAAATGATATCCGAAAGTTCTGAAACTAACCTAATGATAAGTACTTACTAAATACTCATTGTAAGTGGACTTATGTCTTTTATGAGTAAATAAATTCTTTAAACTTAAGGTCTTTTTTACAAAACAATAAGTTATTTTTTATTCATTAAACAAAGATTTGAATGAGGAAAATATTTGAGATAAACAAAATCAATCTAATTTTCTTACGCCCCAATTTCTTGTTTACATTATTAAAATATCCTTTTTAATGCTAAAAGCCTTAAAGGCACAGTAACAAAGATACAAAAACTCTATACAATTGTAGAGATCAGAACATTTCTTATAAGAAAACTTTGATTTCATAATAATATCGAACGTATTTTGAGGCAACTATTTCAGTCGTCACGTTAGAATAACGCGATAAATCAAATAGTACTAAAGACTACTATAATACGCTACAATATGTAGCTTTCTATCTGTAAAAATAATAATCAAAATCGGTGTAGAAGTAGTTCCGAAGATAACCTCTTTCAAACATTCAAAATCTATCCAAATTGTACCCCATTGTAAAAAATCTTCTCTTCATCAGCTAAAAAATAAATAATTCAAAGTCCAGAAGGCCAATTCTCGTAAATAACATTGTTCAAATTACATTTCAATATCATTTCGATTGCAAAAAATATCCTCAAAGTCAGTTATTTTTTACAAAATGGGTGAATGGGAGCTACTTTGAGGGTATTATTTGTGATCGAAATGCAATCGAAATGAAATTGAAATGTAATTTTAAAAATGTTATTTACGAGAATAATAATTGGCCTTCTGATCGACTGACTGATTTATGTCAGCGCACAGCTCAAGTCTTTGGGTTACAACTTGTCAAACAGATAACTATCGCTAAGGAATTATTTTGGAAAATTCAACCCCTACTCTAAATAGCCATGACGAAGGCATCCGCTATTAAAACTAACTTTTACTGAGAGACTGATGACAACGCACAGCATAAATTGCTAAATGTGGAACCGTGACATACCGGGCTTCTATATGCCGTAACCGATCAACTAAGATCAACAACGTCCCGGTTAGCACAATGGTCACCATGCCGGACTGTCAAACACAGGGTTGCTGGTTCGATTCTCACCCCAGACAAGTATTTATACATAGATATTTGTCTGTGGTCTGGTTGTTTCTATGTATTAAAAGTATATAAAGAAAAGTATAAAAGTAGTATATATCCGTTGTTTAGCACCCAAAACACAAGTCTAGTTAGCTTGGGGCTAGATGGCGATGTGTGGAATGTCCTGCAATATTTTTTATTTATTTTATTTTATAAGATTTTACAGTTATTTTAGGCATAATTCAGATAATTGTTGGTTTTTTTCTAATGGTATTTTTATAACCATATTAGTAACTAAAGGACTAATTGTACTGTTTGTTTTCATTTGAGAATAAAATAAAATGTTGTCTCTATTGCCACTGTAATTTGAATCTACAGTAACCTATTTTAATAAAATATAACAGTGAAATAAGAACGGTAATCCGTAGGTATCTAATAATAACAAACGAAACATGATATTATACACAAAGGACTCTGATAACCCCGTGGTTATTATTAATATTACAATAGATATTTAAGTATTTAACACGGCAATTAAATACCTAACAAAAAAGCGCTCATAAATTTTAATTAATCTTTTGAAGCTTTTAGATATTTGTAGATTTTAAGTTATAGATCTAAAGATAATTAATAAATAACGAAGAAGGAATATCAATGTCTGTAATTATTTACCTGTATCTTTGTATTTTGCAATGCTATGAGTTTGTTGTGCCTTTTATCTATCTTAACTTAGTTTTTAAGACGTTTCAATATGATTTCATGCAAACCATTCCAAATGAATAAAGAATTTTAACTTTGACTTAGTGAAAACGTTTTTCATTCGAATAGGTATTAGACCGCGTTGGAGTTGTATTTCTTAGCCCCCCCCCCCCGGCGCATAAACGACGGGATGTTATAAATTTGACGTGTCTGTCTGTGGCATCGTATAGCTCCCGAATGGATAAACCGATTTTGATTTTGTTTCTATTGTTCTCCAAAATCCTAAATTTTAGCCTATCCGTTTTGCTCCAATTGGCTTTTATCAGTAAGTCTGGTCTTTAAATTTAATATTTATACATTACACACATTTACTTAGTACATCAAATTGTCTTATGGAAGCTTCTCCAAAAAAAACACCTACCTACCAACACATTGCCCACAATATTGTTTACTGAAATAAATAAATAGGTACACAACCTTCTGCGTCACAGGAGGAAGTTCCCTCAAAATACACCAAAATCTTACTCCGTGAATATAGACTTACCCTTATTTCAACGAAAACGTAACTGACGCGTTATTACTATGATATTATTAATATCATCGTCGTCAAATTGTAAATTAAGTTATTTGTAAGCCAGATCGTGAGTCTTAACGTGTTTAAATTAATATTGCAAGTCAATTATTTTAATAACTTTCTCTTTATTATATGAAGTAAGTATACCTAATATAATAGCTTGATATTATTTAGCAAAAACGATTTAAAATATCATTTGCAAGTTTTTAAATTCAACGGCAGCACCAAAAAACGTACTTGGTAAATATTATGATATTGTGTTATACTTCATTATACGAGAATCATAGAGCATCTCTACTCCCGACGACACAATATGTCGCCGAACGTGAAAATAAAAAAAAACAGTTTGTTTACTTTTTCATATTATATAGTGCGGTCTTCAATTAATTCGTATGATACCAAATAAATAGATACGCCGTTCTATTATTATTAATCTAGGCACTATAGTGGTGACCGACGACTTTGCGCTTAAGAAAAATGAGTCAAAGTGAAGAAAATTTCGAGGACTGTTCGGGTCCGCGATCCGCCTTCCACCATTTTGGTATGATGACCCTGACGTATGGTTCGCCTAGATTGAATCTCAGTTCGAGACCAGGGGAACTAAATCGGGCACCACAAAGTTCCACATCGTGGTTCAGCAGCTGGACCAAAAGGTAGCTATAGAGATTCGTGATATCATCTGTAATCCACCAAAAACGGACAAATACGAGAAACTGAAGGTAGAGTTAATTAAAATACTCTCAGTATCGCAGGATCAAAAGACGTAAAATAATACAAAGAACCGATCAAGTGCGGGTCGGACCCGTGCACGAAGGGACCATGTCGTAATAGCCACACTTAAATATTTTGTTTTTCTATTTTTAGTATTCGTTGTTATTGTTACCTAATAGAAATACATAATCTGTATATATTTCAACTCTCTAGCTATCACGGTTTATGAGATACAGCCTGGTCTGTCACCAGACTGTATCTCATGAACCGTGCATACGGACGGACGGAGATGGACGGACGGACAGTGAAGTCTTAGTAATAGAGTCCCGTTATTACCCTTTGAGTATGGAACCCTAAAAATTGTTAGGAAGAAAGTATCCAACGAGAAACTAACTAATATTGAGGGGTAGAATTCAAATGGCCTCTTGCGGTAAAATGATTTAACTAGATTTTTAGTCCGCATTTATAAAGTTTTGGCAAATTGTTCAAATTAAACTTCAAATTGTGTCAAAAGGGCAATTAGTCTTAGTCTAAAAATAAAATCGAGATTTTGCAATTTTCCTTCCAGTAACAATTTATTTCTAAGTCGAATATGAAGAAACTTACACAACAAAATCTAAATTTTAAAGCTTTAATTAATCAGTTATTTTAAACAGTTTTGGCAAATTGTTCAAATTAAACTTCAAATTGTGTCAAAAGGGCAATTAGTCTTAGTCTAAAAATAAAATCGAGATTTTGCAATTTTCCTTCCAGTAACAATTTATTTCTAAGTCGAATATAAAGAAACTTACACAACAAAATCTAAATTTTAAAGCTTTAATTAATCAGTTATTTTAATGACGAGTTTTCTAGGTTTTTTATGAGCTATTGAATATCGTATTACTTAGTAGGGAAAGATTTATGAGTGCTCGGTAAACCAGTTTTTATTAAATTTATGGTTTTAGATTAAGACGTTAGTTCTAGCTATCTTTTCTGGTTATAACAAGGGGATTATGGGTCATTATGTGAGACGAATGATCACAATGACCACCTATGATGAAAGATCTATGAAAGCCCGACTATGGTAGTTATATGTACCATATTAATAGACACAAAGATTTTTTTCTTTTACTTCTTGCATTCTTAGTGCAACTAAATATTTTGTCAATTTAACGATATTTGACTATACCTAGTTGCACGGTAGGTAGATGCAACTTGCGTCAATCAAAAAATTCCTAGCTTTTTAGGTAATATTTTTTAAATAATGAAAGCTCTGTACGAACGAGCACGATTTAAGTGTGCAGCATATAAATTGGTTTAAAATTGTATTGACTTCTTGCATTTTCCAATAATAATTATTTGTCTTTTTAACTGTATTTGATCATAGTTGCACGGTACATGCAACTTGCGTCAATCGAAAAATAACTAGCTTTTTATTAGCTATAATATTACCTCACTATACCGGAGTTTACTAGGAAGGAACAGAACTAAAATAGCGTTTTTTCGTAGCAGATTTTTTTGGTTTTTGGTAGAGCAACGTTCCTAGTGTAGTTCAGTAATGTGTCGTCCTGTATTCCACCGAGTTAGATAAAGTTGATACATTTTTTCTTTCAATTTGTCGTATTTTGTACCGTATCACAAGCTATTCTTCAAATACTCATTAAGATTAAAATTATCGGCCACCCACATTTACTACAACAAAACATTCACAGCCTGATACATTTTTAATGATCCAAACCTGATTTCATATAACTTTAGGTAAGTACTTATATCTATTTTATCTTCATCTCATATGCATCCGTCACGCGAGTATTAACTTTGTTATTTATTTTCATCAAATAAGATACTTATTATGCAAAATAAAATCAATTTTCTGGTCATCAACACATTTGATTATGCGTTGAAGGAGTGTTGATTACTTTTGATGGAGCAAAACGACCTACTTTATGTTGATTAATATCCATCAGCATTCGCATGACCTGCTAAATTAAATGCAGTTTTAACATAATCTTTGAATACCTACAGTTTGTTAAACTTTCTTACTTTTTTTTTGTAATAAATTTATTTCGTAGCCATCATCATTATTGCGTATTGTGTCCACCCTGCGTGAATCAAATCTCTATATCCCAGATTTACCATACTATTTGATAGTAAGAACTAACTATTTCACCATTAGGATTGGATATTTAGGGTAAGAATCCCCGGATCTCTGGCAGGCGTGGGTCAAAGTCAAAACGTAGAGACTCTTACCAATTACAAGTTTAATGGCAAAGTATCCCTGTCTGCACTATAAAATGCACCCAAAAAGAAAACCCGGATTGGATAGTACTATTAATAGAGTACATTTGGGCAATTGGGGTGGGATGGTTGGGAGTTGACTAGATACTGAGAAGCTATGGATACTATTATTATTAGGAAAAGTATTCAAACATCTATGAATTCTCAGATAACTTTCTTGTCCAACAACAGTAATAAGTAGGTATATACTAATGGATATATTGCACGCTAGTGTGATAGATTTAAGCATAACATCTATACCCTGGCTTGTTTAATAAAGCCTGATCTGATTTACCCCGTGTAACCTTAGACACGTGACCTGATCATATTGGCACCGGTGTGGAGCAAAACTGAAACCCATTTATGTAAGGCGAGTCGCACGTGTTCTTCGAATATCTCCCATAAATCAATCAAGTTAAAGTCTATTAATCTCTGGAACAAAACCCGGCGTTTACGTTAAACTATAGTAACTAATGCTACGTGACGTAAGTAATATCGGCTTGGAAAGCTCGGGAAGTTTCGATATGGCATATTAGCTTGCAAATATAGAACCCATACAAAACACTTATTGATCGAATGTTACGCGGTGCAAGTTGCAAGTTGAAATTTATGAGCTGGGTGCTCGCTGGCAGTAAGAGCTCTTCTAGATCGGTTACTTTGGAGCAAGCTTTGTTTATTGCACGCTTCAGATACACCATCTTGAGCTTATGAATATTGATAGCCGACTTGCTTTCAGTTCAAACTTTTTGAAACGGCATCGATATTAATATTAGATAGCGTATCGCTTTAGATAGCATTTTTAGTTTAAAGAATTTGATGTAAATATTTTTTCTTCAAGTAAGAATGGATTTATTCGTTTAGTTATTATTTTCCTTTTTAACTGAATAAAGTTTGCAAAAGGTCCGTTTTTTTTACACGAGTTACTAAAAAATCGTTATGAGGTAGTTAATTAGTCACACTGTACCTAAAATATAAGTACTAAAAAAAAATCTTAAATATTCTGTAAATTGGGGTAATTTTCCCGATCTTTAAATTGTTTTTTTTTTATGTCTTGGGAGTATCTATGAGGGATTAGGAAGTACAGATTTTTTGTTATAGTCACGCTGACAAAGTATTTTATTTCTATGATTCCATCACGTTCTCAGCGTTGCTAAAAATATAATAAATAATACATTTTCTGTGTAAAGAGTTACAGTTCGTGAGAAATCCCAATCTTCATTTTCACATAGAAACTAACCTTGTTTCCTTTTAGTTACTGTAACTGTTGATATCTAGTTATTTCCATACAACGTCCAATTAGCTAAACCCTGTAAAAAGCCTTTAACGAACCGCAATTCTCATGTTAACTACGAATAAGTGGGTCTTGAAGGCATTTTTCTCAATGACTCATAAAAAGATGCCAACGTTAATGGCCAAAATAGTTTGAGAGTTGTTATTAAGTTGTGAGTAAGAGAATAAACAGTTTCAGTTTTGTTGGAACACCGTTTGTCTTTCTTTATCGACTTAGTTACCTTTGCATGGTTCAGAAATAAATATAATAACTTTGTTTATTCAATTGTAATTATTATTAAAACGATAAATGACTATTCCAGGTACGTAGGTATTCAAAGACTTTTTGGTAATTGTGTAAATACAAAACCTACCTTTGATAAAAAAATAACCCTCATTTAAAATATTTTCAGTAATTTAAGTGAAAGCAACGATGTAAACAACCAAACTAGCCAAAACCCAGTAATAGTAGATAGCTAATACGGCTAATATCGAATCAATAGTAACAAACGGATTAGTGTTTTGGACCATTGTTAAATGGACGGATTATTCATGCTAAGCAGTCTAAACCCTGATGTACTAACAGAATATTGGATAGGAGTACATATAATGTTCTGTTAGATATTAGATGAGAGAAGAAGAAGAAAAGCAAGAGATAATAGATGTTCGTACTTATTCTTGATAAAGAGTCAGAATAAGAATCTTTATTTGATAAAACCCAGGTATTAATAGCAGATGTCAATTACAAAAGTTTAGATCAATAAAATGTCCTACCTTACAAAGGCAAAATAATATAAATTAATCATCAATAGGAAGTCAAAATATTACAAATAAGATATTTAAATATGTTGCGTGTCTACACACAACGACTGTTAAATTAATTGCATTGAGATGTAAGGTGAAGAGCCCTGAAAGAAGATATTATTACCTCATTTTCAAAAGTTTGTATAGATTTTAAAATATATTACTTTACTAGAGACCCGCCCCGGTTTCGCACTGCTGTATTATGCATGTATTATATCTGAAAACCTTCCTCTTAAATCACTCTATCTATTAACCGTTGCGTAGTTTTAAAGATTTAAGCATACATAGGAATATAGGGACATAGGGACAGAAAAAGCGACTTTGTTTTATACTATGTAGTAATGCTGTGTTATAAAGTTGTCTGTCTATATTTTGTCGTCATAGTAATTTAAAAAGTAAGTGATAGTAAGTAAGTAAGTGAACCTCATCAAACCGTAAGCAAAATTAAATATTTGAGTCAAGGATATCGCCCCAAAATATCAAATGATATCTATTGATCGTCTAATAATATATTCCGGTTCAAGCACCCTTGTTAAACTGTATAGTAACAAAACTCCTTCCCTTGATGTGCCACATTCCTCGCTATTTCATTTGATCTTGTTACCCTCATCAAATATTTAGGTGGTTTAAAGTTAAACTTGGTTCAAAGATGTGGCGATGCGCCTACCAACTAAGATGTTGCATTGACTTGAGTGGTTCCTCTATTATTTATTTAACACTCGTGTAGAATTGTTAAGCGGCTTTAATACTCTACTTCAGTGGATTTCTTTTTTAATATTTTAGGGGAAGAGTTAGTGCAATCCGATTGTAGTGCAATGTGAGTTTTGGTAAGGAATTGTTTGTTTGGTAATAAACTACAAAGTTTATTCTGTATAAAAGAAAGTCTCTTCGCATCAGTCGATACAAATATATAAATAAATAATTTTAAAAATGATAAGCAATTGGACTAATTTTTTTAACTTTATAACTAATAACTAATAATATATTATTATACTGGGTAGGTATACCCAGATATTTAGATAAATATATCTGAACTAGCTGCGCTCCGCGGTTTCAACCGCGTAACTCCCGATCCCGTGGGGATATCGGGATAAAAAGTAGCCTATAGCCTTCCTCGATAAATGGACTATCCAACACAAAAAGATTTTTCCAATTCGAACCAGCAGTTCCTGAGATTAGCTCGTTCAAACAAACAAAGAAACTCTTCAGCTTTATAATATTAGTATAGATGTATTTTTATACAAGGTGTAGGTATTAAGATATTTATTGTAGGTAATTTTGTTTGATACGATTTTCATTAATTTATGAGTCATTATTCACGCGATTTTTTGGGTGTACCATAATTTTACGATGACGTTTCAAAAAATGTTCCGTTAAATGGAATATAATCACGAATATTTATAAAAAAGATATACTCACGTTAGTGAGTATATCTTTTTTATAATATTATTTTTTATAATTTATATATATTTAGGTGTTAACCTCATAGTAGTGTGTAAAAATGTTAGTGATACAATACATTAGGAAGTACAAAATTACCCCCGAACGAAAAAGATATTTAAAACAACAAGTGGAAAATAACATGGTCTAGACAAGCTCGTTTCAGTTTCTATATTAAGAATATAAACTAAGGCCATTTAAAAACTAATAATGAAACCAATTTACAAGAACATTGAATAGTTCATAGACCGATATTTGTTGTTGATATGATGGAATTGACCGTGTGGGGTCCAATTAGAGTTGCCTTAGACTAAAGATTTTGTACCGAAAGTGTAGTTCGTTTGTCCTTTGTATATCGACTGTTTTATACTGATACAAAACTATCAGCTGATAGAGAGTCTGTGATCTGCAGAATTTCTTTACCTCAATTATTTCGGAACAAATAAAGGGCTGGACCTTATGATAATGTAAACCAGTTTATAGGTAGGTGGGTGTGTACATTGGACATGGGTAAGATTTTATTGCTTTTTCAAATATTAATGAAATTGTTTGGATTTCAAAGATTGGTAGATTAGAAAATGGTAATAGTTAAGAGGAAAAAGATTAACCACCGAATACAAGCATATCATTTTTTAAACCCATAAGTTTCTTGTGCCTTCTGCTCATCGGTAAACGCTTTGAAAGCACATACTTATCCTAACTTCAGTTTCAAAACGTTTAAATGTCATCTCATATAAATGAATTCAAATTAATAAAGGAACTTTTTTTTTCATTTTCATTTATCAACTTGATCATGACTAAATATAAAAGTTGAAAATTTTAAAGCTTATTAAATATACGATTAATATTAAATAACTATTTATGTAAACTGGATTTATTAATAGACTAGCGACCCGTCCCGGCTTCGCACGGCTATATTATGCATTTATTATACATATAAACCTTCCTCTTGAATCACTCTATCTATTAAAAAAAACCGCATCAAAATCCGTTGCGTAGTTTTAAAGATTTAAGCGTACAAAGGGAAATAGGGACAGAGAAAGCGACTTTATTTTATACTATGTAGTGATATATCAAGATGTTGTACACCAAATAGCTACTGAAATGAGTCACCAGGAAGTAAACGATATTCACCACAATCAATATAAAAATAACACCATCAACGTTATTAGTCCAAAAGCAATACCATTATAGAAACTAAACAAATAAACTAACAAAACAATCCATAGAACACAAAACAAAGAAAATCTCTAGTGAATTCAAACTATCTGGTCTCGACTAATGCTTTTAAAAGTTAATAAAAGGTGCACCGATGTTATTCAGTTGCTTCATTAAAAATATCACACGGGAATAAAAATAAGGCTAGTGTATATAAATAACCACGGGCTCTATATAAATCTTGGTTTTCGAGTTAACAGGGTTGTCGAAATGCAATTTTTACGTTTGCTCTTAAGACTTTTTGTAGAAATGTGAAAATACTTAATAGGTACCCTACTCGTTAAAAACAGGTAATCATTACAGTTTTTGTAGAAACATAATAGTTTATTTGGGTATTATTTTCTCTACCTAAGTATACAAAATGTATCTTACTACTATTTAATTTATGAATAATGGAGAAAAGTTAGTTTCAAACTACCATGGTATTTGTTATTTTGTGAAGCTCAATATTTCGATCTTGTTACATACACCATTTTTAACCAAACTGGAGTTTGCAGGAAGAGCGTGTCAGTTAGAGTCGGCCGTATCGGACTACCTCTCTCTACATTTCTCTTAATTTTGGATAATATTTATTAAAATTATTCTAAAATGTACGAGTGAATTTCAGTTCGTATGGCCAACCCTCACCACAACTTGGCTACCCGCAATGAATACTCCAGTTTTCCTCAACGTTAGGGTGAAAACGGCAATATGGGAATAAAATCCTGAATTTAATCTTCTCGCAAGTTGCCGTTTAATCTCCTAGCGGATATGGAATGAGTAAATAATAAATGAATAACGCAGTTGCCATGGTATTGTAGGTTATTGAACAAGTTTTTATTGTGTACCTACCAAGCATAACTGTGCATTAAAGTTTTTCGGTGAAACACTATTAATAAATAAATAATGCAGGATAATGAACACAGCTCCATCTAGCCCCAAGCTAAGTAACTAGGCTAATGTTATACCCCCTTATTCCAAAACGAGGTTTAAGGATAGTCCGAGATGCAGATTTAAACCTTAGATTTAGACACAAATTTACTCGTGAACTATAGTCTAAACAATATCCCTATGGATTATATAGGGAACTATAGTCTAAACACTATCCCTAAAGATTATTTAAAGATAGTGTTTAGACTATAGCTCACGAGTAAATCTGTATTTAAATCTATGGTTTAAATCCACATCTCGGACTATCCTTAAACCTCGTTTTGGAATAAGGGGGATAGTGATTAGATAACTAATAGAATATGCAGATATACTTATTTTCTTTGGCAAAATACATAAATTTTATAGATACAGAAACACCCAGGCTGAAATAGATATCCGTACATAATATTTGTTTAAGGCGAGATACGAACCCGCAACCTTCTGAGACCCAGGTGGGTGGTCGCCCACGGCTCCACGAAGGCCATGAGATATATTTAGTAATTTTTAATTAACAAATCATCATCGTTTGGATTGGCGGACGTCGTTGTGTTTCTCATGAATTAGCATGTTGATTTGTATAAATACAGCCTAAAACTCTCTAAAATCGAGTAAAACCTTACAAATCAATAATATTACCATAAATAAAAAAATCTTGCATATCAATCAGAGAAACGTTTAATTTAGATTGACCAAAGCAAATCAATAAAAAGAAAGCACCTGCAATTTAACTTTAATACGGTTATTTTTGGATCAAATCAAGTTCTTTAAATTGATATTAAGCTTTACGCTTTCGAAAAATAATTTACTAACTATCCTTGCGTACAAAATAAAACCGTAGATTGTTTTGTCTACCAATTAATTAATTAAAATTCAAACAAGATGTCTAAGTTTTACTTTAAAATCTAAACATATGTACAAAGCTTTCAATTGTTTTATTTATATAAAACTCCATAATAGAAACAAGAAGAGGTAAAGGTTTTGGTATAAATACCACCTATTTTAAATTCGTTATTTTTCGTCTAATTTGAGTATGTTGTAATAAAGTACATAGACCAATCACTGTTGCCAGCAACTAAAGCTGGGGACATATTATCGGACGCGGCTTACGAACGCGTCCGACAGCCGCGACTGTAGGTGTGCACGGTCGTTTGTCTCCAGCGGCCAAGATCGCTCTAGGACGTCCGCGGACGTCCGATAGCTCAAGGACGGCCCAAGGTCACGGCCGCGACATACGTCCTATAGTGTGCACAGTTACATACATTCACATAACACAGATGCCAATAAGTCGCGGCTGTAAGACGCGTCCGCGGACGCGTCCGAGCAATGTGTCCCCAGCTTTAGACGATGTTAACTGACCATCGACCAGTAGGCTCGAACACGACATCGCCATCGCCGACCATACTAACTTCTGTAAATATCAAAAACCCTACGGTATTTTCCGTGACTTTTATTATAAATTTCATCGTAGGAAACTTTTAACTAACAAAACAGTATACCTATTTATTACAGAATTACAAAGTGCACGTATTCTATATCTAATTCATTATTAAGGTATCAAATAGCAACCTTCTTAATGAATATAATCTCTCTGTATCACCTTCTTTCTGTCTTGATTTGAGGTACAAGCTGCAGTTTAATAAGGGAGAAACGAGCTCATTATTTAGACAAGTTAATAAGAATTCCTAAGTCGCATTTACGTCAAGACGAGAAACAAGCGACCCAGACGTTAAGCTAAGAAAAAAAGATTTGATTTTATATGTACTACTTAAGTAAGAGATGTTTTGTCTGATAGTAATAATTGGTAGAGCATAAATGAGATTTAAACTGCACGTTCTTAAAATAAAAACAAATACTTACGTGATAAAATAATTTTATTTCAAATCGTACAAAAAGGTGATTAGAACAACAAAATTTTACTGTTATCAAATGAATAGAATGGAACAGTTTTTTTTGTGACGAAAGACACGACTTCATGTGTATAGAAAAAAAAGACACCAAAATTAAGAAGAACATTAAAAAAACATTATTTACAATTTATTAGAAAATAAGGAGAAAGCGTGTGCTGTCCCAAATGGGTTCGAAATAACTAAAGAATTTGCTATATAGACTTAAAGTAGCTGCCGTTTTACAATTAATAAATCTAATTATTAAATGTTAAGTCCTTTTAATTTATATATTAATGTGATACAATTCTAAGAAGATCATTAATTATTCAGATAGTAAAATGGAATAATTAACGCAGATAGTTAAATAATTAACATACAAGGAAAATATCAAAATTTCACCTTACAACCTGAATTTGACAGCTACAAATGATCTGATAAACATTTCAATGCCTACTCAACATACCAATTTATCCCTATCAGTAAATACATTAATAAAACAAAGGAGAACTAGTGAAGAAATTAGTCAAATACAATCATCTTTGGTAGTCGAAACACCCACAGAACTTACAGACAATACTCAATTATGTTTGACGCCTACTGTTAAATAGTGGAATGAAAATGAACAGTAAGTTTTATGAATAGGAACTCATTCATTACTCAAAAATGCATTTGGAAGTCAGGTGATGTCTTGTAAATTAAAATTTTGAATAGATAACCGTTCTGATATATTATACAGTGATAAATTCAATTGGAAATTAGTTTTCGTTTAAGAAGGCTTTGTGATAAGAGCATTGAAATAAGACAAACTTGAACGAGATTATATTTCTATTGCACAGTTATGAATAATGTTATTCTCTGATAAGTAGCTTTCTATTTGTAAAATAATTTTTGAAATAGGTCCAGTAGTTTCGGAATCTATTCGTAACAAACAAACAAACAAAAAAATCTTTCCTCTTTATAATATTAGTGTAGATTAAGGTCATGTAACTATAAGATGTTACTTATTAAAGATTCCTTCATTAAATTTAAGCCTTTAAAGGTCTATTTCACACTTAAGAGTATACTATAGCAACTAAGTCTAATCTTTAAAACTTGTTAAAAGATTTTAATTTCTATTGTATTAGATAACAAACAATCGGATCGTGTGGATAATTTATCTAACGTCGATAAATTAAATGTGAAACAGCTTTTAGAGCATACGTTTTAAAAAAAGAACAACAGATCCAAGGATCATATTACAAAAATCCATTAGAGTAAGCAATAAAAATAGAGCGAGGCATGTAAACTCAATTCTAAATTCAGTCATTCGAAATAAAATGTAGATAAATGGACGACACTGATTGCGGCGATAAGAAAAAAAAAAGGATTGTTAAACTAAGATACTCATTTTATAATCTACTTACCTAAAGTTATACATGTCAATGATGATGAATAACCGTCAGATCAACTAAACAATTCTTTCAAAATTTAGGATATAAATTAACTTGATAATAAACTCTAACACTATCTGAACTGTCTGCAAGAAAAACGTTTGAAAATATTCACGTATTCAAATAACCATCGAACCTAATACAGAAACAACTAAGATAAGATAAAGCTGACAATAAAATGAATTTGATGCTGAAACGATTTCACAAATATCACAAAGAATCACTTAAAAACAGTTGTACCTTATACAGAGACACTTGATTGTACTTAACGTGTGACAGAGGGCAATATTCTGGTAAATATATCTCTACACGAACTTCAATTGTAAAAATACTTTAGAAACAATTCGATGTGGCAGAGAATCTTGTGACGCAGGAGTAAAGTTAATAATCCAAATGCACTGCTAATGTTACCAATGTTCATACTTCTTTTAGTACTTACACATCTTTAACAGATAAATTACTGGCAAACGTTAAAATTATTTATTTATTTATTTTAAGCACTTTAGGTATAGGTAAGTTATATCATGGCACATTAAACAAAGTCTATTCCTCAAGCATAAAATTTGAACTAAATAATGTAAAGAGAGTCGCTACGAATCTCCAGAATACGTATGCCCGTTTTCTAAATACGACGATAACGATATCTTAAGAATCAACACCGTATCGCCCACAACAGTAATGTCCGAACAAGACTCGAACCAGTGATGGCGCTTTAAATTAACCTCGGCGACTTTTACGGCGGTGCATTTGACAGTGTATGTTGAAATCACTGAGAGGACACATCAAAAAGTTCAATAGGTGTGATTGGGGTGACAATATAAAGAGATTTTTTTGTTACCTATAGCTATAATTTTAAAGATTCTGTTATTTCTTTGAAGACCAAGTAGGGATACCCTAGTGATTGCTAACAAGACCATAATTCTATAATTTCGTAGAACCTTTTTTTTTCGTAATCTAATGTCTTTTTCATTTTTATTATCTTTATGATTGTTAAATTTTGCTTTAATACTAGACACCAGCTACCTATATTACGCAAAAACAATTAGGTAATTAAACTAATTTTACTTCATTTCAATATGCAATTATTTGAATATTGCAAAACAATTATTAAAAGTTATGATAGCAATATTTGCATATAGTGATAAAATTGAATATTATGTTTTTACACGTATAATAATTATACTATTAACTCAAATTTTTTAAATTGATAATTCAACGAACAGTGTCGAACTTATTTAAAAAAGTAGGCTGTGTCAATTTTATTCAGAATTTTCCTGAAACTTGCGTGCTATAGCAAAATCGCCATAGATCTTCGCTTAACAACCATCTGTTTTGTAAGTGGTACGCCATGTTGAAGTTTTCTGAATTCTTTTTTGTTTATTCATTAGAAAAGCATTCTTTGTAAAGTTATTTAAATTATATCATGAGTTTGCAAAAGGCCCGCACGGATATGAAAAATCGGCACGACTTTGTGCAAATGACGTCAGAATTGGTTTGTTGTCGAGCTTAAGATGTTAATAAATATAATCAAGTGTAACTAATATGTTGCATTTTACATATTATTATTATCACAGAATATATTTGTTGTTTTACTTAAGTATTTCCCATTCAAACTCGTAAGTACTTATTAAAAATGTTCATAATGATTACGCATAAATTAATTTATAGGTACCTACCATTGTTTTAACCAGCGCACACGCATCGCATGCTAAAATGGCGGCCGTAGGTGTGGTGATTGCCGCTCTCTGATTGGTCGACTGCGCTTCATTTTTAATTTATTGCTCAATTAAAATGACAGTATCGCTTCTGAATCGCAATCGCTGTTCAACTACTGTTTCAGATATATTATTACGAATACACTTGCATTCTGTTTTATTTTTATACTAGCTGCGCCCCGCGGTTTCACCCGCGTAATAATTTTCTACGCAATTTTCTTAATATTTTCTTTCATAAGAACCTTCTCCTGACAATAACAAACACAACAAAAAAAGAATTGGCCAAATTGGTCCAGGCGTTGTTGAGTTATGCGCTTACCAACACATTTTGCGGTTCATTTTTATATTATAGATGACAGTTATTTCAACATGGTTCGACAACTGCTAATAATAATTATTGTAAATACAAAAAAAAAGGAAAAAAAAGCCAGCAAAATTTGTAATTTAGCTGCCAAATTTCAGATTATGTTGGATTAATTATTTTGTGCATTCTTTTTTAAGTTTGTACCTTTTAGTACCAAATTTTTTTTTACCTGCCACGGAGGATAGTAGTATGCGTTTAGGGTGAGTAAGGTGTTTGTTTGTTTTATTTAGCACTGTCATTTTCCCAAATTCCCATTTTTGTTAAGTTATTTTTAATAGATATTTCTACTTCTTATCGCTAAAATTTACACTAGAAAGGGATTTAATAATTTAAATTGCAACCTCAGGAGTGGCTCTATTTATTTGAAGTAACAAAATAAGAACCTATTTCTTTTTAAAGTCGGTTAAAGGAGCTTGAACTTTTATTTCAATTTTCTTCAATTATTGCACTAACCACGACCAATTATGTAAATTAAGTTATGAAAACTATTATTAAGTTTAGTAACAAGTAAATCGTGAAAGGGTCAATTACCTGAGTTGCAAACTATGTTTGCGTTCGTGCAAACGTCACCGTTTAACAGGCTGAGTTTTACTTCAAGTTTTCTAGAGTTATTCAGCTTATTTCTGCTACGTTTCAATGGTAAATGTTAGGTAGTTTATAAGAGATGACGTAACACAAAAAGGGCCTAGTTATAAATCGGCATAGTTCATCCTTGATTTTTGTGAATATCTTATCACACGATGAGATAACCTATTTGACCTATTTGATATAATATTATATGAGAAAATTGTATTTTTCAAAGTAATTTACAGAAAGTTGCGTTTTAACAGATAGATAAACTCTTTATTGATTATCACAATATATACAATAAAGTCCTGGAAAAAGAAAGGTTTTGAAGGAATATTTGCTATATTATTTTAGTTACATTATAACCTACTTTATAAATAAGAAATGTAAATGGAACTATGTTTTTTCGCGGAATTTTTATAGTAAGTTAGTTCGCTGAATATCGTTACCAAGTATCTAATAGGACTCATTATTATGAACATGCAAGTTTCTTGTAACTATGAGTCTACATCTATAGTAGCATTCTAGCTTCAGCACTTACCTACAGCAGATTAAAAACCTAGGGAAGTATGACAGATAAACGATACGACGAAACGAAACGAGATTATGCCAGTGTCTTACCGAAAAGTAAGACACTGGCATAATCTCTGATCAAACTAACTGACAATAATTTGCAAAAGATTTCGATAACATACCTAATCTCATAGTTAAACAATTTGAAGAAAAAAAAGCTCGAACGTGATAAATGAGTGAAATCAGGCTTCGAGTATAAAAACTACGAAGCCAATTCTTGTAAAATATTGTTCTGTGAATAACTAAGTAGTTTCTTTTTCTAAAATAGTAGCCATCAATCAAATACAAAGTGCTGTAAAAAGGCTGAGAATGACGCACTGTTTTTAAGAAATCGATCATGATTCGTAAACGCAAATAGATGAGTGATTTGTAAAAGTTTAGATAGGATAGATAAAGAGGTGTACTTTATCAGATAAATACAATAAACCTTTAAATTGTCTGTGAGTTATGAGTTCTTAGTCAACAAGTTTTTGTTAGACGAAATAAAAATATTCGAAATATGGCTTACAAATCTAAACAGTATAAAAACGTGACTTAGTCTCAAAAAAAATGTTTTCTGGTTACGTTTTGAAATAGTTTCAATATTTTCATTAAATAAAAGAACATCATTATAAAGAACAATACTAAGGATAACGTATACGTTTCCGTTTTTGGCATAAACAAAGCAAACACTGACCCAAAAACAAAAAACATTGTCAAAAACGGAATTTAAAGAAAATAAAAAACACGCTACACAGACCTAAAAGAAACTTAAATGGAATTAAAATATGGTTTAAAATCGATAAATTATTAAAGTTTAAAGGAAGAGGATGAGCTTGTTAACGCTTTCCAAAAAACAAGACTCCACACCCTCGGGGCGGAATTGATAATTTACTCATTCGAAGGGCTATCATTAACCTCGTTGGGTACAGTGATTGTTGGTTACATACACACGTTTACTGAATGTCTAGACGAAGCCGATGATGGATAGAAGCAGACTACAGATATTTCTGTTGGCCGATAGTTTGTCCATGTTCAATTTAAAGTTGATTGCAAAAAACTATTTGGCTTTAACTATTGATTGAGTGAAAATCTTACACACGTTTACTGATAAAGCCGACGACGATGGACAGAATCAGATTACAGATATTTCTGTTGACCGAGAGTTCGCCAATTTTCAATTTGGAGTTGATTGCAAAAATAAACATGTAAAAAAATTTGGCTTTAACTATTGATAAGGTGAAAATCTTTTGTCTGTTTTCACCCGAAGCCGGCGTCTTGGTAGAAGAACAAATAACGTTTCGGATCGTTAACAGCGAATTACTCTGACAAGGGGGTTATTATGAAGCAACGCTGTTGAGAGTCTTAAATTGAGATCGTTCGATGGCTTTGCAGGTAGATTCTTAAAGTACATAACGTTTAAAATTGTTGTAAAATGAACTAGTTTGTGGTAGAACTCATTCTGTTGGGATATTTCTCTTCTGAATCAGATTTTTTTATTGCACATTAGTTTATATTATGCGTTCTCTCATAAGTTTGTAAAATTCCTTTTTTTCCTGTTGCATGTAGGTCTGTGTAAAATCATGTTTGTTGAGTTAAGACTTATATTTTTTTCCAAAAATCTTTTAAAACGAAGAGAATCATCAGCAGTAACTATTGGTAAAGTACTTTTCCTTTAATCATGTTTTTTTGTCATTCTGTTGCAGCTGCACCTTTGGCTGTTGCATTGTGTTAAATAGTGACCTATCAAAACATTGAACTTTTGTGCAATATAACAATATTTTACACAAAAAGGCATAAGAAATCTTTAACAATATCTATTGTAACATTACCGCAACATTTTTGATCGATTTCCGTCGCTTTGTGGTTTTTTTTTAATATTAATCTTCCGGTTTGGATGCACCTCTATTTTATAAGAAATAAGGTTTAATATTTTATATTTTAACAGATTGTATTATAAAATAGGTGACATAGTGGTAGTTCCTGTAAACCGAAACTTAAGATTGATAGATTACCTATACCTTTTTTTTTCAACTACAATCACAACAACTCTAGAAAAAGCCAATACGTTCTATTCAGTGATGGTCTAAAATAATTTGTACTAAAAAAAAAAATATGATGCATTATTGTAAACAACTAGAAATTACCAAATTAAAAAAAATCTGCTTTGACACAAAGTCAAAAAATAAACTAAAAATCCTATTAATTTCGCTAAAGTAATACTGCATTATTTTATTTGTCACAAACACTTCCGCAAACACAGTTTTGACATAGTGTGCAAATCCAGAGTCGCACAAACTCAAAGCTGCTTTGTTCAGTAATATTTTGAAGGCAAAAGTAAAGGTACAAACCTTTCAATGTAATGCAAGAGTATAACAGGCTTTCTTGTATGAAAACGGAAGTTGACACTGTGATCTACTAACATCCAGTTAACTGAGCTTTGTTCCATTGTAAAGGATAGATAATACTCATGAATAGCTACAATCTGTTCCGTTTAAAAAAAATAGACCAGAATTTTGAACAACAAAAAACAACTTATTGATACTGGCTACAAAAAAACACATTGTGTTTGGTTTGTGAAAGTGATTACGTTGGTAGAGATTAAGGAAAATAATTACTGCTACCATTAATAATTACTACTATCTAAGGTAAAACCTTAAGAAGAAAACCAAAAGCGTTCAGCGATTTTGCAAGAAGAAGGCATTGATTTAGCCAATCTCCATCTAAAAAAAATTGACGCCTTTTCCCCCAAAAGAAATTTTAATATTTCCGAACGCTTTCACGAATTACATCAACTCAAGCAATCCATCTAAAATTCAACTATCCGTCCATTTTCTGTCAAACTGACGCCAACCCCGACGCTTCCAATTTGACACACCTAGGTATCGGTGTGCCATCTACAATTTTAACCAAAGCTGTTTATCATACGAAAATAGTTCTTAAAACAGGAAGACTAAGGTGGGTACTACGTATCTAGTAAACTTTGTGCATTGTCCCGTATACGGGCGTTCATTCACGAGATTCGTCCAGAGATTGTAGTCCATCAATCAAGCCGAATGTCAAAACTAATACGGAATCGGGTCTCGTGAGAGATTCGGATTCGTAATTATGCGTTTCGATGCATCGCTCGTCATCCGATTAAAATTGGCAGCCTATAGGGGATCAAATGAGGAACCTAAACTCTGTTATTGTAAATGTCATGACATGATCATGATATACCATAGATGGGCAAGAGAGTTAATGGGGTGATAAGATCTGACTACATAATATTTAACTGAACAATTATGGTATCAATGTATTTACTTAATAGAGAATGATTGATTAAATTTCGACCATTAGAGGGTAAAGTAGATGTCAAAAGGTCAAAAATAATAGTAAGTTCTAAGCTCGTTACAATTTTTTTCTCTTAACAGCTCAAGAATTATTGGGTAGGTACCTACTTATTTTATGCTTTTCCATATTCTACCAAAGAAAATATTTTGTTGTTTGACATTGAGATTGCTCCTGCAAAAGTTTCAACCAAGCACTTGAATTTTGGTTTTTATTAATTTTGTAAAAATAAAATACTTAGGTTAACTTTACTATTTGCTCACCGTGGTTTCACCCAAGAGAACGTTTTAGTACTTTCCAAACTGCTTACATAAAGCTATTAGAGAAGATATCAAAAGTTTTTACAAAGTTCAAGCGACCTGGTTCGCCATAAATTGAACTTGTTAATAGATTACGGTGCGACAAACATAGTGTGGTCACTTTGCTTGCTTTTTAAATTTAATTTACATTTAGCTCTTTGTTTAGCGTGTTTAGATGGAGAATGATAAATGTACAGTATCTTTTCTTTTGTAACGAGACTAGAAAGTTTTATATTTAAACTAGCTGTCCCAGCAAACGTTATTTGCCATTAAAAAAAACCGTGCTGATTTGTGAATCTAAAATATCCATGGCGCCACCCAAACGGAAACATAAAAAATCATTCAAATCGGTCCAGCCGTTTAGGAGTGACATACACACGTACAGTAGAATTATTTAGATAAAGTAGATTATTGCTATACTGGCATAAAGTGTCATACGCAAATTAACTACAATTACGATATTTGTCGTAAGTTTGTACTAAGTATTACATTTTGTTTCATTTAAATATAGTAACTTTTCACTATATATTATTAAATACCAAATAATTTATCATCACTATCACTACATAGTATAAAACAAAGTCGCTTCTCTGTCCCTAAATCCCTATGTATGCTTAAATCTTTAAAACTACGCAACGGATTTTGATGCGGTTTTTTTTAATAGATAGAGTGATTCAAGAGAAAGGTTTATATGTATAATACATGCATAATATAGCCGTGCGAAGCCGGGACGGGTCGCTAGTATACTATTAAATAAAATGTACCTTCTCAATTATTACTACTACTTAATAAATAAGTTTTTAATACCAATTTTCACAAAAAGTGGACTGCATTGTCTCTTTGGATGCCAATGCCGATCCGTTAGCCAAAGTGGCAGTCAAAACTTTGGTCATCTATAGCTAATACTAATAATTTTAAAACAGTTTTTGTGTTATTGGTCATTATATTATAAGCAAGCCGTTGAGGGCTACTTCTGTGCACCTTAACAAACAACTTTTGTTTTACGACTTCTGGAAATTCAAACATTTTTTTGTTGTGTTGGGGTTAGGTTTACCTGAAAAATCTGCTGTTCCATACACGAAGAGGTCATTAACCTTAAAAAAAATTACTTAGTTTTTTATTTTATCTACTGTTCTTAGTTTTAATGACCTTTGTTTTAAAAAATCAGCTGTTTTCGAAGTTACTTAACCTCTAAAATTTTCATATTTTTTTTGAAGTTCCAAAAGTCGTAGAACAAAAGTTGTTTGTTTAAGTGCACAAAAGTGGCCCTAAACGGCTTGCTAGTATAATTACCAATAACCCCGTATACTAAAACCTTGCTCTTGACTCACTCTATCTATTTAAAAAACTGCAACAAAATCCGTTGCGCAATTTTAAAGATCTGAGCATACATAGGGGCAGACAGACAGCGGGAAGTGACTTTGTTTTGTACACTTAGGCACTTAGACACTCGTAGGTATCTAATTTACTTTGATACTCCAGTAGAGTAAACTTTAGTTCATTAGTTTGTGATATTTCTTATATTTTAAAGGACTTTGATTATCTATAGACAAGTGCATCGATAACCGCTGTTTCTTTAGTCATAACTTTCTTTATTGTACTTTCATATAATAGACTAACTACGATTAAGTAAATTATACGGGACAATGGACAATAGTGTCGCCTAGACTTAATAACATTATGATTAACTAATGCAAATATTATTTCTTGATTGTCTATGTTAATAATAAAGGTTGGATAGTGTTTATTGTTTAAGATTATGAAGTCATAATAAGAAATTGAATTGACGACCTCTGTGGCGCGTCGGGCGAACACCCGACTGCGACGCAGAAGGTTGCGGGTTCGATTCCCGCCGGGAACAAGTATTTATGCTGACCATAAATTCTTGTTTCTGGTTCTGGGTGTTTCCTATATGTATAATATGTATATATTTACAAAAAAAAAGTATATAAGTAGTTTATCCGTTATCTGGCACCCATAACACAAGCATTAAGTTGCTTAGCTTGGGGCTGGATGGCGATGTGTAATATGTCCTGAAATATTTATTTATTTATTTATTTAATTAGGTTACTTAGGTTAGTATCTAAGACCTTTGTTTGAGAATTTGTGATAGATAAATATTTAACATATTAAGTAGGTACCTACATAATCTCTAAATATAACGTTCAAAGTCTTGATTGACTGACTTGATTGATATGTCACGGGTCAGGCTATTTTGACATAAAGATAGCAATTATGATGTAGCCATCCGCTAAGAAATGATTTGGAAAATTTAACAACAAGTAAAACCTAGTAGGTTTATTGTAATGATATGTTTGTTTGACAATGTTACGCCAGGCGCCATAGAACCCAGTTCTCTACCATCCCATCACCATTAATCTAAATAGTATTCTCCTGTACTTTATCAATAGTTCTATCCAAACTGTAGATTGTCCTTGGCTGCATTTTATACTTCAGATATAAATAATTACCAGTGTCCACAGCATACTTTGCCATTCAACTTGTTATTTTAAAGAGCCTCTACGCGTTGGCTTCAGCTCTATGCACGCGTTGCAAAGGTTTGAGTCTCCATAGCACCGTGATAATATGTGACATTGTAGTGAAAATTATAACATCGCATTTTTATCGGACATTAGCTACTCTCGATTTTATGTAAGTTTTTTCCTATCCTATGACACAATTAGTTTCACAAAACATTTTTGGTGATTTACAAAATTTCGTGAACGAATAACATTAGACTAAGACATGCGTGAGTACAGTCACATAAAAATTAACACCTTTAAGCAATTTTCTTGTCCTTTAACTCTAACACCCCTTGAAACCGCATGTGTACAATCGTGAACAAAATTTAAATGTTACACAATAAATTCTAGAGCGTCTTTGTTAAATTCAAATGCATCTACAAGTAATCTTTTTGGGAATTGTAAATTCTAGTTGGACTAATTCTAATAAGAAATAGAAAAAGTTTTAACTTTGGTCATATACGATTGTCAGTTAAAAAAATCATTTATTCTCCAGGTATTTTGGAAAATCTTTTCTTAGCGGGGAAGTATATATTATATACTTATCTATGCTTAGCGAATGCCTATTTTCCTACGTTGTATAATAACTATACTATCCGTTTTATTATTGACTCGGCTTGTTTGGATCCACAATACACACAACAGCTTACGTTCGATTAAGCAAAATTTACCAATTCTGCTTCCGACTGTACATTTTAGAACACCCCAAACCACTGACTACTCACAAGTTTGCAGCGAATTCCGTTTGTGGATTGTTTCTGTGACGACTATAACAATAAACCTGATAATTTTATGTTCACTCACAAACGTAATGGTGACTTTAAACGTTTATGCACGCTTAGAATTTGTTTAGGAGTAATAAAGGGAGACGGTGAACCTCAAATGGTTTCTACTTCGGCACTGTATTAAGATTGTGGCACATCATTTAGGGGTACTGATGCCCTAGAATGATAAGGGCACACTGTAGGTTTACCTTTTGGTTAGCGTGTTACCTAAAAAGTTATGGTTGCTTAAAAACCTTATGAGCTTCAAAAGTCCTCTACGTTACGAGGCAAAGATAAATACTAATAGACCAAGATCCCGCCTACCACCGAACTTTCGTGATTTTATAAATGCTGAGTATTTCTCAGTGCATGCCCCTAACATAGTAATGAACGCTATGTTCAGACCATATTGGCTTGGAGAGTTATCAGGTAAGAATCGACCTGTTAATTTTGCAAAAAAATAATTCGCCTATATTTTTGTACCAATACTTGTGGCTAAAAGGCTCCTTCCACGGTCGTTTCCTTTGCTTATATCTTATACCTAGTTGCGTCTTGCGGTTTTACTCGCATCAGTGTCTCTTTAAAAGTGATATTGATTTCCTACAAACACAGAATACATAATAGTTACTACGAACTACAAACATTAACAGCTCTTTTTAACCCTTTAGAGTTTGAATTTCCAAATTTCTTAGTAGTCATCTACGTACTAAACATCTGTTTAGTACGTAGGTGACTACTAAGAAAAAAAAAAGGGATCTCCCTTTGCCAAGTTTTAGACTTGTGTCTCTTGTAGTTTCTCGTTAATCAGCACGTCGCTGATTTTGAATCGGAACGATGTGCTGATTTAGACCTTAAACGAGACGCGATAAAGGCCAGACCACCCTCGGCCATTTCGTATAATTCTGTAAATAGTGTGCTTACGTGCCCGATATGCGGTAGAACATTTTCTGCAAAAATCGGTTACGCCAGTTACCAAAGAGCATACCATACATAGACGAGCTGCTGAACATCGAAGCTCGTCATCTTCTTCTGCATAAGTAGCCAGAAATTGTCACTGTGGCCGAAATCGGTCCAGGAGACATCATCACCATCATTTTGTAGTTTCAGAGACTTTTTGATGAGCCTTTTTTCTTTAATGTAGGTATACTTATTAGATTAGCAACTTCCAATTAGAAAATGCTCAGTTGACAACAAGAATCATTTACATATTGTAAAATTCAATAGACCATAATAATTGGTAACTTCACTTAACTATTACAAGCTATTACTTATCTCTCACCGACAAAACAATCGAAGGCAATTAGCGTTTACACACGATTACCAGCGTTCAACTAGTAATAACACGACGATGTTTATTTATTAATGCAATTAGTACCACTGGACAATCTGGGCATCTTGCTGGCTTTGCTTTGGTATTAGTTTAATTAGTTTATCTTGCGTGTGCATAATGTCCGATGCATTTGAATAGAATCAACATAGACATCTAGAAATGCAAGGTAATGTTCCTAAATTTCTTGACCATCTCAATTTCCATCATTTTTACTGTAACTACTGTTGACCTATTAGAAAAATGTTTGTGTGTTTTTAAGGCGAGGTCTAGCGGACAATTTTACTATATAAGAACTTTGAAATTTACATAATATTAGACTTATAGAATAAAATAAATAAATAAATATTACAGGACATTCCACACAACGCCATCTAGCCCCAAGCTAAGTAACAAGACTTGTGTTATGGGTGCTAGACAACGGATATACTACTTATATACTAAATACTACTACTTTTGTAAATATATACTTATAATACATAGAAACAACCACACCACAGACAAATATCTAAGCATAAATACTTGTCTGAGGCGGGTATCGAACCCGGCACCACCCTGTGTTTGGCAGTCCGGCATGGTGACCATTGCGCCAACTGGGTCGTCAATAAAATAGAAAATTATTAATGATACCACTATGTGATATTTAAGAAATGATAGTCGCGTTAAAAAAATGTTTTTGCCGCTACCTGTTTAATTATACCTACTTATTGGAAATTAATTGACACGGCGTTAAGGGCTTCTTCTGTGCACCTTAACAAACAACTTTTGTTCTACGACTTTTGTCGAAACTTAATACATATCCCAAAAAAAATATTTAAGTGTTTCTCGTACTGTCTGGTAATCGGCACGGGGCGCATTGTACCATACCTACTATGATTGATTCTGTGACTTAGACGTAGAGTTGAGTATTATTTGAACTGTTGGATTTAATTTTTTATTTTTGTATGGAATATTTTTATAATGAATTTCCAAAAGTCGTAGAACAAAAGTTGATCGTTAAGGTGCACAGAAGAAGCCCTTAACGCCGTGTCAATTAATTTCCAATAACCCAATATACACCAACTGCGTGATACGCGCTAACTCACGGTCTCGTGGAATATTAGAATAAAAGTGCTATATTTCATATGATTGTAATCGCTTCAGTTCCTTCTACATAAATAAGTAAGAATATTAATACACTCGTTGAAGAAGAGCACCTTCTTCAATGTTCATCTTTGTCTCACTTTTACAAGTCAAATGATGCTGCCGTTGTTGTTATAAGCAATTTGTCAGATACAATTTAATTCACAATTATCCACTGTGTAATTTCCTCGATGAATCTTTCTGCACTTTTATGACCAATTTGTTCCATGATCCTAGATTTTTTTGCAAAGTGAATTTATTAAGCTGAACTTCTCCTAAAACTAGAAGAACACCGTATAGGTACCTACCTATTCTGTTTACTTTAATAGGGCAGATATCTTTATTTTGATTATGTTCTGTGGTTGTCCACCGTGTCAGTGAGGATATTTTATCTTACTACAACACGCTTATCTTAAATAACTTTCTCATGATGCGTGATGTCAGTCGGTATCCTGTGCCCATAAAATTAAAATTAAACTTTTCTTTCCTAAAAACAATACTCTACTAACCAGAATCTAACTATATTCAGATATCCTGTATCTACTTATTGGGAAATATTTCCACTCAGGCGTAATAAATTTGTATTGACATTGTTCGTGGTTCTAATAATATTTTTTTAGAAAGACTTCTAATTAAAAACCAAATTAATATTATTAATAAAATAAGCATCAATACCTACTGAATATTAATTACTAAAGAAAGTAAAAGATTTTGTAATTTGTTAAAAATACAGAGTAACGCGAAGAAACCTTGAAACTAATTCAATTAAAGGTATTCATAATTAAACATTTCGGAGATCTTCCTAATTAGAGGTTCTGAATATCAAAAAACGTAACGAAATGAAAAACAAACAATAAGTATCAAAACGTCGTATAATTTATTATTACGTTTTCCAAGATATCTTTGTACAGTTTTTTTTATACAAAACAATAATTTTTCGTTACGACTAATAATTACAATCGAAAAATTACATTTATTTTCAATTTTATAATTATTAAACCTAATATCACGATTTAGCTTAATTATAGTTTTAAAATATGTAGTCAAGCAATACATCTATGCAATTAATAGATAACGTAGCAAACATAGTTTAAATATATTTTATTTATTTTAATTATACACATTCGACACATAACTATTACAAGCACATACATAATTTATATCCGAATTAGAGTACACGATAGCATTATTGTTAATACATTTATTTGAAGCAACAGATTATTTTAGAATTTAAAAAGGTTCAAACATAAACAAAATAAAATTGTACACCTCTCAGATACATACTTATACTAGAGCATCATGAGTTAAATAATTTAGAAATACTATTCTAATAAAACAATAGAATATGTTATGTAAGTAATTAATTAATAAACCGTGATTATAATTTGATACACATCTTAAGCCTATTTGGTGTTGCGTTACAGTGACTGTTAAGTGAATTAATTTACAATTTTAATAAAATAATATTTAGTAATTTAATATATAAATACATGAAAAATGTAACGACAATCAGACTCAACATTTTCACACGAGCTTTGTACATTTTTTATTACAAATATATTCATGACTCGTGACGCCTTACATTACGTATGAGACAAATTGACGAGAAAGTATCATAATAATTTGAATCTTTACATTTACAATAGATGTAAACGTGTAATTTAAAAATGTGCAAGTAATTATGAGTGCAAAAGGAAAAGAATTTAATTAAGAAAATGAAGGTTTAAACAAAGTAAGTACGTCCCTTGTTGCTCCCGGTTAAAGAACGTGGTGTGTTAGGGGAGATGTCGTCTACTCTAGAATATACGTGACCGCTACTAGGGGATAACCTCAGGTCATAATTAAACCTCGGACAAGATCTGTTGTCGATAGACATGTAGCTATTGTTTGAATTGTTCCCTTCACCATACGTATTGTTATCAGAAGATGGAGAACTTTCATTCTGTGAAGACTCCCCATCGTTTCTTTTACAAAACTGCAATGAATTCGTGAAATTCTGCTTTGAGCAAATTACATCGTTTGAAACAGGCATCGTTGTGTATCTCAACGTTGGGGTCTGACGTAACGACTTCTTGAAAACGCTCTTTTCAGAGCCTTTTACAGTTATAATAGTGTCTGTCGAATTCAGTAAGGCGACGAATTTATCCCAGAAACGAGGATCGCTAAAAGATATATTTTTGCATTTATCTAACACGAAACAGAGTTCGTCATTTAATTGCTCGTTATCTACAGCCTTAATAAATATTACCTTGTTAAGATCACTAAGATTAAGTGACTTTAAATAACTGTAAAATATGTTTTTGAAGTGAATATCGCAAAGGTCGTTGCAAATGAAATTAGTTGTAAGAACTATAAGTAGGCGTTTAGAAAGTTTGGATGACTTTGAAAAGCTGTCTAGAGTCAAAATGTTTAATGAAGATTCGTTCGGTTGGAACTTTTTAGAGGTCATTTTTCTAAACTCAATCTCTGACATAATATTATGGTATACAAAGTTAGTGTCTTTGGTATTGCATATCACGTAATAATCGTACATGTGATTTGGGTTGCCATCCAAAACATGATCAACATTGGGACATGACTGTTCTTTGAACAGCGGTACGCCATATTTCGTGTAAAACCAATCGCTCACTTCAAATCTGAAAGCATAAAATATAGCACCTATCAGACAAATCACTACAACAATAATAATAATGCCACAAACCACGGCGAAGTAATTATCTGGAAGAAATATAGACTTGGAAATGATCTCATCCCTAGAAACGCTCGGATCGCTTATTGATCCCATATATACCTTACAGTGACTTAATACTGAAGCAATAGTTATCTTAGTTGGTTTTCCGCCCGAATCTGTGCAAAGCATTTTCTCTGGATCTCCTGGGTCCCTCCGTAACCATGAATCTAATTCGGCGATATTTTTGCAGTCACAAGAATATTGATTTCCTTCAACAGATACGTGAGCTAAACTTTTGGTGGACGAGGCTAATAATTTCCAAGGGTAGAAATTGACGAGTTTGTTTTCATCTATCCGAAGTACTGAAAGTGATTTCAAAGAAGAAAAAGTATTATTTGCGACGTGGACAATCGCATTATGGTCCAAATACAGTTCTTGTAAACCATTAAGATGTAAAAATTCGTCCCCTTTCAACTCAACAAGTTTGTTGTTTTCTAAATGCAATACCCTAAGCGAATCAACGCCTTTGAAAGTTTGGTTGTTAACTTCTTTCAACTTTGTATTGTTCAGATATAAAACTTGAAGTTTCTTTTTGCCTATAAAAACGTGATTTCCCAAGTGACTAATGTGGTTTCCATCCAAGTATATTTCAGTGGCGTCCATTGGAATACGGTCAGGAACCTCGGTGTAGCCGGCGTTAGAACAATCGACTACATTTGCATTCCAAGTTATGTCGTGATAACATTTACAGTTTTTTGGACAAATCATTTCACAATCACAGGCGACAAAGTCACAACAATGACAAAGTGCAAAACAATGGCTTTCGTACGGACAGAGAAAGTCTGAAGGTAACATATCTATTATCACCTTTTTCCCTTTAGCACGCGAGTGGACCAATGTACACAATGCTTTATCTAAATCTAGCACGCGCGGGTATTGTCGATTGTGACTCAAATAATTAATGCGCTGAATCCATTCCATTGAACAGTCACAAACAAACGGGTTTCCGCTTATATAGAACTCGGGTAAGTCACTATCTTCATCAATTTGATCTAACCTAAACGCGTTCATGTCAAGCTGTACCAGTTTATTATCCTTCAGCCAAACAGTCGACAGCTTTTGTAGTTTAGAGAAAGACCCGACCTGTATACTTTGTATATTATTGTTGTTTAAATAAAGCTTTTCTACAGATTTTGGTATTGACGTCACAGTTATTTCACTTACGTTATTATAACTTAAATCTAATATTTTAATATTTATATTAGAGTACATGTCGTCGTTTATGAAATTGTTTATATTATTCTCATGTAAATCTAACCATTCTAAACTACTCGGAAATGACCGGAAGTCGAAAAATGAGATATTGTTGGCTGACATATTCAACCAAACTAAACTATTCAGAGTACCAGTACCAAATATACCATCTAACTTTGTTATCTCATTCCCGTCCATTCGTAAAAGTTTTAAATTAATATTCTTTCTAAAACACCCAGGAGCAACATGTTTTATTTTATTTGAAGCTAAATTTAGTATTTGCAACTGCGGCAAATGTTCGAAAGTATCTTCGTTCAAATAAGATACTTTATTATCGACTAAGCGTAAACCGTAAAGTTCGGATAGACCGCGGAAGTTTTCCCTGTTCAGGTGGGTTATATTGTTATTACCGATATCTAATGACCTCAGAGACCGAAGTTTACGAATCGCTCCAGAAACCGACGATAAAAAGTTGTCATTTAACCCTAAATCTTCAATAGCAGTCATGTTATCAAATGCATTTTCATCGATATGCTTAATTTTATTATTATCAATAAACAATTCATGCAACACGTGTAAATCGGTGAAAAGATGGGAATGAATGTGCACAAGATTATTACCTGAAAGGGTGAGAGAATGTAAGTTTCTCAACTCACTGAAAGAATGATCGTCAATAGTAGATATATCATTATACTCTAAATTTAATTTTTGTAAACTGTACAAGTCCTGAAACATATGACGATTTATTTTTACTAGCCTATTGTAAGATAAATTAAGAATAACCATCCGTAATAACCCAACAAACGTATCCTTGTTTATCCACTGACTAGTGAGTTCATTGTGCGAAAGATCTAAAATTTGAAGTTGCTCTAACCCCCCGAAAAGACCCGGAGGCAATGTACTTATCGAGTTATTGTTTACATTGATTTCTTTCAAAAATTTTGAGTCAATGATAAGGTCTGGTGGGAGGGTACTCAAAAAATTACTAGATAAATTGAGAACCTGTAAACTGAGCAATCCTTCAAAGGCACCATCTTCTAGAGCAGAAATTGCATTGTTCTGCAGCATCAATTTAGACAGCGACCGCAACTTGGACAGGCTGTTCTCTGTTACAACTATCAAATCATTATATGATAAATCTAGAGTCTCTATAACTAAATTACAACTCTTTACACTCAAATTTTGTTCCTTCAAAGATTCTGAAAAACCGATAGTCTTTATATTTTGCAAATGATTGCCAGTCAAATTTAAAGTTTTCAAACTGTATAAGGGGCAAAAAGTTTCGGTCTTCGTGCTCCAGATGTTGTTATGACTTAGGTCGAGCTCGATCAACTCGTTCAGCCCGGAAAACGCTTGTTCATGAATTTCCATAGTCATAGCGGACCATTCGCTGTTGTGAGTCGTCACATGAAGACGTTTCAGGTCTTTAAAGTTCTCAAAAGCATGCGTTGGTATTTGGCGTAGTTTACACTTGTCGATTACCAAATCACGCAACTTCCCCAAGTTCATATGTTTACCGGAAGATTTTTCGGCTTGAGTAGTCAAAGTGCTCTCAAAAAATAAAATTTCACTACATTGCACGTGCAATGATATCACGTCGTCGAAATGCGTCCGACTTATATTTTGTAACAGGTGGTCTAAACTGCTGATAGTTCTGATTTTGCAGAACAGAACCGCATTCTCCGACGTTTCCACCTGGAGGCTGCGGTACGCGCACTCGTGAGGCATTTCGCCCGCGAAGATCCTTTCAAAGGCATGGCAACAGAATAACACGTACACTATGATTCGATTAAAAGTTCGGTGCTCGAATCTTATCGCGGCTGTTTTTATTGGCATTTTACGTTCGTATGCGTTTGCCGTCGATGCATGGAGGTAGGCAGTGCCATTTATGAGGGGGCATAAAGTTCGCTCGCATTATAAATGTTTCCGCGGTTGTTACGAGATCGCGAGTCGCGTGGCATGACTGGTATGTCGCGGGAGCGGCGAGCTTGTGGCTCGGACGACGGCTGCCCACTGACTGAGCGACGCTTTGTGGCTCCGCCCCACGGCGCGGCGGCGTCACAACGCCCCGCGCCGCCAACCGCCCCGGCGGCGGGCGCCTCGCAAGAAACTTCATCTCGTATTATCAAGGGTGCATATAAACCGTGGAATTATTCCCAAGCGGGAGTATCGAGCATTAATTATAAACAAACTGAGATCGAGTTTCGTAGCTGTTTGCATCATCACGTCTTTTATTAACGTTAATTTATTAACTCTACCATATAGTACTAACAAAGACATATTGTCATGTTAACAACAGTAACACTGTAATCTTCTATGAAATATAGTAGCTTGTAACTAATTACACCTACTACATAATATTGACGTTCTTCTAACTTACATTTCTAAAAGCAACACTTAACAAAATATTTATGTGGTTTCTTAGTTCTTACTGACCTAAAAACGTTTTCAACAAAAGCCATTTAAAAATATTCACGAAGCTATATCTGTGAACACCTGTTGTTAAACTGAACAACTTCGTTTAACTTTTTACTCAGTACTTGTGAAAATGGGATAAAAGACTTGCAAATAGTTTCCGAGACACCACATGGTCTAGAAGTTGCCGTGTATCACTTATATTATGGCCACGAAAACCTCTTAAAAGGTTGGTGTAACTTTCGTTCCATTTTTTTGCTTTCTTTTAGGAATTTTCTACGTACGTGATAGCAACAAAGTAAAATCTAGTTTTTTGTTTCCTAAAAGAGAGTTGAAACTCAGTTATGTTGACTCGGCAACTTTTCACTTATGCGTTTATGAAGAAAGTACAAAGTCATAAAAAGTGGTTAGGGAGATATGAAGTTTTGTGTTACATGAGAGCTTTTTAGCCTACATGTATTTTCTTAACACATTGAGTAGGTAATATAGTCCTTCCAAAAACTCGCTTCGTTAAGAAGCGACATAAATAAAATTGATTATATTTTAATGTGTTTTTAAGACATATATAAAGCAGAGAGGAGACGTGACAACTTTTCTCATGCTGCAACCGCTTGAAGAGAGAGGAGATGTATGTGACTAGAAGAGGGATGAATATTAATGTAGAAGAATAGAGGAAGAAGGCGACTTAAGAAAAGGTGGGTGGACTGCATGAGATAAGATATGAGAGAAATGGATGAGAACGATTAGATAAAGATGAAGAAGAAGTCAATGGAAGAAGAAGAAGAAGATATACTGTGCCAAACCCAAATTAATTAACAGGGTTAGCAGAAGACGTTATAATGTGTTTTACGCAATATTTTCATATTTTCCCTTTTTAAGAAAATAAGTAGATACATACAGGGTTATTGGAAATTAATTGACACGGCGTTAAGGGCTTCTTCTGTGCACCTTAACGATCAACTTTTGTTCTACGACTTTTGGAAATTCGAAAAAAAAATTTGAGGTTATGTAAATTCGAAAAATAGCTGATTTTTTAAAACAAAGGTCATTCACACCAAGAACAGTAGATGAAACTTAAAAAATAAGTAAAATTTTAAGGTTACTGACCTCTCCGTGTAAGGAACAGCTGATTTTCAGGTAAACCTAACCTCAAAATTTTCAAAAAAATGTTCGAATTTCCAAAAGTCGTAGAACAAAAGTTGTTTGTTAAGGTGCACAGAAGAAGCCCTTAACGCCGTGTCAATTAATTTCCAATAACCCTGTATAAGTATCCAATAATATTTGAATTACCTACAATTTTGTAAATTATAGAGTAGGTAGATAAACATCTTTAAAATCTAGATCCGCTAACAGTGGTTTTATGATTGTTGTTCCGAACAATAAACATTAAAAAACACTAAAGCTAAGTTCCCAAAGATTTACAATAAAAAAATCCCGCCCCTTGGCACACAGATCAGTCAAAATAACTGCTAACAAGACAAAATAATCTTTATCATGATCTCAAACCGGATCTCTAACCTTATTATTTTCCTTAACGACCATCATTTTACCGAATAAATAATTCAATAGCATAGAAAAAAATGTAATTCAAAAGCTAACATGCGTAATTATACGTTATTCCGTTCGTAAGTGCATAACTAGATTCTTAGGTACCTATATCATCGTAGTTTGTACACCCACGGGAAAACTTTATGTAATAATTGACTAGTCTGTAATTGAGCTATGTGGGTTTGGGTATGCACAAACGAGTCAGGCAATTTGTAGGAATTGATCGTGTGGTAGTCGTGGACGTGGACCACCCAGTTAGGGCACGTTAAGAAGATTTCTTACTATTTTCTTGGATTTTCTAAAATGAAGCTAACAATACACAATGTAGACTTAACGAACGAGAACGTATTGATAGTCAAGTATTTAGCATCATTAAAATTTGAAACATTCTTACTTACTTACTTCTTACTAACTAATAGGTATGTAACTAATATGTTACCTATATTTAATAATCATTCTTTTATAAAAAGTACCTCGTTAAAAAAAACTACAACTTAACTTAAAATGAAAGGTTTTTTAAATCTAAAAAAATACATTTGGTAACTTTAAATTTCGTTAAAACATCATAAATAATTAACCTCAATAATTATATAATTAACCTCAATAATTATAACCTCAAAATAAAAGTAATTCAAAGTAAAACTTAATTTATAAAAGGTATCAATTACGCACATGTACTTTCGTAATTAAAATCGTAAAATCGCTTTGCTTTCGAAGTTATTTTAATTTAATCGATTACTTATTTTGTTGAAGCATTTAAAATCATTTCAGCGACTTATAATCTAAAGACAAAAAACCGCATTTTTTAAACTTTGATCCACCTTTCCTATACAAGTAAAATTTATTTTTTTAGCAATGAATGAACTAGCTCATGTCTGCCAAACTCTACATTTAAGCATCACAGTCAAAGTAAAAGAATATAAATTTCATTTGGAATAATTTCACATGAAAAAATCACATTGACACGTCTTGAAAAAAATGAAGTTAGGCGGTATGCCATCGGAACGCGCCTACCAATGAGAAGGAAGAAGGAAGCAGCACAAGAAACTGATGAGATTTTTAGGATCATGCTCACAAAAGTATGTATTATTTGAAATGTAGCAATAAAAGTTAACTTATCATTCAGATACAAAGAAATATAATGGGCTACCGTTAATTTACATTTCGCAAAATGTCAACAAGAAACAAGACACTGCAAACATTTCGTATTTATTTCGTTTCTATTCCACTAATGCAATAATTTAACTCTATACATCAAAGAATTTGTATTTTATTCAAAACATGTGTGTGGTTCCCTTAACAAATCACATTGAAGACAATATTTAAATGCGTTTCCGTGCAGTACATTTACATTTTACGTCGTATGTTATATACGATACACCTTTATTTATAGTAAATCGTATGACTAATGGAAAATATTTGAAATTCTATATTACTAACAAATAACGAGCCTTTGGAATATAAAAATGTTGCTTCTATGAAACATCGTTAAAAGCTATGATTTTTTTACTATGGTGTGTTGTCAAGCATTTCAGATTAGCGAATAATGAGAACGTTTGTTTATAAAAATGTTGTATTATTTTTGATTTATTTGAGAAAAATTGCAATTCTCTGTATTGTTAAATATTACTTATATTCTGTGGAAGCTTCTCAAACATTAACTTACTCTTCCTAAGAATTTTTTAAACATTGTTTTTCTTACGATAGAATCCGAAGATAAGCTGAAGTTAAAATATTTAAAACAAATTAAATTAATGCCTTATTATTTATTTTATTAATTTGCGTGACTTGTGTAAAAATATTTGCATCAATTTTAGCCAAAAGTGTGCCTTGGCCTAAAATATTTATTATGTATGTTTTTGTCCGAACGACCGCGTAGTTTTTATTGCCTGAAGTGTGTGTGTCTTGGAGCCTTCACAAAATATGATATATCTACCAAAATTCATCTAAAAAACTACCAAAATTCAGGTAGGTAGGTATGTATTACATAAACCAATTATTCTAACTATTAGAATAAATCACAGCGTCATTTTTTCACGATTCCACCGAAAAATTTCGGAGAGTAGTATTATTTTATTATCTTGATAGTAACCAATGGCATTTTATCAAACATATTAAAAACATATTATATATTTAAATAACATAGTTTTTACGGCGTTTCAATGGGATTTCATGGAAGTGAGTCCAAAGGAATAAAGAATTTTGTCTTTTATTAATATTTATTATTAAAAATATATATTTGACGCATTATTCCTGGATTTTTAACTATTTGAAAACTTGCAGTGACTCATATTAACTCTAGCAAAGCTCTCCTAAAATTAGTTTATTTCAACTCAAACAACCAGCTGAACTTGTTTTCGATTTCCGGACAGTCGCAAAGCAAAAGTTTATACGACAGGCCAACTTGTGAATCCACCTAACACTTTAGTAGGTACACTGAAAAAAAAACAATCTTTACAAAACAGAAAGTTTCCCCTCTGTTATTGTTTACACTAGTCAAGATGAAAAATTGTATTTCACTTCTGAAATGACAACGTAACGTGTGAATTATCTACAATACAGTGCCAAGATTGAAAATTATTTACAAATCAAATAAAAACTCTATTGCATTGACATAGGACTGAATAAAAACGCATATTTAAAATGGTATTAATAAAATAAACATAGTGTAAAATAGTTTTGGAAGTATTTGACAATTAACACTTCGGAAGGAGAGACGTGTAGAATCCTTTGTCATTTGTCTTGATCAGGCTATAATCTTTGGATCACCCTACGTCTTTTGAACTTCCTACATCTGTTCATTATGTAAGCTTCAATTTTGACATAATTACCTACATCTATCTTTAACAGATGATTATAGGAACGAACATTTTGTAAGTCTTTAATTAGTTATCAGTCACAAAGATTATAAACACTACCTAATCAAATATTGAAAACCATAAAGTTTCCATCTCTTAACAAAATTAAGTTGCCATAACAAAATCGTAAACAAACTGATTATTATCATCAACAACTGATTATTTATTGACATAAAAAACTAATCGAAAACCCGTAAAGAAATTTGAATGATCATTCAACTCAATATTTAATCAAATTATAATCAGCATCGACACATTAAAATCAATATAAATCTGACAGTAAATGGTGCCTAACTGTTTTACTCGCGTAAATCTCGACCGTGTGGGCGTATCGATAGGTACTTGATTAAAAATCTAACTATCTAGAAACCATACATGTAAATCACTACATAGTATAAAACAAAGTCGCTTTATCTGTCCCTATATCCCTATGTATGCTTAAATCTTTAAAACTACGCAACGGATTTTGATGCGGTTTTTTTAATAGATAGAGTGATTGAAGAGGGAGGTTTATATGTATAATATATGCATAATATAGCCGTGCGAAGCCGGGGCGGGTCGCTAGTATACATAATATAAAGATACCTACATCTAAATCGATCGTTAAACTTTAGCATTTCACTTATTAGTTATGTCACTGTAATATCCTGTTTGTGTAAATACACAACCTGCCACAAAAGCCAAATCAGTTTTTTTTAGATCCAAAGGTTTCCTGGAAAGCGCTTTCAGCGATAAGTTTATCCATATATCTATCTTAATAATATTACTCTTTTTTTAATTTTCCAAATTTTTTTATAAATATTAAGTAATTACAAATATTTTTGGAATATGTAAGTAACTAAGACATAAAATAAAAATGCAAGATCACTACATAGTATAAAACAAAGTCGCTTTATCTGTCCCTATATCCCTATGTATGCTTAAATCTTTAAAACTACGCAACGGATTTTGATGCGGTTTTTTTTAATAGATAGATTGATTCAAGAGGTAGGTTTATATGTATAATACATGCATAATATAGCCGTGCAAAGCCGGGGCAGGTCGCTAGTTTTATATAATCTGAGCTCGTTGACAAAAGGGCAAAAGGGGTAGGACTGGTCCTACTGATATTATTTGCCTACCCCCTGTACAGTCTATAAAAACAACATAAAACTTTACTAAAACGCAAACAAATATTCATTGGCTGCAAAACTTTGTAATGAGAACGTACAAACGAACGTTGCATTGGATTGTCCAGACCGACGATAAAGTCAGATTATTGTCCCGTAGTTGGCTTATCGTGGTTGTATCAATGATCGTGAACATGTGAAAATGTTAATTTAACGAATTTATTTTGTTTATAAAAAGCATGTACTTATAAAGATGTTTGAATACGAGTTCATGTAAAAATGGGATGAAATAAATGTTTGAGATATGCATCGTATAAATATTCACTGTAGAAGCATTTCACTTTGAAAAACAAGTCAAAATTCTGTATTAAATATTTAGAATCATACAATTTGCATGAAATCACATTGAAACGTCTTAAAAACTAAGGTGTGTTTTCTCCCACCAATGAGAAGAAGGCACAATAAACTTCCGGGGTTAAGAAACTCATCTATAATTAGTGATAGAGTTCGGTACTTGTAGACCCGAAATTCATGCACAAAATCCTTCTATGGACATCTGAATAGAAAGCAAGCCAAAAGATGTAAAGTATTATTGTGGCAGCGGGTAACTTACTGAGTACCCAAGGCTTCTTGGCTTTAATAACGCTATAGGTAACAAAAAAAATGATCTTCAATGAACAAATGAGATTAATGCAGTAGAAAATGAAAGACGGTAAATTACCAGACTCATCATACTATTATTAAAAACCTAGTTTGTGCCAAAATTTACATTAGACTGGTACAACAAAGAGTATCTTTAGATAATTCTCGAAATATTTATTCTTCCGTACCTAAACTATTCTGTAACTAAACATCTTAACTTATAAAACAATGGTAACTTTAGGGTCCTAAATTAACGACATTAAAACAAGCTTTTCTCATTCAAGATAAGACCTTTGTTAGGGGGAATAAATTGGATAAGGTGATGCGAAGATGGAACAAGAAACGCTACTGAACCCAAGTAACGTAACGTTTGCGCAAGTTTGGTTGCGTTTGTGCAAGTAGCGTTTGGTAACGAAGTATAAGAAGAGAATTTTATAGCCAGATGACACAGTTGTCAATCAATCACGAAAGGAGAGGTAAGTACTTTTTCGAAAGACGGCCTTTTCTGGTTTATATTGGAAAAGCGTGATTTTTAAGTAAATATCACAAGAACTAGGAAATACTTAATTCCGTTTTTCTGATAAATGTACAATGCTGAATACTTTTAGAAAATGTTCTAAAATGTTGATGGAATGATAGAATTAATGAGAAGTTTTAATGGATCAATATCACATGGATGGTTACAGCTTGTTACTTCTTGTATAAAACCATCCGCATTGTTGGTGTATGATATTCTTTAGTCTGCCGCAAAATTGCCCACAACCCAAGTCACGTTCACGCTATTAGTCCGCGTAGGTAGGTACTTATACTGAAGTTTCATCGCGAAACGATCAATGAACAACTTCTGCGAATATTTTATGTTGCAGGCCAATGAACCGTTCGAAATAGACAGGTGGTCAAATACTAGTTAAAATTTTAAATGTCGATAATTGGTTAGTTTTGATTAGTTGGCATTTTTGTGATCGCGTTCTGGAACGATGGATTTAGTTCGACTTTATTTTGATACTTACTTGATTTGATGTCTGATGGACTTTGAAATGGTGAAAAGTCAGGCGATCATGGGAATTTTTGGGCAAAATTAAATAGAAGCCAAATTTTTTTACAGTTATTATTTTTGTACGATTCTAATATACTGTTTATGAATTTTAATTCTATAAAAGTATAACGGTAAAATAATTTTATTATCACTATACATAGTATAAAACAAAGTCGCTTACTCTGTCCCTATATCCCTATGTATGCTTAAATCTTTAAAACTACGCAACGGATTTTGATGCGGTTTTTAAAATAGATAGAGTGATTCAAGAGGAAGGTTTTTATGTATAATATATGCATAATATAGCCGTGCGAAGCCGGAGCGGGTCGCTAGTTATTATAAAAGAGTAGGTACCTATAACTTCAAACCAAATATTATTTATTTGTAAAAATACTACTAGCCTGCATTTTTTGGACTGAATAAGCTGAAAAGTATAATTATCAAAATTATGTAAAAGATTAATAAACAAACTAATTTCGCAGATTAGACCAGTCATACAAAATATACTATAGACAGGTCCATATTTCAAACCGATAGTTTGATTTTCATTAATTTTGTATGTTTGGTAATATTGCTCACACATATTACAAAGAACATGGGCAGTTTTCCATACATGGTTTTCTTTTATATAAAACTTTGGCGTCTTGATGTAAAAAAAATACTAAAACAATCTACACAAGTCCTAGAATACATATAACAACCAAAATTCTCCATAGGAACCGCCGTTAAAAAGATAATAAAAAAACAAAATCGCAATGAAACACAAACAACCTCAGCAAACAACACGCTCGGCGGCGCGGCGCCGGAGTCGCATGTCATTCGTCCGTCACTTGAGTTTAGTGTTGCCATAATTTCAATTTATTTTCTACTGCTAAAATATCTTAGTTCATTATTTTGTTGTTTATTTTGTATGTTCATTATCTTTGATTCATTATAATTAGTTATTATAAGTACCTACATAATGCACAATAATTAAAAATATAAATACATATCCATAGAGAAAAAAATGTGTCATTTAATATTTATAACTTCTAAAATAGAAGTAATGCTCTAGTACTGGTATTACCGAAATGCAAATTGAGTACAACGGAAGTACCAAGTAATCGTGTTTATACTAATCAATATGATTTTATAAACGGTGGTTATATAGAATAAATAATTAGCGCCAAAAAACATTATATAATTAATTAAACACCATGGTTGTACTCAAATTTTAAGACGCCAAAACTTTTGAGACAATAATTCGCCCTTGTTCTTTGATGATATTGTTCGATAATAATCTAAATCGTAATTCAAATTATGATAATTATAGGTACATTTTATCAATAATATTATAACAAATTCACATTTCATGCTGTTCAATTGAACGCGGTAATTTCGCTAAATTTTATTCATGAATCTTGTACCTCCAATGACAAAAGTGCATTTTGACCCTAACTTACGTTATAAAAATATTTTTATTTAAATAAAATTCCTGACAATTTTCTTTTTCAGAAAACAGGGGTGACAAAAACCCTCAGGCGGGCGTAGGGTTCTGCATCTATTTCACGCCATAACTCCGAATAGACAAAACTTTACGAGCATTGCACATCTATAAAGGGGGCAATCTTGGGGTTAATTTTTGCTGTGAGCGTTTATGGATATAACTTATTGTATTAATGCGTACAGTGTTTTTGTCGCCATGTCAGCGACAGTGTGTCGTCGGCTTAGTCTGCTTTTCTTTATGATAATATCGATCAGCCCTCCTACTTACTTAATTTCTTAAATAAGAACTTATAGGACCAAGTAAATTAAATTTTGACTATTTAAACGGATAGGTACTAATACAATTACAATAATTTAATTGGTTCTTAGTCACTTTTTTAGTTTTGTAAGCAGAATATTAATAAGTGTTTGTTTTCCAAATAAAACATTTAAAATAAAAGACGTTCTTGCTTCAAATCAAAGCTTTATTTATCTCGTGGTACAGACTGACTCAGAGCAATCGCACACAGACATATAAGTCGGCCAAAAAGTTGATGATCTAACAGCTATAGGTACAACAGTTTTGTTATTTTCTTTGTATGGTCGACTAATTAGTTTAAAGTCTGTATTCACCCTAAAGAGCACTCACACAAGATAATTATGCAACTATACCAACAATTTAATTTTATAACACAGCATGGCTGATTAAGTCCGTCAAAACAAGCGTCAAACTGAACATCTTCCATGAATGAACTGCTTTATGTAGATTTATGCAGCCTCTCAAGCTTATCTTACGGTCGGTTTGCTCAGTTCCGGCACATATCTCCGAAATGTCGATAACCATTGATGTTATAACATTGGAGCATTCAGAAGTGCGTATGATTTTGGCAGCTAACTATTATTCTATATCCTAGCAATACCTACGTATTTATATGTATTTATTGGTAAGCATAAGTCGGTATCTATATCAGAATATTATCTGAAATCGCATGATGTTACTTACTCATTTTGATGGTACCTACAGAATACTACAAACTATACTGCTTTATAAAGACCATGGACATGACTTTAATTGCTCCATTTCAAATAAAAAAAATATTTGTTATCTTGACCTTTTAAGCATGATCACAAAAAATAAATAAACCCCCATGAGTTTCTTGTGCCTTTCTCTCATTGGTGTGCGCGTTCCGAAGCTACACAGCCTAACTTCATTTTTAAGACGCTTCAAAGTGAAGCCATGCATTGCATGATTCCTATTGAGTGAAGAATTTTGATTTGATTTTAAAAGCTTTGATCAGAAGCAACAATCTACTTTATACCACAGAATCGGCGAATAAAGTAGTAAAAAATGCATCCAGTTAAAAATCGCATTCAACTGCAGGGTTGTGGTAGTAATAAACACAATTACCACGTTTCCCTTGGGATATGGGTTTAAAAACGACTTTGTTAATTTATCTAAAGTATTTTAAAGTAATTGCAGTGTTGCAATGCCGTTGGGGTTGACAATTCTGCATTACGCACGAAGGATTGATAAACTGCAGTTGCTTTTTACGACACACCATTCCGGCATAAAATCGCAACTAGCTATCATACACTGACAAAATGTATAAAAAGGTTATAGATTAGAGAACATAAGAAGATAGACAGCATACAGTAGAAACAGTATCTTAGAACCAAAAATACGGTAAAGTAAAAATAAAAACAACGAAAGCTGCAAAAACAATCAATACAGTGGTTATTCAAAGTATACGTCAGAGCACCGGTAGTGGCGTCATCTTGTATTTTAACCACAATATTTCATGTATCTGTTTACAGAATCAAATGATAGAACGTGATTCAATCCGCCGCAGTGACTTTATGATACTCGAACCGTTTAGTTTTCTCCTAATTTATTTGTACCTACTTCTAGTTTAAGAAAAAGTGCAAGTAAAATATCATGATTGGTATGTACTTGCTATTATTTTGAGATGTGCTAAAAGTTAGTTCCCTTTATACTTACCCTACGCTCATTTTTGGGTAGAGATAAAGTAGAATAAAAACGTTGACACTAATGCCTTTTAAACAAGAAATTTCGGTTGAAAACTGGACGTTATGCAAAGTTACACAGACAAAACATACGGAACAAAAGTAATTTAGATTTTGGAAACGCGACGATAGGAGATCGCCGTCTGGCTCGTCCGCTAGGGAATTTTCTAATTACGTTTTCAAAGACACCTCGTTTGTTGAACATGTGACAGTCGGAGTAAAAAAGGTCACGTATTGAAAATTGGAAAACTCGGCGGCACTACCCATGCCGAATAGCATCCGCCAAATTTTCAGCAAGATTTTCCTATTAACGAATCTCATTTTGTCTGAGTTGAAAACATTTTCTATATAAGGTTTTTAAAAGGTATTTTTAGAACGAAGGGTCAAATGCTAAGTCGAATGAAGAAACTGAATAAATGTAGGTATTTGATTTTTCTGCTTCGTATTAGATAAACAAACTTATTTATAATATTATTATACTTACTTATTTAACAAAATTATCATTAATAAACAAAACATCTTTATAGATTTCCAATCATAATAATTCATGACGCAGCAATTTAATTAAAATTGTTTCAACAAAGTTTGTCACAGAAAATTTTCTTTAACTTAGCCCCCAATTTTGAAGTGTACCATCTGGGAGACGCCTATTACAAAATAATTAGCTTTAAGTAAATTATGCACCCCTTAAAATGCATTAAATTTGGGCAAATAAAGTTCTGTTTGAACTAAAGGGATAAAGCCATGTGGTGAATTTATAAAATAAATTTTCTTTGAGATGCATTACGATTTTAAAAGAAGGGGCCTGGAAAATATGATATATCACAGACACAAAGCGACAACTGTTGTCATAACGGCAAATTGAAATAAATTTAATTAATTTGTATATTTAAAAACGAAAGTTTAAAATGCTTATAATTACCTACTTTCATTTTATAAGCAAGTAGCTGTCCTATCCTATCCCGAGAAACATAGTTTTGACATTTACAAAAAATAGAGAAAAAAAAATAGATGTTTTTCGATTCTCAGACCTAAAGATTATACACAAAAGAATCATACAAATCGATTCAGCAGTCTAGGTGGAGATTGGTAACTAACACCGCGACACGAGAATTTTATATACTTAAATAGGGATAACAAATTAATAATTTAATCAAATTTGGCTTTGAGTTGTTCTTGTTTTTCCACTCGTGTTTCAAAAATATAATAACCTTACTAGGTATAATTGTGTAAGTAAACTAAATAATATTTAAATTGATTGTATCCAAAAGGGAGACCTGGAGACCTATAGTACAGGCCTCGGCTTAGTGTAGGCTTCAGATCTCCCACAACCGAACTAATCTGTACCTACTTTGTCACATTGTTTTTGTTATTTTTAAGTTTGATTGTCGAAGAAAATTAATAAAATATTTTATTTATTTATTTATTTAATGTTATTTGCTATGAGCGCAGTAGAGACTCATAAACGCTGCTTAGTCAATAATCAACAAGAACACAAAGTAACTATATTAGATTCACTACTTAGAGATCTGCTAAGCGTCGTGACTGCATCATTTCACTACATAGTATAGAACAAAGTCGCTTTCTCTGTCCTTATATCCCTATGTACCTATGCTTAAATTTTTACTATACGTAAGAATTCCACACCATTGTTATGGTAGAATGTAAGGAACTTACCTATTATTTGAACACCATGTAAAACTACATTCTAGGAATGAATTTGAATTTGAATTTAAAACTACGCAACGGATTTAGATGCGGTTTTTTTAATCGATAGAGTGTTTCAAGACGAAGGTTTATATGCATAATATGGCCGTGCATAATATAGCCTTGCGAAGCCGGAGCGGGTCGCTAGTCACTATCTGTACATAGTATAAAATAAAGTCACTTTTCGCCGTCCCTATATCCCTATGTCCCTATGTCCCTTTGTATGCTTAGATCTTTAAAACTACGCAACGGATTTTGATGCGGTTTTTTTAATAGATAGAGTGATTCAAGAGGAAGGTTTATATGTATAATACTTGCATAATATAGTCGTGCGAAGCCGGAGCGGGTCGCTATATAGTTAACTATAAAACACTTAATGACACGCGTCAATGCAGTTTACGTCTTAAATTGTCACAATTTAGTTCAACGAACACTATGACGAAAAACGGCAATTCACTCCAGCAATCATGGATAATAAAATGATTACTACAGAATAGATGATTGAAGTAATTTTGAATAGTGGAAGTAAAAATCAATTGATTGGAGTGCGTCTTATTTTTAACCTACTTCAAAAAAGGAGGAGGGTTTTATTATTCGTCACGTAGGTATTTTTTTTTATTTTAATAGATAACTTGCATACTATGCAGACGGCTCATCCGATCAAAATGTTTAGTTTAATTTCTTAAATAAAATAAAAAAAAAGTGTGTGCGTGTAACCTTTACGCGCGATTGAAGTAAAACTTCTTTTCAAAGCGTAATTTTGAAGGAAACAAAATAAATAATAGATTTTTGCAAAAATATCTAGTATTTTCAAAGGTTTCCGCTATCCTAACTAATAATCAAACTATCTAATTAGAGATAGAAGAATAACATCGCGGACAGTCACTAACTTCCTAATACTAATGAAGGTCTTCGGTAAAGGTGTAGCCTCTTTTTTAATTTCACAAAGTAGATAATATAGGTATGCCAAAGACCTTACTAGTGTAAGGTCTTTGAGGTATGCAACCAATTAAGTCAGCTGTCATTTTGAGGTTAGATCAGCACATGTCAATATAACCGGAAACTACGTAAGCGTTACTTCCGTCAGAAAAAAATCTGAGTTACTCCCTAGTCGCGCCTAAAGATATTTTACTTCAAAAACTTGAGCGGTGTCAAGGGACATCTGGATGGAACGAAGTTCCTTTCGATTAATTAGTGAGGAATTATAATAAAATATTTTTTTTTCTATGCAAAAAGTGTCGCTACAATGCATAAAGTGTCGTTACAACTTTTGGTCCTAATTTTTTCCGTCTAGCCTCCTTTCGCAACGCGCGATAAGGAGCTTTCGTTCAAAAAACTTCCCGTCTCAATAAAAAAAAATTATATACTTACCTAGACATAGATACATCATATTTATTTAATTTAATATTTTTCATTGAAAATGAATTTCCGAAATATAATATGTGCGCGCATAATTTCCGTAAATTGTACTTACCAATCAATAGCTTTTAAAAAAAGACGTAATCTTATAAAAACATTATGTTATATTCCAACAATTTACTCCGTACGAGACATAAATTCCATCCGAGCAATTACTATCCTTTTAGGCAAATTAACAAGCCAACTGGGAATTCAATTCAACCAAATTTGTATGTAAATGTATTGTAATTGAAGGGCAATATTCGTATTAGGCCTCGTTCTCATAGGAAAGGCGGATGCAATGAGAAACTTATTATTAGGACTATCTTATTCACTTATACATTATTAGATAGGTGATATTTTATACTCGTACGTTGTTCTCCTTTATATTACCATACTATGAAGCCTCCGCGGATTACATTATTTTGTGCTTCTATTATATAAGTAACTAGGGACCCGCGCACGGCTGTATAATGCATGTATTATATCTAAAAACCTTCCTCTTTAATCACTCTATCTATTAAAAAAACCGCATCAAAATCCGTTGCGTAGTTTTAAAGATCTAAGCATACATAGGGACATAGAGACATAGGGACGGCGAAACGAAACGGTGACTTTATTTTATACTATGTAGTGATGATACAGGGTTATTGGTAATGATACTAGCAAGCCGTTGAGGGCTACTTCTGTGCACCTTAACAAACAACTTTTGTTCTACGACCTTAGAAACTACTAAAAAAAAATTTTGAGGTTATGTGAAATCGAAAAACAGCAGATTTTTTGAAACGAAGGTCATTCAGACTAACAACAGTAGATAAAACCTAAAAAATAAGTAAAATTTTAAGGTTAATGACCTCTCCGTGTAAGGATCAGCTGGTTTTCAGGTAAGCCTAACCTCAAAATTTTCAAAAAATGTTCAAATTTCCAAAAGTCTCAGAACAAAAGTTGTTTGTTATTGTGCACAGAAGTAGCCCTCAACAGATTGCTAGTATAATTACCAATTACCCTGTATAAACGTTGTGTGGGATGTAATGAGGTGCTAAGTTGGTTAAAATTTGGCAGCTCATAATCTCTTCACTAGTGGCTCCACGAAGTTGTAATGTACGCAGCGGCCACATCCTGGTAACTACACACTCATGTGTGTGGGCTAAACCTAGTGAAGGGGATTGTGCTCCTAGCACAGTTAAACGGTTGATCCCCCGAAATGTACATAAAGCCTGCTTCGGCTTGGATGGCGAACCCCGTCGATAGGCAAATGTTCTCGGCTTCCTAGGCGATGCAGCAAGGTGGTGTGGTACACCTCAAAGGGCGCCTGCTAGGGATCTATCAGTGGCTGGCGGCCAATCCACTACGTCCTAGCTGCCACCGGTTGTACCGGGTAACCGGTCCACCGGATCATGGCAGTTCAGGATTAAAGAGTGGGTTTGCACCAGCGCAACTGCTTACTCACTATAATCAACTCTCGCGCGGATGAATCTTGGCTAGATTACTGGACACCGTTTTAGAGAGTCCTATGGCGATGGAGTGGTGGTGGTGGGAATTCGGGGCACGGTGTGCCCTGGTTCTTAGTCGTCACTCTGCACATAGGCGATCAGATGAGAGTGGTCGCTCCTGGTTTCGACAGAGGCGGGAAAACGGGTTCGGCAGCACATCTGATGACTAAGCAGCCCTATTGAGGATCGCTCTGCTTACCCCTGCACAGGGGAGGGGCCTAGAAAAGGTGGCCCAAAAATAGTTTGTTTGAATTTTGGAGTGTTATTAGCTATGTTCGATCGAAATCGGTTCCGCCGCCTGAAAGTTGTGGAGGATAAAAGTCAGGGGTTTTAAAAAAACCATTATTTCAGATAATTTGATCCATAGAAATTACGAGAAAATTGTGTTACATAAATACATTAATATAAGCAAAATAAAAATTAGATGTCAAAGTATACCTAAGTATTAATAAATGTCAAAGGTAAAAATTATAAAAAAATAACGTAAAACAAAGGCGGTCACATTATCTGTCGATTTAGTTCATCACAATAACATTATCATTATCTTTTAATTAATCAAATAAATGTTTTAGGCATAAGGATTAATTTCATATTTGGGTTACGCAAATATGACCATGTTTCCGAATTTCGATATAAACTCAAGTGGCTGCCAATCCGCCTTCGCCGGGATGTCCATACTCTGTGCTTCCTCTACAAAGTTCTATTCTATCCTTCCTCTCCTCTTTACCTAAGAGAACGTTTTAAGTTCCTTAGTGACGCTCATACGAAACAACTCCGATCCATTGATACCCTTCTTCTTCAAGCTCCTCTTTACAATTCCACTTTCTACAACAAATCCTTTTCTTTTCGTTCTGTTATTCTCTGGAATTCTCTACCCCAACCTATCCGCTCTGCTAAAACCCTACCCATTTTCAAGAGTATGGTAACTGAACATTACTTTAACTCTATTGTTACATAACTCTTGCCTCTTATTTATTTTCATTTAGTAGATAATATTTGTATTCTTGTTTCTTCTCTTAGAAATGCTTGTCTAATTTTAATTTCATCATACATATACTTATATATTTTTATGTATTATTTTATTATATAAAATATTTGTTAATATTCCATCATGAATAGTATTGCTAGGTATATGCATTGTATTAAGTATATTATTATTTAATATTATTATGTGTATGTTATGCTATCTATGTTTAAGTATTTCGTGTAAAATATCTATTTTACGTAGGTATTTATTAATTTATGTGTTTCTTACACCACACGACCTACCAGCTAAGCTAAACAGACCTTCTCCATCCTAAGGTTGCCTGGAAGAAATCGCTTTAAGCGATAAGGTCGCCTGTTTGTACAATTTCGTAGTTAATAAGCTTTCTCGTCATATTTGTTATTTTTAATGTTTTGTGTGTTGTACAAATAAAGTGTTTATCTATCTATCTATTAATCAATGAGGCGACCCAGTGCTGTAACAGTCGGCTATCCGGTTGATGAGCGATGGTTTTTAGCATATTATTAGTACTGCCTTGAATTCTAAATCCTAGTTTTTAATTCTTTTAATTTTTTTTAAATACCTAGGTTGCTACCAATCAGAGTACAGCCTTACATATAAGTAACGTATCCCGATACTCGGAATACAAGAATTTATGCTCCTTGCGTTTACGATGTTATGTTTCCATAGCATAATTTTGTTGTTATATTAAAGGGTTGAGGTTTAAAAAATATATCGAGTGTTATTAAAACGTGTGTTTTCTTACAGCGGTTATACGCATGAATATGTTTTGGAAAAATATTTTCATTTAAATCAGAAGGGGATGGTAGAGGGATGGTAGAAGAATAATCTTTATTAGCATCAGGTATAGCGAATCGGAATGTAAAGGGTTTCAATTTTCCAACTCAGTCATTCCATGACGAAAAAGAACCAAAATAGTCAAAAAAGGAGTTACTGACGAAAGCAAAATCTGACTGATTTGTCCGAAATCGAATTTAGTGGCATGTGGAGAACAGATTAATGAAAACTAACACCAGCTAGTGATACTACATGAAGTTGTTAAGATCTATTTCAGGTCCTTCGAAAACAACGTATTGACAAAAATGCTTCATTTAAATCCTAAACCAACGTGTTTTTTTGCATTTTTAAATGAGCCATTACAACGTATAAGCTTTTACTTCACTTTGGTTCTAAGCAATATTTGTAAAAATAGTTCGAAAAAGTAAGAGCCAGGAGAACGTATGTCAAACAAATTTAAAAAAAATATTTATATTATCTATATTAATATCTATTATCAATTTATTTTTTGTTCTTTTCATTCTCTAATAGCATATAAATATTTCTCCATACTTGTTTTTTTTAGTGAAGAATAAAACAATTGTTATTCTGTACTTCAAAGTTCAATATGACGTAAAAATCACTGTTTTTTAACTCTCCTGTAAAATTTTAAAAATGTATTTACGTTCATTTGGTTCTTATACCGCGAATTGTGCATAACTTATGCTGTCACTTGTCATGTGTCATCTTTTGTTCATCTCGCTGTGTACAGTTAACCAATACGTGAATATTGGATTTTTTATCGCGGGCTTTGAGCGCGGCGACCGAATCAAGAAATTCCGTAACGAAATTAAAACCTAACACCCCCACTCCGCCTACCATGTAGCTCGGCCGAGCGTGTATTTATATAGTATGACTGTACGAAGCTCCCACGATGCAATAGCTTTACCGCGGCAGTCCCCGAGTGCCACACGTTTTTTTTCGTGAGTGATGCGAGGGGATGGAGTAGGCTTGCCTATCACCAAGACTAAAGAGATAGAGATACAGCTAAGTTAACTGTGTTCAGACGATAGCACTTGTCAATAATTCTGCAGCCAACTTAGATGTGCGTTTCATCACGATGTTTTCCTTCACCGTATGAGTTTTTCGTTTTGCACATTTTTCGTATGAAAAGTTCACGGCCGGTTGGGATTAGGTACCTACGACGAGTGGGATAAAAATAAGCTCAATTTTAATTATTATAGACATGTAAGTACTGTATATAGAATTTGCAAACTATTATCGAAATATGAGATTCATATTATATAGAATTCAAACCCCTATTTCTAATCTGACCGGCAGTTATTTGGTACACTATTGGGATTTACCCTTTCTCAACCATGTAATACAATATTTAGAAATTAGAACCATTGGATAATAATATTCAAGGCTGAACAATATTGACTTAGTTAACTAAATAGGCTTCTCTTATATGTTACGTCTATCTATTTAATTATATATTAGCCTTTTAGATCTAATCTGGATGCTTTTTAGGGTTCCGTAGCCAAAGGCAAAAAATGGAACCCTTACCTATAGATTCGTCATGTCTGTCTGTCTGCCGTATGTCACAGCCACTTTTTTCCGAAACTATAAGAACTATACTGTTGAAACTTGGTCAGTAGATGTATTCTGTGATCTTTTTGTGTGAAAATTAAGATTTTCACACAAAAACAAAAAAAAAAACAATTAATTTTAGGGTTCCCCATACTTAGAACTGAAACTAAAAATAAAAAAAATCATCAAACCCATACGTGTGGGGTATTTATGGATAAGTCTTCAAAAATGATATTGAGGTTTCTAATATTATATTTTTCTAAACTGAATAGTTTACGCGAGAGACACTTCCAAAGTGGCAAAAAGTGTGTGCCCCCCTTCCCTGAAACTTCTAAAATAAGAGAATGATGAAACTTAAAAAAATATATGATATACATTACCATGCAAACTTTTACCCAAAATTGGTTGGAACGAGATCTGGTAAGTAGTTCTTTTTTTAATACGTTTATAAACCGTAAACCGCCATTTACCCTTCATTCATGTATTTTTATCACTAGCGCCATCTATTTTGTTGCATTTGTTTTTGCGTCGGGGTTAAAAACAGAATACAGTGGTACGGAACCCTTCGGAAGACTCGCAATTGGCCGATTTTTGTTATTGACTCCATCGACTTGAACAATGAGCTGTGTAAATTGTTCACGCCCAGTAGCTACTTGCGAGGTAAGTTACTGGCATTAACCTCAAAGTCGAACAGTGTCACACAGGCAGTCACCTGTTCCTCGTGCCCTCAACTTTTGGAACGACCTGGATAAGAATCGTGAATGTGATTTGTTTGTGTATGAATGATATTATACTATCAAAATGTTTAAGATTCTGTGAGAGATAATTATGTGTGTCTGAGCGTTCCTTAAATTAGTTCTTTAATTATTGTAAATGTTTCTGTAAAACGTTTTATTTCAAGTTAATAAATAAATCTTAATCTAAAAAAAAATTATTCAGGGCTCTGTAGCGCTTGGGACATTGAGAAGGCTTACCTAGTAGAACCCTTTACCATCTCAGTTTTGTCAACCGTATCCAGAAAAAAGGGCTCGTCAATTTACCCTTGGGTTTCATCACGATGTTTTAAGTTGCTTAACTTTAAAAAAACCCGAACTGCATTAGTTATTTTGACGCTCCACAGATGAAAGGTTAAAGTCGGTTTCAAATCTACGATGATATAGACAAGCAAAAATTTAACACCACCTTTATGTTTCGGATATTAATAATCCAATGTTTAACTCAAATCTGAGAAATATGTTTTTAGAGCTTTTTTATTTACGTTTGCGAAATTTATATACCTACTGTTTTCTATATTCGATAAGCGGTATACCTGAATATCTTCGTCCTTTTAATATCTGATACTTTTCATTTCATAAAATAAATAAAAATTGATTACCTATTTTTCTCATTCTAAATTTTTAATCCAAGTTTATATCTATTTGTAACTTTTACTTCTGAGAATAGAAATAAATGTTCCATTTTCCGTATAGAAAATATACTGGTACAATACAGTATTAGCACTCAGCAGGTTAAATTTCCCTGAACGACAGCTTATCTATTCTTTGGAATTCCGACAAGTTAGAAAGCCAAGTTCGAAAATTCTGAAATTAAACGAAACGTACCTACATTTTTTGCATTTTTGAGACAGAAAAATAGTACAGTTGCTTAATATTTATTTCCTGTCAAATACCCGTTTGTACCGACAAACGGGCATTTACCTAAATATTTTATTTCTAATAAAATATTTAGGTCTAATATTTAAGTAAAATAAAACTGTTTATAGATACCTATTATCAACTTTTACATTGATATTTAAATTATTTGATTTTTCATTATCTCTGAAGCACTGAAGTTTAATCTACGTAATAAAACAGAATATAATAGGTAATAGTCCTCTGTTTTATATTTTACAACGAATTTCGAAGGATTCCGACGAAACTTTAGAAATACATAATTATTATTAAAGCAACAGATGTGTAAGAAATAAGAGATTTCCCAATTAACGTTTGGGGTTTATAGGTTTTCTGAACAATTTTACCGCTTAATTTTGGTCTAGAATTTCAAATTCTGATATAATGGGTGGTTACGAAGTTTTAATTGTATATTATACAAATGTTGTAAACAAACTTCAGAATACAGATGGAATGGCCGCCGAAAGGTCGCTTACTATAAAAAGAAAAACAAAACAACAAGTTACCACTCATCTAATTCTTCTTACTGCCTTTCAAGTCTCAAATTGATGACTGCAATCAGTTATCCACCCTCAATTTAATTACCTTTGAAATCTCTAAAAATTCTCATCATAATTATAACACAAAAAGCAATTAGTAAGGCCAATTCTTGTAAATAATATTGTTTAAATTACATTGCAATATAATTCCGATTGCATTTCGATCGCAAATATTACCCTTAGAATTTAGCCTTGCTTGCTTTTTGTGTTATAATTATGATGAGAATTTTTAGAGATTTGGCCAAAAGCCGAAAATATAAGTGTTAAAAGTTAGGAGTGCCGTAAAGATGCAAATGGGCAATAGCTCAGTGATGGATGATAAAAAGATAGATGAGAGGGACTCGTAATGTCACGTAGGTAATTATCTGTTTAATTTAAACAAAATATAAAACCACGATATCTACAGCAGCTGTTGAACTCGACCACTGTAGGTAAATGTGTAAACATCGTATCTTTATGTATTTAATTTGAACACCAATGGACGTACGCAATGCTGGCAGTGTGTCGCAGCGGTTTGGCGAATATACGTGCACATTCACGGATTCTTGTTTATTGGATGAGACAGGCTAGCAAAGGCCTATGTATAGGACATTGGTCTGTATTTCGGCCAAAAATAAAGAGTTATGGTACTAAGAAGACGGTTTAGTCATGAATGTTAATGAAATGATGGACACCAGCGTAGTCCCAGCCCTTGGAGAGCTAGAAGTGTAGGTACCTAATCAACTGAAATCTAACTTTTTGTTAAGAAGCACAATAGGCATAGAAAAACACAAGAAGAAAAAAATATAGTTAGAATGACTTAATCCCCTTTATATTATCTTTACATCTAACCTAGACCATTTATATAGTACCTGCCATTTATTTATTTTATTTGTCCTGAAAAAGTAAAGAAATAAAAAAATATATATATAAAAAATTATAAACTTTTTTACAAAAAACATGCACTTCAGGATGAAGTAGGCTTGATTTAATAATATTTAAAAATATAAAAGTTTAATTATGAATATTATAGTCATTATGGGAAGAGTTGCTTCATTATTTGGCATCGTATTGTGGAAACTACTAGGTAATTTAAACTAGACAAATCCAGTACATTAAACGTCATTGTTGCACCATGTGTATTTTGTAGGTTAACTATAAATTTCATGTGGTATGTCGCTATTCACCGTAGTTTATCGCATAGTACGGCCTATAATCGATATCACTAAAACTCCCTGCCAAAACTATTTCTAGGCTTAGATTGGAGATGATAAAACTACATAGATACTAATTGCTATAGCAAAATTTGGTCTGTTCCCACTAGTTCTATTGATAGAACTTGTTGGACTTTTTTGTCGAAGTAGTTCCGTTACTTTAAGTTTTTTGATGAATGTAACTAACTGGACCATTTTATCCAATTATTTATATTGCAAATTATAAGCCAAATTCGTGTTAGGGCAGAAGAAGGACAGTCATGTTCAAATTAAAAGTTGTAATCTAATCCGTCTAAAAACAAATGAAGATTGGTAAAACAAATGAAGATCGGAAACAGTGACATGATGGCAGGTAGCTGTCAAAATGACAGATGTCAAATTGACTGCTGTCAAACTTAAAAGGCTATATTTCAGAAACTAGTGTTCCTAGATTGATTGTTTCTAAATTTGTCTTTTCAGTAGTAGAACAAAGAACTGTTAATAATAAAATTGATCTAAAAATAGGATAATGACTAATTATATACTTGAATTTACAATAAATTTTTAACCGTCAACACAATCTACCACCTACAAAAACATTTTAATTAAATCCTGAACGTTTCGTGAAATAAATTAAACTACCTTTTTTGTATGCTCTTTTCGGTTGCACAGAGTGCATGCATTATAAACATTTTGATTAACAACTTGTGTTGAATCAATCAATTGAATTGGTTTACAAATGCTCAGATTAAGAGGCAAGTTTTAATTTATTTATAAGTATTTTAACTAGCTGTGCCCAGCGGTCTCACCCGCGTAAGTCCTGATCTCGTGAGAATATCAGGCTATTTCTCATTTTCAAGATTCTCATCGTCATTTTTATGGACAATTTGAATTCTCCATTTTTTGAACTATTTTTGGAAAGCAACTTAGAGGGCTTGATAACACGACTAAATTCGTAAATAATTCAATCCAATCGAAGGTCTCGTTCGGAAGATACAGTGTTTTTAATTTCGAGATCCCACGCAACTGACGCCATGATCCACGAAACTGATTCAGTAACTTTACACCCATTATTTATCAATATTGTCTACTACTAAATTTTCTTGAAATCACCACTTCATCTTATTTTCATAACTAAACATACAAGGTTCTACACGTTTCAATAATTATAAGGGAAGATTGCCAATTCCGTCCTATATAATTCGATCATTCTTCGAATATTATTATTATTAATAATTTTAATATTACTTTTATACTATGTCAATTAAAACTACATAATTTCAGAATAATGATTTTATTACAAAACATTATTTATGCAGCCATCCCGATCAGGGAAACTTATTTAGATTGTTAACATTAAAATAACACACAAGAACTTATAATTTTTTAATATGAGTGCCTAATCAAAAAAAATTAATGCCATTTAGTAATATGCTAGAATGATAAAGTTCTTATCTAAAACTATCAAATAGTAAGTAATTATAACAATATAAAAATATTTTATAACAACTATGCGTAATTGTACGACGTTTTTTATCACAGTTGCGAATAAAAGAAACGACTTGAAAAGAAAATAATAATTAACAAAATATTTGTGATAAGTCTATGTTAACAATTTTTTTGGGCAATATTTATACTCCCGAAAGGGCAGGCAAAAGACTTTTGACCTATACAGCCTCGTCTGACATACAATATTTTTAGGGTTTTTTCCGTTTGTTTTTGCGGAAAAAAAATTTAAGTAAAGATAAAACAAAAAAAACTAAACTCCATTTTTAATCGTTTTCTAAGACAACCGTTTTAGCTAGCTTAAAAACTCTTTGTTACCTACCTTTTTATACATCGAAACAACCCAGATAAATTAAGAACGTTTCATCTACCTAACATGTAATTAGCACTATAATTAGTAAGATACGTATTTAACTTATCGGGATAACTATAAAGCACTAGTTGGCAATGTAAAACGCACGCGTGCATAATACGCTGGATTATGAGCTTCAAAGCCGTGTAATAAGATCCACTTTATGAGCAACTGTGATAAAAAATCTTTCCTACAATCGTAATCTGGTCTCTGGGATAACTACAGTTATGGTCCCAGACTACAATACCATTTTTCTCAATCGTAATTAGATCTCTGAACTGAGTTCGGACTGAACCAGTACAAAAATGTAGCTAACTCCCTTTGACATTATGCGAAAAAATCATTTTCGTGGCATAAAATCATTTTCATGGACAAAATACCACGAAAATGATGCCACGAAAATGACGAAATTGTTACTTTTTTATTAATTTCTTGAAAACGTAGGCGTATTGTTTTAAATAAAATACTGCATAAATATCTCTAATATTTTGCGGTTTCGATAAGCTAGCCTCAATTATAATTGCTCAAATACAATGCATAATAATGTTGTCCACGCAACTGATCAGTATAACTAGGATAAAATACAAACTTACCAATATTTTTTTCCCATGGAACCCTAGCAGTATGTCTGACTTCTGTAATGCTGGAACACGACCGACGTTCGCCCAAATCAAACTCAGTGATGGCTTGCTACTGTTGTGTTCCACAGCAAGCCTGTGTTACTACGCAAATCTCAAGTAACCAATATCGTGTGACCGACACATATTGAGTTTTAAATTAAAAATAACGTCAAACACAATTTTTTTAAACTATTGTGGGTGAAGTGTAATTCATTACAATGGCTTTGGTATATGTAACATACAAATGCACTTAAATTTGGTGAAACAGTAAGCAAATGTTTAACTGCAACGAGAAGTGTGACACGATGAGAATGTGAAAAATGGCCCCGTTTTAGACCGTTTGTGCTGATTTTTAACATGTTTCTATGCTCCTATTATGGTAAGCTTTACTTATTTTGTAGCTTAATAATTACTTTATCCTCTAAATCACATTTCATGTTTGTAACTTATACGGTTTAGGATATATACCCGTGTGACCATCAAATTTGGGCCTCAATGAGAAATGCCCATCAACATAAAAAGCAATAAATGTACTATCCAACACAATAAATAAACAACAATTTGAACCAGTTAGTGTGTCAGTAGTTCCTGATATTAGCGCGTTTAACCAAATGACAAACAAACACTTCAACTTTATAATAATATGGATAAAATATTATAATGTGACCATATTTAATTTATTATGTAATAGACATAAGACAAGCGAAATGAAAAACAGATCAACAGATATCAACTCAAAACTACAACAAAAAACTACAAAAATCCTGATATCTATTTAATATTGAATATAGGGTGAGGTCTTTATCAAATGAAACACGAGAAATAGCAACGTTTTAGTAAATGAAAACATTTCAGACCAGTATACAGTTACAGTAACCGATTAACAGAAATCGACCACAAAAATCCTGAAACGATACAAAACTTTCGTATATATACCCTAATAACCTCATTTATTTCAATAAAACCTCACTATATTCACATCGAAAACACGAACGAACGACGCATACAAACGTAACCATTCCACGTATCGTCATAAAGGCTATTTTTATTGCTTACAGTTAACATAAAGTTCATATAGTATCATCCTTTTATATGGTTTCATCCCCTTACGGTCTCAAATGCAATCCAAACCCGGTACAAGTAGGAATTATACAAGCATTTACTTTCAACAGTGCAGTCAAGATATCTACAGGCGATGTTGCGATGGGGTTAAAATGGGAAATTATTTTTATTTTTATTTATAACGGTCGTGGAAAAGCTTGAAATTGTAAAGTTTATTCTAGATAGTTATGGTCATAGAAGAGCATGAACGTAACTATTTCGAACAACGTGGAACGTTTCAGTTTTATTCTAGTTACACTTAAACTCGATTTTCTGTTAAAAACGAAACAGAATTTTGGCATCAGTTTCGGTTGAAACGGAAACCGAAAATCCGGGTTCGAGTAAAAACTCAATATCAAAACGTTCAATGGAATTTAATGTTTTGGAAATTTTGGAGGTTTAATGGTTTCTGATGCCGATCAAAACTCATTCGAAGTTATTCAGATGACCGCTTGACAGTTCACGATCACTGAGTTTCGGTGCTCCCCAAGGTGTGGCTGATTCTTGACCAAAACTAAAACTGTGGCCGCCATTTTTGAAAAACTAGGTTTAATGGTTTCTGATGCCGATCAAAACTCATTCGAAGTTATTCAGATGACCGCTTGACAGTTCACGATCACTGAGTTTCGGTGCTCCCCAAGGTGTGGCTGATTCTTGACCAAAACTAAAACTGTGGCCGACACTGGCCGAAACTTTTGCGTTTTAAAACCAATGCGAAAATAATTTATACGAATTGGGTTTCAAAACGTTGGCGATTCTGTAACGAGTATTTTAGATTTCCAAGAGAAGTGATAAGTTAAAAAACTGATCCTAAAGGGTTCCGTTTTTTCCTTTCGAGGTATACTGAACCCTAAAAATCAACTGACTGAAAAACTCTACTTAGTCTTCAATATTTGGAATGATATGGAAGTAAACGTAGAACCTTACAATTTCATTTCATTCACTCAAGCTATTCAGAAACAGCGAAACAAAAACATCATTCAAATTCCGAATCCAAAGTGTAAATTTAATTTAATTAATTAAACCTTTTACAAAATGTTAGGATTTGAATAAATTAATGGTCAATATAAAAGATCTATTAGCGTTCAACGTGGCTCAACTCCGGATTGAGTTGTAAAAGCTAGAGGAAAGAAGTTAAAATTTCTTCAAATGGATACTTTGTATGCTACAGCCGACGCAAAGCTGACCGTCTTTTCGTTTCACTTATTTCGAAATTGGACCCCACTAATTTTGTTTACTTATTCATTAAAATTGAGAGAAATTGCGTCGAACGAAACGTTTCCTCTATTAGGTTAATGTAAAAATGAAAATGGGTGAGAATCAAAATAAAATAAATCTAAGTAACGCTAAGAGAGAAAATTTATTGAAGGTATATAGAAATGTTTTAAATGTGATTTCTTTGGATACAGATTTATACTGTTCAAGTAGACGTGTTGTAATTCTCATTTTCAAGTAAGTTCATACTATCTTCTGAATTATATACTTATAGTAATTATTTTCCTGGGTCTTAATCGCATCCATGACTATTGTGACATAGTCGTAACGTCGAGGTAAGAGAAATAAAAATACACGATTAAGACCAGGAAAAATAATTGCTATGGATACAAATCGTGTGAGTTTAAAAAGTTTATATGCCTGGTGAATTAGTCCGGAATTAAATGTCTATTTAATCTGGTCAAATCATCAAATATTAAATTTCCAAACACTGCTTTACATAATATTTTACCACCTCATTCCAGCCACCATCTCAAACATTTGTGAAAGAAAACAAACAATCGAGACATGGCGAAACTTCAAACACCTTCTTAGAACATAGAGCAGGAGCAGGCAGTATCAATGAAATATCTGAACAGTGAACACTGCATACAATATTCTCAGATATTACAGATGAGATTTACAAAATGCAACGGACGGGGGCGAATCCTGACGAACTGCCGATTCGCATTTTGAATTATTCATTTACCACCCAAAACTTTGCAACCGCAAACCGAAGTGCTATCGAACATTGCTCTGTTGTTTTATAGTTTATGAAATTCTGTTTCCTGTTTTATTTGAGTTGGAGCCTAGAGTTTGAAACATTTTTGAGCAAATAAAAGATATCTCTACTTCGTCAAAAAAAATGTTAAGTTCTCTGCTTCGTTTTCTGAGCCATGCCTTTGCCACGTTATCGGATATGAAAAACAAATAACAAGAATCAAACAAAAATTGATGAAGCAAAGCAATATATGCAATAGTTTATCACACAATATTGAGAATAAACCTATTTTACAAAACACTAACAAAGAATTATTGAAGACTGAACTTTAAAAAAAAGTGTGATTCCGTTTCAATTCACTAATATACTTCAATGAGCATTCCAATAAGTCAGTCTCGGACACGTGCCTTCATGCAACATCCGTTACCCATGCAGACGCACAAATCGCTTCGTTTGAGAAGACAAATGACTCCCGTCTGCTCACCAGCATACATACCGAAACCATTTTCAAAAATTACTTGAAAAAGAGTTGAAAATCCAATATTGAGCTAGAGCTTTCCTCCTGCCAATGCCGCCTTATTTTTTCAAGCACATGCATACAAAACTTGACTCTAAGTCTCTGATTTAGAACTTATTTCGGAACCACATAAACAGAAAAGTGATTCATATCGATAGAATAATCGTCGTGCTTCAACCGTGTCACCGTCAGTAACAAGTTTAGTGTTTTTTGTTAAACAACAATAGAATGTGTCGTCACTTATGGTATGCTATCACGGCCATTGTTTGATTAGCGAAACCGTCCTCGGTTTTGTTATGGCATCCCTTTCGCGGTATTTGACGCCAACGGTGGCAATGCAAGGCGCTTCATAAACGCCTGACCAGAATCTAAATTGCAACATTATGTCTGCAATTAAGATAAATTAGGAGAGATAAAAGCTAAACGACAGCATACCGAAGATGTAACACTATCAAAAACTTATATTTTAACTTGGGTATTCGAATGATGTATAAAGTCTGCCGCGGATGGTGCTTTGGTTAGTACCTCGAATTAGGTTTTTAGTGTATTATTAATGTTACCTGCTTCAAACACGCGTTCCATTTTAATATTTTTAAAGTACTCAGAACTAAGTTGTGTTTTACAAATGACGATGCATTTTGTTCATAAATTCCACACTGGCATTTATCGATTTAATATGTCTAAAGAAAGGATACCTTAGACTGATTATTTAAGGTAAACGTGTCATTATCAATACCAAAGCTAAAAACTTAAAAAAATTGCAACATTTTTTAACTCAATCCGATTATGCTTCGGATACAGGGAAAGCTATTTAGCCATCAGTAAAAGTCCTAACAAAATCCTGCTAAAGTGCCAAGTAAAAGCAAATTCGTGAATATCTCAGATAATCCCGTTTAGGTAAAAAGGTCTAACACATGAATTCGATGGGCTACGTAACGTAGAAGTGGGAATTTAAATTGAGCATTCTGCAGTCTCAATAAGCAGCTTGGCTCTCATCGCGCCCCGTAAATTCGATGCCAATTGTTTGTTGTTTTCCACGCAAAATATTTGGAAATAAAAAATAGTGGTTCGTTTGTGTGGATATTTCTTTAGGCACTTTGCGATTTGTGACATTTAACGTTACGTCCGGCTGAAGGGTCAATAATTACGCATCTCCTATTCCACACCCTCGCCTTTACCCATGAGTGCTCACTGAGCTGAACATTCATACGGACCACTTGCAGAAAAATTGCTAAATATTGATTTTACTGTACATTTTTGACACAGAGCTAAAATCGTTGGATTTTAAATATTGGTAAAATGGACAAGTCTATTAAGTCAACATTTAGCTGCAAATCCTCAAGGTTAAAACTTGTTTTTGGTAAATAATAAATTTACGAAAAAGGTATGTCCATATTAAAAAACCACTACAAAAATATACTCGAATATAACACGCAACCAGTAAATCTTAACTTTTGTCTACAATCCGGGTATAAAATCGTTTTAGTGTTGGAACAACATGAACCTACCGATTTCAATTCTAAGGTATCCGTAAACGAACATTCAGTAGTGATTTGCAAAACGCATCTTTCTGATTTATATGTCTGGTTAAAAGCGTGCGAATTTTGAACTCTATCGGAAGGGAATAAGGGAATATTTAGCATTTTATTTGGAAGTTTTAAAGTTTTCCCGTAACTAAAATCATGTTCTGTACGTGTCTCTATTCGGATGAATGGTTTTAATTTTGGGTTCTCTCTTTTGTTTTGGATTTTATTGGCAAGAGCCTCTTTTTAGTTGTTCCTTCTGTGAAATATGGTTTTGATTAGATACTCTTTACAAGACTCAATGATACTTGGATTGGATGGTTATATTTGACGAAATATATGTACCTAATCAGAATTTGCTGGTTTACTAACGTATGTTAGATGCGTTAAAAATCAACTTCGTGGTTTGACGAAAAAATTGCATCCCTTGTTTCATGCTAGCTTTAATAAACTTGACTCTCTGTTTGATAATATCCTACGCCTATTTTTATTTTTTAAAAGCAAATCATTTACATTCAAGTATCATTTACAAAGTATTTTGTGTTTATTTGTTTCGACACTGATTGTTCGTCGAACAAATTGTAGCGATTGATTTATATCTATTTGAATTGTAAATGTGGTTTCAAACCGAATAGTATGCGGGCTCAAAATAGACAGTTGCGATGGTTAAACAACGATTAATCCTAGCATACTTATCGGATACTGATTTAATAATGTCTTTGTCCAATGCATCGAAGGGTACCATCCTGCATTACCAGCACCTACTACTCTCTCAGCTTAGTCGACCATGTCCAGAGGAGAGAACTATTCAATACTCCTGGAGCCAACTAAGCCTCGGGTTTTATAACGATGTTTTCCTGCAATTTTATTCAGCGTACGTAAATTTTTCTTAGGAAAAAATCATTAGTGCACTACCTGCCGGGGTTAAAACCCACGACCTTTGGAATTAAAGTTGAGGTATCTACCACTAGATCTACACCACTCTACGAGTAAGTAGGTACGTTGGGCATAATTGCTGACCCACCACCGTAGAGCTCCAAAACGGTTGTCATAAGAATGTTTTCAACACCAGCAACATTCTAGGCGCCTGTTTTAGTTGAAGTTTAAAGTCTTCTAAATCACAATTTTATCAAACGAAAATAAAATTATTAGAGAGACTCATTTCAAAAATAAAAATTTAAGAACTCTACGGTGGGTCTGCAATTATGCTGCCGACCGTATATAGAAAATCATTTTATTTTACATAAAGGAACCATTATCACAAGTACCTACCTACTTTTACATAACAAGAAATATTTCGTCACCATCAATCGTATGACCTTCGCCCTATTCCGACCGCTATATATCCAAGTGAACTCGATCTCAAACAGATCTGTCACGGTCCTTGAGGAATCTGTTGTTACTATTTAGTGTCGGGACAACATACTACTATCGATAGATATAGTATTTCCCTCCGGCCTCTTTGGCAAACAAGATTCACAACTAAATAAAAAATATATACAAATATGAATAAGTTTATTAATCCAAAACCGAATATTTCGTGAAAATAGGGAAACTTGTTTGATAAATATCTGCTTTATTGTCAATCTGAAAAATAATTAATGTCTTTATTTTCTTGTTATTTTGTCACTAATTTCAAGTTTTTAAAAACCTTTAGGCCCTTACTACCCGCAAGCACGGTAAGTATACCTATTTATTAAAATTTTATAAATAAAAAAGCATTTCACAAAGTAAACTATAGCATTAAGTATACTAGAGAACAATAAATAACACATATGCCTGAACTAGGAATTCGTATGTTTCAGGCGAAAAAAGATTTAGGTAGGTATGAAATAAATTATTAGCAAAATACTACATTACAAGTAGTTGTCCAAAATGAAATAATAACCAGTTGCGAAAAAATATATAATATACGCGACGAATTGAGAACCTCCTCCTTTTTTTGAAGTCGCTTGAAAAACACGTTCCGTTTTATATTTACAACTTTTGCAGATGATAGCTGATTTTCGGAAGTTTCACTACATAGTATAAAACAAAGTCGCTTTCTCTATCCCTATTTCCCTATGTATGCTTAAATCTTTAAAACTACGCAACGGATTTTGACGCGGTTTTTTTTATTAGATAGAGTGATTCAAGAGAAAGGTTTATTATATGTATAATACATGCATAATATAGCCGTGCGAAGCCGGAGCGGGTCGCTAGTAATTTATAAAAAAGAAAAGAAAAATCTTGAGTATTCTTTATTTATACCTTATTTTAGTGTCGCGGTGTTGTTAGTGTTATTTAACTCCTCCAAAACGGCTGAACAGATTTGTAAGAAATTTTTTGTGTATATTCGTTAGGTCTGAGAATCGAACAACTTCTTTTTTTTGTATATGGCAAAACAACGTTTGCCAGGACGGCTAGTATTTCCAAAAAATACAATGACTTGGGTAACTGTATACAGCAAATAAAAACAAACAAAGCAATGCTTAGGTTGAGTAATAAAAAAAACCAAAACATTTCATTGTCCTCATTTTTTTTCTATTAAAATATCGATGTCGACTACAATATCGACATTTTTTAACACAACACAACACTTACCACACAGGGTGATCTTTCAACATCAAGTTCTATAATTCGATCAGTGGCCACAATCAGGAAAGCAATGAGGTCAATAGACACTAGAAATTATTAATTTACGAGCTTTAAATTTTAAAAGATTAAAATTAAATTAAGAGTAGGTAACTAACTCCTCGTACATCAATTTAAAAAGTTGAAGAAGTTTTTATTATCCTATCTTTTAGTTTGACTTTCCAGTTCAACTTAAAGTTTTTTGAAGAGCTACTGATTTAAAATAAGTTAGTTTATAAATTTATTGCTTTCATTATTTTCAGTGTTTTATCATCCATTTGAGGTGGAAAATTTGCAACGTTAACTTTTTGAACTTTAATAGAAAATTGTTTTTTTAGGGTTCCGTACCCAAACGGTAAAAACAGGACGCTATTACTAAGACTTCACTGTCCGTTCGTCCTTTCGTCTGTCTGTCTATCGTGATAGCTAGACAGTCGAAATTTTCACAGATTATGTATTTCTGTTCCCGCTATAGCAACAAATACTAAAAACAGAAACAAAATAAGTTGTGGTCCCATACAACATGGTACGGAACCCTTCGTGCAGGAGTCCGACTCGCACTTGGCCGTTTTTTTTAATCTTACTTTGGACTATACAACTTTAAAAATTGCTAAAGATAATTGCTTAGGTGTACGCCGGCCGGCAGCATCGTTTTAGGTAACTGACCACATGAAAACATAGTTGCTGTATAAATTGTCACAAACGGACAAAGCTAGACAAAGTACAGCTTTTGTCTGTACTGTAAAAACTCTCCCTAAACCACAAATAAAGTCCAAATCATAACCAATTGAACGTAAAATCGAAAGTTTTATCCGTAGAGTCTTAACAAAAGAGAATAATACTCAAAGCTTTACCGTGAAATGTGTATCGTATTAATATATTTATGGTGTCTGCGTTTCAGGTAATGGCACGAAAACACCACAAAGCATTACTTTGGGCAATAACTGTGGGGAAGCAAAAATAGAAGCAACGCAATTCTTTTCGGTTCCCCTACTCGAGACTTGCATAAATAAAAAGATTTCTACCTACTTGAATTTGGCAGTCTGGCGCAAGGTTGATTTGTTACAAAATATTGTTATTTTTAATAAAAAAAATTCGCAAATTTGAAAGAAGAAAGTAGGAGAAAAGATACACTGTAAACAGTTTTGGACAATTTTTTTAGTTGATTCGAGTCAACTTTTCACCATGATCTCATTAATAATGAGGTCTGGTGCATTGAAAATCAGGTCTGGTGTAAGTAATTACTGCAGCACGCATGTAAGTATAGCTGTAAATTTTATAATATTTAAAAGCTATATAATAAGGTTGTGAAAATAAAATTGAGTGACGTCTTTTTCATGGGTTTATGTGTTTATCAGTCTATGTATGTTTGTGTTTGTTGCAGTGCATGTTTGTTATGAAATAGATGATCATATTTAGAAGTTTCAGCAACAATTGGACTAACATCACAATTTTACAAAATTATCTCTCTAAATTTAGTATTCCAAACACAATCTATAAGTTCTTCATTACTTATCTTCAAACGCATCGATACGCAACATTTATTACGCTACCAATTGCAAACTTATCTCTACATATTGCAATATGAAAGCTCTACCTTACGTTTATGAAAATAAAGATCAGTATAGAGTTAAGATAGTTGATTAAAGTGAAGATATAATGTTGTATTAGAATGTCTAGCACCGTTCTATCACGTCAAAACAAGGAACGAGGGGACAATGTATTGCAGTTGGCAATCTTAGCGCCCTTTCCACAATATCTTGAAACGCCCTCCTATATGAATAATGTGTCATACAATCGAGGCCTTTTATCTACATGAGGGAAAATTGTAGAGATTTTAAGAATACAGTTCTACTCATAGGTACCTACCTACCAAACTTATTGAGGCGTAAATCTTTTGAACTTATGCATTTCTTAATTCGGTTAGATTTTTTTCAAATCCTTAGCTCCCTAAATAAACAACAAAAACCTTAAAAAAATATTTGTTTTTCTACACCAATGACTAATTTAGTCGAGGCTCAGATTCTTGAAGGAAAATGATTTACTATTTAGTAATATACCTTATTAGTAACTACCTAGTACCTACCCACTTCTACTAGGTATTTAATTTTGTTTAAAAATACCGCAGATCCTCATTCATTACATTTTTATATTATGAAGTATTTAAATGAACAACTCCCTCTAAAAAAATGTGAGTACAAATACTTGTATTATTTCTGTGGGGGTGATTTTATGGGGTAGGAAAGCCAATGTTTTGCTCCATGCACTTGCACAAAAAATGCATGGGTTCAATGCAATATTTTAATATTAACCGCGTTATAGCTGAGATACATATTGAGGGGAATAGAAAAATGTAGAGTTAGTATGGATATTATTGTAGAAAATAATTTTGAGAATGTTAATCGTAGTATTGTTTTATGAAAAAAAATATAGATCAAAAGTAGGTATTTTTTGTATGTAAAAACACCTACGTATGTAAGTTCTAATTCTGTGGGAATATTGTGATAAAAAGTAGCCTATATTACTCTCCATGAATCAATGTAACTTCATGATGAAATGGTTCGAATGGCTACAGACCCGAACAAATGGAGGAACCTTACAAACAGCTGCGTGAAGAAGAACGGTGATCGCGATCTTCAAGCATGAATGATCTCTCTCAGGTCAATCCTGTATAAGTAGGTACCTATAGACTTATCCACATTCCAAAAGAATATTTCACCCACATTTTTATGACGTAAAAACTTTCATACCCCACGACACCGGGGGTAACAACGGTTTGCACTCCCGTTATTAGACTAATATTCGACTACCCCCGACTTTATTAAAAAACCAAGGGCTATTTGTATATATTTATAGTTCCCAAACATTTATAGTCTGTCAACAGTAATGAAACTCCCTATAGATTAATTTTGTTAATACATTTTACGGGTTCCTTTAAGTAATCCTGTGGTAGTCGTAAATTCCTTAACGGTTGACAATGTTCAAGTTTATTTTCTTTTAAAATTTAAAATAGGGTGGAATTCTAAAAAAAAAATACCTATACTTTCATTCTTTATAATATTCGGATTGACTGGCACAGCAAAAGTTGAAAGCGTTTGAGACCTTAAAAAGGCAGAGAGTGCGACCGATCGCTCAGAAGGCCAATTCTCGTAAATAACATTGTTCAAATCACATTTCAATATCATTTCGATTGCATTTCGATTGCAAAAAATACCCCCAAAGTCAGTTCTTTTTTGCAAAAAGTTGACTTTAAGGTTGTTTTGAGCTACTTTGAGGGTATTAATTGTGATCGAAATGCAATCGAAATGATATTTAAATGTAATTTGAACAATGTTATTTACGAGAATTGGCCTTCTGGAAGTCTTTGGGGAGACCAATGTTCAGCAGTCGACGTCCTGTAGCTGATATGATGATGACGATGAAGACCTTAACCATGATTAATCAATTAACAAAGTGTCAAACTTTTTAAATTATTATTTTCATCTTAGATTACCTGCAAATTATATTAAGCTAGTATTTTAACTATATTTTATGCGCCCCGCGGTTTCACCCGCGTAAGTCTCGATCCCGTGGAAATATCAAAATAAAAAGTAGCCTATAGCCTTCCCCGATAAATGGACTATCCAACACAAAATAATTTTTCAATTCGAGCCAGTAGTTCCTGAGATTAGCGCGTTCAAACAAACAAACAAACTCTTCAGCTTTATAATATTAGTATAGATAAGTATATACTTAGAATAGATTGTATTTTAATTTCTTACTCCTACCTAGGTATATATATTTTTATGCTCATAGTTTTACTCAATACGTTATTCAGTTTGTATCTTTAGATTTATTATACTTAACGCCTTTAGCTTTCTTCCTTTCTTCACATTGCTTCCTTTCTACTGCTGCCTCAGCAACAGTAGCCATTGATTAGTTAAACACGTCATTAGCTCATCATTTCAATCCAGCCGCGACTGCCGAAAGACGGCTTTTCATTTCATTTCATTTCATTTTTACTAAATCCTAATTATTAATAAAACATTTTCTATTTAGCCAAAACATAATCTTTTTTTTTTAAAGCGATTCAGTGGCTATTCTTTAAAGTTCCATGTTTCAACAAATATCTCGTCTCCGAGATGGTTTAGAAGTTTGGTTAGAAAGCATTATTTGTGCAAAGCGCACTTTTGAAAAATCTTAAGACATCACGTTTGGTCAAATACCCCATTTCCGAGACGCTTATGAGATTTGGTGTAAAGGCATCATACTTCATTTGCTGTAATGTCCTCTATCGATAGGTATGGTTCTCAAAAATATCGCGCAAAAAAATACTATGTCAAGTTCCCAGTACTAAATGGCAAGACACCTTTTTTTCAGTTCAATGTTCGAAGTTTTTAAACTCTTTGGTTTTACGTTAACATCAGGTGACGTCTTACCAATCCAATCAAAAGCACTAAAGAGTATTGATATCAACTTCGAAGCAAATCACCACCAAAATAACTTCCTACCCCTTTTTAACCCCGTTAGGGGATGAATTTTAATAAAATACGAAACAGGTGTTCCATTAATTCTGTTAAAGAATGTTTATGCAAAATTTGAAGTAGATTGGACCAAGGAATCACGTTGTTCCATACAAACTTTGCCCCCATTTTTCACCCCCTTAGGGGTAGAATTTCGGAAAATCCCGTTTAAGTGAGCACCTACGTCATAAAAGGAACCCCCATGCAAAATTTGAGACTCCTACCTTGTAGTTTCTGAAATATCGTGATGAGTGAGTGAGTGAGTGAGTGAGTGCGTCAGTGATTTTCCCTTTTATAAATATAGATTATAAAAAGTTAGCCGTTTTTCTACTGAAACCTTCAGCGCTAACATACTGAATATCAAGTTAAAAACTAACCTGTGTTATTTCAAACTATCTAGTTTTTGACGACTCAGTTGGCACAATGGTCACCATGCCGGAATGCCAACACAGGGTTGTGGGTTCGATTCCCGCCTCAAACAAGTATTTATGCTTAGATATTTGTCTGTGGTCTGGTTTTTTTCTATGTATTATAAGTATATATTTACAAAATAAAAATATATAAGTAGTATATCCGTTGTCTAGCACCTACAAGACAAGTCTAGTTAGTTACTTGACTTGGGTCCTGCAATATTTATTTATTAGATACCTACATAGATAGATAGATAAACGTTTTATTTGCACAACACATCAAACAAAGAAAAATATTATACAAAAAAGCTAGTACTTATTTAGCTTATCATTTTAAGCAAAATCTCAAGCAAGCCGCCGTAAATGTCTAAAAAATATCAAAGCCAGTCAAAACACCGTTTAATATTTCACCCAAGAGTCATACAGACACATAACTCAAACGAAACTTTCACGTAAACAACCAAAAACAACATTTATCGCACATGTTGTGATATTTCATAGTAAAGATCAGTCACGGATTCTAACTTATAGCTCACCACCCTATAATAAAAGATAAAAAAGTAGAAAATAACTAAACATAAAAATGATAACAACTTGTCTTTATTGCACTAACGTTTTGCGGTAGATAGCTGATGCCAATAAATAATGGCTGTAACTTTTATGCACAATTCAACTGCAATATTCAAATAGCTCGAGGAAAAGCTATTGTTTTGAATGGGTAGCAATGTCCCGCGATTTTACACGTTTAGATTCTGAAAACTATTCTAGGTACTGTCATTAGGTGACTGGTGATAGGAAGGTTTGGAGAAATATTGGCAAGGCATATTATTATGCCCTGTAGTGGGCTAACACATACTGCTAAAGAAGAAGAAAAGAAGCGACTGTCCCTAAACCTTACAGCAATATACTTTTGCACAGAATTTCATAAAGATTAAACTCTATCGATGAGATGGAAGAATTCCCGCCTGCGCTGCGACGCAAAAAAATAACGGGTTCGATTCCCACCGCCCCATACCAATATTTGTTTCTGTAAACAAATATATTTTGTAATCTGAGTGTATCTGTATGTGTAAAATTAAGTAGAATTAAATAATTATAATTTACTAGCTTTTGCCCGCGACTTCGTCCGCGTACAAGTTGAAAATGGTTCTTATAGGATTTTCTATTGGTTTTAACCAGTGAGATGTAACAGTTTTAACTCTAATACATTTCTTTGGGTTTTAAAATTACCGAAATCGGTAGGTTAGTTTATATTCTTTCATTGTATTTATATTTCACATGTTTTCTTTGATACTCATTATAAAGGTAAAGAGGACGAAAATTCTGTACTTACTTGGAAGCAAATAAAAAAATGGTTCTGAGGGACTTAGAAAATATTAAAACGAAATAATGTAGTTTTTAAAGTTCAAGTCTATCTGTCTGTCTGTTTGTTACTTATACAATAAAAAACGCCTAAACCAATTGAAATCTGGTTTTCACTTTAAGATAGCTCTTTTTTCGAGGAAGGTCGTGTTATACTTTACATCTAAATCTAATAAGTAGAACCTGAGTAATCAACGAAAAACTGCAGCCGCTCGAGAAACCCCCGCCCGTGACGACACGAACGCGTCCTACGAAACACGAACGTCACAGAATACATAATAGTGTAGCATACTTTTTATCCCACGGATATCCCATTTTGTCCCATATTCCCACGGGATCGGGACTTATGCGGGTGAAACCGTGAGATGCAGCTACTTTTTTTTTATACTATGTACCTAGTGACAAAATGTTCTACCATTTTTCGAATTCTACGTCCCCATGAGGCCGTCTGCTAAAATTGCAACCTTTTTTGAAAAAATCGGATTGAGTTTTCAAACATGTGTCAAATGGGTGTCAAAATACAATGTAGGTAAGTAAAAGGAGTATTGATATCAACTTCGGAGGAAATCACCCCCAAAATAACTTCCTACCCCTTTTTAACCCCGTTAGAGGATGAATTTCAATAAAATACGAAACACGTTTTCCATCAATTTTGTTAAAGAATGTTTATGCAAAATTTGAAATTGATTGAACCAAGGAATCACGTTGTCCCATACAAACTTTGCCCCCTTTTTCTTCCCCTTCGGGGTAGAATTTCGGAAAATCCTTTCTTATCGGATGCCTACGTCATACAAAGAACACACCCTCTAAGTTTCAGGTCTCTACAATCAGCGGTTTAGGCTGTGCGTTGATCCGTCAGTCAGTCAGGACAAAGGATTTTATATGTATAGAAGAAGATAAGTAGGTATTTGGTACGTGCGTAGTTTTAAAGATCATAGCATACAAAGGGATATAGGGACGGCGAAAAGTGACTTTATTTTATACTAGCGACCCGCTCCGGCTTCGCACGGCTATATTATGCATGTATTATACATATAAACCTTCCTCTTGAATCACTCTATCTATTAAAAAAGACCGCATCCAAATCCGTTGCGTAGTTTTAAAGATTTAAGCGTACAAAGGGATATAGGGACAGAGAAAGCGACTTTGTTTTATACTATGTAGTGATGTAGTGATAGTGATATGTATATTTTAATAACAAGTAGAATTAAGTGGATGAAAGTTTTGTTATTATTTATTAGGTAGGTACAATATATATTTTCGGTCACGTAGTAAGTTACAGTTTGTTTTATATCTGAAAATGGTCTAATTAATGTACCAAGTATCTTTGAATTATTAGATTTGGAAATAGTTGCAGTCATAAATACTGAATAAATTCCCTTTAAACCACAAAAACTTTAAACCATCTATAAATACAATATTCAAAGTTCAGCTAGCCTAGCATGAAGGCCAAAACACGATACGATAAAGCGATATAACTACATCAACTCTCAAAATATGATAGATAAAGCCGCCATGTTGAATTTTTATCATAATTTTTATCGCAATTTATAATAAAAAATCAACATGGCGGCTTTATGTATCATATTTTGAGAGTTGATGTAGTTATATCGCGTGATATCGCTTTATCGTATCGTGTTTTGGTCTTCATGCTAGGCAGGCAGACTGCATACAGATACTTAGCTGCTATGACATTCGCTAAGAAAGGCTATTGGAAAATTCAACCTCTACGTGCCTCTATACAAGCACGAAGTCGCGTGTCAATCAAAAATATGTTCTGTCACTCGTAATATAAAATTAAAGAACCCACATTTTATGTGCCGGTAAGTATCTATTACATATAAGTAAACTAGCAACCCGCCCCGGCTTCGCACGGCTATATTATGCATTTATTATACATATAAACCTTTCTCTTGAATCACTATATCTATTAAAAAAAACCGCGTCAAAATCCGTTGCGTAGTTTTAAAGATTTAAGCATACAAAGGGAATAGGGACAGAGAAAGCGACTTTGTTTTATACTATGTAGTGATAGTGATAGTGATAGTGATAATGGGTCTAAAAAATAATAAATTTCTTACAAACTACTAAAAACAATCAGATAGGTACAAAATACTAAAAACAAAGTCCCGTAATAAAAAATAAAGATACTAAATCTCATGAAATAAGCAAACACTAGTCGAACTTATAATAACTTTCTAGCAATAATCTATCAAAATAATAAATTCTTCACAAAAAACAATTCTCCTAAAGCCTCAGGGCCGACACGTGCAAACAGAACTATCATCCCCCACTATTTACTAAAGAACAATAATCGGGCTGAAATATTATTTCTGGAACCAAGTATAACCACTCCGAATAGTTTTCTTTTTGCCTTGATTTTCCCCCGAATTTCAAAATGAATGGCAGAAACGATTGATGGCCCAACGGTTGTTATTTGAAAAAGCTAAGGGCCATTTTCACCGTTTGAAGAGTGAAGATATATCATTGGGAACGTCAACAAAGTAGAAAATTAAAGTCAATAAGAGAGAAGTCTCGGTAATAAGTCGCCCCGTCTGACTGTTATGAAATGCTTTTATCGCGGGGTGAGTGAGAAAAGAATTGGTCAATTTGTCAACTGCTAAACCCTACTAGCTAAGTGCCATTTCATTGTCTTTTACCTTCATCTTTTACGTTAATATTTTCACCTTAATTTTCTTTATTAAAAACTGTGGAGTTCAATTTTCAGAGGTACCAAACGAGATAAAAATCGCCTTCGGAAGGTGCAGAAGGTATGAATGCGGGAATCAACCGTTTGATGTGAGAAAATGTAGTAAGGTTGAGCTTGTCTGCTTATTAGTATTTTAGTTACATAACTGTTTTATTTTTTATTTCTCATTTGTAAGATACCTGCTGGTAACAATTAAAAACTGAATATTTTGTTAAAATAGGAAAAACTATTTAAAAACAGGTCATTTAGATACATTTTACTTGAACTGAGAACTGCTTCTTTTTAGAAGTCGGTTAAAAATGATACATAAAGGTTTTCAACCCGTTCGTTATCTGGCTCTAACACAAGCCTGGTTGCATAGCTTGAAGCTGGATTGCTGTATGAAATGTCTTGCAATATTTATTATTTACGTACGGAGCTAATTGAAGTTCCTAATCTATCAATTCCTAACATCCTAATCACCTAATAACTTCGACAGCCGAAGCCAAAATTCCACATGTGACATAGCGTTGACTCAAAGGGGCTAAAGGGGCCCTCTCATACGTTAACACTACGTCATGAGGCCCTCACAGGCCCTCACATATTCGAGTGGCATCGATAGTACGTTTTACCCTTTAACTTATGTAAGTAATAAGATTACAAAGGGATGTAGACGAATGCCAGACACAATAGGGACGGATTTAGGTTTTCGAAACTGGTAAAATCCTAAAACTAAACTACATAACTCCTAAAATAAAAGGAGTTATCTAAGTATAAGCAGGTACAGTATGCTTCATAAGTCCACTATCAGTTTGCTACAATAATACTAACAAGTATTTGGACCTTTTTCTAATTAAAAGTAAGTACTCAGTGTGATTACTATTTTCAACATGTTAGCTATGTCTTTAGTTGGCCGAGAGTTATAAGCCGCCACCCGCTACACCAACCGACGCGACGTGGGTGGTTTCGATCCACAGGTTACGTTGTTATAATGTTCAAATAGTACTGCACAGGATTGTAAACGTTACGGTGGGCAGAGACTTTTGACCGTTGATTGTACCTACCTTATTATAAATCAGAAATCAGATTTTATGAAACAATGAGAAATGAGAAGAGTAGTAACCTATTTGAACTGGGTAAGAACTAAGTAAGTACTAAAATGTATTTGAATTTAATGAGGTAAATTCGATTTAGTACTCGACTCGTCAAGTGCAAAAACAGTTCTGATTGGTCAAGCGTGTTTTGACCTGACATTTTGGTTCTCATTCGTCAAGCAATGCATAAGTTCTAATTCGTTCTGCTTACGATTTTATAGAAGTAGCCAGTTTGATTTTTTTTTTGCAGAAACCACACATTATACAATGTGTTTCAGCGAAGGGGTATTAATACGAAAAGGGGTTGTTCTAGGCGTCTAGGCGAACAACTTTTTTTTTACGACTTTTGGAAATCCGAAGTTTTTTTTTCGATAATTCTGAGGGAATTTTGACTTGAAAATCAGCTGTTTCATACAAAAACTTCAAACAAAATGTTCGAATTTCCAAAAATCGTAGAACAAAAGTTGTTCGCCTAGACGTCTAGAACAACCCCCTTTCGCATTAATACCCCTTCGCTAAAACACATTGTATACCTACAACGTGGGTACCAACGACAATAAAATTAGTTTGGTACCTATTTGCTACAAAAAGTTGTCTAGTAAGAGTAAGAACTACCTACCACTACTAATTCTTACTTACTACTAATACTACAACTGCTAATTCTTTCTATGCTACTACGTTTCTTTCCTTCTTTCTTACATTTTGTTGAAAATAAACACCACAAAATTCAGATACTAAATAGATCTATGAAGTTACCTACTCCTGAATCCGTAAAAAAGAAATCTGTCAGGAATCGGGTTGTATGGACCCTTCGCTACAGCTATGTACTGGGTACTACACTCTGCTATTGCCTATTATCCACTCTTTTAGTAGCTACCTACTATTATTTAAATCGGTAAAAGCACAAAATTAACCTACCCCTTATTACCTCCCTGTGTAACCGTGGCGAATTGTCGACATTTTAGCTATACGTTAACTAGCGATCCCTAAGCCAACATCACCCCCTTTATATGAAAGGGGTAGATATACCTAATAGCCATTACGGACAATCGCTTATTCGCTTCTAAACAATGCCTTCACGGTTAGATCGAATATTTCATGGAAGGAAGCGTTAATTTTCGACCTACAAACTTTCTTGTAAAAACCTATGCCTATTTTTGTAATAAATCGTCATTTATAACAAAAAAAAAAGGCAAGATTAAAAAATAACTATAATGCCCAAACGTCGTCGCATAGTCTTCTTATGATATAAATTCCTGTAACATAGTAACAGTTTTATCAAAACAAAACAGTTTATGTGAAATCCATAAAACTAAAAATTAAAAAAATTATAATAGTTTAAGTTTAGTAAACATTTATTATTAATGAAAGCGCCATCTAACGAAAACTACTAAAACTAATTTACAAGCAGCCTACGATGTCACAGCGTGGTGTACCATTTTGCAGTTGAAGTAGTATGTAAATAAATAAACACAGAGATTGCGCTAATCTCAACTTAATTTGTTTAACATTTATTATTAATGTAAGCGCCATCTAACGAAAACTACTAAGACTAATTTACAAGCAGCCTACGGTGTCACACTGTGGTTTACCATTTTGCAGTTGAAGTAGTATGTATACAAACACAGAGATGGCGCTTATATCAACTTTAATATTGCCATCTCCTAGCAGTTTACGAAATCACTTTAAAATTAGGTATGTAAGTACTTTTTATTCTTGTTTTCTTTTATTATTTAATTTTTGGGTTTCTTTTAGTTTATTTTGTATTTTTTTAATTTGTGTAATTTATTCTTGTTTTCTTTTATTATTTAATTTTTGGGTTTCTTTTAGTTTTAAGTTTATTTTGAATTTTTTTAATTTGTGTAATTTATTCTTGTTTTCTTTTATGTGTTGTTTGGCATAATTTTAGTTTTTAGTTTATTTTGTATTGTTTTTAGTTATTTTATTTGATGTTAATTAAATTTCAATATTGTGTTTATAGTTCTTAGAAGTTGGTTTTGGATTATAAAAACGTGGCGCGATGATTTTCTAAAAATGTTCAAACACAACAATAAGTGACCATTTTAAATTAAATTACACGCCATCTACCATAAAACATTGAAGTATTAAAGTATTAAAACTATTAAGAGCGGGTTTACAAGCTAATTATTGTATCTAAAATATTTAATATACGCACTGACGAACCACACGTTCGCAGCAGTTGAAGTAGTACATAAATAAACACAAAGATGGCGCTAATAACAATATTGCCATCTTGAAATGGTTGAGTTTTGGTGAAGTTTACTAGCAATACAACTAAAATCCGTTAGATGGCGCTAATCACGAAAAGTTTAACGCCATCTATTGAATGTTAAGTGTACTTATTCAAATCTTATACCAATTTAAGGAACTAATGCGAACTATTTGTCTTGACGTATTACATGTTGAACTAAAAGTACATACAAGATAGCCTAGATGGCGCTGATTTCAAAAAATGTAAAGCAACACTTGCTTTTATTTTAAGATAGGTAGGTACTAACTTATTTTATTGTGGAATGCTTTTTACTCAAATTAGAGCAAAAAGGTACGGAATCTAGCCAGATAATAAAATATACTTAATGCTAAGGTAAGTTACAAAACTTTACCACACCTAATAAAATAATTATTTTATTGCATTTGAGTACCCGCCGAGTGCTTATTTTCTCAGGTGCATAAAGGACACTGAAGTGTCGCCTTTAGACACGTGGGTGATACCATCCAGGTCCTTAAACTAGAATATACCATCCCTCCCTACCTATATTTTTACTAAGTTTTTTTTTATGATATTTTTTTTTTGTCAATAAGTACAATTTTTAAGCGTTTTTTGCATTTGTTTTTGCGATGGGGGTTAAAAACAGAATAGTATAGGTAATGGTAACGGAACCCTTCGTGTGCGAGCCCGACTCGCACTTGGCCGGTTTTTCTTTTCGATTTGCAGCGACATCGGGTCGGATATGTACGCTCAGGAGTTTTTGGCATATTGTGTGATTAGGTGTAGAAAACGCGCTCATACTTTTATGCATCATTCCACCGCACCCAGAGGGAGCAGCGAAGGGTCTCCCTCTGGTCTGAAGATGGAAGGCGACCAGAAGTTTCCCTACACAAAAAACTTCACCGGTTCCACATTTGCCTTAGTGTCAGGACTACGAGCGAGCTTTCCACTGTAAGTGCAAAATACCTACTTAGTGCTAAGTAACAAAAGGACTAATAACTATTCTGTGACTTCACTAAGACACCTAATATCAAACTTTGTTGCTGACTCTTGACCCATCACAGTTTACCTAACCCACGTCTTCATATCATTCCTGACTCCTGCAAATATTCCTTAACCACGGAAGTCTCTTATAACAAGAAGGGACACTAAAGTATTCACTCAAAAGATCACTAAAATCTGAACTTCCTCATCTAAAATTCTCAAACTACGGTCACACTCGAAATAACCTCTTTGTCCTTTGGTCATTTAAGTTAATTCAACATCCCTGTTTAACTACCGACTATGTAAACAACATTAGCGACGACCGCAAGGATCTTAAAGTTTGTGAAACTCTTACGTATACTCTTGATTAATTAATAGTTTAGTAGCCACAATGAAGATTAGTGCAAGTTGCTAAGATGCCTCTTGAGGTTGTTTGGATAGCAGAGTTACTAAGCTAAGGAGGAAGGTAAGGTTTGTAAGTAATGCGAACTTACCGGAGTAATGTGGAGGTAAATGGACTCGGTAATGTATCCTGCGCAAGTTTTAGAGAGTTTCGTTACAGAAGGTAGGTACAATCCACGGTCATAAATCTCTGCCCACCGTAACGTTTACAATCCTGTGCAGCACTATTCAACGTAACTTGTGGATCGAACCCACGTCTGTTGGTGCAGCGGATGGCGGCTTTTACCTCTCGGTCAACTAAAGACACAGCTAACATGTTGAAAATAATAATCACACTGAGTACTTTTAATTCAAATATTTAAGTTTGTGCGTAACGTCTATTAGAAGAAGGTCGTAACTCCAATACTTGTTGATAGTATTATTGTAGGAAACTGATCATTTACTAATGACCCATACTGTACTTATTTTAGGTAGGTAGATATCTATCTACTACCTATACTTATCTCTTATGGGCCATTCCATTCATGTTTAAAAAGCCTGTCGACGCTGACTGGATTGCGCTGTCTTTGTTAGTATTTTCTATGTGAAAATAGCCCTCGGATAGGTCATTTACCTATCTAGGTACCTAAATACTTTTAAATATGTGCTTAATAAATATAATCACTATCTTAAAGTGAAAACAGAGTACTGAGTATTAAAACGAAATATTTATCATGGTTTTTGTAATTACTATCACCATTTTAAATGACACTGGAGTATGCAATTTTTTAAAAATTACGATTTTTAGTTACTTTTACCAATAATTTTATTACATTTTCACATGTCACATTCACATGTTTTTATTCAGTATTTAACTACTATTAAATTAAATTAAATTTACCTGTCTGCTCTACAACAATAGCAATACTCAAATGCAACTAATTAGAAGAGAGAAGGAAGAAGGCGCCTCCTTAATTTGATGCTGCATGTACAGTTGGCAAAACAAAAAGAAAATTAACACAGTAAAAAAATATACCTATACCTACTGCTAAAAAAATAAAATAAGTGCGTTTTAATATGCCGCGACGTTCTACCAACAACGTATTTTTTGTCTGATAGACCTTCTGATATTTAGTCACCAAAAAAATTAATAAGTTGATTAAGGAATACCTTTAGTGCTTATTTTTTTTTTTTAATTATATTTTATATTAAAAGCTGTGTCTTTGTGAATATAATAAGTTCAAATAGCTAATACTTTTCTATCTAATTAAAGACTAATATATTGTATGACTACGAAGACTAATAAATTAAAAGATAACGATATAACGAAACTAAAAATCATAATTTAAGGTAATTCAGTAGGTAACGGAATGTTTACCGGATGAGAGTAAAATTAAATCTAAAAGTTTTACCTTAACAGGACACAATTATGAATAGAAATGTAACGTAATAATAACCTTTGAGTAATCTGCTACTCTCGAAACACGATTTTCCAACTACATATTAAAAAATTTATTAGGTTTCAAACTATCCGTTTATATTATGAAGGTACCTATTGTATATAAAAAAAACTGTAGAAAATTCTCATTAAAAAGATCATTTCGAATTCTAAACAACCACGTTAATTTTGGTTTCTTATTAACCGATTTAAAAAAAAAGAAATATATTATACACTAACAGCTGTTCCCCGCGGTTTCACTATCGGGATAAAGAGTATACTAGCAGGTCTCTCAATTGGTTTCGCAGCGTAAAGACAGAATTAAAAAAAACTATACATATTTCTTCTGCTACTTTTTTTTAACTAATACTACTAAAGAGTACTTTTTTACTCAATATAGGTAAATTAAGTTACAAACTTTTGGCCCTCTCTTCGTTTATTATAATACTTAGAATATTATAGAAAAGATAGCTACCTATATAATAATTAATATAGGAGATAGATTTTATATTATCTAAGTAAGTATTTATTTTTATTTAGTGCGCATCTGGTATCTAATTAACGAAATATTTTTTTAAATGTATACCGAGTCCGACGAAATTAGAAATTTCTTTACCAAATAATTTTTAAATTCTTTAATTTTCCGACCTTACTTTGAGACGGCTTCTAATTAGCAAGTTGAGAGCTAAATATTACATTTATGATATGCAAATTTCATCTATTTAACGGGGTAGTTAATTTTGAACTTTATTTTTCGGCTGTTTAGGTGCAAATTGTTATAACTGCATCTCGTCGGGAGCCAAGTTTTCTTCAAGATGGACCCATTTTGTCTTATCTAAGTAATTTTGTTTTATTATGCACAGGTATTTTGAAAATTACGTGAAAGTAAATTAAAATTATTTTCTTTAAAGAAAGGTGTTTTAATATTATAAGTACGTTCAACGTAGATAGTTAGTAATTTTCGAGTACCTACTTACCTAGTTTGTATGAAGAGATTAACGACAAAAGCCAAATGTTTTCAAAAATTCTGCTTTGCTTTTAATTAATATGAAGGCGCTCAGTCGATTTGCTATAGACTTTTTCGTAGGCGCAAACGGAAAAGTAATCTATACTTATGTTAATACTAGCTGCGCTCCGCGGTTTCACCCGCGTAACTCCCGATCCCGTGGGAATATCGGGATAAAAATTAGCCTATAACCTTCCTCGATAAATGGACTATCCAACACAAAAAGAATTTTTCAATTCGAACCAGCAGTTCCTGAGATTAGCGCGTTCAAACAAACAACCAAACAAACAAACTCTTCAGCTTTATAATATTAAGTATAGATTTTAGAAAAGTGAGTTTGTGAGTTTGTATGGAGTAATCTCCGAAACCAGTGGACCGATTTGGATGAAATTATGCGTAGAGATAGTTTGGGGATAGCTGTGTGTCAAAGGCTTGTTTTTATAACGAAATTCTCACAGGATCATGCCATACGCGGGTGAAACCGCCGCGCCGGACGCAGCTAGTAATATAAAAAAAGCCACCTTTTCTTTGAGAACCATTAAACCAAACCAAGTAAAGACTATTTTTCACAATATGAGCTTACCTTTGAAAAACTTTTATTTTAATCCATTTTTTCAGGAAAATCATGGACATAGCTATAGTAAACAAATAGACATAGGCAATAAATATGCAGGTAGCATAGGATATTGTGCGGAGAAAAACAGAGGCTTCTTTTTTAAAATCGGTTAAAAAGCAAGCTTAGTTTCAGTACCTACTTACGTCTACCTATTCCTTTAGGTACAGTCAGGTAACAAAAATAGAGAGACCGTAGAGTAAGTAAGTAAGAGACCGTAGCTATAAGTGTTTAATTTATTTACTAGCAGCGGTCCACGGTTTTCCCACGTAAGTCTTGTTCCAGGGGAATATGGCAATAAAAAGTAGCCTATGTTACTCCTTAGGATTCAATGTATCTTCATACCAAGTTTCATCTAAATCGGTTTAGTAGTTCTAAATAACAAATGTGTTTCTCTTTGTAATATTAGTGTAGATCTATATTTAAGTTTAAATAGTACATTGTTACCCTAGGTGTGAAAGTCACTCATTAAAAGTCCCGAGACGGAGTTTGGCTAATCGCTAATAGTTCGAGGGACTTAATGAGTCTTTCACCCGAGGTAAACACTGTGCTTTTAATTACGAATAATACATAAAAATTTTCCTAACAACGAGAGGGAATGAGAGACTTCATACTACCTGATCCTCTTACAAGGTTGGGACCAAAGAGGTTGTATGCATGTAGTGTTATTCTTTGGTGTTACTTAAAGCAAGGAGGTTAGGTTATGAAGTTCCTAATGTATAATGATGATACTGGCTATATGCACATTGCACGAGTCGTGCGAAGCCATAATTTGACATGACAGCTGAAAGCGATTTTCCCTAGGGCTGGAAATTTTATTTTCTACACGCTCTTCACGCATCTTAAGACCTACTTACGGAGTATGAGTAATGAAAAAGTCTTTTAATCAATTCAATTCTTATTCCAAAGTCCTGCTTGAGTTGAAAGTAGGTAATTAGTAATTTCAGAATTTTACTAATTCACTTTTGTTGCCGACTGTAGTACAAAGATATAAATAGCAGAACAAGGAAGCTCATAAAATAAAGCATATCAACCGTAAATATTGTTTATTTCCTTTATTTCGCCAATTTCGCTTATATCATTGGATAAAAAAAAATGTTGTTTGTTTTGTGAAAGAATATTACCTATAAGTCGCAAACGTTTGGTCGTAAACGATACTTATTAGGCGAACCATTACATGTTTGATCAACACTGGTTTATTGTAACTGATGCTGGTCATTTTCTTTTTGCTGCGGAAGTTAGTTTATTAGACTGTTATTTTTGTCACAGTATTTTCTCTATTTATAAGTAAGTACTTATTTTTTTGCCTACCTGTACCTTTGATAATATTTATTTCAGATCTGGGTGTTTCTGATGTGTATAATAAGTATGTATTTACAAAAAGTATTAAAGTATTTTATCCGTTGTCTGGTCCGAAATAAGCCTAGTAACTAGTTGTTCAGAGCTTTTGGCTAGATGGCGCTGAGTGCAATGCCCCGAAATATATTTATTATTATAATAACCTAAGTATTCTATTCGTGGTTCCGTTTTCTGTCTGTCGTTGTTTTGCTTAGTTTGGAGCTAAATGGCACTGTAAAATTTCCTAAAATATTTATAACTAGCAGCGCTCCGCGGTATCACTCGCAGAACTCCTGATCCCGTGGGAATATTGGAATAATAAGTAGCCTATCTTACTCCACATGAATCAATGTATCCTCTTACCAAAATCGGTCCAGTCGTTTCGGAGCTAATTCGTTACAAACAAAAAATGTTTCTTCTTTATAATATTAGTACCTTAGTACTAGAATATATAGAAATATAGATTATTTTATCATAAACTAGCGACTTGCCCCGGCTTCGCACGGCTATATTATGCACAGTATCACTACATAGTATAAAACAAAGTCGCTTTTTCTGTCGCTATTTCCCTTTGTATGCTTATATCTTTAAAACTACGCAACGGATTTTGATGCGGTTTTTTTAATAGATAGAGTGATTCAAGAGGAAGGTTTATACATGTATAATACATGCATAATATAGCCGTGCGAAGTCAAAATCCGTTGCGTAGTTTTAAAGATTTAAGCATACATAGGGATATAGGGACATAGGGACAGAGAAAGCGACTTTGTTTTATACTATGTAGTGATAATAGTGATGACATTTTAGTTTACTTCAAGTACCTACTGGTGGGTATCGGACTCCTCTCCACAGAGCAGAGTCGCCATGCTCGGCCTTGAGCTAGGCGAATCGATTGGCTTTAGTTCTGGCTACCATTAATGTCACCTGACTATCAAGCAGGTGGTCTACGTACAGGTATTCTCGCGTCCCTCATAATGTGAATGTGATAGGTAGTAAACCTATTTATTATTAAAATAAAAAAAGGCTTAGAGCACAGCCGATTGTCGTCTTTTGGAGCAAGAACAAAATATTTCCAACAGGACGGAATGGAAAGATATTATAATTTCTACACTATGGGACCAAGAAGAAGAGAAGAATTAGCTATGAATAAAAAAATGAGGTAACCAAATTGCATAGTTTGTTCTTAAAAAATATTATCTAAAATGAATCACCAGTGTTTCTGATGAATCAATAAACCTTTTTGTTTTAAGATATTTAATCATTATGCGGTTATTTTAATGATATCCTTTACTGGACATTTGGTCCAATTAGTAGCGTTACATTTAAAAGTTGACAAAACCATCGTGATTCATACATTGTCGATCGATTAGGAAGTGCCTGTTTTTACAAGCGATGGCGATTATTGTAAAATATTATGTAAAAACGTTAGGTAAAATTAAACGTTAGTCTAAACTCTAAACAGTATTTCGTTTTTGTATTTTATTTCTAGTTCACCTTATCTACCTACAGTTGTATTCTTGCAATACCAACTAAGCGCCTTGCCTCGTCATTCCTTATTCGCACTGCAAGGGAATGGAATCGGTTGCCTGCGTCTGTCTTTCCTGCATGACGTGTACAATTTGGGGGTTTTCAAGTCGCGAGTGAATAGGTATCTTCTAGGAAGGCGTGTAACATCTTAGGCCGCATCGTAACCTACCAGGTGTGATAGTGGTCAAACGCTGACAAATCATAAATAAAAAAATAAAAAAACTACCAATTTTTTTTACTGTTATACTTATTTATATACTACTTATACAATTTGTTTCGGCGAAGGGGTTTTAATACGAAAGCTAGTTGTTCTAGACGTCTAGGCAAAGAACTTTTGTTCTACGACTTTTGTAAATTCGAACTATTTTTTCGATAATTCTGAGGGAATTTTTTACTTGAAAATCAGCTGTTTCATACAAAACTTCGAACGAAAAGTTCGAATTTCCAAAAGTCGTAGAACAAAAGTTCTTTGTCTAGATTTCTAGAATAACCTTATTTCGTATTAAAACCCCTTCCCTGAAACAAATTGTATAATTACTTTAGGCAGCACAATTTTTTGTAACTTGTCATCTTCTTTTCGTGTCGATTTAATTCAAAGTCAAAGTCAAAGTCAAATTTCTTTATTTCTTTCGATACTTATGTTTAAAAATACAATGATCACTTAAAATCGTCTTAAAGAACTAAGTTAGGATATGTGCCTTCGGAACGCGCCCACCAATGAGAAGAAGGCACAAGAAACTCATGGGGGTTTTTTTTTATGTGATAACGCTCACAAAGGTCAATATTACAAATATTTGAAGGTATTATTTGAAATGAAGCAATTAAAGTCACATCCATGGATTCTTCTCATTAAGGTACGAAGAGGTATCATAGTATGCCTTACCGCACAATTTATGCTATATAAAAGTTTTGAATTTGTTAATGGACATGTCATATACATCTTTAGGTAATTTATTATAATAGAGCACACATGTACTATTAAACGACCTGCTTATTTCGATCTGCTTATATTAAACGACGAGCCTACTACCGGGCAAGGTCAGCTCATCCCTATTTCTTAAGTTGAAATTATGAATATCGCTATTTTTGCGAAAAATATCAGGATTTTTGTGAACGTAGAGCAAGTTTTCGTAAATATATTGTGAATAAAGCGTTAATATATTTATCTCTTTAAATTTTTCTCTAAGTGATTCCCTGGGGCCCATTTTATAGATAGCTCGGACAGCTCTTTTTTGTAATATAAAAATAGCATCAATATCTCCAGCACACCCCCACAGCAGGATGCCATACGACATGACACTGTGGAAGTAGCTGAAATAGACTAGACGAGCAGTCTCAATGTCCGTGTATTCGCGAATTTTCTTAACAGCGTAAGAGGCAGAACTAAGTCTATTGGACAATGCTTCCACATGCGGGCCCCACTGAAGCTTAGCATCTAAAGTTATACCTAGAAAGACAGCCTTCCTGACTAATTCAACTTCCTCATCATTAATCTTTACAACAGTTTTTACTTGTTTTACATTTGGAAGTGTGAATCGAATTAATTTAGTTTTGGATCCATTCAGTAATAAATTATTGGAGTTGAACCAATCAACTATTCTAGAGAGAGCATTGTTCACATCGTCAACGTTGGACTGACGCCTTTTAACCTTGAACACCAAGGAGGTGTCATCTGCAAACAACACTATCCCATGGTTGTCCCTTACAAGGTAAGGTAAGTCATTTATATAAACTAAGAACAAGAAAGGTCCTAATATGGATCCTTGAGGAACCCCCATTACTATCGCAGATCCGGGGGATCGTTTTCCGTTAACATCGACACACTGGACCCTACCACTCAGATAAGAAGAGATAAGATAAGATAATTATACATAGTGTTCTAGTTTTTTATAATTTTTAGTCTACGCAGTGGACATAACATAAGTTTGGCTTTCTAAAACTTATAAGGTGTCAGTAGTTCGGTAGAGGAAACACCGAACTATTTTTTAAAAAATGTTATATATTAGGTAGGTACCTATTCCTTTTAGAAATCGGTATTTCTTATCCATAAAGCCATAGCCTATAAAAGAATGTTAACAATACTTCCGCCATGATCAACTTCTTGAAACAGTAGAATGTAATAAAAACAAACGAGATAATCTTCACACATTACCACGAATTAAAAAAATAGCTCATTAAAATCGTTTCGTCTATTACGCACGTGAAATTCCATAGCCGGGACCTGTTCCATGACTAAAGTATTTACATTGTAAATATTTTTGACTATCAACGCTTCGTGGTTTCACCCGCGTAACTACAGATCCCGTGAGAACATCTGATAGAGAAGTAGCTTAAGACACCTTCAATGAATCAATGTATCCTCATACCAAGTTTCATCAAAATCGATCCAGCTTGCCTAGAATGAAGACCAAAATACGATACGATAAAGCGATATAACTACATCAACTCTCAAAATATGATCGATAAAGCTGATGAATGTTTAATTTTTATCGAAAATTGCGATAAAATTTATGATAAAAAAATCAAAGTGGCGGTTTTATCTATCATATTTTGAGAGTTAATGTAGTTATATTGCTTTATCGTATACTGTTTTGATCTTCATACTAGGCAGGCTGTAGTTTCGAAGCCTATTCAAATCAAAAAATAATCAAATCTTAATAATATTAGTATAGATATAAAAAAATATAAATAACGTACAAAATGCTTTGACATTTCGTTTGGTAAGACTTTTTCTACGAAATTCAGCGTAGGTTTCTTAATTTTCTACAAGGATTTACAGAAATTTCCATTTTATCAGAATCGATGTCTCTACAGTATAATTAGTTACCAGTAAAAATTGATAAATTATTTGAAGTTCGAAGTATTGTAGACTTCTTGGAATAGGCCTAAGGTTTCAAATTTCGTTTTTTACGATATCAGATTCGTAGATAAGTAAAAAAGAAGATCACATCATATGACATTTTTTTTCGGCGGTCTCTATCTGATATTTATGTAAATACTTAACTACACTTGAATTTTAAGCTTTTTGATGTAAATTTTATCTTTTAAAGAGAGCTCGGTAAATTGCTATTGTTATCAGATACTTACCTAAACACAAGGAAAAGTGGATTGCCTTTTTAAAACGGCAGTTAATTTTATAAAGACTACTATTATTTTTTTTAGTACCTACATTTTTTTATTTCAGGGAAATTATTTGTACAACTTTGAACCACTATAAACTACTTAAACTAAAACTTAATAACGCGTCACCAAATATTTATTTGCTGCTAAAAGACACATTTTTGCCGGTAAATTAAAGAACAAAATAAGATTGCTTTAAAACTTTAATTTTAAATAACCTTTCTTGTCAACCCGAAATTTTCTTCCATAAAAACCTCACGTTTATCTGAACCATCAAAAACAAGGGCATTCAAACAATTAAACTTATCAACACTAGCTATTCATTAATAATGCTTTTTTGGGAGACAAAAAAATGTTTTGTTTACATTTATTAGGGAAGTGGCGAGCTCTCATCCATCAAGTCAAAGAAGATGAATGAGGAAACTGTTTACTGCCTCTCGTATTATTTTGATGTCCATTTGTTTTTGGTAACTTGTTACCATTCGCTAGGAGTAAGTTAATATATGAAATCTTTTAATTACTTGATGATTTGAGTAAATATTGTTTAAAAGGTACATACAGGCATTTATTGAAACTGTGGCTTCAATGAACCAATTATCACAATTAATTAAATCACATAAACGAAGATTAACTAGTTCATAGATATAGACTACAAGTCCCGACAACACCATCATTGTCGTCGAACCGTGGGCTGCCTGGTGGACGAAATCTTCCCTTTATAGGTGTCTCCAAAAAACCTTTGACCTGAGGTAAATATTCAGGGGTTCTTTTGACCCGTAAATTGAATTAACCCTTAAAATATTATTAAGGAGGTATTCTAAGCATTGTATTTAAATTATTGTAAAACTTTCTATACAGGGTTATTAGAAATTATACTAGCAAGCCGTTGAGGGCTACTTCTGTGCACCTTAACAAACAACTTTTGTTCTACGACATTTGGAAATTCGAAAAAAAAAATGAAAATTTGGAGGTTATGTAAATTCGAAAAAACAGCTGATTTTTTAAAACAAAGGTCATACCGACTACGAACAGTACATAAAACTTAAAAAAATAGGTAAAATTTTAAGGTTAATGACTTCTCCGTGTATGGAACAGCTGATTTTCAGGTAAACCTGAATTTCCAAAAGTCGTAGAACAAAAGTTGTTTGTTAAGGTGCACAGAAGTAGCCCTCAACGGCTTGGTAGTATAATTTCCAATAACCCTGTATATAATTCGAATATAATATTATAACACGTTAAAGTCGTCTACATTTTTTAACGCATATCCGTTCTAATGATCACGAATATTTCCTTTAAACCCCCGCGTATAGGAAAATAGGAGTCAAATTTCTCGCATTCTACACTAACGTTCGTTATTAGAAGGACACATGCCTCTTAACGACTTCTAAAAAGTATCATTTTTTGTCTGTCTCCTTACAAAAAGCGTAAATTAACTTTTTTAAAGGAAACGATCTGTTTTGGAATGCCACGTGTGACATGGCCTCAGACATGACGGCTTCTATTTCGGAGTTGACGCCACATGGTGCACTGTTGATACTTACTTTGTCGTCAAATAATCCCCCATCATTCAGGATATTCCTATTTTTAGCATTTCGATTGATGACTTCATGTTAAGAAGCTAAACTCGACTTTAATTTGCCTCTGATATATTGTACCCTGTTACAAAGCTGACATATTGAAACGATTTATAAATTATTCCTTTTGTAAGGGGGAACAACAAAGGGAACAGTCAAATTTTGTAAAAACGATTCAATATGTATATCATTTCTCAAGCAAATGTATTCAATAGTCTGTATAGGAAAAAGACAAAACAGTTTTACTACGTATCGCGAAAGCCCTTGAGGAAACGCGAACACGGTAAAAAAAATTCGCGAGTGTACTGTTAGATAAAGGGAAAAAGGAGCGTTCTTAACCGGTTTCGACATTATATTCGCATTTGTGAAGATCAAAGAGCATGTTGTGACACACGGGGAAAAAGTTCTGGAGGTGAGGCGTACATAGCTGGAGGGCTCTCGAGTAACACCATCCTTGTGGGAGCTAGGCTTTGAAACAAAATGCGTTTGCATATATTAAACTGTAAGAATGTTGAGATAGGGAGGGTACGGGTCCCAAGGGAACTCTGTTTCGGCGATTACGCGGACAGAATTTCTTGAGAGTTCGCTTTCTTGGCGAGATAGTTTGCACTAGCCTCTTTGCGTATTTTCACAGTCAAAGCGCCTCTACAGAATACTTCTGTTTCAAAGTATTTGAAAGGCAAATTAGGAACACATCTTGAGTTCCTCAAGAGCTTCGGAACGCTCGGTTTCGTTCAGGACCACGTAAATATTTGAACGTAATGAAATTAAGGACGGCTTCGGAAGTTTTAGCGACATGTTTTCGTGTTTGTGTACTCCGCTTAGTGTTTATGAATTTGCCTGATTATTATGTAAATTGGTTTTAAAAGATTGTTGTTTTACAGTGTTGTTTTAGCTTGAACACAGACTTAAATATTTTGAAACTTTCATAAGACAACTTCTCAATTACAATAAGACAACTCTCCCTCTTTCTCTAATAAGACCTCTCTAATTTTAATTGTATTACTTTACATGATCAGTGTAACAGTGAACAGGTAAGAGCTGAAGGATTAAACCGGCAATTGATTAAGCACCGGACTGTCATAGCTGCAGAGTCATAATTTACCTAATGACCTAAGAAAGGAACTACTGACAATATGAGTATTCTTAATCTGTGTTTTAGCAAGATGTAAGAACTAATTTTGTTAGTAGTAGCTTCAATTGACCAAAGAGCTGGCTGCTACTTTGGCTAACGAATCGATATTACCATCGAACTAGGCAATGCAATTTGCCTTTTGGGCACCATACAAAGATAAACTTATTTAGATTTTGAATATTGTCATTTTTTGCATTCAATTAATAATACATACTTATTATTATTTTAAGATGCTGTATCACTATCACTACATAGTATAAAATAATGTCACTTTTCGCCGTACCTATATCCCTATGTACCTTGGTATGCTTAGATCTTTAAAACTACGCAACGGATTTTGATGCGGTTTTTTTTTAATAGATAGAGTGGTTCAAGAGGAAGGTTTATATGTATAATATATGCATAATATAGCCGTGCGAAGACGGAGCGGGTCGCTAGTTAATTAATACTTTAATACCCAATCAACTTCAAAATTAAACAAATCACATCAAACTAACTAATTCTTCCGCAAAACTTTTACCCTAATATCTAATTCAGCAGTTTTCATACAATCTTCGCTGCAAACATGTAATGCCATAGGGATTCAAAATGCACGTGTCAAGACAGGAGGAAAATTTTGATGTGAGTGTCGTGAAACATTACATACAACGGAACTGGAGTTTGTGGAATTTTATTACAGAAATGGATGGAATAAGGGAGTAAAGGGTCTTTGTAAGTTGTTTGATATTTCAATATAAAAATTTGTTTATCCTAAGAATTTACTGTATCAAAATGAAGGAATTGAAAACAAAAGTTATGTTGTAATAAGGTGTCATCAAACTTTGAATGATTTTTTGTAGCTAACCAAGTAAGATGGTATTCTAAGGAAATTCGGGGTGGTGGGCCAACTGTCTGTCAAACTAAAAATATGACCCCTAATAAAATCGGTTCATAAACAAATAAGTTATGCCCGAACAGCAATTAAAAAACTTTATTTCAGTAGAATTGAAAACCTTCTCCCATTTTTAAGTCGCTTAGAAAGATGCATGGTTACATTTAATTTACAAAAAGAAAATAATAATATGACTCATTTTGTATTTTGTAGGTATTCTTGTGTACCTGCCTATTATCAAAATCATGTGATGTTATATACGATATTGTCTTTCGAATAGTCGATAAAAACAATGTGACAAACCCAAAACATGCCAAAACAGTCGCCTCTAGAGACGAAAACTTTGTATCAATATACATCGAAGGGTCAAAACAATGTCAAAAAAATTGCTCTGACTTAGTATGGACTTTGGCTGAAAACTTTGGAGTTGTTTGATTAATGGTATTAACTTTCACAGACAAACTACGTTTATAATGAATTTACCTATAATAACCGTAAATCGATAATGAATTTACCTACTTGTGCTAAAGTAAACAACATTCTAGAATATAATTCAGCCTGTCAATCTTGAATCACTTATCAACTGTCGCAACGTGAGTAGACAAGGAAAAACTTTCATTTGACATCGGCCAATTTAATACGGTAAATCCACTGGGTACATTTTGACTTCCCCAATGTACAGTTCCATGCGATATTGCGTTTTTTCTAACCGCATCTTGGGGTCGAACGCATTTCGTGATGACAGGGCGCCGAGGCGTCATAGTCACCGACTTATGGGATAAAATAGATTTGCTATTTCATAGAAATACATGCTTTGCGAACGATTGTGGGAGTATACAATATTAGAGGGAGAGAGATTGACTGATTTTATTTCATGGTTAGGAATTTTATGCTCAAACAGTTTGTGCATTATGCAGTAAAGCATATTCTAGTCTATTTTTACTACTATATTTTCCTTTATGACTTCACGCCAATATTTTAGTAGGATCGTTGGTTTTATTATTGTAATAGAGCTTTGATGGGGACAACTCAGCGTTATTACGAATTTCTCGCCGAAGTGTCAATCAATATGATGAAACGTAGTTTCAAAATTGAAGGGATGTGTGAATAAATAGGTGCCTATGATAAGTATGGAAAAATACCGTGAAATTATTAACAAACTAGCTGCGCCCTAAGGTTTTACCCGCGTAAGTCCCGACCCCTCGGGAATATCTGGATCAAAAGGATCCTATGTCCTTTTCCATTCCCTAAACTTCCACTATGCAGATTTTCACCCAAATCAGACCAGTTCTTTAAACGGGAACAAACAAATAAATATACAAACAGACAATTAAATAAATAAATAAACAAACTATTTAGGATTAGGACTAGTAGTAGGATGTTAAGCTTACAATCAAAAGTACCGTCATAGATGTTTGTTGTTTGTCGAATTGGAATCATAGCAATCAACCTGATTAGTCCCTACATTACAAATCATAAGATTAAATTTCATATTCTGTCATACAGGTAAATAAGTACCATCATAGTAATTTTAATAACAAAGTAATGGTTATTAATAATTAGCTACAAAACATTACAAAGTTATAAGTAAAATAAATAGAAAAAATAACAATAAGTATTAAAAAAAAATAAGTTTCCTAAGGTAAGTAGAGTGCAGAAAAGACTCGCTGCACTGCCTCTTTGGATGGCAATGGCAATCCGTTGACCAAAATAGCAGCCAGCCCTTTGGTAACCTGAATTAGTATCTAATACTATTTTTATACAATTCCAAGTCAGTTTAACTACCTAACCGAGAGATTTTCTTTTTTAATACAATCAAGAAATAAGTATTTTGTCGGTATTTCTCTAAAACGTTCAACACCCTCCATAATAAAAATGATTGCTTGTATTCTTTATTGCAAATACCGTCAGATAAAAATAATAATTAATTGGAGCAGTGTAAGCAAGAAATAGTGCATTGTACTCATGGGAATTCCCATACTTTTCTCTAAAACCATAACAAATTCCCAGATTACTTGCGTACGGGGGAGAGTACCCTCGTCATTGATATAAAGATGACAGAACTGGCTCTTTGCCGGTCTGAAAATAATGGTAAAATTCTAGACTAGTTGGCAATCCATTCCCAAACCACGCGATTATTTGGGTACAGACTCGTGCTGTACCCAAATTATCTCGGTTTCTATTATAGGTATTTCATCTGGGTGAAGCTTAGGGTACTTACACGTCCTGTTGCTCCAATTGTCGTGTGCAACTCTAATAAAACACCCTTCGTTCACGAGAAATATTTATGTGAATACGCAGCATGCTCAGTTTAAAAACGCGTTGATTGCGTACTAAACGCTACTCATCGCTCGAAGACGAGGATAGCCGATGTAGGTAGTAAAACCACGTAAAACTGCCAACATCAAGTAGGCGGGTTATGTGAGTCGAACGCATCCCGACTGATGGGCTGAGGACGTCACGCATTGGGTGCCGGAAGACGGGCGTCGGAATCGAGGCAAACCCCGAAAACGATGGCGTGACGATCTCGATGCATTACATACAGACTGACTAAACCGAGCCCGGGACTGAACTGCTTCGAAAGATGTCAAAAAGGCTTTTGCCCAGCAGTGGGACAGTATACAAAACAAAATTAAACATTAGTGATCTCAGGATTTCTCATTGCTTAAGTCGTGAAACCAGGGGCCTAAGTCTGCTAACACAATTGTGTTTCAATAGAGTGTCCATAGCATCGAAATAGACATTTAATGTCAAAAATATGACATTTCATGTCAAATTGGTATTCTTCTAATGTTAAATATTCTATCTAAACACCACTGATTCACCACTGACTCACTTTGGTAGTCTGCTCTAGAATCGTGGCTCAATGGAATCTCGATAGTTGTCAAAACGGTATATCGCTTAGCAACATATACCATATTGCTAGGCAACACCAGCGACGTATTTATTACCATTCAATCGAGGCTCCACAGTGATTCTATTGCGATGCTATTAAAACTTTAGCAGAATACCAAATAAAGTCACAATCTCGATATAATATCAATAGAGTCTCGATATAATGACAATGGTAAATCCATTAATGCAAAATAGCAGAATAAGGCCCCAGTTGTATAAACTCAAGAACATTGTAGGTAAGTAAATACTACAGTTTATTCCTAAACAATGTATAAACTACATGTTCGTAATCATTTGTTATTCAAGCGTATCTAGTCTGTAGCGTATTTATCTATGACTCTCACTGTCTTTTCCCGTATTTATTGCTTTCTACCCTGCAAAGTTATCGAAATATCTCGATAATCCCTCTTACGCAAGAAAAGTTCCATTGCTGATTACTACTTCGGCCTGATAGAGATGGACAATCTTAGCATTGATATTACTTTTACGTTTCGATTCACTTTATATTTATTAGGTACCAATTTATATTTATATTATATTTGTGAAACTTTCACCTCGAATGTTACTGATATTTCAATAGATCTATTCATGGGTTGATTTATAAAAAGCGCTTTATTATTTCAATCACGTTTAGTAGCTACTGTTCTATAAATATTTAAGTTGAAATTTTCAAATCGTTCCAAGACGTGAAGATCGAACAAAGCCGCTTAATATCAGAGTCTGAAAGAAAACTCTTAGGCCAAAATCACGTATTATTACATAACTTCAAAAGTCGGGGAACCATAAAAAATATCGATAATACTTAAGGGTATGTCTATGTTAATGTAACGCAAGAATAATTTTTGGGTTTTTCTCAAAGTTGCAAGTATGAAATCTAACGTAATCCCCGCGAGATTAATATTATTTTATCGCTTACAATAAATAACGAGTGAATTCAATAGTCGACCAGCCAAGTTATAAGTTTTTTGACGAAGTAATAGGAAACTTTAGCAGATTCAATCTTGTGGGGATTTGGTAAAGTCTTTATGTTGACGAACACGAAAGGGGAAGCACGGCTACTACGAATATTCGATAAGCTGAACATAATATAGTTTTGGATTTCAAACTATAGTATCAGTTGGCAGACTGGAGTCTGAAAAAGACGTATTGTCATGACATGACATAAATGACATATTTGACTAAACCAAAGTCAATCAGAGACTTATCAGAGATCTCGATAGTCAAAATGATTAAAAAAAAATTGGTATATAACGCAAATATTTTGCTAAAGGTAAAACCCATAGCAACTTTATTAGGAAAAATTGCCAATTTTTACGTGTATCCCACTTTATGTCGCCAAAATTGAGTTATAAATCAGAGAGGTTTCATTTGTACGAATCATCTAGAGAAAGATGGTACCATTTCTTTTCTCTTAATGTTAGCAATTTTGAAATATCGTGCCAATCATTCGAGGCAAGATGACGGCAAAAAATTCTGCGTAAGATCAATCAAGTTCAGGTTTGAGATTGATATTTGTTACCTACCATCTGTGATTTTTACCGATATTTCAAAGGTTACGCACTTACCTAAGAACCGCGTTGAGCCAGAAGAAATTATCAAAATTCGATTTGAGCATATTTAGATGTTTTACTCAGCTATACCTACTTATTATAATAGAAGTTTATCTAGCAGTTTATTTTGTTGTATAGGATTAAAATTGAATATTCAAACTAGCACACGACCTATTAATCAGTAAAAGATAAATTTCAAAACAGTCCACACGTGGTAAAGATAAACCTTAAAGTTCGTTCACCCTCTGTAAATATGAAATGCACCCTTACTGAGACAAATTATTTCATTTCCCCTCCTAAAGGGACAGTACGTGACTACAGGGTACCATCAAATGTAACAGTATGACTTGATGTAATATGACAATTTGATGTAACGATTGTAATAATCTTTCTGGTTTACGTTCGTCGGCTGAAGGTAATGCTTAACTGCTCGTGTCATACGTGATGTTAACCAAAGTTATGGCCCAAGTTAAGTGTTATTAGTACAAGGCCTATAGAGTTAATGATTAGGTACAGCCTGTGGCGAAAGTTATGGCCTGCTCCAGAGGACTCTAGTATGTAATTAGGTATAAAACAGTTTAAATGAAGGTAGATCTCTAATATTTACTCTATATAAAGGTCCTTGTTAATTACAGTCAGGATCTACCTACTTATATGGTTCCATACAATTATTTTCTTTAAGCCATAAAAAAATCTGATTAGCTCTATCTCTAGATAAATATGTATATCGACCTATAGTCTACTTACACAAGTTAGGTGTTAGATAAATAATTCTAAAACATCAAAGATATTTTGAATGGTCAACTTAGAAATATAAATTCAAAAATGTTTATTCATTTCAAAGAGACCAATCCCTCACTCAACTTTAAATTATATATAAAATGGCATGTCAGTCAATAAAAAGGGACAAAACACTTGGGAATTCAAAAACTTAGGGCTAAGTAAAAGGTTCAATTCTGTGGTAAAAGCTAATAATGTAAAAGAAAATAATACGTATGTAGCTATCAAATATTTTAAACGAACCAAGCCTATTTTTTCTTATTGATGAAATTATTTTATATCTTCATTAATTTTTTTCTTGTACTAGCTTTAATATCTAGATCCAGTAAATTCTGTGGGATAAAGGTATCATGCCAAATAAGTTTTTTTACGTAAGTTTCTTCATAAAGGTCACAAATAAATACTAAAGAACAAAAGCCCAGCTTTTCGCCGTTGGCGGATAAACGCTATGGAAAAGTATGGAGGTCTTCATTCATTCGTTCGTTTGTTCGTTCGTTTATTCATTTATATTATAAAGAACCAAAAACCTTCGAAAGAAGCAAAGGATAACCGAGAACGCCAAATACGTGAGCCAAATTAACTTTATCTCCAGTTCTGTAATAAATAGACATCAAGAAATTATGTGCTCAGTAGACTACCCACTTTGTCACCGTCAACGTGAAAGCGTCCAGAGAAATTGGCCTCCGGTTCTCCCATAATTAGGACTGGTTAATGTACCGGAAAAACAATTTCATAAAACTCCAACCAACGGAGAGCATAAAAAGAAATAAGATACTAAATAACCTTTATTTAAACGATTCAATTCTTTGTCATTCTCCAGAAGAAAATTTTAACACCGAAAAAAAAATCTGCATTTCATTCGACGATGGACCATCAATACGATTTGTCAAATTTTATATTTCTGTTGTTAAGATCTTTATTCTTATAAAATTAAGGACTATAATAAATTGTATTTGCGATCAGTAAATACACGTTTCGGTATAATATGAATTGTGGAAAAGCGGTTGGAGACCATTGTTGGAAATTTTTTATGGTCTGGTAACTTCGCAGTCAAATGATAAGCGTGGTTTGGTATCTGTGATTAATTTCATTTTATCGTGATGTAGGTATCAGAAGAATGCAGCAACAGCGCACTAAATATTGTTTAATAGACCATGTGATCTATTAAAATAGATGCATGTAACAAACTTTATAAAATATGCATTCATGCAAATTTCACCTAACAGAGAATAGATACAATTTCCGTGCGTGCATTTCAATTTCGAAATATTGCTAGAGTCTCTATAGTTTTTTTAAAGGAAATGTATTCTTAATATTTTAGATATAAATTTATTAATTTATATTATTATATTAAAATAAATAAATAAATAATAATCCCATTAAAAATCTCAATACATTTCCCTAGGTAGGGTGCCCAAAACCGTGGCTGCATTATTTTTGTTGACCCAAGAAACAGTCAGCCCTTTGATCACCTGAACCATTATTTTGTGGCCAATCGAAAATTACAAAAAACACGGCACTCGGTAGTCATGGCAAAGTTTCCTAGAGACAAATTCTATCAATTATTCATATCGACTTAACTCTTAGTTTTCAAAGTATAATTAATGCTGGCTTTCTTAATCACTAGTTCTAGGTTAAGATGAAACTAAACATGGCAAGTCTAAAACTTCTGAAGTAACTAAGCTTAGGATTCTGCGAGAATATTATATTAACTTAGGTCAATTATTGATATTGGAGAAAGTTCTAGAAACTAAGTAAGTACTACAAAAAAGTAATAATAATAATAAGTAATAAATATAATAAGTATTTAGTGAAAGTTAGAACCAGAACATTAATAAACTACAAAGTTTCAGTTGGATAATAGCTTGCTGAACGAATGCCTGAATGAATAAATTTTTTCTCTTTTTTTTTGTTTCAACGAAAGGTTCTAATACGAAAGAAAGTTGTTCTAGGCATCTAGGCGAATACTTATTGTTCTGCATCTTTTAAAAGTTCAAACTTTTTTTGAAAACTTTGAGGTAATTTTAACTCAAAAATCATACATCAAAAATTAGAATATTGGAATAAAATTTAGCCTATATAATAATCCAGGTCTCTAGCTATATACAGTCGACTGCATAATAGCAGCCCTCGGTAGAGTTCTAAAATTACTATTATTGGAATGTTTGCATTCTAATAATTTTTGTTTGATTAATTGATGAGTTAGAAGAGTTTAAACTTCACCTAAAGCAGGTGTCTAGAATCTTGCTCGTATTGAAAACATTCTTGTAAAAGCCGTTTTGGAGCTCTACGGTGGATCAGCAATTATGCAGCCGCCGTGCATATAGAGTTTCATCGTAATCGATCCAGTAATTTTTACGTGAAGGAGTAACAAACACATACACACTAACTTTCACATTTATAATACCTATTTTTAGGATTGAGTTTTGACTACATTTAAAAAAAATTGACGGAAACATCCGATTTTCTAGTAAACCAAAACTTACAAAAAAAATTGAATTTCCAAAGTCGATAAAACAAAAGCTGTTCGCCTAGACTCTAGACCTCTGAACAACCCTCTCATAACCTATTAAAATTCCTCTTCGTTAAAAAAAACCTATAGACAAACAAGAGTTTTTTCTGATGCTAACTGACTGTTTGGGGAGTGAATTGGGCCGGCCATATCTGCCGTATGCCGGAAGAACTTTGGGCCAAATCAACAACTTTTTGGACACCCACCAACGGAAAAAGATTACCCGGCAGACCCCGTCGAAGGTGGCGAGACGATATCGACTTTATGACAGATTGGCAATCCGTCGCACAAGATCGCGATCAGTGGAGGGGGAGTAGAGAGGCCTTTGCCCTGCAGTGGGACACTACAGGCTCTTAATAATAATAATAATAACGGGAGACCCTACACAATCGGGAAGTGTGCAGCCTCAGGGAATATTTTCTCGGATCCGAGAGTGGGATGCATTGTGATGTGGTAGCTGTGGATAATAACCTCACTCCGCTCTCCTTGGCAAAAGAGAATTGGCGTAAACCCTCGATACTCAGCGTCGAGGACCGCAAGGACATATGGAAGAGCAAGGAGCTGCACGGGAGGTTTTATCGGGCTCTTACAGATCCCGATGTAGACTTCCTCGCTTCGGTGAACTGGCTACGTTTTGGTGACCTCTTTGGGGAAACCGAAGGTTTTGTTTGTGCAATTGCCGACGAGGTAATGATGACGAACAACTATCGGAAATATATCCTGAAGGACGGTACGGTCGATATTTGTCGGGCATGCCACCGTCCCGGGGAGTCACTCAGGCATATTATTTCCGGTTGTTCTCATCTTGCCAATGGTGAGTATTTTCACAGACATAACCTAGTAGCTAGGATCATCCACCAGCACCTTGCTCTTAAATATGGACTCGTGGACCAAGAGGTGCCATACTATCAATATGCACCCGCGCCAGTTCTAGAAAACGGCCGTGCCATGCTCTACTGGGACCGGTCTATCATCACGGACAGGACTATTGTCGCCAATAAGCCTGATATCGTGATAGTAGACCGGTCGGAGCGACGGGCAATACTCGTCGATATAACAGTTCCACATGACGTTAATCTCGTAAAGGCCGAAAAGGACAAAGAAACTAAGTACTTGGACTTGGCCCACGAGATTACCGCCATGTGGGACGTTGATTCGACGAGTATTGTTCCGATAGTTGTATCGGCAAACGGACTGATAGCGAAGAGCCTTGATCAACATCTGAAGAGGCTCTCGCTGGATGGTTGGGTCAAGGGTCAGATTCAAAAGGCAGTCGTTCTGGATACGGCACGTATCGTAAGAAGGTTTTTGTCTTTGCAGCCCTAACCATCGGTAGCCTGGGCCTTGCTTCGCTGCCGACGGTCTTCTAGGTTTAGGTTTTTATAATAATTTACTGTTTTATATGCAAAATTTATACGTTATTGTTAAGACTTGTAAATTTAATTTTATTTAGGTACCTAGTATGTAAGTGCTTAGATGGAATTTTTTTTATAAGTTTATATAGTGATGTATATATTTTGTATTCAGTTTTTTTTTGTAAAAACCTAAATTTAAGAAAAATAAATGAATGAGTATAATAATAAGCCCGCAGGGCACCTTGAGGCGAGGTGAAGGGGAGTAACGACCCCGCGGTCCCAAGTTCTCCAGGGGGAAGTCACCGTTCCTCATCTCCGGCTTGCCTTGGTTGGCTGGTCGGAGTGAACACTGACGAGGAAGTGGTCCCGCCTCTGGCTTGCCTTCACTGGCCGTCCAGAGTGGAGTCGCACGAGTAGAAATACTCGAAGGATGGATGTCGAACGTCAGTGATGAGTTGGCCCGCTCGCTCGGACTACCAGCGATGACTTAAAATCCAGTAAGGCCTCTCCATCCTTCAAGCCACTCACGTTCCTGTAGCCCCCTTGCTGTAATTTACTCGGCTAATTAGGGTGGCCCAGTCTGAGAGTAGGCGAGTCTCCGCCTGCCATTTTTACGTGTTTATTGAACATTGTTACGGCAGGTGCCATAGTATCCATAGTTCCCCAGTATCTAGTCCACTACCATCCCATCACAATAGCTCAAGTAGTTTTGTCCTGTAGATTATCAATAGTTTCATCCAAACCGGAGGTTGTCCTTGGTTGCACTTTATAGTGTAGACAGGGATAATCGCCGGTTTAGAATCCACCCCATTGTTTGCTATTATACTTGTTATTGTAAAGGCCTCTACGTGTTGGCTTCGGCTCCACGCACGCCTTCCAAAAGTCCGGGGCTCCATAGCCCCGTGATACAGGACGTATAACAGACAATAATAATAACTGACTGTGTAACATCAAACTGATCGTGGCTGATCCCTAGATTCCATACTCTAAATGCAACACTGTCAGTTCTACTCTACCTACATTTACAAGTATAATTGTTCTAAATAAGCAGATACCATCAGCCTTTCCGGAAACATATTAAGATAAGCTAGTTCGGATAAGAGCATTTCTTATTGGGCGGAATGGATATATTGCCAACGTTATCGGAAACGATGGACAGCCCTAGATTATGAGTAATCCTGTTAACGAAATTAAGCTGTTTTGTTATCTTAATGTTTGAACATATGGTGGTAGGGTTGTTGAGTGATAATTATTAGCTACTGATTTTTAAAAACCTGCACTTTTATATATCCCAGTAAGATCAGTAAGTTAATGTTTAGAAACTTGATGTAAGGGGTTTTCAATAAACACAGGGATGTTTTTTTTCTGTTAATAGAATTAGGTACTACTTTTCTTTGACAACTTTTAATTTTGCGTATCGCTGACTTTGCACTACTTGTCAGTCAATGTCAGAGTTAAGTAAATTAAATTTTTACACCTAATGTGTTTTAACCTACACTAAAAATATATTTATTATAAGCAAATCAGCAAAACTACTAGACCGATTTTGATGAATAGGTACGAAGATATATTAAATCCTTGGAAATACCAAAAACTACTTTTTATCTTCATATTCCGGGTCGGAATATGAAGTTATGTGGGTGATTTAGCTGCTAGTGAATTATTTGTTTAAAAAACTAATTACTAAAATAACTAGTTTATCATAATGCAATTTGCGATAGATCAGATAAACTAATCTTGATCTGATAGGTGCAGAATTCTGTTGACTTTTTTTTTGTTACCTATATTTGCCATACTGCTGCATCTTTCCAAGCAGTTCAGTCCTAGGCTAGCTTGGTTAGCCAGTCTGTGTTAAATGCATCGAGATCGTCACACCATCGCTTTCATAGTTTTGTTGACTATTAGCAAAGCAAAATTCCAATTCAACGTGCAGATCCAAAAATTCAATTAAATTTTTCATTCATCCTAGGGGAATCCGTGACTAACGTTGAAATATGCGTGCAGGAAGAACGAATGTGATCGCAGTTGTAAATTGTTTGTCCCGTTTAGTTCTGCATTGTGACTTTCTGTTATGTGCTTTTATTTGACCATTCCTATTGTTGCGTTTAAAATTATATTTTAAAGTAGCAAAATAGGTTTCTACAAGTTATTTTTTACTGGAACTTAAATTCCAGTTTAAGGTGACAGAATTACAAAATGGCTTCGATATCTTCCTAACGTCTTGATATTAAAACGTCAGTTAAAAATAAAATAAAATGTGTTGCATTCATATTTAATATAATAAGTCAGTCATGACTATAAATTTTTTATTTATAGATATTTATTTTCAATCGATACTCGACAAAATCTGCTATTTAAAACATAACATTGCCGGCGTTTGAGAAATAAATTACGCAAACAATTAAATATCGGTAATAATGCGAACATGGGGTGCGACAATTTGTCTGGACCGGACGGTGAGGGTGACTTTACCAATTGTTTGCTTAAAGGGTGTTCTGTTTACTTTCTGAATAAAATAACGAACTGAAACATTGAACCTACCCATGTTTGTAAAATATGCAGTAATTAATACAAACGTACGTGTGTAGTGTATGCTGTAAATTTTGAACTCAAAAAACTATGGCGCGATGACCTGGATGCATTCAACGCAGAGTGGCCAAAAATAGCTGGAGATCGAGACACATGGATGGCAATGAGGGAGAGGGGGAAGGGGGGGGGGCTTTTTCTGTTCTCCACTGCTCTCCAGCAGTGAAGAACAGAAAAGCTTTTGTTTCACTGACGTCTTCCTGCCTTCACTCGCGTCTTTCCAAGGCCTCCGTTTATTTTGGTCTTAGACCGCATCGTCACTTACCATCGTGTAAGATTGTGGTCAAACGTTAACCTACATAAAAAAAATGGGAAACTACAGGCCAGCTAAAAAGTAGTTATTAAATGAGTAATTTGAAACATCCTGTACATAATTTCTCTGGATGTAACACATGCATTGCGTAGTTAATGTAATTATGAGCCTGTACCGTAAACGGGCTTGACTTGTCGCGATTAAAGTGTTCTTTTCATAGATTAACAACATTTTTGTACTTAGGTACAATAAAAATATATTTGTCAATTACAAAAAAAAAAGAAAATCACAAGGAAAATATAAAAAAAATACCATTTAAATCAGAAAACGTAGATATACTTGGTGTTCTTAACATGTCAACACTAATAAATTGTTATTAGATGGGTATACAAATTCAAAAATTAAAATTAATTACAAATAAAGAAAATCACTAAATGGGAATACATAAAAAAATCCATTTCATTCAGTAAACGGAGATATATTTGTTGTTGTTATCATGAGTTAACACTAATAATTGTTATTAGGTACTTATACACATTAAAAACAAATATTAATTACAAAAAATAAAATCACTAAAAGGAAATACGTAACAATTGCCATTTCATTTAGAAAAAGGAGATGTAGATTGTAGACACTAATTGTATTATACAAATACAAATTTTATAAATTAAATTCTTTAAATGCCATGTCACGGAAAACCAACTAGTACCTACAAATAAATTTTAATCATATTTCATTTTATTTAATCTATTAAAATATATTTATATCGTTGATTTACTAGTGACGTTAAATTTAATTCTTTTCCTGGATTAAATTTAATAATTTAAGGCTTTAGTTATGTGAGTGATCATAGTTGTATTGTTTGCAATCAGTTGAAATTTACTATAAAAAAGGAAATTATACAGAAAATTTCAGAGAAATAGCTACGTTACGTTATTATCTAAAAGGGCTTTGAAAGAAAATAAAGGCATAGCAACAAAGATTCTGACGTACGAAGAAATAAAACATAATCGAAATATTTATGAGCCCCAAATGTTTAGCACCCATGTAACAAATTGGAGGCAAATGCCTGTATTCATTGGGAAAGTAATGAAACTTACCCCCAATTCCATAGATTTTCCCCTGATATAAACAATTTCAATGTTTACGACACTTGTAGGTATATTTTGTAACCATTTGTTTGTGAGTTTGTTTACTCTATATCTTATTAAAAGTTTGCGGTTATGTCATGTTATGTGTGAAAGAGATTGAAATTATGATGAATAGAGATGACATAAAGACAGTTTTAATACTGTAATTTTGACTTTGTTTTTTCTTTTCTGAGCAGCAGCGTGACACTTCTGCGCAAAACACAAACGGCTTATATTTTATTTATATACTTATATTTATATACCTACTTTACGGTTTATTTTTTATTTTTTATTGGCTTTTCGTTTCTTGTTTTTGATCTAGAACATGCAGTTTTTTTGCTATAATAGTTTTTTCCGCCCAAGTCGTGCCCTAGGACGGGCGGTGGGCGGGCGGGGAGCTGGGGGACGCTCTTCGTTTTTTTAAGGTCATTATTCGGACGTTCCAGTGGATATGATACAATTGACTTAGCGATTTTGTCCTAGTAAACAATATTTACTAATATTTTGTTCTGCACTTTTGCGCCTCCCCATCTCCCGATTCTTTGGAAATAATTACCCACACAGGGCATTCCCTAAAGCGTGCTCGCCGAAATGCGGTGCTCGGGTTGCAGATTTTAATTGTTTGTTCAAAGTTCTACTTACAGACAGACAAAAACACATTAAAAATATTCTATTCATATTTAAAAGAATTTTTAGGGTTCCGTACCTTCAAAGGTAAAAAAGGAACCCTCATAATTTAAGATCACTTTCTTGTCCTTCTGTCTGTTTGCTTTCACTTGAGTAGGTTTAGATAAAAACATATCGCATTACTTTGACCACACAACTGTCTCATAAGTTTGTACATAGCCTAAATTTATATTATTACTCATGACCTAAATAATTAATAAACCAACCTATTGTGTACTGTAATGCTCCTTAGTCCACCGTGAGCAATTATTTAGAGCAATAGCCCAATTAATGGTAGACTATAACTGCTGCTGGGCTATTAAGAATATGATACTGTAAGTTGCGGCTTGCAGCTCGTTCGGGTACTTAGAGCAAATGCAGACTGAAAACTATAGAAAAAAAAAGTGTGGCACTCGGGGACTGCCGCGGTAAAGCTATTGCTATATCGAGAATAATTTCTTGTCTTAGTAAATGTTCTTATAAAATAACAAAAAAATATATATATATATATAAAAAAAAAATATAAAAAAATATATATACATATATATCGCTTCTTTGCTTCAATAATGTGTTATCTTGAAAATTGAAATTTTAGACAAGAGTGTTTTTTAACTTTCAAATAATAATAGCGCCAAAACTAATTCCTTCTTTAATGTAAATCAAACTTTATTGTAAAGTATAACAACCATACTATGTAAAAACTTATCAAAATACTGATAATTTAGAAGTTTAGCAAGAAATTGACTTTATTTAAAAAAAAGGGGAAAACATGTCACATTGTTCTTGCAAATTTATAGTAAAATAATTGTTACAAACAAAATTGTCACGATGTTGATGATATTACTTTTGTTATGAAACTGAGTTATATATTGAAGAAACATTGTTTAAATAAAAACTATTAGATTTCAGAACCAAATTTTATTGGAAAAAGTGATATTAAAAACTACTTACTTACTTTTATAATTTTGATTAAGTATACAAATATAACATATCTTTATAATAGTTAAATATGATGAAATCGTGATGAAACCCGCGGCTTAGTTGGCTCCAGAAGTATTGACAAGTTCTCTCCTCTGGACATGGTCGACTCAGCTGAGAAGGTAGTAGGTGCTGGGCAAGCCTACTCCATCTTCACGCAAAAAGGACCCAATTAAAAAGAGTCTAATCGCGGAAAACAGCCCGTATATAAGTACAAGTCATCATCATCATCATCATCCAAGCGATGTTCCCGGTTGCATCCCTCTCGGGAGCCCGGGGTTCGCTTTCCTACTTTTAGGCCTCCACTTCGCACGATCTTCGGCATCCTGGGTTGTAAGGCTATTTGCACGCATATCACCCTTTACGACGTCAAGCCAGCACTTCTGGGGTCTACCCAGTCTGCCACAACCCGGCGGAGGCGCCATGGCAAGACATTTGTTCCCCACGTAACTAGCCGGTTTTCGCAAGACGTGGCCGTACCAGCGTAAGCGACACTCTTGCAATTTATCTGCAATGTCTCGGACATGAAGGCTGCCCCGGATGCGGGAGTTCCTGACGCGATCCTTTCGCGTCACTCCACACATCCAGCGCAACATCTTCATCTCCGTGACACGCAGCTCCTGCTTATGTCGCTCAAGCACCGGCCACGCCTCACTACCATACAAAAGGACAGGTCTAATGATGGTTTTATAGACCTGTCCTTTTAGTTTAACCGGCATTTTGGGGGCGTGAGGTGACACTAGTCACCTCACGCCACTTGGCCCAAGCCGCTGAAATGCGTGACTTGACGTCGCAATCGATGTCGCCGGACGCGCGAAACACAGATCCCAAGTACTTAAACTGGTCTGTCCGCTCGGCCATATGACCGTCTACGCAGACAGGTGTGGGATCTGTGGTATTGCAAGCCAAGTACTCTGTCTTCGCCACATTCAGTCTTCTGCAAATCTAGGAATAGAAAATGCAGAGGCGTATTCTTCGTCCTGTATTTCTCGTACTCACTCGCTCTCACTCTCTCGCTTTCACTCGTAGAGCTTCATGGTGTGGGACATGACCTTTATACCTCGATAACTGCCACACTCCTGCACCGATCCCTTGCCCTTGAAACCTGGGGTAATAACACTCAATCTCCATTGGGCAGGGATCTCGCCGGTCTCGAGTATGCGGTTAAAGAGGTTGGTCAAGATGCCCACACCACGAGGACCCATCACCTTCCACACTTCGATAGGGACTTCATCGGCTCCGACAGCTTTCCGATTCTTCATGCGGCGGCGAAGAGCCTTGCGGACTTCATCAGGCGTAATCGGTGGCACTAGTCCTTGATTCGGATTTGTACTACTTATTCAGCAGGTCGTGAAAATAAGAGCGCCATCTCTCCTTCACCGCGAGGTCCTCGCAAAGCAGGTTACCATCGGGGTCTTTTACACAGCGGCACTTGGATATATCCTGCGCCGCTTTTACCCTCGAACGTGCCAACTTATCTGCCCCTCAGACGTTTCCAACTTATCGTACAGTGACTGTAAGTGGTTCTGTCTGGCTCTGGCTACTGCTCTTTTTGTGGCACGTTTGGCGGCTTTATACGAGTCGCAATCTTCAGAAGAGCTGGACGCTTGCCACTTTTTAAAGAGGGCTTTCTTCGCCTTAGTCTCCCTCTGGACTGTGTCGTTCCACCACCAAGTCTCCCCGTGCCTGTCACATTTGCGTCCACCTTTAGACATGCCAAGCACTGCCCAGTATATAAGTACAAGTACAATAGTTAAATATACAAATACCTGTATTTGTCCCTGCAACATCAATATTCGAATTTTCTCTTGTCAATGCAAGATCAACAAGTCTTTTACTGCGCGAATCCATCTAGAAGAAATAAGTAAGTACAAATACCTATTTGTTTTAGCATTAACAACGTAATATTTATAAATATTACTGGTAAAATTGATTAATCTTTGTTCAGTAACGGAACATCAGCATATAACTATGACTTGGTTTTCGTATTAGAAAAAGTTTCATCATCTACAATGTTATATCTTAAAATAACACACTGCAAAATTCGTATTTTTTCGGCAACAGTGTGACATGAGCATTTATAACAATCAACAAATCACAATTTTTTTCAACAACACTGTGTTAAACTTACATATCACACTATTAAATAAAAAATAATAACTCCATTAAAACATACCTTTGCAACCAAAAAGTAATATCGTCGTGATGTCACGTTTTCGCAGAAATTTCAGAGCACCTTCCTCTCCACGTGCGTAGTGACAACTGTTTTGTTTCGTTGTTGAAACTAACCTCCGTGCAGAAAGAGACAACGTGATATCGCGATCTGACACAGTGGCGCTGTCTCTTTCACTCATAGATTCGCTATTACACACACTAAAGATACCACGTTTTTTGGAAAAATAAAATCGGCCACGGCGGTTTCAATTATCAAATAAAAAAAAAATGAATTGTCAGACTTATCACGTTATTGAAGCAAAGAAGCGATATATAGTCGTCCGACATTTGTCGTCCGTCAATAGTCGTCCGTTAATAATCGTCCGTCATTTGTCGGGGGTCTTAGGTGTTTTCGTTACGGAATTTCTTGATTCTCCCCCCAAGGCCCGCGATAAAATCTATGCAATAGCTTAAAAAAATACATAGGAAGGAACCGCAGTAGAGTTCGTGAAACATCTCTTCTTACGTCAAGTTGACACAATTCAAATAGGATATAGCTAATCTAACTTCTTTGTTAGAAGGATATAGAAACGAAGAGATTGCATTAGTTACACCATCTTTACTTTTATTTTGAAATGAAATTTTATTTATTTAATTCCTCTTACTTACATCCCTTAAGACTTTACGTTGGTTTTTGCAAGTGACTCTTCTGACACATTTAAAAAACGTTTAACGATAGTATAAATAATAGTAGAAATAAATAAATAAGAGTTTGGTCTATAGACCCCACATTTACAGGCAGGGTATAAAAAAACAAGTAATAGTTTTAAGATTATAAATAACAGTAATTTAATAACTATTAATGACAATAACTATCGGCCAATTCCGAGTATGTAGTCTGCTTTCGTCTTTAAGAAGACTTACTCTACTATAGTTACTTACCTAGTTTGTAGATGTATGTAGGTAATTAGAATAAATTGTCTTATGACAACCTAAATAGATGGGTATAGATAGATGTGTGCTACTTTTTTTCTATTTTAAAAAAGAGCAGTTTCTCAATTCCTCCGATAAATACCTATATTATATTATTTTTATGCACCTATTACTCGAAGTCGGCTCAACCGTTTAAGATGATTCTTTATGAAGTAGGCTTGCCCATGCAGCACCTATACTATACCTTTTCAGCTTATTAGACCGTGTTCAGACGAAAGGACTCATAACGATGCTTTCCTTCACAGTAAGAGCAATGTCAAATATTTGTAAGAATGAAAGTCGAAGAATCTAACACTAGGCCAAAATACATCTCTACCCACTTTTGTTTATTTAATTTTATCTTTTAACACAATTATAGTTTCATTCCTAATGCAATGTGCAGAAAAACTACTGACTATGTTTGTTTTTACGTGATGAAGAAATATCGATCTGTTGCCAGTATACTTACTCGTAATATGGTATATGTAGATGTCGATTAATCTTCAAAAGTTTTCCAAAATACAGTTCTCCTGTTAATTTAATGCTTTCCGCCGTATCAAGAACAACAACTAACTCGCCTCCAGCAACGTCACAACCATTCTCAGAGTTATTTTCGATGGAGTTGACAATTTTCACATGCACCGTAATGTCATCTCCAAACTTGCCTTGGGGTTGGCACGTGTCCTTTGAAATGAACATTAAATTTGAAAGTTAAATTAAACTTTAATGAAATTCAAATAGGCTCTCTTACATGCTAAATACATGATGTTTTTTTGAAGTATCTCATTTATCAACCTCTGCTGCTAAAAGGGCAAAATAGGAATAATAAAATCTGAACTGCAATAAATTTTACTAAAATAAAACAAGTTTTGGCTCACAATAAGTAAGTCCGACAGAGTCTTACTGCAATTCACCTTCACTTAGTACTTATGCTAAGGTATAAACTTAAATAAATAGGCGTTTCTAGAAAACAGAATAGATATACAAAATGAGTTGCGCGGACCCCCGGCCGGCGCCTGCCACATTCGTAAGAGAGATGAGATTTTTATGCAATTTCAATCTTAGATAAGACTCAGAGGGTGCTGAGCCTAGATAGCCGTTTTATTTTAATGCAAACCGACAACAAATAACGAATAAATATCCCCTTTTTTATGAACGCTTTGATTTAGGGAGGAACGAGAGGGTGCGCGACGAATTGTGGTCGAGATTGTCCTGATAGAACAGGGATTTATATTACAAACGCTGTTAGATATTCGGGCATCAAGTTTCATCAATATTTGGTGAGACATTGACCCTAACGGTCCAATAGATAGATATCTCTCGACTTGCAAATTGTTAAAATTGAATTGACGCTAGCTTTCAAGGAGCAAGTCGTCTGGAAAAAGGACATTTACAATTGATGATCGAAACTATGTGACAAGACTTTGTAAATAAGCGAATTAATAAAACGAAGTCTTCGAAAAATTTTTTGTCAAAGCTTTACTAATGTATTTTTATTTAAAATGTTTAATCTATTTATTCCTAATCACGATCGTAGGGATTTGTAGAAGCTACGCAGACATTCTAGCTCATAAAATTCCTTACTTTATATTTTTGGGAAAGCTTCCAATAAACAGAGTAGGTTTTATTTTGAAATCCACTTCAAAATCTTATGATGTTGAAAGTAGATTTGTCGAAAGTATGGTGATATTCCTTACTTCATATTTTTTGAAAAGCTACCAAATCAACAGAGAATTATTTTGAAGGCGGACTTCAAAATAATGCTTTACATATTTATCTACAAAAATATAATAATAATTATTATAAATAAACAAGTAACTATACTATTATAAATAACAATTAATTTATCAACAATGAACTTCATACAGTAAACTTCATGGAAATTCGTGTGAAATTCACAGTGTACTTTTATGTTTATTTTTATTATGTTTTTGTCTATTTTGTTTTGTAATTGATAATGAATAAATGAGTTATTTATGTACTTCAAACTTTTTGGTAAACCATTTATAACCTCGTTAGTCAATCAACTCTTTGTTAAAGTTTAGATAGTACTCATATTCACAGACGCTACATTGCCAGTACCAAACAATATGCCACACATGTTTCACACAGATTCAATATTTAAGATCACCCCTATCGGCTCCCTAGTATAAGTGGCAATAAAAACAATCAGTTCCGATTCTTGCCCGAACATCGTGAAAATAAGAAACAGACCCAACCATCTTAAGGACTAGTCTCAAAGAAAACGCACATATCCTTCAATCTGTTCTATTTATTCTTGATATTAAAAAATAAGTTTTCTTACATGATGCGATAAAGTCTAATTTCGTTTGTACCAAAGGCTCTGCATTGTTCTCTCGTTTAGCGAGCCCAAACCTTAAGCTCTATGAGGGATCCAGCCCAGTTCACTTTTTATAGGGGACCAGAAATTATGTCCCGGTGAAATATGGCGACACTTCTGCACTCAGAATTTAAACGTCCCGATTTCGTAACAGTTACTTACAGCTCTGAGGTAGGGAGTGAGTCTGACCCTTAATAAATTCAACATGAAAGATAGAAATTGCTGAAAAATTGTTTCTTTAAGAATTTAAGAGCACTTTTAGCGCTTAATGCAGTAAATGTGAGATCGTACCTATTTTTTCTTTAATTTTATCGTATTTTGTCAGTGATCATTTGCATTTTTTGTTATCGGTTATAAAATCGATAGGTATAGTATGGCAAAGTTTACTTTGATTGCATATAAATAATGGCTAGTGGAAAATTGCTGAAAAATAATTTTTCAGCAATTGTTCAATTATTGTATTTTAAAGAATTGAAGAGCACTTTTAGCCCTCAATACCGTATAATATGTGAAATCGTGCTTCTTTTGACGTGATAACCTTTAATAAATTGATGGAACACCTGCTTTTACAAAAAAATATCTGTTCCGGGTAACAGACGCCGTCATGGTAAACGTCACACGTCTCGTGTTTGTTTTATATTATCATCGTTTTCTTATGACGTTACACCTAAAATTATCGTCCGTAATACAGACAACCATCAAATTTTTTCATCAATTTTATCGTATTTTGTTATTGTTAATTTGCATTTTCTGTTATCAGTTATCAATTCTATAGGTATGGCAAAGTTTATCTCGATGGCTTAGAAATAATGGCTAGTGAAGATTGTTTGATAAGGACTGCACGACTGATTCTGTCCTCTGTCCTGACTTCGACCCTCACCTTATTAGAATTACTGTATCGTTTTTTATATATAACTAATTTTTAAATAGGTAGGTTTTTTTTGTAACACTTTTTTTCGAATAAACATAACTTAAAAATTTGTTATTTGTTTTTACGAATTCCAAAATTCTTAGAATAAATGTTGTTTGTTTAGGTGCACAAAAGTGGTCTCAATTGCTCGCTAATATATAGTTACCAATAACGCTGTACTTATCTATGTAACAAACACCGCAACTTCATCCACATATACCTAGAGTTTAGAATTTTCCATATCTGTGTCTTAATATCTTTGTGCTAAATTTTAGCTCTATCCGTCAAATAATTTGAGTTGATAGAGCAGACGATCAGTCAGTCAGTCTATCAGGTTTTGAATATTTTTTTATATCTCTTTTTCCAAGAACTTTCCTCTCATTTTACTAACAAAAATCAAGCGAATGTTACCAAAAGCACAATTTTGAGTTTATATTTCACACAAAACAGCAAATTTATCAAAAATCTAAAACTGGTTTAGTACATATTGACCCTTGGCACACAGCAAATCTTTTGTTTTCCAATAAAAAAGAACATTACTTCTGTCTAGTCCGTCCGACATTTTGTTAAGTGCAATTCATTCATCTTTGTCTGCTAACTAAATTCCATCTAAATTCTAAACGACCCTTGTACGCCTCGGGCAACGGTTAAAAGTCGAAAATTCTTGTTCTAAAATCGAATTATTTTTTTTATAGATGTAGGTACAATAGCATTCATTCGTTCGACACGTTTGATAGTGCCTTAGGCAATATTGGAAGTCCTTTAATGTTACTGCATTCGTCCATTTACCGGAGCGAAAGTACAGCGGGGTTTAAAGGGTGTTTTAATGTTTGATACTATCGAATTCTTTAAAAGCAATCCGATTTGATGCAGACCATTGAAAATTTTCAATAGAGTTTCAATTTAGAAATTGTAAGATTAAAGCTTCCTCATCTATAAAATAGACCTCGCTTAGTAGATTATGTTTTCAGCACTTAATTTATTGAGTTCACGTTTTGAATATACACCTAAACTGTGCCGCTAGTTCGTACGCGAGGTAGATTGTTTTGTACCTTAGTAATTATTTTCCTGGTTATTTTTATTTCTCAAACCTCAACCTTTCGACTATGTTTAAAAAATATTATTTTTACTAAAACCTTTCTGAATCACTCTATCTATTGAAAAAACTATATCAAAATCCGTTGCGTTGTTTTAAAGATACATAGGGACAAACAGACAGCGAGAAGTGACTATGTAGTGATGATAGTGATAATGAAGATACCATTTAAATTAAACCTTTCATTGATATCAAACATCAGGCCTGTAAAATTATGTATTTTTTCGCACAAATGACCAAGTTAGATATTGGATATTAAAATGTCACGTTTTTTTTTATTCGATAGTCTAAGCATTTTTTTTGGATTTTAGGTAGCTGTCATGTTCGGCTTTCGTCATGTTGTAATTTGGTGATCTGCGCAACGAAAACATAATTTCTCTCTCACTCTCTTAATATTCTTAATTTTTATTAAATGTAAATTGGTAGTTTATTTTTATTATTAATTTAAGTTTTTATTGTCCAATCGTTCTTTGAATAATTAGACTAAACATATATTCCAAAAAAATAAGTCTAACATTTCATTATTAACTGTAAAGTATTGATTTATTTTGGGCAGTTTTAAAGCTTTATAGAATTTAGTTAAATGATCTTCTTCTTTCTTTCATGCGCGTTTAATAAAATAATGTAAGTATTTCAATTTCTATCTGGGTAATTTTTTACAAAAAAAAACTAAATTTTTCGAATTTGGTAGGAAAATAAGTCGCAAAACTCATATTTGCTAAGCTACTCCGTAATAGATTTTATGTGGTCCCCCCTTCGTCTACCAAGCTTCATGTTTTCTTAAAACTATCGTTCTATTTTCTTCCGATCTTCGTCAATCTACCCTAAAATTCCTCTCATCGCCCCACCGACTTTTAACTCCGCATGTCATGTCTTCACAAAGTGTATGTAAATTGGTAAATGTAATAAATTGCATATATTTATCTGGTAATGGGGTCTTAACGTGCAGGGAGGGGCTACGGTGAAGGGAATCGATTGCCTCAATTCAAGACAGTTTGTTAGTTTAGGAACATTTTAAGGAATACTGTTTTTGAAACAAACGTTTAAGCTGCTTTAAATATATTATTTATTAATTGATTGAGTCCGGCGTTACTTTTTGAAACTCCATATCTTTTAATTTCCATTTAATGTAAGTATTAATATTAACACGTGCTCTTGGTTAATTAATGATGTCACTAATACTAATTATTGCTTGTCCTCATTGCACAATACTTCCATTATGTTATTTATTTACAAGTTCGAATAGTTTTAAATAGGTAAGTACTTAAAGTTATTTATTTATGTTATTCTTTTTTCCATGGTTAAATTTACGGTTTTATTTAAGAAGTCAATATTTTTATATTATGCATCAATTATGTATTAACTAAGGCTAAAGATCTAAGCACAAAAGCTACAAACAGATACCAATACGTATGATTATTATTAAAAAGTCCTGACAGACTGATCGATATAGGTCTACGTGCAGCTATAAATTAATAGACGGATCGCACTAAAATTTGGCATTTGGGTAGCTGATAACGAATTTTATAAAATTCAAACCCTACGCTTAAGAAGACGCGAGCAAAAGAGGGAAAGAAAGCATTTATTGAGTACAAACACACGACAAACACAGGAAGGAAGAAATGAACATGATAATGAAAAAAAAATAACACATAAAAACAAAAAAGTGACTTAAAAAAAGAAAAAAAAAAGAATTAAATGAGGAAAAACAGCATTTATTACAATATATTATTTGTAAAAACATTATTTAATCTGGCCATTAATCTCCCGTGATATATTTACGAAATTAACTCAGTTTACTGTATGCGGGTGCACTCAAATCTATCTGCAGACATTATCAAACATTCAGTATAAAGGGGGACAGAACGTGTGGTTGGTATTATTACGTGTCTCGATAGTGATTTACAATAATATCCATCGCTATCACGTTCGACAATTCTGATTGGATATACTTTCTCGCCAATCTATCAGCTGAGTCTCGAAATATGATAAAAATGAAGACCTCCCAACCAGCAAAGTCATAGTGATAAATATTTTATGAAAAGTTGAATAAAATGAATGAAGACCAAATTCTTCATTCATTTTATTGAAACAAATTCCTTCCTGTCTAATTAGCCAGAACGGTGATGGCCTACTTAAGCATAATTATACATTTAGAGAAAAATTATCCGTTTTTTTTCTTCAAGATTACTATGAAATTGATAGTATTTCGTGAGCTAGATGTGGAAAAAAGTATACAAACATACAAGATAGGCGCGAAAAATATAACCCTTTCCTTGCAGTTTTTTATTTTCTTCATCAGCATCTGATGCCATTACACGTAGGAACTTCAAGAAGAAGGTTAGATCCTTGCAAACAAGTAATTTTTGTTAGAAATTTTGCCATTATTCTTTCAGGCTTACCACTAGCACCCTGAATAAGCATGGATTAAAGTTGGTGGCGCTGTATGTATGATGGTGCTGTATTGTATCATCTAAATTAGATATAATAGGCAACATATAAAAGTCTAGCTGCTCAGTTTCTTTCTAGATAACGTTGTGGACGATGTGGTAATATTTTTATTTTCAGTTTAAAAAAAAAAAAGTAATAATTAAGTACTTAACTTAGGAATCTGTAGGGCTAGTACAGGTTTTACAAAACGTAAACGATGATCGTGACCGTTTTAACGCACACATACGTACCATTTTTAGTTTTTCTAGCAGTATAATAGACTCGATAGAGTTGATCGAGTAACTCGATGAATGAACGAACATTGTTTTTCTCTTTTGCGTACCTCTAAAAAAATAGAGATGGATGTTTGACGTTTCGAAATTCGTGAGCTAGTTGACAACATTGACAAAGTCAATTGTGAATAAAACCGTGTGTTATTTAAATAAGAAAATAATTATCTAGTGAAAATAATGATGACTTCAGCCTCCTAATTTGAGGTTTTGGTGGAGATCATGGAGCGGTAAGTTATTGTTCATCTTTGCAAATAAAGACATTGAACTTATTGTGTTTCAAACTAAACTACCAAGACATTTTCACTATTTGTAGTCACGGAGACCTTATGAAGCCTGCCGAGAGCCCCCACGGCATGCGGTAGGTTACTGGCGATGCGGAGGTGGGAAGAACTCACCTCCGCCTTCAATGAATATGTTCATGCACTAATATTTGTTTTGCCTTGCACTGCTTTGTCTTGTAAAGCTGTGGAGTGATTTTAAGTCGAATACAAGGAGGAAGGCGGCTAAGATTGGATCTTCCGTGTCAGGCACAGGAGGAGGGACGGCCTCGACTTTAGCACTAACAGACCTGGAACAGCGGACCCTTACCATAATGGGTCCGCTGCATCGTCCGCTGTCTGTTCTCTTCATACATTTTCAGTCATGTTATCTTCGGGGCAAACTATTTAATAATCATCAAAATGTTCTTATTTTCAGAAAACCTTGAGAACCTGCAAAGAGTTCCTGCTGCGTCTGATCCGCAGTGGAGGTCGCTGGCGGCAGAATTTATAGCAGAGAACGCGCGACGGTGGGAGCGCTGTATAGCCCCAACAGCAGGCACTATGGCAAATGCCACTAAATCATCGAAACGAAACGTTATAATGTTGTACCAAATTTCATTTAAGGAACTCAAATTAAAATAAAGAACTTTCTTAAAAATGATTACCTTAGGTTAAGTTTTTATTTGTAGTTTTTAGTTATCTATTTAAATAAAAATCAATTGCTGTTCGTTAGTCTCGCTAAAACTCGAGAATGGCTGAACCAATTTAGATGATTTCGGTTTGAAATGTTTGTCGTAGTCCAGGGAAGGTTTATACGGTGAGAAACATCGGACTTACGCGAGTGAAACCGCGGGGCGCAGCTAATTTATAATAATAATTACCATAAAGCACTAGCTGCGACCCGCAGTTTCACCCGTGTAATAATTTTCTACGCAATTTTCTTAATGTTTTCTTTCATAAGAACCACCTCCTGACAATAACAAAGACAACAAAAAAAAAGAATTAGCAAAATCGGTTCAGCTGTTCACGAGATTTACGCTTAGCAACACATTCAGCGATTCATTTTTTAAATATGGATTAAACTATTTTTTTACAATACCTACCTTATCCATCATCATTGATCAGCCAACTAATATATATTTATATAGAAGTTAGAAGTTTGTATGTAGGTTAATTAAATCTTTATGTAAAAAGTACTACTGAACTGATTGCGATGAATAATGGATGGTGTGCACATAGCTGAAGCCCTGGAGTAATCACACGGGTTTGAGGCCAAATGGCGCTGTGTAATGTATGAAATTGGCCAAAGCCAACACGTAGAGGTTTTTTAACGTTTTAATATCATTAAGAACATTTCATGTGGAACTTTTCAGTTTCTATGATCACAGGCAGACTAAATAGTCTTACAAAATACCTATATATTTGAAAATTGTTACGTTCCCTAATTGAAACGTTCCTTATGTACCTATGCTACGGCTATAGCTAACGGTGTTCCGAGGTCTTGCAGCTGTTGTTTGCCGGGCTTAAGACTTCACCGAATGTAGTACTGGGTCCCAAACAGGTGGTACATCCCAACCATCTTCTCTTTTGAAATTATTTAGATGTTTTCGAATTTAAATCGGTTTACGAAGAATTCTAAGTTCCTAACGGTTCTCAGTAGCCAGTACCTGTGCTTTATCGAAGCGTAGATATTGATTAGGTTTATCCAGCATGTATTCCTCGTCAGTGTTTACTCCAACCAGCCAACTAAGGCAAGCCAGAGGTGATTTATGTATTTTGTACATGAATGATGTTCGCCACCCTATCACTAGTTGCACGACCCAGGCTCAGTAGTGCCAGGTTTCCTTAGTCAGGAATCATCAAATGTCATCAGTTTCATATTGAAACGTTGGTTCTGTAAAAGATCGCACACGTACTTGAACCCCTGGAAAAGAGGAGTCCGATATACAATCCGGTGCCAATAAAGTTCGAAGAGACAAAGTATTTTGCCGCCGTTCTTCACGGCGAGCCGCCTCTTTTTCTTCAAACATCATCCATGCTAACACACATCTTAGAAACATTTTTAGTTAGTTTTTTTTATGTAAATAAATTCCTTTTACATGCTTCTCACTAATAATATTTGATCGAGTAAGAAAACGTTCACGTTTACCGTTTACGTACACGTTAACGAATTTCAAGTTGACAACGAATGTCAATTTACACCAAAATGAATGAACTCTTCTGTATACAACGTAATATTTTTACTTATGTGTGGTATCAATTTTAGTTCCTTTACGTTTCCGATAGGGGCGCCTATTCTGAAATGTATGGAACGATATACGGATACGGTCATCGTTTTCGTATGGTTAAACCCATACTAAGGGCTCTGATTGATATACTTTTAAGTTTTCTTACAAAAACTTAAGTTCCTAAAAGAGTTTTCAAACATATCGGTAAAGTCGTATAAAAACATGAAGAGGGCGTTTTCAATTTTAGTTGAGATATTCTAAAGGAATTATGTTCTCATAATTTTACAACTATAAAACTAAAGATCTACTTACAACAAATTAACAATGTCTATCAAACAGAGGTAATAAATATCTATTTTCGATGATTAGACGTAACCGTTCCTATTGACCAGTCTGCAATTACAGTCGTTATCTCGAGTTAATTTTGCAGGGGCCGCCATTACTGACATTATCCAAATTAGACTGAGGTCAAAACATTGGGTTGAATCGAAAGTATTCTAATTAACTATTACAAGAAGAAATGGTTTGTATTTGTTATATTTTAAAAATTTTGAATATGATACTCTCTATCTAGTCGGTCTTAGTTACTATGAAAACATACGTGAGTTTAAAAAGTTTATGATATAATATGTTTGTGAGTGTATGGTTGCCTGAATAAACTATATTTTATATTAATTTTAGTAATAATATTTTATTTTTATTTATTTTAAAGCATTTACTCTGTTGGTTAAGAAACCTTAGTTATTTTCTATGGTAGGTATTAGGTATTAATTTTAATCAGACATTTAAAAGGTTAACCTTATGAAGAAAACAAGAAGTGAAAAGTAAATGAATACTAATTTTAATATTTAAGTACCCACACATTTTGTTCTCTTAAGTTTTGCTATCGTTTAAACTTAATAAAAGCGGGACTTTTCTCTGGATATAGTAAAGTAGAAAGTTCTGTCAAATTTATCTAATAATACGTCAAATAAAACAATATTTCTTCCCCTAAAGGGTACCAATTTAGTTTGCAACACGTCAACAATTACAGAGGGAGGGTAGTTTTTTACTCCCCTGCTAAAAATCATGAGAAGTTGTGTTTCTATTACAGATTTTTGATTTGGTCACAAATATTTTTTTAGAAACTCAATAGTTTTGAAAATATTTTTAAAATTTCCCTTGTATTAGGTTTCAGGACATGTTGAAAAAAAATCTCCTCGGACATCCTAACTTCACTATCACTACACAGTATAAAACAAAGTCGCTTTCTCTGTCCCTATGTCCCTATGTAGGTATGCTTAAATCTTTAAAACTACGCAACGGATTTAAATGCGGTTTTTTTTTATTGATAGAGTGATTCAAGAAAAAGGTTTATATGTATAATACATGCATAATATAACCGTGCGAAGCCGGAGCGGGTCGCTAGTAATATTATAAATCCAAATGTCTGTTTATTTATTTGTTTGTTTGTTCCCTTTTCAAGCTCAAATGACTGGATTGATTTGGATGAAAATCGGTATAGTGGTAGTTTAAAGGATGGAAAAAGACATAGGTTACTTTTGATCCCGAAATTCCTCTGAATATTCTGTCAATGAAATTGGCACATGTTAGAAATTACACCCAGTTCTCTGATTCATAATCAACTCGTGGTTCTAATCAAACTTCTTTCAGCAATCAAATTAGGGCGTGACGAACTAGACGACAAAATAACAGTTTTTATAAAGCCATCATTCCCTTAAATGTAACACGAAAACCGGCACGCTTCTATTCACTATGGACAGTAATAATAATGATCGGTCTTCCTGTCGCCGCTCCAACTGCCATCGGAAACATTTCACCATTGATTTTTCCGCAAATAATACCCTGTCTCCAAAAATCCGTTTGGTTTCCTCATTGTTTCGATCGCCGCCCCTATTCTGGTGTCCCTCTCGAATGTCGCATGGTCCTGAGTGCATTAGTTTCGCTCAAACACATCCGACAGTTTCCTGAACAGTGGTGAAGCACGTGACCTCCAAATATAAAAGACTTCACGCCTGATCGCAACTGTGATATAGATGTGAATAGAATTGCCCGTATTGAGTAATATTATATTGGGGGCGATCTTCATTGAGTTCGTCTTTGTGTCGCGATAACAGATTTTATTAAAGGCAATTTATTAATTTTACTATAGAAAACAATTTCATTATAGTACAGATTAGTTACTGTAATTAATTTCATAATATCTAATATGAATCCGAAGGTTTGTTTATTTGTTTGTTTGTTTATTCCCTCTATACGGTCAAACGACTGCATGGCTCCATGGCTGCTCATGTACGCTGATGATATTGCGCTGGCGGATTCGGATAAGGGGCGGCTGGTCCAACGTGTACTGTGGCATCTATAATGCCACCCCTTGATCTTATCATCTCATGAACTCATTCTTTTATAAAGTTATCCTTATTTTTATATTGTTTAGAACCTTTTTTTTACTGTCGACAAAGAAAAATTTTGAATTTTGAGTTTTGAATGTTGACATTGTCATTTCAAAAAAATTTGGAAAACTGGCAGATTACTTTTAAAAATTAATTACAGAATAATAAAAAAATCTATTGGTTCCTGTTGGAAATTTATCTGTTTTTGTACTAACTAAGTCAGTTCTGGCTGTGGTGCGGAGTTTTACGAAAGAATTTTAGCTTAGTGCATTGGATGCGATTGTATAGTGTGTGTTTATACACCGACGACGACGAGATTAACGCACTTTCTTGCTAATCCTACGATATTACGGACGATTCTGTACAACAACGCGTTGATTTGGCGTGTATAAACTTGATGACCAAGGAGCAAGAAAGGGGTGAAGTTGGTTATGACCATGATTTAAACAGACAATAAAGGAGAACGCAGTATACCTACAGCTATCGAATACCTCTGTCACTGACCTAGCTAAGTGTTCTTTTTTATTTTTTAATGTATTTATTTATCTTTTTTTAAATATAATTGTTAATCTTTTTTCTTGTATTTTATTGTTGAGGGTATTGAGCCGTTAGGTCTTTAGGTAGGACTGGACTGACGGACCGACCCTCTTCAACTTCTTAAGACTTCTTTCTTTTCTTTCTTTTAGCTTTTCTAAATTTTTCTTTAAACTTGTAACGGAACCTTCCGTTTCGTTACAGTACACACGTGGAAGGAGTCGCTTGAGAACGGCGGTTTGCAACTGAATGTGGCGAAGACAGAGTACTTGGCTTGCAATATCACAGATCCCACACCTGTCTGCGTAGACGGTCATATGGTCGAGCGGACAGACCAGTTTAAGTACTTGGGATCTGTGCTTCACGCGTCCGGCGACATCGATTGCGACGTCAAGTCACGCATTTCAGCGGCTTGGGCCAAGTGGCGTGAGGTGACTGGTGTCATTTGCGACCCCAAAATGCCGGTTAAACTAAAGGGACAGGTCTATAAAACCATCATTAGACCTGTCCTTTTGTATGGTAGTGAGGCGTGGCCGGTACTTGAGCGACATAAGCAGGAGCTGCGTGTCACGGAGATGAAGATGTTGCGCTGGATGTGTGGAGTGACGCGAAAGGATCGCGTCAGGAACTCCCGCATCCGGGGCAGCCTTCATGTCCGAGACATTGCAGATAAATTGCAAGAATGTCGCCTACGCTGGTACGGTCACGTCTGGCGAAAACCGGCTAGTTACGTGGGGAACAAATGTCTTGCCATGGCGCCTCCGCCGGGCCGTGGCAGACTGGGTAGACCCAAGAAGTGCTGGCTTGACGTCGTAAAGGGTGATATGCGTGCAAATGGCCTTACTAACCAGGATGCCGAAGATCGTGCGAAGTGGAGGCGTAAAAGTAGGAAAGCGGACCCCGGGCTCCCGAGAGGGATGCAACCGGGAACATCGCTCGGATGATGATGATGATGACGGTCAAACGACTGGATCGATTTCATCTATTTAATAAAATGTACATGATTGCACCGATAAAGATATAAGTTAAGTTCACAATAATTATAAACTACGTGATGAATTCAAGACACTACTTGAACTTCAAATCTGATATTAGGGATATTATCATGGAATCGGCATGTATTTTAGAGCATTAAGAAAGACATAAGATAGTTTTGATATTATATACTCATGTGCTAACGCAAGTGAAACTGCGGGGTGGAGCTAGTAAATAATAAATTAGACCCTAGCCTCTCTTTTCAATATAATTGTATGCAAAGTATTTGTTTAATAAAAGGACTAATAGAATAATTATTTTATTTATTACGAAAATCTACGAAATACCAAACTACGAAAATCAATCGAAACTGTTGTTGGATACTTCGTACACAGCTCTAGACCAGTCAACAAGCCAAAGTCAAAGTCAATAGAAAACCATACATTATTTCAGTTTGGTCAAATGATTATTTATTTTACTAACATCCAAGAGCTATAATTTAATATCTACGACTTCAAAAGACGTGACTAACACGAATATTTTATTTGAGTTAGCACATTGAGCGCTACACTGACAAAACGTAATTGACTTTGACATTTCATGCAAATCTCCCGTCCTTTTTTTATCTTCAGCTCTTTTATTCGTAATGTGATTATACAACACCCCCCAATCGGGGCCCTTTTCTAGGGTGCTAAATAAGATACGACGTTTTCCGCCTCAGGCACCTTTGATAGTCTACTATCTACTTTTTAAAGCTTCGTCACGAATTCGGAACCTCTCGTTTTATTGGTGGCCATTATGATAATTACATTAAGGACTGGTCGTCGATACTCCGTCTTTCGAATTTGTTCTGTTGTTACGGTGAACCGTTTGCCTCTTGAATATTGAGGATCTCATTTGCGAAAATCGCACCTATTCTCTACGTGACACTTTTATCCATGAAGCCTTTTTGTATTAACTTTGGAAAGAAATCAAATTAGGGGAAATTAAAAAATTATTTGAGCAGACTTTTAGCATTTTGATAATTTAAATATTCCTTACGTAATTTTAGGTTGAAATAATAATTTATTTAATACCACGGTCTCGGCCCCTCTACATGATGGGCCATCATACTGGCCCACTAATATGGCCCTACGTCTGGTGGCTTATGGTTCGTGGGATGGCGAATGAAGGATGGCCACGGGGTTGGTTTTTCGGTAGCACATCAAAGGAAGTGGGCTACGATGGCTTAACGTGGCCATCGTGTAGTTGCGTTTCAACCATCGCATGGTCATCTCGCTGGTCCAGTGCTGGGCGATCATGTATAGGGGCTATGAAATGCAACTACACCATGGCCACGTTCAGCCTTCGTTGCCCACTTCCTTTGATGTGCGACCGAAAAACCAACCCCGTGGCCATCCAGTCGCCATCCCACGAACCATAAGCCATCAGATACCACTACCCCTCTACATGCTGGCCTATGTTAGTGGGCCAGCATGATGGCCCATCATGTAGAGGGCCATTAAAGGAATACCATTGTGAGAAACTAACATAATTCAACCAGATACCGAACTAAACTAGGTATTATAATAGGTATAATGCCTGGTATAAAGTCAGTATTGCTGACTATGAAACACCGACCCCGATGACTAGATTTCTAGTTACATACCTAAATACCTAGACTTCTAAGCAATACCTAAATACGTAGGTATTGTAAATTGGCTTTGAAATGTTTCTCTGAATTAATTATTCGTAATGCTCAAAGTTTACTCAAGGGGTATCACAAGTAAAAATCTCAAATTCTAATAGTTATAAGTACTTTATTTTAATTAAATTAAATCAGATTAAATTAGGATGAAGCATAAATTAAAGTATCGTTAACACAATATCGTAAGAAACCTACCTTACAAACCTACCTTAAGAGGAACCCGGCTCTTTCTCCATACAAACGTAGTCGACTGTTTCCACCCTGGATAATGACACTAGAGCAAATTTTGGTAGCATAAAACCTATAACTGCCATGACCAATGACCATGCCCTTATGTTTTGATTATTATAGGAAGTAAAAAGAATGAAAGATACATACTTACCTAATAATAATAAGACATAGGGGCATGGTCATGGCAGTTATAGGTTAAATTTTATTCTACAAAAAGTGTTATTATCCAGGGAGGAAACAGTCGACTACGTTTGTATGGAGAAAGAACCAGGTACCTTTTCTCTTAGGTAGGTTTGCTGTGGGTGATATATTAGGTACGAAAAATAACAACAACAACTTCAGATAAATGACGTATTTATTATCGACAAAAAAACTTGGCAAAATTTAAGGGCGATAAATTGTATTTGTCGTTTTCCGCAACTAGACCTCTTCAGTTGGGCCCTTTTTGCAATACTACCTTCTCAGCTCAGTCGACCATGTCTGTGGGTTTAATCACGATTATTCCTTTATAGGAAGAGCAATGTCAATTAGCGCACTTCTCCATTGCTACCGGCCAGCGTCCGGCCGCAAAACGGACAATCGCCGTCGGGTACTACGGAGGGTTCGTAAGTCGTTCCCGCTGTCCCAACACCGAAGCGATTGAGGAACTCTAGTCGGTTGGCTTCCACTTTCAGACCAGCATAACCAACATAACCTCGTTACTTCCACACGGCAGAGCGGCGGGATGATACATAAGGACGCATTTTCTCCACCTTAAAAATAAAGGCATCATCATAATAATATAGGTATCTTCTAGGAAGGCGTATTACATCTTAGGCCGTCACCTACCATCAGGCAGGTGTGATAGTGGTCAAACGCTGACCTATCATATTATGTAAAAAAAGGCACAAAGGTACATGATAATTAATACTCGTACTAGCTGCACCCCGCGGTTTTACGCGTTTAATCATTTTCTAAGCAATTTTCTTTCATAAGAACCTTCTCCTGACACAACAAAAAAAGAATTAGCGAAATCGGTTCAGCTGTTCTCGAGATTTGCGCTTAGCAACACATTCAGCGATTCATTTTTATATTATGAACTAGCGACCCGCCCCGGCTTCGCACGGTTATATTATGCATGTATTATACATATAAACCTTCCTCTTGAATCAGAGTGATTCAAGAGGAAGGTTTATATGTATAATCTATTAAAAAAAACCGCATCAAAATCCGTTGCGTAGTTTTAAAGATTTAAGCATGCATAGGGATATAGGGACATAGGGATATAGGGACATAGGGATATAGGGACATAGGGATATAGGGACATAGGGACAGAGAAAGCGACTTTGTTTTATACTATGTAGTGATAGTGATAGTGAATATTAGTTCATAAAGGTTAAATGGTACATTAGGACGTGTTGTTCTTTATGTATTTTATAGAGTTTTACATGGTCAGCCATCAATTCAAAACAAATTGTTTCAATTAAATTCCATTTGTTTATTCGCGTGAATGGATTTTTTTATTTGTTTTGAGTTTTGAAGATTCTGTTTGTTTTATTGAAACTGAAAAAAGAAGTTTTTTTAACGCTACGTTAATTGAATATTTGAATTGATTTGTTTTGATTAAAAACTGTTCAATATTCATTTTTAAATTCTAAAACCTACCTAGTAGAATTTATTTCTTATGGACACAGAATACATAGCAGTTACTACGAACTACAAACTTTAACAGCACTTTTACAATTTTAGAGGTCGAATTTTGAAAAAATATTTCTTAGTGTTCGAATACGTTCTCAGGCTCGTAGCTCTTTACTTTTAATATACTCTTTTAATATATTAAAAATAGGTAAATGACTGCTCATTTATAAAGTAAATAGTAATAATAACATTTGTATAGTGTAAGCACTGCAAGGATACATACTGTCGTAATAAAATAATCTACCAAGCAATCGTTTGATTGTTTAACTAAAACCAAAGTTTATAGCATGGAAGAAAAATAAGACTTAACGTTATTACTTCTTTAGTCTGAAGTTTACATTCGCTTTTAAAAGTGACAAAATATGGTAATTTAAACAGGTAAGTTGCATCATAAAGTTAATTATTAGCCCGTTGGGGTCGAATGTAAATGTAAAATTCTTATTTCATTCGGAAAAACTTTAATTTAAACTTTGTTGCAGCCGGTATTCGTGCAAGCAAACTGCACAGCCTTATAAGCTTATTTTCTTCGTAGGGACTCGAAAATTTTCTTTAGATTAGTTTCTCTTGTTGAGAAAAATAGGATGGAATAAGAAATAATAAGTTCCCGTCTACTCTTAAATTGGACTTCGTTTCTTTTGTACGACATTTTTTGTTGGTTTACCGCGGGTTTGAGGAAATAGCATTGCTTTAGTTATTAAGAACTTATTTGTATGGGTGAAACTTCGTAATAAATTTCGAGGTTTCGGAGCGAGTATAGTTAACTTGTTTTTTGTTGCTGAATTTTTGGAAATGTTTTACCTAGTTTTTTGTTGGAGGTATTCTGCTCGGGATTTTTCCTCCTACTTTATCGCTATTTCAATTTTTCAACAATTTTATGAAGTTTCATACAAAGCAATGTTTAGTGTTGCATGCTGGATATTGGTGTGGAAATTCAGGCATTTTTACTCCACTTTTCTTATTACCTATTCAAAACAAAATTCGCGGTAGATGCTTGGTTTAGTTTATATCTTGCTGCAGAGAAAAAAATAGTAGGTAACTTTCATCACAAATACCTACACTTTTTTGACCCAAGTATAAAAACAACAGAAAGATACTATTTGCATTTTAAAGACAAACTCAAAGTAATGAAGTCTGCTGCAGCTTTCAATTTCATTCAAGAAATCCTTCTTCAGCAAACCGCATAAATAAGTAGGTAATTCTACAAAGATAGGTTTTTAAATTAAAAAATGGCAATTTATGTCGGTTAAATTCGAGTTGGGAAATGAAGTATTAGAATAAAATTCTTTGATAAAATAGATGTACCTAAGCACTTAAAACTTGTTACTAACTATAAAGACACATAATATAGTTCACACGTAAACCAACACTTTTACTGTTAACTTCAGGTGATACAAACAAAGCATTTTTGTTGAAATAAGGAGTGACTCTAATAATCTAAAGAAAAATCATCAATCAACTTATCAAGCAAACGAAACCACGGTACCTTTTTGAAGTAACTCCTTTTGCCTGAGTCCTCGTGCAATATAAATCTCACAAAACGTAATACGTAAGCACTTAGGTCTACAAAACTTTATTAAAAACCACTTCGTAGCCTTACGATCTCTTCTTTAGATGTTCGGGCTTTGAATACAAGCGCGAATATAGAATTTTATCAAACTGATAGAAGTAAAAAGTTCAGTTGGTGTGGACTCTTATTTCCTTTATGAGACCTATATTTTGCTCAATTTCAAAACAGTTCTCCGTTATTATCAAAACGAATATTGGCATCTACCAAGTTTGTGTATTACATACTTTACCTGCAGTTCATTACACAAAGGAAACTTCACGAAGACACGAGTTCGGTAACTGCGAAATTAAGTTATTTACCCATATAGTCAGTAGGTATACATTTTCCTTTGATGAAAGTAGAAGTTTGTTTCAGGAAACAGGTTTCGAGGGAACTCGACTTTTCGATCGTTCAAAGTACTTACCTACACCTTCTGGTTTTTTTCGTTTGCCTTTCAATTTAACGGTATTACAGTAGGGTCGGGTCTAGTGGTAGTTAACTCGTCTTTAATTCAGAAGGTAGTGGATTCGAATCCAAGCCGACCATGCATAAATGGATTTCTCTTCCGAAAAGTGTATGGTACAATTAACTTGTTTAAAAAATTAACATTGCTCTTACGGTGACGGAAAACATCGTGATGGCAATCGCGGCTTGATTGTCTTCACATATTGAATATTGATATACTAAGCTAAGAGGTTGGTATTAGGGGTGGTATCCTACTAAAAAGGTCCAGTTGCGAATAAACAGGCAGTATACAAGTACAAGTAAGATCTCTATATTTCTATTTTTACTACAGTAGTTAACATTATTTTTATTTCTTTTTACACGTCCATAGCTCCAATCAGTGTAATAGCCAATAAACAGGCAAAATATTCTAAATTGAACTGCATCTAATAATAAAATGGCCAATCCATTAAAGATAATGTATGATATTAAATGTAGGTACGGGCAAAGCAGGGGAGATGCAATGCGGCACTGATAACCAGCGGTGCATGAACACCAGACCATTCGATGTATTAGCTGATGGGATGTTTGATCCTTTATGGGTTGTGTAAAGAGCAATTTTAATAAAAGTAGAAATTTTAATATTGATTCTGAATGTATGAACTTCAGTACCTCTACCACGAGTTGTCCTTGCTTTTCTTTAACGTTGGGTCATTTTTTCGTTAGGATTGAGAAGGCTTGCCCAACACCAATACCTTTTAAGCTTAGTCCAGAGTCCAGAGGAAAGAACTTGTCAATGCATCTAGAGGCAACTAAAGATGAGCGCACACCTAGCCGCGCCGCACGCGCCGAAGCCGCCGCATTTGTATTCTTTGTATGAAGCTGTATGCAACCTCGCACACTTGCAGCAGTCGCGCGCCGCATCGACCGCTGCTGATGACGTCACCCGCGCCGCACGCACCGTACGCCGCGGACGATGCTGATGACGTTACCTGTGGCGCAGTCGCTAGTCGCCGCATCGACCGCATCGACGGAATTCCCTAGCCGCTGCTGATAACGTCACCCGCACCGGTGCGGACAGGTGTGCGAGGCCATTAACAAAAGCGATGACTGCGGCGACTGTGGCGCGTCCGGTGCGGCTAGATGTGCGCTCACCTTAAGCCGCAGGTTTCATCACGATGCTTCTTTGGTTTAGTTGCATTTTGATCCAAAAAATTATTATCAAATCCATAATTATTTTTGAATAATAGGTTTGATGTATTAGAGGCGTTTAAATTTTGTAGAACATTTTTTTGCTTTCGCCGTAAGAGCAATGTCAATTAGCACCCAAAAAAATTCCTAAGAAAAATCCATTAGTGCACGGGGGGACGGGTTTTGAACAATGATCTTCGGAATGATGCCCGAGGTATCTACCACTAAGCCAACACCGCTCTTTCAGGTTCTATAACTTATTATCAGAGGGAGGATAAATTACTTTTGATTTTATTTGAAACCACTGCCTAAAATCTATAGTCAAACATATTATATAAGTAATTAAAACTTCTGTTTGAGAAATCAAACGCTTTACAAACACGAGCTTTAACCTAGTCATGCTTATAATTTCGCAAGAGTTTTAAAATTTTCCAATCTTTTCATTTTCAATTCGCCATTTGATCATTCATTCGCATTAATCAGTAAAAAGCTAAATTTCTTTACGAAATTATCTAATAAGCCACTTTGATTTTTGAAAAAGTTATTTTCTTGAAGAATTTTCTTTATAAGTAAATTTAATGTTATGAAAAAATGCGGATTCAGTGTTAACCTACGCTTGAATAATTATAAATCAAACGAACTTACCTGATGTTTAAAACCTACCAAAGATGACGGGCGAAATGTGGATTCGATTTCCACCTCAAACAAATATTTGCAAAAAAGGAAATTCGACTGATTGTTTTTTTTAAACTTCTATCTTTTCAGTGAATCTCATTTACAGTAAAGTTTAACATATTTTTAATATTCTAAGCTATTCCTAACATAATATTATCTTTCCAAATGTTTCGGTGAATCAAAATATAATCTGAAAATAGTCTTTTGGGAAATCATAGGGTATGAAAATGTATCTTTTAGTCTGATAATTTTTAATACAAAAAGTACTGTATAAACCTAGTAAAACAAGCCGTAAACTATTTCTCAGGGGCTTAATACATTAGGTATGATGAATGAGAATAAAAATACTGATAATGTTAACTTTATCAAGGTACTAGCAGCGCTCCGCGGTTTTACTCGCGTTAATGTTTCTTTAAAAGTGATATTAATTTCCTACAAACACAGAATACATAATAGTAACTTCGTCTTCTTCTTCGTATCCATAGCACAAATTAAAGGTATGAATTAAAGGGGAATTGATGAAGTATCCGCCCACTTCAGTGTGCTGCCAGGTCTTCGGCGTTGTTATTAGCTGATATCAGGTCAGCCAATGTACAGCAATTAGGGCTAGAGGGGCACTTTAAAGGTGGAACTTAGAAAAATCCTTTCTTAGAGCTCGCATACGTTCTAAAAGGAAGCCTCATGCGAAATTTCAGATTCTTAGCTCTTGTAGTTTCAGAAATATTTTGAAGAGTATTTTTTCTTGTATTAAGATAGCAAATTAATCACTAGCAGCTCCCCATGGTTTTACCCATGTAAGTCCTGATTGCGTAGGAATATCAGGATAAAAAGTAGCCGTACTAAAGTACTTTTTATCAGAGTACCAGTATCAGAGTGTGAGTCATTAAAATCGGTTAAAATTAAAACTTTTTCGTTCTTCTTCTTCTTCTCAGGGTGTCATGTTCTCTCCAAGAATATTAGACCCGATCTCTCGCATGGCTAAAAAGTTTTGCGGCACTCGCTATCCCTGTCCAGTCCACTCTCTGATATTCCGTCACTACTAACTTATTCGTTACAAACAAACAAATTAAAATATTTCCTCCTTAAATATTTGTGAAGATGTTCTCTAGAAGTTTGGAATGAAACATTCACCAATACAAAGTAGCCATATGTGGCATCTTAAAACGTCTTATTACATATTTTGCATTAGGTACTTTACAATTTTGTGGTTTCTTCTATCACATCGTATGTACATTGAAACACGTTCTCACTGTAAATTCTTAGTGTTGTCCATTTAGTGAGAGTGAAACTCAGAACGCTACGTTTTACAGGCAAATTTTACATTATTGAATGGTAAGAGAATTTAGATTGCTGAATCTTAACGTACCACGGGAAATTATTTATGAATTAGCTTTCTACGTTTACTGTGCTTCCTTTCATAAAATAAGTTAACCGTTTTTTACTTTAGTATTGAAAACAGTGCAACTGTTTAAAACTAATATTCTTGAGATTACAGTATTAGGCAGTAGAATTAGTTGAACGTATACAAAGTAAACAACATGATAAATATTTTCAGAAGAAAAACAAATTATCTTCCAATCATTTTTATAAGTAGTGCTTAACTGTTTAAAAGTCAACAAATAAGCTCTTAATTATAGGTTTTAATAAAAATATCGTGACTTAAAAACATATAATTTAGTTGTATGTGATTTTTCATGGAACAGTTTATTATTGTATTTTCGTTTATTTTCCGTGATACACGCGAGCTTGCGGTCAGCTATGTCAATAACGTACCAGATTTGGTGTACCTACCTAATTACGGTTGTTCCCACGTTAGCAGCAAAAAAGTGTAAAGGTAAGCCTTTATCAGATAACGGAATAACTTTATTATAACATTTCTTTTAGCACGAAATCCTTTTATTTCCCGAAATTGATAAGCGCCGAACTCTAGACGCTACAAAGGAGCGGAATAAACACGGCAAATTTTCTCTCTAACTTTATTTACCTCAGTAACTTGCTAACTTTGAGAGTGGTTTGTAACTTTTCGTAGATTATTCCGGAAAAATGAAACTAAATCATAAATTAATGTTGAGAGCGAAGTGCAGGGTTGTTTCTTTAATTTTAGTATTGGATCTGGTAGACGCAAGGCACTCTTGCCAGATTAAAATTTCATACCAGATGCATTTTTGTTTCAAATGTTGCAGGAATTGTTCTTTAGCAACAGTTTGTATGGAAAATGTGGCAATTTGTGTTTTCAATTGAGGTTTTAGCTTTTCATTTAAAATATTTAGCTACTAATAAGATAACTACCACAGAAGATACTTATTTTAGGTATTATAATTCTACACCACCGTGTGTGTAGGAATCACGTGGCGGGTTAAGTACACTAAATAATATGTGTAGACGTTTTTAAGGCAGATTTGTATGACTAAATTGCCATGCATGTTATTGACTCTCACTTCATACAACCAAACATTATAGTTACAGACAAAAAAGAGCCTTATACAGAAAGTAAAAACGTTTATTCCGATTAGTTCAGTTGACCTCTTCAGTTAACTAAACTAGAAATAGTGCACATTCGACACCTACGTTAACATCTGTGAAGTTTTACAAAAGTAAAAAGGAACAAAATTGTAACACAATCAATATAAATAAAGTAGATAAAGAATTCCATCTGGATTCCGAATAGGAAAAGTCTATTGGATACGGTAACAAAAAGCGGTCACCGATTGAAAATCGTTAATGAAAATTGACGGGTACAGAAATTAGAATTGTGGACTGCAAAGCACCTACTGCTGTGGTATAAAAATAGATAAATATTATAGTATAGGTAATAAAGAAGGTAGTATAGGTAGATTAATATAGGTAATAAAGTCTATTCGTCACAAACAAAAAATCTTTCCTCTTTATAATATTAGTGAAGACTAGCAGCGCTCCGCGTAACTCCCGATCCTAAAAATATCGGAATAAAAAGTTATGTTACTTTCAATGAATCAATGTATCCTCATACAAAGTTTCATCAAACTCGGTTTAGTAGTTTCGGTTTTAGTAGCCTATTCGTTACAAACAAAAAAAATGTTTCCTCTTTACAATATAGAGTATAGATAGAAAATAAATATAGAAGAAGAAGTTAGATAGATAGAAGATAGATTAGTATAGGTAATAAAGTAGATTAGGAGTATATTCGTCACAAACAGAAAATCTTTCTTCTTAATAATATAAAGTGTATAAAAGCTTTACCAGATTGATCTAAAATACATAATAGAAACAATTTCTACATTCAAACGCTCAATTTGAAACCAATTCTATATCAGTTCATCAATTAAACCACCTCCCACCGGTATTGGACAGACACAGCGGACACATTCAATAGGAAGTTATTTCTCAATCAATTCAAATTTGCATCGGAAATAATGAGATAAGGAACATGGACATTTGGGCCAGTGGTGGACTTCAGGACAGGTGGAAATAGATTGACTAAAATTGTCTACGGTTAACGGTAATAGTATTGAGTGGCGTTTCGTAATTAAGCAATTGGGATTTAGCATTGGATATATTGTTTGTTTATTGCTTGTGATTCTTATATTTTAGTAGTAACAAATTATGGGTTGATTTCATGCCTCCAACTTTGATCATATTTTTATCCCTCATGCCTCCAAAAGTTATTAATATAAAAGTTATAGATCTCAGGTCTTCATAAACTTTTAAAGTTAAGTTAACAGCATGTTAACTAGTTATAAATTTTAATAAAGCATAAATTGTGTGGTTATGATACTTCGGCGTATCTTAATGATAAGATCCCAGGGACATGTATTTAATTGTTTTGTTTCAAATATATACTTTTTGAGCATGATCACAAACAAAACTTCATGCCTTCTTCTTGTCATCTGAACGCGCCCAAGGTACTTATCCTAATTTAGTTTTAAGACGATTAAAAGTATTTTATACGATTGATCCCAAATAAATAAAGAATTTTGTGTTCTGACTCTTATTGTGTGACAAACATGTAGATCTTTATTGTTCGGGAAAAAATAGTAAGCTAATTCTACTCAAGTGTACCAAAGAAATATTACCCTAAAATAAATCGAATTTTCAATATCTCCCAGAGAGGTACGAACGAAATCACTTCCAAAAATAAACTAGCAAAATCTGCGAAACTAAAATCCTTGGAAACTCCTAATTCTATTTGCAAAGTTGCTTCATTTTTTACCACCTCCGGGAGTTTGCGAAAAAAATCTTATAAGCCTGCAATCAGACGCTTGCTGTGAACAAATTATTTCCCAAGAGTGCCGGTACATATGTGCTGAATCCGTATTTAGACACGCCCTATTTGTTCAACTGATGATCCCCTTAGCTAATTCACACTAGGGGGATGCGGGCAATTTTCTAAGTCGGCAACTCTACAAGACAAAGTTTTTCAAAGTTACTAAACTGCTATCTGTATGAAATAATATTGTTACGACTCTAAGTTTATTTTAAGGGAAATATTGCGTTCAGTTGTTACAAAGTTATCTTTCAATATAAATTCTTTGTTCTTCTAGATATATTTTTTTACCCACCTATATGTAGTTTTTGTAGGTATAGCTTTAAATTGAAATGTTTTTTGAGATAATAATTTGTTTTTGTATAGAATGTGTATGAAAACTATTCATAAATATTCCTATTATATATTATTATATAATATATTATAGCGATTATTGGTTTTAATGTTATTTTGTTAATAGAGAAACGATATTTCAAGTTGCTACGAGTAGATTGACTATGACAGCGACTTGTTTACCAAATCAATTTGACTACTTTTATTTTATGTTTCAATATTTTAAATGTTTAAAAATTCATAAGTTCCTATCAAAATGATTGAAATAATTAATTATTAATTTAAAAAATTACTATTGAGTTTATAATTAAGATTTTAAAGATAGAAAAGTGACTTCACGTCTGTCAAACTTGTTGTGGACATTACCGATCCCACCACCGCCTATAAAAGCAAGCGCTGAGGCGATTATGGGATCTTTTGCTGCTCAGTCTTTGGTCGGTAAGATGGTTGGGTTCCACGATGCATAAAGTAAGACTATTCCATATTTTTGATACAGTGTATTCTTGTCTAGTTTGTTGAAGTTAATAGTTGTTGCTAATATTCGAAATAGTTGTTGATTTAGTAATAAAAGGTGAAATGCGGTTCAGTTCGCCGTCCACGTCAGTGGTTTATGTTGGAACCGTTTTATCATGTTATTTCCTCGTTGTTTGTGTTCCAAACCTATTACCATCAAACTAAACTATCTGGAGATTTAGCTTCCATTGGTAAGAAGCCTTTTTCTCCAACATATATTATATTATTAACTAGCTGCGCCCCACGGTTTCACCCGCGTTGGTCCCGAAATACAGTGAAAATATATGACGAAAAACGCTGAGCAATTTCACATCTGTCACTTTGACATCTGTCACTTTGACATCTGTCACTTTGACATCTGTCACTTTGACATCTGTCACTTTGACATCTGTCGCTTTGACATCTGTCAATTTTTCGACACTTTTCGTTATAATTATTTTAGACAATTCACACAATATCTTTATAAATTATAGCCTATGTTTTATTCTGATGTATAAGCTATATTATTGTAAAGTTTCTATTTGACCTAGTTCTAACTCTCCAAGCTCTATTTATAAAGTATCAGCTTCCAAGAAGAGGCTATTTTCCAGAACAATGCAAGTGCATCTCCGCCTGGTATTTCCCTTGTCGCTTTTTTTTTTTTAACAAAAAAAGTTGTTCCATTAGACTCCCGTTATCGTAAAAATGCTGTTTACTTTGACTTTGATGTTAAAACTCGTGATATTATTTTTAATATTTATAAAATGAATGACATAATTTGCACGCTTCGATCAATATCAAGAAAAATAAAATGATAATCGCCGTTCACGTTTTCGATTTTGGGTTGCTTGATTGTCGCCAGATCTCTTTTATCCGGATTTTAAAATGATAAACAGATTTAAAGTTATGTTTGACGAAGAAAGCAATAAATTTGAAATAGGTCACATCGGCAGTATTCAGCAAAACCTACTTTCAAGCAAATTCCGTCTAGCTAATACCACCAATAATTGAGAACAAAGAGAACATTTCCAACCAACCCGAAATCCTCTTAAATTCAACTTGAAATACGACATTTCAAATAACGGAAGAAACAATTGAACGCACGCCAATTTCTAAAAGAAGGAATTGAATTTATTACTTACACACTGGTAGAGGAAATACGAAGTACTGTACCGTACCATACTGGTACCTGAGCGCCTTAAAGTTCAAGCAAGACACTTTAATTTCCCTCAGGACAGAGTGTAGCTCATAATTCATGCCAAGTTAACGTTTTGTCAGTTCGCATTTGTTGTACAACACCGACGTATGCCGAGTTCTTTTGTTATTCTTACAATGTCATAATTAATTCTACTAGTAACTGGGTAGGTTTTCTAAATGGTTATAATGAGAAACGATAGTATATCTTATGACTGGGTTATTGTAGCAAGATTTAATTATTTCCTTTTGATTATTATTGACGATTAGTAACATTATGGTGATCACAACACATTAACTATAGTCTTTTAAATTGTCTATATCTTTCTTTTCATATAAGTAATTAAAAATAGGTGTTGCTATTAAAAATGATAGTGTTTCATAAGTTTAATTATCATTAGCATTCATGAGACTAACTGTTAGTCTCGACCCAACAAAATCAAAACACAATTAATTATTACAATGTTGACTTATAACACAACATTTGCATACCTAAATAATGTTTATGAATGTTTGTTCAGGTTAATTAGTGTACTCAGTGGCTGTGTTACAAACAATAGTATTTGCTTTGCCCCCTAAAGGTTTAATGAATCAATGATTTGGTATGACCTCCAGAATAGTCGCCTGAAAAATGATAATAATTAATTTACTTTCGTAAAATGATCTACAGTTAGTTATTTGGAGCTATGTTACTTCCTAGGTATTGTATCTACTTTTATAATCAAAAGCATATATACAAAATTTTAAAAAGATCCGCGCCTTGTTGTATTAGCAACTGCCCAATAATGAACGAGCACTTAGAAAATATTTAGAGAGTTTATTTACAGTTTGACAATGATTAATAATATAATACTTAATAATAAATAAATTGTCTTATATCGTAAATTCTATGACGTTATAAAACAAACTAGATATTATGTTTACTACCTGATATATGCCGGGCAATTATGTTATGTTGTCGAATAATCCAATCTGCGTCGTTTAAATAAAAATACACAACAAAATTATTTTTCCTGTTGTTTACTTACTTACTATTGTTTCTAGAACCAATTTGTTTGTATTTGTTTATTTTGTATTTTAAAATGTTGCGTATAATTATTTTCCCCACAACTGTACGCACGCAGTCGTTATTTATTGATGGTTGCTAATCAGACAAATGGCTAATCCATTAGACATACAGTCCACTAAAACCGCCAAATGTGATGAGAGTCCAGGATTGGGCCGTAAATGGACGTGTCAAGGAATCGATCGATTTTGATCAAATGTTAATGCGTTAGCAACTGTCATTGGAGTTTCACAGGCCCGCAATCATTAAGGTAATTAAATATTTACATTACTCTATTTGGTAACTACTTTTACATCCATCCATATCTACCGTCCTGTAAAATTCTAACCTTTTTCAATGTATCCTGTTAGCCCATACCGTCCTGTAAAATTCTCCTATTTTTCAATGTCTCTTGTTTAGTGCTGGGTGCATGCATACTTTATAGGTAGAGTGATTCCAATTCGAGGTAAGTATTTCAGTTATGGCCATACCATCCAAATATTACAAAAAGTACCAATTAACTCCTGTTGATATAAATTGATATAACGCAGACAAAAGCTGGAAATTGCCGATCGTACTAATTAATAAATGAAGAACTGTCTGGGCAAACAGTCGGACGCCAATCTATGTTTGAGTTTCGGAACGTGAAAGCAATTATCTGTAATTAGTCGAGCTGTGTAATCTGTAATGAGAAATTATATGAATATTGGTATTGTAACATAATATTGTAACTTTTCTTATTTATGACTAACGCATTAGCAAAATACAATGCCATAAGTATAGCTTAACTTAAAAACATGAAACTTGTAGACTATAATTTATTAAAAGTAATGCATAAAATACTTAAAAATAATATTACCACGAGTTCGGGATACATAAAAAATGGGTTAGGAGCTTTACGACTACATTTCTATATGACTAGACAGCAGATATGACTAGATCGCTTTAAGAATAAACTATAAACTTACTTAAAAATAAGCCCACGTAAAGCTATTATTTTTTTAATCACCTTTTGACAAAATTGAAGATGTTTCAGAACATCCACATAGTTAGATAATAATTTTACAAAATAACGTTCTTTCCAAGAATTGATAAGTTGATTACATCAAACAATTTTCTAAGAAAAAAATGCCATTTTGTTCGGTGTCGTGTCCCCAAATTAGCGCAAAGACCCAATCCGGGAGGTCCCTTCAAATATCAATTATGTCCCCCAAGAAGACAGTGTTGATTAATTAATTAGAGGTTCCTTGCAATTATAACCTCTGTTAAGAATTTCACCCGAGTTTAGATTGAATTTATTTGAACATGACATTTTTGTGATCTTTCCTAAATTGACAAGACGTAAGTCGAACTTTTTGTTGTAATTTTTTTGCTAATTTTGAAGCTTTCAGAAACCGTAGCAAATATAGTAGATCATTTTACTTTGAATTATGAAAATACAGTGACATTGTTAGTCCTTTTATAATATAATACGGCTTTAGACGGTATTTTTATTACCTGAATTGACAATCAGCTAGATAAATTTACCTATATTATAGATATTGTCTTGTATTTTTTTGTCAACTTCGTTAAGTAGAATATAATACCAAACCAATTCGTATTACTACATTGTTTGCAGACTAAACACTACAGATTTACAAATAATAGACGAAAATATTGTTCTGCTAATCCACAATTTTGCCATCACTCTCCCCCACTGTCACTCTGTGACATAGAAATTGCACACAATCCCTTTTACTGTATCATATTTCTATTAAAGTATGTATGCAGTTCGAGTGTGGGTGACAGGATAACGAGTAACAACATAACACCCCAAATACATCAAAATTGGTATTCTTTCCAGAGATATGTCAACCAGAGGTAGATATGTCTTTGCAAAATAAAGTTGGCTACATGAACGGAAGGTAATTGACAAACGTTGATTCATTCGGGTTCCCGACTCCTTTATGATCACCCACAAGACGTCATTTAAATAATTTTCACAGTTTTTCGCGAGATAACATGCCTTTGTGCGTATTTAGGAGATGTACAAATTATACTGGAAACACATGAGGCAAAAACATAATCATTTCATTCGTAATTAACAGTGTAATTTATTTAAAATTATTTTTCAACAACACAATTTTCAACATGTATTTTAGTTGTTTGCTAGGGGAGAATGGGGTAAAAAAATCTACAAAATTTATTTATGAATAAAAATTGCAGGACAATCCACACATCGCCATCTAGCCCCAAGCTAAGTAACTAGACTTGTGTTATGGGTACTTAGACAACGGATATACTACTCAAATACTTTTCTTTTGTAAATACATACTTATAAAACATAAAAACAACCAGACCACAGACAAATATCTAAGCATAAATACTTGTCTGAAGCGGGAATCGAACCTGCAACCCTGTGTTTGGCAGTCCGGCAGTCCGGATGACCAATGAGCCAACTGGGTCAGTTTTTGTTTGTAATTATTTGTTTCATTATTATTATTTATTAATGCAAAGGTTTGTATGTGAGAAGGTATGTAAATGTGTGTGTATCTAAGTACGTATATTATTCCTACACGCATAAACTACTAAACCGATTGCGATGAAACTTGGTATGTACTTATTGGTTGTAGATGTTCGTAGAAGTAGATAGGCTACTATTCATCACGATATTCTCGCGGAATAGGGCATGACTCTGCGGATAAAATGGGGTAGGTACACCTAGGGATTAATATCGTTCATATTCGATTACATTTTACCTAGTGACGGTTTAATGAAACAAAAATGGGTTAAAATAATCAGGACTCAAAGATACGAGGATGATTGGATGCCGAATAGATATTCAAGAACGTGCTCGATGTAATTAAAAATAAATTAGTTTCATTTTAAAATAAAGTATTTGAGTAAAAAAAATATTTGTTATATTATTTTATTAAAAATAAATGCTAAGAATAAAAAAAAAAATGACTTTTGAATTTCATTTAACTAATTATTTATTTTTATTATTCCTAATACAATTAATTTACACAATCAATTTGGTTTATGTCGAACTTCTGCCTCCCCAAATCTGAAAAATGTTCAGATTTATTGAAAAAATAAACCACTAGTCCACTGATTGCCCCATATCCCCTCAGGTACTTTCTGACATGCACGATGACACGCATTCTAATTATAGTGACATTTCTTTCTAACATTGCTCAAGTCCCATTGTCGTGGACATTATAGAAAGAGATAACCTTCTTTTCGTTCAATTTTTTCTAGCATAAATGTAGATTTGTATATGTCATAGTTTGTGTCACATTGTAGTACTGCGAAGTTCGAACATAACCACTCTATAACTGGTACATTCTCTCTGATTCTTTCTAAATTATTCTACTATTTTCTTTTACAAATATTTTTATAAATTAAAATGTGTTGTGAATTTTTTGATTGTGTACGTTTACTTTAATTTAAAGGATTTGATTAGGGCAAACAATAGAATAAATTTTTATGCATGAAGCCAAAATTGGGTTAAAAGTATTTGAAGTGTCTTTTATGGTTAAAACGGAACTGTGACATAGATGCTCTAATTTTCAATCAAAATTTTTGAGCATCATGAAGATTCATCATATCGCACTTGTATTTTATCTTTCCTCCGTGTATTACGTTCAATAAAACAAATTGAACATAATGCACGTATTGAATTGAAACCTAATTAAATTATGCAACAAACCTAACTCAACCAATTTTTTTACGATCTCTACAAAAAATCCAAAGCTCAAATTCAATTTAACTTTTCATCTATTTAGCCCAGGCACTCCCAAATTGTAGGTCGCGACCGGCAGGTGGGTTTTGAGAAAATTCTAGGTCTGTATGTATTCTGGTCCTGAAACTGATAGGACCACATTCGTATAATGTCAATAATATCGTCTCGTATCGTTGGGCCGGAATAACTTGCAACGACAACCAACATCAAAATTATGGATTTCAGTAGCTGTAGGTCTCGGCAAACAAACAAACACGGATAGGTCATTGTTTGTATTATTAGGTTATGGAAGTATTTTTCCCTTTCACTGCTTGATGGATTTAAAACATGTTATTTGTATTTTCAGTCATTGTTTCCCAATTGACGTACCTAAGTATAAAATACTTTAAAAAATTATAAAAGTAAGTTGGGCATCGTGGGTCCCAAAGAATGTTTTTTAGATTATATTATTTTATTTTTATTAGATAGAGTGATTCGAGAGGAAGGTTTATATCTATAATACATGCATAATATAGCAGTGCGAAGCCGGGGCGGGTCGCTAGTCTAAGCATAAATACTTATCTGTGGCGGGCATCGAACCAGCAACCCTGTGTTTGGCATTGTGCCAACTGGGTTGTCAAAAAATATGACTTTCATGCTTGCATAGCGTCAAAGTTACATTGACTGACAACAATCATCGTCATCCAAGCTCTATAAACATCCTATAAGTCTACGGCCATTTTATCATTATTATCTGAATAGCATTTCCACCTCAAGTACTAAAATTTTGAAATCTTGCGAAATACTAAAACAGTATATTATATAAGACGTCACAAATCTCCTTCATAAAAAAATCGTTAGATTTTATCACGAAGCTATTTTGATAAAGTGTCCTACTGTCGTTTCTCTGAGAAATATTCCGATAAGTTTCGATAAAGGCTACGAAGGCGCTGGTTCTGATTTCCTTTCATTTCCTTTTAGGAAACTTAAATAGAACTGAGACTTCCTTGACGACGGGGCACCGAATCAATTATTTGTGTTACGGAACTTTTTCAACGATTTACTCAGTTTAATAGTGACGAAGTTTTCTTATAGGTAGCTAATAGTTTTGTTGTTATTTTATTTACTTACCCAGATAATAACGAATAGTTTCTTTGTATCAATGTAAGAAAATCCGAGTGTAATTTTTCTGTCGGTGGTCGCCCTTAATTTCTACAACTCCATGTAGAATTCGAAAATTACTAATATTGGAATGTTTTCATTCTAATAATTTATTTTTGATAAATTGATGAGTTAGAAGGCTTTAAACTTCAACTAAAGCAGGTGCCTAGAATCTTGCTTGTGTTGAAAACATTCTTATAACAGTCGTTTTGGAGCTCTACGGTGGGTCTGCAATTATGCCGCCAACCGTACACTAAAAAAAAAAATTAAAAAAAAATTGTTTGTACCGAATAAGCTCCGAAGCTACTGGGTCGATTTTGTCAAAGTTTGGTATAATAATACATTGATCAATTGCGAATGACATAAGCTACTTTTAATCCCGATATTCTCACGGAATTGGGACAAGCGTGTGAAACCGCGGAGCACTGCTAGTAATTTATAAAGTGAGAGACAAGTAGGTATACGTAGGTATACCTACTTATCTACTTACACTCTGAAACGAAAAGTGTGAAACGAAATCAAAATAAACAAGTCAACTTATCTAAAGTCCAAAATATTGTTTTTAATCTTTTTATCTTTTGAATAGTGACAACAATAAAATATAAATAGGAAATTGTAAACAATCAAATGTTTGACGATCGTGACAATGGCTGAACGCGTGCGAATCAAACCGTATCGAAGCTTATTGCAAATCTTATAACGATGACACACAGATTTCAACTGCTTCCTATTTTAGTTACACTTTCCTTTTGTCTATAACTGTGTAGTACTTAAAAAATGGTGTTTGGCTTGTTTGAAGTTTGACTTTCGATATTTAATGTAATCTTTTTCTAGGGTTTCGTTCCCAAAGTGTAAAAACGGAAGACTCTACTACCCGTCAATTCGTCTGTCTGTCACCAGGCTGTATCTTATAAACCGTGATAGCTAGACAGACAAATTTTCATAGATGAAAATGCGTAATCTGTGAAAATTTCGACTGTTGCCAGTATAACAACAAATACTAAAAATAGAATATAAATGTACCACGAAGGGTTACCGACCTTCCTGAGCGAATCTGGCTCTTGACCGGTTTTTTTAATCCGGACATTTCCGATTGGTGCCATTTACCGTACTTCCGGTAAAGTTTGAACATTTTAAACACACACGCTTAACTAATAGTTTGATCGTTCTGAATCGATTATAATCTAAAATAATTGTCCCTAGGTAATTACTTTCAATTATTTAAATTAAAATTAATAATTCGCCTAGGATAAGGGACTCTTTTTACAGGGTCAGTAAGACGCCAAGATTGTCTACTCAGTATTTTTGTGAATGGCCCATGCCTTCCAAGCGTGATGAGAGGACATGTCGGTTTCCTCACTGTTTCTTTCATTTTTAATTAATTATATTTATAATTCTTAAATACCTACATTATAGGACTACTTTCAAACCACCAAAAACAGAAAAAAGTTCTGAAACAGAATAAATATTGAGTTACTCTCCTGATCGTTACTGTCGGTAACGCTTAAAACTGACAAACTTATTATAACTACTTTATCTGAATCACTAGACCTATTATTTTATTTAACAGAACAAAAGTTAGCAAGTGTTACGTCAGCAAATTATAGTCTTACTTGACTTTACTACGAAGAAACTTTACTTTGAACGAAAACTTATGATTTTCATTAAATTTCTTCTACCGTGAAAGTGAAATGGGGTTTGTTTGACTTTTTCGTACTACGATTTAAATTTATAATAAAGGGACTTACCCGTACCTATACCGGCAAAACCATAAAGTTGACCGATGGGAACTAGTATCAAATTTGACGAATTATTTTGTATTCTTACTGAATCTGTAGCCACTGAAATTCTAACCAAATAGAGAAATAGAAAATGAAAATGCTTAATCTTAATAAAAAAAACAAATTTAAGTCAACTGTGTTTATAAAAGCACAACAAACAGGCAGACTTTATAACAAGTTTACCTACTTATTTCCTAGTTTGCCTCACCCAATATCTCTAAACTAGGTTCTAACCTAGAAGTACCTAGATGCTAAGATTATCCTGTGTACCCATTCGGTAAGTTCTCGCTAAGAAGTTCCGTAGACTAGAAACCTATAATACCTCCTCTTTGTGTTTGCGGATACTTTTTAATTTAGTAGTAATACCGTAAAACTTAAGAACCTAACCAGTGCGTTCTACTCACAATTATGTATGACGCTAAATCGTGAACAAAGACGGTGCCCGCCGGTTTAAATTTCAAATTACTCAGCGATCTATGGAGAGAGTTAAGAGTCTCTCTCTTCTCAAGAGAAAAAGTGGCAGACATAGCTCTAAGGGTTAGGTAGGCTGAAAAGGCCATGAGATGGTCAATGGTCATGTGTGTCGCAGAACAGACATGCGTTAGAGTTGTTGTGTTCTGGAGTGGAGACCGCATGTATAGGTAAGATTAATTTTCATTATCATGTTCATTTCTTCCTTCCTTTATTTCGTGTTTGTCGTGTGTTTGCGCTCAATAAATGCTTTCATTCTTTCCTTTCTCTTTGTTTCTTTCTTTCTGGGTAAACGTAGAGTGGAGCGCCTCCCAATCCGATGTAGCGACGACCTGCAAAGAATAGAAGATTAATGTCGCACTTTGGGTGATGCCTATGTTCAGCTGTGGAAAAATCGAAGTTGAAGAGACGCGGCTGATCAATTGCAGATCTTTACTAAGAAATGCAGGTTTTAAACCATTTGAATATTTTCATGATTTTATTATGAACCTAGAAAATCCTACGCATCCCAACTGACGATGCGTGAGAAAAATACCTGGTGAGGTTTAAAGTGGTAGTCACTCCGCTTTTCCCCCAAGGCAGTAGCGCGCTAATATCTGACTCTCTATGGATCTCTTAATGAGCTATGCTATCGATCGATTAAAAAGTTTCTGTCCTGTAAAATTTTGAACTCGAATATCTTACGGACACATACGCCTAACTAACTGTATAAGGGAGTCTCCCGAAACTCGGCGATACAAACTTTCAACTTGCAAGATTTGCGAAAACGCTAGCGGCTTCATGAGTAAAGCTGTGTTCACAAATGGGTGTGTAGGTAGGTATATCCATTCTTTCTTAGACTTATAATATAGGTACAACCTGTGGGTACAGCCCTAGTTTTCTAGTATAATCTTCATAAAGCAACGTGTGTTGATTAACAAACCACCTAGTGGTTTATGATCAATTAGCTCAGTTGCAAAACACGATATTTGGAAAATATAATATTTCAAGTACAGTCTCCACATAGTACAACTTTTGCAGGATAAACGGCAAAAACTAATAAGCATTACCACTAAAACCATTGTTATCAACAATGTGACAAGGTTGAAAAAATGTAATTGGTAATGTTGTAGGACGTAAGAGATATAATAACTATAACTATGGCTACTCGTACTTGTATACGGGCAGTTTTCCGCAATTAGACCCTTTTTTTATAATTGGGTCCTTTTTGCGTGAGGATGGAGTAGGCTTGCCCAGCACCTACTACCCTTTCAGCTTGGTCGACCATGTCCAGAGGAGAGAACTTGTCAATACTTCTGAAGCCAACTAAGCTGCGGGTTTCATCACGATGTTTTCCTTTATCGTAAGAGCAATGTCAATTAGCGCACATAATTTTTTCTTAAGAAAAATACATTGGTAAACGGCCGGTCGGGATCCGAAACCACGACCTTCAGAATGAAAGTCGAGGTATCTACCACTAAGCCAACGTAGCTCCCAACGATGACTATAATTATATAGTCATCGTCGTTGGTAGTCATAGTCATTAGACTATAACTGATTTATTACCTATGACCAAATTTTCATTAATTTTTCTTTGTGAATATGAATCAATGTATTCTACTTAAAAGAAAACGGCCTACTGAAATTATATTCCTATCAACTTATAAACACTGCCTTATGTAGGGGGTCGCATCTACGGGGATGCGAAAGTGGATTTGGGAACACATCGTTTCATTTTAACTTGTATACGTATGTGCTTATACTTAAATTGATTCAAACATAAAAAAGTCTGATTTTGATATTACTTGTTGACTGTTAAGTTAGAGCAAGTGTTTGGTAACGCTCCTAAAGTCTATGTCAACTGTCAAAGTCCAAAGAGGAGGCTCACAGCTAAGCGACGCTCGCTGATCGTTCACAGTCGTGCGGGTTAAGCGACGCCTGGCGCGGTCATTACTTCGATGGGTGGCCAATTAGTAGTGTGACAAAAATGTGTTTTCGTTAGCCCCTCCGTGCTTCGGAAGGCACGTTAAGCCGTTGGTCCCGATTGCTACCTCTAGTAGCAGTCGTTAGGTCAAGTTAGAGGCCTTAAGGCGATCTGAAAACTTTAACAATAGGTGAGCCACACCACTATACGAGAAGAAGAAGTCAAAGTCCTGACTGACTAATAATATTGACTAATATACGTACAGCTCAAGTCAATGGACGGATTGGGCTATAAAATTTGTCACACAGATAGCTATTATGGCGAAGGCATCCGCTAAGAAAGAATTTTGGAAAATTCCATCAGTACGCGGAGGAAGTCTTGGCCAAAATTTGGAACATAGGTTATTTTTATAAGGTACTAGCTGCCCTCCGCGGTTTCACCCGCGTAACTCCCGATCCCGTGGGAATATCGGGATGTAAGCTATCCTATCTCTCAAGTTGGATCGAACTGCACATGGTGTGCGAATTTTATTATAATCGGTTAAGTGGTTTAGGAGTCCATTGAGGACAAACATTGTGACACGAGATTTATATATATTAAGATTAAGTGGTTTAGGAGTCCATTGAGGACAAACATTGTGACACGAGATTTATATATATTAAGATAGTGTGTGTAGTATAAGGTATAGTACTAATTATTTTTTTTAATTCCAACTTATAGGTAGAGAAATTGAAGGTTTTAAAAGTTGGTTCTAATATTTTATCTGTCGCGATTTTGAGGTACAGGCATTTCATATATTTAATGTATGTACTAAGAAAGGATTTTTTTAAATTCCAACTTTTAGGCAGACTTATATAATTTTTTAATGTTGGTTCATACCTTTTATCTATCGGGTTTTTGAACGGCAGGCACTTCATAATTATTTTCATAATAAAAATACTCCTTAATTTTACAATCTTTAAGTTTGAAACAATTCAAATACGATACTGTATTGTTAAACTGTGTCAAGCTGAATTAGTGGAAAAAAACGTATCTTTACTAATATTATAATGCTGAAGAGTTTGTTTGTTTGTTTGAACGCGCTAATCTCAGGAACTAGACTCTGCTACTGAGTTTCGCAATACGAAATTCCGTAATTTGTGAGACCGAATGTGTACTGGTTCTAATTGAAAAAATATTTTTGTGTTGGATAGTCTATTTATCGAGGAAGGTATAGCCTTCCTCGGCTACTTTTTATTTTGATAATCCCACGAGATCGGTACTTACGCGGGTGAAACCGCGGAGCGCAGCTAGTGTGTTTATAAAAGTAGGCTAACTGGTATATGAACAGTGTTTGGCACAGATGACAGTTGGCAAACATTGAGGGTAAGTTATAAAAAAGAATAACTCTTCAGTATATTGCGGAAGTCATTTTAAACTACGTATTAAGTTTACTCTATAAATTGTATGCCAGACAATGTCACATTTTATGATCTTATAACTTTGCATTCATCGATAATAATAATGAAAAGATTTTAGGAAATAATAGTTTAAAAAAAACTAAAAAAACACGCTTTAATAAAAAATCCAACTAAAAAAAAAACAGCGCACTCCGGGAGTGCAGGCAGAAGTGAAAACAATAAACTTGTTATTTCTCATAGAATATTTCTTGAAACGCACTACTACTGCCATCTATTAGCACTCACTTAAACAAATATAGTTTATTTTTTATTCGCTAGATGGCAGTAAAAAATTTAAATCAGCGCCATCTACATTCGAATAGCGGTCTTTCTAGAAACTAAGTTTCTCAATTTGTGTAATAGATGGCAGTATAAGTTAAACAAAAAGACTAACACAAATAAAATCTCATCTGTCGCGTCAAAATCTGTCGCGTCAAAATCTGTCGCGAGATCGGTTGAAAATGCTCACCCACAAAAGTGCCCAACGCGCCATAAGAAGTTTTCACTTCAAAAATAGAAAATAAAATTTAATAAATTTGGATTAAGAATATTGTAAATAGTAAGCGTGTTACATTGTGATGCTACACCTTCATTATTTTTCTTTTGCAATCACAATGTAACACACTTACTATTTACAATCGTGCCCAAAGGAGCCGGTTACATACATACAAACAAGCAAGCAAGCAAACATACAGGTGAAACTAATAAAAGCGTGTTAAATAGGCATACGACAAACAAACACAAGGTAAAATAAATAGTTAAAAGTTACAAAAATATCCATAAGAAACAAGGGTACATAAGATAGGTACGTTATAAACGAAAATAAAACATACTTACAAAAGAAATACCTACATCTTTGAAAACACTGTAATTTTCCTAGGATTGCCACACCAGCACCGTCTGAAATTGCCACAAATCAGTAAAAAACTGCAGAAAAGAAACTCTGCTGCAACTGGTCTTCCAGTGAAACCCAATATTTATTTTTTATTTAGAAGAAAAAAAAAACTCATATTTATGGTCTCTGAAAATACAAAAGCTGCGAGCCTGTAAGTTATTGGTTCCCCATAGGGATTCCTTTTAGGACGTAATATTAAGAATTCGATCTTTAAAGGGGTAGAAAATCAATATTACTTTTAAAGAGACACTAACGCGGGTAAAATCGCGGAATGCAGCTAGTAAATAGGTATATAAATATTTTAAAAATATTCGAACGAACTCACCCACTTAGTAATCAGTTAGCAATCATTTGTTCAAACGTTCCGGATGGTCCGTCTTCGATAATATAATAATTTTAGTGGACAGTATTCTATGATGTTCGATAAATTTAACATCCGTGTTCATTCACTATGGTAAAAAAATAAACTGTCGAAACTGTATCAGAGCACCGAAACTCATTAAAAACTGGTAAAACAATCCAAACACCGTGTTCCTGTTCACCAAACAAAGTTCATTATGCTACGATTAAAAGAGATAAATTGCCAAGTTTAACCATTTGAGCACCGTACTCATAAAGGGTCCCAGAATATGTTGAATGCGGGGTAAAGGGACAAATTTATGTTACAGCTACACAAAAAGCAACGTACATTGTCCAATAAGAGAGATACTTGCGGGCATGGAGTTTGACATCGGAGCAAATAAGGTTTATTTATTAGAAAACTTTCTAACTGGCGGGCGGTAAATCAGCAACATGTCCGAAAAAGGACAACTAATATGATAGTGAACTTACTAACAACGCACAATGATGGTTTCAATGAGAGACTTGCGACAAAATCATACTCGGTAAGGATTCGAAACCCTATCTTACTTGTTCCAATTAGTCGCTGATGTATTTTCTGTCATTTTCACGTCTTTATGAAGTCTGCGATTTGGATGAATAGCGCTTACAGTGCTGACTGGCGTGAGTCCATTTATGTCCATTTCAGATCAGATAGCGACTGGTTAGAGCAAGTAAGATAGGGTTATGGATTTCAACTGTGACTAGAACCAACTGAAATCTGTTTTTGCACTATTGGATAGCTCTATTTTCGAGGAAGGTCGTGGTGCACTTTAAATAAAAATTAAATGAGTAGAACATGAGAAATCAACAATAAACTGCAGCTACTCGAGCACTCATAACAAAGCGAACCAGCAAACACGAAGGCACAGAATACATAATAGTGTGGCACGGAAATGCAAAAAGGCAAAGTTATTTCTTATTCCTGCACAAAAAAACTGACCCTATTGAGCTGGAGATCTGGATATTAATCCAGATCTCCAACTCAGCTCAATAGCGCACTCTTATTCCGTTATTCCTACTGACAGGATCGGGACTTACGCAGGGTGCAGCTAGGACTTATAATATACATACAGTAACAACCAGATCAGAAAAAATATCTGTACTGAAGCAGGAATCGCAGGCCCGTCTCCCGTCTCGCCACAGATGTCTTTAAAATACACAGATTTAGCATTACATAATACAATGTAGTCTGTCGCAATAACTTTTTGTCGTATGTTTTTAACTATGCGCTGTCCCAACAGAATGGGACTTCTGACAGGCAGCATGATAATATTTGTTCTTTTCCCTAACATTTGATACAAATATGACAGATTAGTTGAGAAAGAACCATCGGACTGTGAAAATATGGGGACGGTTGTTATTGTGGTATTATTAGATTAACTTTATGTTGTTCTCTGTAAACTTGTTGAGGCAGCTCTGCATTCAATACATGATGCTTATAGTTACATTTTGTAGCAAGTTGATGGGTCATTATAAATAATAAAATTTAATAAATTTGGATTAATAATATTTTAAATAGTAAGCGTGTTACATTGCTACACC